>JAEOAD010000037.1:18087249-19439623 GCA_036365145.1 Orientallactaga sibirica
CAGCAGACGCATGCACAAGCGAACAGCAAGGGGAACCAGGCAAAACGCACACACCTGCAAGCAGCATGAGCAGCTGGAATAAAAGCAGGTTCCCCATTCTCCTGGAGCCTCCTTCTGTACAGTCTCTCACTAGAAAGACCACCCACCCGCTCTGGAGAAAACGTTGCGTTCTCAGTTCATCCTTCCTGGAAACAACCTCACAGACCCACCAAAGACTCATTTGATTCCTCATTTGATCAAGTTGACCCCAGAAGTCACTGTCACACCCACAGTGCTCTTCCCCCCAACCACCCCACTCCCCCGTTCCCTTCTCCCTTGGCTTTAACTGTCTAAGCTACCAACATAAGACTATCACTGATCATCACAAGGGGAGTTTTACTCTACACCTCTTTATTTTTCCATATTTAAGAAAAAGTTGAATTTTAAAATCTCAGGATTCATGGAAAAGAAAACTAAGCCCTATACTCTCAGCTTCTCTTTGGCAGCCTGGGCCTGTTTCCTGGTGCTGCACGCGGGGCTGGCTCTGAGCAGGAGCAGTGCCTGACCCCTTGTCTTTCAGTTCTGCAACTTGCCTCCAGGTGGGTGGTAGAACCAGGACCGTTCATTGACACTGGGTCCTGTCAACCCTCCAGGTTATTCTTTACCTGCAGGATGAGTTAACTTGAGCCATCCTTTTATTCCCTTTATATCCCTTTTCTAGCTTACTGGCTTCTGCTACTGAGTGTTATTCCTACTCACATAGAAGTCCAATCATTCGTAGCTAGGATCCACATATGAGAGAGAACATGTAACGTTTCGCTTTCTGGGCCTGGAAGGAATAGAAGGGAGGGAGGGGGCACTTAATAGGATGGTATTGTATATATGTAAGAAGAACAGATTAATGGGGGTGAAAAGGCCTAAGTGAGGTCAGGGGAGACTGAGTAAAGGAATGGTGGAGGGAGGGCTAATCAAAATTCAAGAGGATATAAATAAATCATGTGGAAACTTAATTTTGTGGACAATGGAACACTCAGAAGCCCTAGATTGTTACTAGAAAATTTTCAGTGCCAGGGATGGGATGCCTTCCAGTGGGTTGGCCAGGGAGGTCACTGATACCCCAAAAACATTACAGGCCATTGCCGAGGCTCTTGGTTTCCCACCAGGAATAGATGGAAAGACTTTATTGCTGAAGACTCCACATACTTAGGCTGCATGGTCACTGAGAAATCCTGCTGGAGCTGAGCTGAAAGCCTCCTCAATGTGGACCAGCTGATAGAAAGCTGGAAAAAGCTACACTGCATTCAGCTCAATGGGGAGAGAGAAATCACCAGTGAAGATACTGAACAGTGGGCAGTGCACGCCTTAAATTTGACCAGCCAGGCCAAATGAGCCAACGGGTGCAATAGTGGCATGTCTGTTATGGGGGAAACAAACTGCTCCCTAATTGGACTGGAGGCCCACTCCATGGGAGGGAATACATCCCTGATACTGAAAACCTACAATAGGGATAATCATGAGCCCTAGGGATGTAACATCTGCTGGTGTCTGGTTAAATGTATATACTATGCTCACCAGACTCCCCAGTAAGCACTTCTCTTAATGTTCATACTCATATGCTAATGCTACTCTCACTTTTGGTTAAAGAAGCTTCTCTTTTCAGATGGTGGCGACCTTGAGATGACTCAGAAGACACCATGGTGCTGAGAAGAAGGGACAGAGGAGTGCTCAGCACTGAAACATCTCTAACACACCTTCCAAGGCTCAGGGTCCATTGTGGAAGAGGGGGTGAAAAGAATGTAAGAGCCAAAGGAAGGGTGGTACTCCTTACAACATGCTCCTCCAGACACAAAATGGCCTGGATATCCATGATCTCACAGTACCTGACACCACCTACACAAGACCATCATAATAGGAGGAAAAGATCATGACATCAAAATAAAAGAGAGACTGATTGAGAGGGGGAGGGGATATGATGGAGAGTGAAGTTTCAAAGGGGAAAGTGGGGAGGAAGGAGGGAATTACCATGGGATATTTTCTACAATTATGAAAGTTGTCAATAAAAATAATAAATAAATAAATAAATAAAATAAGTAAACTGAACCATCTTGTCCCTAGGGAAACCTCAACTAAACCTGTCCCCTCCCTTTGCCATAAGGAGAGGACCAAGCTAAACCCCTTCCCACACACATACCACACACACATACACAACACAAACATACATACGCCACACCCACAACCACACACACAACCACACACCCCCATAACCACGCATACTACACCCATACACACCACACACACCCATACCCCACACACACCCCACACCCCACACGCACACCACACACATACACCACTCATACCCCACACCCACACACACACCACACACACCCACACCCCCACACACACAGACACACACACACACGCACACACCACACACACACATCCCCCCACACAAATCCATACTGCATACACACCACACACATGCACACATCTTCACAATGGCTTGCACTCTCTCTTGTTCTTTCCCTCCTCCCCTTTTCACAGTATGTTCTATACCTTATAAACTCTGTCAACCCTGAAATCAAAGTGCTCTAAAATGCTATGAATCCCACCTAACACCCACTGACCCTGCAACCAAGAAACTCCTCCCATTTTTTCTCACTTTCCTGTTTTAAGACTGCTCCAGCTGTTCATTTTTCCCCGGTGTCACTAATGCTAATATGGCACAAATGTTAGAAAAACCTGGTGGCATTTTTCTTGCCCAGTGCAACTTCAGAAATAATTCTTCATAGGCATAGTCGATTTGGGGGCTTCACTGACTGCAGCTTTGTGTACTTGACCTCGCTGTAGCATTTTGTCTTTATGGTATAAATTATCAACTATTTGTAGAATCAGAGAAGTGAAGTAAAGAATTACAGTAAAATGAGGGTTGCTGATAGGATGATCTATAGATGTTTCCTTGACCTTGAGGCCACCAAGGGCACAGTCTATGTCTGGATGGTCTTGAGCAAGGACCTTCTCCTCCCCCAACATCTACTTCCTCAGCACGAACATGTCAACTGCTCAGGAGCTATCTTATGTGACTATTTTACCGACCAAATGGTTAGTGTGTGTGATGTAAGTAGAACAAGGCCTGTTACCGATAAATATTAGGAGCTTTGGGGAAGCAATCTTTTTTCCTAAAGGAGGAAATAAAATGCTAAGGATAGAGCTCGAAATCCAAGCTGTTCCAAGGACCACGCAGACAGCTGGAGAAAACATACATACACATCCCATCAAAGGGGGGCCTCCACTTCAGCGAGAACACAGGAACTCAGAAAATGCAAGGTTTTACGTGAAATGTCAGATTTTAAATGTTGTCAGTTAATTGATTTCACCACATTGTCTAGACCATTTCAGAGTGTCTTTTTTAAATTATTTTTATTTATTTATTTGAGAGAGGAAAAGAGAGAGAGAGAAAGAGACAGAGAGATAGAATGGGCGCACCAGGGCTTCCAGCCACTGCAAACAAACTCCCGGTACATGGGCCACTTTGGACATCTGGCTTATGTGGGTCCTGGGGAATCAGACCGAGGTCCTTTGGCTTTGCAGGCAAGCACCTTAACCATTAAGCCATCTCTCCAGCCCCAGAGTGTCTTTTATCCAAAGGGAATAGATTTGGCCTCTTGCTGATAAACTTTACTCATCAGAATATCCTAGGACCCCACCTGTAACTCCCCACTTACTGCCTATGTACTGACACATCATCTAACAAACCCACCCACTCTTCACTTTCTCCTTAAATTACTAAAACAGACAGAAATAGCAACCAGCCACCCGAGCAAAGTTTAATTGAAAGGGTAAATTGCTGCAGTTACTCCTTCGCCTTCCTCAAAAACCTGTTCTCTGGAAACACAAGAAGCATCCAAACCCTCCCCAGGGTTTTCACCAAAGCCCTTGCCAACGCTAAACGAAGCCCACTCCAGCCCACGGTGCTCCCAGATCCGCCCTTTGCTGAAGAAGAGGCCCAGTCAGCACTACGCCAACGTGAAAATGCTAAGATGGCATGGGTTGGTTTTCCAGCTTCCAAGCTCAACCCTCCTCCCCCTTAGCTTCTTTTATTTCAAAACATCAGCTGCCCCCATTTCTAAGAGGACTGTTCATGTTTTTTGTTTTTGTTTTTGTTTTTTTCTCCAAAACTAAGCATCAAACCAGTTAAACCCCTGTCTTGACCATAGTCAAGCAGAGAAGAGGGGACTGCTGGGAAACTATCCATGTCACTGGAGTGCCTTGTGGTCAGGAAGGAGTGGCCTTTACCTGTGAAACCACGCCTCTCTAAAACAATAGAGGCCAGAGCGTCATCCTGAGCCTTACCCACCGGGTCTGTTTCTTACACAGCAGCAGGATGCTTCTCCACCTGACTTGTACTTTATGATATCCTGAAGGTGTCACTTCAGGGCACTTTTTATTTTTATTTGACACAGTGACTACAACAACTCAGAGTGCAGTAATTTGAGACGAGGCCAGTCTTTGAAGCCTGTATTTTTTAAAGGATTTGAACTCGGAGAAAAACATTTGTTTTACTTATTTACTGTGGTTAAAAGGACTATTACATTTGCTTGTAAATCAGTCATAATTTAAGAAAGGGTAGTTTCTTTACAGCTTCAGAAAAAGGCCTACTTACAACCAACATATTTTCCATGTTGGTTCAGTAATAAAATAGTGTTCAGTAAATGAAAGACCTTGGAATTTGTTTGGATTTCTTTTTTGAACTTTGTATATAAAACACTTCTGTTCTATTAGTATAATCCTATTTGACTTGCTTCTCTTAGTCAAAGAGAAGGAAAAAAAAACTATTATGAGAGCGCCTAGAACAAAGGATTCCCTCCCTCCTCTGGCTTTTGATCCTCACTTGATCGTAACAGGGCTCTGACAACAGCCAATAACTTCCGGCTTCAAAGGAGAAGAAAAGGGCTTAGAGTGAGCGCGTCTCGCGGTGATGCCTGCGGTTGGCGGTGGCCAGGGTGCTCTCCTGACCCTGGTACAGTTGCTTTCTGCCCTCGCCATGGATACAATTACCATTCACTTACAAAGAAACCCCCTCTACTGTTTTATGGCCAGTGAATTTGCCTGCCCTAGTCGAGCACAGCCATGGTGTTGAACTCTCCCATTTCACACTATGTGTGTGTTAAGTAATCAAAGAAAGTGAAGCACCGAGAGCCTTTTGTTCTGCGTAAAAATACCAAAATAGAAACCAATAGCTTTTTCAAGCAACTCACCATAGCCAAGGTTCTGTGCAGGATTCTTTTTTGCTGGTGTAACTATTGTTTTGCACAGAAAAAAAAAAAAAAATGTTACTATCTGGTTCTTCCCAAACAAGAAAAAACATTCAAACTTTGGGGGATTTTATAGTTCAGCAACTCCATCAACTTTCTATTAACCTCAGAAGCCAGACCATTAGTGCTACCAGATTAGCTTGAGAACCTGCTGGGACCCTTATACCAGATTTTTCCCACTTTTATTTATCCATTTACTCTCTCTCTTCCACATCCTCTGCCTTCTCCCCCTGCTGCTGCTTTTGTATCCCCCTCCCCTTGTCTACCATAGCTCAGTGATAAAGGTGGACAGAAGCCAGCGTCTGACATGGTGTCGGCAGCAATGAAGAGCTTATTCGGGAAGTGAGACAAAGGAATCCATCCCAGGAAACAGGCCACTCTCTCCACCTCACCCACGTCATCCTCGTTCTTCTTCCCTGAGCCAGTGAGACTCACTCCCTATTTCCTTTCCAAATTTTTATATGAATGTATGAGAGAGTGAGAAAGTCTGCATAAACTGTCTCTCTTTAGAAAATGCCTTCCCTGAGGAATCTGCTCTTCATCTCAAAATACCACTAAATTATTGCCCTTATTTTAGGTATTCAGTCACCAAAAGAACAAGCCGTGCTCTGGCTAGCCTTGAATTCATGTCGCAGGCACCGTCCAGGGTAAGTGTTTGCTCAGGTGACAGAGCTCTTTGCAGTGTGGTTACCATATCCTTACATATCCTGCACAATGCTGAGCCCTGTGCTGCAGGTGTTTTTTTTTTTTTTTTTTTTTTTTTAGTTTTAATGAATAAAATTTACTCCAGCAAGGAAGGGAAGATGACACATGACATAGGTGTCTATGTGACAATGCAGGGTGTGATGAGTGTCAAGAAAGAAATATAAACTAATTTGATAATTCAAAAGAAGAGACAGACGACTCCTCTCTCAGGGAATTTGCTCATTGTGCCAGCGTGGAGGGTTACCAGTCCCCATCAAGTTGGTGCCTGTGGCCCTGGAGTCATCTGTCTGAATTTTACCACTTGTTGCCTTACATTGTTCACTTGCATTTTCAAGTGTGTCGATCTTGACACATGAACTAGATTATCGGCTTAACGTCGACTGGAGTCTTGTCATAGTTTATGCAGTTCTTCCTATATAATATCCATAGAGGGAATACTGTTTTTAAAGATTTTTTTTATTTTTGGAGAGAGACACAGAGAGAGACAGACAGAGAGAGAGAGAGAGAGGGAGAAGGAGACAGATAGAGATGGGCACGCCAGCAGCCTCTCAGCTGCTGCGAACAAAATCCAGATGCATGAGCCCCCTTGTGGGTAAGTGTGGCATTGTGCCCCTGTGTCACTTTGCATCTGGCTAAACGTGGGACCTAGAGATTGGAACCCAGTTCTTAGGCTTAGCAGGCAGGCGCCTTAACCGCTAAGCCATCTCTCCAGCCCGGGAATACTGTTTTTAAACCAACATTTTCTTATTTATCCACTACCAATTTGTAGACATAGTTACAAAAATGAATCATAAAATGTATTGCCTGTTTAGGTGAAGTGCACAGTTTGGTACATGAGATATTTCTGTAATATAATGTTTGACATAATAACCCCAGACCCTGAGGGCCCACTTCCATAGAAAGGGATCTTGCAAGGCACTATCCATGTCTAGGGGAATCATGGGCAGACCTTCATAAGGGAGTGGTGCTTTGCCAAATGGACAACGAGAGAAGTATGCTTGATAAATGCAGGGGAGATAAGAGAGGACAGAAACGGAATTTGGGGTGGGAAATGACACTTTTGCTGCATTAATATCCAGCCATAATATCTTTCATATGTTCAAACACTGCAGAATTAATCACTATACTTGAGTTTATCCACCTATGTAACATATTAGAAACAAAACTATATATAAAACAAATTATTTAAAATGATTGGCTTGGGGGTCTTTTCCTTCCATCTCATGGAATCTCCCTAATCTCTATCCTCTTAGAGTCACTACTGCTTCAGACTGTTAAGAAAGAATTAATTTTGACACACAGATAATTTCTCATCAAATATAATTTAGACACTGTTTGTGTTGTGGATGCATACGTGTATGTATGTGTGCAGGGTGGTGAACATGCATTTGTCTGTGCATGCATATGGAGGCCAGAGGTTAATGTCAGGTGTCTTTCTCTGTTGCCTCTCCAAATTTTTATGAGACAGTGTCTCTCACTGACCCAAGAACTCTTGAATTCACACAGACGAGTAGCCAGCAAGCTCTGGAAGTCCTCCTGTCAGCAACTCCTTAGCCCTGGGTTTACACATGTGCTTCATCACGTCCACCATGTTACATGGATGCCGAGTATGTCAACTCATCATGCTTGCACGGAAAGAACTCTGCTCACGGAACTACTGCTCACTCCTTAACTGAGTGTTCCAAACTGATTCCTTTAGCGTAAGCCTCGGAAATTAGCAGAAGCAGAAATGGAGGGTGACTAACTCAAGCAGCGTTTGGGGGACAGTTGTTCTCACTGGGCACTTGCATGGGGCTTGTCTGAGATTTTCTAGGATTCCCAGCAGGAAGTGAGAAAACCAGAGACATCCCATCTCTCCTGACCACAGTGGATTTTGCTGTCACTGGTCGTCCCTCCCTACTTCTATCCTCCCTTAAGATCCCACGTAACACCCTAACCTCAAAGCCACCTGGAGATGCCTCCAGGCAATACAAAAAGTATGCTTCTGGACAAGTGGGCAATTTGCCTCAAACCCGCCCCTTACGAGGAACACCCTAAAGGTAGATACTCAGCCCACATTTCCGTCTTTCTATTGAGTATAAGCTGAACAGAGGTTAGCATCTAATTGACAATTTAAGGAACTAAAAATAAATGTGGATTTCATTCTCACCTCATAAGCTTAAGAAACAAATTAGGAAGAAGTGTGGTCAAGGATGGACATGGCGATTACTTTCAAGGGAGTGACTAAGGTGCTGGAGGGATATTGAAGATGTTAGAAGGGAGCAGAACCTGACTGCAATTTGTGGCAGAGCAGGGCAGGAGTCAGATGCTCACAACATGAATTTCCATTGTCATTTCCCTAGCAGCCATCTTCCCAAGTTCCTGCATAGCAAAGAGTCATGCCTGCAGAAGTAATGACCATGTTTTCAGAGTTCTAAAATAATCCAGCTTGGTTCTTCTCCCAGGCTGGGAGTGCTTGGTCCTTAGTTTTGGGAGTTTTCTGTTCTTTCTCTTTCCTAGGTACTGTGCCAGACTTGAAGCTGTAAAATGGAGTGGATTAACACAGCTCAGGCTATTGTTTCTGGCAAAATGCGACTACTTATGCTACAGTTGTCAAAGCCAATCAAAAAGCCCCCGCCACTCATTCCTTCTGTTTTCCCCTGCAGAGCACCTGGGGTCCTCCTCCTCAACCTCCAAACTCTCCTATGACAACATTCCCAGTAACAGCATTTGGAACAACTTTCACAGGAGCAACGCTCCCTCCTCATCCTGCCTCCTCCCCTCCCATTTCACCTCTCCTCCGGCTTTAGCTCACATCAACAATCACCAATCAGATCAGCTCTGCTGCTGGCAGAGCAAGAATACCACACGGGAGTCAGTATTTCTCACGGCCTTCTGGAAAAACAAAGAGGAGGCAACATTTCTGCCCTTTGAGGAAGTCAGGACACTGAGAAAGGGAGAGAAAGGAAGGGAACGAGAACAGCAGTCAGAAGGGTGCCCTCTTGGAAGCCCTGGAGTTACGGCTCTTCGGAGGATACAGTACAAATTAGAACAGGGCACTCTTTGTTCATGCCATCAAGAAGGAAGGAGTCAAGTGGGATTTTAGCTTGGTTCATGTAGGGTCAGCTAGAAGAACAGGGTTTCCATGGCTTGATCTCAAGGAAGCTGTATAGACATGCTGTTGACAACTTGTTCACATGCAGAGTGGCAAAGCAACCCCTGCTTTCAGGGCAGTGACCTGGGGGAAACAGCAGGACAGTCCACTGGTCAGTTCACCTCAGGTTTTCTCCGGGAACTGAATGGTGAAAGCAGAACTGAAGAACTTTTCCTCAACTCCCACCAAGGGCTTCCCTGTCGGATCCTTCAGCCCCACGTGGACTCAAAAGCTTCATTCAGGAGAAGAGTGTGAAGCCTTGGATTGGAGGTGGCCATGTTCTTTTCCTCTTCTTCCTTGTAGCTCAGTATTATCTGCCAACACCACTGCCATCTAAGCCTGTGAACTCAAGCCACCCTCCACGGTGAGACAGACTCACCTGCGCCGTGACCAGCACAGCCAGCCCATCTGTCACAGGATTCTTTCAGGTCACTACGGAGATGTCACCTGACTCTGTCCACTTCTCCCTTCGCCTGTTCCAGGCTTAGCCTAGGCCACAGTCACCTCTAGTCCATTTCCCACAATTTCAAAGAGATGGGCTTTCAAACGGTAGAATACTGCTGTGTGCTTCCAAGTAAAGACCCATCCCTGTCCTTTCCCTGATCACCACGAGGGTATTTCTATACTGTCAGACTGCTTTCATCTGAGTGTAAACTCCTAATTCTGGTCAGCAGCTGACTTTTTATGACACATCTCCTGCCAGTCCTTCCAATGTCGCATCCTTATTTTGGTATTCCATCCCGTCCTGACACACAGACAATGATTCTGCCATATGGAGCATGCAGACTTACTGATAAACTATACTCGTCTCCCTATTCCCTATGCCTGGAACATTCCTCATCTTTGTCAGCACCAAGGTTTGGGCTGCTGCGACTGCCCAGTGCAGCCCCCCACCCACAAGTTGGACAACCGCTTCCCACAAACATGGGGCTGTGGAAAGATTAAAGCTTGGCTTTGCTCTTCCTTCTTTCTCCCCAGCAGTTCTATAGATTGAAGGCCTCACATATTGAGGCCACGCTACAGACACACATCAAAGCCCACTGTAGCAGACAGCTTCAGGTTCGCCGAGATGAACTTCCAGACCAGGCACAGTTATGGAGGAAGGGATATTATTTACTGAAGCTTACAGATCCAGGGGAAGTTCCATAATGGCAGAAGAAGCTGGCCTGCCTTCACAGGGCCAGGCAGAGAGAGAAAAGGCCACCAGCCACACAGCACAGAGCAAAGCTACAGCCAAAAGCCACATCACATTTCAGGAACTTCCTCTAGGCACACTTTGCTTATCTTTACAATGGAATCTCAAACCCACCTCCACACCTTAATATCCACCCAGTGACATTGCCTCCAGCAAGGTGACTGCAGATGCAAACTATAAACTAATAAAGCACTGAATATATTGGGGGCCATATATTCAAACTACCACACCCACCCACAACCCTGCTTTTTTAAAATTTTTATTTATTTATTTATTTATTTGCAGGCATAGAGAGACAGATAGAAGAGAGGCAGACAGAGAGAGAATGGGCTTCTAGCCACTGCACACAAATTCCAGATGCATGTGCCCCCTTGTGCATCTGGCTTACGTGGGTCCTGGAGAATCAAAACAGGATCCTTTGGCTTCGCAGGCAAACGCCTTAATGGCTAAGCCATTTCTCCAGCCCCAGACAACTCTGTTCATAGACCATGTCCTCAGCCATCCCATGGACTCAACAGAGCTGACAAGGTCATTGTTGTGGCTTTAGAATGCTGAATTGACAAAGAAATGATCCATGCCCGGAAAACTGCTTGAAGTGTTAAGGCGGGGATTTCAGTCTTGAATACCTTGAGCAGGGACAGGAGCATGATGCTTCAGGTGGGAATTGTCCCACTGTCTCAGAATTTCTCAGTCGTGCTTAAAATGGAGCCTGGGCTGGTACAGTGTCTAGCTGGGAAGCAAGTTGCCTGAATCAGAAGAGGGGCTGTCATCCTGACCCTGCTCCATGAACTTGAGCTCCAAATGAAATGCACTCTGCCTAAGCTTAATTACCTACCGCATGTTCCACAGTTCTTGGCACAGCAGGCAGTAGCTGTTCAATAAATATTGGCTAAATCATTGAAATGCATCCGCTTTGGGGAGATAATGCAGGGGATTCTATGAGGACTCATAAAACTCTATTCAGCTCAAAAGCAAACATTTATTGATCCTCATGAGTGAGGCACTGAGGGAGACTCAAGCAAAACCAGCTGTGACTGCTTAGCTGGTTCTAACTTAGTCCACATGATGTTCTCAGTCACTAGAACCATGGGTTATGGAGCTCATCGTGAACAATGGTGATGGGCCTTCAGTTCTTCAAAGAAGATACTTGCATGCAGATGCTGCTCAGTGAAGGACAGTGTGTCTGCAGAGTTGCTAGAGAACGTGGGTACGAACTGTAATGACGATGGCTGCTCTGGCCACAAGGGAGATGTGCTGTGGGTTTGGAAGTATTTTGTTTGAGTAGCATCTCATCTCTGCCCATTTACCCAGTCACTGGGTGATGTAAAGATTTTTCCCTTAGAGTTTTGTCTTCAGCATAAAAACCTCTTGAATAAGGGCTGAGGATATGGCTCGGTAGTTAACAAGGTTGCTCTACAAGCCTGCCAAGCGGAGTCCAGATCCCTAGCACACGTGACAAGCCTGATCCAAAGTGGTACACATGCTTATAATCCCAAGGTACCTGCAGAAATGGGAGGCAGCTGAGTCAGGCTCATCTTGAAACTCATAGGCAGCCAGTTTTGTCTTCCCAGTGGCAAACAAAAAAACAAGACCCTCTTGCAAACAAGGTAGAAGGGGGAACCAACAACTTGAGGTTGTCCTCTGACCTCCACCACACACACACACACACACACACATGCACACACACACTCCAATTAAAAAAAAAATCCTCCTTCCTGGGCAAAGTAGTGTCCAGTAAATGTCGCTGTGCAAGCAGAGACACTTTCCAGGGAGAGGGTTGAAGTGATTATGCATTGTGTTCTGACACGATGCTTACCACCAGTCTTTGTACACACATTTGACTGAGTCACATTGCCAGGTAGAAATGGTGTGTACTTGCTGGCATCTGTTTATAAAGGAGCAACACATTCACCACTAGGAGATCATAACTGCACGTCTCAAAACCTGGGAGACTTCACTATTACGTATTTATGGTCTGCCTTGAAGCCTCTTTGGTAAACATGTCCCCTGGCCTTGAGGTCCTCCCTCGCTGGCTCCACCTGATGACAATTGTTCGTCTTCGTTAGGCTCTTCCTCTGTAGCTGAGCGTGTTCAAGGGAAAGCTCGCTGGGAGTTTGGACACGCCTGCTTCAGCTTGGAGTTGAAGATTTTATCCTGTTGAGTTTGATCATTTCCAGGTTTTTTTTTCTTTAATTTGACTGTGTGAGTAAATTGTTGGACTTGGATTCCTTCTACATGGAAGCCCACTATCCAATGTATTGTTTGAATAATATCCTAAGACTTGAATTGTCTCCCTCTCCCTCCTCCATTTCCATTTTACAGGTTCTGTCTTAACAAACTTCAAAAGCCTTCCAATGACATGGACGTGCTACACTAGCACACTAACACACTAACACACTAGCAGCAGACTCAGTGAAGTCTGGAGGTGACTTACTAGACACTCTCAGAGACTATCTTCTGCGATGCACATGCTCCAGTTATTTCAAAGTGTCTTTAGATTTGATCTTCATATTTTTTAGCCAGAGCATTTTTTTCTGATCCTTTCTTTGTTATGGTATAGGTTCCCCTACCAACCCCACTACCCTAATTCTCTAATGCCTCTTTCAAGTAGCTAGGCTAATGGTATTTGCTGGCATAAAGTATAGTCATTAAAGCAAGAAAAAAGGAAGAAAAGACAAATTACTACAATAAAATACCCAACACAGTCTGCTTATTAAGTAAGAGGTGATTATTTTTATTTTGGTTTACAGTTGTTTCCACTCAAGTCCAAGATCAAGAGGGCCTTTCAGTGTGGTGAAGACGGCCATCGCGCAGGAGCACGAGTCAGGACAAGGACTCCCATCTCCAGCAGAAAGCCAGATCCAGGGCCAGCCATGTCCACACCTTCTCCATGAGTACGCCCTGCAGGGAACTGATGATCTCTCAGTAGACTCCACCTCTTTTTTTTTTTATTTTTTTGTTTTTGGCTTTTCGAGTCAGGGTCTCACTCTAGCTCAGGCTGACCTGGAGTTCACTATGTAGTGAACTAATGGTGATCCTCCTACCTCTGCCTCCTGAGACTCCACCGCTTGAAGGCTCACAGCATCTCCTAATACCAGCGCTGTGGGGACCAAGCCTTCACATGTGGGCCTTTAAAGGAGACTCAAGCAAGCCACAGCATCATTCGTCACCAGTGGCCGGCAGCCTCTAGACCCTGGCAAGCTTTTGGAGATGACCCAGTGCCACCCCTGAGCACTGTACCTGCTTGCTTCAAAGAGGTTGACACAGCTCCTTCATGCCACTCACCTACAATGCAGTGTATCCTGGAGAAGGCTCTGGGAAAGTACATCTCTGAGAGAATGATGTTAATCTAGCTCCATGGTTGTTTGATTTCAATAGTCGCAGTAAACACAAGCACTCGTGAATCTTCAACTCATCAGGATGTGGCTCCCTCACGGGGAGCTGGGAATCTGAAAGGAAAAGCTCCTACAACCAAATATGGGTGGCACTGGGCTCAAGCTTTCTCAAACCAGTCCTCTGTCTTCTCCTCATTGGCCCTTGAGACCTCTGGGGTAAACCACAGTGTCAGATAAGAATCCGAGGGAATGCCAGACACGCAGGCAAGCATCCCAGTTCAGGCTTAGCAAGCCCCACAGAAAGCAGAATATCACTCAAGACAGAAGCCCAAAAGGCCAGCCACCAAGCTACCTTAGCTCCATGGCAGCCGATTTCCCCTGTCCAGGTCTCTATGAGGGTGGGTGATGTCATCACCTGTCCCTATAGGTGGGCCTCCTCTTTTTGCCAACAATTGTTTCTGATGACTTCAGTAGGTGCCATTCAAGTGACAGGCCTGATGGGTTAGCTCATGCTGAGATTCTATACTGACATCTCAGGGCACAGCCCTCCCAGCTCATAGGCAGCCCATTGGAGAACACACCAGTAACTGGCTGGGTCCAGTGATATCAGAAGAGGGACGACAGGCAACACGCTTATTCTGAGACTTCATAGAAAGACTGGCATGTGCACCACAGAGGTTAAGGGTAACTGTTAGGCAGGCTGGTAGGAGAAATATGATGGGATTGATTTCCAGTCAGGAAATGTAGTGTCAGCAGTGAAGCCACCTGGCCAATGTTACCCAACTCCACAAGGTCTGAGATTGGCCTACATTAGAATTCTCCTTTTGAGAATTCAAAATGTACAATGTAAGTCCAATTTACGAGCAATGCATACAACTTTCCAAGGTCACTACAATTCCTTCTCCATTTACATAGAAACATAGCATCATTAATTAAGCATGTGACAGGGAGGGCACCTGAAAGAACAGTTGCTTTTATCTCACATTAAGAAACTCAGGCCAACTCACCTAACTGGAAGGTTCTCCAGTTGTGTGAAGTCCAGCCATCTGTCTGTCTCTCCCAAGCACAGAGTCCACAGTGGGCCCTTGAGGCAGGATTCACTAGTGTTTGTGCTGGTGCACGGCTGTAGGATGTGCTGACTCTGGGCTTCACAAAATAGCTCTCACATCCCCTATGCATTTGCTTACATGAGTAGCTTTTCTTATGAATTCCCATGGCAATCCATCACAAAGCTACGAACTTCAACTATTTAAGATGTTGTTCAGGCATTTCTGCCATAACACATACCCAATCTCTTGCATTCTGTAAAAGTGTGTGCCAATAATAATAGGGTTGTGAGCGAAACTAATATTAGAGAATTGGAACAATCCTTATGGAACTTTGTTACTAAAGCCTTAACAAAAATAACTCATTTGTGGCTTGGAGAGATGGCTCAGTGCTTAAGGCCCTTGCCTGCACAGCCTAAGGACCCAGGTCTGATTCCCCAGTACCCACATAAAGCCAGATGCACAAAGTGGCACATGTGTCTGGGGTTTGTTTGCAGTGGCTAGAGGCCCTGCTATGCCCATTCTCTCTCTTCCCCTATCAAAAATAAATAAATAAATAATAAAGTACTTAAAAATAACTCAATCAGGTGTGGTGGTACACACTGTAATCTCAATTGCTCAGGAATTTGAGTCAGGAGAATCACAAGTTCAAATGTAGCCTGGGTTGCCTAGGTAGTTTAAAACCAGCCTGGCGACTTAAGTAGACCTTGCCTTAAAACAAATTATAAAGGGCTAAGTGTAGCTTCTTACTAAAGTTATGTAATATCCTGGGTTCAAGCCTCAATATCTAAATGACAGCTATCAAACATTGATAAGCAGCGTTTGCTTTCCACTAGCATTAGTATCCAGTACCACAAGCAGCCAATCATGTTAAAACTGGAAAAGCCGACTTCCTCTTCCTGAAAGATGTGTAGATACCTCTAAAGGCAGAAGCTTCTAATAGAGGCAAGTGTCGGGAAAACTGAAAGCCAGGTCTACTGTTTACTAGAAGAGGAAATGGTCCTTTTAGCCTTTTTAAATCTGCTCTCCTTACTTCTTCAGATAGCTTCACACACCGAAACACGTGGCCATTCTTGAGACCACTAAAGACTAAACTATCCATTGCCAGCAAGCAATAAAGAAAGTCGCTTCTACAGGATTTTCAGATTGTCTTTTGAGCTTTTTACATAAAAGCTAATGTTTCCTTTCAATTGTCAGGAAACTTGCTTATAATTACTTCAAAACATTTATATGCCAGGGAAACTCTTGTACAAATCAACATGGCTTCAGCATTATCCTGACATCACTCCCTATTGATGAATCATGCTTCAGCTAATTCATATTAAATAAACATGCATTGTAACAGAAAGGGAAATAGTGCCTTAATTGGTCTGTTCTAGAACAGAGGGAGCTATTAGTTCAGAATTACTTTTACTGGCATGTAGGATTTCTGCAATCAGAAATGGAACCATATGGGGTGGGTATAGTAAACAACAGAAAAAGTTATATTTAAGAACATGAAAATTGACCTGAATTTTCTGTGAGGTGAGCTTGGTAATTAACACCCAATAGAGCAAGACAGTACAATAGACTTAGCCCCTTGGCTTTCCACCAGGATGTACACTCCGACTCTCACATTCTCCTAGACTAGCAATCAGACATGCAGCAAAAAGGAATAAGCTTACTTGGAGCTTTTTATTTTCATTAAGATAAAGAAAACAGGGAGGATCAAGCAGAAGAAAACAGGATTATCTGAACTCTAACAGGCCCTGAACCCTGGTGGCGAGGAGGTGAGATGAAGAGTTTCATGATATTCACTATGAACTTGAACTTATATAATGCTTCTCCTTGTCGTCATAAATCATGTCCAGTACCCCCAAAGGCACCGCCCGCAACCCTACAACGGGAATTACTACTGTCGTCCCAACCACGGGGCGCAGCTAGGTCGGCCCCTGGAGGACCATTGGGGCCTGTGCTACCTCAGCACCTCGGAGAGCTCCAAGCCTGCTTTCCGGGTGTTCAGCAGAGAGAAGAGCAAACATCATGCTCCTTCTTCGGGTCAGACAGATCTACCTCACTACATCAGACTGTGTTTGAAAATGTACTCTAAACTCAAGTTAAAATACAAGGGCTGTGTGTAAGGGCAGGGGATTAAAATTTGCAGAACAATGAAAATAGGAACAGTGGTGACCCAGCTATGTCCTGTGTGTGTCCTTGTGCATGTGCATGTGTATTTATGTGCACAAATTCAACCCTCCACTCATGAAGGCCATTGCTTTACAGGGACCGAATCAGTCCTTCTGGCCTATCAATTTTGAAACTGAAATATTAAATATACACCAGATGGAGTTTTTTTTTTTTTCAGTGAAACCATGAGTGTTGAAATACATGCACAAGAAAGTGCATATCACCCTTCCCTCTTCCTTGTATTCATTCTTGTTCATTTACATTTCCCAGGAGGTGGAGTGCCTACCCCAAGGAAAAGGGAACTTGAGATCACAACAAGAGCGTGGGGGAGGGAACATGAGCTATGACTTAGATTGCCTTTTTTCTTCTTCTTCTTTCATTTCAAAAGTATAATCTGAAACAAGGAGTACTTTTGTGAGGTAAGACAGATGATGCACCAGGAGGACTACACATGGGTGAGCATTATTGATTTTCTTCCTAAGTCATTTCAGTGATACAATCTTGAACCAAGTGACCACTGATAATAAGTGATTTCCAGCCAGACACTCAATCGTCAGACTCGCTTTTCTCAAAGGTTAGCACTTCTGGTGAAAATGCGTACATGGATTTAGAAGCAGTAGAAGTGTGACAGGGATGTAAACTCGACAGAACATTTACTTATTATAGTAAGTCCTATAATTGGAATTACAGAGGTGAGGATGAAAAGGGATCTATAATTCTCTGCTGTTTCTTTTAATATTTTCATTCAAGGGTTTAGAAATCATATTGAGTAACTAAATCTATTGCTTCCCAAACCCTGAATCCTGAAGGGAACCATATTAAAGCACTCAGGATCCATACTTCTTCAATCAAAGAACACATGAGACAAATGTCAGTGTCCTGAACAGCAGCAGTGTCACCTCAAAGAACAGTGATGTCATACTGAATAGGCAGTGAAATGTTTCCCCAGTTTCTGGCATTCCACCCTGAAGTTCCAACCCAGACCATCAAGGCAAAGTCCTTGGAGAATTCAACACCATACTCCTCTTGAATTTTAGAAAATGCCAAGGTCACAAAATTCAAGTTTCAGCACAGCCTTTAGGGACATAGTATCAAAATTCAATTTATTATTTATATATATAGTTTTAGGTATGCCTTAAGGCCAGGATGATTTTGGTAAGGCATATATATGTAAGTTCTTGGTAACGCATAATGCTACTGAGTGACATTGGATCTATAATGAGAGAGGACCCTCAGCTAAGATAAACACAGGGACAGTCTAGAAACACAATAAGGTTCCAGTTAAGGTTCTGCCAAAATAGCCTGTCAAAAGACTAGCATTTCCCAGCTTTACTAATGTAGGAAAAATTTAACTATAAAATATATTTAACTATAAAATATACACCACCAATATTTGCAAGCCCACATGCTAAGCTTTCATTCTGCATAAAGAAAATTTCCATAGGTGCATGGGCTCATAAATTTATTCAACCAGGTGGTTAGGTTTTACCTTTGTTTACAGAAAGGCAAGTCTGCTCACCAAGCAGGTATTCTGCCAGTCTCAAGTAGCTCAGCATTTGAAATCCAGTGGATCAATTTGAATTACCAGCAACTTCCCTATAATTGTGTCTCTAATTTTAACAATGCTGAAAGATTTGGAAAATTATCTTGGTTTCTTCAGCTTACCATAGCTTTAACTTCCCAAATCTCAATTATAGGAATCTGTCTTCAAAAAAGGGTTTTTGAAAATAAGAGGAAGTAGAAATAATGAAATGAGTTTTTTTTTAAAGTCATATAAATCCAATAAATAATTCAATAAATACAAGGTTTAATTTGGAAAAGAAAACTGTTTCTCTCTTAGCACATAAGGTTACTTAAGGATTGATAAAAATGTCCCGGGAGGGGTGGATCAGTACGTCACGTTCTGCTCCCATTGGAGGTAACTGTTATAGAGCAGCCATCCAAGTCTCCCTCCTACCTTAATTCCACCCTGATTCCTCATTGTTGAACTATAGTCCTTAAGGTTTAATTATAAACAATAAAGTGTCCTTCAACGGCTTCCACTTTTCTCTTTCTCCAACCTCTCAAAATCCAATCTGCCTCCTCTTGACATCTAGCAAAAAATTCAGTAGTGAGAGGGGGGAAAGCCAGTGCAGACCTTGGAAGTCACCTCTGAGCTCGCTTTCAATCAATGAGAAATGCAGAGTGAGAGGAAAATCCTAGGACTTGAATACGAGCAACAAAGCCAGTTTGTTGCCCCTGGGGCTAGGTCTGCACTGACCTGCCTTTATCTCCACCCTCACCTCCTCCTCCAAGGCCCATGAGAGTAGGCAGTATTGGCCATTCAAACAGTAAGTTTAGCAGAGTTTGTGCTAGACATTTCTTTTAAACTGCCTAAGGGACTTCAGAAATAAATGTTACACCATTGAGGTCCTTCATCTCGCTCTAATATGAACCAAGAACAGATCTTTCAATCCCTGAGTAACATTCCTATTTATTCCCTTGTATATCATTCGGGGCCATTAATCACTCTGGCAGTGTTGCCCCTCATCAGAGATGTGGGGAAATGATAATGCTTTGTGTGAGTAATTAATCCTGTGGCAGATGTGGAGATTCTAAGGCAACTACTGTTAGCACTTTGACAGCCTTCTGTACACACACTCGAGCACTGGTTAGCAATGATTTTAATATGCTAATACTATGTTACTCATAAACAAGAAACAGTCAGGCCTTAAGTTTTATATAAGTGCTATTATTTGCTAGGGCTTTTCAAAGAAGACTAGTGATGAGGTTTTTATATTCTTAATGTTTCTGTTGAATAAACAGTGTTCAATTAACATACCAGCTGCTAGAACACCATTCCTCAGTTCTATTTTTTCTATAATATTCAACATTTGTAAAGTAAATAAAATAATTCAGAATGAAACTAATGGCCATTTGGGGAAGTTTTGTGGTTAATTTTTGTTCAAACAATATGGCTTTTGGTATTAGAAGTTGAAAAAAATGATAGAGCTACAGGAAGAAATGCAAGAACAGAACACTGATTGGATTCAATGATTCAAAAATGTAAAGCTGGTTCATGGTCTATTCACAACACTGGCCTTGCCCCCCAATTGCTGTATAGCTTTTTTATAAAGTCACATCCTCATATTAGCTATTTATCCAGAACTAACCCTATCTGCAATCTAAAATTCTATTTTTTTATTTCTCCCTGGCTTAGGTAAAGTAATAATACCCAGATAGTCAAAGTACCTTCTGTCTACTTTTCTTCTTGACACATTTTCTCCTTCAATACTTTTAGTATAGTAATAAATTGCTATCTGAGGTAAGCATGCTTCGTCACAATTTTGCTTCATGCTGAATTTGTACAATGGTCAGTCGTTAACAGGAGTCTACAAAGCTAGCAGCAACAGCAGCAGCATTGCTACGGGAACTAACTCACGGTAATCCCAGGAAATTGGAAAGGAAAGGTTTACTTTTACTGTTTAGTGTTTAACTAGTTAATGATAAAGGACCCCCTCTAGAAAAAAGACTCTCAGTAATGAAGATTTATATTTAAAATACCTTAATGAAACAAATTGGGTAACCATTTGCTTGTTTGTTGAGACAGAATGCCAAAAATAGAAGTGTGTGTTGGGGGAGAGGCACATGGAGTAATAAACTGAAAGGATTTTAGCAAGCATAGGAGGCATCATGCCAAGCCCACTCCTGCAATGAACCCTCCCTTCAGTTCAGTGTTTCCCACTAGGAAGGGAGCTTGGTTGATTTGTTTTGTTTAGGCAGCTGTTATAGTTACCATCTCATTGCTGGGACAAAACAACTGACCAGAAACAGCTTCTGGGAGGAAAGGGTTTCATCAAAGCAAGAAAAGCCTGGCAGAGCAAGCAACAGAGGCGCTCCATCTTGTGACAGTATCAGGAGGACGCAAGCTAGCTCTCAGCAGAGAAGAACTCGTAAACCCCAGCTCCGTTCCAGGGACACAGCTCCTCCAGCAAGGCTCCCCATCCCAAAGACTCCACCATCTTCCCAAATTGCCACCAGCTGGACACCAACTATGAGGCTCTGGTGGGCATTTCATTCTATCCCCCAGAGCAGCTGTGCAGCATTCCATGAACCAGATGTCAAATATTATCAGGCCCATCATGTGGATAAGACTGTACCACCAGGCTTCAGACAAAACACAAACGTAACACCCCTAAGAGAGACAGCTGGCAGACAGCACACTCAGGAAGATGTCCTCTTCTGCAGAAACATGGAAGGCCCCTCTCTCTTTCCCATTATCTCCTTTGTCTTTCAGTCACAGAAGGTGCATTAACATTTTATGTCTGTGTAGGCCTTCCATCTCCCAAGTGCATGCCTTCCTTACTTAATGCTCAGAACAACCATAGGAAAACAGTCATTTTCTCCTTTACAGATGCACCACTGCATGGGTAATTCAGTGACTCTAGGCCTAGACACTCAAATCCACTTTCATCTGGTTCTAAACCCTGCTTTCATTATTTCCTCTTCTCCTCGTCCCATTACCAACCATATTCCAACAAAATTATTACTGAAACTATAGTGGAATAAAATTATTCCTGCTTTGGAGAAAGCCAACATTTAGCTAACAATTTGAAATTTATTCTTCATATTATCTTGGATGTTTATTTTCCTGTTACAGAATATTGGGGGGGGATCCATTTACATCACATTTTCTGCTGGAATAAAACACATTAAACACTACAGCTGATTTTAACATTTGATATTGCTTTTAATAATTTTTCTCTTGCTGTTATTTTAATGGTATATCTTTTAAAAAATATTTATTTATTTGAGAAAAATGAGGCAGATAAAGACAGAGGAAATGGGCACACTAGTGCCGTCAGCCACTGCAAACAAACTCAAAATGCATCACCTTGAGCATC
Organism: Orientallactaga sibirica; assembly: GCA_036365145.1. Taxonomy (NCBI): domain Eukaryota; kingdom Metazoa; phylum Chordata; class Mammalia; order Rodentia; family Dipodidae; genus Orientallactaga; species Orientallactaga sibirica. The sequence continues at coordinate 18,109,004 of JAEOAD010000037.1, forward strand.
TGGCTTACGTGGTGCCGAGGAATCAAACCCAGGTCCTTTGGCTTTGCTGGCAAGTGTCTTAACTGCTGAGCCATCTCTGCAGCCCTTGTGATTTTTTTTTCTGGTGCTGAGATCCAAATCCAGGGCCTTGCACTTGCTAGGCAAGCACTCATCCACTGAGCTAAATCCCCAACCACGACAATTTTTCTTTTTTTCTAAATTTATTTCTTTTTATTGAGAACTTACATAATTACAAATAATCCATAATTCCCTCCCCTGCCCTTACTTTTCCCTTCACAACTCCATTCTCCAAATATCCCCTCCCCCTCTCAATCAGTCTCTCTTTTATTTTGATGTCATCATCTTTTCCTCCTATTATGATGGTCTTGTGTAGGTAGTGCCAGGCACTATGAGGTCATGGATATCCAGGCCATTTTGTGTCTATAAGAATGCATTGTAAAGAGGCCTGTTCTTCCATTGGCTCTTACATTCTTTCCACCACCTCTGAGGCAACGGAACTTGAACCTTGGCAGGTGTGATAGAGATGTGTCAGTGCTGAACACTGGTGCCTTTTGAGTCATCCAATGGTCACCGTCATCTGAAAAGAGAAGCTTCTCTAACCAAAAGTGAGGGTAGCATTAGTATATGGGTATAACCATTAAGAAAAGTGTTTACAAAAAAAAAAAAAAAGTGTTTACAGCACAGTTTGGTGAGCATAATACATACATTTAGCCAGACACCAGCAGGCGTTACACCCTAGGGCACATGACTTCCCCTGCCATAGGTTTTCAGTATCAGGGATGTATTCCCTCCCATGAAGCGGTCCTCCAGTCCAATTAGAGAGCAGTTGGTGTCCCCCATAACAGACATGCCACCATTGCACCTGTTGGCTCATTTGGTCTGGCTGGCTAAACTTAAGGCTTGCAGTGTCCCCTGTTGTTTATTTCCACTGATGACCTCTCTCTCCCATAGGGCTGCATGAAGAATAGCATTTTATTACTATTATTATTTTTTTTATTTTTGGTTTTCTGAGTAGGGTCTCACTCTAGTCCAGGTGGACCTGGAATTCACTATGTAGTCCCAGGGTGGCCTGGTACTCTCAGTGATCCTTCTACCTCTGCCTCCTGAGTGCTGGGATTAAAGGTATGCGCCACCACGCCCGGCTCAGATTAGCTTTTCCCAGCTTGACAGCTGGTCTACATGGAGGAGGTTTTCAGTCAGCTCCAGCAGGATTTCTCAGTGACCTTGCAGCCCAAGTATGTGGAGTCTTCAGCAATAGGGTCTTACCATCTATTCTTCTTTGAAATATTTTTATTAGTTATGTATATAGTATATGTAAAGCCATGATGGTACTATCGTTAGCCTTCTCCCTGTCCTCCCCTCTTACCATCTATTCTTCTTTAAAATATTTTTATTAGTTATGTATATAGTATATGTAAAGCCATGATGGTACTATCGTTAGCCTTCTCCCTGTCCTCCCCCTCTTACCATCTATTCTTGGTGGGACATCAAGAGTCTCGACAATGGGCTATAATATTTGGGGGGGCAACAACTCACTGAAATTTATCCCATCACTGGCACTGAAAATTTTCTAGTAACAATCTATGGTTCCTGGGTGTGACATTGTCAAAAAAATTAGGTCTCCATAAGACTTATTCATACCCTCTTAGATTTTGATTAACCCTCCCCCCACCCTTCCTCTACTTAGTCTCTTCCCATGACCTTACTTAGGACTTTCCACCCCCAGTAATCTGTTCTTCTCCTTACATACATACAATACCATCCCTTAATTCCTCCCCTCTCCTCCTTCTTTTAAAGCCCCTTTGTAGTTTACTGGCCTCTGCTACTGAATTTTATTCCAACTAACATACAAGTCCAAACATTTGTAGCTAGGATCCACATATGAGCGAGAACATGTGACACTTGGCTTTCTGAGCCTGGGTTACTTCACTAAAAATAATACTTTCCAGTTCCATCAATTTCCCTGTAAATTTCATAATTTCATTTTCTTAATCACTGAATAGAAATCCATTGCATAAATGTACCACATCTTCTTTATCCATTCATTAGTTGAGGGCCATCTAGGCTGGTTCCATTTCCTAGCTACTGTGGATGAAGTGAGATGTCAGTTTGAGCCAATGGGATACATTCCCATAAGTGGGTGTAAATCTCTAGATCAAATTCAATTCTAGTAACAACTGTAAGTATACCTCAAAGAGTGAATATTGCTACATTTTATACATCTAAAAGGATATAAGACATGTGCTGGCTAGGCAGAATTGCATTAGACCCTAGAAAAAGGGGTTCAGTGGAAGGAGTGTAGGGAGAGGAGACAAAAAAGGTAGTGAGAAGGGATTATAACCAAAATATATTATATATGTATATGAAAATTGTTAACAAAAGTTTTTAAATATTTATTTTTTATTTTTTTATTTTGGAGAGAGGCACAGAGAGAGACAGAGAGAGAGGGAGAGGAAGACAGAGATGGGCATGCCAGCAGTGTCTCAGCTGCTGAGAACTAAGTCCAGATGCGTGCGCCCCCTTGTGGTCAAGTGCGGCATTGCTCCCTTGCGTCACTTTGCATCTGGCTAAACGTGGGACTTGGAGATTGGAACCAGCGTTCTTAGGCTTAGGAGGCAGGTGCCTTAACCCCTAAGCCATCTCTCCAGCCCAACAAAAGTTTTTAAAGTCACTTAGACTCTATATTGATCGTTGCAAACCTTCATAGTCTTCTTCCAGTTAATTGGTCTTCTGTGGCATCAAGGGATTATGTGACCCCATGGGCTCTTCCTTCTTTAGTATAGAAAGGCTACAGTGCTGTGTGCCATGGGCAATGCCTACTTCGGAGCCCAAGACAATGCTTATAAAGTCTTTAGTTCTGAAGGCTTGCATTTCCTTAGTATGTTGCTTCAATAATTGAATAAACCATGATTGTATGCCCACAGTGCACTAGGCAATGTGCAAAGACAGAGATAAGGAAACTGGCCAGGAATGGGGTATAGTGGCTCACACCTTTAAAGCCAGCATTTGGAAGGCTGAGGCAAGAAGCTCACCGTGAGTTCAATGGCAGCCTGGGCTATAGATTGGCTAGAGAGTGAGACCCTGTCTCAAAACAGTAGAAGAAGAGGAGAAAGAAGAGGAGGAAGCTGACGAGGTGCTTATCCTTGGAGAGTGCACATCCTATATCAGATTTCCCCCCGGAAAATTGAAAAATGGTACATATTTTAGGCTGTGCGGATCATATAATCTGCAGTGTAACTACATACGCAATTGTAGCACTGTAGGCCAAAAGCAACAAAAGGAAATACATCATGAGCACAGCAATATTCCACTCAATAAAGACCAAGAAGGTTATTTATCAGAACTGGTAGCGGGATAGATTTGGCTGTGGACCATTGCCCGTTGTTCGTGTTCTGTTACATGCCACTGTGTTAGAGGTCTTGCTTTTTACTGTGTATGTTGTCCAAGTAAGCCATATATAGTTTGTTTGTTTTTCGAGGTAAGGTCTCACTCTATCTCAAGCTGACCTGGATTTCACTATGTAGTCTCAGGGTGGCCTTGAACTCACAGCGATCCTCTTACCTCTGCCTCCCGAGTGCTGGGATTAAAGGCATGAGCCACCAAGCCCAGCTCAAGCCTAATATATTTTAAATTACACTTTATTTTGGTACAATTGTAGAGTCATATGGAGTTTCAGAAATGATATTAAGAAGTCTACACATCTTTCCCTCCAATGATGATGTACATTAAAAAAAAAAAAACTATAGCAAGCAAAATAGCAAACATTTCTGTCACCACAAGAGTCTTCCCTGCCACTTTATTGACAAGCTCACTTCTCTCCTGATCCCTTAACCCCTGGCAATCATTCCTATCATTTCTTCCTCACCTAACACAGAGATGGGAGAGAGAGAGACAGAAGAATTTCTTAGAAACCCACAATTAATGAGCACAGAAAACAACAACAACAACAACAAAAAGAAACATCCGAGCATGATCCATAGAACCCTTGCCTGAAATGAGATGGAACAGTGAGAAGAAATTCAAAAGTTGTCCTCTGACCTCCACGCACATGCACCCATATTCACACACATGAATACATGTACATCGATACATAAATGAATAAGTCTTTTAAAAATGTTATATTTATCTATTTGCAAGCAGAGAGAGAGAGAGAGAGAGAGAGAAAGCATGGGAGAACCAGGGCACAGTGCCACTGCAAGCAAACTCCAGATGCTTGCCCCACTTTGTGCATCTGACTATGTGAGTACTGGGACACTGAATCCAGGCTGTCAGGCTTTGCAAGCAAGTGCCTTTAACCACTGAGCAATCTCTCCAGCCCAAATCTTTTTTTTTTTTTAAAGAGAAAAGTTCATGTAATGCAGAAAGCAAACATCTATAGAAAGAATTGGTTGCAATGCTAAGAATTTGGTTCTCTTTTGACTTTCAAAGAGTGGTTAATGTAAAACAAATCTGTAAGAAGGAAAAGAAAAACAGAAATGAAAAGAAGGTAAGAAAGGAGAATGAGCTTAAGGAAGGAAGGGAGTGAGGGATGAAGAAAGAAAGGAAGGGGGCTGGAGAGATGGCTCAGTGGTTAAGGCATTTTCTTTCAAAGCATAAGGACCTAGGGTCGATTTCCCACTAGCCACATAAAGCTGGATGCACAAGGTGACACATGCATCTGGAGTTCGTTTGCAGTGGCCAGAGGCCATGGCATGTCCATTCTCTCTCTCTCTCTGCATCTTTTTCTTTCTCAGATAATGGGCTTTTTAACAAAAAAAAAGGAAGGAAGGAAGGAAGGAAGGAAGGAAGGAAGGAAGGAAGGAAGGAAGGAAGGAGATTCATATCAATAAATTCTGTGGATCATTTGAACAGAATCCCTTTCTCGTTCAAGATATCATGGATAGATTCCCACAAAGAGAACTGGTCTGGTGGAAGGCAATCCTTTCTTGAGTCCCTTATTACAGCGCAAAAACTCTTCTCAAAGGAAGAACTGTCCACTGCCAATCAGTGCAATGAATCCATGGGCGCAGATCCATGGCCTGTTGGAGTCTAATTCAAGACAGGGCCACCAGAGAAGTGGGTACAGGGCTGGGGGGTGCATGCATTATGAATGCTTGGTCAGCAGCTGGTGGCAATTTAGGAAAGTTGTGGAGCCTTTGGGAGGAGCAGCCTTGTTGAAAGAGGTGTGTCAGTGGGCAGATCTTGAAGTATACTGGTCCAGCACTACTGGGTTTGCATGGCCCATCTCCACCCCTTGCCAGTGCCTGCTTGCCCTTCCTGCTCCCTCCCAAATGAGGTGACAACCACTGCCTATTATGCTTTGTCCCCCATGATGAAATACTCCTCTAGGCTGTACACTGAAATAATCCTTTCCTTCTGTGTGCGGCTTTTGGTCCGGGGTTTTACCCCAGTAACGAGAAGGTAACCACACAGCAGGTAAGGTAGGGATGCTAGTGGATGTAGAAGGAAGATGTGAATTGATCTAGAAGGGAGAATCACTGGAGACATGCTGGATGAAATGAGGTCAAGCAAAAGCATTCTGCTCACAATCCACAGTATTTAATGTAGTAACTCCGTCACTCTATTTTTCTTTTTGGTTTTTCAAGATAGGATCTCACTCTAGCCCAGGCTGACCTGGAATTCACTATGCAGTCTCAGGGTGGCCTCGAACTCACAGTGATTCTCTTACCTTGGCCTTCCAAGTGCTGGGATTAAAGGCATGCACCACCACATCTGGCTATATATCACTTATTTTCTTATGGTGGGAACAGAACAAGACAATCTTGTGGCAGATCACAAACACCAAGTCACAAGTCACCAATTTGGTTAGCTTTGGCACCATAATTTTTTGAGTTCACATCAAGTGTGTTAAAACAGAACGAAAAGTTGATCAGCCTGTATTGCTGTGCACAGCACTTCTAGAATAACAGATTAGATTCTCCTGTGAGCCCAGAGATGGAACCATGTGGAGAAGAAGATTCCCCACTGGTGTTGAGATGCATCTAGACTCCCTGAAGCAATTCAGTGCACATCCCGAGAGTCAAGCTGGGACATGTTTTAATATTTATCTGTCCTAATTATAAAGGTAATGCATTTTCACTATGAAAACAGAGAGATTGGAAGTGACAATAAGATACCATTTTTTGTTAAGTCCAACAGTATACAAGTGTTGCTGAGGAAGCAGAGAAAGAAAACTCTTATGTACTCACAAGATCAAGTTTGTTGTAAAACAATCTCTGGCAAGAAATAGCAAAGGTAATGATACATGTATCCCGAACTCATTAATTCTACTACTGAGGATCTACCCTCAAAGTACTCACACTTTGACACAACAAAAAATGTGCAACAATGTTGGTGTAGTCCTTTTTTCAAAAACGTAAGAAGTCTTTAGTAGGAATGAACAACTGTAGAATTGTATACAGCAGCCAAAATTAACAAATTATGTCTCTAGACATCAACATAGAACAATATCAAAAACATCTTTTAATTTTTGTTTCATTTTGTTTTTGTTTTGAGACAGGGTCTCACTCTGTAGCTCAGGCCTTCCTGACCTTACTATGTAGACCAGGCTGGCTTGAACTCTTGGTGACCTGCCTGACCTAGCCTCCTAAGTGCTGAGATTATAAATGTGAGTCACCCTGCACAGATTGCCTCTTGTATTTTTAAGAAAGCAAGTTAAGGGATGGAGAAATGGCTTAGTAGTTAAGGCACTTGCCTGCAAAGCCGAAGGACCCAGGTTCGATTCTCCAGGACCCATGTAAGCCATATGCACAAGGGACCCATGCATCTGGAGTTCATTTGCAGTGACTAGAAACCCTGGCATACCCATTCTCTCTCTGTCTGTCTTTCTTCCATCTCCTATCTCTGCTTGCAAATGAATAAGTAAAAATTTTTAAAAACCTTTTTAAAAAAGTAAGTTAAAAAGCGTGTGCAAGGCTGGAGAGATGGCTTAGTAGTGAAGGCTTTTGCCTGCAAAGCCAAAGTATCCCGGTTCAATTCTCCAGGACCCACGTTATACAGATGCACAAAGGGGTGCGTGCATCTGGAGTTCGTTTGCAGTGCAGGAGGCCCTGGCACCCATTCTCTCTCTCTCTCTCTCTCTCTTAAATATATATATATATATATATATATATATATATATATATATATATATATATATATAAAAGGGTGTGCAAAGTATGATGCTAGTTATAATTATAAAATACAATACATACTTTTTTTGGAATACATGGTGCCTCTAATTTCTCCTGAGTGGAGTGCTGAGCACACAGCTTTCAATAATTTTTTTCATTGTAGCAAAATTATGAATGTAGCAACAGAAATTTTTTAGAACCAAGGAACTATTTTTCAGTTATTTAGCTTGGTGATTTTCAAAAATTATATTTTCAATTAGATAGGAAATATTTGGTAGCACATTTGCAAAATTGGTGGTCAGGTCTACCTCCCAATTTTGAGATAACAGTTGTAAACTTTATGGAAAAAAATCTCTCACACGAGCTCAGAAAAACTGCTGCATGTTCTCTCTTATCTGTGGTCCCTAATGTGGAAGAGCTTGATCTGTTTGGAAGTGGTGGTAAGTGTCAGCAGTGCTGGCAAGGAACTAGAATGGGGCTGGGAGAGAGCAGAAACAGGGAGGAATGCGAGCAGGAGAGGATACAGGGCAGGTCAGTGGAGGGCAGAGTACAGGGAGTTTAAAGGTGTTGGGAGAAGGAAGGATGCAAAGGGAAGGACGCAAAACTAATGACAGCATGAATCAGTACCATGCAGGCCTTCCTCTGGTTAGCTAATTAAAAGATATAACTCTCAATAAGAGAGAGGGGGAAAGTGCCCGGGCAGAAGTACCCTGTAGGCAGAGAAAGCTTAACTCTAAACCCTCGGTTCTGACTGGTAAATCTCGGTGCCAGAACTTGGATAACCCTCACAGAGAGCTGTTGGTCAGGGAGGTCCATGAGGTCCCTCCAAAATGCAAGTCATTGCCAAAGCACTTGGTTACCCTTTAGAACTGAATGGTAAGACCCTATTGCTGAAGACAGTCCAGGCTGCCAGCCCAGGGTAAAGAAAGGCCCCACTGGAATTAAGAAGGAAGTCATCTCTCTGCTCACTAGCCTTGATGGTTCTAGAAAGCGCTATGTGAGCTACTGGGGGAGGGTGGTCACTGCAAAGTGAACAAGCAGGTGTTCCTGCAAGCGACAACAGCAACCAGCAGGACAAGATGTTCACACTTGTGCAAAAGTGGCACACGGGCTCGGGGGTGATCAGCAGCTCTCAGTTGGATGTGAGACCTGCTCAATGGGAGGGAATTCATATCTGGTTCTGACAAACAAGTCAGAATCCTATGGATAGAAAGGTCATAGGCTCTAGAAAGAGGTGCCCCCTGTTCTTTGGCTGAGAAGAGAGGGTGTGTACCCCAAAAAGCCTTTGCAGGGACCATGCTTGTCCAGTTGCTGCTCTTACTCTTGGGTGGAGAATCTGCTCTTCACAGGTGGCAGCAAATGCTGGGAGAACCAAGATCCATCAAGACAAGAAAAGAGAGCCCACTGCCTGGCCTGAGTCGCGTCATCTCTATCACATCCGCCAGAGCGCAGGAGACACTACAGAAGACATGGCAATTCAAACACAAGTGCTGCCCTCTCTCCTGGATGACACCCTATTCCAGGGGAGATGGTGGTAGACCCTGAAGACCCTCAAAACTCATCAATGTAGAAACTCAGAGGATGCAGAGAGCTCAGCAGTGAAGGAGATTTACAACACACCTGCCAAGACTCACATTGCAGAAGAGGAGTGGAAAGACTGTAAGAGCCACAGGGTGGGAAGGTGGGTCCTGAAGCTGCTGCATTCAAGACCCCACAGTGCATTCCAATAATCCCCCTGAAGAGGGTCCTCGGTGGAGGGGGGTGGGAGAGGAGATAAGAGAATAACTCAGTGGGATTATGATCAATATGCAATATGTATACACTGCAATAACTGATTAATAATAATAATAATAAAAGAATCTCTATCTCAGTCATCTCAGGAGGCTCAGGCAGGACAACCCACCCACTGATGCCCAGTCTGCCAGAAAAATCATGAAAGTTCCTACCTGAATGCATGGTGGTTCTTCAGACAAAAGAGGCATCCTATTCCAGGGTACCCAGAGAAGACAACTTTTCCCAAATTCTTCCATACAAAAATCTACAATGAGATATTCTTCTCCTCTGACCCCATACAGCCTGAGCTGCACGCTCCCAAATCTCATATGTTAAGGTCCTAACCCCAGTACCTCAAAATATCACCATCAGGAGGTAAGATCTTCAAAGAGGCGTTAAGATGAGGTCAGTAGGGTAGGCCCTAATCCAGAATGAGTGATGCCTTGATAAGAAAAGAAAATTAGAACCCAAACACACGCTCACAAGGAGAAACGGTGTGGAAACCCGGGAGCGGCCACATGGACATCGCCCCGTGGAGGAGAGAGGCCTCGCCAGAAGGCAGCCTGCTCCCACCTAGATCGCACACTCTCCAGTGTCCACAACAGGGAGAACCAGGAATGAGGTTCTTCGTTAAGGACCTTCTAGAGAGCTGTCACATTTCCCATGGAAACTCCGTGACAACTTCTTACAACCAGCCTCATTGTCAGGATTATAATGATGACCTGCTAAAGACTTGACAATGGGCTTTAAAAAGCATACTAATAACCCAGAAATTTGTCCCAGTCCCCTGAATTGCATCTTTCCCCCACCAGCCTTTATACTATCAGAGTGGTTTCTGTGTCTGTCACTTGTAACAGAAGTTATGAAGTGCAATTATCTTGATCACTGTCTCTCTTTCTACCGGAGATAAGATCTGCATGAGCACCTGGCCCAGTGGGTCGGTGTCAGCATCCCCAAGGCTCAGGCACAAGGCCAGGCACAGAGGTTTTCCATCAGTCCACTGTTTTTTGTTTGTTTGTTTGTTTTGTTTTGTTTTTAAATTTTTTTTAATTATTGTTTTTTATTGACTTTTATACTTACATACAAAAAAAACCCACCTGATATTTCCCTTCCCTCCCCCCATCCCACTTTAGAACTCAAGTCTCTATCATATCCCCTCCCTCTCTCCATTAGTCTCTCTTTTAATTTGATGTCATCATCTTTTTCTTCTATTTTGAGGGTTTTGTGAAGGTATTTCTAGGCACTACGAGGTCATGGATATCGAGGCCAGTTTCTGTCTGGGCAGTTGCATTGTAAGAGGTCATACCCTTCCTTTGGCTCTTCCATTCTATCCGCCCCCTCTTCCGCAATCACTGTTTATTTTTTAATCCCTCTGTGAGCATAAGCTCTATTTTTGATGAAATAATGCAAAAATGGGTTCTTCACCAGGCTTTTAAAAGTATTTTATTCATTTATTTGCAAGAGAGAAAATAAAAGAGAAGGGGGAGAGAATGGGCACTCCAGGGCCTCCAGCCACTGCAAAGGAACCCCAGATACAAGCTCCCCCTTGTGCTTCTGGCTTTATGTAGATTCTGGGGAACTGAACCTGGGTCCTTTGGCTTTGCAGGTGAACTCCTTAACTGCTAAGCCATCTCCCCAGCCCACCATGCTTCTGAAATACTCAGATGAGAGATCTGAATTTGGCTACTTACAAGAAAGCGGAAGCCAGAGCAGATATCCTGGCTGCGAGTCCCATGCAGCTCATGGTGTTTTAAATGAGCAAGGCAGGTAATCAAGTTAGGGGATTGTTAGCAGAATGAGGCAGCATTCATCGGAGTGTGAAAACTAAGCATCAAGCTGGGCTTGGTGACGCAGGCCTTTAATCCCAGGACCTGGAAGGCAGGAGGCTCATCAGTGAGTTTGAGGCCATCCTTAGACGACATAGTGAATTCCAAGTCAGTCTTGGCTAAAGCAAGACCTTGAAACACCCAACAAACCAAACTCCTAACTAACTGTGCAAAGCCTCCCTCTCTTGGTCCTGATGCCACAAGTCACTAACCCTTGTGTGTTGGTTAATCGTTATTGTCAACTTGAGGGGATTTAGAATTACTTTGTATACAAACCACTGGGCGTGTTTGGAAGGACCTCACAAGAGATGCTTGCCTGAAAAGAGGAGCCCACCCTGAACATGGGCAGGGTCGTTCCATGGGCTGAGGTCCAAGACTAAATGGAAGGAGAGTGGGCTGAGCACCAGCGTTCGTATCTCTATGATCCATGACTGGAGATGGATGTGACCGGCTATCTCGTGCTCTATAGCCTTGGCTTCCTGTCCCTTTGAACTGTACCCCCAAATCAACCCTTCCTTCTGCAAGTTGCTTGTGTCATGTATTTTGTCGCAGCAACGAGGAAAGTGACTGGCATGCCCTCTCAATGGCATCTCCACCTTATGGTCATTATTTTATAGCTTTACTTAGTTCTGTTTATTTTATAGGCTTCATTCTATATTGAATTAAGGGCAAAAAGAAAATGACCAATGAGAGAGCTCGATTGAAAAAACTGGGTACCCTCAGATTTGGCTTAAAACTAAATTTACCAGCACTCGGGAGGCAGAGGTAGGAGGATCACCGTGAGTTTGAGGCCACCCTGAGACTACACAGTTAATTCCAGGTCAGCCTGGACCAGAGTGAGACCCTACCTCGAAAAAAAAAAAAAAAACAAAACAAAACAAAAAAAAAAAAACTAAATTTAGCCAGTTACAAAGCAGTAAAGATGCATTTTGTAAACGAGGCAGTCAGAGAAGGTGAAGGTTCTCAGATTTAGGTTACAGTTATAAATTCAATTCAGCACAAAGGAGAAATGTAGCGGGGGTGTCTACATGGAACACACAGGCCCTGTGTTTGCAATTTCATATCAGGTCCGATTCTGAAAATGAAGCTGAGTTCTCCACGCTGGCACAGGAGGGATGGACCCATGTTGGGTGTTGGTGTTCAGGGAGTCATGCCAACTGAGTGAGATGCCCAGAATCCCACAAATAGCTTTCCAACCTTCAGTGTAATGTTTCTTCCCATCCAATTCAGAGGTTCTCTAGAACTCTCTTCATGATGTGCAATCACTCAGCACATTTCAGCTTCAGCTAAAGCTGACATTGAGCTCGGGGCCTGGGACCTGTGCGCGGGTAGGGGCGTCCTCAAGGATGGAAAGAATGAACACCTGTTCCTTCTGCCTTCTCACTGGATCCCAGCACGACTCTCGGCTCTCTCCTGCTCGTGTGTATCTGGTTTATTATCTCGGGGGCACTAAGACCTCTGTGGTAGCTACTCAGTGTTCTGGTTGGTTCTGCCCTAAGCACTTAGCAAAATCAGGGGAAAGAAGTCCCAGCAACCTGAAACCAGCGAGGAACACTGATTTTTTTCTTCCTCCCTTTCTCCTTCTGGCCACTCTCCACTCCCCACCAATCACTTTTATTATAGAATGTTTTCCAGTGAAATCAAGACGAAAGACACTCAAGGAGAAAAGGAATGCCAGGAACTAGAGCACGAAAGGAAGAATGAGAACGTTAGACAGAAGATCGGCGTGGCCCGCGGAGCTGGGAGAAAGGCCTGTGATTTGTACAGCCTGCCAGTCTATTGTGAAACCCTGGCCCCCAGCTGATGACAGAGTCTCAGTTTTAAAAATAACAAAATATCTTGAGCTAGGGACACAGCTCAGTCAGCAAAGTGCTTGTTTCACAAGCATGAGGACCTGAGTTTCCCCACTATCCATATAAAAATGACAGGCGTATGGTTATACGTTTGTGATCCCAGCACTGGGAAGGCCGAGGAAGGAAGATCCCTTGGAGCTCACTGGAAAGCCATTCTAGTCTACTTGAGGAACTCAGGCCAATGAACAAGTCTGTCTCAAAAAAATGTGGATGGTGTTTTACAAAAGAACACCCAAGGTTAGTCTTTGACCTCCACATGCACACATCTCTCCACCCCCGCCACATGTACCTGAATACAGAGAGAGAGAGAGAGAGAGAGAGAGAGAGAAGGAGGGAGGCATGGAGGGAGGCACGGAGGGAGGGAGTTAAATCCTCGGCAGAAGACTGTTTTAATTGACAGTGGTGAGATCAATTGTGAGACCTTGAACAGAAATGAAAAGAAGTTAGATTTGAGGTCAAGAAAGCTACAGGTCTATCTTGGGAACAATATCCTTGTGATCAGAATGTTCTTCTAGTTAAGTGTCCTTGAGTCTGCAATGTCCTCCTGCTGCATCTAAAAAACCAAAGCTCCAAGCCAGGTGTGGTGGCGCACGCTTTTAATCCCAGCACTTGGGAGGCAAAGGTAAGAGGATCTCCATGAGTTCAAGGCCCCTGAGGTTACATAGTAAATTCCACCTTGGGCTACAGTGAGACCCTACCATGAAAAACCATTAAAAAAATCATGGGGGGCTGGAGAGATGACTTAGTGGCTAAGGTGTTTGCCTGCAAAGCCAAAGGATCCCAGTTTGATTCCCCAGGACCCACACAAGCCAGATGCACAAGGGGGCACATGCATCTGGAGTTCGTTTGCAGTGGCTGGAGGCCCTGGGGTGCCTATTCTCTCTCTCTCTCTCTCTCTCTTTCTGTCTCTCAAATAAATAATAAATAAATAAATAAAATATTTTTAAAGTCATGGGACGAAATACCTTTAAAGAGAGATCCTACCCACCATGATTTGGGAAGGAAAAGGGGCTGCATTGCTGCATAAATACACCACCTATCTCATAATTATTGGTGAACATTTTTAAAATCCACAATGCAGAATCCACTGTGCTGCTACACCCAGGGAGACAGCCCCTCGACTCCCTTTAGAGGACTGGCTTTGCTTTCTCATTTGAACGTAGGCTTACTCTCTCTGCCTTCCAGTTGAATTCTTTCCTTCAAGAAGATGAGAACCAAGAGACCCTGTAATAAGAGCACAGAAGAAAAAGGCAAAGAGATGAAATCTAGGGCAAAATTGTAGGGAGGTCACATACCTGCTCCTATTACCTAGGCCAGCTGGGGATCACTGCTCACCCACACTGGTTCCCAACACCCATTGAGGGTTTTACAGTGTGTCACACAGTCTGACCAGGCCAGAGAGCACCCTGAAGTGATATCTCAGATGTTCAAGATCAGTCTGTATGCTTCATGGCACACAGCAGGAATATGTTGGCACCTTGGAATGTTTTTTTTTTCATTTTTCAAGGAATTTTCATCAAGATAGCATCTGCATATACACTCAAGACAAACAATAATTCATTCATAAAACAAGCTATAATTCCCACCTGAGGGATGGGGTAAGGAGTGGAGCCAGAGATTTTGACTTTATGTACTTTTGAAAAAAGTAATAGGAGCTATTCATGGTGGCACACACCTGTAATCCCAGCACTCAGGAGGTGAAGACAGGAATATTGTGAGTTTGAGGCCAGCCTGAACTATTAGTGAGACCCTGTCTCAAGAAGAAGAAAAAAAAATAACAAAATGATAAACGGTTTTACTTCTTTGTATGCTTGTTAAATTTTCCTTAAGAAATACTTATATGATTTTTAAACAACTATTCATTTTTCTTTCAGTATTTTCACTGGTATGATCACATTTAATCTTCTTTACAACCCAGTGAGGTGGGCAGAGTGGATGTGGCTTAGAATCCATGGTCACACAGAAATGGGTAGGATCCCTCTTTTCAATTGTGCTAGATGTGGAACCTCTGTACCAGACTTGATCATAGTACCAAAGGTATCAGAGCCTCAGATCAAAGAAGAATGATATTAGACACAACACCCTGGCCCTTGCTAAAATGCTTGACAGATGGGGAACACTCAGAAATTAAGAGTTACCATTGTTAGCACCATTAACGCAATTATTCGAAATTACTGTTATTAATGGACATGTTGGTAAGTTTAGGGCACCTTAGCTACAAGCAGGAGACAAGCCCATTTCATAAATACTGAGGTGGTCCATGTCACCCACCACCGAGTTTCGGATGTGAACAGGCAGCAGGGGCAGCAGAGCCCTCTCTACACCCTGGGGAGGGTCTGCTCAGCTGAGACTGGGTCCTGACCCACCGCAGGGCTGATCAAAATAACAATTGAAAACAGTGTGTGGAAGAGATGGTGCATGTGCCTGGTGAGCATGGCTCAAGAAAAATAATGCTCACCTGGATAGACCAAAAAGACCTTTGATCTTTTTTTTTTTTTTTTTTTTTTTTTTTAAATGCATGCTGGTGTGTCTACTGAAGATTTTTAAAGAATTTCTGGATGCTTGTGGAAAAAATACACAAAAAAGTAGGTTGCATACTCTTTAAGTCTGACTTCTAATTTGATATCCAAGTAACTTCAAAAATAACAAGTATTTCATTGTACCTTGAGCTCTCCTTTATTCTTTTTATTTATACAGTATGATTGATTGCTGATGTGAAACATCCTCTAGGCCATTAACCGTGCCCTAGAATTCCAAGATATTTCTGTTGGGGCTTGGCACAGTCTCTAGTAGCGGGCTCACATTGGTCCTGCCCGACTCCAGACAAGAACACTGAGAAAACCATGGGAAGATTGTGGGGACCCACTGCCCATGCAGGAGTGCAGAAGTGTTTCTGGCCGGGGAACAACTCCACCGGGTAGCCGTGCTAACCACTGATCTCTGTGCGGTGTTGTTCAGTTAACAAAACACATTGTTGTATGTTTTTCTGCATCATCTTTACCACAATTGAATAACAAACATTAACCCTAGTTTTCAGCTAAAGCAACTGGAGACTCAGCAAACTGAAGTGATTTTTTTTGTTTTGTTTTGAGCCACGAGGCTCAGAAGGAGCAGGATGGCTCCAGCTGTATTTGGCCCCTTTCACACCACACCTCA
Organism: Orientallactaga sibirica; assembly: GCA_036365145.1. Lineage (NCBI taxonomy): Eukaryota > Metazoa > Chordata > Mammalia > Rodentia > Dipodidae > Orientallactaga > Orientallactaga sibirica. Next base: position 18,124,724 of record JAEOAD010000037.1, read on the forward strand.
AATGTTGTTCACGCCTCTAACTCCAAGAGCACAAAGTTGTCCTTGCCCTGTGTAGACCCCCTAGCCCCACCTTCGACATAATCCCCTTCCAAGACAGAGCTCGGGTGACAAACAGCAAGCAACAGCAAAATCACCCGATGCTTGCTGGGGTCCTGACAGTGCTGACAAAGTCCTTGGCAGGCCCTTCTACTTTCCTGATCAATGGTACTGCAGCCAAGAACAAGCCTTCCTGGCTCAGGGCTGATGTCCCCAATGAAAATGCACATGCAGAGCACACGTTTGTTGATATTCTGAGCACAGAAAATGAAATAATTCTGTACCATGTCCATTTTTGCACTGTTAAGGCATATAGTTGCTTTGCAAGCAAAACAGTAGACCTTTCATTTGCCAGTGACATTCCACAAAGTGCTTATAATTCAGTGTTAGCTTATCTGCCGTCCAATCTCCCGCTCCGGGGAATGTGTCAACCATCAAAAGCGGTGGAGGAGGCACGCTGCATCGTAATGGCCTTCATTTCATCAGACTTGCTTTCTTAAGGGCATTTAATCAATGGGGACAAGTAGTAGGCAGATTTTTAAATAAATGTGTCACTTTAGGTTAATCCACAGCACAGTTGAATGTATTTGTTTATGCGACGCCCAAATATGTCTCTTTTGCTCAGCAGAATTGAAAATCTGTAAATCAAAGCATGTTTGGTACAAGTAGATTGAAACTGCTTTGTTTGACCTGTTCCAATGGGAGCCATCCAGGACTTTCAGGTACTGGGTGTTGAATGTCAAAGCTGCTCAGAATGCTTGAGTGAAATGCCAGCTCCATTTACAACAAAGCTTCCTATTCATTCTCCCTCCCTTGCTTTCATTAGCCAGGTGGATAATGTGCTTTTAAAAATGTGTCTGAGATGACAAAGAGGCTAGCAAAAGATGGCAATCTAAGAGCCAAGGAGGATTGCCAGAATCTTCAAGTTTCCTTTTGGTTGCTACTGAATGCAGCCGTGAAGGAAAATGTAAAGTGAGCCCGATGATCCTGACGGGGGCTCGCATCATTTTGCATTGATCACACCAAGATGCTGGCATCTGTTTATTCTCTCGGCTTTTTACATCCTCAGCGTAACCCAGACAAATAGAAAGGCAGTAATAGAATAGAAATTTTTTTTGCCATCCGTTATCAGCTATCTGAACTGTCAAAACATGATTGTCACATCTACTGAAGTGCCTTGGCCAGGTTGGGATGTGAATGTGGTGTTGTTATTTTAGATTGATTTTCTTAATGCTGGCCATAAGCGTGGCCCTGTGCAGGCTGGCGGATCATTCCAGTCCTTTGAACAAAGCTTGAACTGTGTTGACATTTGTCCCCAGGCAGCAGTGCCCATTTAGAGCAGGATCTCTGTGAAGCTTTTGTTGGAAACACTTAAATAATCTCTTTCTTCTCTCTCTTTTTTTTAACCTGCAAATGTTTACCAAATAAGATTGAGACTGTATGATCCTTCCGACACTGCAGCTAACGAAAGTTATTAATATTCTGTAAGCTTCAGAGCACGAATCTATTTAATGGTTTCAAGAATCATTCAAATCCCAGGCACAACCTTAACTGCAGCATTTTATAGATGGAAAAGGCTCAATCTCTCTCTCTCTCTCTCTCTCTCTCTATTGTGTGTGTGTGTGTGACATTGTAGAGGACACTGGGGTAGATGAAAGCTCTCAGTATTTTGCTTCTTTCCTCATTTCTTCACAGGCAGCCAGAGGAAAAGCTGGCTCCACTGGCCTTGGAAGGAGATGTTATAGTCTGTGTTCATGAATGAACATCACACAAAAAGCTGATGCGCTCCATTTCATTTTTATGTCACTGAAAACAGTGACATTTAAATAATGGTGCACAGTATCTCTTTAGGTGTCTTAAGGACTCTGCAGGCTGTGGGAATGTTGCCTCTGCCTCTTTAGAGTGCTAGGACCTCAGAGTTTCTAAGACATTTCAGGGAGAAATGCCACCCCTAAGTGCACCTATAAACACATATAATAGCCAATTTACAAAAGAGGAAGGAAGTTCATGGGCCAGTTCATAGTACAGTTCAGCTCCAATTCTGAGACAAATTAACTTATTTCTTGTGCAGCCTAGTGTGATTTACAATTAGCATTCAAAAGCTATAGTGTATTTTCCTGTCGTTCAGGGAGGGGCTTTTGGACATTGCCAGAGTGACCTTTTTAGTCCCCTGAACAGTCATCTTAAGTGTACATTGCCAAAGTTACATAAATCAAACCATTTGGTAAACCGTGTTGTAACCTTTTCAACATCTTTCCCTGTTAGCTTTAACATCATTATTTCCCATTGTGATGAAAATGGACCTTCTGTATCCAGTGATAATGAAAATAGCCACTTTATACAGTTTCTGCATGCAATTATCCAGGCTTTTCTCAGACTCTAGAGAAATCTAAGCTAATTGCTTTGGGACTTTTCCTACATTTCCATAAATTCTTTGTTAATTTTTCATGAGAAACTGTTATTGCCGTCACCCTCGCCGTTCCCACTGTATTCAATAATGTAAAGAAGTCGTTATGGAAACCGCAGTGATTTGCTGGTGTCCCCGCCAGAGCTGGGCTCCTTTTGATCCCTGTGTATTCTCAGGTGAGATGGGTTTCCTCACAACCCTCCCCCACTTCTTCCTTTCTCTCTTTTTGATACAAAAAGCCTTCTTCATGTGGGTTTACTCAAAGCCCATCTCCAGGCCGTTCTGTGTGGTACACGACCTTGTCATTAGAGAACATGAATTCAGTTAGCTTTCCTTGACAGTGTCTCTGGGATGGCTGTAGTATCTACTCACTAACACACAGACAAAGCACGGTTCAGACAGAGGAGTGAGCAAATGTGTGAAGTTTCCAGGAAATGTACCGAAATTGTCTTACATGCTGTATTTGATTTATTGATTGCTTCGAACCCGAACTCACAATGTCTATACTTTCCACTGAGTCCGACCCACAAGTACCCCAGACACACTCCCTGGAGAATGGGTCAGTGTGCACATCGGTTCACCAGCCTACACTGGAGGTCAGTGCAGGCTGCACATTGGCACAATGCAGCTCTGGCCCTAGCCAGACCACATGCCAGAAGAAACCAGGAAGTGGCTTCTGTGAACATGGCGTCCTGCACAGGCCTGGCGTGACAACAGCTACAGTCCCATGCTGGCAAGAAACCTGCTGTGAGATGAGCTGTCCAGAGACAGGCTGTCATTGGTCACAAAAGGGGACCACCCTATACAATGATTGGCCAGCTAAGCCGCTTAAAACCCCCTGCACTTCCTCAATAAACGAGTTTGTGGCAGCTCGCCCTCTGCTGTTCCACCCAACTCCCGGAGTCTGTGTCGTGACTCCGCGCCTCTCACCCCAACTCGGCAGAGACCCTGCCGTCCCTCCTGGGCTGGCCTTAGGGGGGACCCCAACAGTGCATGTGCTGAAAAGAGAATGCAGGGGACAAAAAACAGCCCCTTGTCATTGGTTTAGGCTCCTAGAGGTCTGCGTGTTTGTGGGAAGCAGACACCATTGGGAAGTTACTACAGCACTTTCATCCCTCCTTGGACTCTGCCTTGGCAGGTTCATATGGGTGACTTCTAAGAAAGTCTCCCTGCATGCGTGCTCTCTTCTTGTCCATTATAAGAAGGAACATGGCTCTATTTAGTGCCAACCACAGAGTAGCTGGAATCCACCCTACATTCTGGGCACACAGTTGGTCATGTTCCACAGGCCTTCCCACGTGTGGCCACAGAGCAGACCTTCCTAGGAGGGGAACAAAGGAATTCTCTTGAGGTAGATTTTTTTTTTATCCACAGGTACTTTGGGCAATGCCTGTGACTAAACTGTCCACTTGCAAATAGGTTTATGTGTCAGCAAATGACCAGGAAATCCTTGAGGAGCAGGCACATTTCCTGGAGCTATTCGAGTTGTCTGAGGTCATACAAGGATACGTAAGGGAAACGGAATAAGCAAACATCTTCGCAGTTAAACCTGCTGCCTTCCCAAGTCATCGAGACGGAGTTCTTGAAGGCGAGCTGCGTGCGGCATCCCCAAGGGGACCCTGTGTCTCAGTGGTCAGCTCAGTAAATAGGCTTCAACCTCAATGGAAACAAAAGGAGGACGGCATCTGGAGGACTTTGTTCTCAGGGTGTCTGAGTATTTAACTTGACCTTGAGAATCCTAAAAGGACTCTAAGTCATTAATGACCACCAAGCAGCAGCCGGTGCTAAAGGTGTTAGAGCTGCTCACAGGTGCCCAGCCACGCGTGGCGTCACCTCCTTGTCCACACCACAGAGCTTTATCTTGCATTTGGCACCGGAACATTTCCTCTTCCCCTTTTCTGACAAGAATTATTATCTGTGACTGTGAAAGCGTACATCAGCTAGCCTGCAGGAACAATAACAGCAGGGACGCCTTGAAAGAGCGCCATCACACAGGAGTTCTCACGTCCCCGTTCTTACCAATTCGTAATTGAAAACTCACAATTGGGTGTTTGGCAAGCTGGGTGTTGAAGTGAATTGTTTTTGTTTCGGTTTTCTTAACAATGAAGTTCTCATGCAACATCTATTTGTATCAGCACTCCTTTGCCTAACCCTTTTGGAAATGTTAGTTAGGGAGCGAAATTCCCACTTCCATCTTATAGACAAAGAAGCTGAAGCTCAGAGAGATTAAATGAATCGCCCGTGATGCATTAACAGGTTGCAGAGCTGGCGTTACCTCTTGCCATCTCTGAAGCTTTTTGTTTCTCTATGTCTCGTTCAAAGGTTCATGAGCTCATTGTTCATTTTATTGATTGATTATCTGTTATTTTATTGATTGATTATCTGTTTTATTTTTGGAATTAGCCCAGGCTGATCAGGAACTAACTCTGTAGTCCAGCTGGCCTCAAACTCTCAGTGGTTGATGGTGTTTCAAAGTCAGCCTCCCAAGTGCTGAAATTTAAGACCTGAGCCGCCGTCACCATACCTGGCTTGCATTTTCCACAACTGGATGGGCCGAGTTTAAAATGTTTTCTAACCATGAAGGCTCTCTAGGATGAGAGTTAAACAATGACTTGAATACTTTGTGATATGAAGCAAAATGAGAAGAAAATTTACATAGCTTTGTAGCAATACTTACCAAAATATTTAACATACACCCCTTCAGACGTGACTACAAAGGACAAAAATGCAAGTATACAAGAATATTTGTGGGCTGGAGAGATGACTCAGTACTTAGAGATGCTTGCCTGCAAAGCCTGACTCCCCAGTTCAACTCCCCAGTACCCACGTAGAGTCAGAAGTGCAAAATGGCACATGCGTCTCGAGTTCATTTGCAGTGGCAGGAGGCCCTGGTGAACCATGCTCTCTCTCTTACTTTCTCTCTCTGTCTCTTTCAATTAAATAAATAAGAACAGTTTTTAAAATATTGGCAAAAATATTATTGGTATGGAAAATGAAATGAAAATGTCTGCTCTAGTGTGGATCTGGAGTATCTTCCAACAGTTAAACACTTCGTCCTCAGCTTAGGACTGTGGGATTCTGCTTTCCTATTCTCTGTTTCTCTTTCCTCTCTCCCTCCATCCAACCTTAAAGCCAGGATCTTCCTCTGCTACATAATTCTGCCAGCATGTGCTGCCTGATCACAAAGATGACTGCCTCTGGCGTTTGGTTGCAGTAACAGAAAACTAACATGATCACCTGAAGAGAAACTTATTTAGATTGTGTGATATAGTCCAGTGTCAGAATATTATCATATGCATAATGTGTAGTCCAGCTGCTTTAAAAAAAAATAAAGGCCGAGTGTGGTGGAAGCACGAGGCCTGTGAATTAAGGCCAGGCTCAGCTACAGGGAAAATTTCAGGTTAGCATGGGCTATATCTAGAGGCCAGACCTAGCCTGAAAGAAAAAAAAAAGTTTAAGAAAGAAAAAAGAGAAATGTGGAAAAGTATCCATTTGTGTGAAAATAACTAGCAAGTTAAATTTTAAAAATGATAGATGTCAAGCCAGGCATTGTGGTGCAAGCCTTTAATCCCAGTACTTGGGAGGCAGAGGTAGGGGGATTGCTGTGAGTTTGAGGCCACCCTGAGACTACAAAGTTACCGATAGCTGTGGCTGTCGATACAGGAAATTAGGATTTTTTTGAGAGTGGAAGAGCCATTCTCTGCCTTTGGTCGTGCTGTGAAACTCGGGAGTTAGGGGGCCAGACGTGCATGCCCACAAAATGGTTCCTGAGAAAGTTCTTGTCTTCAGGTTCTTGTCTTATGAATTCCATGAATGAAATCCACAGACCATAGAAGTTTAGCAAGATTTCACTACAGACTATGAGAGAAGGAAGGAAGGGGAGACCCTGCTAGAAGACACCTGGTTTCTATGATTAGGGTGTTTTATGGGGATTTACCAGATGGGGGCTGAGCTGGTCAGTGCAGCACCAATGCCAGGTTTCCGGGTGCTCTGGGCTTTGTGAAGGTGACCGGCCAAGGGAGAATGAGGGAAAGGAAGGCTGGAGTCCCCTCCTGACATTTCTGCTCTCCAGCAAGATGGAGGGAGGAGGAGTCCTTTAGGGAAAAAGAGATTTAAAAAAAAAAAAAAACCCTACAAGCTCTAAGACATTCCTTGCTTTTACTTTCTGGGGCCATGCTACCCCTAAACTGCCTTGGCTGTCTCTAGAGCTGTAGTGTGTTGGAAGTGGGAATGTGAGGAGCAACAGATAGGTGACCGTTTTCTTTCTGTGTCACATACGTGGGTGCATCAATGATTTTATATCAATCCTACATTCATTCAATGATAATACAAAAGCATGTGGAATTCAATGAATGATTGTAAGTCCATGTAGCATGTGGCTCAGTAAATGTCCCCTTTGTACTCCAATCACCCATCGCTTTTAAAGAGACAGTAGGTGGGGTCTGGAGATGTAGCTCACTGGCAAAGTGCTTGCCTGACATGCATGAGATGCTGGCGTCAGTCAGAGAGAGACAGACAGCAAGACAGAGCTCGTGTGGGCTTCAGAAGAAACCACGGGCCTGCAAAACCAACACCGCCCGTCTATCAGCTCCTTACTAATCTCATCGGGGCAAAGAGGGCAAAATGCCACTTCCCGGTCACGGTCACGGACATGGGCGAATTAATAAAGATAAACGTTCAGCTCACCAAGTGCACCCCGAATCGTTATCATGGACCCCTCTTCCTGCTTGACTCCACATGGATGGAACTTGAAGACTGAAAACCAGAGAGCAGGTCCCCGTCCACCTTGTGATCTACAGGAAAGCCTGGAGATGGGAGAAGGAGCCAGAAGACCGATCTGTTATAGACAGTCTCAGGTTGGCAAGGCCTATCAAAGTTGCCTCAAAGGACAAGGACTTCTACCTACTTTCTAGCGGAACAAGTTAAGGAGAGCAAGCAGCCAACTAGGGTGACCAGTATAGAAACAGCAAAGCAGCTTGGGCTGGGGACGCAGACGGCAGCAGTCCAGGACAAATGGGCACACAGTGATTGATGCCTGGCTTCATATTTAGCATGTCGCTCCCTCAAAAATGCTAGCTGCACCTGGGCTAACCCTGGCTCTTCACCCCAGGTGTCCTCCCAGAGCAAGGAGAACCAGACAAGGCAGCTGGCCAGGTTAGACCCCCATCCCAGCCTGCAGCTCTTCCCTGCAGGGCAAGTGGAGGAAGCTTCTAGAAGCCCAGCAGGAGGCCCAGAGCCTTATTTGCATGTCAGTACCCTTTTTTTCATGCGCTCCCTGGCTGGTCTCTGAGCAGGGGAGCAACAGAAAGGTTTGTGTGTGCTTGTAATTCTCGCCATTCTCTTTGCTTTGTGGTGCTGTCACCTCGAATGGTGAGGGTCACACAAACAGTTCCTTGATGTGCTGAAGGAAACACTAGCCCTGCCCAGACAAGGGCGACTTGGATTTTCTCATCCCAGGGATAATGATAAAGAGATTGGACTCTGGCAGGTGCCTTCCAATCCAGGCCTATTGAGGGATTGAAAGAGAATGCACTTTTCCTTAAAGTGGCCACCAAAAAAAAAGGGTGCAAAAGCTTTGTTCGGGCCTGGGCTTGTTCTCCTGCTCCTGGGGAGCCTGGCTGGCGTCCCCTCTGACTGCAGGTCACCAACACAATGTGCCTCCTTGCACAATTGCCCCCGGCATCCAGCTTTCCTGGTTTACTGTACTGGTCCCATATTCTGGCATTCTCTCTCTGTGTGTGTCTGTCTCTCTCTCTCCCTCTCTCCATCAGCTTTCATTCAGGAGAGACCATTGTTTCTTTGAAAGCCACTGGAAAGCCAGCATTCCTTGCTCCAGTGGGGGGGAGAGTCAGAAGAGGGAGCAAGAAGCCCAGAAGTTTTCAACTATGAAAACACCCCTCACCAGCCCTCCCCAGAAAAGGGGCACCTCACAGGAAAGAGGGCTCTTCAGGATCTCTGAAACCTGGGTGGCCGCTAAACCCCAAGCCCCAAGGGATGGAAATGAGGGCCCTGTGCATCTCTGAGTTGGAGGTCACCCCATCCTTTTCTGGGGTCACTAGGAAAATCTCAGTGCAAGAACGGCGTTTACGTAAAGATCCTGTTACACAAAGCAGTCAGTCACTGTATAGCCTCACTACACTGTGGAGTGGGTCTTGTTGTTTTTATTAAGGGTTGTCGGGATGGATAATCCACACATCATTAACTGCTTCATTAGGGAGACTATAGCCCTGTGGGCCCTAAGCTTGTGGCAGTTTGAAGACAAGACAAGTAAGTGCTGTGCTTGTCTGAGCCGGGAAGAGCCCCTCCCCCACTGGTAGAGTGTCCAAAAAACTGCAGCTTTCTGAAGGAAAAGCTTCCCCCCAACTCTGGAGCCTAAATGTGTAAAACATATTCACTTAAACCTGATTTATGTTAAAAGCATTACTCTGCGAAGAGCTGCACAGTCCCACATCATCCCTCAAAGCCAAGCCTTCACAGGCTGCAATGTGGAGTCACTTAAGCATTTTCATATGCCCTAGCCTTTTTGTGGAATAAAAAGCACAACCATGAAATAGACAGAAGAGAAAACATCAAAAAAAATGTACATGGCCCATGACATTGGTATTCCTCTAGCGAGGATTTTTGCTAAGCATCATTTATATAAACAATGGAACCAAAGCCTGTTTTCCTTCATAATGCATGCTTTCTCAGCAGCAGTATCACAGATCTTGAAATGCAATATGGGGGCTCTGGTTTCCTAGTGAAATCATATGGTTGATTTGTTTTCTCAAAATAAATGTGCCATATGGAGCTGGCCCCAGGGCAAGCCTGCCTCCAACTGAGAAACGGCTACAAATTCTGCACCTCTTTGCATGGGTTAGCACAGCCAATGTGAAGGCCAGTATTTTCACTTTCAGTCCTGATAGTTTCCCCAACTCCCCACCTGGTTCAAGTACCTGGGTGCACGTGACTCTGCCGGTGCAGATTTTCATGCTGCGCAGTCCACAGTGTTGTTGTAGGCGCTCTGTGTGACGCAGGAGAGGGGCTGAGCTCTGGGCTTAGAACTCTCCAGACTCTTGGCTCTCAAGCCTCTGGTTCTTATCCACATCTGGCAGAGTTGGAAAACATGGACTGAGAGAGAAGGGTAAGTTCTGGAAGATTTATTAGAGAGATTGGAAGCAGAAAAGAAGAAAAGGCAGGGAAGTTCCCAAGTCAAGAATTCCTCCCTCTGCTGGGAGGGGTCAGGGAGATGGGGTGGGTGGCAGGGGGAACATCTCTCTCTCTCTCTCTCTCTCTCTCTCTCTCTCTCTCTCACACACACACACACACACACACACACATGGAAGCTTGGTCCAGGTTTTTCTATATAAATTAGGCATCCAATTCGCATGAGCCTTGTGGCTGGGTTCAGGAAGGCCCTGACTGCACGGGATCAGGAAGCTGCTGCTGCTTACAGCCATCTTGGACAGGACTGAGTCAGACGGGGGTTCCGTTCCTGCCAGGGCAGCAGAGTGGTATCCATGCTTCTCTGGGCCAATCCGGAGTCCCAGCAGGGCAGAGTTGATAAAGTCTAGGGGTGTGTCGGGGTTCATTTTTTCTTCTGATGAAAGAATTAAAAGGCGGGAAAGGGTTCAGACTGCTTATGGACAAGGAAGGACTCCAGAGCTGGGACCTCTGCTGCCCCCGGGGGGAAGCTGGGCTTTGGGAACCAGGGAAGCCACTTGTCCAGAGTCCATGATGGGTCACTTAAAGGTACATAAAGGCACTAGTTGGTCCAGTACTGCTTGGATCCCAGAACGCCTGCCAAGCAAGCCCCCCTCAGGAAGAATTCCCTTTGGCTAGGAAGAAGGGAAAGTGGGTCTTTTGGTGAGAATACAGCCTCCTACCAAGGGACCTTTCTCAGTATCTGTCTGCCTAGCCAAGGAAACCATCTATCTCCTAGAGTGAGTCATTCCTTTGGACCAGTTCTTAGCCAAAAAAAAAAAAAAAAAAAAAAAAAAAAAAAAAAAAAAAACATAAACACAAAGTTTCACATGAGAAGGGATACAGAAGACAAAGGAGATTTGTTGAGAAAAAAAAAAAAAAAAAAATTCCCAAAGTGTCAAGCAAAAGCACTTCAGATTTGGGCTGGCATCTGAAGACCAAAAAGAAGGACAAGACACTCACCTTCCTTTGTTGAGTTCAGGGAAGAGGGCAGGTCCGACAGTGGTGATCTGGGAGCAGGTGCGACAGGGGCCAGGCTTCCCGGAGCACACGGCTTCCTTTCATTCAGGCGTGACTATTGCTCCTACCTCCTCAGCATGTCTCTAGGTGAGTGGTGGTCTCTTGAACAGGTGAATGATCGAGGTACCTTCACTCTTCTCCCTTTCATACTAGGGAGAAGGGAGGCAGAGTCCATCCTTCAATGACCTCCAACCGACCTACAATACTATGGCCAAAATTGGTTGGAAATGTTTGTGATTATACCATGTTTCTTTCTTTGTTTCTTTTCTTTTCTCTCACTTTCTTTTTCATTTTTTTTTTTTGGGGGGGTATTTTTTGCTTGTTACTTTTTTTAACTTATAAAAAAATTGGGGCTGGAGAGTTAAGGTGCTTGCCTGCAAGGCCAAGGGACCCAGGTTTGATTCCACAGTACCCATGTAAAGCCAAATGCACAAGGTGGCACATGCATCTGGAGCTCATTTGCAGTAGCTAGATGCCCTGGTGCACCCATTCTCTCCCTCTCTCTCTGCCTCTTTCTCTCACTCTCTCTAATGAATAAATAAATAATAAATAATTTTAAAAAAAATTCAAATACTCCAAAGATTCATGTATTACAAAAGTAGTCTCCAAACTCATGTTAATGATTTGGAGGTAAGCCCTTGGGATTTTTCAGGATTGGATGAGGTTACAGCGTGGGGCTCCAGGATGGCCTTGGTGGCCTTATTGGGAGGGAGGCTCGAGTAGCATACTCCTTTGTCTTGTCTTTGTCTCGTCTTGTCATGTGATTCAGTAGGATGCCCTTAGCAGATGCCAGCACCCATGCTCTTAGATTCCCCAAACACACAGCTGCAAGATAAATAAACTTTAATCTTCACAAGTTACCTAATATGTGGTATTTGGTTAGAGGACTAGAGAGCAAACTAAAACGGTAGTCTTTGTTATGTTTTATTTCTTTATTTTTTGGTGTGTGCATATGTGTGTGTTAGTTTGAATGGATGTCTCCCAATCAATTCAGTTTTATTAAAGCTTCTTGGAATTCCAGACACTTGGCTTGTAGAGGTGTCACTGTGAGTGGATCCAGCCCTAAGGTGTATTTGGGGGCCAATCTGGAATTCCAGCCTAAAGGTATGCAGATACTGGAGTTCTTCCTGGGATTCCTGGATGCTTGTGGTGGTGGCATTTCTCTCTGCATGGACCTGTGAAAGGGGGCCATTATGGAACTTCTGAAAGCTTCAGTAAATCCTGTTCCTTCCAAAAACTGTGCATGGTTTGGAAGTTCATCCTGGCAATGTGAAGCTGACCACAGCAGTGTGTATGTGGCATGCATCAGAGGCACATCTGTATGAATACAGCAGTGTATGTGTGGCATGCATCAGAGGCACATCTGTATGAATACAGCAGTGTGTATGTGGCATGCATCAGAGGCACATCTGTAGGAATACAGCAGTGTGGTATGCATCAGGCACATCAGAATACAGGCACATCTGTATGAATACAGCAGTGTGAATGGCATCAGCAGTGAATAGTGTATGTGGCGTCAGAGGCACATCTGTATGAATACAGCAGTGTGTATGTGGCATGCATCAGAGGCATCTGTCTGAATACAGCAGTGTGTATGTGGCATGCATCAGAGTCACATCTGTATGAATACAGCAGTGTGTATGTGGCATGCGTCAGAGGCACATCTGTATGAATACTGCAGTGTGTATGTGGCAGTCAGAGGCACATCTGTATGAATGTGCATGTGGCATCAGAGGCACATCTGTATGAATACAGCAGTGTGTGTGTGGCATGCATCAGAGGCACATCTGTATGAATACAGCAGTGTGTGCGTGGCATGCGTCAGAGGCACATCTGTATAAATACAGCAGTGTGTGTGTGACATCGTCAGAGGCACATCTGTATGAATACAGCAGTGTGTGTGGCATGCGTCAGAGGCACATCTGTATGAATACAGCATCTGTCAGAGGCACATCTGTATGAATACAGCAGTGGCATGCGTCAGAGGCACATCTGTATGAATACAGCAGTGTGTGCGTGGCATGCGTCAGAGGCACATCTGTATGAATACAGCAGTGTGTGCGTGGCATGCGTCAGAGGCACATCTGTATGAATACAGCAGTGTGTGCGTGGCATGCGTCAGAGGCACATCTGTATGAATACAGCAGTGTATGCACATCTGTGAATACAGCATGCGTGGCATGCGTCAGAGGCACATCTGTATGAATACAGCAGTGTGTGCGTGGCATGCGTCAGAGGCACATCTGTATGAATACAGCAGTGTGTGCGTGGCATGCATCAGAGGCACATCTGTATGAATACAGCAGTGTGTATGTGACGTCAGAGGCACATCTGTATGAATACAGCAGTGTGTCAGTCAGAGGCACATCTGTATGAATACAGCAGTGTGTGTGACGTCAGAGGCACATCTGTATGTGGCATGCGTCAGAGGCACATCTGTATGAATACAGCAGTGTGTATGTGGCATGCATCAGAGGCACATCTGTATGAATACAGCAGTGTGTATGTGGCATGCATCAGAGGCACATCTGTATGAATACAGCAGTGTGTGTGTGGCATGCATCAGAGGCACATCTGTATGAATACAGCAGTGTATGTGTGGCATGCATCAGAGGCACATCTGTATGAATACAGCAGTGTGTATGTGGCATCAGAGGCACATCTGTATGAATACAGCAGTGTGTATGTGGCATGCATCAGAGGCACATCTGTATGAATACAGCAGTGTGTATGTGGCATGCATCAGAGGCACAGAGGCACATCTGCATCAGAGGCATATCATGAATACAGCAGTGTATGTGGCATGCATCAGAGGCACATCTGTATGAATACAGCAGTGTGTATGTGGCATGCATCAGAGGCACATCTGTATGAATACAGCAGTGTGTATGTGGCATGCATCAGAGGCACATCTGTATGAATACAGCAGTGTGTATGTGGCATGCATCAGAGGCACATCTGTATGAATACAGCAGTGTATGTGTGGCATGCGTCAGAGCCACATCTGTATGAATACAGCAGTGTGTATGTGGCATGCATCAGAGGCACATCTGTATGAATACAGCAGTGTGTATGTGGCATGCGTCAGAGGCACATCTGTATGAATACAGCAGTGTGTGTGTGGCATGCGTCAGAGGCACATCTGTATGAATACAGCAGTGTGTGTGTGGCATGCATCAGAGGCACATCTGTATGAATACAGCAGTGTGTGTGTGGCATGCATCAGAGGCACATCTGTATGAATACAGCAGTGTGTGTGTGGCATGCATCAGAGGCACATCTGTATGAATACAGCAGTGTGTGTGTGGCATGCATCAGAGGCACATCTGTATGAATACAGCAGTGTGTGTGTGGCATGCATCAGAGGCACATCTGTATGAATACAGCAGTGTGTATGTGGCATGCATCAGAGGCACATCTGTATGAATACAGCAGTGTGTATGTGGCATGCGTCAGAGGCACATCTGTATGAATACAGCAGTGTGTGTGTGGCATGCGTCAGAGGCACATCTGTAGGCACATCTGTATCAGAGGCACATCTGTATGAATACAGCAGTGTGTGTGTGGCATGCGTCAGAGGCACATCTGTATGAATACAGCAGTGTGTGTGTGGCATGCGTCAGAGGCACATCTGTATGAATACAGCAGTGTGTGTGTGGCATGCGTCAGAGGCACATCTGTATGAATGTGGCATGCGTCAGAGGCACATCTGTATGAATACAGCAGTGTGTGCGTGCGCATGCGTCAGAGGCACATCTGTATGAATACAGCAGTGTGTGCGTGGCATGCGTCAGAGGCACATCTGTATGAATACAGCATCGTGGCATCTGTATCAGAGGCACATCTGTATGAATACAGCAGTGTGTATGGCATGCATCAGAGGCACATCTGTATGAATACAGCAGTGTGTATGTGGCATGCATCAGAGGCACATCTGTATGAATACAGCATCTGTATGACGTCAGAGGCACATCTGTATGAATACAGCAGTGTGTATGTGACGTCAGAGGCACATCTCTGTACAGCATGAATACATCTGTATGAATACAGCAGTGTGTATGTGTGACGTCAGAGGCACATCTGTATGAATACAGCAGTGTGTGTGAGGCACATCTGTATGAATCAGAGGCACATCTGTATGAATACAGCAGTGTGTATGTGGCATGCGTCAGAGGCACATCTGTATGAATACAGCAGTGTGTGTGTGGCATGCATCAGAGGCACATCTGTATGAATACAGCAGTGTGTATGTGGCATGCGTCAGAGGCACATCTGTATGAATACAGCAGTGTGTGTGTGACATCAGAGGCACATCTGTATGAATACAGCAGTGTGTGTGTGGCATGCGTCAGAGGCACATCTGTATGAATACAGCAGTGTGTGTGTGGCATGCATCAGAGGCACATCTGTATGAATACAGCAGTGTGTATGTGACGTCAGAGGCACATCTGTATGAATACAGCAGTGTGTGTGTGACGTCAGAGGCACATCTGTATGAATACAGCAGTGTGTGGCATGCATCAGAGGCACATCTGTATGAATACAGCATGACAGGCATCTGTATGAATACAGCAGTGTGTATGTGACGTCAGAGGCACATCTGTATGAATACAGCAGTGTGTATGTGGCATGCATCAGAGGCACATCTGTATGAATACAGCAGTGTGTGTGTGACGTCAGAGGCACATCTGTATGAATACAGCAGTGTGTATGTGACGTCAGAGGCACATCTGTATGAATACAGCAGTGTGTATGTGACATCAGAGGCACATCTGTATGAATACAGCAGTGTGTGTGTGACGTCAGAGGCACATCTGTATGAATACAGCAGTGTGTGTGTGGCATGCATCAGAGGCACATCTGTATGAATACAGCAGTGTGTGTGTGATGCATCAGAGGCACATCTGTATGAATACAGCAGTGTGTATGTGACATCAGAGGCATCTGTATGAATCTGTATGTGACGTCAGAGGCACATCTGTATGAATACAGCAGTGTGTATGTGACGTCAGAGGCACATCTGTATGAATACAGCAGTGTGTGTGTGACTTCAGAGGCACATCTGTATGAATACAGCAGTGTGTATGTGACGTCAGAGGCACATCTGTATGAATACAGCAGTGTGCATGCACATCTGTATGAGCAGTGTGTGTGTCAGAGGCACATCTGTATGAATACAGCAGTGTGTGTGTGACGTCAGAGGCACATCTGTATGAATACAGCAGTGTGTGTGTGACATCAGAGGCACATCTGTACGAAGACCAGAGACTGTGAGTTCCTGCTCCAGAACTCTTCTGCTCTTCTTCCATGAGACAGCGCTTTTCACTGAACATGAGACAGCGCTTTTCACTGAACATGGAGCTCACCAGTTTTCAATTAGACTGGCTGACATTGAGCCCCAGTGATCCTCCTGCATGCACCCCTCAACACTGAGTTTATAAGCATACATGACTGTGCCCTGCTTTTAAATGGGTACTGTGGATTGAACTCAGGTCCTCATACTTACACAGTAAGTACTCCGAGCCACCTCCCCATCTCCCTTAATGCCCTTTTTCTTGCAAATGTACTAGATAACGGGTGAAGTAAGTGACACTGTAATAAAGCTAATATGTACAGGAGACAATAACATATTCATGCTTTCAGGATACATTTGAATTTATAAGTTAATCTCCTCACCGAAAAGGCTCCATGACAGGCAAAAATTTTTGGCTGCAGAGATGGATATACAAAGGGTCCTGAATTTGAAATCACACCACATTAGCAATGTCACAACAATGATTTTTTTGTGTGTGAGATGCCCAAACTGGTTTCATAAGAGTCACCTGGAAATTTGTTAGAATTTTTCAGGCCCCATCTCAAATCTACTACCTTAGCAATTCTGAGATTGAAGCCCAGCGACATAAATCTAACCAACTTTCCAAGGGTCTTTGTTACACAACAAAGTTTGAGAATCACTGAACTACAGTAATGTTTTACATTGCCTAGAAGCAGAGCCTGTGATGGGGTCCTCTGAAGAAAGTGTTCTGTTAAGGAACCCTACATGGTGATACATGCCTGTAATCTCACCTGAAAAGTACAGACATGTGCCACCATGCCTGGTTTTTATGTGGGTGCTGGCAGTCCAAACTGAGGACCTCATGCTTGCACAGCTAGCACTTAACTGACAGAGCAATCTCCCCAGCCCCCTGAAGACTATTGTTCATATCAAAAACTGTTAATGGGGCTGGAGAGATGATTTAGTGGTTAAGGCACTTCCTGGGAAGTCTAAGGACCTAGGTATGATTCCCCAGTACCCATGTAAGCTAGATGCACAAGGTGGCTCATGTGTCTGGAGTTCTTTCCTGGGGGCTAGAGGCCCTGGCATGCCTATTTGTCACTCTCTCTCTGTCCCTGCCTCTTTCTCTCAAATTACATATATATATATAAACTGATAATGAATCTCTGTGCTCTAGGAGCTGTTTATTTAAAACCTACATAATACTAAAAACATTTCTGAGCTGGGTGTGGTGGCACACACCTTTAATCCCAGCACTGGGGAGGCAGAGGTAGGAAGATCACCATGAGTTCAAGGCCACCCAGAGACTACATTGGGAATTCCAAGTCAGCCTGGACTAGAGTGAAACCCTACTTCGAAAAACAAAACAAACAAACAAAAAACATTTATGAGCCCAGTCACACTTTGAAATGGATTTATCTAACTTTTTAATAGAATATGCATGCATTTGATATGGGACATTATTCTTCCTATTGAGACATTAGGAATCATTTGAATTCATGACCTCTTTGCAAAGACCCATGTTCCCCATTTCTACCTGGAGGACATATGGCTCTAAAATTAGGAATAATAGCTATTCACTATTGAGGTTCTTTTTAAAAATATTTTAATTTGATTTATTTATTTGACAGTGAGAAAGCGGGGAGAGAAAGAGAGAGAATGGGCACACCAGGGTCTCCAGCCATGGCAAATGAACTCCAGATGCATGTGCCACCTTGTGCATCTGGCTAACATGGGTCCTGGAGAACTGAACCTGGGTCCTTTGGCTTTACATGCAAGTGCCTTAAGCCATCCCTCTAGCCCACCATTGAGGTTCTTTAAATAAGAAAGGTGCTAACAGGCACATGCCCCTTTTTCATTGCTCCAGTTTAACAGACAGAGTACTCTCACTGACAGTCAAGTTTTTGTCCCCATTGATCAGTTAGGCTTTATGGTATCTCTCTGAAGCAAAGTTTCTATCCTACTGGGACACGGAAGCCCTAGTTGTTTGCTGCCAAATGACAGCAGTGGATATTTCTTCAATTTTGATCATGAGACTGGTCTTCCTTTTGAATGAAATGTGAATTTAATGAATTTAAAGGGAAGTAAATAAAAACCAGACATAAATGATCCATTTGGAATTATAGTAGTCCTTTCTACAGTACTATGGTCCAAATACATGAAATGGAAATTTCTAGGAATAAACAACCCATATGCTTAAATTGTACAGCGTTCTGAGTATCATGAGTATTAGTTTGTTGTCATCTTGCTCCATCCTACCTAGACAACAACCATCGACCCCTCGTCTTTCCACTGTGACCACTCTGCTAGCTGCCCTCCTGGTGGTCACTTGGGAGCCTTCGCAGCATCAGATCACAGTATTTGTGCTTAAGGAAACCTTAGTTCATTTCATAAAGGGCCCAAATCACAAGGGCACTACTGTGCCAAAGGGAAAGCATGAAGTGTTTGCTTTAAGCATCAAAGCACATCATCATGAGAGGGGATATTACAATATTTGAGAGACAGGCTAGATTCACATAACTTTTATGATAGCATCTTTTATTTTTCTATCATATTATTCATTGTTATTTGTCTATTACTGTGGTTAATTTATAAATTCAACTTTATGGTAAAGATGTATATATATATATGAAAAAACTTACAGTACGCATAAGGTTCAGTACTCTTCATTGCTTTTGGCATCCATCAAGGGTCTTAAAAATATTTCCTGGGCTGAAGAGATGGCTTAGCTGTTAAGGCGCCTGCCTCCTAAGCCTAAGAACGCTGGTTCCAAACTCCAGGTCCCACGTTTAGCCAGATGCAAAGTGAAGCAAGGGTGCAATGCTGCACTTGACCACAAGGGGGTGCATGCATCTGGATTTCATTCACAGCAGCTGAGAGACTGCTGGCACACCCATATCTATCTGTCTTCCTCTCCTCTCTCTCTCTCTGTCTCTCTCTTTGTCTCTCTCAAAAAAAAAAAAAAATCCTATGAGTAACTGGAGTTGACTGTTTCAAGGTTACCTTCCAGTCTTCAGAAGGATTCTGAGAAATGTCCCAACAGTTCCTTCTGGCCATTTGTTCTACTGAAGTTGGCCCTCTGTGAATCACTGAAGGAGAATGTGAGTTTTCTGGGTTATTCACTCTTTTCTTCCTTCAGTTCTTCTTGCCCTTACTTCTGGCTGCCTTTCGTGCCTCTATGTCTGAATCTGTTTTGGAGAAAAGAAAGCTGTGGAACAACCCTTATCACATGTCAGCTTTGGTTTTGTCTGGATTGCTGTTAGAGTCACTGGAGTGTAGAGGCAGGACGAAGGAACATGGCATGGGATGTTTTATGGAATTGCACACAAAGAATGTAAACTAAATGGATGATGTTGTATTGTGTACTGTGATATTAACCTACCAGTGCCAGGCAGCGCTTAATTGATGGATGGTGTGCCAAAGACCCATTTGAATTGTGCAAAGCTCATTCATTCTAGTTGTGCTGACAATCTGAGCAGCATATTTGTTAGCATGAAGTCAGTCTCTGGGTAAATACCCTGTCAGCACTGATATTGTACAGTCTTTTGAGGTGGGATATGAAAACTTCTAGCAACAATTTTTGATGGAAATAAATCTCAATTTAAATGTTTTAAAGCCTACCTCCTCAGTCCCTATAGGCATTTGTAGGTAACTGATACAGCTATTTCTTTCTATTTAATCATTTTGTAGTTGGTCAGTGTAATCACAGTCTCTGGGGACCTATTACTCTGGAAGGAAGGGAAACAGGGAAGGAGGGGGAGAGAGAGTATGTATGCCATGATTCTGGGGGAGGACTCTGATGGGGAAAGTCTTCAGTTGACAGAAAATGGCACATAACTACTGTACTTTTGTGCTTTTGTATATAGGTCACAAATTATAATACAGGCTTGGCATAATTCATCAAACATACGTGTTACAAAATTGCAGCTAGTGCAAAGATATCACTAACCTTCATTTACAAACAAAGACTGGGTTTTCCTCTCCCGGAGTCCCCGCAAGACTATTTTATTTTCATGAATTGGCCCTCAGTCTTCCAGATACACTTACGTTATGCAGGGTCTGACAAGAGGAGATTGCTGGGCTCTCCTTATTTGCCTTCTAAAGAGCTTCCTTAATGATCACAATGTTTGCTCATCAGAAAATGAACTGGGAGGCTGTTCTCATATTTTTCACTCAAAGGAATTCATAGAGATTGGCATATTCCCCCCACTTTCCACCTGTCTCCAGTCACTACTAACGTGCGTGCGCACACACACACACACACACACACACACACACAGAATTTTGACAACTGACCTTGGTGTTAACATGAAAGCAAGGGTTCTGAAAGAGGGTTAAGTCCAGTGATATTAGTTAAGTGGTTCTTTGCCACAGAAGAGCAGCCAGGAACCATGTTAGCTGGTGAACCACGGATTTGCCCACTGTTATGGGGTGAACCAAAGCCTGGGCCCCCAGTGCCGTGGAGAATGTGAGACTCAATAACCCCAGACATCAGCTCGCAGCTCCGCGTTTAATTGCTCGTGCTTTGACGGTTATGCTGAGTCTATAGGCATGTTGATTTTGAAGTGTTTTCAAGATGCTCAGCAATTACCCAAAAATACTTGATTATAAAAATCAAGAAAGCTGTTCTAAAACTATAAATAATAATAAAATGTAACAGCTCTTTCTTGTACCCCAGGATAGGAAGTACCTGAGGCATGTTTGCACATTTCAAAGATGTACAGAGCTTGATACTTCAAAGATTTATTCTTTCAGGGCTGGATAGATGGCTTAGCAGTTAAGGCACTTGCCTGCAAAGCCCAAGGGCCCAGGTTCAATTCTCCAGGTCCCACATAAGCCAGATGCCCAAGGTGGCACATTTGTCTGGAATTTGTCTGCAGTGTCTAGAGGTCCTAGCACACCCATTCTCTCCCTCTCCCTTTCTTTCTCTCTTTCTCTCCCTCTCTCTATCTGTAATAAATAAACGTTAAAAAAAAGATTTATTCTTTCAGGAGGGCATTAAAAAAAAAAAACAACTTAATGTAACATGCTTCCAGCCTTTCACAGGGACTGTGAGAACATAGTAAGTACATTGGGAAAACCTCTATCTGTCCCTGGTGTTATTCTGTTTCCTAGCCAGAGAGCCTCTTGGATTTGAATCTTAATATGTGCTGGTATGCCACAGACATTATTTACTCCAGTGTTATATGCAAAACTGTTTTCCATAAGAAAGTTTCAATTGAGTGAACATGAGCTTCAGGCATTTCTCAGAACACATGGCATTTAAACCTTTTCCTACTTCTTCGACTCCCTTCCCTGTCTTCTCTATTAGTTGTTAAATGCTTGGAAACTGCCGATGTATCAGTAGATAGAATGGGTCACTAGCTCCATGTTCTATAGACATGTTCAAAACAATTTAGTTAGTGACACGGGAAAATTATCCTTAAGTATAATTTATCAATGATGTCATGGTTTCCTTTGCAAAAGATATTTTTAAGGCTGGGGAAATGGCTCAGTGGTTAATAGCACTAGCCTCTAAAGCATGAGGAACTGGGAAGACCCTGGAACCCCTCCAGAGTAATTCTGCTGGAATCCAAATATAAAGCTGGACAAGGCTTCCCATGTCTGTAATCCCAGTCCCTGAGGGAGGGAGGTAGAGTCTTCCAGCCCTAGTGTGTATTTTTAAGTGTTTATCTGACACCGTCACATTTAAACACTGGTTGGACAAATGAATGACCCTTTCAGATGATGACCCCAGCACATCTGGAAAGGGTCATTGTTCTAACCAACAGGATCCTGTGGAAAGTAACTGAAAGGATTGTGACTGAGCAACGGCATCCTTTGGGCCCTTCCTAATGCGTCAGGGGCTATAAGGGGAGCAGACACATAGCCGGGGAATTACATGGGGCTGGGGCTGGGGGACACTGAGGGTAAACAAACCAGAGTTACACAGTGGCCAGGCTACAAGCTACTTCAACTGCAGCCAGGATGCATGGCAGGCCCTCTTGTGGATCACATGTGCATGCCTGTGTGTACTCACCTGTCCCAAAGGACTGGTTCAACGTGCTTGTAAGGGCTTGGGGTCGTGCTGAAGTATAGAGGGACTGCGCAGAACGGACAGGACCCAAACTGGGAATCAAGAGCGCAGTAGTTGGATTCACCAAGTGAGCTCTCCACATCTCCAGGGCAGGGTGAGGGACAGCTGCGCTTGGAGGCTGGCTGTCTCATGTCCCACACTCCAGGGTGGGCACAGCAGCAAGGGATCCCCACTTACTTCCTATGCATCCCGACTGAACCACACGGCCTGAGCTCCAAGGCCTCAGACTTGCAGTGTAAGGGCGTATCCTGCCCCCTGAAATCGGAAAGGGGAGCCCTCTCATTAAGACAGATGGAAGCTGCCGCTGCCCACAATTAAGCCACAAAAGAAATTAAGTCCTTTCTACTAAGGTGTTCTAACAGAGAAGCCTTATTTACAGTCCACAATCGTGATTTCTAATTTGGCATTTATAGTCTGTTTGGCAGACTGGCATCGCGACCCAGCGTGAACAGTAGCGCCCATGTAAGCCGAAGGCGGGTTGACAAGCCTCCTGCTCAAGAGCTGCTTGGCTCCCTTCACACACACAGGCTTCACGCTGAACACTTGAACATTCCAAAGGAAATGCAGCACTTTCTCAGGAAATGCTCCTCTTACGTGGGGAGAAGGCCAAACCCTGGTCACATCCCCAAGTCTAGCATTATTTTACTGTCGGACATCAAGTTCACTTTACAGGACACTGCCTCATTGTTTTGATTAGCACAATATCTGATTTGCGAAAAGATTTGGGGAAGATGAAAAAGAAACACTTGATAGGATTAAATTACAACAGGATAAAAATGTCTCCTTAAAATATTCTCCTTGGGACTGGAGAGATGGCTTAGCCATTAAGGTGCTTGCCTGCAAAGCCAAAGGAC
Source organism: Orientallactaga sibirica (assembly GCA_036365145.1). Lineage (NCBI taxonomy): Eukaryota > Metazoa > Chordata > Mammalia > Rodentia > Dipodidae > Orientallactaga > Orientallactaga sibirica. The sequence continues at coordinate 18,147,574 of JAEOAD010000037.1, forward strand.
CCAGGTTTGATTTCTCAGGATCCACGTAAGCTGGATGCACAAGAGGCACATGCATCTGGAGTTCCTTTGCAGTGGCTAGAGGCCCTGCTGAGCCCGTTCTCTCTCTCTACCTGCCTATCTCTGTATCTTTCTCTCAAAATAGATAAATAAAAAATAAAATAAAATTTAAAAAGAGGTTTATTTTAAAAAAATCTCCTTAATAGCACCCCTACAGCTTCCTCTCTTGACTCTCTTCCTTTCCATTTCTTCTTCTGTCATCTCTTCCTTTTTGTTTTGTTGGTTTGTTTTTTGAGCACTAGCACCATAGCCCAGGCTGACCTGGAATTCACTATGTAGTCTCAGGGTGACCTTGAACTCACAGAGATCCTCCTACTTCTGCCTCCCGAGTGCTGGGATTAAAGGCGTGCACCACCATTTCTGGCCTTCTGGCCTCTGCTCTTTATCCTAACTATAACCCCCTCTAAGACTTCTAAGCCTTGTTTTCATTCTGTGTAATGGGGTTTCTCTGAGTTATGAGAGTCCAATGGTAACACGTATGTAGAGCTGACTGTGTAGTACAGAACCCAAGACAACGTCAGCAATGCAGCTGCAGCTTCTCTGACGCATGCTAAGGACTTCACGGTCAAAGGAGTGAGTGAAACTTCTTTCTCCACTACGCAATTTTACACAGAATTGTAATTACATCTTTTGGCTGTTCATCTGACAACCAAAATTAATGTTAACTGCCTTGAGCTAAAAATAAACATAGGTCTTCAAGTCACAATTACACAAGAATATAGAAAGTTCCCCTATCCAAACCATCTTGCATTGCCAGCTTTCATCTCCTCCCCTGCCATGTCCAAATACGAAGTTTCCTTTCACTTTACTCTCTTCTTTGTAACTCCCCAAACCCTGAGGTTTTGACAGTCCAAGGACTAATCTTTGTGTCTCTATAACAGCCATATTAGTTTTTGAGAGTTACTGTCTCCCTCGGTAGTACGTTTCCTGGATGGACTGACTAACATTCCCTTAATCATACAGACACTGCCTTAGCTTCCTTCCACAAATCTCTTCCTCTGACATAGCTATCAAACTCCATTCCAGCTTTTGCATTCTGTTCCTCTAAGTCAGAACCATGCGGTCTCCATGTCCCTAAATCTGAGCTGTGCCCTATACTCCAGACAGCCCCATAAGAAGCTCTCGTGACGAGTCTTGGGTGGGAGTGTCTTCATTCCACCTGCCTACAGCTCACGATATGCAGGCTCTGCAACACCAGAGAAATACTGACAGAGCTCTTGCCAGGCAAGGGTGCCTCAGAATAACGTTCTGTTTTTCCTTTTTTGGGTTTTTCTTTCTGTCCCTCAGTGTTCTACCAGCTTTATGACACACATGACGCCTTTTCTATACATCAATTTAGTCTCAAATCTCAAATTTAACACTCGCACACATCATGCACATCTTCTCAACTCATTTCAGTTATGCTGTTTAATTTCACTTTGGATTATGCCTTGCACAAACAAAACGCATGATACACACACTGTAGGATTCAGTAAACCCAGCCGCTGTGTGGTTTTGAAGATGAATAAAAATGTCTTTCAAGTTTGGGAAGATGGCTCAGTCAACAAAGTGCTTGTGACACAAGCATGAGGGCCTGGGTTCGTTCTCCAGTGAGTGTGGAGAATGCTGGGCACAGTAATGCCTGTAACAGTGCTGGCCACAGTAAGGCCTGTAATGATGCCAGCTCCAGGGGGCAGAGGCAGGAGGACCCCTGAGGCTTACTGTCAGACCGTCTCCTCTAATGGATGACTTCTGGGCCAATGAGACACTCTGCCTCACAAAAGGTGAACGCACAGTGTTCCTGAGGTGCACACGTGAACCCCCATTAACACAGTGAGAATGTGTTTCTATTTTCAGATTTCTCTCACTTCTTCTAAATAAATCAAGAATTTTTTTTAGTTTGGCACTAGTATACCATTACTTTTTACACCTCTTTAACATTTCCTTTTTCAGAAAAAAAAAAAATCAACCAACAAGCAAAAAACAGGCCTCAGGTCTCAATCTTAATTTTATTTTAGCCTGAGTTGGAGAAAAAAAAAAAACATGGTTTGTCTTCTTACTTTTTAAAATATTTATTTATTTATTTATTTATTTATTTATTTATTTATTTGAGAGAAGAGAGAGAATGGATGCTTCAGGGCCTCTGGCAGCTGAAAACAACTCCAGTTGCATGTGCCAGCATATGGCTTTATGTTAGTCTAGGAACTCGATCCCCAGTCCTTAGGCTTTGCAGGCAAGTGCCTTATCCACTGAGCCATCTCGCAGCCCTGTCTTTTTACATTTTATGTTATCACTATTTATAATAGGAGATAGCTCCTTTCCTTCTATGGTTTACTTAAAGCCAGTCTTTCTTATCTATGTATCATTCATTTATTTATTTTACTTTGTTTTTGCTTCTGATCCTCCTGCCTTTTACTCTAAGTGCTGGGATTACAGACCCTGTTAATGTGGCACTGGGGATTGGAGATTGAACCCAGGGGTTCAGAAAGGTGGATTTACAAATAACTCAAAATACTTTTGCTAATTTTTCTAATCCCTAAACCATGGTGATCTGTCCCCTTTGGCCCGGACCTTTGTTTCCAACCATCAGATCATAGCGGGCCAGTCAGCGCTTGTTCTGAGGAACAGAAGGCGAGGCTCTGACTGGAAAAGAGACGAGAGTTCTGTAAATATATTATCTCTGACCTCCCAAACCTAGGGAAGCCTTACACATCCTCGCCTCTGTGATGATATACCTCTCAGATGATACGCCACCTTCATTTCCCCTAGACACAATGCTCAGTTGCAGAGCAGATGGGTCACACTAACTCTAGGCCCAGCAGCATCTGAGGGCTTGGCCCTCACGTGTCCCAAGCCTGCCTGTATTCCTAGGTTCATCACTCCTATTTACCTTAGCTTTGTGCAAAATGGAGAACATAGCCTCTATTCCATGATCTTCAATGTGAACGGAAACTAATCTACATCCACAGCTTGAGGAATTCCTAGAGACACCCAACAATGGAGATTACACAAAGCGTGGCCAAGAATGTCTGCATGAAATAATCCTGCAGAAATTCCTTTGTTATCTGCTAAGATCAATTGCTTGGTATTCTATCTGCAAGGGGGAAGAAGGGACTCTGATCTTTCAATTCTACTCTGCAAAAAGATAAGACCAAACAATAGTACTTATTTGTGAAGAGGCAGGCTGTTATTTTTGTGGTAAACAAAGCATTGAGATCATCCTGTTATCATCCGATAAGGAAGCAGAAAAGATTGATGGCTCCGGTAAGAATTCCAAGGGATTTACTCTAAGTAGAACTGGTAGGAGGGAAAACAGCAGATGCAGCCTGGAAGGTTGTGGGGCAGGTCTGGAGCACAGCGTGGAGCAGGGTCGGGTTCAATCCAGAAGAAGAAAACGAAGAAGAAAAGGAATGAAGCTCTCCAGGCCGGGTGTCCACAGTCCAGATCTGAGGACTCCGCACGACTGACTGGGAATTCAGGAGCCCACAGTGGTTATGGATGCGCCCAACAAGACCAGCACAGTTCTGAGCCCGTCAACATTTGAAAAGGAGGGTGGAAGAGGAACAAAACAGAGGAAGAAATACCTTGAAAGAGGAAGAGGGTCCTCAGGGGATGGGGACAAAAACAATAAAGAGGGATGGAGAGATGTCACAGTGGGTAAGGTGCTTGCCTGTAAAGCCTAAGGAGCCGGGTTCAATTCCCCAGTACCCACATAAAGCCAGATGCACAGAGGGGCACATGCATCTGGAGTTTGTTTGTAGCAGCTAGAGGTCCTAGTGTGCCCATTCTCTCATCTCTCTTCTCAATCTCTCTCTCTCTCTGCTTGCAAACTAAATAAAATATGAAAAAAAGAATAAAGAAATAGGAACACCATGTTCATATATTAAAGTTCTCAAAAAAGTAGACACTGCCATAAATCATTTCAACTATTGCACAAAAGGTGACTACATATATTTTAAGGAATTAAGGAAAATATACACAGATGTATCAAAATTGGTGAAAGGTTTTGAAAGCCAGTCATCTGGACCTGATGTTAATGTTAGCTTAACTGTACAAATGAGAGGAATGGCATCTACAGACTCCAGCCCTGCCTGCGCTACCCCACCCACACTGACACAGTAACAGGACAAAAGTAGATGTCCCTAGCTGCTTTGGCATTTTGAATTCTATATTTTCAATTAAATATTGTATATTTATGGGTTTCAGAAATATATTCACACCAGATGAGAATAGGTTAGGGATAAATTTAAATTTTTATGTTTAAAATATGGCAAAGCAAATCTTTCCTTGTTAACAATAAACCTGCATTAGAATATTTTCTAAATTCAGACTGATTACTCTTGAATAGCACTCACATTGTAAAATAATGTAAAAATTAATTGTAGTACATTGTCAATTTGTATATATTGTAGGGAGGGCTCCAAAGTGCTAAGTTGCAAATATATGCAGACACCTTCCCTCTGAAAACGTTAATAGTCACACCTATTAGCATTTTAAGCTTCTACCATCTGAAGAGGCAAATACCACCTAGTAAAGCTATTCTATAGTTTCATCACCTTACAGTAAATAGTATATGAACATATTCTATAGCTTCATCGCCTTACAGTAAATAGTATATGAACATATTCTATAGCTTCATCGCCTTACAGTAAATAGTATATGAACATATTCTATAGCTTCATCGCCTTACAGTAAATAGTATATGAACATATTCTATAGCTTCATCTACAGTAAATAGTATATGAACATATTCTATAGCTTCCTTACAGTAAATAGTATATGAACATATTCTATAGCTTCATCGCCTTACAGTAAATAGTATATGAACATATTCTATAGCTTCATCGCCTTACAGTAAATAGTATATGAACATATTCTATAGCTTCATCGCCTTACAGTAAATAGTATATGAACATATTCTATAGCTTCATCGCCTTACAGTAAATAGTATATGAACATATTCTATAGCTTCAGCGCCTTACAGTAAATAGTATATGAACATCTTCTATAGCTTCAGCGCCTTACAGTAAATAGTATATGAACATCTTCTATAGCTTCAGCGCCTTACAGTAAATAGTATATGAACATCTTCTATAGCTTCATCGCCTTACAGTAAATAGTATATGAACATCTTCTATAGCTTCATCGCCTTACAGTAAATAGTATATGAACATCTTCTATAGCTTCATCGCCTTACAGTAAATAGTATATGAACATCTTCTATAGTTACAGTAAATAGTATATGAACATATTCTATAGCTTCATCGCCTTACAGTAAATAGTATATGAACATATTCTATAGCTTCATCGCCTTACAGTAAATAGTATATGAACATATTCTATAGCTTCATCGCCTTACAGTAAATAGTATATGAACATATTCTATATAGCTTCAGTAAATAGTATATCATCGCCTTACAGTATATGAACATCTTCTATAGCTTCATAGCCTTACAGTAAATAGTATATGAACATATTCTATATGAACATCTTCTATAGCATCGCCTTACAGTAAATAGTATATGAACATATTCTATAGCTTCATCGCCTTACAGTAAATAGTATATGAACATATTCTATAGCTTCATCGCCTTACAGTAAATAGTATATCATCGCCTTACAGTAAATAGTATATGAACATATTCTATAGCTTAGCCTTACAGTAAATAGTATATGAACATATTCTATAGCTTCATCGCCTTACAGTAAATAGTATATGAACATATTCTATAGCTTAAATAGTATATGAACATCTTCTATAGCTTCAGCGCCTTACAGTAAATAGTATATGAACATCTTCTATAGCTTCTACAGTAAATAGTATATGAACATCTTCTATAGCTTCACAGTAAATAGTATATGAACATATTACAGTAAATAGTATATGAACATCTTCTATAGCTTCAGCGCCTTACAGTAAATAGTATATGAACATCTTCTATAGCTTCAGCGCCTTACAGTAAATAGTATATGAACATCTTCTATATCAGCCTTTACAGTAAATAGTATATGAACATCTTCTATAGCTTCAGCGCTTAAATAGTAGTATGAACATCTTCTATAGCTTCAGCGCCTTACAGTAAAATATGTCGCCTTACAGTAAATAGTATATGAACATATAAATAGTATATGAACATCTTCTATAGCTTCATCGCCTTACAGTAAATAGTATATGAACAAATCATCGCCTTACAGTAAATAGTATATGAACATATATAGCTTCAGCGCCTTACAGTAAATAGTAGATGAACATATTCTATAGCTTCAGCCTTACAGTAAATAGTAGATGAACATATTCTATAGCTTCATACAGTAAATAGTAGATGAACATATTCTATAGCTTCAGCGCCTTACAGTAAATAGTAGATGAACATATTCTATAGCTTCAGCGCCTTACAGTAAATAGTAGATGAACATATTCTATAGCTTCAGCGCCTTACAGTAAATAGTAGATGAACATATTCTAAGCGCCTTACAGTAAATAGTAGATGAACATATTCTATAGCTTTCTTACAGTAAATAGTAGATGAACATATTCTATAGCTTCATCGCCTTACAGTAAATAGTATATGAACATATTCTATAGTTTCATCACCTTACAGTAAATAGTATATTAACATTTATGGCAAAGTGCACGACCAGACAACTGAGTCAGACATTATGCACAACTGCAGTTTTAACCAATCATAATGCAGGGTTTGTCTTTCTTTTTTGTTCTTTTGTAGACATATTTAATAAAGTGATGCATTAAGGCATTTGCCTGCAAAGCCAAAGGATCCCGGTTCAATTCTCCAGGACCCACATAAGCCAGATACTCAAGGGGGGGCATGCATCTGGAGTTTGATTGCAGTGGCTGGAGGCCCTGGCACGAGCCCATTCTCTCCCTCTCTCTCTCTCCTCTGTCTCTGTCTCTCTCCTCTCTCTCTACATAAATAAATAAATAAATAAATAAATAAAAACAAACAAACAAACAAACAAACAAACAATATAAAGTGGTGCTGATGAGTTCAGACTTCACAATTGAAGCTCCTTTAAAGACTCTGCTGCCGGAGATATTGACTTCATAAAGTAAACTTGCCAGGCCTGGGGTCAAACTTCCCAGCTAATATATGTACTGAATCGACGACTTTGGGGAAAGTTCTGAGATTTTCTGAGACTACATAGGAGACAGGAAAGGTCATTGAACCCACCAACAGGGCTGTTTTAAGGATAAGATGGGCTACTGTGTGTCAAGCCCGTCAATGTTTCCTGGCACAGAGGAAATGCCAGCCACTGTTCCCAAGGTCATCACCACCACCTTCAGTTATCCTAAGACTTACCTAACGGCTGGCCAGCACCAAACAGCAAGCTATGGCAGTTAGGGCCCAAATTCTTATCCACTGCTAATTTACTGAGCCACTGTTCCCACTGTGCTCCATCCAGTTTCTAATAGGATCACGTTTTTACACTTTTGCAAGGTTGATGAACACGGCAAACCCCACGTCATCTGCTCAGCTCCATTGCAACTTTGCAGTGAAGACGTGGGACCTGTGTGTGATGTGAGATGAAATTACATGTGAGTGAGGTCTTCAAGGCAGTTGGAGAAATTCCTCTTGTGTTCCATTAGTTTAATTATGACATAGTTACACAGACTCTGAGAAATTTCCAAACTGGGACCATTTGCCCACCGAGGCATGTGGTCATAGCTGTGGCTCTTAATCACGATCTGCAGTCAGGTGTCAGGCAGAACACAGGCACGGGCACAAGCACACAGGCGAGTTTTGTTTAGAGTGCCTCAAAAAGGCAGCCAAGTGGCAAATGTGGACATCTGTGCAAGACTGTGGCTGTCCTGTTTTTTCAGTCTAATCTGTCAAGATAACCATTTCCCCATTCTCTTAAACAAACACAGACTTCCTTGTTTAAACACTGTAACAGTTCTAACAGAACACACAGCTTTTAATCATTCTGTGTTAAGTACACTGGCAAGAGCCTGAGAAAAGAATCAAAACATCTTAAATGTAAACTGCCTGATTTTGCTACTTTGCCAATCCCAGGAAATGAGAGAAACCTGCAATTCCAGACAAAAGGAATACAGTATCGGAGGAGAGACCATCCTGCAGTTTGAGATTAAAGTGGAACTAGAAGTGCAATTTTGAACCCAGTTCATCTAAGAAAAAAAGTACAAATAAGGAAGGAGGAAGGAAGGGAGGAAGGGAGGGAGGGAGGGAGGGAGGAAGGAAGGAAGGAAGGAAGGAAGGAAGGAAGGAAGGAAGGAAGGAAGGAAGGAAGGAAGGAAGGGAGTTAGGAAGCTGATCATGTTGTAGATTTTTTAAACTTCAGTATAAAGCTTTGGTTTTGTGCTGGTCAGTTCATCTTAGGACAGCATTGTGCATGCTTGTCCTGGTGAGTGACGCTTACATAGCAGGTTGTTCTGGCCGTTAGGAGACCCCCACAAGGCTGCTTCCTCCAAGCCAGCTTTCCTGGAAGCCTCTCACGAGAACGAAGCCCGTCACAGCACACTGCACATTCTTTCTCACTGATGAGCTGTTCTGGGTCATTTGCTAATATTTGAGAATAGAAATGTGAAGGGTGGGGGCCGTTCTCCATGGACTAGGAGGGATGTTGACAATGCTGACATTCTGCCGGCTGTGCACCTTCAGTCTCGTACCTCAATGTCACTTGCAAATACCACCCTCGCCCTGAAGTAAGAAGTTAAAACTTACATAAAAGCATGTTGTGTTTTCTGTTTAGAGAAAAATGATTGTTGAGTCATTGTCCAGGCTCAAGCAGGGTTTAGGTGCAGTCTTTGAGATTAAACCACCTTGGGATCACAGCCTACGTCTGTGACTTCAGAGATTTTAGATGCAGTAGTAAACCTTTCCAAGCCTGACTTTCCTACTTTTCTTTCCTCTTCTCTTCTCTTCTCTTCTCTTCTCTTCTCTTCTCTTCTCTTCTCTTCTCTTCTCTTCTCTTCTCTTCTCTTCTCTTCTCCTCTCCTCTCTCTCTCTCTCTTCTCTCCTCTCTCTCCTCTCCTCCCCTCCTTCTCTTCTCTTCCCCTCCCCCCTCTCCCCTCCCCTCCTCTCCCCTCCCTCCCCCCTCCCTCCTCTCCTCCTCTCCTCCCTCCTCCTCTCCTCTCCCCCCTCCCCCTCCTCTCCTCTCCTCCCCCCCCCTCCCCTCCCCCTCCTCCCTCCCTCTCCTCCCCCCTCCCTCCCCTCCCCTCTCCTCTCCTCCCTCCTCCTCCCCCCCCCCCCTCCTCCTCCCCCCCTCCCCTCCTCCTCCTCTCTCCTCCTCCTCTCCCTCCTTCTCTTCTCTTCTCTTCTTGTTCTGCCCCTGCTTCTTTTCTCTTTGTCTTGAGACAGGGTCTCAATCCAGCCCAGGCTGACCTGGAGCTCACTCTATAGGCTACGCTGGCCTCAAACTCAGCACATCTTCCTCCCTCAGCCTCCCAAGAGTGCTGGGATTGTAGGCATGCACCACCACTCCTGGCTGCCTTAGCCCCTTTATCTATGAAATGGAATAAAAGTCCCTTGTACAGTTCTTGTGAAGATGAAAGGATGTGTATTTACGTGGGTAAGTGGTTTATACAATTAGTACTTGTGAAGTAGGGTATTATTAACACCTGTCATAATTGGATAAAAGTTGTGAGTGACAAAATTTCGGTTAATAGTTTATATGGATTGCCAGTTTTATGCAATTATAAATTAATTTGTCACTAAAATATGAAACCTGTTTCAGAGATGTAAGACCCTGAATGCCGTGACATGTAAAATTCCTTATGGAAAAGTAGCTGAAGGGTATATCAAACATTCCTAGATGGGCTATAGTTGGACTGAGGTGGGAACTCCCAGGCTGTGAGCCCTGGCATCTGGCCACCTTATAGGCTGTGTTGGAAGGCAGAAGTAGACTGGGGCTGATTGGAACTGGCCGGCTTGCATATGTTCCCTCTTGACTGACACTGTCATGTAGGGGATGGGAACGGCTGCCTGTGATCACAGAGCATGGGAGGCCAAGACAGGAAGGTCCCTAGTGCTTGCTGCCTATGTATTCTAGCTAAATCTGTGAGCTCTGGGTTCAGAGAGAGACCCTGTCTGAAGAAATAAAGTGCAGAGCTGCTGCGAAAGACACCCACCATTGGTCTCTGGCCTCCATATGCCCAGAGTGGCAGCAAAGACCTGTAAGAGCCAAGTCTTTTTCCCATAGTGGTAAAGAGCTGGAGTCGGAAGGAGCAGAGATCTTGCTAAGACAGCTTGGAAACCAAGCCAAGAGAACTGATGGTCTGGTTTTCTAGAAGCCACGCCTGTGCCCTGAAGGAGATTATTTCTCACCACGCCTTCTTCCTTCATGACTGCCGACGTTACATAGCTGATCACAGCAGCCTGAGCACATGCATTAGTGGCAGCATAGATGAGAGTCCTGGCATGACTTTTATCATTGCTTTAGAAGACACTGAAAGACCTCAGAGGGACCAGAGGTCACAGCTGTTCACACGAGCTCCCCTATGAGCAGAGAGACGTCATTACCTCCTGAGGTTTTATGTCTGGCTTCTGGTGGTTGTGACCAAAGACAGATAATGAAACTACTCAGAGTCTCTTGGCCTCAACTTACACACTTCAGACAAATATTTATCAAGAAACTACTATATATAAGACATATTGCTTAATATGGCAAACCAATAAAAATAAGCATGAGTTTTCCTGCTTTAAAAACTATGACTAGGGCCGGGTGTGGTGGCACATGCCTTTAATCCCAGCACTTGGGAGGCAGAGGTAGGAAGATCACCGTGAGTTCGAGGTCATCCTGAGACTCCTTAGTGAAGTCCTGGTCAGCCAGGGTTAGAGTGAAACCTTACCTTGAAAAACCAAAATAAATAAACAAATAAAATTTAAAAAAAAAAAAACCTATGACTAGGGACTAGGTAGGTGGCTGAGTTTAATTACCTGCTGTGAACACATGAGGACCCGCGTTTGGATCCCTTGAGCACATGTAAAATGTTGGCTGTGGTGACTCCTGCAGATAATTCAGAGCGTGAGAGGCAGAGAGGTGGATTCCTTGCTCATCTAGCTGAATTGGTGAGCTCTGGGTTCAGTGAGAAAGCCTGTCTCAAAAACTGAAGTGGAATCAATATTGCGAAAATGTCAATCTTACCAAAAGCAATCTATACATTTAATGCGATCCCTATTAAAACCCCAATAGCTTTCTTCACAGAAATAGAAAAAACAATCCTAAAATTCATCTGGAAACACAAAAAACCTCGAATAGCCAAAACAATTTTGCGAAACAAAAATCAGGCAGGTGGTATAACCATACCCGATTTTAAGTTATATTACAAAGCCATAGTAACAAAAACAGCATGGTACTGGCACAAGGACAGACAGGTAGATCAACGGAACAGAATAGAAGACCCAAATATTAATCCAAGCAGCTACAGCAACCTGATTTTTGACAAAAATGCCAAAAATATTAATTGGAGAAAAGATAGCCTCTTTAACAAGTGGTGTTAGGAAAACAGGACATCTGTATGTAAAAGGATAAACATAGATCCTTGTCTCTCTCCATGCACAAGAGTCAAGTCCAAGTGGATCAGGGACCTTGATATCAGACCTGAAACTCTGAACCTGCTAGAGGAAAAGGTAGGGGAAACCCTTCAACATATTGGCATAGGCAAGGACTTTCTGAATATAACCCCAATTGCTCAGCGAATAAAATCACTAATCAACCAATGGGACCTTATGAAATTACTAAGCTTTTGTACAGCAAAGGACACTGTGAATAGAGCAAAAAGACAACCTACAGAATGGGAGAAAATCTTTGCCAGCTATACATCTGACAGAGGATTAATATCCAGAATATACAAAGAACTCAAAAAACAGAATAATAAGAATTCAAACAACCCAGTTAAAAAATGGGCTATGGAACTAAATAGAGAATTCACAGAAGATGAAATACAAATGGCATATAAACATCTAAAAAAATGTTCCACATCCTTAGCCATCAGGGAAATGCAAATTAAAACCACTTTGAGATTCCATTTCACTCCTGTCAGAATGGCTACCATCAAGAAAACAAATGATAATAAGTGTTGGCGTGGATGCGGAAAAAGAGGAACACTTCTACACTGTTGGTGGGAATTTAATCTGGTCCAACCATTGTGGAAATCAGTGTGGAGGTTTTTGAGACAGCTAGAAATAGAGTTACCATATGATCCAGCTATAGCACTCCTAGGCATATATCCAGAAGACTCTTCTCACTACCTTAGAGATACTTGCAAAACCATGTTTATTGCTGCTCTATTCACAATAGCTAGGAAATGGAAGCAGCCTAGATGTCCCACCACAAATGAATGGATAATAAAGATGTGGTACATTTACACAATGGAGTTCTACTCAGCAGTAAAGAAAAATGAAATTATGAAATTTGCAGGGAAATGGATGGATCTGGAAAGGATTATACTAAGTGAGGTAACCCAGGCTCAGAAAGCCAAATGTCACATGTTCTCTCTCATATGTGGATCCTAGCTACAAATATACAGACTTGTGTGTGAACTGGAACCAAAAATTGGTACCAGAAACCAGTAAGCTGGTAAAAGGCTATAAGGGAGGGAGGAAAGGGAAGGACTTAAGTGTATGGTATTGCACATATGTAAGTGGAAGGACTGATTACAAGGAGGGGAATGTCCTAACTGAGGCCATGGGAAGAGAATGCATAAAAGAAGGGCAGGGGGAGGGTCAATCTAATTTCAAAAGATTGTGAATAAGACTTATGTAAAATTACTTTTTTGAATAATGGTACATCTAGAAGCTGTAGACTGTTACTAGAAATTTTTCAGTGCCTGGGATGGGATACCTTCCAGTGAGTTGTTGGCCAAGGAGGTCCCAGTAGCCTCCAAAACATTAAAGGCGTTTGCCAAAGCCCTTGGTTTCCCTAGAGAAACAGATAGTAAGACCCTATTGCTGAAGACATCTCTTGCCTGAGAGGCAAGGTCACTGAGAAAGCAAGCTGGTGCTGAGCAGAAAACCTTCTCCCTGTAGACCAGCCAACTGAAAGCTGGAAAAAGCTGCACTGCATGCAGAGTATGGGAGACAGAAGTCATCAGCAGTGAAAACAGTGGACGCTGAATATTCAAATTTGGCCAGACAGGCCCAAAGACTGAACGGGTGCAATAGTGGCATGTCTACTCATGGGGTAACCAACTGCTCCATAATTGGACTGAAGGCCTTCTCTATGGGAGGGAATACATACCTGGTACTGAAACACCTAAGCAAAGTCTATGGTAGGTAAGGTCATGAGCCTTAGGTGTATAAAGCATGCTCTTGTCTAAATGTATATACTATTCCCACCAAGCTGCCCAGAAAATAGTACACTTAATGCTCATATTCACATATTAATGCTACTCTCACTTCTGGTTAGAGAAGCTTCTCTTTTCAGATGGCGATGACCACTGGGATGATCCAAAAGGCAACATAGTGCTGAGAAGAAGGGATGGAGGAGTGCCCAGCACTGAAACACCTTTGTCGCACCCTCCAAGGCTCAGGGACCATTGCGGAAGAGGGGGCGGATAGAATGGAAGAGCCAAAGGAAGGGTACGACTCCTTACAATGCAACTGCCCAGACAGAAATTGGCCTTGATATCCATGACCTTGCTGTGCCTAGCAATACCTCCGCAAGACCCTCATAATAGAAGTAAAAGATGATGACATCAAATTAAAAAGAGACTAATGGAGAGAGGGAGGGGATGTGATGGAGAGTGGAGTTCTAAAGGGGAATGGGGGGAGGGGAGGGAAATACTATGCACTTTTTGTATGTAAGTATATTTTGTTGTCAATAAAACTGCAAACACACATGCACATGCATAGACATCACTCAAATATACATATAAAACAAAACAACATATTACATTTTTTAAAGATTTTATATTTATTTATTGATTAGAGACAGAGAGTGAAAATGGGCAGGCCAGGGCCTCCAGCCACTGCAAACGAATTCCAGACACACGCGCCACCATGTGCATCTGGCTTATGTGGGACCTGGAAAATCAAACCTGGGTCCTTGGGCTTCACAGGCAAACATCTTAACTGCTAAGCCATATCTCCAGCCCCAACATATTACATTTTAATGAAAATGATACAGTTCCCAATACAGTGAGATAAAGTGTGGTTAATGCTATGGGGGGGGGGGAGTAGAGGTATACCATCATCTCAAGGAAGCAGGAATTACAGGCGCTTAGGCCCATCAGGAATCAGGGCAGGCTGGGGTGGGCATGGCTGCAAACATCTTGAACACCTGAAATTTCCACAAGAAAGCTATGACAGGGAGAGGGAGAGAAACAGAAACCAACCATGGGCAGGGACAGTGGGCGCTACTTAGAGAACAGAAAGTGTTGTTGCGTGGCTGGTGTGCAGGCAGCATGTAAGTGAGAGAGAAAGATGAAAGGAAGTTTGGGAGCCAGGAAAGGAAGGACTGGAAGCATCAGAATAAAGGACGCAGAGCTGGCCTAGGAGTCTAGTGAGGCTTTCTGAGCAGGGAATGATATAATCAGTTGACTTAGAGTCTGACACATGCTTCCACACTTGAGTTATTTTTCTATAAAAATATGACTTTATCAAAATATCTTTAGGAATAGAATAATGCATACTATAAAATATGAATAAGCAATAGAAGCACAAAAAGAACTAAGAAAGGAAATGGCATAACACTGAGGCATAATGTGTTATTCACTTTGCCTTGTCAGAGGAAGATGTCAATGTTCTCCTGATAATCACTTCACGTTCATTCCTGCAGCTAATCTTCTCTTGTTTAACGAACATGAAGCAGACCAGTCCTGTGCATCTGGGCCATTCCTCAGGCTGAAGCATGCACTGGCTCAGAGTCTGGATTGAATCTGTCATGTCTGTTCATAATTCCTGCATATAGATTGGTATAGTCTTTCTAGTGAGCAAACTGTCCTGTATATGGAAAGATATTAAATGTTCATCCCCACTGACCCAGCATGTCTTCGTCTGGGAGTCTAGTCTCAGAATAGTTTAACAATTAGAAGAAAGTGATAGGAATTCATAAGAATCAAATATCATGTAATCAACATTTACATGGTATCACAATAGAATTTATGGTAATATTACAGCATAGGATGCTTATACTTGTGAAAGAAAGTGAAGCAGTTTTTTTAAGAACTAGCATTTGGGAGGCAAAAGTAGAGGAATTGCTGTGAGTTCGAGGCCGACCTGGGACTGCACAGTGAGTTCCAGGTCAACCTGGGCTAGAATGAGACCCTAGCTTGAATCCGTGCCCTCCCCCCACACACAGAAAATAAAATTATCAAAGAGTAAAGAAAAAAATAAGGATTAAAGGCAAGTCTCTATAAAAAGCTAGTAGTGTCTTTCAGCCAATATGTGAAAAAAACATGGCGTGGCCCTGAGTGGTTTCTTCCCTAATGGCCCCCATGAGAGCTCAGAGTGCTATGCAAGTTCCCACAAGAGCAGCCAGAGTCACACCGCAGAGCAAGACATGACCTTGACGAGACAGTTTCGTTCATTTTGGATAGGTGTGGAGCTGCAATGGGAAGAGGAGAGAGAGAGGGGAAGAGGGGGACATGCACGCATTCTCTGGAGTTACAGAACTAACACGTGACTCATCAATGTCCACCCTCGCTGTTTACAGACCCTATGATCTCCTCCTGCTCCTTTCAGCGTGAGGAGCAAGAAATGAGCAGGGGCCCTAAAAACGATCATGTCGAAGCCAGCCGCCCTGAGTCAGACACAGAGCCATTTCATTCTCTTTCTAAGCAAGCCAGCAGAAATAAAGCGTTTCCTCGTCATCGGAGTCATCTGCCGAAGAAATGAAGAAACCCGAAATGTTTTGTGACTGCAATTGGCTACAAATAGATACACCATTATCCTTATATTTCCAAAATAATCTTATCTATGGAATTATTCATAATTCTACAGTGTGTGCAGAAACTAAAAGAATGAGAAAATTAATCATCACCATATAAATTTAGCAATTAAATAATTATTTCATAAGAATTTGAATATAATTCAATAATTAATGTTCTGTTTATAATAAAACAGTTTTAAAGTGAAGATCTGACACAAAGGTAATTAGCTTTACTAAATGAAAGTTTTTGCTTTTGGGACTTTTTTATTATTTACATGAATTTTATCATTAATTCAAATTACATGTTTAGCTAGGCTGCTACCATGCATATTACAAAAACCAAAACCAGATCTTCTTCTGTGACTCTTTCTTATGTGTGACTTCCCACTGACAGGTTAGCAGCTCAGACTTAGTCCTGCATGTGGGTGTGCAAACATCTTTAACCCTGCCTCTACTGCCTGCTGGCAGGAAGACACACAGAGAGAACTGGAAGTCTCAGCACTATTTCACATTCATTCCAAGGACAAGGCAAAGGTCAAGAATGAGAACATTTGGGCAGACAGCCCTGTGTGGCAACGAGAAAGGCTTCCTGTTCTGCAGAGTCTGCGTCCCCGGGCTCAGGCGGAATGGAGGCCCGCAATGCCCTCACGCCAGCTTCCTCTGCTTGCACAGGAATGCTGGCCTTCTTTCCCTTCCTTTCGGAAAAACAAGTCATCCGTGCGCCAGATCCAGGACTGCATGGTACAATGTTTCCCAACTCCCAGCCACAGCACACTGACACGAGTCCAAGGGCCAGGCCCATTCCCAGGCCTGTCCTCAAAGCCCTGGGAGAGCTCTCCGAGGCCATTTTCCGCATGCCAGTGAAATCCAAGCCTTTGATTGTGCAACAGACCGTGGAAACCATGTGCCAAGTGAATGGGCTTGAATTCTTAAAGGAGAAGACTGTCTTCGAGAATCTTAGAGTGGTGTTAACTTGGATCAGGTTTAGTGCTCCAGGTTCACATGGTGGAGGGGGATTCTGTCAGGTTCAGTGCTCCAGGTTCACATGGTGGAGGGAGAGGATTCTGTCAGGGTCAGTGCTCCATGTTCACATGGTGTGCTCCATGTTCACATGGTGGAGGAAGAGGATGTTCACATGTCAGGGTCAGTGCTCCATGTTCACATGGTGGAGGAGAGGATTCTGTCAGGGTCAGTGCTCCATGTTCACATGGTCAGGATTGGTCAGTGCTCCATGTTCACATGGTGGAGGAAGAGGATTCTGTCAGGGTCAGTGCTCCATGTTCACATGTGGAGGAAGAGGATTCTGTCAGGGTCAGTGCTCCATGGTGGAGGGAGAGGATTCTGTCAGGGTCAGTGCTCCATGTTCACATGGTGGGAGAGGAGAGGATTCCATGTTCACATGGTGGGTCAGGGTCAGTGCTCCATGTTCACATGGTGCTCCATGTTCACATGGTGGAGGAAGAGGATTCTGTCAGGGTCAGTGCTCCATGTTCACATGGTGGAGGGAGAGGATTCTGTCAGGGTCAGTGCTCCATGTTCACATGGTGGAGATTCTGTCAGGGGTCAGTTCCATGTTCACATGGTGGAGGAAGAGGATTCTGGTCAGGGTCAGTGCTCCATGTTCACATGGTGGAGGAAGAGGATTCTGTCAGGGTCAGTGCTCCATGTTCACATGGTGGAGGGAGAGGATTCTGTCAGGGTCAGTGCTCCATGTTCACATGGTGGAGGGAGAGGATTCTGTCAGGGTCAGTGCTCCATGTTCACATGGTGGAGGAAGAGGATTCTGTCAGGGTCAGTGCTCCATGTTCACATGGTGGAGGGAGAGGATTCTGTCAGGGCTCCATGTTCACATGGTGGAGGAAGAGGAGTCAGGATGTTCACATGGTGGAGGGAGAGGATTCTGTCAGGGTCAGTGCTCCATGTTCACATGGTGGAGGAAGAGGATTCTGTCAGGGTCAGTGCTCCATGTTCACATGGTGGAGGGAGAGGATTCTGTCAGGGTCAGTGCTCCATGTTCACATGGTGGAGGAAGAGGATTCTGTCAGGGTCAGTGCTCAGTGCTCCATTCTGGTCAGGGTCAGTGCTCCATGTTCATGGTGGAGGAAGAGGATTCTGTCAGGGTCAGTGCTCCATGTTCACATGGTGGAGAGGATTCTGGTCAGTGGGTCAGTGCATGTTCCATGTTCAGTGCTCCATGTTCACATGGTGGAGGAAGAGGATTCTGTCAGGGTCAGTGCTCCATGTTCATGGTGGAGGGAGAGGATTCTGTCAGGGTCAGTGGTTCACATGGTGGAGGAGAGGATTCTGTCAGGGTCAGTGCTCCATGTTCACATGGTGGAGGAGAGGATTCTGTCAGGGTCAGTGCTCCATGTTCACATGGTGGAGGGAGAGGATTCTGTCAGGGTCAGTGCTCCATGTTCACATGGTGGAGGAAGAGGATTCTGTCAGGGTCAGTGCTCCATGTTCACATGGTGGAGGAAGAGGATTCTGGTCAGGGTCAGTGCTCCATGTTCACATGGTGGAGGAAGAGGATTCTGTCAGGGTCAGTGCTCCATGTTCACATGGTGGAGGGAGAGGATTCTGTCAGGGTCAGTGCTCCATGTTCACATGGTGGAGGGAGAGGATTCTGTCAGGGTCAGTGCTCCATGTTCATGGTCAGGGTCAGTGCTCCATGTTCACATGGTGGAGGGAGAGGATTCTGTCAGGGTCAGTGCTCCATGTTCACATGGTGGAGGGAGAGGATTCTGTCAGGGTCAGTGCTCCATGTTCACATGGTGGAGGGAGAGGATTCTGTCAGGTCAGTGCTCCAGTGCTCCATGTCCATCAGTGCTCCATGTTCACATGGTGGAGGGAGAGGATTCTGTCAGGGTCAGTGCTCCATGTTCACATGGTGGAGTGCTCCATGTTCACATGGTGGAGAGGATTCTGTCAGGGTCAGTGCTCCATGTTCTGTCAGGGGTGGTTCACATGGTGGAGAGAGGATTCTGTCAGGGTCAGTGCTCCATGTTCACATGGTGGAGGGAGAGGATTCTGTCAGGGTCAGTGCTCCATGTTCAGAGGATTCTGTCAGGGTCAGTGCTGGTGATTCTGTCAGGGTCAGTGCTCCATGTTCACATGGTGGAGGAGGATT
This sequence comes from Orientallactaga sibirica, assembly GCA_036365145.1. Classification (NCBI taxonomy): domain Eukaryota; kingdom Metazoa; phylum Chordata; class Mammalia; order Rodentia; family Dipodidae; genus Orientallactaga; species Orientallactaga sibirica. The sequence goes on from JAEOAD010000037.1 coordinate 18,166,589, forward strand.
CTGTCAGGGTCAGTGCTCCATGTTCACATGGTCAGGGTCAGGGTCAGTGCTCCATGCTCCATGTTCACATGGTGGAGGGAGAGGATTCTTCAGGGTCAGTGCTCCATGTTCACATGGTGGAGGGAGAGGATTCTGTCAGGGTCAGTTCCATGTTCACATGGTGGAGGAAGAGGATTCTGTCAGGGTCAGTGCTCCATGTTCACATGGTGGAGGAGAGGATTCATGTTCAGTCAGGGTCAGTGCTCCATGTTCACATGGTGGAGGGAGAGGATTCTGTCAGGGTCAGTCAGTGCTCCCATTCTTCCATGTTCACATGGTGGAGGAGAGGATTCTGTCAGGGTCAGTGCTCCATGTTCACATGGTGCTCCATCAGGGTCAGTGCTCCATGTTCACATGGTGGAGGAGAGGATTCTGTCAGGGTCAGTGCTCCATGTTCACATGGTGGAGGAAGAGGATTCTGTCAGGGTCAGTGCTCCATGTTCTGTCAGGGTCAGTGCTCCATGTTCACATGGTGGAGGAAGAGGATTCTGGTCAGGGTCAGTGCTCCATGTTCACATGGTGGAGGAAGAGGATTCTGTCCAGTGCTCCATGTTCACATGGTGGAGGGAGAGGATTCTGTCAGGGGGTCAGTGCTCCATGTTCACATGGTCAGGGAGAGGATTCTGTCATCAGTGCTCCATGGATGGTGGAGGAGAGGATTCTGTCAGGTGTCCAGTGCTCCATGTTCACATGGTGGAGGGAGAGGAGGTCATTCAGTGCTCCATGTTCAGGGTCAGGGTCAGTGCTCCATGTTCACATGGTGGAGGAAGAGGATTCTGTCAGGGTCAGTTCCATGTTCACATGGTGGAGGAAGAGGATTCTGTCAGGGTCAGTGCTCCATGTTCACATGGTGGAGGGAGAGGATTCTGTCAGGGTCAGCTCCATGGTTCTGTCAGGGTCAGTGATTCTGGTCCAGTGCTCCATGTTCACATGGTGGAGGGAGAGGATTCTGTCAGTGGTTCACATGGTGGAGGAAGAGGATTCTGTCTCAGTGCTCCATGTTCACATGGTGGAGGAAGAGGATTCTGGTGGTCAGTGGTTCACATGGTGGAGGGAGAGGATTCTGTCAGGGTCAGTGCTCCATGTTCACATGGTGGAGGGAGAGGATTCTGTCAGGGTCAGTGCTCCATGTTCACATGGTGGAGGAAGAGGATTCTGTCAGGGTCAGTGCTCCATGTTCACATGGTGGAGGGAGAGGATTCTGTCAGGGTCAGTGCTCCATGTTCACATGGTGGAGGGAGCTCCATGTTCACATGGTGGAGGAAGAAGGACAGTGGTGGAGGAGGGAGAGTGACTCAGTGCTCCACTCTCCACACAAGCTGTGACCTAGTAACATCATTTCACAGATGAACACTAAGTCAGAAAGAGTTGTTTTTTTCTTTTTCAATTATGAATGGATCAACACTATTTTTTAATGATTCTTTTTCTCAATAAATCATGACATGCTCTCCCAGAGTGCTGCTACTTAATGAATGACTTCATTTTGCATGGTAGATTAAAGATGTGAGATCACAGTGTCTCATGCAAGAGTAAGGCTCCTACAGTTGCACACACTACTCCATTGCACAGTTGTTTTATGGGCAAATTGGCCACAATTATTGAACAGTAAACTGTAAGTCATATGTTACTGTGGAAATTTTCCATTAAAATCAGATGCCCATAAATGTATTCATCTGATTTTTTGCATATATGAATTTTAAATCTCTGTTAAAAATAAAAGTTTAAAAAGACCCTGTGGAATTTTTTAAATAGATAGCAGACTAGCAGCCATCTTGTCCGAGGCCTGAGTTGGGGTTCAGTGGACCATAAGGTGCTGTTGCAGTAGCACCCCCATATGCCCACCTGAATAAGGTTCCCAGCAGATCAGTTAGCTCTTCAGAGTGAGGTTATTGTTTAGAATTTCCAGAAACAAAGACACCCTCCTGCAGTGGTTAATTTGACAATGCAATGCCGACTCTGTCGGCTGACCCCCAGTAGACAAATGTGCACAAGGAGTCATGTTTCCAGTGCCAGTGATGGCCCCCACACACAGACGGCTCATCTCATGGCTAACAGGTCCTTTCTAAGCAGAGATCTGAGTGATTCTGTTTGATCAATTATATCATATACTTACCAAGAACAAATTTTCTTTGCTCCCAAACCAGATGTCCTGGTTATTATGATTATGTATTTTCTTTAAAATAAACAGAGACAATAAAAGTGGCAGAAAAGATATGTATATATATTTTCTTCAAAACAGATTTTCTTGTTAATGTCATCAACTAGGTGTGGAGGAGAAAACTATCAATGATTTCTTGGATATCACACATGTTTAAGATAACTTTTTTTCCTCGGATTGATTCAAACATTTTTTGAAATTGCTGCCTGATTTAAAAGAAATTGAAACCAAATAAACCATGCTATTAAGAGACTCATGTAAAAAAAATGACAAAAATCAAATCAATGAGCCAGAAGGCATAAGATTAATGCATGTCTATATGGTTTCTAAAAGTTTATTTTTAAATGATTTATTTTATTTATTTATTTATTTAAGAGAGAGAGAATGGGCATGCTAGGGCCTCTAGCCACTACAAACAAACTCCAGATGCATGTGCCACCTTGTGCATCTGGCTTTATGTGGGTACTGGGGAATTAAACCTAGATCCTTTGGCTTTGTAAGCAAGTGCCTTAACCACTAAGCCATCTCTCCAGTCCTCAATTTTTATTGTTGTGTGTGCATGTGTGGATATGAGTGCCTATGTACTGCAGCTTATGTGCACAGATCAGAGTACAACCTCAAGGTACCTGTGCTTCACTTTCGGTGAGATTCTTTCGACTCCACCTCCCATTGTCAAAGGCACTTTGGGGTCATAGACACAGGTACCACTTTGGGTCCAGCTTTGTTTGGGTACTGGGGAATTGAACCCAGGCCGGCAAGCTTTGCAATCAAGTGCTTTTACCATGGAGCCGTCTCTCCAGCCCTACGCTTATGTTTCAATTGAAAAGAAAATGTTTATGATACGTCTGTGTCATCATTAATGATTTCATGTTAATTGACTTTCTCTTTAGTAACTCACAGGCTACTAATGCTGATGATTTTAAATAGGAGGACTTCTTTTTTATTTTTCTTTTGTTGTATGGTCACTATACATGGTACCGGGTTACATAGAGCATTTTCATACAGGAATATATAACGTATTTTGAGCATATCCCCCTCCATAGCCCTCTCCCCTCCATTTCACACCTCTTTTCCTTCTATTAGTCCCCTTTGTTCCCCTAGACAGTTTCATGTCATACATACATACATGATTGTATTTATCTATGTAAAATATAAAAACCAAAAATGTGGGAAAACATCATATTCATTTTTCTGAAACTAAATTTACCTAACATTGTCTTCTACATAAACTTCAGAGTTTCATAACTCTATTGTTCTTTATGACTGAAAAAAGTTTATTGTGTGTATACACCACTTTTTTATGAATTCTTCTGTTGATGGACACCTATGTTGGTTCCATAACTTAGTTATCGTGAACAGTGCTGCAAAAACACTGAAGTGGAGGCAGTTTGGGAGAAACAGGACTCCCAAAGGGCAAAGCTTAAACCCAGGAAGTGTCACCGGGCCTCTAGGGGAAGAGTCTGGGTCGTTCCACTTTACTAGAGGTCAGAAATGTCTGAAGGGTCTGTCTGACCTTTCCTTCTCTCTTCTTCCCTAAGGGAGCCCCTTCCAAGAAGAGATGATCGCCGGCTTCGGGGAGGTTATGCCCTTTGGGAAGGACGAAGATGTCAGGGAAGATTAGCCTGTCCCAGAACACCTGACGCTACATACTTGGCACCAGGACTAAACTGACTAGTTCAACTCTTCAGTCCCCACCCCCATAAAAACCCTAATCTGGCTCTCAGGGGCTTTCCTATTTTCTGGGAACCTTGCTCCTGCCTAGCTGGGCAGGAGCCTTCTGTTCTTTCCTTCTTTTAAGCTCTAAACCCTCAGTCTCCTAAACTCTAAGTTCTCCTTATAATAAAATCTTTCTAAACCTCATCCTCTGTGGTCTGTGCATTCCATTTGTCAACATTCATAAGACAAGAATCCCTAAGCCCACTGACTCAGCGCCAGCTCGGAGTGACTGTTGGGCTTCCAGAATTCCAGCTCCTGAGTTACTGCCATCCAAAAGCTGAGAGAGGGTCACATGTTACCATGGAGTCTTTGGGGTAAACACCCAGCAGTGCTGTGTTGAGGAACATCTCTCCCACAAGAGATCAGTGCCACACCCTCACCAGCACTTGTTACTTGTTTTCTTAAGTCAGCTGCTTCTGGTCAGGTGTTTGGGCCCAGCAATGCCAAGGTCGCTAGAACAAGCTGAACGATGATTAAGACAAGAAAGTAGGGGGCGTGAGCGGTACGTGGCTGGCTAAGTGGGTAATGCGCTTGTTGTGCATAAGGCTGTGAGTTTGAGAGTCCAGAACCCACATAAAGTTGGATGTGGTCTGTAGCCCAAGCACCTTGTAATCCGAGCGTTCCTATGTAAGACAGGAGGCAAACAAGAGAATCCGCAGAGGCTCATGGGCCAGCCAGTCTGCTGTACACAGCAGTGAGTGAAAAAAGAGAGCCTGCATTGAAAAAGGTGGAAGGCAAGGACCAATGCCTCAGGTTGTCCTCTGACTTTCACATGTGTGCATAGTACGCGCGCGAGCACACACACACACACGTACACACACACTAAACAAAAGAAAGGAAAGAAAAAAAGAAAGTATGAAGTGTATATAAAACATTGTAAAGTAAAAATGACAAGTTTCTGAATGTTTAAGATTAGTTAACCACACTCAGAAGTTTGAGCACAGGTGGGAGATGACACAGTGAGATACGAGGAGTCCAGGAGATGAAGCTGATTTAGAAGAGGAAAAGGCCCATAGAGTTTCAGATAATCAGTTTTAAGACTGGCATAGAGCTGCGCATGATGGTGGTACCTATGATCCCAGGATCTGAGGCTTAGGCAGGAGGCTCTCCATAGCATGGTGGGGAGCTTGTGGTTCAGGATACGGCTCACATCATGACAGATAGCAAGCAGAGGGACGTGAAAGGAGAGATGGGGTCCCTACAACCCCTTCAAAGACAAAGCCTCCAGTAACATGACTTCTAGGTCATTCCTGCTAGGCTCCACATCTTAACATTGCAACCGTTCCCCAATAGCAAAATGTGCAGGGAAACATTCCTTGTGAGATATTCTGGACTCTACTCTGTACTCTCTCCTTTGTTCAAGACAAAAGAAAGAAGGAAGGGAAGCGAAGGCTAACGGACGCGTACATGTCGACTGGCTTCTGTTTCATTACCAAGGTCTTCTTACTCACTGTTTACTGAAAAAAAGCATGATAAATTGTGTATGGAGTGTAATTAGTAAGGAAATGGTTGGGAATCTACTAATGTGTGGCATATAAGAAGCATATTTAGGGCTGGAGAGATGGCTTGGTGGTTAAGGTGCTAACCTGCCAAGCCTAGGAACACCGGTTCCAATCTCCAGGTCCCACATTTAGCCAGATGCAAAAAGTGACACAAGGGCGCAATGCTGCACTTGCCCACAAGAGGGCGCATGCATGTGGAGTTTGTTCACAGCGGCTGAGAGGCCGCTGGCACGCCCATTCTGTCTCTCTCTCTCTCTCAAATAAATAAAAAAAAAAGCATATTTGCTAAATGAACAACTGAGTACTACATCCAATGAAATAAACATTTAGTGCCTCTTAAACATGCCAAAAATATTATTGATTTTTTTTCAACCTGATTAAATAGTAAGACAATCCTCATGAGTGAAAGAACTAGGAAAAGGTTGAATTAGACATTTTTGGTGGTCTTTTCAGCCTGTCCAGTTTGGCTAGGTGGAGCCCTGCTTTTCATGGGGACAAACAGGTAGACATGATAGCAGAATTGTTTGGAGAATCCATTTTGCTTCATAATTTGTCCTTTTAGTCCTTACACTAGCTTGAGTTCTTATGCACAAAAATTTTCTACAGCCATGGGTGATGTTTCTTAATAAAGCCTGAACCAGGCTGTGGGTGTTTGTGTCCTGCAAAGTAAGGCCTTGCTGTGGTAAGGCTTTCCAGCTCCTCCTGCCTGCCAGTGAACATCACCCGAAGTCTTCCTGACCCATTCGTTCACTGACACTAAGGTGGTGCCAGCTATAACCACAAGGCAACTGTCCTCTCTTTTGCACTTTAGACACCCTGAACACACACACGGGCATTTAGAACACAGCACAGAAGCATTCAGAAGCCAACACGACAGGACTCAGCTCCCACTGGGTTATTTTCACCTCATGCTCACGTATTTCAGTGGCACTTGGGAATCCACAACGTGTTTCTGGAGTTATGCACACAGCGCACACCTGTGTTACAAGCACTGGAGGGAAAACACGGAGCTTTGGAGTAGAATGTGGAGGGTGCTCCCAGTGCCTCCCCCTCTGCTGAGGTTGTCCAAGCCCCATCCCGCCTGATGTCACCAAGGCTGATGAGTCAGATGTAAGATGAGAAAAGCCCCAGGAGAGATTCTGGTGAACACCTCATAAACGAGTAGCTCAAATTAGCCTTTTGACTGAGGTTATTTAGACTCGGAGTAATTAAGAACAGAAGGCAAGGCAGCAAACAGCCTCCACTCTGCATGGACCCAAGGAGGCACAAGCCCCGGCAGCAAGCTCCCTGGGGCAGAGGATCCCCAACAGTCAGCCTTCACCCACCCAGGGGCCTACTTAGGGCCCAATTAGGAAGAGACATTTAATGAGGTAACCAGACCTGCAGTTTGCCAGGCGACTCGGCAGATGAAATTCCAGTGTAATGTCCCCTCCTCCCCAGAGATTGGCCCTTCTTTGGTCAGCCCCATGCGCCAGGCTGAGACTGAGCTCCAGGTGGACAAAACCTGATGATACTGAAGTCCTGCCTGAGGTAAAATATCACTGAATATACTAGTCTAAGCTTAGGACTACCATGGGTGGATTAGATAAAACTCTTGGAGAAAAGATTTTGGCTTAAATTTTTTTTTATTTATTATTCATTTGCAGAGAGAGAGAGAGAGAGAGAGAGAGAGAGAGAGAGAGAGAGGAGAGAGAGAATGACTGGGAACACCAGAGCCTCTTGCCTCTGCCAACAAGCTCCTAATGCATTCACCCCCTTGTGCACCTGGCTTTACATGGGAACTGGGAAGTTGAACCCCAGGCTTCAGGCTTTGTGAGCAAGTGCCTTTAACCGCCGAGCCATCTCTCCAGCCCTGACTTTTTTAAATCATGAAATTCCCCGAGCTGAATTTTCTCTTTATTTAGTAACTGAAGGTGAATACAGAGAAAGAAGTTTGCAAATATACTTTTTGACCCAGTTGAGAGATCCTAACTCTTTCAAGTACTTCTTGATGTTACTTTGAGATAAGAGAGGGAATAGAAGAAATAAAACTTACTGAGTATTTTCTTCTTTAAAATCGATTCCCTTATTTAATTTCTTTAGTGCCAGTGTGTTTGGCTACCATATTCTACAGATAAGAAAATGACGTCACTGAGGTCCAATGACTTGCCCAGTGACAGGGACAAGGTTATAAACTGTTTCTAGCTGCTTTTTTATTTCTAATTTTATATATACCAAACCTCATATATCTTGCATCCTAGTCTCTGTCATATTGTGAATAATAAAATAGGCACACTTCACTGGAGTCCATCTCATCACTCCACATTCAAGGGCCAAAGTTACACGCAGTTTTAAAGGTAGCTATAGTCCAAGGAAAATTCCTGACTCAAGTATAACTCTTGCTAAGTATCTCTTATCAAATAAGGAAGTTTGTGTGACTGCTCTGTTCATTAAAAGAATTCCAGTGGATTGAAATGTAGCAAATCATAAAAGAATCTATTTATTTCAAGTATTTTTAAAGGTTTTAATTTTTTGTTTATTTTTATTTACCCATTTGAGAGCAACAGACATAGAGAGAAGAGGCAGAGTGAGAGAGAGAAGGGGCGCATCAGGGCTTCCAGCCACTGCAAATGAACTCTAGGTGCCTATGCTACCTTGTACATCTGGCTTATGAGGATACTGGGGAATTGAGCCTTGAACCAGGGTCCTTAGGCTTCACAGGCAAGCTCTTAACCACTAAGCCATCCCTCTAGGCCCATAAAAGAATCTTAAGTGGTGGACATTAAAATACAGCTTTGTTGGGCTGGAGGGATGGCTTAGTGGTTAAGGTGTTTTAAAGCAAAGCCAAAAGACCCACATCCAATTCCTCAGGACCCACATTAGCCAGATGCACAAGGTGGTGCATGTGACTGGAGTTCATTTGCAGTGGCTGGAGGCCCTGGTGAGCGCCATTCTCTTTCTCTCTCTCCTTCTTTCTCTCTGTCAAATAAGTAAATGAATAAAAATAAAAATAAATGTGTGGGCTTAACTTTACTGTCCTAATACTTTCTGTAACCACCTCTGGAATTTTCTGGATTCTCCTTGAGGAAGACATTTAAAATGATGGCAGTAGAACAGAGGGTAACAAAATATATGAATTGTGTCAGATGGTACATAGAAAGCCATCCCATACCCCAGGCTGCACATCCCAACATTGGGTGTACAGAAGCTGCTTGACTGTGTGCTTCAAGGCCAAGAAAAGGCAAGTCATTCCTAAGTGCAGGGTTCAAACAAACTAGTCTCCAAGCTCTGTTTGGCTTAAAGACACTAGTTTTATAGAGAAGGTTGACCTAAGACATTGCCTCAAGGAGGGACGCACCATCCAAACATCTAAATGATAAACTTGGTTTAGTTTCTAGTTTTAGCACCCTTATTATATCCTTATTATATATCGTAAAGGGCAAGGGAGATTCCTCAGCTCAGGAGTTATGTGAGATTGAAGTTCCAGTGAGTGCAGTGGAACTGGACTTGGCTTCAATTTTAGTCCCTTGTTTCAGGGAGAGTTCTGGGAAAGTGTGTATCAGCGAGTTTTAGATAAGTCCCCTACATTTGCTGGCCACATTCTCATTCTGAATCATCTAAATCTGGGAAAATTTATGAAGAGATACTGGGATCAAAAGTGGTTTTTCTCCATAATGTTAATCTGATTCTGCCAAATCCTCCAAAAAGAATATGAGATGTGGAGTTGGCATTTGCTCATCCCATCCCAATCTTTCAGTCATAACTTCCTACCTCTAAGTTCCCACCAAAGGGTTTTCAGCCTCTGGCCGCACACTTGTTGAACAAATGCCTAAAGTTTGGCCTTTTGAGGAGGAAAGAACATGTGTAATACAAATGAGGCAAAAAGCCAACCTCCATCTCACTCTCTCTCTACAACTTTATTCTCTTTCTTTTGCTCCCCCACCATGTTCTGAATTCCAATCTCTATTTTTACAGGCATACTGTTTTTAATGTGGACCTTGCTGGGGAGGAGAGGACAATCCTGGGAACAGAACGGAAGCTCCTAGATTGACGGAGCAATAGCACTTTACTCACTCCGCGGTAGGGTCCAAAGCCAGAAAGTCTGAGTGGGAGTGTGGAGCGCTAAAACATCTCAATTTAGACATATGAAGTATTTACTGCTAAAACTCATTATATACTAGTCCTAATGTGCTGGAATTTGGGGGGAGCTTAAGATATAATGAGAGAAAATCCATCTAGTGAAAAGGGGAAGAAGGCAAGGCCTGTGTTGGTTTTTCTCACGGTGGCATGTTTAGGGTCACTGTCATTAAGAGGGTCGCTCACAGCATAGGGTCCCTTGTCCATGTCACTTTGTCCCCTCTTCATCCTTCTTTGTTTTTCATTGTCCTCCCTTTTCAGTGTTCCCTTTTTATAGAAGTATTGACTTCTTTTTTTAACTATATATTAGGTCCTTGGGACTGTGTAACAATTAAAATGTATTCTATTCAAGATAAAAAAATAAAAATAATACAGTTTTGTTGCTTTGAAAGTTAAAGCAATGATTCAAAGGCAAAAAAAAAAAAAAAAAAAAAAAAACAATGCAGTGAGATCCTTTAAAAATGTAGTATTGTAAAATATTTCTACTATGACTAATTTTACACATCCAAGGGCATGCATGAAGCAATAATGGCCCTGGATTATCTAGAAATTCCTGTTCATACCACCATTGCAAATTATTAACTCTGGTGTTTAATTTAAATGTTTACTATGGTAATAAATAGAATCCCTTGAAATATGATGTCAGACTTGCTAGCAATTACATGAACCTTACTTTTCAAATCTTATTCTATGCTACAGGACAATATACTACAGTAGGTCATACATTTCTAGACTGAACTAAAAACATAACTAGATTGTATCCCATACAATTTGAAATTGGTTCTAGTAATATATAAGAAAAAGTAGATAATCAAGAACAAGATGATTGCTTGTCTCTTCTTTTTGTTTACAACAAATTAATTGATATCTATCCAGTATAAAGACAGGAGGTATAGCAGAGGCAGGCAGGGACCTGGGCTGAATACAAGTGTCATCTAAGGCAGGGTATTCCAGACTCCCACGGTTCTGGGCCAAAGAGACATGGTCTCTTGGTAGGCTGCATGGGAAACGATGCTGCTGATTGTACAGATTGTCACACACCAGACCACAGAAGCTGAGGACGGGCCAGAGGTGACAGTTAGACATACAGCATTTGCAACTGTTTTGGAATCTGGAATCAGAGGTAGGCAGTGTAATTTTATCCAACAGAGAAAAGGAGGTGCAACATTGCTTGCTGTGAGATAGGAAAATGTGTAATTCATTCTAAAAGAAGAAACAAGGTCTGGAGAGAGGGCCAAGTCATGAAGGTGCTTGCCTGCAAAGCCTGACATCTTGGGCTCCACTCCCCAGTACCCACGTAAAGCCAGATGCACAAAGTAGCACATGCATCTTGAGTTTGTTTGTAATGGCAGGACACCCTGGTATGACCATTCTCTCTCTCTGCTTCTCCCTCTCTCTCTCTCATTCATAACTAAATAATAAATATTTAAAAGAAGTAACACATGGAGACTAATCATTATTTGACATTTGACCAGTTTTCAAAAAAAAAAATAGGGCTACAAATTATTGCTGCTAATAATAAATCCGAAGCCATGCTTAGCTCATGGATTAAACCCTGTTCTGAGATGTCACAGAACTCAGCAATGCCTGTGATGATAGCCAGGGCCTGGACCACCTAACGTGACCTGGCTTCTCTATGGATGAGCCCAGCATGCCTCTGTGTTCAGATTCAGAAAGTGATCCGCACAGACTTTCCAGCACTTTGCAAACACCTGGCCCGAAAGAAAAGTGGAGCTTACTCCACCAGCTGTTGACCCTTCTTGGGCATTAACCAACTTTCCATGCAAAGATGGGTTCCCGATGATTCCCAGTGGAAAAAGTCATGCCAGATACTACAAAACTTCTGCACACAATTCAAAGCAACGCCTGCTGTCCTATGAACAACTTTTCAGTTAGTAGTTTGGGAAATTCTTTTCCATGATATATACCTGATTTTATAATACACATCAACAGGAAAATGGGATTGGCATTACCAAAATTCACCTTGTAGCCAAATTTGCTGGGATGCATCTACTTCATAATGTGGCAGATGAATTTATTTTTTCCTATCATCTCTACATGTGCCTGCCTTTGTAGGGCTTCTTTCATGCACAATCTGACAGGAGGAAACTGATTCAGAGGAGAATGTGGTTAATACAACAAAGATGACAGGCCTGGTGTGGGAAAGCTCGCCGCGGCCCTCACCTCCTCCTTGGAGAGGTGTTCAGATCGTGTCCTTGGCGCCTCACTCCCAACTCCTTCCATCTACGAAGTCAACGTAGCCAGTGACGACAGTGCTGCCACCCGTCTTCCTCGTGCTCACTTCAGAGATGATCAGTTATGCATGCTACATCTCACAACATACTGATCATTTTTCTCCTTTTACTTGCATAGTGTTCGATTTTCCTTTCCTCTTAGGGAATTTCCTTGTCCATTTCTTCTCTGGCTTGAACACCACTAGACGCATGAACTCCGAATTTACCCGTTGTCTCTACGTTCTGTGATTAGGAATAAAATTCTTACCATGCTTGATTTCAGGAGCAGACTCTAAGCCAAACTGAAAGCTTGAAAGCATACATTGGTGGGCATGGGCTGGGAGAAATAGGAAGTGTGTAGCCACCCGGAGGAACGTCTAAGAGGGACTCACAACAGTGCCATTTAAGAGTCAGGACGGAGATCCAAAGCACCAGTTATTCCTTGAAGCTTCGCATTATTCACTTTCCTAACTAATCAATAATTGTTATAATTAAAATTGATAGCTGCAGATAACATGACAGAAGGCTGCTGTTAGAATACTGATTGTGTCTTTGCCTTGGAAAGATAGGCAGTAGCGTGGAACACTTCCAATTTGCTTTTAGCTGTGTGCAAATTGCTCTAGCTGTATCCAGCTGATTTAGACCTTGCCTGGAGGTGCACTAGATTAATTGGGAGCCACACATTCATTGCTTACAGAATGGACTCTGTAATTGGTGAGATTTGTTAGTGCCAGTTATAAAATAACTATAGAGTTCTGCTTTGAGCTGTCCTTTCATTACTCTTTCCGTAAGAGGCGAGGCAATTAGAAGGCATCTGATGATTATGATGGGCACTTTTCCGTAAGGACCCCAAGGAATGTGTCTGCAGTCAACATTTTATATAAGCAAACATTAGTGTGAATACGGTATTGGATGTTTTTTCAAAAATTGTAAAAGGACTAGAGTACATACAAGAATTTCTCCATCTTTGTGGTGACTGAAACTTAGGTCAGAGAAACTACTTTGTTAGAACTATGAGTGGAGTTTTCAAAATCATTCTTTGTTCTGTCTCCCAACTTCACTGGGTTATATAGAACAAGCACTCTCAATTATTGCAAATGAAAGCACTAAGACAAGCCCAGAGACCACAGCTACATGCCCCACAGTTCATCTCATTTCTTCTACTCTGTTTTTGGGTCACAAGGTACCATAGGACCATTCCCATGCCCCACTAATGATATCAAATAAAAATGAATGGATATGAAAATTCTTTTTGGGAGGAAGCCATTTTTTCTATCAGGGGCAAAACCTAGTAGGCCAAGAATAGAATATAAACTGTGGCTGGTGAGCAAACCAGAGAGGTAGCCCTATCTATCTATCTATCTATCTATCTATCTATCTATCTATCTATCATCTATCTATCATCTATCTATCTATCTCTATTTATCTATCTACCATCTATCTATCTATCATCTATCTGTATATCATCTATCTATCATCTATCTATTTATCATCTATCTATATATCATCTGTCTATGTATCAATCATCTATCATCTATGTATCTATGTATGTATCTATCATCTATCTATAGACATCTATCTATTTATCTACGTATCTATATATCTATCTATTTATCTGTGTATCTATGTATCTACCTATCGTCTATCTATATATCATCTATCTATCTCTCTATCTATATTCTTTTTTTGGGGGGGGAAGCATAGTTTGTTGAATACATCATAAGAGAACAGCAGGCTGGGCAATGCTAGAATACTTCCCAGCCTGTTACATGGCTCTCAAAATGTATTTAACAACTGTCACTGGCATGGTGGCTTGCACCTGTAATCCTAGGCAGCTGAGGTAAGAGAGTCACCTCAAGGCCAGCTTGAGCTACAGCATGAGACTTGGTCTCAAAAACTACAACAAAAAGCCAGTCGTCGTGGCGCACGCCTTTAATCCCAGCACTCGGGAGGCAGAAGTAGGAGGATCGCCGTGAGTTCAAGGCCACCCTGAGATTACATAGTGAATTCCAGGTCAGCCTGGGCCAGAGTGAGACCCTACCTCGAAAAACCAACCCCCAAACAAACAAACAAACAAACAAACAAACAAACAAAAACTACAACAAAACAAATAAAAGCAAAACAAAGCATTCTATGAAGCACCCTTGACCATGAATAGGAGTAAATTATGCCCTTCAGCTTGTCCCTGGTGTGTCGCTATGTGCACCAGACTGTACAGAAGCTACACTCCCATACACGCTCTAAAACCATGTGAAACTGCCAAGACTCTATCACTGCAGTGACGCAGATTCCAACTCCTGTTCATTTAAATGAAGACGCAGTGGTGTGAGGAGACTCTACAGTCCTGGTAAGTAGAAGAGTGAGGAAGGAGACAACGTTAGAGGGAAGCAGATTCTGTGGCTCAAAGACAGGTCCTGCTTGTCATCCTGCATTTCTTGGCTCCATGTTTTTTGCATGTGTGTGTGTGTGTAGTATGTATGTATCTTTCATTTGTTTATTTGGAAGGAGAGAGAGAGAGAGGGAGGGAGGGAAGGAGAGAATGGATATGACAGGCTCTCCTTTCACTGCAAATGAGGCCCACATGCATGCACCATTTTGTCCACCTGACTTTAGATGAATACTGGGGGATTGAACCCAGGCTGCCAGGATTTGCAAGCAAACACCTTTAAGCACTGAGTCATCTCTCCAGCTCCACCATATATATGATTTTTTTCAAGGTAGGGTCTCACTCTAGCCCAGGCTGAGCTGGAACTCATTCTGTCATCCCAGGCTGGCCTGGAACTCAGAACGATCTTCCTACCTCTGCCACTCAAGTGCTGGAATTAAAAGTGTGAGCCAAGCCGGGCGTGGTGGCACACGCCTTTAATCCCAACACTCGGGAGGCGGAGGTAAGAGGATCACCGTGAGTTCAAGGCCACCCTGAGAATAGAGAGTGAACTCCAGGTCAGCCTGAACTAGAGTGAGACAGTACCTTGAAAAAAAAAAAAAAAAAAAAAAGTGTGAGCCACTACAACCAGCTATCCTCCATGTTTTTTGAGGCAAGACCTCACATTGAGCCTAGAACTCAGCAAATTCAACTAAAGTAGCCAGCAGGTCTGGGGATATCTCCTGTCTCTGCCTCTGGGATCACAGCCATGTACCACCATGCCCAGCTTTTACATGGGCGCTGGGTATCTGAACTCAGTCTTTTAATTTGCATGACAAGGACTTTACCCTCTGAGCCATCTCCCCTGCCCTCTTGGCTCTATTGTTTTTCTGTTAGCTTCACTCCCAAAAGACCCCTCATCTTATGGAGAAGCCTGGATTTATATGATTTCTGCTCAACAACTCACTGAAAAGAAGTTGCTACTTATCCAACTGGTCTAGCAAATATTTAGATCTAGGTATCATAGGCTCAGAGTCAGTAAATCATCTCCCCTGAAGCCCTCACTGAGGCAGGAGGATAGACGGCACTTAGCAGCCATACCTGAGGCCTGTGCACTTCCTGAAGTAGCCGTGGCGTTCCCTTCACACTTGAGCAAACGTACTGCAAGGGAGCTCCTTCAGGAACCCTGCAGTACCACCAAAGAGAGAACTGGAGGCTTCACAAAGCTGAACAGAAGAAAAGTGGAATAAAGATTAGTAATCCTTCTTTGACATTCATTGATATCTTTGGGATCCTGTTAAATCTAAAGATCTTTGCCATGAGAAAAATGTCTATGTGACCACCTCATGGGCAGTGTTGCTCTCTTTAGAAGAGTTCATGAGTCCTTTGAGCTCTACCACTAGTGTGGAAGGTAGAAAATCATGGGGTGTAAAAGACGCTTTTAGTGGCAGCCCATCTCCCGCTGAAGCGCGGGACCCTCTCCTATCAAAGCGCAAGATTCTGTCCCATGAAAGCACAGGACCCTCTCCCGTCGAGGACAGGACTACTTAGCTCTTCTTTTCTCCCATTGCTTTTCGCCCCTCAAGTAATTCTGATGTTGGAGAACGCTTCCTATGTAGCTCCTTGTTACCTTGAAACTCTGAAGCTACAAACTATGCCAATGACTATTTTATCCAAATTATACTGTTGAGAACTGACCTTTCAATCAGATGACTAACACAGACCACGATAGTGATGTATGTTCTTGATTTGGCACAAGAAATTGAGAGTTCGGGGGTGCAACGATGAAGAGAGTCTAATTTAAGCACTCAGCATGAAGATAGGCACCACAAATAAAGTTCTTTGATCTTACTTCATGCAAGACTGTGTGTGATTACAAGGAGGAAAATGGATGCAAAATGAGATGACTCCTTTTATGGTTAGGATCAGGAGAAGAAATCGTTTAAGCGTTAGAATGACTGCTGAAGATGAAATACTTCTGAACATTTACCTTCTCGAGTTGACTGTCAATACATTTAAGTTAAAATTATTTTTATCATTTAAAAAATTAATTGCACAAATAAAAATACTTTCAGGAGGATGGGCAGGAGGGAAGGAGAAAAGATTTAAAAATGATCAACAACAAGATTAAAGGCATTTATTTAAATATATATATGTATGTATGTATATATCGCATAGAGAAATGTTTTGTTGTGGACAGTATATTTTCTATGAAAAGAGTCAGGAAAAGAGATAAGGAAATATATCTCCTATTTTCATTATTTACATATGACTGATATAATGAACAAATTATATAATCAAAATGGAAATAGCTAAAGTCTGAGAATAAAAATTTCTTGCATAAACAAAATGACAGTTTAGTTCACATGTCACTTCTCTTCCTAGAGACTCTACCAATCTATGAAAAAGAAATGCTGTTGTTGTTTTCATGAGCTTGGATACCGAGAACAGCGTCCACACTAATGTGACGTGCTGCTCCCCAGAGCTAAGATCAGAAGAGCCTCCACAAGAAGGAAGCTGGAAGCAGAGAGGAGGAGGAGGGCGCCCTTAAGATGAACGAGAGCCACGAAGTGAGCTGAGAGTCCAGCGAGGGCAGCCGTGAGGCCGGCTAGAGGAAGGAAGGAAGGGCGGCCGTGGAGCTCAGAGAAGACTCAGAAGCGTGAGTGTGCAGCACAGAGACCACCATGGTGCCTGCACTGATGGTCAACTCAACAGGACCCAGAGTCACCCAGGAAGAAACTTCTGGGCATGTCTGTGAGGGAGTTCGTAGATGACCTGAGGTGGAACGACTCACCCCGAATGTGGGCAGCACGAGGGCCTGGCACCAGCACTCATCGCCCTGCCTTCTGACTGTGGTCACAATGTGACCAGCTGCCACACACTCTTTGCCACCATGACAAGAAGTCATGGGGGACTGTACTCACACTGTGAGCCAAAACAAACCCTTCTGTCCTTAAGTTGCCTTTGTCAGGTATTTTGTTTCTGCAATGAGAAAAGACATTTGAAGCAAACTATTTCTAAGGCAGGAAAGGCCCTTGAGTAACAAAGTCTAAAATTTCATTATTCTATGCTTCATTCATATAAAAATGCATCTGAAAATAAGTGGTCACAGAAAAGCTACTCCAGTCCCATATAACATTACTAGTGTACTTAAAAAAATTAAAGCTCCCGTGGGCTTCAAAGATAGCTCAGGTGGGGATAGAGAATTGGCTCAGTGGTTAAGGAGCCTGCAAAGACCAACAGCCCTCGTTTGATCCCCAGGACCCACATAAGCCAGATGCACAAGGTGCTGCATGTGTCTAGAGTTTGTTTGCAGTGGCCAGAGGCCCTGGTGTGCCCATTCTCCCCCTCTCTCTCTCTCTCTCTCTCTCATACACACACAAATAAATAGCTCAGCTGGTAAAGTTTTTGCCTTGTGAGCATGAGGGCCCACATTCAATGTCCAGGACCCATTATCAAAACCAAAACAAAAACACAAAAACAAGCAGAAAAGAAAAAGAAAGAAAGAAAAGAAAAGAAAAGGAAAACTAAGGAGTGGCAGCTCACATTTACAATCCCAAAGCCGAAATAGAGACAGGCAGATCCTTGGGGCTCCCTGGCCATCAGTCTGACCTAATTAGACAAGTTCCAGGCTGGTAAGAGGCCCTATTTCAGAAGGAAAAGAAGGAGGAGGAGGAGGAGGAGGAAGAGAAGGAGGAGAAAGGTAGTGTGGCAAACACACACACACACACACAATATTCATATAAAATAGGAAGCTTCCCAAATATCAAATAGACTATGTTAAAATAAGTGAAAATATAACACAAAAATATGACAGAGTAAAAGCAAACTGTTTCTCAGAGACATAAGTAAAATCATAGTAAACATTATTAAAAGAAATTAATTTTTAGGTTGGATCTCTAAGAAACTTGCAGCTATTTTACATAGAAATCCAAAACGAATGATTCAGAAAGCTGAACAGGAAAAATTTGAGCAAAGATGCAAAATATGACCTCTGCTGCCTTGCCTGTACCGATTGAGAAAACCATCGAGTGCCTGAGAAGGAATGGCAGGGTGGTCATTCTGCACAAGCTGACCTTGGCTTGCTCGCCATGATGCAGGCTGGGAAGGACAAGCAGGAAGAAGAGAAGCAGAACTGATCTGCTGGGGATGTTACGAGATCCTCTCCTCTCCAACTCTTCTTGTTCAACCCTCAGTCCTGTGCAGACTCTGCTCTAAATGATCCTTTGCAGAAGGCAGCCCAGAATAATGACCAGAACACCACTGATTCCCAGATCCCCACCACAAGTGAATCTTTATTTTTGAAATATTATTTTGTTTGTATGTATGTATGTATGTATGTATGTATGTATGTATGTATGTATGTATGTATTTGCAAGCAGAAAGACAGAGAGAGAGAGAGAGAGAGAATATGAGCATGTCAGGACTGCTTGTTTCCACTAACAAACTCCAGATACGCGTGCCACTTTGTGCACCTGGCTTTATGTGGGTACTGAGGGATTGAGCTCAGTCCACAGGCTCTACAGACAAGTGCCTTTAGCCTCACAGTCATCTCTACAGCCCCAAAAGAAAATTTTTTGTTGTTGTTTTTTGGTTTTGAGGTAGGGTCTCACTCTGGCCCAGGCTGACCTGGAATTCACTATGTAGTCTCAGGGTGGCCTCGACCTCATGGTGATCCTCCTACCTCTGCCTCCCGAGTGCTGGGATTAAAGGCGTGCGCCACCATGCCTGGCAAGATTTGTTTTTTTTTTAATTATGAAGTTCTCTCCATCATTTCAAAGTGACATAAGACATCTATTAAAAGAACTTACATAGGGCTGAAGAGATGGTTTAATGGTTAAGGCACTTGCCTACAAAGTCAAAGAACCCAGGTTCTATTCCCCAGGATCCACATAAGGCAGATACACAAGGTGACACATGCATCTGGAGTTTATTTGCAGAGGCAGAAGGCCCTGGGACATTCATTCTCTTTTTCTCTTTCTCTATCTGCCTCTTTTTCTCTCCCTCTCTTTCCCTCTGGAAAAAAATAAATAAAAATAAAATAAAAGATATTAAATAGAACTTACATAGACTACTTCATAAGTGATACTCTAGTTTAATTCCGAGATACTGAGTAGAGAGAAGGATTCTTACTCTGTTGTTAATGAAGATATCTATTTATTTGCCTCTCCTCAATCACATGAGCACTTTTGATTTGAGTGCTTTCTGAATTAATCTTGTACGATAATAGACATCATGTTATTGGAAAGTAAAATACAATCCACTAATAGCCAAGGACAAACTTTGTAAAAATTATCTTAAAGCAATTAATATCACTATGAGAGATTCTATAACTCACACACAGTCTTCTTCCATTTAAGACATACTAAATCAATTAAAGAAAGACGATGGAGCAGATATGGTGATAGCAAGAGAAGATGATACATCACGCACCATATTATTATTGGGGGAGGAGACATCCGTTTATTCTTAAAGTAATTCAGGCCCTGTAGCAGATGGCTTTAGGGTCACTGAGATGAACTTCCAGACCAGGCACAGTTATGGAGGAAGGGATATTATTTATTGAAGCTTACAGATTCAGGGGAAGTTCCATAATGGTGGAAGAAGCTGGCCTGCCTTCACAGGATCAAACACAGAGAGAAAAGCCACAAGCCAAAAGCCACACAGCTCAGCACACCTCAGGGACTCCAGCTGGACACACTTTGCATATCTTTAGATTGAAATCTCAAACCCACCACCACACCTTAAGATCCGCCCAGTGACACTGCCTCCAGCCAGGTGCTGCAGATGCAAAGTACAAACTAATGAAACACTGAATATATTGGGGGCATCTATTCAAACTACCACATGCCCATCATTTAAAAAGAGTCAAATGGGGCTGGGGCCCAGGAGAGGGCTCAGCATTTAAAGGCACTTGCATGCAAAGCTTTCCAACCCAAATTTGGTTCCCTAGAACCCATGTAAAGCCAGATGCAAACTGGCACCTGAGTGTGTGATCCCAACAGGTCTGTGACAATGGGAGTTGGAGCCAGGAGGACATGAAGGTCAGGAGGGTAGTGACAAGAGACCTTGTCCCAAAGACAGTGGAAGAAGAGTATATCTACCTCAGCTTTGTCCTTTGACCTCCACATGCACACCATGGCACATTCTCAAACACACACACACACACACACACACACACACACACACACACACACAACTAATGCACAACTATACTTACTAGCAAAAAAGAGTAAATGTAAAAATGTAAATATGGATTCATCTATTTGGAGAAATGAGTTTACACTCCCGCACCTTATACATGGTCTCCAGAACATTCCTTTGTTAACAATATGCTTGTGGCCTTCAGGGAATGTGACTATGTTGAAGACTTCATTCCATCCTCTCCAGTGGAGCACAAGTGCCCGGCACTGGACCACAATGACCGTGTATAAGGGGCTCATAGTGATGCTGAGCAACGCAACAAACATTTCTTCACAGTGTCATATTCAATTGAGTGAGAAAGGCTATGGACCACTTCCAAAAAGGAAGTTGCTAAATACATTCATATTTTTGACAAACAGTGCCAATTTTATTTCTCATATGTTGTCTCACTCACATTGTAAAAGTTTCTACCCACATTTAATGTTTGTCATATTGATGATATGTGAAAAATACTCCTCTGTATTTTACATTGACAGTACAACCATCTTTTCCTATCTCTTCCAGCCATTGAAGTTCCTTTTTTGTGAGCTAACTTTTATTACCTTTGCCTATGTTTTCTATGAGGTTTCTGGCTTAATACTTATACTTTTTTTTTTTTTTTAATTGTGTGTGTGTGTGTGTGTGTGTGTGTGTGTGTGTGTTTGCATGCAAATGAACTTCAGGCACATATATCATTTTGTGTTGGGCTTCACACAGGTGCTGGGGAATTGAAATCAGATAGTAGGCTATGAAAACCCACACCTTTAACTGCTGAGCCATCTTCCCAGGTCCCGGCTTAATATTTTTAAAGAATGATTTGAATATAACATTTAGTCCTTTGCCTGAGGAACATTTTCCAAATATCTCTCCATTCCTTATTTGCTATTTGTCTTTATGATATTATTTCCTGAATGTAACTTAAATTTTTTTATTTAATCAAATTATCAATCTTTTCCTTTCTGGCTTCTGAATCTCATGCCGCTTACAGATGCACTACCTGAACAAGGGCATATGGAAACATACCCATGCTCGTCTATGACTGTGATATTTCACTAAATGTTCTGTGCATCTGGAATTTATTGTGTTGTAAAAGAATTATATAGCCTTGCAGACGAATTTATTTGCATTTGGCTGCTCAATGTGTCAAAGTCATTTAAGACAATAACGTGCCACATTTGCTAGTCAAACAACAATGGTTGATTCAAAATAAAGATAAGGGGCTGGAGAGATGGCTCAGTGGTTAAGGTGTTTGCCTGCAGTCCTGATGACCTGGGTTTGATCCTCCAGTATCTATGTAAAGCCAGATGTGCTGGGTAGTACATGTATCTGGAATTTTGTTTGCATGGTTAGAGGCCCTGACACGCCCATTCTCGTTCTCTCTTTCTCTTTTCTCTTTTCTCTGACTCTCTCTGCTTGCAAATAAATAAATGATACAATTAGTTTTATGTTTTCATGCATTCATTTTAATTCTCAGAAACATAAATAGTATATTTCAGTTATTTTATAAATTTTATAATTGTTTCTAGAGGACTATTGCTATAATCTAAAAGAAGAAAAATACAATTATGATTTCCATGTTATAGGAAAATAAGGGGAAAAAAATCTCCCCTAGCTTTTTCTAACTAGTAGGACTCAAACAAAAAGGTAAAAATAAATATTTTCCACAAATGCATTTTGAAAACAACATTGCCTCTTGATCTAAAATGCATTAATTTACCTTCTTCTACCATGCAGACTTGCCCCATTAAAATTCCTTCCAGAGCGGGCTGTCTCTGTGTTCCTGGCTCACCCTAGTCCACTCTGACTGAGCCCCTCCCTTCCCGTTCGGTTCTCTGACTCTTTTCTCCTGCTAGAATTACAAAACAGGCTGTTAGCAAGCAAGTAAATGACTATGAATTAACCACTCTGTACCTCCCACTCGCATTCTCACCACCTTTTGCATGACACCACTCTGCAAAGAACCTACTTCAGGAATTCTGCCTTTCCTGCAATCTTCCACACATATGATGGGGAATGCTCATGTAAGGGCAGCAGCTTCGTCCTTCACAGTGCAAATGAAGTCCCTATAAGAGCCTCTGAGATCCTAGGTAATATGCCGCTCCCTCCCTCCTCACATTCCCAGGTACTGGGCAGTGGATATTTTCTGAATAGAGCAAATTCAATTCTGCTATAGAAGACAACACAATCAATGAGAAGAATTTATGTAACTCATTAGACGGGTTAATCAGAGATAATTAAAATATATACCTGGGAGATACGTCAGAAAAATAAAGTAAGAAGAGCATGGGTGTGTGAGCCTAGATACAAAGGAACAGAAAACTCAAGTCAACGCTAAATATTCATGATATACTAAATATACATGAAATGCATGAAGTACTGAATATTCATTAGACTCTAAATATACATGAGGACACAAAGTGCCCAGTGTCTGTAAGATACCACTTCAACCGCGCATTGGTGTCAGCTATGCACACTGCCACCTGGCCCCTAGCCCTGGAGATACAAATAAACCCACGATGCTCATCAGGCCATCAGACCATCAGGTCCGCTCTGGGCCAGGCTCTCCCACTGAGAGAAGGATGCTGGGTCTAAACCCGAGCAACTTCACCTTCCGCTCTGGCCAAGGAAGGGCCAGTACAGCGAGGAGAGGGAGGCAATGTGCATGAGGCCCAGAATAAGTGAGCTACTCTAGTTCTTTACACTCGAGTTTCACTCTGTGCTTTTGTCAAAATTTCTTCAGAAGCTGGGTGTGGTGGCGCACACCTTTAATCCCAGCACTAAGGAGGCAGAGGCAGGCAGATGGCAATGAGCTTGAGGCCATCCTGAGACTACATAATGAATTCCAGGTTAGCCTGGGCTAGAGTGAGACCCTACCTCAAAAACAAACAAACAAACAAACAAACAAACAAACAAAAATAGCCGGGTGTGGTGGCACACACCTTTAATCCCAGCACTCAAGAGGCAGAGGTAGGAGGATCGCCATGAGTTCAAGGCCACCCTGAGCCTACATAGTGAATTCCAGTCAGCCTGGGCTAGAGTGAGACCCTACCTTGAGAAACAAAACAAAACAACAATTTCCTCAGTAAACTATGGCACTTAAGCATTTTCAGTCTGTGAGCCTTATGTCCAATGATTATGAGATGTTTGTCTGGCTGTATGGTCGACCCAATTGTGCCAGTCGAGTCCCGTCTGTCACTCAACCTCATCCACCTTCTGTCCCTGCCTGTTGTGCAGCTGCACTGGTTTCCTTGCTTTCCCCAAACTGCTTCCAACCCTGTCTTCTCTCAGAGTCTCTGGACTTACTCACCCCTCAGCGGGCAACATGTCTTCCAGGAATCTACACCATGTGCCGCTTCACTTCCTTCCAGGATCTCCTCCCCACCCCCTCTATAAAAGTCCATCACTTGCCAATAGCAATTCTCTGGGTGTCTTTCCACTCAGTTCAGACAGAGAGTGGGCATAGACAGTTCCGCTAGGCAGCTTCACCCTCACATGCCAGCCACATAAGTGGCACCTAGACTACCTGTGCATCCGTCCGTCTGTCCTGCCAACTACACATCTGGTGCTTCGTAGGGTCCTTGGCCCTCCTTCTTGCCTATACATCAATCTTTTTCTAGAAAGACTCACAGAACACAGGCAAGAGCTATGCTTACACGTAAGGATTTGTTGTGAGTGATGTCACCCCTGCACACCAAATGGAAGAGATATATAGAAAGCGTGGGCATTGAGGAGAGGAAACAGAATTTCCCAACCCACTGCAAGCACTCCATCTCACAACACATTGGAAGACTCAGCACTCCAGAAGTTCCCTGAACTTTCTCTTTGAAGTTTAAATTGAAGTCACATGACTTAGGCATAACTAATTAAATCACCAGTCGTTGGTGACTGAATTCAGTATCTAGTCTCCCCTCTAAAAATGTCAAGCCCCTAATCATGGCATTGATTCTTTTGGGGATAGTCCCAAACTGAGGTTCTCTGGGTCTATAAAATTACACATCATTAGGGACTGGATAGATGGCTCAGCAGCTAAGGCATCTGCCTGCAAATCTTGGCAACCTGAGTTTATTTCCCAGTACCCATGTACCCATGCACAGTGGCATATGCACTTGCAGAGGCTGGAGGTCCTGGCATGCCCATTCTGTCAATCTCTCTCTCTCTCACTCTTCTTCATATTTCTCTCTGCTTGCAAATAAATAAATATATTTTTTAATGAAAAATTCACCACATTAGCATAAATCCAGGTATGATAGAAAGGGTTCATTATGAATGACAAACTTTGAGAATTTGCGTGAAGTAGATTCTTGAGAAAAGGCGGGGGGATGGTCAATGGCATCTTTACCAAACTCTCCAGACATGACGTCACTCAGCTGCTCTCCTGACCACTCCTGTAGCGTACTCATACAGAAAGAGCAGCAGACAATGCCGGGGAGTATCTGGAACTCTGTATCTTAGATGTGTCCTATTCACAATTTAACAGCACTGTCACTATCTGCAGAAGACCTGGGTAAGGTCGGGCCCACCAACAGGCTGTCATAGATGATGGATGAGGGAAGAAAAGACATCAATATAGAAGGGGGCCGGAGAGATGGCTTAGTGGTTAAATGCTTGCCTGTGAAGCCTAAGGACCCCGGTTCGAGGCTCAATTCCCCAGGACCCACGTAAGCCAGATGCACAAGGTGGTACATGCATCTGCAGTTTGTTTGCAGTAGCTGGAGGCCCCGGTGTACCCATTCTTTCTCTCTCTCTCTTTCTCTGTCTCTCTCTGTGTCTGTCTGTTGCTCTCAAATAAATAAATAAAAATAAACAAAAGTTCAAGTGTAGAAGAAGTAATAATGGGAGAGAAGTGAGGGTTCAGTGGAGGGTGATGGGAGGGGGAGGAAGGAGGGGATTATAATATTTTTATTTATTTATTTGAGAGTGAGAGAAAGAGCTAGAGAGAGTAGAGGCACCCAGGGCTCCTGCCACTGCAAAATCCAGAAGCATGCACTACTTTATACATCTGGCTTCACCTGGGTCCTGGGGAATCGAATCAGGGTCATCACACTTCACACTAACTACTGAGCTATCTCTCTAGCCCCATAAAATTTTAAATAAAGTATTTTGATTCTATTTAAAAAAATAGGAAGACCAATGTTATGAATGTTGGAGATAAGAATAGTAAAGATGGGCTGGAGAGATGGTTTAGTGGTTAAGGCAAAGCCAAAGGACCCAGGTTCAATTCCCCAGTACCCACATAAAGCCAGATGCCCAAAGTGATGAATGTGTCTGGAGTTTGTTTGCAGTGGCTAGAGCTGGCATGCCCATTTATTCTTTCCCCCCTCCCCCTCTCTGCCTCTTTCTAACTCTGTCTAATAAACACTAAAAAAAATTTTAAGTAAAGAATAGTAAAAGATTTACTACCTATCTTTACTGAACTTCCGAGTCCTAGGCGGAGCAGGCTATACAAGAGCACGTGAGCAGTGTGAGCCATGTTGGAGCTGGGTGATCGAGCACACAGCAAGTGGGCAGAGATCATGGGAAGTCACCAGACAGGACAGAGGCATCTCTTTTGTACTGGAATAATAAGAATCAATAAAAATAAGCATATTTGATCTTTGTCCCTACGCCACTCCCAGTCTTAACATAGAATTCCTTCAACCCATGGGACTTTCTAAGACATCAGCATGACAAGAGTCCTGAGGTCTGGACAGTTATGCCCCACCTTTCCCAAGACCAGCTCGGCCACTTTGGTTGTTCTGTTGACACAGAAGTTTAGGGTGTGAACTGACAGTCTGGGCCAGGTAAAGGGAGGTAGAGAAGTGGATGAGAGTGAGTGTAGTGCAAGGCCGAAGGCCTGTCCAGTTATAGGAGCAGGGAAACCACGAGGAGATGGACACATGTGGACTGGCACATAGGAAGGGCAGTGCCACATGGGAAAAGGAAACGGGGGCTGGAAAGATGGCTCAGTGGTTGGGGTGATTGCTTGCAAAGAGTGCTGACCTTGGTTCAATTCCCAAGCCATCCACTAATCCAGACACCAAATGTGACACAAGTGTCTGGTGTTCATTTGCAGTTACAAGAGTCTCTGTTACACCACCTTTCACACACAGTCCCCCCTACCCGGTATGTGATTTTCAGACACCGTGACTGTGGTCTGCCATTTCCCTTCCTATCCCTTTCTCAATATTGTGAGACACTCTTACAGGCTTTCAGGAAGATCTGTTTGTGAGTAAGCTGCTGAGTGGACTTCTATGTCTGGCTCTGAATGTTCTGGAAACAAGGGTTAGGTGACAGAAGCGTCAGGCTGATTAAAGAAGCTAAAACTGGGAGACGATTTAGCAGCCTGGGCTGGCACCTTGCCTCTGCCCTCTCCTCCCTGGAGCAAGCAAGTCCATTCCCTTCTGCCAGGCCCTTGAGGACCACAGGACTCTGGCAGGCTTGAGTCCAGCCCCTCGCCCTCGAAAGTCAAACACACTTTCTCCTTTCTCCTGTGAGAACCCTTCTGTCCTCTGGTTAAATCTGTCTATTTTCCTTACGCTTGTTAGACTGGGGATCTGCAAAGGCTTGGTGGCACTGGTGAGTCAGAAGGACACACGGAGCCCTGCCACATGCTGAGGAAGCAGGAGAGCTCACATTGCCACAAACAGCAGCGGGATGAGGTCTCACACCTTGCCTTCCAGAACCCCGTGTTCAGTATATTCAGTATATTCAGTACCAGTTCATCCATTTCCAGCCCTGGATGGCACAAAGGAAGTTCCTCTAGCTAACCTTAGAACATGGCCTGGTTACCCATCCTGCCTCAGCTTACCCCAAAGCCCACCATCAGTCAGAGGAGTGGCCGGTCTGTTTCCAGCCCTGCCCTCAGCAAAGGAACGCTCAAACTGCATTCCATCCTGGAGCCCATGTTTGTGTAACACCTCGGTGCATCTTCTCACTGAGGGGCTATTTGGAGTCTGAGGGTGGCAGACACACAGGGGGTTCTAAGGCTGAGCACAACTGACCTCAGAGTCTCAAAGGGAGTGCTTGTCTGCCATCTAGGTCTGCAGAGTGGACTTTGACTCTTCAGGGACATCTTGATTCCCCACAGAGGACAGGCCGTCCGTGAAGACCACGAGGGTAACGTCTGGAGTCTGTCCCTAGGAAAACCCATGGCTCTGAGCAGGTTCTCAGAAACATTCCCTGGGTGGATTGTGAATGTCCTCATTGCCCACTTTCAAAATTCCTTCTTTGAAGCAGGGCGTGGTGGCGCACGCCTTTGATCCCAGCACTCGGGAGGCAGAGGTAGGAGGATCAACCTGAGTTCAAGGCCACCCTAAGACTACCTAGTGAATTCCAGGTCAGCCTGGTCTAGAGTGAGACCCTAAAAAAAAAAAAAAAAAAAAAAATCCTTCTCTGCAAGAATTTATCCTACCCAAGGTCAAGGGTTCTGGACACTAGATGTGAACTAGCCTACCCTTCACCAGATAAAGACTGCCACACATGACCCCTTAACCTTTCTTCTCCCACCCATAAGCCTACTGGTTCTGTGCTCAGGGAGCCCAGACGAGGCAAAGAGGGGCAGGGAATGGAGGCCACTTCCCGGTCTTCCTGAGCAGACAGGCCCTGCTCTGCTCTCTGCGAGTGGACGTAGGGTGCAGGCAGGGAGAAAAGTTCCCTTTTGTGGCTGGAAACTCTCTAGGGATTCCTTCCTTCTCTTGAAGGAAATCTTGATTTCCAAGATTTGAGCATGTGAAATTTCAACCTAAAGCCTTTAAAATGCCAAGTCAAGTGTCTAAGTGTCAAGCCTTGTTTTTGTTTGTTTTCTGCTCAAGTAAATTTCATCACGTGGTAGGATTCTCTCTCTTCCTGTGACCAATCTGTGCTTGTTTATCCCACTTTGAGGCTGCTTGGACCCAGCATAAGCCTTCCCAATCCACCACGCCCCTCCTAACTGTATCTCTGGTCTTGTAAACTTTTTTTTTTTTTTTTTTTTTGGACCACATTACAGATCCCTCCTCTTCGCTATAGACTATGAGTTCCAAGGCATCTCTGTAGGTAGAAAAGTGTGTGTGTGTGTGTGTGTGTGTGTGTGTATTTTGATCTCTGAATTAACCATTTCAACTCCCTTGGGAGTTCAGTGAACCTCAATAATCCATGTGCTCACTGAACAAATTCCGCCCAGCAGCCACATTGTCTAGGGGAGAATCAGCTCCAGCTGAGGGTGGTCGAGGGCAGTTGACCACCTTGCTGCCACCTGTACCACACACAATTCACCCGCACAAGCTGGGGGGGGGGCGTAGGAGAGTCAGTCAGCTCTGATGGCCTCAAGGATCGATTTACGTGTTCAGCAACAAAACAAATACTGCTCGGTTCTTCCAGCGCCCTGTCTCTGACGACCCGTGGTCAGGCCCTGTCTCTGACGACCCGTGGTCAGGCCCTGTCTATGACGACCCGTGGTCAGAGTCTCCTTCTGAGCCCAAGGAAACCTTGGCAATCTCACTCTCACCGGGGGTAGCTGAGGAGTGAGCAAGTGAACGTGTTGGGGGTCAAGAAATGAAGGTTTCTTTCCTCTTAAGAGAAAGAGGCACAGGAAAACAGAATCTTGTCCCTGGAAATGGACATCTCTGTGATGGCCCTACAGAACTGTTGTGGCCTTAAATATGGACCGCCAAAGCCCGGGTCAGAGGAGCAGAGCGGCAGCGTGAAGGGGTTTGTGGGAGCTCTCCACGTTCCTGGCTCTGGTCCTGGTCCGAGGCATTGCCCTGGGGAGGGCGAGCTGAGCCGTGGCTTCTGCTCCATGCCGTGGGAAGCATCCAGCTCTTCCCCACCATGCTGACCTCACGGACCATGTGGAGGATCACTCCGACCCCTCTCCACCTCATCTGCCAAATACCACCCACGCATCCACACTTACACACACCACACATACACACGTACACACTAATCTCCACTCCAAAAAACCCCAGATGTCCTCCTAGAAATGAACTGTGAACATTCTGATCTGCTCTAAGGCTAAAGTAGGCAGTTGAGCCACTTTCTCTGAGAGTTTCCGGAGGCGTAGCCACCTTTTGTATCTGACCTACAGTTCTTTTGTGATTGAATGGGCCCGGATGATTTGATCCTCTGCCAACCTTATTAATTTAGGAAATTATTTTTTAAAAAATCAATTAGCAGCAGGGTGTGGTGGTCCACACCTTTAATCCCAGCACACGGGGAGAGGGGTCCGGGAGCAGAGGTAGGAGGATCACCCTGAGACTACAGAGTGAATTCCAGGTCAGCCTGAGCTGGAGTGAGACCCTACCTCAACAAAACAAAAAATAAATAATAATAAAAAAAATCAATTAGCATATTGTGACCCCAGAAATCACTATTTGAAACAAAGTCATCTCCTAGGTCAAGAAAAATTCAGGCCATTTATTTTTTGAGGCTACTGCCATAGTAAAGTCAGGCAGCAATTCCAACCCAAAGTTACAGAAAACAGGGTTCAAATGCTCACATTTTGCCAATCAGTGTTTCATGTTACCATCCTCCCCACAGCATGCACAGAATGTGCTGGAAGAGAATCTAGTTATGGGAAGTAGTTTAAAGTTGTGGTTTGAACCTTCCCTAGTGTTTTCAGAAGCTCTTCTGGGACCAGACATGTGATGCTGTTTGGAAATAGCGGTTCACGTGTGAGTCCCTGTCAGCATGGAGGAATGACCCTGTGCTGCCACGAGCACCCGTCAGCTTCCCTCGGCCTCCAGTCCCCAGGTCAACTCTTGAACTCTGAGTTCCTGCTTAGCACACGTACTCAGCAGAGACCCAAGAAAGGTCAGAGCCATGTTGATCATGAGAAACAAAGCACATCTTTCAGCAACCACTGCCGCGATGCCCGGAGGGTTCTCACAGAAGCTCTTGGGAGTCTGGCCTGAACAACAGGTCGAGGCCTGCCTCTTATACTTGGGAACTGACCATTTGGAGCTAAGGACATGGTAAAGTTGGGAAAGTGCTTGCTGTGCATGCACCCAAGAGGACCGGAGGTCAGATCCCAGCACCCAAGTAAAAAGCAGTGGTGGCGGGCCTGCCTGTAACCCCAGCAGTCAGGAGGCAACCGGCCTCATGGGAGACCCTGCCTCAGTGATAAGCATCAAGAGTGACTGAGGAAGGGACCCGACATTAACGTCTGCGCCTCACACACTTGTATACGGAGCCACACATAGTCACACGCATATGAACACATGTGCGCGCACACACACACACACACAATTTATCCACTTTTTCAGGTTTTCCAATTTGTTAGCTTTCATTCTAGAGATAATATACTGGACTACCAATGCAAAAAATACTGCAAATTTGTGTTCTGTAAACCAAATTCAGCTCTCAAAAACATCATTTTTAAATGAATTATTTTTCAGCTCATAAATAACACTAACTATTGTGTTAAAAGTGTGGATCGTGCAATTGTCTTTAAAATAAAAACCAACAGCAACAACAACAACAACAAAAAGCTGGACTATGCTTTGCAGGCCAGCACTTGGGTGGTCTCTGAGGCAGGGGGATGGTGAGTTTGAGGTCAGCCCAGCCTGGGCTGCAGAATGAGTCCTTCTCTCAAAAACACAAACCAGACAAGGCGAGTTGAAGAGTGTCTGACTTCATTGCAGCCAGTGAAATGAGCGTCCTCGTTATATTCTCGCAAGGTACCAAGTGCCATCAATGGTTTCCTTATTTTCTAATGCAACAAAGAACAAGGGGGCTCAGGAGGCTCCTGTGTGGCTGGGCCAGGCAGGCCTTCTAAATCTTCTGTGTCCAGCTGGTTGTCTTTCATGTGTGGGGAGGTTTCCGCTGCTTCCTCCCTCGAGGGTGTAGCCAGGACTGCCTACCTGCGCAGCACCCAGGCGCCCTCCCCAAGAGCTGCCTGATCAACGTGTCAACAGTGCTGCCACTGAGAAGTGCTCTCAGAAGTGATTTGCTGGTGAGGAAAATAACAAGGAACCCATGGCCGAGGCCCTCCCTGTTAACAGTCAGACTGGGCCTCAGCTTGTTTGCTCTCCTAAAGTTAACTGAACGTAAACAGCATTTATAACTCCAGTGACTGCGGGAAAAGGGAACGGGTGGCTGTGGTTAGTGACAGTCATAAATGGCTTTCCCTGTCTTGTCTCTTTTTCAGTCAGGAGAGAGCCAACTGACCAGTAATTATCATGAAACTGCTGTTTCATCCCCTATCAATCAGACCTATTCATTCGGGTTCCTCACAGACCTTGGGCTAGAACCACAGTGAACCAGGGTCACAGGCAGTGTGAATGGGAAAGGCCAGCCTTTTCACTCTGGGAGTGGTAATGACCCCGCTGGACAGCAATGGCAAGTGTCCATGAGAAAGATGAGCTGAGAAGCTAATCGGGAAGTGAGCGGAGCCCACGGCCTTGGTTTTGATATTCGGTATTCAGCGGGTCACAGCTGTAAACAAGTCTTCATCCTCATTCCTCCGTGAAGTTAATTTGCACTGTGTCAGCACTGCAGGCTTTCTGCATATGTTCAGGACAAGCTGATATGAGCAGGCCTGGAATGAATAATGTTTAGTAAAATCAATAAACCCTATTATTAGTCACTAAGGAGGCTGATTTTATGTCTATAAAAGTAAAACAATTAGAAGCATATTAATGGCAGATTCATCATAGTAATATAATGGAGCCAAGTATGCTTGTCTTTTGGGAATCTTTAATTTACCATTCAGTACTGAATATACACTTAGCCAGAGAAATGGCACACATAACAAAAACAAGCTCTGGCCTTTGGCTTTGATGTTGTCACAAGCAAGGACAAAACTAAGGGTAAGGGAAGAAAGCGAAATTTCATCCAGTGATGAATACAAGCCATTCATGGATAATGCTGTAGTAAGATCTTAGGGGAGAAATATATTCAAATTCCATTGTGCTTCTGGTCATGTATTTCTCTGTACTTATTAGCATTGTTTTATTAGTAAATCCTACTAAACACCTAACTAGAAATGATTCAAAGCCTGACATGCAATAAGCACACATCTAGTATTTTACAATTGAAAGCTGAGACTCGTTTCTACATGTATGTTATAAAATACTGGTGGTAGTAAGTCAGGATGTCCTTAGAGCCATGGTACTGTGCAGCTCCCCACAGGAACGCAATGGCTCAGCTATAGAAGATGTTAGCTGACCTGAGTTCTGCTCCCGGGTGGGGCACT
The DNA here is from genome assembly GCA_036365145.1 of Orientallactaga sibirica. Lineage (NCBI taxonomy): Eukaryota > Metazoa > Chordata > Mammalia > Rodentia > Dipodidae > Orientallactaga > Orientallactaga sibirica. The sequence goes on from JAEOAD010000037.1 coordinate 18,199,053, forward strand.
TAGGGGTTGGGTCAGGAACTGGAGCAGCAGGAAAAGCCCCCAACAGACTCACTAGGAATCATGTTCTCACTAGTGGAAATAGGCAGGTCTAACTGTACAGGACCATGATATTGGGTCTTCAAGGATATACTGAGATACAGTTTAAAAAATGAAAAACAGCCGGGCGTGGTGGTGCACGCCTTTAATGCCAGCACTCGGAGGCAGAGGTAGGAGGATCGACATGAGTTCGAGGCCACCCTGAGACTACATAGTTAATTCCAGGTAAGCCTGGACCAGAGTCAAACCCTACCTCGAAAAAAAAAAAATGTGCAAGGGACCCTTCTATGTAGGAGTACACGTGGTGACAGTTTTCATCAGAGACAAGGTGAGTGAAAGTCAGTGGAGCAACACATGGAAAATGAGGAGAAAACCCTCCTCCTCCTGACAAGTTAGACCTGTGAAGCAATAAGCAAATGCTAAGGCAGCCTGTCTACACTGCAGGGACACATTACTGTGAAGTTGCAAAGTCGACCTGTGAGGCAGTGGTCGAACCAACCAAACAGACCAACAAATTCTGTCAATGCAAAGCGCATTTTAGAAAACTAAGCACAACTTTCATTAGCAATTATAGTAACTTCATAAAAAGTAGCAGTTGGAATGGGACCATGGAATCAACCAGTTCAAGGGCTGGGGCGGTAGCTTACTAACAGAATGTTACCCGTGTGCATGAAGGCCTGGGTTTGGCCCCCATCCATCCAAATGCAAAGCATGCTCCCACTTGGACGTCGATATTGTCCACGGCATAGCTGTACGCTGCCTCCAGGAGTCTCATGAATCCCTTTCTCATCAATTTGGTGAAGTCATTCTAGACTGCTCTATTTAGCTGTAGGACCTCCCACTCGTACTCAGTGAGCCCTTCTTATCCTTCCGTTTTCTTCAAAGAGCCCTCATCAATCAAATATGCTCTCCGTGTGTATGTATGTGTGATGTGTTTGCTAGAAGAACTAGACATTTTAAGTTCTACAAGCACAGGAATGTCTGTTTTCTTTGTTCATGGCAATATATCCCAGAACCTTTGCAGAGACTTGGAGAGATGGTGAGGGAAGAAAGGAAAGGAGGAAAGAATGGAGGGACTAAAATGTAGCATGAAATATTCTCTCATGTCACTCTAGTGACAGCTACCTGCTGGTTTGTATGTTTTATCTATTGTCCACATGTCACAAGCTTTACATGTTAAGAGTATCATTCCATCTACCACAGAAACCTGTGCTTATCAATCTGTAGTGATATGGTCCATATTTGGAGTAAATCCCCTGCATTTATGGACACATTCCCAGAACTAAATAAAGTATTTGGTTGTTATACCTACATGTCACATAAGAGAAGTGAGTATCTGTGTATTGTGTCTTGTGTTCTCACAGCTTAAGACTCTTCTTTGACAGTTAAAGTCACTGCCAGCCAACCAGAAATAACATGATACAGACAAGAAGCCATTATAAAAAAAAAAAACCTTTTTAATTCTGATTGCCAAATTATTTAAGGCAGGTATAAAAAAGGAAAGCATTCAATATACATTTTACATAAAATAAACTAGATTACAGCATAAAACAAGTAACCAGGCAATGGCATTAAAGTCTTTCTCTTCTAAAACTGGATAATTGTAAACATTAAACAAAGGACTGCAGGACTATTCAAGTAATAGGGCGATCACAGATGTCTCTGACACACAGGCTGTTGGGTTATTTGCCATTCAAGATGATCAAAAAATGACACTTCATTATTCACAGATGCTCATTATTTCCCCATTTTAATCTTTACATTATATATACAACACAGTTTTTGTGGTTCTGGCAACCCCATGCCTTCTGAAAGTATTTATTTTCACAATACACAAGTACAGACAGTGACCACAGGAACATCTTTCATTGACGCGTCGTGAACAGGAGCCACCAATTAGACATCTCAATTGTACCAAGTGTCATCATCACAGTTTGCCTTTCGGAGGGGCTTATGGGAGATAGATGAAGGATATGCAAGGTTCAGGCACACTGATACATAACATTATTTATTTACAATTTAGAAGGAAAAGAAAGTAAGCAGCCTGTTGTGGCTAACACTTTTCAACATGACAAATACATTTTTTATTTCCTTTACTGAGTGGTTTGCAACTTGGCAGCAGACCCTGTGTGTGCGAGCCTGGTTACTGATACAAAAAGTAAAGAATATATATAGATATATATATATGTATATATATACACATATGTATACGTATATATATATATATGAAACAGAAGTTTAATTACAGCAACATTTGTTACTCTGTGATAAAATCTGTAATTTACAAAAATGAAATGACTGGTTTTTGCCTGCCATTAAGGCATTTCAAGTTAACACCATGGAACTGATGTCTGTATAAAGCGTTTCCCCATGTGATCCAGTCACATGTCCCCGTGCACGTCCGATCCTCTTATTCTCTGCAAAAGAGAAGCACACTCAGTGTCAGGTCTGTCAACAGTGGACAAGAAACTATGAAAACACTGCAACCACGGGCTGCTCATTTCTGGAGCCACAGGCCAAGCCCCAAGAATATTTTTAACAAAGCTGTGGGGATAAGTTAAGGAAATTTCAACTATTTGAAAAATAAATCAAGCCAGGCACTCTTTAATCCCAGCACTCAGCAGACTGAAGTAGGAGGATGGCAGTGAGTTCTAGGCCAGCCTGAGACTACATAGTAAATTCCAGGTCAGCCTGGGCTATAGAGAGAGACCCTAGATCAAAAAACCAAGATAAATAAATAAATAAATAAATAAATAAATAAATAAATAATTACAATCACAGAATGAGGTTCATGTCATCCGAGTTCCACATGAAGCATCTGGCATAATAAACTTGTTCACTACAATAATGCCACACACAAGGAACCAAGTTTTTCATCTGAAAAGCCTAGAGTTGCTTTCCAGCATTCATTACAATGCCTCCCTAGTAAAGGAATTCCAAGCGGGAAGATATTTACCTTCTCTGGGCAGGAAACATTCCTGACGCTGACGCCTGGGCAGCCACCTGCTGAGAGGCAACGAGGGCAGCCGCTGAGGTCAAACCTGGGGGGAAGCATAGGGTTTCCATGACACTTGGAAAGAGAAGAGCAGACACAGGCCTGGTGTGCAGAGTACAAAACAGGACAGTAGCAGCAGCCTGTCCTGTCCTAAGCGCACACAGGAAATGTCTCCGGCCACAGGCAGACTACTAGTCATTTGTCCAGCCAACACCTAGCTCTCATTAGCACTGTGGTTCTCTCCATAGTTGTTCAGGGGACACAGGGACTCTGCATGGTGCTAGGTGGTGTGCAAACATTGCTGAATAGGAAGCTCAGGAGGAACAGCAGGTACCTGCTACCAAAAGTCACAGTGAATTACAGAAGTAATGTGCTATTTGCTTAGAACACTAGCATTATTTATTTATTTATTTAATTGAGGTAGGGTTGTGCTCAAGCTCAGGCTGACCTGGAATTCACTTTGTAATCTCAGGGCGGCCTTGAACTCACAGCCATCCTCCTTCCTCTGCCTCCTGAGTGCTGGGATTAAAGGCCTGCACCACCACGCCCAACTCTAGAATCTTTTATAGTGACTTTTTAATCATGTCAACATTTTTCCCAGTGATTTAAGCATGATGCATTCCATTAAGTTCATGGCACAAATCAATGACATTCACACCAACCTTCACTTATCTAAGTCTAAATTAAACCTAGAAAGAGTCTTAATCTACAAGACAACAGTGGCAGAGAGTAGAGCAGCTTCAAGTGGCACTGAGGTACCTACATAGAGAATTTTAAAAGTTTCATAGAAAATAGCACTTGCCTGCAAAGCCAAAGGACCCAGGTTCGATTCCCCAGGACCCAAGTAAGCCAGATGCACCAGGGGACACACACATCTGGAGTTCGTTTGCAGTGGCTGGAGGCCTTGGTGCACCCATTCTCTCTCTCTCTCTCTCCCTGCCTATTTCTCTCTCTCTCTCTCAAATAAATAAAAATAGAATATTAAAAAAAAGAAAGACAATAGTTCTAGGAGCCAAGGCATGGTAGCACATGCCTATAAAGCCAGTACTTAAAAGGTGGAGGCAGGAGGGGAGATTCAAGTTTTAAGGCCACCCTCAGCTACAGTGAGTTTGAGATAACAAGGAAGGAAGGGAGGGAGGGAGGGAGGAACAGAGGGAGAGAAGGAAAGAGTTCTTGGGAAAACAGTAAACGAAGAAACCTTGGGAGATTCTTCTCTCCTGTTAGGTTCTTTATTTAGACATGTTTTCTTTTCCCAGAGATAAGTTACGACATGACAACTATATCCTATACAAAATGATAGATCTTGACTCTCCTCACATGCACAGTTACACGTTCGTGACGTGTTATAAACAAAACTCCATTCTCTTCCAAGATCTCCTCACTCAATGCGAGTGGTTTAGGAAATGTATCTGCTCTCTTATAACACCAAGTTGCAAGCATAGAATAGACAAGGCTGACAGCTTTCCTCCTGGAAGCGTCTTCAGACGTTGTCTTCTTCGCACTCACACAGCGCGTGAGTAGCAGGTTGACTACCGCTATGGCCCAGCTCAAGTCCCCTCAAGTGCTCATGCAGAGACCCCAATTCTCAATTTGACTGAATTTGGACAGAAGGCCTATGAAGAGGTAATCAAAGTAAAATGACGTCATAAGGGTGACGTCATAAGGGCCTCATTCTGATATGGCAGACTTGTGTTTCTGTAAGCTTACTTGTCCCACCAGATGAACCCACACACTAGCCCGCTCCCCATCATATCATGAGCCAGTAAGAAAGGTCTCACCAGAAATCTGACAAGGACAGTTGGTCCCCATGTCTAGTTCCTAGCCTCAACTACTGTGAGAAAATCTATTTTTGATGTTTGAATCTGTGCTGTTTTGTTGACATGCTGAACTGACAAAGACAGCAAGGTCTTAGGTAAGTGGATCTGGTGTTAAAGACCCCTGACAAGGTGACGGTGATGGAGGGGGGATGGTAACACATGCTCACCCAGGACTCATGGGCTCCCTGTGTCAATATGACTGGTTAAAAAAGTTTTCTTTTCCTCTCCTCACATCTTTAGTAAAGTGTCACAGGAGTGGAGGGTTGAGAAAGTACCCCTCAAATAGGTTATAAAGTGTCAAATCTGATCATGTTACTATCATTACTTTTCTGAGAAAAGGGTCACTAAAGGGGCCTGGAAATATTGGGGTGAATGATTTTACCCCAGCTTCCCAAGATGGCTTCTTTTCATTTACAATTTCCCTGAAGAAACTATCTGATCTTCTGACTGCTATATTCAATGCCCCAGACACCCTTGGCCTGTGAGATAGCAGTGCGCCTCCAATAGCATCGACCAGTGACAATTATTAAGTGGTGGCCAGCCACATCACATCTCAATAGAATAGAAAGACATGGGAGAAGCCTTAGCAGTATCACTAGGAAATACCAGGAAATCAGTATTAAAAATTGTCCCTAGAACTAAGATTAATTCAAAGTTTGGTATTTTTATTTAAAAATAGTGACAGGCAGTTCTAGCCACTGTTTTTTCAAAGAATGATGAAAAAAGACTCCATAGTGAGGGAGCTGCTGACCTTGAAAAGGGTCATATTGACCGGGGATGAGAGGGTAACCCATGCCAACGTGGGTGTGGTGATGCGTGTGCAGGTGCCGCTGGCCAAAGGGTGAGTGGCGGTCCCGGTCCCGCTCAGCCTCCCGTTCCCGCTCGGAGGAAGTCTTCTCCACGGGCTGCAAGAGAAAGAGAAACAGCCCTTAATGCTGCACTGTGCACCTGGCAGGGGGACCCAATCACTCTCCTAGGCACTGCTGTGCTCAGGACGAAGATGCACATTTGCAGATATGTGCAGGCCTGTATTCACTGGAGGTAATTTCAAAAGGCATGCACGTGTGAGTTTTACCTCACACTAAGCTGACAACAAAGAACCTACAAATGGCATCAATATTTTCATAAAATGATTAAGCAGAAAGCCTCTCAAAAATTCTTTCACAGTTATTATTTGGAATACACCTGGTGTTTCCCAGAAATAACTTTTACATATAGATATTTGAAAATGAGTTTCTTTTTAGTTTTTTAATGTAAGGTTTTCTAATTATATTTACATTTTGTAGAAAAGGTGTATCTCATATTTTCCAAAAACAATCATCTATATCCATTGTGTTCCACTGAAAATAAACATCCCAACATCACAGTACAATCTGTACTTCATACCCAAGGGCTTCACATATGTAACTTAACCAGCCTTGAATCACAGATATCAAAAGAAAATTGACATATAAAAATTTATAGACCATTTTTCTTGTCATTTTGCCTAAACAGTATACTGTAACAACTCTTTTAGAACATTTCTCTTGTTTTTATATTACAGGAGATCCAGAGATTGTTGAAAGTCGACAAGAGGATGTATGCAGTCTCTATGTGAGCACTCCACCACCATTGCATGAAGAGGGACCTGAGTATGTGTGGAGTTGGTAACCCTGAAAGGCCCCAGAATGAAGCCCCTGCACACACCGAGGGACAGCAATACAAGAAATCATTGTTCTGTCCCCATTCAGGGCTCTCGAGTTCTGAACGGTCATCAGAAACTCTAGTTCTCTCACATGGGAGTTTCAAATATGTCTCGACCTTTGAGAGAACCTAAGAAGCCATTCATTAAGGGGAATTCTCACATGCCTCACTTGGTACAACATCTGTTCAGTAGAAGAAGGACTCACAGAAATTCACAAGTCACCTTTTCTCTGCACATTATCTTGTGGACCTGCCTACAGTGTAGACACTGCGATTTAATGATGGTGTGCTTCTTGTTGCTAGCCAGAACCCAGCAGGAGCTTTTCTCCAGTCTCTTTATTAGTTTTTAAGGTGAGCAGTCCCCGTCTTTGCTGGAGAGCCTCTTTCATGAATACATATTTGCATTACTTCCATGGGATTACAGGAATATGACAATACATCAGGGCCAAAACACAAAACAAAACAAAACAAAACAAAACAAAAACAAAGCAAAAACCCAGCAGAGGCAGCCCTCAGTGGCTCAGCCAAGTGACTCATGCCTGTAAGTCAGGTGTTGTGTCTCAGTAAAATGAATGTTCAACATGGCAGGGGCTCTCAGCGCTGACACAGATGGGCTTCCAACCGTGAATGCTGACCATGCGACAGCAAGGGTCAGCAGAAGGATCTGAAGACCCAAGTCCATTGAAGTCAGGTGACAACCGAGATTAGAGCCAGGCAGGCTGGCAAGCTTTATTTAGGCACATGGTCACGTAGATGGGGACCTGGACAAACTGTCTATAAGGGGCTACTTCTCCCATCAATTATCACCTTGTACATTTCGACTATATTTGCTACTACTGTTTTAAGAGGAAGAAAGCATCTGGATTTGGATAACAAAACTCTGATTTTTCAAAGCTGGTCCTGAAGCAAACACCCCCCCCCCCACCCGGGATGGACCTGAACCAGGAACTTGCACATGCTAGAGATGCTCCACCGGTGTGAGCTATGTCCCTAGCCCAGAGAAAACATTCATAAAAAGTTTCATTTCGCTAATAGGTCAACAGTTTGTGGCCTCTGAACTACTTAATTATAAGGATGCTATAAATAATCTTCTGAGCCTGGAGTAGTGGCACACACTTTTAATCCCAGCACTTGGAAGGCAGAGGTAGGAGGATCATTGTGAGTTCAAGGCCAGTCTGAGACTATATAGTGAATTCCAGGTCAGCCTGGGCTAAAGCGAGACCCTACCCCAAAAAACCAGGAAAATAAAATTGTCTTCTGTTATGTTTAATCAACAATATTGCATGAAAATTCACTTCCTCTATATTTAAATTTCCACCTAATAAGCCACTTTCCTTACTGGAGATAGGCCCCCGTAGACAAGCAAGGCATAGCCTATTTTCCACCAGAAAAGCTCACAACCCCTATACATGCTTCAACAATATTGCTTCCTCCTGTGTGACTGCATCTTACTTTTCACCACTCCATTCTTTATGTATTAGGATAAAACAGCCTCCAGAAATCTCAGCTGGGGTCCCAAAACATTTATATTTTAAGATTGTTCTGTAGCTTGTCCCCTTCCTCCCCACCCCCCCACGCTCCTTTTAAGCAGCAACAAAAGGAGGCTTACAGCAGGAGACTTGCTGCGGTACTGGTTGGCATGCTGCTGGAGCAGGTCCAGGGCTTTGGATTCTGTGCTTGCTTTCGTGTTGATGCTGGGGCTGGTATTGACTTTTTCTGTCTCTTCTCTCCCCGACATCTTCCCATAAACAGGATAATGAAATCCTGGAGAGAGGTAGGCTCCTGTAGATAAACAACAAATGCCACATCACATTATAGGCCACATCTTCAAAAAAGAAAAAAATATTTGGGTTCCATGAATTTGGGATAAGAATCAGAGATCTTAAAATAAGGGGTTACACAGAGAACAGGCTACATAATTATTCAATTGTATCTAGTTTTTCTAATTTTCCTCCCCAGTTAATTTCATCCTAATGAAGGAAGGTTATAAACAGAATTGAGCTTGCAGCCACTTCATCCATTTATGTGTCTGCTTAAGGGAAAGAAATAGTAACTATAATGATTATGACAGTAAGTGCTGAGAATATTTTCATAGGCAATAAAGTATCTGTCAGTCTAATGTCTACAGCAAACCATCAGAGACTATGGAACCAGAGCTGAGGACTCTTGACATTTCATTAAAAAACAAAAAACCAACCAACCAACCAAACAAACAAACAAAAACCCCAAAACTCACATTAAATAAGATTCATCTTTGGGACTTTAAGTAGCATAAAAACAAGCAAAACAAATGTCATTCTTGAAGCTTCTAATTTATCTTGAGTTGTTAATAGCAAATATTTGAACAGAGCCTCTTCCCTCAACAGTGTAGTTAGAACCCATGACACGTACCAGGGTAGCTGTGCATTAGCACAGGAGAAACAGCCCGGTATGCGGGGTGGCTGGGGTCGTACATCTGTGGGTAAGGGTATGCGTGCAAGTACTGTATGTATGACTGGTGCTGGGCCATGGGCGAGGACACGGCCACTCTTGCTCCCCGAGAGTCCTTCCAGTTCACAGGAGTCTTTCGATCGTCGCTTTTCAGCTTGCTTTCCTCCACGGACTGAGAATCAGGACGCTTGGCCTCTTTGGGTTCCTCTTTGATGCTCGTTAAGGACACGGGAAGGCTGGACACAGCGCTGTCCTTATTAGGAGTTTTCCTTGGGCTGTCCTCCTTCAGCTTCTTCTCTCTGTCAAGATCTTCTTGTTTTTGCTGATCCAGATATTTGGGCTGGTATACATAATGATGCCACGTCCTTGAGTCTGGATCCTGGTTTAAAAATAAAGGTTTGTCATAAAATTTCAATGTTTTGAGCAAGTTCCTTAATTGTCATGATGGACTGTTACGATTACTCTTCATATTACATTACCATTTACTCACATGCTATTCCTCCTATTCTCATTAAGTAATAGTGTCTGAAGAAGGCATTAGTGTTATTGATCCTTGTACACAAGACAAAACCAAAGCTTTTAGACTTCAAGCAACATCAAGATCACAGTGCAGCCCAGTTATGGCCCTTCATGCTTAGAGTTGGGCCTTTAAGAAACATGCTCAGACATAGTCCAATTCTCAAGTCTCTTTTCAAATCTCATATAGGTACAATGGACTTAAACTCAACTTCAAGCTAATGGTAGTAAATTTAAGTCATTACTATATCTATTAACATCTCCTAGAAGAAAAAAACTCTTGATTTTCTAATATGTTTTCTTCATCAACTGCAGCTAAGGCTCAATGCTGGCTCACTTCTCATTATGTGCTAACATCTTGATCAAAACAAAATTTCACATTAATATCACACATTATGGCTTTTCTATTAGAAAACAAAAGCACGTATAAAACCCCCAATTTCCATTGTTCTGACGCAGCCCTGGGGAACAGTGCCTGACTCAGGCCTCTGGGACTGAAATCCCAGCTGCTCACTCAGACTCAAGGCCTGCCATTGGGCAGAGATGTACCTGGGAGCTGGCATGGGGAAGTGAACTTGGGTGTAGGTGGTGGGAAGTCCCACAAGCAGTGCTCCCAGGACTGCAGGGAGTCAGAAGGGCTCGCAGCACGTGTGTGAACTCCTGGCTGGGTTTCAGGTGTTCTCAGGCTGGCTGACCACACAGTTCTGAGAGAAGTGCTGATGCCCAGCACAGGAGCCTCCTGCTCCTTCTGCAGACCCTATGCCAAGGATACCCGGCCTTACATTTCATTCATAAGATGAAGGGCTGCTTACAATGCTGCTCCACACATAAAAAGGCCTCGGTACTAATGAAGTCGCAGTGCCTGACACTATCTACAGAAGACCTTCATAATAGGAAAGGAAAAACAGGATGACGTCAAAACAGAAGAGAGACTAATTGAAAGAGGGCGGGATTCAATGGAGGGTGGACTGGGGAGGGGATAGGGTGGTGGGAGGGAATTGTCATGGTTTACTGTCTATACTTACGGAAGTTGTCAATACAACTTTTTTTTTAAAAAAAAGATGAATGGGAAATGGATATTCAGGGACCCAGTGTTAATATTCTTAGGAGAAGCTAACAGAAATTGGGCAGCATGAAAGAGCAAATGCTTTAAAGATTGGACTTGAGATTTCAGAGTCAACGAAGGCGACTTCAGCAGCCCTGTAGTAATAAAATGCCTCCACCTCCGGCTCAGGGAGAAACAAAGGGACCTCGTCAGAGTTACACACGTAACCTGATGAGTTGAACACATGTTCTTTTCATGACACACTGACAAGAAAACCGAGCAATGGACAATTTAGAGCCGTACAGAAACTTCTAAGACTCTTTAAAGATGCTTTTCAAGAGAAGGTGGGGTGTGGCCCGGGATGTTGGTCCCTCCTCTGTACCATGTCTAGCCAGATCAAGCCCAGACATGTGCACAGCTCACACTGCTCCCTGACTATTGGGGTCACGCTGCACAGTCTTACTTGTTTAAATCTCGAGGTTGGGTCTACACCTGTCTGCTTCATAGAGTCCATGACAGATTTCATTTCTACAGCCTCCTTAATAAGCTGGTGATTTTCCATCTGCTTAGCTTTGAAGCTGTCGGCCTGAAGCTGCTGCTGGTGGTTGGAGAGAAGCTGCGATTTACCTGTGTCCTCAGTTTTACTGGGCACTGACGGCCCTAGTTTACAATGGGTTTTGTTAGGCTCCGGGGGAGAGGGAGCTTTTGAGATTGTGGCCGGTGGCATGTTTTTCTGCTTACTGTCTTCCTGGCCCGGCTCTTTCAAGGGGAGCTCAGCCTTTCTTTCACAGTCTCCTCTCCCAGTCTGGGCCATTTTCTGCTCGGCCACCCTCTGGTCCTCGTGGTACTTCTCGTATTGCTGCCTATAGGCGGGGCTGGTGGCCATCAGCGACTTCTGGTCCATATAGAGCCCATAGGCGTACTGGCCATAATAAAGTGACTGAGCCAGGGCAGGGTGCCTTTGTGTGATCACCGACTGGTGCGGAGGCTGCAGGGCAGTCGAACTATGGTCCATTTTCTTGGAATCTAAGTGTTCCGCCGCCTTGTCTTTCTTGTCTGCATCTTCTTCAGACTCCTTCTTGATCTTCGTGGCCTGAGTGCTCCCACCGCTCCCGGCCGAAGGGACGCCCACCTGCCCGGGGTGCATGTAAGTGGGAGAGTAGTAGGGATCGTAGCCGTGGTAGTAGGGAGAATGGCACTCTTTCAGCTGGGACGACTGCGCTGCGCTAGTGGAAGCGTGTCCTTTGACGCCATCCTTACCAGAAATGATGTCCGACGGGGAGCTGGCCTTGGACCTCGTGCCCTCCGACCTGCTGTCGGAGCCGCCGTCGTCAGCGGCGTCCGAGATGTCCGAGTAGGCCGGGCTGCTGGTCTTGGCAGCCGCGTCGGCGCCGTTCTGCGGCAGCGCGTGCAGCGGGGCGAGCGGCGCCTGCCCGTTCACCAGCGCGCTGCAGTCCATGCGCGCCGCGCTGCTGCCGATGGACGGGCTGGGCGCGTTGTCCGTGAACGTGTACACCTTGTCCGCCTCGGCCTTGATGCTGGCCATGCGGCTCTCCTGGGACTCCGACAGCCCGTTGGCCAGCCCTTCGCTCTTGCTCAGATGGTCCTTCAAAAAGTGCCCGGCCAAGTCCTTGCCAGCCGACTTGGCGTCGTCCAGCTTCGCCTGCTTCGCGTCCATCTTGGGACTGGGCGTCTCCTTGCCTTCTTTCTCCTTCACCTTTCGTTTCTCCTTCTTCTTCCGGTCCTTGAGGGACACCAGGGCCGGGTTCACGGTGACCGGCTCCCCCATGATCGTGGGCTTTGGTTGGATGGGCTTCAGCGGAGGGCTCTTTGGCGTGGCCTGCACCACCGTGGTGGTGAGCGAGGGCAGTCCGGGGATGGTCCCCGTGGTGGTGGACGTGAAGGCCGCCGTGGGAATGGCGATGAGCTGCGGGGGCGTCGGTGCCGGGGCAGGCGCGATGGGCCGCGCACTTTTCAGTTTGGAGAGGTTCTTGTCCATTTTGCAGTTGTTCGCCTTTTTGCCCTTTTCTTTATCTCCCAAATTCTTCTTGTCGATCAACCCTTCTGCTTCCAGTTTGGGCATTTCCACAGACAAACTGGCGTCGCCGGCGGCGGAGCAAGCGTCTAGCGTGGCAGACATGTTGGAGATGACCGGGAGGTTGTTCAGTTCAGTGGTCAGGCCCTTCTTTTTGCCGGAGTTCTTGCCGGCTTTCGAGCCCACCACAGAGCCCGGCCCATTGCTCATGAGCTCTCTCTTTCCCTTGGGGGTCCCGGGCGCGTTCCCGGCCCCGGCCCCGGGGGAGGCAGGCGCCTTCAGCGGGTCGTAACCGGACCCGCCCGCGCTCGGCTCGCTGCATTCCAGGGCGACGTTGCTCAGGGCTTCTTCGCAGTCAGAGATCTTGTCCTCGCCATCAGGCTCGAACTCCAGCTTGTTTTCCGGGTCTAAGTGCGCATGAGCCTGGTGGTACCTCAGGCCGTTGATGTGCTTGTACTTTTTGTTGCAGTTTGGGTGGGGACAGTCGATTAACACAGGAGAGGCGCAGCCTTGGTCCAAAAACGTAGCCTCTGGTTTGCCCTGCGGGGTGGTGGGGGTGCTCCTGGAATTCGTGCGGACCCTCTTCCCAGGCTTGCAGTCCTCAGAGCTGGAGTTCAGGTCCAGCTCCATGGGAGGCTTGTTCTTCCTCTTGTTGGTGGAGGAAGGGCTGGCTTTGATGTCCTCAGCGGCACAATTTGGGGGTGTCCTTCGTCCGCTGGCATTGAGGCTGCCACGCCTCCCTTTCCCATTGGCGCCCCCTCTGTTCTTGCTCTGCATCCCCCTGGACTCTGTGAAGTTGGTCTCTGAGCCTGGAGCAGCGGCGGCAGACCTCGCTCTCTTTCCTCTACCACGGCCCCCTCTCATCTCCAAGTCACTTGTTGGCGACTCACAAAACCTAGGGAAGCAAAGACCAGGTGTCAGATGAACATGTCCTAAAAGGCCCGGGGAATTCACGAGACCCAAAGGGGCGGGAGCAGTCACCACCTTAGCAGCTGGAGGCCTGCGAAGAACTTCCAGTTCTTACACCAGGAAACCCTCCAAAGAGCAAACTGCCAAAGGGCTCAAGATCACCCTCAGAAACCCGAAAAATCAGCTCCAGTAGCTGATTCTAACCAGTGCACGTTCCCATGTTGAAAGAAGGGGAGGACGAGGAGGAGGAAGACGGTGTGAGGCTGGGGTGGGGTGGGGGTGGAGAGGCGAAGAAGGAAAAACAAAGGAGGAAGAATAAGAGTGAGGGGCTGGAGATACCCGCCAGAAAAGAAAGGCAGTGTCTGCATTTTCCCATGCTCAGTCCTGAATTGCCCATTTCTCTTTTGCCTGGCTCCCATTTACAGGAAGAGTTGTACATATTACTAATTTCATTCTATAGCTTCCTTGCAAGGACAGGGGTGGAGGTGGGGTGAGGGAAGGCAAGGGTAGGGTGGAGAAATAAAGGGCACATACCTGGGAGGGGCCCAGTCGTGCTTGGTGCAGTCCAGGAGGGTTCCCACATAAGTTTTGTTCCTCCACGTGACATTGACCACTAGGACACCTGCAGCAAGGGGGTGCCAGGACGAAAAAGTGAGCACATTTAACACCAATTATTTCCACTTCAGTTATTGTTATTATTTTTTACCAGTAGAGTTCTATTCTCGCTCACTTTCAAAAGCTGTGGTTTACATCCTTCCTTTTTCTGGTTTCAGTGACCTCAAGTAAAAACCCACAGGAAATTGTGTGTGTGTGTATGTGTGTGTGTGTGTGTGTGTGCGCACACACACACACACACACACTCATGAGGTACAAAAGGCTGAGACTGTGATCAAGATACTGCTGACAGAAGGAAATGGTTTTTGCCATGTCCTGCTGTAAAACAGCAACACTCACCTCTTAATTTTTCTATTATTACACGTAATTGCTTTCGTTTGGCAGGCAGCCAACATAAACTAAGCATGAGTTACCAGTGCTTAAACCAGAAGATGACTGAAAGGACCCGGTTTGGTTTCCAATTCGACAATATAAAATCATGGTGATTTTTATTAAGACAAAAAAATTCAGGTATACAAAAAGAAGTCCAAAGATCCAAAGTGGAGACTCAGCATTCAGAGTAGATAGCCGTGCCTCCTCCTGGATTCCTCCCCTTAGACTCTGTGAAACAAATCAGCCTTGCAGTGGATTCCCTGTCCTTGTTTGGTCTTGCCGTACATTGAGGGCTCTTAAAATAGCAGACTTAAGAAAATAAATGTGCACACTAGATTTTCTCTTGAGGTTATCTTTAGAATCAACTTTGGTCAGCATTTGCCACAGAGGATTAGAAGAGAAATCTCAAAACGAACACATTTGTTTCCTACCAGCCATTCTTCTTTTCCCCATTGCTTTGCAGACAGACAGTTTAATTTAGCTCTGCATCTGTGAATTACTAAACTTAAGTGCACTTAGTATACCAAATGTCACTGAGAAACAAAATATAGCATCCTGTTTATTTCTCTTGAGGACAAGTGCCACTTAAAATTACTCCTCTAAAGCATAATTTTAGAGGAGCTAGATTCTGAGACATTCATAAAATATTAGGACAAATAAATGAATATTTAAGCAAACCTTTGTTTTGTTTGGTGTGCCTACCCCTCTCAACCCCATTCTTTCCTAGAAACAGGAGTAGACGCTCCTCCATGTCTCAGCCAGCCCTTTGCTCCTTTGTGCTATCTGCCATTTTGAACTGGGTTCTTTTATGGCAAGGAAAACCTTACAAGGTAAGACTCTTCTTGGAAAACTATGAACAGGACACAGAGTATTTGGATGGTTGGGACTCTTGTACTGGGGAAGGAAGATTTTCTTTCAAGAGGCTCACAAAGAGATTTTAAAATTGTTTCCCACACGGTCTATGTTGCTATTAGTTACGCCGCAGCTGAACTGACTCCTGTAAATTCAGCCTATTGTAGCGGGGGCAAAAACCTGGGATGAAGCAAGGTAAGCATTTCCTCCAAATCGTGGTTGATTCTTTTGTAATTCCCTCAGGAAAAAAAAAATTAACCCTTGAGCATGAAAAATCACATTGCCGTGAGAATCAATGGTAATTAGGCGTTTGGGTCAAAAATTGCACAAGACAGAACAATCGGAGGAAAGAATTCTTCAGGAGGGACACAGCCCTTAGGAGAGGGCGGGGCGGCGGTGGGGGAGGGCCGGCCCGGCTGGCTTTCTCATCATCCGCTCTCCCGGGCACTGTGTGTGGTGTCGGAGACCTTTGCAGCTGCTTAAAATTCTTTAGCGCGTCAGCTATGTTTACAGTGCAGGAATGTGTCTGTATTGCCAGAAGGTTACTGCATTTTAGCTTTAGATGCAATGGGCTGAAATCGCTGCGTTCCAGAGTCCCTGCTGTAGCACAAATGTATAATTAAAATGGCTTGAAAGGAAACATGAAAGAAACAACAAACCCTCCATTCTTGCAGTAATAAAATTAAAAACAGGAAAAGTCTGCACAGACACTTAACATTTGTCTGCAGTGAAAGGCTTTTGTTACAGCTTTTCCCCTAAGGGTTTCGCATTTCCAGCAATCGCGGGCCACTGATTGGCCAGCGCCTACTGCGAGTGCTCGCGTCTGATTGGCTGCGCCGAGGGCCGGCCTGGGAGAGCCGGCGCGGGCGGGGGTGCTCGAGCCGCCGCAGCCCGCCTGCAGCCTCGGGGCGGCCCGGCCCAGGCCCTCCTCCGGGCGCCGCGGGCCGACCTGCAAGGCCAGGCCGTTGGAAACAGATGCCAGCCTGTTCTGAACCAGACTTGCCTTTTCAAAACCCGCTGAGGGTACCTGGGGCCAGGGGGAAGGAAGGAACCCAGAATAAGCCATCAATCACTGGTTATCTGGGGCCACAGGTTGAAACGGTCTCAAGGCCTGAACTGCACTTGCAACTTCCACCCCCAAAACGGTTCCCATCTGCTCCTCGTCTCAGCAGCACAAGCGACGTTGCCGCCTTGACAGGAGGAAATGACATCCTTTCAAGATCAAGAAATGCCCATTTCCAACTTCAGAGACCTGAATAAATCGCCCTATTTTTCAAGAAACACTGTCTGCATTTGAAATGCTCAAAGCAAATGTTCCACTTCCAGGGAGATTTTAGTTAATTTGTTTATTTTGTTAAGTCTCCGCCAAGCAGTGCTAGTTAGATTCCGGGACATCTATCTTTACATTTACATGCCACTGCACAGAGCACAGTACTTAAATCTTTATGTGGGAGTGGGTACTAACACGCACGTGTCTGCAGGCCCACCTCTGTGCTGGAAGAAGGGCTGAAGGAATGCTCATAAACCACGCGGCTTAGGTTTCTTTGTAAGCTCTATGTTTAGACAACATCCGATTTTGAAGGGCCAACTAGGTATAAAAGGACGTGTTTTTGCTCTCAACCATAAGTGGTTTCATCGTATGGCTGAAATAGCAGATTTTGCATATTTTGTAATTCATGGCTACATAAAGCCGACTACACTCTAACGACACAGTGTGAAGAAAATGAATCCTCTCATCTAGCCTTGAAGTTGTATTTCTCACTTATAGAAGCTAGAAATGCATATACATCAAAGCTTGAAAGATTTGTCTTTCAAAACACACATTCTTTTGAATATCTAGCCCATAGCTAGTGGGAGATGGGGTCCTATTTTTACAAGTACTTTTTGTCTTTATATTCTCAAATATCTCACTAGTTTTTTTTTTTTTTATTTTTTCTTTTCTATCTGTTTTTAAAGAGAAAGAGGGAGTGGGCATGCCAGGGCCTCTCACTGCAAACTCTAGACACATACACCACCTTGTGCATCTGGCTTACGTGGGTACTAGGGAATCGAACCTGGGTCCTTAGGCTTCACAGGCAAGCTCCTTAACCACTAAGCCATCTCTCCAGGCCCTCTCACCAGGTTTATTATTTTCCCCTTTTCCTCATGCACAATTTGAAAAATACCTGAGATGGATTATTAGTATAACTATAGCATTGAAGAAGGCTGAGGAGATAGCTCAGTGGTTAAAAGTTCTTGCTGTGTAAGCCTGATAAACAAGAGCTGAGATCCCAGCACCCATGCAACGCTGCATGCAAGTAGCACATGTGTGTGTGACCCCAACACACCTCAAAGCTTATGGACCGGCTCATCTGGCATTTCCAGTGATAAACAAGAGACAGATCTTGTCTCAAACGGTAGAAAGTGAGGACTGAAGCTGTTATCTGTCCTCCACACACAAGCCATGGCACATGTGTACCCATACACAAGCACACAAGATTGCAGAAGTGCACAATGGTGTTCTCACCACACATGATTTTTATCTCTGCATCGTTAACACTGTCTCAGACACTGATGTTGAAACTACAATGCTACTTGCAAAGGCAAGCCCCAAGGCTTCCGGTCCTTTTTCCCAGTCAAGCTCATCTGAGAAAACAGTGTCAGTGTCTGTTGGGTATGCAGGAAGCACCAACTTATTGCTACTGAATCAGACTTTTGTATCACTCTACACCAGGCTGACCTGGAATTCACTATGTAGTCTCTGGGTGGCCTCAATCTCATGGCAATCCTCTTACCTCTGCCTCCTGAGTGCTGGGATTATAGGTGTGCGCCACCACGCCCGGATGAATCGGACATATTTTTGGAGAGCTTTCTCCAACTTAGTTTACAAACTGAAAACCAGCACAGATACACTTTGTAATCAAAAATTAGAAACACAGTTTCGTGTATTACCTGCATTACAGGTTGGCCCTTTGTTCCATCATTCTAGACTAGACACTGCTGTGGTGTTCCTGCCTTGCCTTCAGTTCCTGCTCAGAGGGAGCCTTGCGATGAGGCTATCAAACTAGAAACCCTCAACCTGGCCCTATCTCACTGGACCGGTGTTGGACAGCTGAAGAAAAGGCAACCAGACTTGACAACAACAAAAAAGAAACAGAGTTAAGCTAGGCATGGAAATTAGTTATACAGAAGTTTAGGAAAGCTGATACTAAGAGAAGTCTAAGAAGGCCTAAATGGACCAGAGCTGCAAGGGTGCGAGTGCTGTGAGATGAGGCTGGCAAGGGCTGGGACAAAGTCCTCAGCACTAGTGTGTGCACGCGTGTGTATGCACGCATGTGTGTGTGTGAGCGTGTGCGTGCATGTCTGTGTGTCCCTTTGGCCTTATCACTGAAGGAGGATTTTATCAGCCCACACTCAGGACTTCCATCTTGTCAATAACTACTTGTTCTGTCAAACCAAAAATCTGTCTGTGGCCGTTAATCGCAGCAGTGGGGAGGCAGAGGCAGGAGGATCGCCATGAGTTTGAGGCCACTGGGAGACTACACAGTGAATTCCAGGTCAGCCTGGGCTAAAGTGAGACCTGACCTGGAAACAAAGCAACAACAAACAAAACGATCTGTCTGTGACTATGCTGCCCTGGCAGTGCCTTCCACCAAAGCACCCTCCTCACCCTCCTTCACCTGACAGCAGGCATCCTGGCATCCTGGCGAGGGCAAAACCATCTAGGCATTCTCTCACGTGAACCGCACCTTTTTGGTTTTGTCAGCTATTCTTCATGTGACACTTGTAACTACCTTGAAAGAAATCTTAAATAAGATATCTTACTTTAAGTCCCCAAGGAAAGTTAAACTTCCTAATAAATTGGGACAAACTTTAGTGTCATCTATTATGTGAATCCTGTCCTTTGCCACATACATATCATGTGTATTATCCCCAAATGGCTCTTCTCTGTCACCAACTGGACTCCACACTGTTTTCCTCCACAGACACTCACCAGAATCCATGTTACCCCTCTCTCCATTCTCAGTCCATACCTGGATTCTTTCTCAGCCTCCTCACCTGTGGCTGCATGACTACATTCTACTGAAGAGAGACAGGGAGGAAACACAGGCCCGTAAAACTTCCCAAGTATGTTCTTCTAGTCTCCTCTTTGTTTGGCCAGAATGAAAATGACTCTAAGTGTCTTTGAAGTCCCTTTATGTGCGATGGTGAACAAGGACCTTCACTCACTGGGAATATTCACCCAGTCCTCTCTCTAATTTGGACATGTCTGGAGCTATTTGTCCTGCCTTGACACCCAGTTCCTTTAACACTGCCCTCCACTCCGCAGGCACAGCCAGCCGATCTCTTTGAAAACATACACCACTCTTCCAGATCAGGGGCGGTGTCTGCAGGGACAGTTCCCAGGAACACTATGCTTGGATCATAGCAAGAATTCATTGAACACTCAGGAACCAACTGGGACCTTGACTGAACCCCATTTCAGGGATTTCACTATTACCACACTTTTTCAATAAGCATAATCTCTTACTTGCTTATGGATGGCTGACAATCTCTGTGGGGAGATTTTACTCCAAAGAGGTTATAAATGTGGCTTATGAAGTATTATTTCTAGTATTTATGAAGCTGTTTCCTCAAGAACTGGGCAAATGTTGACTTCCCAGAGGATCAGCAAACCCTGTTTATATTACAGTTTAAAGACAGTCTCAGAGTCTTTAAAATGTCTCATCTCTGGGACACAAGACTTTGCCAAGCCTTGCAAATGCTGAACTTGGAATCAGACAGAGTTTTTTTGAAACTCTTATTCAGACTACCACATCTGGATAGACTTGGTGTGCACTCAGGCAGAAAACAGAAACCTCATTCTAATAACACCAAATCGTAACTCCTTTATGCCAAAATCCTTTTTCTCAGAGTTTACACATTTCTTTCCTTCCACATGCTCTTCCTAGTGAAATATCAATGATAATGCACAATACTCTGTTATCATGAGAATAGAACTAATGTCACATGACCCTGCATTTTCCAGTGTAGCTAGAGCATGTGATCATTTATTACCACTGCTTTCTCTCAGGCTTCCTTCCATAATATCTTGCTGGTCTTGTTCTGTCTCCACAGCTGAGGCTGAGATTGCGTCCTCACTAGCTCCACAACACGCCATCTGACAAAGCTAGATATATCATTACTTGGGAATTTACAATTAAGTTCTCTCCCCAAACACTTGCCAACCAGAGTAAAGGTACTTTCCTATTATTACAGGAGCTCCAGGCCAAAAAAGTAAAGGTTGTCACATGACCACAAAAAACACAGCATTTTTTTTAAAGAACCCTACTGCTGGGCTGAATGTTTGAAGAGTCACTTTAACCACATCCTGTAATCAAGCCATCTGGAACACAGTGCTGCGATCAGTCACCCTGAACATTGGGCTTTATCTGAACAAATAGTGGATGGCCATGGAGCTTGGGAGATAGGGCGGCCAGGACAAAGGAAGTGTGATCAAACGCTTCATGCCCTGGTGTGCCACCACCCCAGCCCTAAAACCCAGGACACAGTGTTCTCGGGGTGATGTGGTACTTTAGAAAGAAGCACAGTGAGCTTAAAAATTAAAGGACTGAAGGGCTAAAAAGTTCTGGTTTGTGTAGTTGGTCTCTGTCAGCACTAGAGTGTGTGAGCATAATTCCATTTGTTCATTGTAACCTCTCAGGTGATGGTTCACCATTCTGGTTAGAACTCGCTGCGACTTTCAAGACATTAGGAGCAGCTCTCGTTTGTGAAAGGATACTTATGACTCTCTGTTTCCCAGAGGCTATCTCTACACTGAGACATTCTTTTTGGTTTATTTACAAAACCACCCATAAGTAACAAGAAAAACAACAACAAACTAGAGGTCAACCATTGCTTTTTAGCATTTAGCTGTTCTAGTCTATATTCTAAAAGATGGAGGATTCTCTTTACTCAGTGGCATTTGTCTTTCACAAAAGTGCATTTGGGCATCTGTATACAATCTATGGAGAACTTTTTTTTAAGATGTGAAATACTTTCCCCCTCTAAATACACTAAATAAGCTCTTAAAAGCAACAATAAGCAAAAACAACCAACAAACATAAAACAAAAAAACCACACAGCTAAAGAAACCTTGTTCCCCACGGGGAAGCCTTATGGTTTAATACACAAAAGAACACAGAGCCACTTCCATCACTGTCACCTCCCCTGCAGCCTTTGTTCTGAGGCCTGATGGGCTGTATTGATTGGGGAAAATCACTGAGCTTCTTGGAAAACTAGACTCTCGCTTATTCACTGCCATCTATTTCTTTCTCGTGAAGACAGGTGGTCAATATCCAGTTGACTGGTCAGCTGAAAGAAGCTCTCGCTGGTTTTCTTTTTTCCTGCTTCTCTAGGAACGTTCATCTCTCTCACTTCTATCCATACAATGGCCACTTACAAGTCTAGTGGGAAAGAACGGGGAACAGAAACGAGCTTCTGTCAGGTCTCACCAGGGACACTAAAGTGCTGTCTTTTGCATGAGGGCCTGTGCAGCATGTGAAGACAGGCACTAATGAACAACTTCTAAAAATATCAGATAAAGGCCGGGCACAGTGGCCCATGATGAACTCAGCAGTGGTAGAAGGGTCAGGAATTCAAGGCAGCCTGGGGTACATGAGATCCTGGCTCAACAAACAACAGCTCAACAAACAGCAGCTATGAACAAATTCATAGCAAGACACATCTTTAGAGATGAATGAATATGGACTGCAGAAAAAAAGATGTTTTACTTCTTCTCAGAACCCAAACCCATGTTGCAGCACGTTTCCCATTACAGCATGTCATCATTTGTTATAGACGTTTTAGGTAATGAGGAGCATCATGGGGGGAAAATCACAGTGAAGATCTTTTTAAAAAGAGTTTAAGGCCTGGAGAGATGGCTTAGCGGTTAAACACTTGCCTATGAAGCCTAAGGACCCCGGTTCGAGGCTCAATTCTCCAGGACCCACGTAAGCCAGATGCACAAGATGGTGCATGCGTCTGGAGTGCGTTAGCAGTGGCTGGAGGCCCTGGTGCACCCATTCTCTCTCTCTCTCTCTACCTGCCTGTTTCTGTATCTCTCTCAAATAAGTAAATAAATAAAAAATAAAATATTTTTTAAAAGAGTTTAGCAGTTATTCTTATTGTTAAAAATATTTTATATATTCATTTATTTATTTGAGAGAGAGAGAGAATGGGCACACCAGGACCTCTAGCCACTGCTAACGAACTCCAGACGCATGCACCACCTTGTGCATCTGGCTTACATGGGTCCTGGGGAATCAAACCTGGGTCCTTAGCTTCGCAGGTGAGCACCTTAATGGCTAAGCCATCTCTCCAGCCCCACATAGAGATCTTTAGGAAGTAATTTTATATACATGATCAACAACAAAACATTTGCTTTTGGCTAAGCAGAGCTACATAGCCTAAAGCACCACTGCCCTTGAGACCTGAGGCTAGTTTTAGAATCTAGTCCCTTCTCTGTACCCAGTACCT
Organism: Orientallactaga sibirica; assembly: GCA_036365145.1. Classification (NCBI taxonomy): domain Eukaryota; kingdom Metazoa; phylum Chordata; class Mammalia; order Rodentia; family Dipodidae; genus Orientallactaga; species Orientallactaga sibirica. Next base: position 18,221,855 of record JAEOAD010000037.1, read on the forward strand.
TTGACATCACAGTGCACACACCACCCCCCTCCCCATCTTGCTTCAGCAGACAGTTCCCTCAGTTACTACGAAAGTGCCCAAGGGCCTTGTTTAAAGACAGGCAGGAGAACAAGTCTGAGATCTGGGGAAAGATATTGTGCAAGCTTCTAGAGGGGACGCAAGCCAGCCAGACATTAACCTGGGCAGCAGCAAAAGGCTGAGGCCACCAACGCTCGGTCAACACTCCGTGGGATGGACAAAGAGGCACAGAGGACATGGTCTCTCTCACACACACAAAAGCAGTCTTGACGTAAACCAAATATGTAAACTGAGTATGTGATGTAATGCACACAGCGCGCCTGTATACATTCGCACACAAAGCTGCATTTCTTGCCTTAGAGTAAATTCTCTGGTGAGGAACTGCTTGGCTGGAGGCCTGGCTGCCTGGAGTCAAGTGTTCCAGACTTCTGATGCTTATTCTACACCTGCATTGGCTAGGCACTCCCTGGCTTTCTGAAACCTATTGTGTTTCAGTGTGTCTAAACCAGCAAGTTTCTTACACTCTGTGCATTTGAAAAGCGGCTTTCTCATGAGTGGTTCCCTTAGTCACCCCATTCTTCACGGGAAGATGTGAGTTCACTTCTGACTGTTAACAGAATCAGCCCTCTTCTCCTAATCCTGTTCCATAAGCTTTTATTAGTTTATTAGGAAATAATGATCTACCTTTAAATAAATCCACACAAAGAGTGCGGTAAACATACCCGTTGGTCTAGGCTATTAGGACAGGAGCCATAATGATTGGGTTCTTACTGTGTTGCCCAAGAGTGGCTCCCTGAAGTCATTCCATGAAGAGTGTTATTTTAGAACATACCATTACATCCAAGTAGCCATGGGCAAATAGCACATGACCAGGGGCTAGCTCACCTTCCTCCCACCGAAGACAAGCAACTCTAAGGAGGCAGGCGTCTCAACCACTGCTCCCATGGTTTCCTGCACTTCATATGACTACAGTGTCCTTGCAACTAACAACCCGTTACCCAAGGTCAAAACAATGACCTGACTTCATCTTGGGAAACAGGTGAAGAGAACAGCAAGAGCAGATAAAACCCAAACTGTCCTGAAGGCAAAAGTCCTCCAAATGCTATTTGCCCCCAGAAGAAAATCCTTCCTTCACGGGATTGCAGGGAGAAAGGGTTCAAAATGCTGTGACTATAAAATCTGGTAACAGATTTCTGACTCTTCCTGGATCAGGCAGCAGGGAGAAAGAGGCTGAGCGGAGAGACAGAGTAATTACAGAGATGAATGATGTCAGGGACGTGATATGTGGGAATGGAAAACCTCATCTGCTTTAGAGGAAGGGCAGGCAGGGGAAGAGGAAGGCCACAGTGCTGACGTTTCCAATACTGCCCATTACCTGGTCCTTGTCAAAACCCAGCCTCTTCCTTACATCAGGATCATTTTAGGTCATAGGATTCAGTCTCAGATTTAAATGCTATTGAATTGCTTGACAAAATATGTGCAACAAAACTATACCTTATAGGACTGTGTTTTCCAGGGTTTTTTTTTTTTTTTTTTTTTTTTTAGCATCCCCAGTGTATGAGTTATAAGGAGACAGTGGGAACCAATTGACAATTATGCCCTACATCAAAAAGCTGCTACTGAGCCTCACATCTCAGTGGGACTGAACAGCCAGGCTTCCAATAAATTATGATGCTTTATTTAAAGTCAGAGCACTTATTTGCTTTTGTGCCAGCTCCGGGCCCTTTTCATCTCCAGCTCACCAGGCCCAAGGGAGCACGCATTCCTACAGCTCTGCTGGCCACCAGCTGTGTCCTCTGGAAATCACAACCCTGTGAAGGAGCCATTCTTTACAAAGCAGCAACATTTACTGGAGATGATCACTCTGCTGTTATACCACTTGCCGAAATTTAAAATTGCAATTTTCAAGAACAGCTCAAACAGGGAACTGCCTCTCTATCTTAACTGGGATGTGTTTCTCTCTCTCTCTCAGTCTTTTGTGTGTGTGTGAGAGAGAGAGAGAGAGAGAGAGAAAACACTGCAGGCATAAGGTAAATATTGCATCACACACACACACACACACACACACACACACACACACACACACACACAAAAGCTACCATCTTGGCCAATCCAGAAAGAAAACAAAGAAGGAGGTTTTCAGGGGACCTTGACTCTGCTCCCTGATTGAGGTATGTTCACTCTCTTATCCCCCGAAGGCCACATGGGATCGGCTACTCCTAGACTCACATGTGCTCCCCATTCAGAAAACAATGGGGAAAGCCCCAGGAAGTAACACCAACTGAGGGTAATGTGCAGTGAATTCTGAAGACTAGGTAGGAGGAAAGAACATGAGAGCTGGTCAGGAGGACACTCAGTCCTGCACAAAACCCCTCAAGGTCTTCAGTCCCCTCTTGCTCTTCAGCTGACCTAAACTTCTTGGAATCTCAGCTTAATCCTCTATGACTGAGGGACAGCACAATTATTAACTGCATGTGATTTATGTGAACCGCTTCACGGGGGCAGAAGGAAATCACTCTCACAGCTTTGAACTCTCCTGTAACTCAGTCCACAAACAAGAATGGAGAGATATGGCAAACACTAGGACTTCCACACTTGCAAATGTCTCGCTGCATTCCTGGCAGTGAAGCCAGTCCAGACACCAGGCATCAGTCCTAATTAGTCCACTGCACACGTGGCTCATCGACTGCTTAGAACCGGTAAGTGGGGCTGTAAATGCCAACCTTGAGAATTTCTCTTACACACCACTCTGTACACACCACTCATCTCAACCAGTATGAACTTATCTTTCCTCTCAAACATGCCCATTGCTTAAGGAAATGTCTCCTCATCAGACCACGAAACACAATGCCAAATGACTGGAGGCTTTAAAGAGCAAAGAAGTCTCACTTCAAGTTTTCATGAACACCTGAATTTTCTAGATTACAAAAGGCAAAAGTAAGGCTCCCAATGAGAGAGCCTAGCACAAGACTCTGGGGAGCGCAGCTAGCTCAAGCCAGCAGGTTAAATGAGAACTCACCTTTTCTTCCAATTCCCATCAGAACAACCCAGTTTTTTTGTTTTTTTTTTAAACAGTGCTCAAAGACCCCTTCCCACCCTCGCTTTATTCTACATTCCAAAGTTCTTATCTTTCTGGGAAGAAAAAAGCCCAACAGAGTTACAAGCATTTCAGTACCCCGCTTAGAGAGCAGCTCTTTTCTGTAAACAAGCCTAATGAAGGGTGACTAACGCGCTCTCCCAGAGCAGAGGGGAGGTGAAGGGCTTTGTTAGCACTTGCTGAAGCACAGTGGTCATTTGCTGGAGCAGAACAAAACTTCACTGGTTATTGATTGACCAGTCTTGGTCCGTGTCACTGCCTCACTGTCATCTATTTCTATATGCTGTGTGCATGAACACGTGTGTTCACAGAGGTGCAGAGATGTTCCAAGCACATGCGTGGTCACACACAACCATCCAGCTTTAACTTTTGGTTCTGATTCTCTGCCAACCTGACAGGATTTTCAGGCATCCGGGTGAAATCTAATTCCTCTCGGACAGTTCTTGATGTCACTTAACATTTCTCTCCACGTTGACAGATCTCGGAGCCCCGATTCCACAGCCTGTAGTTGGAAGCTCCCGTGGAAACTTAGGGGTCTTTCCAGACGCTCCAGTCTCAACACCTGACTATTCATTCTGGAGGTGACTGTGATTTGTCATACATTCAAAGTTGCTCATGTTTCCTTTGCCCCATCTGACCAGTCCATCCTGAAAATCCTGACGATTGGGCGCACATGCTAATTGCACGTGGACGTTCCATTAAAGTGTGTGTGCCATTCACACACAGCCATGACAGAGCACACTTCTTTCTTGCATGGAGGAAGGAATTCAAGTCAAAACCCGCTTTCCCTGCAAATCTGAGCGCAAATTTCCATATAAATTATTGACTGCACTTTGGCCTCATTGAAACATTAGCCCCACAGTCGGATAAGTTCTGACCCCAGGTGCCTCTCAGAAGAGGCAGGGACATTAGTCCTTTGCACTGGGGACAAAGGCTTGTGAGCCCATCACTCAAGCTCCCTGACAGCTTTTACAGCCTCTGTGCGTTAGGTTCAGGTCAACCTCCAGGACATTATTCACATTATTCTCTTCTTCTCCTGGCTGAAGAAGTCAGGGTTAAGTGCACGGCTCCAGGAGGGGAGGTTGTCCTCAGTAAGGCAGTCCTCATTGACTCTGACCTGCAGGGTCCCAGAAAGTAATGCTCTGCTAATTGGCGCTCACTGTGAGGGTGTGGTTCTACACCTCTTTTCACTGAGACAACCTGACTAAACATTTCAACATCATCCCAGGCCGTCTTGTCCTTCTGTCAAGAGTTCAAACACACACAGAAACGCGCATGAGCACACACACATTCTGGACAAAAATCTGATTAGCATCCTGAATTGCTAAACCTAATGCCATGGCAAACATGGAACGTGTGGCTGGACAATGCCAACCCTGGAGACCTGGCACATGGAAAGTTTTGTTTCCTACGACACATTGCTGTAGGCAGTGGTATAAAGGCACAGGAAAATGGCTCCTAAGGGAGTGGGGGGCAAATCCATTACTGCTTCTGAGTGTCCTTTGCTTGCAGTAACTCAAGATCTTTTCTCAAGAAACGTAGCTGTGTCTGTGAGCAGCCAGCCACACACCGGATGGCCTCAGGGTGAAAAGTCTAAGATTCCACTCGGCTTCCTTTGAGGAATTCACTCTCTAAAGAAGCTGCAGGATTATGAGTCCAAAGGCTTCCTGGCTTTCTTTGAAAGACAAAAAAGTAGGCAAACCATTATCTTTTCTCACCCAAGCAGGACTCTCAGCAGGGGAGAGAGTGCTAAAGGGCCCCCCTAGTGTAAAAAAAGCATCCACGGGCCCAGCCATGCCAGCTTCCCTCTGGACCCTGCCTGACCAGCCTAGACAGCAGCACAAGCACCCTGGTTGTTGAAATGGGTAGAATTTGAGGGAGATATCACAGGTTGACAATTGGGAAATAAAATTTTTTGAGTACAAAAAAAGAAAAGCACAAAAACTAAATGGCTTAGGTTTTGAGTTTGTGTGTACACAGGTGCACGTGTGCACATGTGTGTATGTGTGAGTGTGTTATGTTCTTGCCCAAGCACTGGTCACTATATATAATCTATCTTCAAGGAGAGAGAAAGAGAAAGAGAGAATGGGTATGCCAGGACCTCCAGCCACTGCAAACAAATCCCAAATGCACGGGGCATCTGGCTTCACGTGGGTACTGGGGAATTGAACTCTGGTCCGTAGGCTTTGCAGGTAAGTGCATAACTACTAAGCCAACCCTCCAGCCCTTTTAAAGCTCTTCTTTTATATTTTTATTTATTTATTTACTAGGGGAGGGACATAGAGAGAGAATAGTCACCTTTTTTGATATAGGCTTTCTCACTGGCTCAGAACTCTTCAAGTAGCCTTCTTCACCTTGGTGGTGGAGACTGAACTCAGCTCCTACTTTACCGTCTGAGCTAACAGCCCTTTCCCTAAGCTTGCAATTGAGATTTTTTTTTTTTTTGGCTGCAAAAGCTTTTGACATTTAGCCAAAATGTTGTGCTATCTCATATAGTCTATTCCAGGACAAATGATTGTATGTGAATTAGTGCACACTTTTCCACATAAATGAGCAGAAAGCCATCATGCAATTACCATTTTAAACTCCTTTCCACATGTGTGCTAGTAATGCACTGACATGTCACAGGAACTCTAAAATTTCGAAAGTTTATTTACTTATTTATTTGCATGTGTGTGCACCCTCACACATGCGTACATGTGCGTGCTCCAGGGTCTCTCGCTGTTGCAAACCAGTGACCTGTATGGCTTTAAGTAGGTGACTGGGGAAGTGAACTCTGAATCAAGTTCTTTTAACCACTGAGCCATCCTACTTCCTACCTCAGGAATTCTAAATTTGATGAGCTTTCTGGAAGGTGGTGGCTAAGAGAACAAGTGCTCTTCATTGGGGTGGGCAGGGCACATTATCTGGTACCACTGAGTCCAGCTCAATATTTTCTTCTTAAATTATAGTCTTAAATGTGCAGCTTAAGTTTTTAAAACCCTTAGTTTAAACCACAAAATATGCAGAGTCATAGCAGGTGATGCTCACAAATACAATGGCTACTAAGGGCAAAGATACTTTGTGAAGTATTCAACCTGAGACTGAATGTGTACCCTGTTTTTACATAGGGCTTTTTTTTTTTTTTTTGAAAAAGTCTATTTTTTTTCTTTTTTTTGCAGTCTAGAAAATAAATTAGGAAACAAATCAGAGAAAACCAACTAGAATATTCAAATAGCTGCCTGAAAGAAATAAGACTGGACGATTGTCTCCTGGAATCTATGAGAGATTTCCCTCCACCCTTGCCACCATGCCAAATGCTGTGGGTTCTCCAGTTCCCTTATATAAAGGAGCACAACTCTTAAACAACACTTACACCATGAGTTCGAGGCCACCCTGTGATTACATAGTGAATTCCAGGTCAGCCTGAGCTAGAGCAAGACCCTATTTCAAAAAACCCAAAAAATAAAAAAACAAATAAAAAGAGTAGATTAGCAAGTGAGGGCACCTCATGGTGAATGACAGGAGAAGTCCTTACTAAAGAGCTTCATGCAAGGAGTTCATTCCTTTTTTTTTTTTTTTTTTTGCCTAACCCGTTCTACCAGGCAAGGACATAGCAGGAAGGCTTTTATTACTGCCTTGCTTTTATACTTCCCCACATCCAGAACTGTGAGAATAAATTTCTGGTCAGTATAAATTACCCAATCTCAAGCAGCTATTCTGTTTTAGCAATCCCAAACAGCCTAGGACCAAGTCATTAAAATTGCTAACATGTTTAAACTAATGGAAAACGTGGGTAGAGATTTGCTCACTGACCCTTCATACAGTTGAGCTTGGGGTCTCTCCTAAAGTGTCAAGCTTCAAAAAGGCAATTGAAGGCTAATAACACAGCATTCTCTCTCAAATCTGAGAGTTAGCATTTGTGTATCTGTTCCCAGGGGTGGGGAGCGAAGTGAGCACAGAGCAAGCTGACGGAGCAACAGAAACCTAAGTTTATAAACAGCACAATTCTGTCAATTAACTGCACATGGATGATGGGGACCGACGGGGTGGGCGAGACTTGTGCCAGAAGCATGCGCTGTGCTGCAGGTGCGCACATTTCTTCCCCACTCCAGGGTCAGTGTCATCACCATGGCAGCTGGACACTGACCACGTGTGGGGTATGCAGGCTTGTCCTCAGCAGGCCTTGTGTTCACGTGTTGGGCGGCGTTCTCCTCTCAGAGAATACCTTATTGTACAAGCTCATGCCTGGGGCAAAGCATGCAACCTCAAAGCCCTCTCATATTTATGTTCAACTGCTCAGAGGATAATGGAACACAGAGGCATGTCACTCTAGAACTCACCGTAGACTGGAGTTGTAACTTCCTGCGATTTGGTTGTGGTTCAAAGGAATCACAATCCACAATCTCAGGTGCTCCTCTCTCTCTTTCATGTACTCAGCCATCACGTCATGCCCGTTCTGACCTCCGCATGACTGCTGAGGCCATCCCTCCTCTTTATCGACACCATGGCCCAATACCAGGGTTTGGCTGGGTCTCCATGGTTACCACATACATTACCTAGACTGCCTTCAGATTCCAGATACCTTTAAACCCCCTCCAGTCTCAGCACCTTCACCCTTTCTGCTCTGATCTAGCTTGTATTAGAGAGCAATGTCCCACCTGTTCTAGCTTCATCGTTTGAGTCCAAGTTCAGTTGCACTGAACTCTGGGAAGCCCTCCCCATAGTCCTGACAGTATCTTTCTGTCCCTGGGGTCACTTTTATTTCTACCAGTGCACTACACATGTGGCCAGGGTGCCTGAAGTTTAGCCTCTCCTGGTTCATTAAGCACCATGTGTTGTGTTTGTTAAAGGGAAGATGAAATATTACAATGAATGAAAGTAGAGACGAGACCCTATGTTACACTTGTGCAAACAAGATATGAAAGTGGAATCCATAAATCTGAAATCAACTAATCAACTAACAGTGACCCCTCCAGAGAGAAGGGGCCACCTTTCACTCTTAAAACCATCTGGCAACGATGACATATAAAGAGCTTGGGTTTACTAATCTACTTTGCTTAATAGACATTTTTGTGGAACGAGTGGTCTTGGAAGTTAAAGAAGCCAGGAGCCTTCCTCTGGGATTTCAAGAGCCATCCACTTTTATTGGAAGGTTACAAAAGCAATTGGTGAGGTACATTTGTTGCTCACCTGTTGCAGAAGCTCTAAACACAGACCATAACCTGCCCAGCCACAGCAGACCCTGACATGGCCGCTCCCACGACTGCCCGTAATTGGATGAGCAGTCACACCCTACAAATCTCTTTCTAATAGCTGCCGGGGTGACTCTCTCAGACTCAGGGCCCCGCAGAGAGATTTGTCATTGCTTAAATAAATTTTACACATGTAATAGATAAAGGCAATAAAGAAAACAGATCTTTTATAAGACAAAGTTGACAGAGCAGAAAGCTTCCTCTCTGTAACGGGCACGTGTGTGCATGTGTCCTACCAAAGGGAGAGAGGCGACGGGGGTTAGGAAGCATGAAATGACAGCCTCCTTTGCCTCTTAGGGAACGTTAATTTTACTTTCTGAATGTAAATCTTCAAGCTGTGGTTACAAACTGCAGGTGTGATCATCAGAACCCGATTTAATTTTACTTTATTTATTTCACTTGTTGCCTGAAAATGCAAATCACCGATTCCACACCCATGATGCCCCACACTGGGAAACTTGGGGCTGCTGCCCTGATGTGACCCACGTTGTCACTGGTGGTGGGCATGGTCTGCTAGAAGTGCACTTGTCCTCAACAAGGGGACCCTGACCTCTAAGAGTCATTTTCCTGCCAACTGAAACAGAATGATGATGCCTTCATGGTATGCATTCGGACACCTCATGTTCTCCAAATAACACATATACAGTGTTTTCTGTTTAAATGTGAGGTGCTTACACTCTTTCAAGTCACATTTCTGTATCCTAGTGTAAGGGAAGATAGAAGAAGAGAAGCAACCTTAATATTATTGCCCTCATTATATATAGTGAAGGAACGTATTCCCTTAGAATATTGGTTAACTCATCTTGAGTTGTCGCTTCATGACTCAGATACGCAAATTAAGTTTGCTCTGTGTTTGTATGCGTCTGCATTGAATCTACTTGCCCAATTGTGCCCTTTAAAATTTAATCCTGCAGCTGGAGAGATGGCTCAGAGGCTAAGGCACTTGCCTGCAAAGCCTAATGACCCAGGTTCCATTCCCCAGTACCCACATAAAGCCACATAAAGCCAGATGCACAAAGTGGCACACGGGTCTGGAGTTTGCAACGGCTGGAGGCCCTGACACACCATCCATTCTTTCTGTCTGTCTCTCTTCTCTCTATCTCTCTCTGCTTGTAAATAAATAAAAATATTATAAAAGATGAAATCCTAATTAATTACACCAATCTAATTTTATGTCGAGGTATCTTTAAAATATAAAGGGTAAGTATGTAGAAGTGCCACTGTGCAGGCATGTGTTATGCAAAAATAAAACAGAAAGTACTAAAAAGTAAATTTTTAATGAAAATTGTTTTCTAAAAAACACATAATAACATAATAACAGCAACAATGTACATGCTAAAATCAATGTGTAAGTTAAATATGATCAATGCATCTGCATTTTCTGTGCAGCAGATAAGAGAAGAATAAATTATACTTATGGAATTAATACAAATTAGCAATTCAAGTCAAAGTAAAAATGAGCTTTGCGATCAGTTCATGAACTTTGTTTAATTTGTCAAGGGCACAATGTGCTGACTATGCGTATGCACTATTGGAAGTGTCTTGCAAACACTAACTCAGTTAACTCTACAAACCACTTAACGAGGAAGACTCTGTATTACCTCCATTTCATAACGAAGGACAAAGAAGGCAGTACATAATTACTCAAGGTCAAGGACAGAAAGCTGTGGAACTGGGAAATGGAACTCAGAGATTCTGACTTCAGTCTCTGGTAAGTGCTCCATAGAAGACGTTGAAGCAAAGAGAATGAACACAACGCTCCCAGCCCCCACTCAAGCGGCTGCCCTGCCCTAGCATGTCAGGTTGCTGTCTATACACAACATGGCCACAAATTCCCAGTGTGCCTCATCAGATCAAAGCAAACAAACTTGTACATTTCAAGCACAAGAGAACTGTAGTGCATTGCTTCCAAACTTCTTGTCTTTGCGGAGGTGGGAACTTGTGGAAGGTCATAGCTTCCAAGGCCCATGAAGGGAGAGCAGTAGCAAAACCGCACCACAAGGGTCTCCAGCACGGCTGCACTGCGGGCAGGAACAGACAAAGGACACTAGTTGGTCTGGAGAGAGAGCTTAGCGGTTTGACACTTGCCTGTGAAGCTTATGGACCCAGGGTTTTTTTTTTGTTTGTTTGTTTGTTTGTTTGTTTGTTTGTTCGTTTGTTTGTTTTTGAGGTAGGGGCTTACTCTAGCCAGGCTGACCTGGAATTCACCATGTGGTCTCAGGGTGGCCTTGAACTCACAGTGATCCTCCCATGTAAGCCAGATGTACAAGGTGGCGCATGCATCTGGCGTTCATTTGCAGTGGTTGGAGGCCCTGGCTCACTCATTCTCTCTCTGTCATAGATAAATAAATACTTAAAAGACAATGGTCTGGGGCTCTTGGTGCTTCTCTATGCTCACAAGATTCCTTTAAATCACTTCACAGAACTTGGAGTGTGGATTCATAGTCAAGAACCCCAGTGAGGCTAAACCCAGCTCGGTGGTGGGAAATTGCTTTGGAGAACAGGAATAATAAGAAAAGGATCCTTAGGGCTGGCTTAGCGGTTAAGGCGTTTGTTTGCCTGCAAAGCCAGAGAATCCCAGTTTGATTCTTCAGGACCCACGTAAGCCAGCTGTACAAGGGGGCGCACGCATCTGGAGTTCATTTGCAGTGGGGAGGCCCTGGCGTGCTCATTCTCGCTCTTCTTCTCTCTCTCTCTCAAATAAATAAATAAAATATATTTTAAAAAATAAAAAAAGAAAAAGAAAGGGATCCTTAAAGTCTGGGAAGAGAAGTGTGATTGCTGGGACTTTTCATTTAATCGATCTTAAATTTCTTAGGCCAATTAGCAACCAGAGAGGACTGCTTCAAATGTATGACATGCAAATAATAAAAAAGAATGAAGTAGAAAACTGTTGTGGAAGACACACTATGGAATTCAACCCATCGTCCACTGAGAAGAACAACAAGAAAAGGCTAGATAAAGCAGCTCGGAGGGCCAGGACTGCCACGGGGCCTGTGACCGCACCTCTCAGGGCGGCACCTCAGTGAGCCAGCCGAGTGGTGCAAAGGGCAGGCCACAGCCATCTGCTGCTCAGCACCCCTCCGACGTCACAGGAGGAGACAGTTCATCTAAATTGACATTGACAAGCTCTCGCTTCTCTTGCTTTAGACTACAAAGTGGCCACTGATGGGTGAAGGTGGGGGCTGTACCTCAGGGTGTGTGCTTTCTCAGACAGAGCAGAGGTGCTCTCAGCGTGGCCGTGACCCGACAGGCTCCTCCGCTGCCCACTCTAGTGGAGAGGCCACGGCACCCTGACACGGGACAGAGACAGTTGGAAGCACGCAGTGGCCAAGCCAATTTGAGTGTCAATGCCATAGGCTGATAGAAACTAGCTTTTTTTTTCTTTGTTTTGTTGAGGTAGGGTCTCACTCTGGTCCAGGCTGACCTGGAATTTACTATGTAGACTCAGGGTGGCCTTGAACTCACAGCAATCCTCCTACCTCTACCTCCCGAGTGCTGGGATTAAAGGCGTGCACCACCACGCCTGGCTTTTTTTTTTTTAACATGGAAGTACTCAAGGTGGTTCCACTTCTGAAGGGCACGTTTCCAAGCCCGAGGTCCCAGGACGAACTAGAAGGAATATCAGTCCTTCTCCCACACCACCACCACCAATATATTAGGAATGCTAGGGTTTTATATCCACGTCTGTCCGATGTTTCCCAAACTCACCCGATGCCAACGATCCACCTGCATGTGTATTAAAAATTCTAATTGTTGGCTCCACTCCCCAGGAGCTGAGCTGGTTCTTCTCAGGTGGGATAGATTAACAGTGCTGAAAGTGCAAATGTGTGCTCTACAATATGAGACACGCACAGCCTGTGCTGAGCTGAGCTTTTCCAGAAAAGAAATGCAGTGCCATGATTTTGATAGCTGCAGGAAGGATAGGATGCATTTTGCTATTTCTTTAGAAAAATTTACTAAGGGCCCTTGAATGAGGCTGTGGACTTTTTATCTGCCTGAGCCCTTTGGCAGGAATATTAATACGACACCTTTACTTGATTTAAAGAAAGAATTATTCTTCCATCCACACTCATCTCTTCTGCTCTGTGCACTCACAGGTGGCAGAGCCCATCTCCCAGCCGTCCTTTCTTCACAGAGGAGAAATTGGAACTTTGTAAAATAATATAATCTCACTTATTGAGATAAAGCCCCTCAGATTCTCACATTGGAGCAGCCATCTTTTCTCTCTCTCTCTCTTTTTATTGAGTGGGTTGGATCCATGGTGTGCCTCTTATCAGAGCCTAAAACATTCAGGTCTTGATGCACTCTGTGAGTGTGTTCTTTTAAAAAATAGTTTAAAATTTATTTATCTGAGACTGATAGAGAGAAACAGACGGGGAGGGAAAGAATGGGCGCACCAGGGCCCCCTGCCACTGCAGACAAACTCCAGACACATGCACTGCTGCATCATTTGTGCATCTGGCTTACATGGGAACCAGAGAATCAAATCCGGATCATCATAAAGCACCTTTAACTGCTGAGCCATCGCTCCAGCCCCTGTGTGTGTGTGTGTGTGTGTGTGTGTGTTTAGCAGAAGTCACACAACTGGACAACGTCACGTCACAGAGCATGAGACACACAAAGAGCTTTGCCAGTATCTACATGGAGAATGTGTGTTCTGGAAAGACCTTGAGAATCTGTTAGCCAACACCGTTTTCACTACATTTATCCTAGTGGACAGTTTCTTCTTTCAAAACGCTACAAGGGAAAGAGAGAAGAGAGAGGAAGAAAAGCGAACAAACTTGCTTTTTCCACCCTGTTCTACCACACAATCCTCTCGTGAGCTCTTCAAAAATAACAATTCAGCACAAAATGTCAGCAGAGCCACCACTGAGTCAGCTCTCCAGAGCCCTTCTTTCTTACAGAGCTGCTTTCAGAGAATCAAGTTTCATTGCTGCTCCAGTTATTCTGAGATAGCAAACTTCCCACCCCTCTCCTTCCCTTTGGAAATTTGGTAACCATAGTTTCTGTGCTACGGAGACGTGATATGTAGAGCTGTATTCTACCTGCTATTAAGCTGTTGGTAGCAGTGTTTCTCTCGTACTTTATGAGCAATGTCAGCTGAAGGCAGAGAGCATTGTACACACTGTATTTTCCCAGCTGGAGATCTCCGTGGATGGAAAGTAAAAAAAATGAATACACATGCACAGTGGGCTGGAGGGGATGAAAAGGCAGGAAGAACAAAGAGTCAGCAAGCTCAAACCAGGTGGGTGGCCTTGATGATAAACCAAGCAGATACTGAACTATTCAAAGGAAGTGCTACCTGACTGGTCAGGAAGTGCGGAAAAAAATATACGTATGTATGTATGTATATATCCATAAAACTCTTCTGTTTTAGGTCACCAGCCTGATTCCTAGATTGGTATTCGCTGAGAATCACCATGCGATTTGGGGTTTTAAATAGCTTGCCATATCCAAAAAGGTCATTTGAAGTCACCGAAACAAATCCCACTGGACATGAAATTTCTAATAGCTACCACCACACAGTGATGAACAGGTCCCATCTATAACCCTCTCTTCTAAATAACTCCACTCACACTCACCCTCAAAAGTCAAAGTGGACTTAAAATATTTTACATGGATAGGAAAATTGAGTTGCTTGTGTTGTTAAGAAATGATGCATTAGGGCTGAAGGGATGGGTTAGCAGTTAAGGCACTTTCCTACAAAGCCAAAGGACCTAGGTTCGATTCCCCAGGACCCACATAAGCCAGATGCACAAGGTGACACATGCATCTGAAGTTCATTTGCAGTGGCTGGAGGCCCTGGTGTGCCCACCCTCTCTTTCTCTCTCTCTCTACTTCTCTCTCAAATAAAAAATAAAAAAGAAAGAGAAAAACCACACACACAAAAAGAAAGAAAGAAAGAAAGAAAGAAAGAAAGAAAGAAAGAAAGAAAGAAAGAAAGAAAGAGGGAAAGAAATGATGCATCAGGGCTGGACAGATGGCTTAGCAGGACCAGGTTTGATTCTCCAGAACCTATGTCTATGCATCAGGAGTTCATTAGCAATGGCTGGAGGCCATGGTGTGCCCATGCTCTCTTTCCCTCCCTCCCTCTCTCTCTCATAAAACACACACACACACACACAGAGAAATAAATAATAAAATAGACACATCATATTATCCTTGGGCTTTTTGTATTTATTGTGAGATACACATAGAAGCTAACATTCTCAGAAATTAATTCTACAGAGAAAGGAATAAATTATGAATCAAGAAATTAACTAGTAAAATCATTAAAAACCAAGGCTTACATTTTCAATATTAGCACATGTGTGTGTGTGTGTGTGTGTGTGTGTGTGTGTGTGTAGACATACCACAGTCTCATGCAGCTGTAAATGCTAGATTCTGGTTTTATGTGGGTGGCTGTGGAACTGAAACCAGACTGTCAGGCTTTGCAAGCAAGTACCTTTAACCACTGAGCCATCTTCCCCAGCCCACTGGGAATTATGTTTCCCCCAAAGCCTCTGAGAAACACAACATAAAAGCTTCACAGGCATCTGGCTGAACACACTTGATTTGCCTCTTTCTGGGCTAAAGAAAATTCAGAAGTGGTTTGTCTGTGTTACTGGTTCCCGATTCTGCTATTTCTTATACTTAGAAGGTAAAAAAAAAAAAAAAAAAACGTAATCATGCTCTAGCTTGACCTCTAAATATTGGGATTCAGTTCATCTGGGTTCCAGGCCAGTTTTTTAAAAGACCCGAGTCTAATGTTAATCTAACCTGTGAAGCACCTGTCTAGTTTCTTCACCTGTGCAAATGATGGATCTTTAAAGACTGATAAATAAACCTACTAAGGCCTCGATGGCACCAGTGGGCTATATTGACTGAGGAAGCTATCTCTAGATACAAAGTGAAAAGCTTGTGCACAATAAATAATGATAAAAGCAAAAAGATGATTCACTTGTTATCAGTGCATTTAAAATGTTTCCCAAATAACACTGGAACAGATCTTCATCCAAGTGTTCAACTGTCTTTCTAATCAAAATTTAGGGCGTTTTGATGCAGACTAATTCATCTCATACTGCCAACAATATAACATGAAAATACAGAGCCTATTAAACTTCCCAAGCCCAGAGCTAAAGCTCAGAAAAGTAATTACCATTTAAATAGCAACACAAAGTTCTTTGAAGGAATAGCCTTTTGATGTTAGGTTTCAAATGCTAAGAGGCAAAAATCTCAGATCTTAACATTGTTCAGAGGAAGTCTAGAAAAAACAAATACAACTCTTAAAAATTCTTTCATTAGAAAGATATGTGAACCCAAGTCATTTATCGCAGGTTTGTAATCTGTACATGGCTGTAACAGTAAGGTCCTACTCAATTAAGGAGACTTTCTGAGGGAAAAAAAATGGGAAGAAAGCAAAAATGCAGTGTCATGCTACTCTCAATATGAATAACAACAAATGAAAGACTGGACACGTGCAGTAAGAAATTCCTTTAGCCTTCCTTATCGAAAAAATAGGGGTGTGAGTACAAGTGTCTACAAGTCCCAACACCCCCACCCATCACCATCAATATGACCGAAGACAGCTGACGATTCTTTAAACAGATTCAGCGCAAAGCTGCAGATACTTGGAGATCAACGTGCTGATTCAGTTTGGAGATTCAACTTGGTCTCTTAACATACAGCAGGGAACTATCCTCTACTAATGACTGTAAATTGCTCATAATTGCTAGACGGTATGATATATATATACTAATATATAGACATATCTCCTACTTTTTGACAATTAAATAACAAGTTGCCAGATTAAAAAGGCTGCCCACTATTTGGCCACTGCAAAACATTTCTATTTCTCCTTCAGCCACAGTGATCATCTTAGACTTTTCATATCTGTCCTGAGAGTTTCACACAATGCTGGACACAATATAAATCAATAAATTCTACTGAATTCTCTTGAGTTTTCACCTTGCTTTTCATTTGTTTGTTTTGATGTTTTTGTAGCTGTATGATATGCTTGCATGTGTATATGCATTTTTTTCATATATGTGGGTAAATGTGCATATGCGTGAAGGCCAGAAGTTGGTGTTGACTCTCCCATGGACTGATCCCTCGCTGCCTTATTGATTGAGACAGGGTTTCCTGCCAGAACCCAGGCCTCACTGATTCAGCTACTTCAGCTAGCCAGCAAGCATCTCACCCACTGAAACATCTCTCCAGCCATGTCTTTAAAAAATTTCATACTTTTTAATTGCATAAATATATATATGTATGTATTTATGTATGTATAATATATATATAGATAGATAGATATTTATACCTACCTACATACATACATATGTACACAGTGTTAAGAGAATATCTCAAAAAACAAAATTCTTGAAATAGGGTGAAACACAAACACACAATATCTCCAAGTTCAAAAAAGACTCTACAGGGCTGGAGAGATGACTCAATGGTTAAGGCACTTGCCTGTGAAGCCTAAGGACCCAGGTTCAATTAATTTCCTAGTACCCAGGTAAGCCAGATACACAAGGTGGCACATGTGCCTGGAGTATGTTTGCAATGGCTAGAGTCCATGGCATGCCCATTCTCTCTATCTGCCTCTTTCTCTCTCAAATAAATAATAAATAATATTTATAACGCAGACTCTACAGAGAGTGAGGGGAGGGAGAGAAGAAAGGAAGGAGGAGAACGATCCCTCAACCCTAACAAGTCTTTTATCTGTTTTAGCTTTTAATTACCTGTGATACCCTCACTCTTTATCATACAACTAAGAATTTGCCATACTCCTATGATCAAATGCTTATCTCTAAATACGCTGTTTATTTCAAGGATTTACACAGCATGTAGTTTATGATCACTTAAACATAGGAAGAAAGCAATTACAATTATTCGCTGAAATGGCATAATTGACACGTTTTTGCTGCTTTTATACATTTCCCCTAAAATATCAAAATCTTTTTTTTTTAAATTATTCAAAAAGATAGCATGTGTCTGCAAAGCGGGATTCCATGCTCAGAGGTAAAGCAGGTAAATTATGCAACAGTTTCCTCATAGCCGTAACATAGAAAGGAGTGGGATCATTTACTTGGTTATGTTGCCCAAAGTTGCATTAAGAAAGAGAGAAAGAAAGGAAGAAAGAAAGAAAGAAAGAGAGAGAGAGAAAGAAAGAAGGAAAGAAAGGAAGGGGGAGGGAGGGAGGGAGGGAGGAATTGAGAGTCTCTCTTTCTCTACAGATGCAGGACAAGTAGTGCAAGCACTGAGAGCTGATTGGCCCGGCAGGCTGTGTCCATCAAGGGGACACTGCTTGTGTCGGGCTCTGGCCTTAGAAACCCTGGGACCGAGTTCAGTGGTTCAGAAACTGCTGCTTTTTTAAACATCCTGATGCCAACCTCAACCTGAATCGAATCCTGGGCAGTGGCCCAGCGCCAGCGTGCTTCCCCTCTGCTAGGTGACTCCAGAGATGAACCACATTTATGAAGCAATGTCTTGTTCTACATGAGCGACTCTCAAGCCTGACTACTTAATCTGAGCAAAATGTAGGACATTATAGATTAATCACAATGAGTTACAAAAACGTCTACACTCCATCTGAAACCAAAATGTAGGACATTATAGATTATTCACAATGAGTTACAAAAACATCTACACTCCATCTGAAACCAAATGAAGAATATTTGGGTTTGATACCTGAGCCACGCATTTTTCCAAGTTCCCAAGATAATTTTCACATTCAACCTGGATTGAAAAGAATGGGCCTGTACGTTTCTAAATTTACTAAAATGTACTCAAATAATTTGAGAAACCCTTATCCACACAAGATCTCCCTAAAAAGCCTGTAGCTTGCCAGTAACAAATTAATTAAAAAATAAAACAATCTCTAGAGGAGACAGCAGCTCACCTGGGCAGGTAAGCCATGCACTCAGAAGAAGAGAGAACAATGTACTTTATCAGCGAGGGTGAAATTCGTACAACTATGAACACCCCAAGTGTTGAAAGGAAATGGAAGTGTTCTCAAGTTTCTAGGTCATGTTAACAAACAGCATAAACCACCCCAAAGTGTGCAGATTCTCCATGGAAATTCCTGACACTGGCTGGAAGGGAAAGGCTGGAAAGAAAAAGTCCTTTGGAGCCTCCAACCTGACCAGCTCTTGTGTCTTTGACTGTTGTTTTCCTGCAGCAACATTCTCTGCGTGTTCACGACAAATGCCTTCAACAGCTCCAGGGGTTCAACCGCTGAGAGTATATATAGCACAACATACAGAATAGTTGTTCGGCCATTTGGTTCAATCTACTGTCTTCTCCTTGCCACATCCTTGACCCTACCTTATAGACGAAATCAGACATCAGGTTTTTAATGACTTGCTTCTACCAAGATTCATTTCATAAAACTAAAATAATCACTTATTTTGAAATGGCTTATGGTCTATGTGTAATGAAGGTAAAATTTATTTCCTAAACCTATTTTTATGCCCTAAATCCTTGAAAAGTTAGGCAATATAGAAAAGGTAGGCTCTATAACCACATGTAACAAGAGAAGATTGACACCAAACTGCAGTTTTCGGTACCAAGTCCTTGAAGAAAATCAAATCGAATCAGGGTTTTAGAAGGAACAGAAGAGAGGCCACTGTGGAACTGGAGTCGAAGACTGCCTTGCTGGGGAGAGAGCACCTGAGCCTAGAGCTGAAAGGCGTGAGACAGGCCGTGGAAAGGCCTGAAGACTTCGTATGTGCTCACCTTTACACACAATCAGACACGCACCAAACGTCTTTGGTAAGATCCACAGGTGAGAGGCACCCAGAACCCAAAGAGCGGGTTGAGGGGTGCAGGAAACACAACAACAAAGGCGCACATGGAAATGAGGCTGGCATTTCTAGTTGGAGGTGTTTTGTTCCTTCTGTTTATCTTTTTCATCTTAAAAATTCCACTTGGCTCCTCAAACTGAAGTTTTAGCAAATATTAATGAAATACATTTTGCAGCAACAATGGCCTTTATCTGGATCACTGTTAAGAGGAAATAAAAAAAAAAAAAAAAAGCTTTGGTTCCTTTATACTGCTGTGTAAACGCATGCCTTTCTTTGAAGTGTGTAATAAATGATCATTTTCTAATCTATAACGCCTAAAATATTTTATGACGTACTGTCTTAACAAAACAAACGTTAAGGAAAAATACCAGCATACTGTTTAGAGTAGATTACTTTGTTTAATAACTGGTTTGGAAACCATGAGACATTTGAAATAGCAAAAGCTGGACACAGTCCAGAAGTCCATGGGCACAAGAATGGGTATATAACAAGGGAGGATTCAAACCATGTGACACAGCAGTGACAACGGACTCCAGGTAAACGGTGAGTAAAAGAGCCAGGTGACCAGAACCCTGTATGTGATTCCATTTCTACAGAAGGCAGCAGTGTCACATCCAGGAATCCAGAGGTTTGTGATCAAACAAAATGAGAACCGAAAGTACCAAGTCCAGCATCGAGGTTATGTCAGGAGAGCAAGACGTGCAACTGGACCGAGAGAGGGTCACCAAGGGCTTCAAAGGCCCTGAAACTGAACATCTGTGTCTTTCTATGTGGTGGGACATGTATGTTTTCATTTTCATGTTGTTCTTTGTAAGTGATGCATGTTTTAAAATATTGTTTTCTACACATTCAACATTTAATAAAATAAGTGTTTTGACTCAGCAAGAAAGAATTCAGCTCTTCTTTCCCTAAACTCCACCCCTGCTTATACATAAATTCCTTCTTTAAAGTTTGTTGAATATCCTGTTTTACATTTGCTCAGTATTTAGTGAACACAGCCTGAAGAAAGGGAAAAGTTACCCCAACCTTTGAAATGGAAAGAAAACAAAGTAAATTGTGAATGGAACAGTTTCAGCCATGAGAAACTGCTGTGTGTATTCCTCTCCCTTACAGACCACACTGTGTGATGTCCCGAGTTCACTGACCTGTGACACAGCAGAAAGTATACAAGGAACAAGTCAGCCACCCTCACTTTCTAAGGCAGATGTTACAGGAAAGCAAGAATTATTTTTCCCAAGGCCCATAGGCAAGTATTTCCAAAAAACAGAAAGGAAAAATAAAACTATGGCATATCCTTGCAAATCAAAATTCATAGAACAGTGGCAGGCAGCCAACCCAACTATTTCAGGTCTGCAATCCCATCTGCTGGGCCTGTTAACTGTCAGAAAATACAAGCAAATCTCTTCTTCGGCAACTAATTCTCAATAGGGCTCTAAAAACCAGACTCCATGATGCAACTTTAGTAAGACAGAACAGCTTATTATGCTCAATAAAGCAAAGCTTTCCAGCAGTTGCGGAGGCAAAAGCCGGCTCACATGTCCCTTCGGTGGACATGGACCACAAACTCCACCCTCGCCCAGGCCTGAGGCCAAGTGTTCTCAGGTACCAGGAAGCCTGCCCCAGTCCTCTCTGCAGATGGACATGACACGAGGGCAATCTCTTCCTGCAAAACGTTATGAGCCCCAATATGTGGTCATTAATGTACTTCAGGCTCTTACTTCATAAATGGATCAAATAAACCCAACCCTGACTAAATGATGGTGACTACAGGTTGGCTCAAATGCTGCTCACAAGTCAGCCTCCTGAGCTTATGAAGTGCACTCACAGAGTTCTTAGCTTCCTGTGGGCTGTAACCCTTCAAAGAAGGCATTATTCATGCATTTTCCACTACCACAAAAAGGAACACTGCCAGTGAGGAAAGTCTTAGAATGTTGATCTGAGTATTACCAAGAAATTTTCAAACTTCAGTTCTCAGCACCCAAAGGAGTGGGGTACCCCAGGGATCTGTCATGGACTAAAATCAACTCTGGAAGGGTACCTCGTATGTAACAGGGAAAGTTCTGGACAAGAACACACAAGCAGAACCTCGTATGTAACAGGGAATGTTCTGGACAAGAACACACAAGCAGAACCTCGTATGTAACAGGGAAAGTTCTGGACAAGAACACACAAGCAGAACCTCGTATGTAACAGGGAAAGTTCTGGACAAGAACACACAAGCAGGGAGGGAAGTTCTGGACAAGAACACACAAGCAGAACCTCGTATGTAACAGGGAATGTTCTGGACAAGAACACACAAGCAGAACCTCGTATGTAACAGGGAATGTTCTGGACAAGAACACACAAGCAGAACCTCGTATGTAACAGGGAATGTTCTGGACAGGCACACACAAGCAGAACCCAGCAGACTGACTTTCTTCTTCTATCTGCTCTTCTCAGCGCCATCGCCTAAATGGACTTGGGGTTGAGATAAGGTCACCAGCCTAGGCCTGCCGCTGTGCTCATGTGGACAGCTAGACTGGCTAATGATCTGCCTAGTGCCTGGGCCCCAACTGGCATTTTCTGTGGTTGCACACTAGCTCTTCTGTGTGCTTTCTGCTGGCTACCTACTTTTGGCAAACTGGAGACAGCTCTGCCCAGGACCAGGGGGACTTTCCCACTGACACCTCCCTTCCCAGCAGGTAGTGACGTGACCTCCAGTTCTCCTTTCTGTGGTGAGACTGTGGTTGCCCTCAGATATGAGAAAGATAGGTGTGTTTTCCCAAGAGTACACCATTAAGTCAGAAATGTCCTGTATAATAGAACGTTTTGCCAGGTCTGCTGGCAAAAGAATTGGGTCCTGCCATTCCATAAATATCTGAGCCTTCCCCAGTTCTGGGCATCAGACTTCGATGAAGGGGCAGGAAAACAATTCCGCTGTGAATGACAGCAGGGAGGGCAGGGCTCTCAATCTCCCGGATGCTGAAAACAAATTAGCAGCTTGGTCTGCATCGAGCTGGCTGCTGAAGGCAGCATCTCCCCACTCCAGCTTGCACTCAGGCTCCTCCAGAACAGCACTCTTCAGGGTGGGAAAAGAGTGCCTTGAGGGCTGGGGAGAGGGCTGAGCAGTTACAAGTCCTGACTGCAGATCCTAGTGTGTTAGTTTCCCCAACACCACAGATAGCCAGGCACACAATGTGGCACATGCATCTGGAACTTGTTTGCAGTGGCAAGAGGCTCTGGCACACCCATACACACAACACTCTTTCCCCTTTCTCTTTCTCAAATAAATATAGTAGAAATACTTTTAAAAATTTCCTTCCACTTACTGTCTCTGTCTCCTGGTTATTCAACTGACAGAGCAGCATGACCCCACCCTCATGCACAAGCATCCTTTCAGAAGTGCCAGGGGATGTTGAACAAGGTGTGTGTTCGAGGGGCGTGAATTTAATAACCCTCCTCCAGGCTGAAGGACAAAAGCCATTGGTTTATGTGACCTCCTTTCTCGCCATTCAGACAGCAGGACAGACTGGACTGTGCCTGTGTATCTACCCTGGGGACACATCCAGGAGGAAGACTGCCAAACCTCTGCTTCCAAAGACGTCAGGATGACACTCACATCATTGTCCATGGTCAAGTAAGAAAAGAAGTATTCCTCTATTATTCATTCTAAAGTAGATAAACCAAAGGAAGCAGGACTTTCCAGACTCAGAGCAAAACCTTAAAAACACAGGAGGTTACATGTGCTGTAAATAATGAGCAGAGTGCACTGGGTGACAGGCAAGCACCCTGTCCAGGATGTAGTTTTCTAGAGAATATGGAAGTGGGTCTTGTTTTTAATGAAGGGGTCTTCAATCTATCTGATCCTTGTAGAATGACTGTGTTTATGAAAACAGTGTTTAGCTCTTACAAGTCTAAAGGGATGGGCAATAAGGAGAGAGGTAGTTAGTGCTAGGATTAAGGGGGAGTTCATTTCAAAAGGCGCTAACTTTGCTTTTAGAAGACCAAGAAACAAACATTAGAGGTTTCACTTGCATGCCACTGTTTTAATTTCCCCAGTTTATAGCCAGTATAAACCAAGTGTAACTGAAGTCCCACTTGGAGAGGAAAACACCCACGTCTCCTAATGCACGGTAATAATAAACTGACCTGAAATCCCAGCCCATGGGTGTCTGAGGCAGGGAGACCATGACACCCAGGACAGGGTGGGGTATACAGAGAGACCCTGACTCAAAATCATAATGATCTGAATAACGTCATCTCTGTATACAAGTGTTAAGTGTGATGGCACATTCTATATCAACTTACATCGCAATTTTAGGTCATAAAATAACTTTGGATTCTAAGAATTTCCTCATCTGTAAGATGGGGACACTATCAACTTTACTACAAAACAAAAAGAAAGACAGCAAGATTAAACTAAATTTGTATGACAGAGAAAAAGCTTTTAGCCTGTTTTTCACTGCTTGGCACGAAGGCAAGCTGGGACTCAGGAGTTCAGAGCAAACTTTCCTAGAACGGTAACAAGCTGCCAGACGCCACCTGGCAATCTACAGCCAGGGACTCCACAGAAATGACCCAGCCAGGCCCCGTTACCTTCGCATCAACTTTCTCTAGGCATGTGGAGCCACTAACCAACTCTTAGCACTATTAGGAACAAGCAGCCGAGGACTCCTGGACACTTGCAGAAAGTCACCAATGTGTAATGAAGAAATCAAATTAAACACAGACAAAAAAACAAGATAGAGAATCTACACGTAATGCTGAAAAAAAAAGAAGAAAAAGATAATACATTCAGAGAAACCAGAAAAGAGTGTCTTTATGAAAGCAGAATAGGAGGCTTAAGGGTAAAAGTCCAGTAAATAAAAGATTTTAGAAATGAAAAATGCATAAGAACAGATTTGTCAGTAAAAAAAATGATAAGCAGAAGGAAAAAATCTACTGAAATTAGGAAGAGATAAATACTTATAGACCAGGATTTGGAAAAAGAAAAGATCAGAAGTGCAGATTGGCATAAGAGGTTCTAAATAATGAAAGTCTGAAAGAAGAATATGACATATAAATTAGATCCCCTACAAGGAAATCCATCTACAAATATCCCTAAAGATACAACACTTCAGTTTCCAATGGAAGGACCAAAGGATGTCAGAATGCTGGAGCAAAGAAAAGATGAAGGCTTTAACACATGATCTCACATTGGCACGGCCCTGAACTTCCCAGGGACAATACCAGGAAGCACAAACGGGGCATCACCGTCAATGGCCTGAAGGAAAATGACTTTCACCTGATTCTTCCACCACAGTGTCAAATACTGGCAGGCCTTTAAGATTTCAACGCTTTTGTTTCCCATGGACCTGTCCTAGGAAGCTACTGGAAGATGCACTCCATCCAGATGAAGGAACAGACCAGGAGAGAAGAGAGCGCAGACCAGGAAATGGGATATCCGCCACAAGAGCTAAGGGCGTTTTCAGAATGAAAAGCAGAAATCTGAGATTTTTATAGATATGAACAATGTAAAAGCAATCATTCCAGATTGGAACAGGTCAGAAGTCTGGGAAAAACTAGTCCAATAGATAAAATGGTATGGGATATTTGATGTATTTCAGCACACTGAGAAGCAATTTTTAATTCTGGCAGGATAATATATGGTGCATTATTAATGAGTCCAGGAAACACTAAACAAAATCAAGTAGTATTACCACCAGGGAAGATGATTGCCACCACCCATGTAAGTGACCGCTGAGGTGACAGACAGCACCAGCCAAGTCCTCGGCCAACATCAGCAGTGAGTGGCCCATAGCTTGACCAGAGCCTCCGGAGACAACTCAGGGCAGAAGCACCCAACCAAGTTGCTTCCACACTGCTCAAGTACAGAAAGTGGGAGACATATGCGTTTTACCAAGTAGGGTTTCACTCTAGCCCAGGCTGACCCGGAATTCACTACAGTTTAGTCTCAGGGTGGCCTCAAACTCATGGTGATCCTCCTATCTCTGCCACTACCATGCTGGCTGAGAATAATCTATTATAACACCTAACTATATGGGATGCTGGTAAATATATGTTTGTGTTGGTGGAGATAAAAAAGCTATCATTATCACCCAAAGTAAGTTCTGTAACATTCCAAAATTGGGGAAAAAAATCAGGAAAATGTCATGTTTTAAAATATAGAAAAAAAATATCAGCTAAGAGATCAAAGCAGTTAGTTGCCTCTGATGATTAGAAATTGGGTGAAGGCTGGGGAGATTGCTTAGCAGTTAAGGCACTTGCTTATAAAGCCTAAGGACCCAGTTCGATTCTCTCGGTCCCACATAAGCCAGATGTGCATGGTGGCGCATGCGTCTGGAGTTCGTCTGCAGTTGCTAGAAGCCCTGGAGTGCCCATTCTCACTCTCTCTTTCTCTCTCTCTCTCCCTTTTTCTGTCTTAAATGAATAAATAAATAGAAACAGAAATTGGGTGAAAAGAAAGATGGAATATGAAATTATTGTATATTATTATTACAGGTCTTGCAGAGCTCAATGGCTTTTCAAACTATATGCATGTGTAAGTTGGACAGAAGTTAGAAAGAAAATGAAGTTGCACTCGTATTAACTCTCGTACAGGCAGTAACACTTTCCTTTCTCAGTGCTGTTTGGGTGCTTTGCGCCTTAACCCAGGGTGTGTGATAAGTGGCAACAAGAGGCAGCAGTGCTTGTGCAGGTCCATTAGGCCATGGGCTGCAGGTGGCAGATCAAGGCCATCTTGATCTGCGACTTAGGAATCTTATCAGACAGGGTCTTTAATGGGCTCATTCTTCTTGAAGGGATCAGCACTCTACCTCCAAGGCACTAATAGCTCAGCAAATGATCTGATTAATAAATGAAGAGTCCTGGATCCATTTTTGCAGACTCAAGTCAGGCACAAGTTCAACAGGACCTGGCACTAACTCAGAGGGTTATTTAAAAGTCATGTCATCACAGCTATTTTCTAAGAATTTCTCCACAGTCCTTTAAGCCGGTAATGATTCTGTCATGATGAACACCTTAAGATCATTACACTACTTTGAACCTAATCTTTAAGCATTATCAAAAGATTAGACACTCCAAGCCACGCCTCCTTTTCTCACACGCAAGGAAATAAGAGAGCCGGGCCAAAGACAATACTGCTAGTAGGTGAGAAGTGAGGCTGCAGCCCTTTCTCTCCCTCTCTCTCTGTGAAGCACAGGCTGGCCTCAAGCTCGTAATCCTCCCTTGTCACTCTCTCTAATTCTGGGATTGTGAGCATGTGCTACCTCACCCCGAAATAGCCCGCTTCTCTTGGAACCCAGGCTAGTGCTGATTTCCATAGCTTTTCCTCTTGCATCTCATCAAGATCCCTAAGTCCCAAGTCACTTCTGACCTGTATCACATCATTGAGGGTATATAAAATGCATCGACTGTCAGAGTGAACAGGGGATCATGTCAGCAAAAGCAGAGGAGCCCAGGAACACTCTGAAAGACTTTATAGATGTTGCTTAAAAAATAATAATAAAACAAAAAACCCAGGACGTGACTGGTCCCAGCAGAAGTCTCAGTCACAGGGTTTTACTCTTACTTTAACAGGGCTTGTCCCCCCTCCTCTGCCTGTTCCTCTTTTTTTTTTTTTTTTTTGTTGTTGTTGTTGTTTGTTTTTGTTTTTTGGAGGTAGGGTTTCACTCTGGTCCAGGCTGACCTGGAATTAACTACATAGTCTCAGAATGGCCTCGAACTCACGGCGATCCTCCTACCTCTGCCTCCCAAGGGCTGGGATTAAAGGCATGTGCCACCATGCCCGGCTCCTCTTTCATTTTTAAGACAGGGTCTCACTCTGCAGCTGAGGCACATCTTCGAGCTCATCACGCATCCTGGCTGACAGCAGTTTGTAGTGCTCCTGATTCTGCTTGCCCAGTGCTGGGACGACAAATATGAACGCACACCTAGATTTGGTGTCCTTTTCAAAACCAAGTCACTTCACTAACCTCCCAGTCATAGCAATTGTTGGGTTTTTTGTTGGGCGGGGGGTGACACTTTAATTTGGTTTTCTCACGGTTGGCTATGGTTCATTGTTGGCAAAAAATAGTCTGTCTCAGAGTAGTCATGACTGCGACATCTTGTAAGGGTTATGAAAACTGCTAAAAGGAGATAGTCCACTGTAGCCCAAAATGAAACTTTGATCCAAATATTGTAGACTTGTTCTGGCATACAGAATTGAGCCCTTTAAGAAGGCCTCAATAAGCCAGGCATGGTGGCGCACGCCTTTAATGCCAGCACTCGGGAGGCAGAGATAGGAGGATTGCCATGAGTTCAAGGCCACCCTGAGACTACATAGTGAATTCCAGCTCAGCCTGGGCTAGAGTGAAACCCTACCAAAAAAAAAAATAAAAATAAAATAAAAAAGAAGGCCTTCATAGATACAGTGTTTTGTGAAATGTGAAATGATCCCTGTGCTTGACTGTCATGACAGTGTTAAAGACCTGAAACCTCTCAACGTGCGTTCAGTCACGTTGTGTTGCCAGCTAACCCTCACTGTTCACGCGTTCAAACACAGGAAGTCCAAATGCAGCGGAAGAAAGACTCTCCTGCTATTTTCATTTCACATTATAATCAATGCTGTGATACTTTCCAACTCACTAGAGACTGCGGCAACCATTTTGTCACTTTCCATTCATGGACAAAATGGAATTAAGGGGAATGTGACATAAAATGTTGAACTACAGCAAGCTGGGCTGGCACACTTCATAGAACAAGCAACCACAAAATTCACTTCCCGACAAGCTCCTCCTCTACCTCTGTAAACAGGACCGGTCTTTCTACTTTGCAAAATAGGGCAACAATTTCCCTGAGTGTGCAAGGAGAGGTCCCGTGAC
Source organism: Orientallactaga sibirica (assembly GCA_036365145.1). NCBI lineage: Eukaryota > Metazoa > Chordata > Mammalia > Rodentia > Dipodidae > Orientallactaga > Orientallactaga sibirica. Next base: position 18,249,834 of record JAEOAD010000037.1, read on the forward strand.
CATGGCGGGTTGTCTGCACCCCTCAGATAAAGTGCAACACAAAGCCTGATTTCCTGAGGATCAGACTCATCTGGAGAAGGGTGAAAGATAGAGGGAAAAAATAAGAACAAACCAAAGCTGAGGCTCTATGCTTAGCCTAAATCTCCAGAGAGAGGTGGGGCAGTGTGATCACCACCCCATCCTGAGCGGGAAGCTACCTTCCTCCCAAACCATCACTAAAGCTATGGAACTTGGTGGCTTTTAATTCTTTTTTGGATCCTGTCTTGATTGCACAGAATTCATAAATTCCCCATACCTTCTTCTTTTCCATAGAGTGAGAAGACAGAGACAGTGATGTGAAATCCCCCCTCAAATAGTCACAGTTCCATTCAACATATGATAGATGTCCTTGAAATTCCACACTTGCAAGAAACCGCACACTCAGGAGGACAAGTATAGCTGAGGCTATTTATTTTAGGAAGACATTTAATTCACAACCCAGATATAAAATTAGATATCTTAGAAGATGTACACTTTGGGGATTCTCTAGTAACTGACTAGGGATCTGCGGTAATGCTCTCCTCCTGAGTCACTGAACTGATACGTCAGTCAATGTAAGTTTAAGCAGCTCACAACAGTTTGCTTTTGCTCAAAACTGACTCTTCATTCCCCAAGGCCCATTAGGCTACTTGTACCACTAGCAACTCAAAACTTAACTTATAAAAGAAATTTACTGGGGCCTCAGTAGTTAGGGCGCTTGCCTACAAAGCCTGACAACCTAGGTTCCATTCCCCAGTACCTGCCTAAAACCAGATGCACAAAGGGGCACACACAACTGGAGTCTGTTTGCAGTTGCTAGAGGCCCTGGTGTATCCATTCTCTCTGTCTGTCTCTCTTTCTATTACTCTCCGCTTGCAAATAAATAAATAAAATTATTTTTAAATATTTAAATATTATACTACTTTGAACCTAATCTTTAAGCATTATCAAAAGTTTAGACAAAATATTTTTGTTTGTTTATTTAAGATAGGGTCTCTCGCTGGTCCAGGCTGACCTGGAATTCACTATGTAGTCTCAGGCCTAGAACTCACAGTGATCCTCCCACCGTTGCTGGGATTAAAGGCATGCACCACCATACCCGGCTATTTTTTTTAAATATATTTTTTTTAATTTACTGGGCTAGGCAAATGGCTCACTAGTTAAAGGCACTTGCTTCTCAGCCTGTTGACTGGAATTTAAATCCCCAGCACTCATGTACAGCTGGACACAAAGTGGTAGTGCATACACTGTAAACCCAATGTGCTTATGGCAATGGGAAGCAGAGTCACAAGAATCCACAGCATCAAACCGTAAGAGACACCCTCCACAACACAAGGTGGAAGGAAGGACAGGAGCGACACCTGAGCTCATCTTCTGACCTCCAGCGTGTGTACACACACACACACACACACACTAAGAAGGAATCAGGAAAAGGACTCTCCTGGTAAATGTGGTACTATCACTAAGCAATCCTGTTAGGCAGGACTCTGTGCTCAAAAACGTATGAAACCACGGCTCCTCTGACACACGTGCTTCACGGAAGCCACCGTGATTTCCGGTTCCGCCATCAAGAAGACCATCAAGTCACAGTGCCGAGTCCCATTTCTGGTTCTGCCCACCCTGTGGCATCCACCCTCATGCATTTGTGTGAACAAGAAATCGCAAAAGGCGGCTGTCTCACTGGCCGTCTTTAAACAAGCTGGCCTGCGCGGCTGCTCAAGAGAAGTAAGATGTACTGAATGTTCTCTGTCGGCTCTTTTGCTGGAGTTACTTCAGAACGTGTCTGTCACGTGGATGTCAAGAGGACATCTTCATGATGTCACACCCACTGGGCCAATGTGCCCGGAGTCTCTGGAGAGCCATGAGGTCCAGGAGGACATGTGGTGAACCCTCTCTGAGGCACCGAAAGCGGTCGGTTGCTTTTCTTCTTGTTATGAAACACATATCTGAAGACTACGTCGTGGGTATTTTTGGTAAAAATATTTGGTGAATATCAAATTTTAAAAATATTTCACTGTATAAGCTGAATTGAGTTTCCACAATTCAGCCAAAAACTCAACCTGACAGGTAAATGTTTATTTCCTTTTACTCATATTTTTAAAATAACTAGTTATATTCATACACACTCATATACATACATATATGTAGGCTCAAAACCAAGAAAGGCCAATCACTTTAGATAAGAATTATAAATTCAGAGGCTGGAGAGATGGTTTAGTGGTTAAGGTACTTGCCTGCAAAGCCCTTATAAAGACCTAGGTTCAATTCCCCAGTACCATGTATAGCCAGATGCGCTAGGTGGCACATGCATCTGGAGTTCATTTGCAGTGGCTGGAGGCCTTGGCATGCCCATTCTCTCTCTATCTGCCTTTTTCTCTCCCTCTCTCTCTCTCAAAAAAAAAAAGGAAATACATAAAATATTTTAAAAGAATTATAAATTCAGAAAAAAATGCATTCCCCATTCATTTTGTTTAGATTTTCTGTGCCTGAGTTTTTCCATATGAAAACAGACGTAACAGTGGGATCCCTGCCACACTTTGCACTAACGGGAGCTAGATGGCATTGCTAAGCCATCACGTACATGCACAGTTACTTTCCTCATCATTACTACATAATACTGAGAGAAGCAGCTTTAGTGAGGAAGTATTTACCGTTAGCTCACTGTTTCAGGAGATGTCAGTCTAATAGTGAATCAGAAGGCTTAATCATGAACAAAATCAACATCAGTATGCTGTACATATAATTACTCAATTTGCTATACAGTTATAAGAAACACCAAATGAGCAATAAGAGTTTTGCCTACCTCACGGCACTTTTTATCAGTCCCTCTCTGGAGCCTCCTGAATGGGTGATGTCAGAGCCTGCGAGGTATTCTACCATTGCGCCCACACCCCTAAATCCTTCCTACAACTTTCTATCTTGAGAGCAGCATGTGGAAACCTATGATGCATCTTCTTCCATGTTACAGCTCAATTTTCTCTTGCCAGGGAACTGCCAGCCAAGCTTATTTGTGAACAGAAAGGCTAAGAAGGGCACATAGGAGTGCTTTGGTAGACATTACTGTTCAAAACTACCCGGGTAGTTCTTCCATGTGCCAAGAAAAGAGAGACGATGAAAAGAAGTCAATGATGCAAGGCGTGTATGTGTCAGAGGGAAAGCTGCACCCAGCACAGAAATGTCAAGAGACAAATTACATAGAACAAGTATGACACTCAGAAGGGTTTCCTATCAAGTCCTGCCCCTCATCTGTCCTTATTCTGAAGGAACAGAACCAAAAGACAGCCATTTGTGAGACAAACATGAATGACTCAGATTCCTCCTCAGAAGACATGGTTAAGACTAATGTGCTCCTCTGGGCATTTGGATTTCTCATACTGAAAAGTCTCCTTCAACTTCCTTCATTTTTCTTGGGGGAAGGGGTGCCATAAAATGCACTAGCAGAAAGGGAACTCCAGCTGTTCTCCTCCAGCGCTAAGCCCTACACCAAGGCAGAGCCCCACACAAGGTCTGAATCCTTTGCTTTCTCATGATGAGCAATTGTGATGTTTACATCAAGGAGAAAGTGTCATCCCTTTTCTATTAAAGGTGGGAGTCTGGCCGTGGGTGTTGCAAACTACACATATGGCTGAGAGGTGCATTTTTGCCATCAAAGTGTTAGTGGGTACAAAGTTGGGTAGGGTGAGACAGGCGCCCTCCTCCTCTTATTCCGGAAGTACAGAGCCCTGGACAGGCTGGGAAGAAGCAGTCAGGCGATGTGCGTTCCACCACATTCAAAAGGTTTGTTTGCACTGATCCTGCAAGTCAGTTTCCTGAAAATGACAACGGCACAGTAATCCAACTCCAGAAAAACAAGTGAATGTATCCTTTATGCATGAAACCATACTATGTAACAAATTTGTATTTTAAAAGTTGAAAAGGCACATCATTAGAGGAGTTTAAATTAACACAAGTTTTGGGATACCCAATCCATGAATATTTTATACCAATGAACAATGCTTTCTTTTCTTTCCTTTTTTCTGTTTTTTTCAAGGTAGGGTCTCACTCTAGCTCAGGTTGATCTGGAATTCACTCTGTATTCTCAGGATGGCCTCAAACTCAGGGCGATCCTCCTACCTCCGCCTCCCGAGTGCTGGGATTAAAGGTGTGCACCACCGCGCCTGGCTTCTTTTCTTTCTTGAAACATAGTTTTATGTTGTAGCCCATTCCCACGCTCGATCCGCCTACCCCAGCCTCTTCAACACTAGGATCACAGTTATGCACCAACTACCAAACCCAGTTTCTAACTTAATAATATCAGGATGCCTGCGCTTGAATGTGAAGGTTGAAGCCAAGCAAAACCAACATTCAAAAGAGCAACACGTACAGTGGTGAGTGACGGCAGCCAGGCCCATGGTGCACGGTTAATACACAAAAGTCAATCACTGTCCTGTATAAATAACATAGTGTGTGAGTAAAATTTAGAATTTAAAATGCTATGTTATCGCAGGAAAAATGGCTCAGTGGCTAAAGGCACATATTTGCAAAGCCTGACGGCCCAGACTTACTTCCTCAGATGCCCATGTAAGCTAGAGGGAGAAAAATGGCACAGGGGCTGGAGAGATTGCTCAGTGGTTAAAGTGCTTGCCTCTGAAGCCTAAGGAACCAGGTTCAATTCCCAAGATGCACTAGGGGGCACATGTGTTTGCAGTTCATTTGCAGTGGCTAGAGGCCCTAGCACTCCCATTCTCTCTGTCTCTCTCTTAAATAAAAGAAAAAAGAAAGGAAGAAAAGTGGCACAAGCATCTGGTGTTTGCTTGCAGTGGTGAGAGGGCCTACACACACACACACACACACACACACACACACAAACACACGTAAATAAGAATACAAATAAACATACCACAAAAGCTGAAATAATTATAACGAAATATGCATGGGGTCTATATAAGGAAAACTAAGTAACTAAGTGCCCGGATGAAAGCCATCAGAGAATTAAAGCAATATTGAAATAGTCCATGTTCATGGAAAGATGCTGGAAATAGTTACTTTCTTGCTGTTGGCATAAAGCTCCTGACCAAAAGCAGCTGATGGGAGTAAAGCTTTTTCTTGGGCTTAGGGGGGGCTCCGTGTTGGTAGGAGACAGCACGGCATGAGCAGATGCTACGCGTCACCTCTGCCACAGCATGTGCAGTGCAGCAGCAGCAGAGGGAGTCACTGACAAACGCTGACAAGCTGGGGCTACTGAACCTTGAAGTCCACCCCAGCAACACACCTCCCCCAGCAAGGCTCCACCCCCCAAACTGCCATCAGCTGGGGACCAAGAACTCAAAACACATGAGGTTATTGGGGACATTTAATTCAAACCACCATAGACTGGATATTGTCAAGATGTCAGTTTGTCCTAACTTTATATGAAGAGGGAAAAGAGCCCAAAGAATCCAGCCAGAGGGTTCACACTGTGAGAGTCCAAGAATCACTTCCATCCATATTTTTTGGGGGGGGCAAGAAAAATACTAATAAATAAATTGAATATAATAGCACCAAGACATAAGCCTGCATAAATAGAGTTAGCTAATCTTTTTTTCTAAAATTCTATTTATTTATTTATTTGAGAGGGAGAAGATGAGAGAATGGATGCACCAGGGCCTTTAGCCACCTCAAAGAACAAACTCCAGATGCATGCACCACCTTCTGCATCTGGCTTTAAGTAGGTACTGGGGAATTGAACCAGTGTCCTTAACCTTTGCAGGCAAGCTCCTTAATTGCTGAGCCATCTCTCCATCCCGGGTGAGTTGATTTTTGACCAGGGAGTAATGGCAATGAATATTGATACGTGCGAGACAACAGCTTACCAGAGGAAATTAGACAGAAGCCTTACTCCCTTCTTAAAGTTAACTCAGAATGGATCACAGACTCATGTAGAATGCAATGCACTAAAACCACATAGCATAGAAGACAATCTAGAAGAAGCTGAGTTTGGAAAGACTTTTTAGATGTCACACCAAAGGCTGTGCTGGGGTGGGGGCAGGATGGTCATAGATATGCTGAACTTCAATAAAATTAACTTTTTTGCTATGAATAAAAAGAGGAACAGAAAATAATACAGTTAAGGCAATGAAAATTCAAGCCATGGGCTAAGAGAAAGTACATCTTATTCAAAATATTCAAAGACCTCTTAAACTTAATTAACAGCATGAAGTAATTCTGTTTTCAGAATGTCCCAACCATCCTAACACTTCACAACAGTGATATACAAGTGGTGCATGAAACAGGTGCCACATCATATGTCATCAGAAAAATTCATGGAAAGGAGATAGCTAGCTATTAGAAAGTCAAAATTCGGTGCACTGGCCACACCCATGCTGTGGGGATGCAGATCACTAAGGACTGTCATTAATGGTGAGTGGGGACACAGCATACTTCCGACACTTTGTAAAGACAGTTGGACAGATTTTTTGTGAGGAGTTTTTGTTATGTTTTGTTATGACTTGTGCTTCTTCTGAGACAGGCTTTTACCATGGAGTCTAGGCGAGACCAAAGGCTGGCCATCAATCCATAATCATCTGGCTTTAGGCCCCTCAGTGCTGGCATTCCAGGCATGGCCGCCAGACCAGCAGTGTTACAAAGCTAAACTTTGACCAAGTGGCCCAGCAAGTACACTCCTTGGTAAAACTTCATCCACACAGAAAGCTGCGCATGTTTAGAGCAGCTTTGACTCATAACCATAGAACTTGAAAGCTACCAAGAGGACCTTCAGTAAGTGAATGGATAAACGTTTACACCCAAACAATGGATCATGAGGAATGCTCAAAAGAAATGATCTAAGCCACAAAGAGACGTGGAAGACACTGAAATGCACATGTATGTGACTGCATCTAATCTGAAAATTACATAGATGGAATGGTTCCTACTCTAGAACATTCTGGAAATTGCAAAAGCATGGAGACAATGGTTGTCAGAGGTCGGGGGAAGGGAGAAAAGAATAGACCAACTACAGGGGATTTTTAGGGAAGTGAAAATATTTTGTGAACTATTATACGGGGGCCAGGCACGGTGGCACAGGCCTTTAATCCCAGCACTAGAGAGGCAGAGGTAGGAGGACTGCTGTGAACTCAAGGCCAGCCTAGAACTACACACTGAGTTCCAGGTCAGTCTGGGCTAGAGTGAGACCCTCTTTTCAACAAAACAATATCAAAAAATATTATAAGGCAGATGGAGTTGTAACTCGCTGATAAGAGTGCCTGCCTAGCATGCACAAAGCCCTGCGTTCAACCCTCAGCACTGCACAAACCAGCCATGGTGGTGCAAGAGAGATGGAGACAGGATGGCAGGAGGTCAAGGTCACTCTTGGTTACAGCGCAAGTTATGCATATAAATAATTACACATTTATAAGTAGGTGTACTGCACCAAGATAGAACCCAAGTATATGGACCCCATGGACGCTGAGTGAAAATGCTGTGTTAACACAGGCTGTGCAAAGACCACACGTGCATAACTCTGGTCAGGGTGCACTGATAAGGGAGGGTGCTGTGCACATGCATGGAATAGGGGCATGTGGGGAATTTCTGTACTTTCTTCTCAATTTGTTTAAAATGACTCTTAGAAAGAGAGCCAGCACTTGGAGGCTGAAGATCGCTGTGGGTTTGAGTCCAGCCTGGGAGTACAGACTGAGTTCCAGTTCAGCCTGGCATACAGTGACACTACCTTGATACAGAAACAAACAAACAAACAAACAAACAAACAAACAAACAAAAATGTTGTGTTACTTTTTTTAATAAAACAAAACTGAAAACAAGTTTTGTTTTTCTTTATAAATTATTTATTTATTTATTTGCAAGCAGAGAGAGAGAGAAGACAGACAGAGAGACAGAGAGGATGGGCACGCCAGGGCCTGAGGCCACTGTCAACAAACTCCAGATGCATGAGCCACTGTGCATGTGGCTTTACGTGGGTACCAGGGAATCAAACTGCCTTAGCCGCTGAGACATATCTTCAGCCCATGTTTTGATTTGTTTTTAAATAAAACCACATCCACTGAATGAATTCAACTACTTTTTGAAGATGTGGATTTCCAAAACCAGGCCACAGGCAACAAAAACAAAAGTGGGATCCATAAACTAAACAAGGACACCCCGCTCTGATGGCCGACAAGACAGTGTGAGGAGTGGGAGAAAATGTCTGCAACCTTTGTATGTGAGACACAACATCCAAAGCACGAAAGGAGCGCCTTCAAATCAACAGAACATAAATTGTAAAATGTTCAAAGTACCTGATTCGATTTTTCTCCAAAAAGCAAATACAAATAATGGGGCTGGGCATGTGGCTCTGTGGGAAGATTGCCTGCCCAGCATACCCGAAGCCCTGAGTTTGAGCATTAGCTGGTCATAAACTGGGTGTGGTGGTGCATGTCTGTAATCCCAGCACTGAGGAGGTGGAAGTAGAAAGATCAGCAATCCAAAGTCACCCGTGGAAATGTGAGACCCTGACTCGAAGGAAAACAAAAATAGACAAGCGGGGCTGGAGAGATGGCTTAGCAGTTAAGGCATTTGCCTTTGAAGCCTAAGGACCCAAGTTCAATCCCCCAGAACCCACATAAGCCAGATGCACAAGGTGATGCATGCATCTGGAGTTCGTTTGCAGTGGCTGGAGGCTCTAGTGTACCCATTCTCTCTCTCTCTCTCTCTCTCTCTCTCTGCTTACAAGTAAATAAATAAATTATTTATAATATATAAAAAAAGGAAAGAAACTGGGATAACAGGCTACCGTGCACTCTTTATTCTATTTGGTGCTGGGGATCAAACTCAGGGCTTCATGCATGCCAGACAGGCACTGTACCCACTGAGTCCTTCCCCACCCTGAATGAATAATTGTAACAGAAAATGCATCAAAATCTTCTTGCCTCTGTGTCCTCATCAGTTTAATGACAGCAGGGTTGAAATGTTTTTAAAAGGTACTTTATACTTGATTTAAAAAAATTACAAAGTAGACTCCTGGAAATATTTTGGATTGTCTAGATCAAACATAGCTTCAAAGCAACCTGTTCCTTACAGAAGAGCCTTACTACTCAACCAAAAACACCACTGAGACTGTGCCACTGCCTTCTGGAACTTATTCAGCAGTCAACAGATATGTATGATGAGCTTATTCTGCACCAGGCAAAGGGGATCCGACAGTGAAGCACACAGATGGGATTGTAAAAGCTCCTAGCATAGGGGGCTTAAAGGGAAGGTATGCTACAAACTGAGCTGACACCGACTCTAGTAGCATTGCCTCAATCAGATGCTGGAATTATAAAGTATGCCTTATCGTGTCACCCTTTAAAGAAAACCTCTAGTTATTGCATCATGATTCATTGCTTCTTTCTACAGCACCTTGTGAAATACATGGCGACTTTGATTGGATGACAGGCAGAAATTCAGAACTCAGGGATACTGTGAAGAGTGAAAGCTGGAAGTCCACTGTTGTAGTTACCGTCTCATTGCTGGGAGGGAACACATAACCAAAAGCCATGATGGCAGGAAAGTGCCTATTTTGGCTTAGAGTCTGCAGGGGAAGCTTCATGATGGCAGGGAGAGCATGGCATGAGCAGAAGCTGGATATCACCTCTGCCACAGCAGGTAGAAAACAGAAGCAGGAGGGTGAGCCGAGCCCTGGTAACAGGTAATGGGTTGTAACACCTCTAAGCCCTCTGCCAACAATACACTTCCACCAGCAAGGCCAAGCATTCAAGACAGTGAGTTTATGGGGGACATTGAATTCCAACAACCACATGTAGCTTTAGCAAGTTCACATTCGGACCAGCAGAACTACTGCCCGCTCCCCGGCACACGTGCTGGCAGATGACTCACATTCTATGACTCCAGCACTGCAGCACAGGTGATGACAGTGAGCTTCCTCTGGGTCTCAGGAAGTCACTATCTGCCCAGCACAGTGCCTGACACAGAGTAAGTGCTCAGCTCAGCAAATCACCCCGCTGCCTTGCCCACAGATTCAGGAACAAAGAGGCAAAAGTCACGGAAATCGAGGCTGCGCTGAGTGACAGGGCACTTACTGAGCTTCATTTGGAGTGATGAAAATGTTCTGAAATAAACTGTAATGATGGCTGCAAAACACTGAATATGGCAAAAAAAAAAAAAAAAAAAAAGAAAAACAGTGAATTGCACACTTTAAGTGTGTAGATTGTATGGTATGTGAATTATATCTGAATAAGGCTGCTATAAAAATTGTGTAAAAAATCAATGAAATACTTTAATCAATAGGCTTAGATGGCCAACAGCTATTCTTAGCAAACTGTGAGATCATTTTCACCTTGTAGCTGGAAATTTATCTTGAAGTCAAGTCACAATAACATTAAGACTTTCCTTACAAATTCCTCCTTAGAGGGAAAACAATAAAGAAGAAAATCAAACACACGCACACACACGCACGCACACACACGCACACACCCTCACTAGAGAACTTTAGTCTTTTCCCATACCTGAGACCTAAGAAAAGGTGACTTTGAAATGTTTGAGGTTTTGTATTCAAATACAGGAATGAATTTAGCTTTAATATCAAGCAATAAAAGGGGTTCAAAGGCCTTTTCTTGGTGAGTTCCAGACTTAGTGCTCTATGACCCTGATGTCACCACCCAGAGCTCTAACAAACGAAGCAAAGAGCAAATGTTGCATCTAGACGGAAGCCAAAGAGGGCCCGGCTCCTCAGCCACTCGGAAGCGGGGAAGGACGGCTTCTTCCTTGACTGGACAAGGAGCTGTTGGACAGCTGGAGTCCCTCCCAGGGAGCCCGTCTTTGATAAACGTTTACCAAGACATGGAAACAGGACCAGGCTGTGGGAGCTCAGCCCATTGCAGATATGGTGATGGAAGAGGGCAACCCCGTCTCTGAGGAAGGGTGAGGTCATCCATGCCCATGGCCCAGTCCCCCTCCATGGCTGGCGGATGAGGATGCTAAACGTGCGCTCCGGGAGGCAGCAGTGAGCTGACCGTCCTGGACAAGAGCATGAAGGTGGGCGGCCGCTAAGGACCACCCTGGTCCTCACGCATGGACCAGCGTGTGCTGGGCGTCCCTCTACTGGGATCTGGCCTGACTGCCATGCAGTTCTAAAATGTACATGTTTGTCTCGTCGCCTTTTTTTATAGAGCTTACTCCAGTGTTAATGTAGTTTTAATAAGTAAATTTTTAGGTTGCAAAACTTGACTCCTGATGTTTATATAAATTAAATCACAGAAACTCTGACCTTGTAAATGGAGGTTGTGCATTCAGTACTATATTGCCGCTTTTCAACTCCTGAGATACTATTCATTGTCAACTTGTTTCCATTTATAAATAAACCATACTATAGTTTTTTTTTTTTTTTTTTAATGTTTGGCCTAAAAATGTTAAGCTGAATCCTGTTTATTTTTTACATTGTCAACTATTATCACACCCAAAGTTTGCTCACATTATCTTATCAGTGCAGCACAGGACAAGGAGGTCCAGGACAAAGCAAAGCCCAGGAAAACAAAACAAAATCCTCAAAGCTCCTCTGTTCCCTTTCCTCTCCGGTCAATAAATCGTTATGGTCTGCATGGAGGCCCATCTTCCGCTGCTTGTTACGGACACTAGTAACAGTCGTGCCACCGAGCTTGGAAGCCTTCGGTGAGTTTTGTTGCTGTTTATTGGTATCTTGACACTGAAGCTTTAAACTTCAGCATTTCAGATTGCCATGGTGGTTTCACAGCGGAAGCGCCAGCCACTCCAGGAAGCAGAAGCACAAGCACAAGCAAAAGGGTCTCTTATTTCTGGAGTTTAAGGCTGATTTAGGACAATTTAGCTAGAACGTATCTCAAAAGGCAGCAAACAAACAAAACCCACACTGCTTCCAGACTAATCAGAGGCAACTAAGATGGTCTTTTTCCTGACAAAGACACAGACTGGATTTTCAACTTGGGTTTCCTTTATCATCATGTGAAAGAGGACAAGACAGATGCACTTTGGGGGAGATGGGACACCTGTGAGCTGGCCCATCACCACTGGCGATGGCTCTCAGAGCTATCCGCACTGTCACTGGCAGCCCTCATCAGTGGCCAAGGAAGGTGAGGGTTCACAGCCAGAAACTCAATGACAAGCTATTCTTCAGCCTCTAAACGTCTGTGGACTTCTGTCCTAGGATCAAGGCTGGACCCTTTCTGTTATCGCCAATTTTCTGGCACACTCACATGGGAAATGATGTTCCTCCTTTTGAACAGTGGTCACAAGCACCACACACTCGCCCTCTCCATAACCTCGTGATTGTGCTGGTCCAGTCACCACTGATGCCAGTGGATGATGAAACACACACGGTGAAAGCATCACCTATGCTCCTTGCAAACCGCGGTTGGGTTTCTTTCTCTTTCTTTCTTTCTTTCTTTCTTTCTTTCTTTCTTTCTTTCTTTCTTTCTTTCTTTCTCTCTTTCTTTCTCTCTTTCTTTCTTTCTCTCTTTCTCTCCCTTTCTCTCTCCTTCCTTCCTTCCTTCCTTCCTTTCTTTCTTTCTTTCTTTCTTTCTTTCTTTCTTTCTTTCTTTCTTTTTTTGTTGGGTTTCTTAACCACAGAGCTACATACCTCAGTAAATAATGTTCCACTCTGTAAACTCTGTGCTCAGTTACCAAAAATACAAAATAAGGCTGGATTAATGTTTAATATCACTTCAAATTAATCAGAATCTCGAAAGAAATGTTTCACTATTTAAAGTAAGAAGATGGAAAGTGAACGCTGAGGGAAAGCAATAACACCACCATACGTTAGGCCTGTCTTCAGCTAGGTTCAGTATTTGCCTTTCAAGGCATTAGCTTAAAACCCAAATGCAGCACATTTATGACTCTGCAGATAGATACAAGAGAAACAGAACTTAAGAACATCTCTAGTGGCTTAAAAAAGAATCATTTATTTCTCCATTAATTACCTTTAACTTTTTTGATTTTTTTTTTTTCTTGAGATAGGGTCTTGCTCTAGCCCAGGCTGACCTGGACTTCACTATGTATCTCAGGGTGGCCTCAAACTCACAGGGATCCTCCTACCTCTGCCTACTGAGTACTGGGATTAAAGGTGTATGCCACTATGCCTGGCTGGTTTTAGATTTTCTTTTCTTTTCTTTTTTTTTTTTTTTTTTGGTTTTTCCAGGCAGGGTTAATTACCTTTAAAACACTAATTTCCTAAATCACCTTGCTTAGAAACCAAAGGTATTAAACACAGGGTGGAGAAGCCCCATCCACATGCCTGACATTACATCTTAAGTCTTAAGAATTAAACTCACTCTGTTGTTTGTATTTCTATTCTCTTTTCTGAAAACCCCCACTGAAGTTCTAAGCTCTTTCTCTCCTTCCTTCCTTCCTTCCTTCTTCCTTCTCTTTCTTTCTTTCTTTCTTTCTTTCTTTCTTTCTTTCTTTCTTTCTTTCTTTCTTTCGAGGCAGAGTCTGTGTAGCTCAGGTAGCCTCAAATTTAAGATCCTTCTGCCTCTGCCTCCCAAGTGCTGGGATTCCAAGAGAGAGCCACACACTGCACATGTCAATGTGAGGCTTGATTTGTACATGAACCACTTTCCTTACGACTATGGTTTTCTGGAGTGTTCCAAAATTCATTCAACAGAAACCACAAAAAAGGAACCAACTGTGCCTGGGTCATTTGAGAACTCAGCCATAAGGTCCATCTTGCCACATTAGTGGGTGAAGAAGAATAGCCAAAACCACTCCGGTCCCCCAGGGGTCACCTGGAGCTTCAAGGCAGGCCTCCCCTTTCCGTTTCTGATTCAATAACTGCTCACCTGCCACACTTCTGCATCCTGATAGACATTTGCCAGAAAAAGGCTGGTGTCCCTGCCCAATTAATACTTGGGAACTGGAGGCAATAATACATACAGCTCCCTAAAAGCGAAAAGATCACAGGACTTGCAAAGGGCCTAGCTTTCATCTCCCTTCCCTTTCTTCTCTGCTGCCCCACCCCCAACCAGGTGGTTCTCAACCTTGTCTATCCATCGGAAATGCCTTTGGGTCAGTCCTAAAACACTAATGGCAGGTCAGCAAAACATATCCGATGGCCAAGGCAGACCAGCTCAGTGCCCGGGTGGTGCCTGGATATCTGCACCTCACTCCAGGCGACTCTACGGTATAGTGCTGAGAACCCATGCTTTATCATCCTGCAGATGTTTAAAAGGCTGTTTCTGGAAAATACCAGTTTTCCTTCCTCTCTTTTCCTTTTCTCAGGGTAGATATTCCAGAATCAGTGAGAATCAGTGAACCAAGTCTGTCTGTCATTAGCCTCCCACCCAAGCCCAATAAGAAACACAACCCAATAAAACGCAAAGGGTTAGCCCATTGAAGAAAGCTAAGAATTCAAGCTTAACACATATATTTACTCACACTGCTATATACACCATGATTTTCCTTTTTTTTTAAAAAAAAAAGCAGAGCAAATTTTAACATAACTCTACTTAAGCAGGTGTAGCCCAAATGTCACAAATGAAATGCTATAGAAATTCTTTCCAACATCTGTGATTAATTTGGTTTAATACATCACTGTTCCCATACATTACCTTAAAGAAGAAAGATCAGAGTAGAATAACCAAACATCCACACGTAGTAACAGTTTTTCTCTCCTATTGGGCATAATCTTAACCCACTAGCTTTGTCCAGAGAGAACGTCACCCTTAATGTTATTCCCGAGTGCAGAAGAAGCACAGACCGAGACTCCTCTGACGAGGACTCCCATGTGCAAGAAATGATTCATTATTAAATCTGTATTTCACATTCCAGTCTTGCTGTTCCCTACCTCCATCTAAGGGAGTCACAAAAATATTCCATATTCCTCAGTGTTTGAAACTATAAATTCTAGGATCTGAAACATAGGCATATATTTCTACCCATGTGTGAATGCAAGTAACAAATTAAGTTTGTGGAAAACTCTTCGAGTTACACACTGTTCTCAAAAAAAAAAAATATGGGAAGGATTTTGTTCAGCCTAATCTATAGCACTAATCAGAGGCACATGGCAGTTCTATAAAAGCCAGACTGAAGCACTGTGCTTAGTAAACCTCAGATCACATACCACTGTATCGTACTTTACCCTCCTTTTCTCTCACACCATCTGCTTTTTAACTTTGCAAAATCACTGGCTCCCAACATGTTTGTTTTGTGACTCTCTCTGTTTTTCCAAGAGGGAAAAATTAATTGTAAAGTGAGTCTAATTTTTAAAATTTATACAAAGGCTTTAAATATACTATACATATGTATATGCATATAAGTACACACATATATATGCATATATATGGCACACTCTTGAAAATGGATGCAGATTAAGCACACATCTTATGACTCAGACATTCACTAAGATTAGTTATTAAATTACATGGCGATCAGAAGTTTAATTTATTCAGCAAAAATAACTGTGAACAGCTCCAGCTCCTCTTGTCACTAGAGTGGACATCTACACATCTTAAATCCTGAAAAGTGTTAAATGTGAGGAAGCAAAGAGAAGCCTGGGCTACCCAGGGTCTGCTAGTACTGCTCTTGAAAGCTTTCCTTCTAGAGCTGTGAGTGGGCTGTATGAATGCCCAAGGACATCCACAGACATGGAAGGGTGGCAACATAGAAAAGTAGATCTATTAAAATCTGGAGCCCACCAGAGATGAAAGTGCACGCCTGTCACCAGCACTCAGGAGGCTGAGGCAGGTGAGACATGAGTTTATTACCAGCCTGAGGTACATCAGCTCAAAAAAAAAAAAAAAAAAAAAAGAATTATGGAAGCCAAATATTTTAGAAGCCAGAAGCCAGGTAGAACTGGTGAGGTTTTATATCTGCAATGTCAAAACAATATTGTAAAGCTCTTTCAGGCATATGACTACAGAACTAGAATTCCACTTTAATTTATATACTGCTTTAGTTTATAAACATAGATTTTTTTTTCCTCCCCAAATAATCCTCTTTTATTAGAAGCTAAGGTTAAAAGTCAAAAGCAAACAGACTTCTAGACAAACTGAAAAATAACTCAATCTGTCCCAGAAAGCTTGTGGCTAATTTTATAACATCCACCACCCAGTGAGGTCACACTACAGGAAGACAGTCCTACCGGACACTTACATAAATAAAATTATGACAAGCAATAAACTGTCGGTTGCCAACTCACTGCTAAGAAATGGGAAGACAAGGCTCCACCCTGTCAGTAAATGTCCCAGTGCAGGAACCTGACATTCAAGGTTATGGACATGAATCCCATTCTTCCCAAATGTGTGTCTAGACTCACTAGCTATGGCCCTATTAATGTCCTCTTTTCTTTTCTACACTTTTCACAATCAGACAAAACCCTTTTCACCATTTCCGCCCTGAGGAAAGTCTGAGGGAAGCCACACTGCACAACTTAGGTAAGGAGAGAAGCTTGCTCGTGTCCTGGCCCTTGGGAATAGAGTCCTAAATAAATAAAGAAGGTAAGAAAAAATGCCTTCCAGTTCCTGCTTAATTTTACTTATCTGCATGTGTGTGCACGAGTATATGTGCTACACACGGGCCACTTTGCATCATGGGATGCTGGGGACCTGACCCTGGGCCAAGAGAAAAAGAGCAGGTCCTTCTACCATGACAAGAGCCATCGCCTCAGCCCTACAGTGCTATTTGATGTCTTTCCAGAAAGCATGAAAAAACAAAATTAAAAGTACAAAGAGAGGAAAAATACAAAACCAAGAATATCCAAGGCCAAAAGTCAATGTTTGCGCTCACCTCCACTGGCACAAGTCAGAGCACACCGCACAGCCACTGTCTCCATTCCTTTTTCTAGTGCAAATAATTCCTTTTCTTCCTCCCTGGCACTAGCTACATTTTTGCAATCTCATTATAAAACATAGCACACAGGAGTATATAGAATATAATAGACTTCAAAGATTTCTCCAAGAATCTTTGTTTTTCTACCTTGAAATAACTCGAGCTACATCTTGACAGTTAACCCCTAGGTTCCCCTTGCCCACCGTCCAGCTTCCTTGGCACGTATGTTACCTGCTTCCTCTTGGTTCGGAAGCCAACAAATGACCCAGTCTCAGCCCTTTTTGTGACTCTCAGCCCCACCCACCATCCTCTCACCAGAGACCATGACATGCCCACCTGCCATCACCTTCACCCTTGGCCAATCTAGCGTCAAGAAAAGTCTGCCTCCGTTGCCTTTGTCCCCTTTGGAGCACCAGGGGCAGGGTTCCACTTGAGCTCTTCTGCTCAACTCCCTGTGAGCGGAGCTGGCTGCTCAGAATCCCCTGGGTAGGTTGTCAGTGTTCCCTGGGCTGTGAATCAACACAGTGTTGAAACACTGTGCCTGATGACCAAGTGCCGTGAGACGTGGCCAACCCTGACTTGGATCCACCATGTCAGCATGCCCGTGCTCGGATTCATATTTCCAATAGTGATGATAGATTGGTCCATTTCTATTGAGCCTTGTTTCCTCTGAGACTAATGGATTGCACCCACCAAAGGGCTTGCTGAGGTAAGGGGCAGGAAATGTTCTGTGTCCGGCCTTTGAAGAGATGACTGGTTCAACTAGGTTAAGCCTTTGACCTCAGCTTCATCTGCTCCGAGCACCAAACAGCCACACTCATGTTGTGACCGTGGTCTCCCTGTGCACAAGGACCACTGCTGGATTGCAGGTAATTAAATGGACGTTAAGACTCTGTAGCACAAAAATGATCATGTCAAGGTAGACCATGGGTGCCATGAATTTGAGATCTCTCTTCCTAATTTCCCCCAAAAAATCTTTTAGAAGAAAGTTAGTTCTGACCCCGCTTTTCAAAGTCCTTGCGATTCAGCACTCAAAGTGGAGAGCCACTTTTAGGGCCTCCGATGTGTCCCAGAGGTAAAAGCAACCACGGACAAAAACGTAACAAGCATAGTTTTCACTTCAACCACAAGTCAGAAAGCCTCAATCCACTTTCCTTTAGGTGCCACAGAACAAATCCACTCACAGACAGACAGCAATACAGCAGGAGGACGAGGGCAGAGGGAGAAAAATAAAAGTAAAGTGTATTTACCTTCTTCTGTTTCATGCCACACGATCCCTTCCAAATTCACACTGGTCCCAGGTTCACAGGGCCCAAGACACTCTGGCTCTGTCACTACTCCAACTTCACATGTATTGACACCCACTGACCGAGTCCGAACCAAAAGCTGTTCGGCGGGTGCTGCAATATTGGATGAAGATGGGGAAAAGTAGGAGGGTAGAATCTGAGGTGCGAGACTGCTGGCAATCGGCGGCGGTGGTGCCGGTACTGTAAACAGGGGGTCAACCTGAAAGACAGACAGGCTTACTGCAGTGGTGCATTCTGACGTCTCTGTAACGCAATCTGTTTACATCCCTTCTAGAACAGATCATCATTCCACATTCCATTTGCAATTATAATATGCTTTGAGTGTTTTAATGGTGCCAAAACATAAAGTCGAATAGCAATGAGCATTTCCTTTTTTCATGCCAAACAAGATGAGCATGGGAGCACTGGCTCCTGCTATAGGAGCGAGCCTTCTCAGTGCACCCATGGGGTGAGAGCTAATTGGTCTCAACAGATGGGAATGAAAAATACTTTGCAAAATTTAGATGATTTCCCATTTGTACCAAAACCTTATTTTCAAATTTATAACATTATCTAAAGGAGAAACTCTGATAAATACTAATACACAATATTATCTACATTATTGGATGGTTATGTAGAAGAGATGAACTAAAACTGTTTTTAAAGTATTTTACAAACCATAATGCATTAAATATCAACTTACTCTGCCGACTATATAAACTTGACACACGCAGGCACATACACTGGGTGTCATTAGCCTATATTAAGCACCAGCTTCTAATGAAGTGTTCCGCTGCAAAGTCTGGCAGCATTCATAGAGAAGAAATAAAAGCACGTGCCCATGGACAGAATGCGATTTCTCTCCAATGCACATGTCCTTCTGTGGTTCCACGTGTCAAGATCTTTGAAGAGTCTGACCAAAGTTTGGCAGGCCTCTCTCAAAATCCAAGAAAAGGAAATGATACAAGGCACAGTGGCACAAGAAGGAAGGTCTTCTCGGAGTTCTTCCCACGTTTAGACATCTGCCCTGCAGAGCACCAAAGCTACCCACGTTCTAAACACCAGGCCAACAACCAACCCAGCCACTCACTTGGCCCACAGGGCGTCTGCCAGGACTGCGCACAACAGCTTTTCCCTACACAGAGGCTGTCAGCTGTCTAAGAGCCACACAAGGACGCTCATGTGTGAGGTCCAGATTGCCTGTGTCCTTGTGTCACACACAGACACAGCCTGCATGTAAGGGATGACACCTTGCCTGTATTATCAGTTGGGTTAGTAAATTATAAAGATTACAAGGACACAAAAAGCAGATCATCTCATCCATGGTTCCCACATCCATCAGTTTGTACATTATACTTGCAGCCTTTAGACTACAGATACAATGTCATGTATAGTCCTTGTTGCTTAGAATAAGTAATGAAACAAAAAGTATATTTCAATAGAGTCAGATGAGGAGGCGAGCTACTAGTTAGACAGATGAAGCAGTCATCAGAGTGGACTCCTTGCTAAGAGACTTGAAAAACAACTTCCAGAGTCTGCATTCCACTGAAATGATAAACTGCCTTCCCGGGCCCTTCACCCATCTGCATGTGAAAGAAACTTAATTTCCTGCTCTCAAAGCTGCCATAAAACTTCTTTTGGTCCATACTTTTTATTGTTCTGCATTTTTGAACACAGAGTCCCAGAAAGAAAAACATTTGGCAGCACCAAACCCCAGATAAGGTGATTTATGCTTTCATGTAAGTCAGCTTAATGTGATCAAAGTTCACACTGATAGTTCCTATTTGAAACCAGGCCTGACAAATGAAGAAAGGGTTTCTGAGGAAGAAATTTAAACAAGGAGATGGGGGCACAATAGTACCAACTTTCTTTATTACAACTAAAATACTGTCTGAGGTTAGAATCACTATCAAAATTAAAACTTAGGGGCTGGAGAGATGGATCAGCAGTTAAAGACGCTTGATTGTAAAGCCTGACAGCCCGGGTTCAATTCTCCAGCACCCACAGAAAGTCAGATGCACAGTGGCACATGCATCTGGAGTTTATTTGCAGTGGCAAGAGACCTGGCATGGCCATTTCTTCTCTGTCCATCTCTTCCTATTAAATAAATAAAATACTTTTTAAAAGATAGAAATCAGTTATTGACATACTTGCATGTTTCCCAACAATTTGCATGGTTAGCTGAACAAAAATGGAACAAGATTCTGAAAATACTCTTACATCACCTGATCAACAGTCATTTAGCGTGCATTAATAGCAAGAGAACGAATATAACTTCTGTTAGTATACAAGAAAATGGAATAACATCAACAAGGTGGGAAGTCTTAGAAAGCAGTAATGCTCTGGTCTTGAAGTTGAGGACGTGGACAGGCGTTCTAAGGCACACCACACTAGGATTTTGGCCCCAAGCCTGACACGAATTAGCTTGTGAACTTTGATAGTCACTTAACCTCTTTGAGGCCCATTTTCCACAAGTGCAAAATGTGTTCTTCAGCCTTCTAATTTTGATGATAAATCCTACCATACCGATTTCTGAACTCAATCCCTATTTGAACATAACTCCACTTACAGATGTGCTGGCACACAAACACCCCACTCACATTCTTTGTGACGTCAAATTTACTTAAACGAAGTGCGGTGCTCAGGACTACGTCCAGGGCTCTGTGCGTGCTAAGCATATACTTTACCACTGAGCTGTGTCCTCCCAGACCAAAGTCCACATTTCTAAAGAACATGGGTGGTTTGAGAAGAGAGATTATGTTTCCAAGGCCTACAAATAAGTTAACTGTATACTTATTTCCATGAACACAATCCCAATGTCATAAAGAAAGTTTAGTTAGCGATATCATTGAAGGCATCTTGGAGTGCTTTCTATGTGTTTTAAAATGAGGAAGTTAAGGTTCAGAAGGGTTTTGCTGAAAATATGATCTTAACATATATAGTATCCCAATGTGATACTGGTCTAAAGTCCTTAATATCTGAGAGATAAGTATCGGCGTAAATATCTGAGGCTTTGACTCACTCACACAAGCAAGGGTTTGCTAGTTGTCCTCCTGTTTCAGATTTCCTCATTCCCAGAGGAATGGGGTTGGCATGACCAAGGACAGGAGGAAAGGGAGGGAACCCCATCTTTCAATATCAATACCCCACTTCCTGGAAGACTAAAGATTTGGGGGGAAGAGCATACAGACTCCTCTTCCCTAGCAACGAGGAAGCCACCCCAGAAGGAATTGTGCTGCTGTGAAAACACTGCTGTTCTTTGCCAATACTGAAGGGCCTTGAGAAAGTATGAATTTCATTCACTCGTAAAGTACTATTTGGACAACACATAATGCTGGTCACACGTTCCCCACATTCGCCACACACAGCGCGTGTTCAGGATTTCTGCCTTTCCCTTAGACAATCCCAGAATGTTTTAGCAAGAAGGCCACCTAGATTAATCTACCCAAGTCTAGAGAAAATCGTCACCTACATTTGTGTGGGACAATAGGCTATCCCCAGTGTCTGCCATGGAGAGCTGGGGAAGAACCCTGTTACCAGTGAACAATTTTTAACAGTTCAATCGAGACTGGGAGACCAAACCGGGGTGAAATGCTCAAATCATATGGCTATGATTTCTGCCAAATCGTGCACCCAATGGACATGCTCCTCTGAAAAAAATCCAGTTCCCTTGTACATTGCACGATGTCACACACAAAACCATGTGTACCACAGGTAAAGTGGGATTTAAAAGAATATTCAATAGTTAATTCTTTTTTTGAGGTAGGGTCTCGTTCTAGCCCAAGCTGACCTGGAATTCACTCTGCATTCTCAGACTAGCCTCAAACTCACAGCAGTCCTCCTGCCTCTACCTCCCAAGTACTGGAATTAAAGGCACGTGCCACCAAGGCCTGCTCAGGGTCTCAATGGGCAGACCAGCGTGGCCTCAAACTCTGGATCATCCTGCCTCAGTGGTCCAGGTGCTCGTGACAGGCTTGTACCATCCCAAGGGCCTCAGCAGTCATTTTTGCCTTATGCAAGACCCTGATTGCTCTGGTCACGGATCCGCACACTGAACTGGAATTTCTTCAACCAAGGAAGCTCATTAAAGCAAGGGCAGCCACAGGTTTCCACGGGTCTCCCTCCTGTGCAGAAGCAGCATACCCGAAAGGAATGTGGGGTTCTGTCAGTTCTGTCAGCAGGCAGGCCAAGGTTCCAGTTCTGGCCCTTCGTGGACCTGCTGTGGGAGACCCTGAGCTAATGACTGTGCTTCTCCAAGGCTCCGGATGGGGTGTGAGAAACTGGACTGGTAATGACGATGACCCACACTGGGCTGCAGTGAGGACCCAAGGAGATGAATTCATGCAAAGCACATGCTCAGCTCAGTGCACACTGGCTTTCAAAAAGTCCCTGGTCTGATACTGCAGTTCCCTAGCCCTGCACACAACCTGACAAAGCTCTTTTTATATGCTTCTGCATTTAACATAAATCTATAATCCCCTCCAAATGCATGGCTAAGTGCGGTTAAAGTGTGTTAAAAGTATATGAAAATGGGGCTTAGCCCAGAGAAGCTCGGCCTGGGGAAATACTGCTTCTTTCATACACTGGCACCTGGCAGCAGTCGACTGGCTCAGTCCACCCCCCACTTTATAGTTTTATGGTAACTGTGAGTGTACCCCAGAGGTCGTGATGAGTCCTAAGTGTTACAGGATCTCTCATAATCTCCATTTGCACCTCTTTCTCACACACTGCTGCACGCTAAGTCTACTCATCACACATCCACGTAATAAATTACTGCTGTGGGCTGAGCCTATGCAGCCTGCAGGAGAGAAACCGGGCCCAGGACAGCCGGGTCCCTGCAAGACTGTGACTCAAACTGAGCGATTCTGAACTGAGCAAGATAACAAGTGCCTGCAAGGTAAGAACCATCCGTGGCAGCCAAGGACAGAGCAAGGCCTTGGTGGCCACAGTGTGGTGTAGACACAAGTGTTTAGAGTTCAGATCCAGGGAACCTAAGGCCCGCCATGACACCTGTGACTCTGTCTTCATCTAAAGAATGGAAGCACACCCAGCTAATGTGACACGAGGTCATACAAATGACCTTCGCTCAGGACCTAGTACAGTGCCACCCTCAGCAAGCAGGAGCGAATGCTGTCAGTTTTACTGCATTATTACAAATATATGTGTGGTCTAAAGCGGATGGGTGATTTGTTCCTATAAGGCCACATGTAAGCAGGATTTGCTACATTCAAAAGCAATCCAAAAAAAGACAATTAGGAATGTCTTTCTAGGGGAGAAACACAGTTGTAATCAGATATCCCTCCTATAAAACTCAGCGGGGATTATTGGTCTAAGACTACTAATAACTAGAATAAAAGATGACAACAAAACTGAGGCGAGTTTCAGCAAGGCCTCCTTTGTCAAAGCTCCTTTCTGTGATCTTGATGGGACATTGATGTAACCTATTAGAGCCCAGAAGAGGAAAGCTGCCATCTCCAGTGGAAAAAGAAGAAAAAAAAGACCCATAAGTCTAACAGCTGGTGGTGGCAGCCTGTCAAGCCGAGGCAGGTTGATGTCAAGAACGGCCGCGGCAGTCGCTCGCTCACTGTTATTTCTGCATGATTATTCCCAGGTGTTGGTGCACGCTGAGCAGTAGCCCGGCTATTTATCACGCCAGAGCTCCTAAGAGCAGGGGAGGGAAGCAGCGAGGGCGGAGGGAGGGTTATTTACACAGATAGTGGTACTTAGTGTGTGCAATCAGAGGGCTGGGAAAAACTCTGCCGAGGTCCTGGCAATATTTTCTCTGTTCACCTGCTTTCAAGGGCTTCCTGAGTGCCGATGAGCCAGCCAGTAAGGCTCCAGCGCTGGCGTGTTGGGGGTGGCAGCTTTGCATCACTTGAACATTTGAGCATGTCGGCTAGGGAGGGTCTTCAGAACCAGCAAACTGACAGTAAATGCAGAGGGGACTCCAGGGCAGGGCTGAGCAGCACATAGGAGGTCACCTGTGCTCCACCTAGACTAACAAAGAGACATGTGCATGGCCCCCTTACTGGAGACAGCTGGCGCAATCAGCCTGAGCAAGAACGGGAAGTCCAGGCCTGCAAACAGGGGCGCTTCCTTAATGCAGAGATCCCCTCGTTTGGCCTGAGTCAGGGTTCACCCCACAGGGCAGTGTGCCCTGGTTTCTTCGTTTTGTTGCCAGAAATCTCCACACCCATCATGCTATTAATATTAACCCTTCCGTACTGGGATTCTCTGAGTGCCACCAATGAAAGCAGGGATAGGGTTGCATTTTTCTCAAAGTCCATATTCTTTGAGCATGCTGGGGCAGAGGTACTTAATGTTCACATTCTCTCAACACCCTAGTATTTGGCGGTTTTATGAGATGGCCCAGAGTCATCTCTTAATTTAAAAAGCATTAGACCGCAGATTGCACTGCCATGGGGCAACCACGGCTCTTTGGAGGTGACCACTGCCTCCATCTGCCTGTCATTGCTGCTACATTAGCAAAACAGGGAAGCTCCAAAACCCACTCCTTACATCAGGCACCGATCATTTCTCTGACGTCAATCAAATTGGAAATTCTGATCATGGGTCAACCAGGACAGGCACATCTTTGGTCATTCCTAGTTTTGCCTCTCCTATAAATAATGGAGACTTTTCAGAACCAAGATCAAAGTGATCTGTGCTTTAAGGCTTGCTGTGCAGAAAAGGGAAATCCATGTTAATGATCTAAGGCACCTTATCACCACCAGAGGCAGAACTAAGTTCCCAGCACCTTATCCATGGAACTACATTTCAAGACCAAAGCCCTTGGATTGCAAAGTTCATGGAGTTGTCTGTACAAATAGCTGACAACTCTCGAAGCTACTATTCAACTCATACAATGTAAAGGGATCAGAACCGTTTTAACATACATGGTGCAGACAAGATCACACAGTTCGCAGGACTGTGGAGAGAAGTCTCTTACAGATGAGGAAAAGGAAACTTCGGAAGAGATAAGTCACTTGAAAGGTCACTTGGGGTGTGTAGCAAGCCAGAATTTGAACTAATATTGGCCTATCCAGAGCAACCTTTTCGAAATGTAAAGTGAGATGGCAGGAAAAGCTCCTCCAAAGGTAGTTCCTGACATTTCCATGTATGTTGGGATCCACACCCATGAATCACTATCGCCTACAGCTGAAACAGTGAATCTCAGAGCCCAGTGCAAGATCTGCGGTCTCTCCAGAAGCCTCCCTTAAGAGCTCACTGAAGGGCTGGAGAGATAGCTTGGCGGTTAAGGCGCCTGCCTCCTAAGCCTAAGAATGCTGGTTCCAATCTCCAGCGGTTCCAATCTCCAGGTCCCACGTTTAGCCAGATGCAAAGTGATGCAAGGGTGCAATACTGTACTTGCCCACAAGGGGGTGCATGCATCTGGATTTCGTTCACAGCAGCTGAGAGGCTGCTGGCGCGCCCATCTCTATCTGTCTTCCTCTCCCTGTCTCTCTGTGTCTCTCTCCAAAAAAAAAAAAAAAAAAAAAAAAAAAAAAAGTGGCGTTGACATCTTTCACTGCTCAGAGAGCATGCTGTGCTTTAAATAGCAGTGGAAAATGATCAGTGTTTTCATATCTGGTTCAAAAAGGTTCTCTGATTTCCTGTCGCTCTATTTCCGAAAACACTTAGCATGTATAAATAAACGACAAAGAAAGGAGACCATCCATCGTGAAGGGAGGAGCGAGGCCTGTGCCTTGGAGGGATCCTTTATGTAAGTGAGATTTCTCAAGAGTTCCCCACAAACTCTATTTCTATTGAGTAGGGCTTGCTGCCAACCTTTCAAAAGAAAGCCAAGTGGTGAACTTGGGGTGTTGCCTTACAAGAGTGCACCTATTGTCACTCTCAAATCATGCTAACAATGCCTGTGTCCAAGGAGCTGGGAGCCTCTGAGAAAGACTGCCAGTCTTACCAAAACTCTGAATTTCCTTCACAGAAAAATGAATGGATCTTGGAAGAATGATAGTAAGTGAGGTAACCCACCAGGATCAGAAAGACCAACGCCACACACTCTCTCACGTATGCGGGCTCTCTCTTGGAGTAGTCAGATTTGTGTGACGTTCTAATAAGCATCGGCAGTAACAATACTAATAGAAGCTAGAATGAGGATTGGAGTCAGGAGAAATAGAGCGTTTTTTTTTTTTTTTTTTGAGGTAGGGTCTCATTCTGGTCCAGGCTGACCTGGAATTCACTATGTATTCTCAGGGTGGCCTTGAACTCATGGCGATCCTCCTACCTCTGCCTCCCGAGTGCTGGGATTAAAGGCGTGCGCCACCACACCCGGCTAGAGCGGTTATAAAGAGAGAATAGTAGACAGTCAAGGAAAGGAACAGAATAGAGGGTGTATAGAAAGGTCTAAAGGGGGGCAATGGAAAAGGAGGGAAGAGAAGGGGAGGGACATGCAAAACTAAGACTGTATGTGTCTGTGGAATCCTACCTTCTTCATTAAAAGATGTAATTTTCTTAAAAAAGAGAGAGAGTTTGAGTGGAAATATCTTGTTGGGGTAGAAAAACCTTTACCCTATCAACCCTAGCTTGTTGCAGGTACATTCCTGTAGCAGAGATGCGTCACCCCTCCCTCCACAGTGAGTTGTTGTTCAGGGAGGCCCATGAGGCACCCAAAACATTGCAGGCCATTGCCAAAGCGCTTGGTTCCCCAGCAGAACTAGGTGGTAAGACCTTATTGTTAATGGTAACACAAGCTTCAGTCACAACACATCGAGAAATCAAGTTAGAACTGAGAGAGAAGCTATGTGCCTGCTAAAGGCTCACAGGGCTAGAAAATGCTACGTGAGCTTCGGGGGATAAAAGTCATCGACAGCATGACTGAACAGTGGATCTTGCAAGCTACAAAATCAACCGGCCAGGCGAGATGTACCCATAGGTGCAAGAGTGGCACAAAGTCATGGGTGGGGGGCTGACTGCTGATCGGATGTGAAGCTCACTCAGTGGTACTGAGAACCAAGTCAAAAACCTATGACTCGGAAGGACCTAGACCCTAGAGGAAAGCTTCCACTGTTCATTGGTTAAAAGGAAATATTGGACCCATCAAAACACCTTCTAGGGGCTGAGAGATGGCTTAGCGGTATGGTTCTTGCCTTTGAAACCTAAGGACCAAGGTTTGATTCCTCAGTAATCATGTAAACTAGATGTACAAGGTGGCTGGAGGCCCTAGCACGCCCATTTTCTCTCTTTCTCTCTCTCTCTCTCTGCCTCTTTCTCTTTCAAATAAATAAAGATAAATTAAAAGTAAAATTTTTAAAAAATGCTTTCTAAATATATATATGTGGATCCCCTTAGATTAATTCAGCTCTCACTCTTGGTAAGAGACCTTGCATTTCATAGAGGGTGGTAAGTTCTGGGAAGACAGCATGACACGAAGAGAAAGCCAAGTGCCTAAAACTGGACAAACCATCTTTATCACACCCGCTGGGGCCCAGAGAACACTGTAGAGGAAGTGGCAGATTGAATCTGCGTGCTGCTCCCACTGCAAGCCAGAGACACTTCTCCACAGACACTGTGAAGAGTCAAAACTCATCAAAGCAAAAAGAGGCTGTCAAGAGCTCAACACTAAAGGGGATTTCTTCTTATTATTATTATTATTGTTATTATTATTTATTCATTTGAGAAAGATGGAGAGAGTGAGAGAGAGAGAGAAAAAATGGGTGTGCCAGGGCCTCCAGCCACTGCAAATGAACTCCAGACTCATGCACCACCTTGTGCATCATGTGGGTACTGGGGAATCAAACCTGCATCCTTAGGCTTCACAAGCAAGCACCTTCATTGCTAAGCTATCTCTCCAGCCCGGCTAAAGGGGATTTCTAAGATTCCCTCCAAGGCTCAGGGCAGAGAAGATGGAAAGACTGTGAGAGCCACAGGGTGGGAAGATATACTATGGGGTACTGTCCTCCCAAAACAAACTGAGTGGTTCCTTCATGACCTCACAGTAATTACCTATTACCCCACCAAGAGCTGTACTTTTCCGAGCCCATAAATATTTTGACATAGAGCACAGAGGAGGATAAAAAGAATGAGACAACAATGCCGGGCGTGGTGGGGCACGCTTTTAATCCCAGCATTCGCGAGGCAGAGGTAGAATGATCACCATGAGTTTGAGGCCACCCTGAGACTACATAGTGAATTCCAGGTCAGCCTGAGCTAGAGTGAGACCCTAGCTTGAAAAAAAAAAAAAAAAAAAAAAAAAAAAAAAAAAAGAAACAACAAAACAGAGGCGGTGGACCCTCGATGGAATGGAGGCAAAAGAGAGGGGACAAAAGAGAGAACCTGATGGGAACAGGACCAGAGTGCAGTCTGTTTCGTATATTAACATTCCCAATACAAATGTATAAAATCCAAATTCCCAAATTCCCAATGTCTCCTGCAGTCAGGTTGAAACTGGGGGCACGCTGGTGGCGTCATGTTTCACTATGGCAGAGGTGGACATGATTTTCCAAAGTGGGGAAAGTCTAGTTTAGGAAAATCCTCTTATTCTCATTCTTATTCTCCTCAATTAACAGTTCTTTTATTTATCAGAGACTTCTACTTGCAACCATCTAAAAAGAATATTTTCAAGTGCAAATTTCCATATTTGAATGATACAATGCACATAATTAACTATCAGAGTCACATTAGGCTCCGAGGCACTGCTGCAAAGGCTGGAAACTTGCTTTCTCAAAACAGCAAGGGTCAGCTGCAGAAGGATTACTTTGACTCCTTACTTTTCTCTTCAGAATCTTCACACTGCTCACCAATCTTCAAAACATGCCTCAAAGGTTCAGCGTGTACCTCTTACTCCTCTTCCTTCTCTATCCCCCAAAGGCTGGTGCAAAATGCTATCTTCTCCACTAAAGGAAGGAATGCCCCGTGTGTCACAGACGTAGAACGGTGAGAGATACAGTCATGAGCTTCCTATGTCCCTATTTTCAAACATACCTTATAGGCACTTAGAGTTTTGCCCTATGGTTGAGATAGAACTCACAGCCTCACTCATAGCAGCTAAATGTTCAACCACCGAGTGACATCTCTAGCCACAATATTTACTCACAGACCTTTTTGAAGACATATTACAACACATTCCTTCTTCACCTCTACAGAAAGGCAGGTGTAACTTTTCTCATCTGATTTTGTGAACGGAAGAAACTGAAGTCTAAAGAGAAGCTACCTGTTCAGATCAGGAAAACAAACAAACAAACAGACAGAAGACATAGCTCTCCAGTAAGGTCTTTCATGCTATCAAGTTCTCTGACACAAATATGTGTGTGGTTTGGGGAGGTTCAGGGCTGAAGATCAGACACAACGTGGATGTCACACTGGATAGCGAAGCATTCAATGCAGTCCTATAACACAACCTTTTACGTTTCTTCCCACAGAGTCTTATACAAATTTAATGGGACTTACAAACCCAGAACTGCTTTCCCTCCTGAGAACAGAGCAGATTTTCAAAGCCAATAAGTCTCTCTTTAGAAAGAACCTTCTTTCTAATGTTCTAATGGTTTCTTGTGTACCCGCTCAGAAACTTTTCTCACGTAATAATGAAGGAAAAAAAAAATCCCTTCATTTACAGCTGTCTATGGGAACTGAACGTTCACGTGGACTCCTTATCCTTTTTACAAATCTTTGCTTGTTTGAGCCTCACTCTACTGCCTCAGTTGTTCTGGAACTCACTATGTACCACAAACTAGTTTCCACCTCTGGGCAATCCTCCTGCCTCAGCCTCCAGAATATGGGGATTACAGGGATGAGTGCCCTGCTAAAAAATATTATTAATGAAAATGATGCTAAGATGTTTTACTTTAGGATAAAAACAAACAGCCACGTATTATAGCACAAGCCTGTAATCTAGGGACTTGGGAAATGGAGGCAGAAAGCTCAGGAGTCCAAGGTCATTCTCAGCTACATAGGAAGTTTGAGGCCAGTTTGGGCTGTAGAAGACCCTGTCTCAGAGAAAGAAAAGAAGAACGAAAGTAAAAGCAGGTGTGATGCTGAGGAACAGAGTGCACTCGCAAAATCATTGCTTCAACTGCTCAGGCATGCCGAGGTTCAGACATCAACAAATAAATCAAAGGTGGCAGCAGGGCCAGGTTTGTGTGAGAGAAGGATCCGGAATTGACGCTGTACCCTCCCCTTCCTAAGAATTACTGTTTAAAGGCGCCTCACTGTTGGGGAAGTCATCCTGTCATCCAGTAATTTGTGCCACATGCCTCTACGTGCCAAGCTTTGGCTCAGGAGCCCTCGGGGAGCCCAGGGCTTCCAGAGATGAATGGTCGCTGCAGGTCAGAGCACAGTCACCACTGCAATAGTCAGTTAGGCCCAGGGCATTGTGGGAGCACTAAGGGGGTGGGGCAGGCAGGGTGCTGAGATGGAAAATAAGCATGTATGGAACTTGGCCTTGGAAAGGGATCGAGGCTAAGGTAGATCCTTTCTAGTTCAGATGTTACAGTAGTTAACGAACTGGCAGTTTAGGGGTCCTCAAAAATGGGCAAAGCTGAGGCCAGGATGAGAATGTGGGGGTTACTGTGAGATTAGCAAGTGACAGGAAGAGTTTTGAAGCAGGGCCATGGGAGCATCCAATTGTTCATCTGGTAAGAAGAAGCAGAGAATCAATGAAAAACCAGATGAGAGAGGAGAGGTTGGAGGGAGGGAGAGAGACAGGGAGCCATGACTGAACGCTAAGGAAGAGATGCCCAGCCACAGGACTAGGGGTTGGGGGGCAGAGGACAAGGCCAAGGTGAGTCACAGGTGTGTGTTTCAGTTAGTGTTCCTATGGGGTTGGGGAGTCTGTGGAGAGGGCAGTGTCCACCAGGCAGCCATAGAACTATCTAGAACCTAAAGGAATGCTCTAGACTTGAGGAATCACTGGCACTGGGAAGGAATGGAGCCAGCTCCAGGATGAGACAGAAAGTGAGAAGAGTGTAAAGGACAGGACACGCCCTGCTGTGGCCCCGGCAGAGGACGGAGGAGCCTTCCTGTCCCCTGGGAGAGAGAACCGGCCCAAACCAGGGTAGACTGGATCCAAGATGAACGTGGCCTGAGAGGTCTGGTGCTCACTGCCACCGAGCTCGCGGGAGTCCTGCTCTGCCCGCTGCAGGAAGCCTGCAGGCTTGTTAAAGCCTTCCCCCTAGCTGCATGCTGAGAGCCCTTCACCAGCCAGGAACAGGCACCCTTTCACTGTCTTCCAGGTGAAGGAGTTTGTCAACACCAGCACCCCTGATTCCATTAATAGCACAGGTCATGTGAGAAACCCCTAAAGACCACCTTCCTCAATCTTTTGTGCATCCCTGGTTCTCCAGGACAGTGAGGCCTTCACCTCAGGAGTCACTAAGCCAATGGCACCCTCACCAACATTTCATGTTCCCCCACTTGACCTTGCGCCACATAGACCCCAAACTCAGCACACACTTACAGGGCTTGTTGCATTTGCCATGTGGTTAAAACAGCAGCTAAAACACTACACTGGCTTCTGAAAACCAGAGGGGGCCTTCAACTAAGATGGAAAATGAAATGTCGAAATACCTGGGGATGGATTTATAATTCGGATTTAGTAACTCAGAATAGAGCGTTAGTGAATAGAGGGTTAGTGAATTTCCTCCTGTGAAGCTGGCATCCTGGCAGAACCCTACCTAAGGCCTGAGATCAGCACCTTCTTAGAATCAGCACAATTAAAATCATATGAAGGATGCTTGCCCCCGCTATTTTATAGAGGCACCTCCAGATCCAGTGAAATGATGTCCAAGGAAACGACCTCTAAAGAATGCACAGATGTAAGTAAACATGAACGGTACAGTTTATTTATACTCACACACTTACCAATACCCTTAATTTATAGAGCCCCAGGGTACTTATTTGGGATCACTTAATGGGATCACGTTGTTTAGCATCCATGTTTCAGAATATTTGTTTCCCTTTACATGTGTATACATTCCAAACAGAGTTTTACATGGCCACAAGAAGTTATTAAGACTATGATAGGAAAATAAATAAATGACTATGGTAGGGACCATTCATTCATTCATTCACCCAACCTCATACTCAACAAACAATGCCGGCTCTAAACCTTGTAACACAGAACGGATGAGATGAGCCCCGGGTGTGGAGGCACACGCCTTTAAAATCCCAGTACTCAGGAAGCAGAGGTAGGAGGATCACTGTGAGTTTGAGACCACTCTGAGACTACATTGTGAATTCCAGGTCAGCCTGAACTACAATGAGACCGTATCTCAAAAAACAAAAACAAAACAAAACAAACATGTCGGGCGTGATGGCACAGAAGTAGGAGGATCACCATGAATTTGAGGCCACTCTGAGACTACAGAGTGAATTCCAGGCCAACCTGAGCTAGAGTGAGACCCTACCTCTACAAATCAAAAAGAAAAACCAAAAACAAGCTGGGCATGGTGGCGCACGCCTTTAATCCCAGCACTTGGGAGGCAGAGGTAGGAAGATCCCCATGAGTTTGAGGCCACTCTGAGACTACAATAGTGAATTCCAGGTCAGCCTGGGCTAGAGTGAGACCCTACCTCAAAAAAACAAACAAACAAAAAAAAAAAGGATGAGATGGGCTACAAATGAACATGGACGCCTACAAATGCCCAAGATTTCTTAACCAACGAATAAAGTGAAATAATGTGCCCTCCAAAAGGAAAATTGATGAAGATATATTCTATATGCTGATATCAAACTCCCAATATCCTGTGAGCAAGTTTTCCTTATTTACATTAGGAAATATATTTCTATTAAATTTGCCTTCACATTACAATAATTTCCAGCTAGTCAATAAACACCTGCTGCTTTAGCAGTAGACCACGCTAAATTTAAATCACTGATTTGAATCATGACTTAACTCATCAGCCAAGAAAAACTGATCTTATAAAAATTTTTAAAATGTGGGTTTATTTTTGCCATCACGGCAATAAACTTCATAAAACCCACAGGTGTAGAGACATACATTACTTTTTGAAAGAAAATATTTAGAGATGAAATAAGTCTTTTAAAACATTCCCATTATTTTTATTTATTTGTTTTTATTTTTATTTTTTTTCGGGGGAGGAGGGTAAGGTAGGGTCTCACTCTAGCCCAGGCTGACCTGGAATTCACTATATAGTTTCAGGGTGGCCTCAAACTCATGGTGATCCTCCTACCTCTGCCTCACGAGTTCTGGGATTAAAGGTGTGCGCCACCATGCCCGGCTTATTCTTTTTATTTTTAATATTATCACCCAGTCCTTCCACACGCATATATATATATTATTGGATGAAAACCATACTCCATACTTTTAGTGCATTTTTTCACATATGTGTGTTTATATATGTGTGTGTGCGTGCACACGTGTGTGTGTGTGTGTGTGTGTGTGTGTATTCAAGCTAAATGAAACATCAAGTCAAGTAACTGCAGGACTATCTTCTCTGAGTTAACCATGGGTATTTTTCCAGTATATTAAAATCTAATAACCTTTACCAAAACAACTTAACATTTAAATTGTTTTTAATAAAAAAGGAATTACTTTCAATTACCAATCATTATAAGATAAGCAGCCTGGGTAAGTACCTTTGTTAATCAATGTTAACACTTATCAATAAACATTTATTCTTTCAGGGTAGTACTAATTTTAATTGCAGCACTAAAATTCACTAGGAAATAGGAATGTTTATGTTAAAACCACTCTTAGGCAGACAAGAACTAAACCTTGCACCCAAAATTAGAATATAAAACCAGCAGTACTCTGAGATCTACATGGCTTTGGTTTGGTTTGGTTAGGGTGGGGTACGGCATGGCGAGTGAAATTTATTTCAGAGAGCTTTGAGGTTAAGAGCATTCTCTTCATACTTTCTATTCAAGAGTTCTAATAACTCCTCAAACTATAACAATAAACAAAGTCCCACACCCAATTTTTGCTGCATTACCTAATTTTATCATGAATAAGAGTATATTTTGGTAAAACATTTAACCTCTGACATGCCTTAAAACAATAAAACTCTGAAAGGCAATTTTTTTGTTGTAAGCCAACTGAAAATCAAGTTCAGCAAAGGACGGCGATTGGGGTCTGCAATCACGGCAGTCACAGGCAGAGGCAGGAGGGTCCAAGCAAATTCAAGATCAGCCTGGTCTCCGTAGCAAGCTGCAAGCCAGCAGGGCTACATGACAGGATCCTGTCTTAAACAAAAACAAAAATCCATTTGATGGCTGGCGTAGTGGCTCATGCTTGTAATCACAGCACTAGTGAGGCTGATGCTGGAGGATTACCAAGAGTTCAAGGCTAGCCAGGGCTACATAGTAAGATCTTGTCTCAAACAACAGCAACAAGAAAAAAACAAAACCAATTTTTTAAATTCACAATTTGATTTACCTATTTCTTTGAAGTCTAAAATTTGTGGTCAGAAGAATTAAAGGCTTTGAAGAGTTTTGAAATAAACCAGCCTGAGGCTGTTCAAAATTTACAGACAAGCAGCAAAATGATCTTAGAAATCTAGTCAGTTTGCTTTTCACTTGAATCTGTGGTTCAAGTTTAGCTCGACGCCATAGGAGTTTGTGGTCAAATAAAGGTGTAAGACATAGCAATAGTTCCCAGTCAAAACCCTGCAACCTGGTCTCCTGTCTCCAGTGACAGAGCGAGCAGATGGGGACCTCTGGGTGTCTGTGGCCAGCCAAGTGTCCCCATGTGGGCAGTGAAGAGTGAGGGAGAATCCTGTGGCTGTTACCTCACCTTGTAAACCCTTCTGTCTTTCTCTTGCCCTTCCATAAACAGAAGTCATGTCTGACCCATGAGCTCAGCACGTACTGTGACTGTACAGTTGGGACAGTGGGGCAGTTCTAGATGACCCACCCTCCGCCATGTCACAATCTGAGTACAGGTCCACATTCTGAGAACTTCCTCCTGGTGACATGGGCTCTTGCTCTTTCCCCACGGCTTGGCCCCCCTCCATTCCTCTCTGAGGAAGCAGAGACTCAAACATTCCACCAGCCATTGCAACCTATACCCCTTCCATGGAACACAGGAATTTATCTCTCTTCTCTCTCTCTCTGCATATCATCCTCCAGGTGCCTTGTTAGAGAAACAAAACAAATTCTCTTTCACTTGTGCTGCTAGAGAATCTAATATTTTGTCAACCAGAAATGAAAAATAAACCTAATGTAAGCTGTCAGAGAATCATGAAATGCCTCTGGCAGTTCTATCAAAGTAAGGAGACATGTAAGGACTCTTTGAAGAAATGAAACTGCAGTTTATCAAGTGTGATTTATAAGCAACACTGATTTAGCTGGTAGATAACACTGCTGTCTAATCATTAGTAGTCAGACAACAGCCATGTGAACACATCAATTATGGGCCACTGCCAAAGCCCTCGAGATCTTGGAGATTAACAGCCAATCCTCTGTTTTACAAGCTCACATCAAAAAGAATATTAATAAGAGGAGGGGCCATGTGAAAGCTTGTCAAAGTAATTCAGCCACTAAAACAAGGCATTTTTTTTTCTTTCTCCTCTGTTGAATTGGCCCAAGGAAGAAGCTGGCGTCAGCTACAAAGTACAATGCTGCCAATTTCCTGGGAAACGTTTCTCACTGACATATGGGAACTCATACGGGTCTGCTAACTGCTACTTGATGAATAAAGACAGGCAGGCTTTCTATGTGTCCCTTTTTAAATCCAAAATGACACAAATCAAATCATTACTGAAATTATTTTTAAATTAACATTCACAATAGAAATAATCACTAGCTTTTTCTCCACTTCAAAATCAGAAATTTTATCAAATCTCAAATATGCTCAATTTCTAATACTTTTGTCATCCAGCGAAATTGAATTGAGACTGCTAGTAACCTGCATGCTAGCTTCTTCAAATTAACATGATGCTTTCCATTGTAGAACAAAAATCAAAATACTTAAATTTCTTCCTTACAACTATCCTAGGAAGAAAGATATAAATCCATTAGTATTTCTGGAATTAAACCAGTTCTCACGACCCATATAGAGAGCATTTGCAAAAATACGTGTCACAATCACAACATTCACTCCAGCTCTCCTTTAGTGTACATACCCCTGAGGGTTGCTATATCTTTGTAAATGATCAGATTAAAGCAAACAGCTGGCAACTGACAGTTTAGTGGGGTTCCAGCAGGTTCCCTAATATATAAACATAAGCCACTGTAAAATGTGTGGTGGGGTTCCTACCACTTACAGATTTGTTTGTGTTTAGATTTGTAAAACGCTGTATATTTACAAAGTGTTTTCCTATTATTTCATTTGTTGTTCTTCATTTGAAAATCAGCATGAGGTGGTGGTAAAAAAAAAAAAAAAATAGGGAAAAAAAAGAAGCAGGGGGTTTGTTTCTCAGTAATTAGGCTGTTTGGCCCTTGAGCAAGTTACTTAGTTCAAGAGCTTATTGATAAGCAACTTTAAGTCGAAGATGCTGTACCTGGGGTTCAAGACTATGGTGTCTGAGATACCCTAAAATTATAGAAGCTAAGCTTTTTATGTTTGTGTACTTTTTCTTTCTTCTTCTTCTTCTCCACCTCCTCCTCCTTCTTCCTCTTCCTCTTCCTCTTCTTCTCCTTTTTAAATTCCTGAACAGAGGGTGTATATGTGCTCAGTTAAAATCCTAATCTTCAAAAAGGAGGTGTGAACTAACTGACCAAAGTGGTGAGTTCACAGACAAGGTCAGCACCAGTTCTTCATTACAGTGCATACACAAAACTCCTCGGCCAGTTACTCTGCCTACAAACCGGGGCAATGTTGCTTTATGACCTTTGAAGACTATCTTGAAAACCTACAGGCTATCACGTTGGAAGCACTTAAACATACTATGCGCACTACTGAACTAAACAAACCTTCCCTGGGCTGAGGCACTGTACTAAGATTAATAATATTTATTTTATACTGGAAAGAAAATGCCCGTCTAGGTAAAACTTGCTTTGGAGGAGTTAGTGTCAGGACAGAAAGGCCCTTAGCCTTGCCCATGTATCAGAAACCCTAAAAGATGGTAAGGCCCAGTTCTCATTCATGGGCACCATCTTCCTTTACGTTGCATGACAAAAGTTCTTTTCTTTACCACTTTTGTTGTTGGGTTTCTTTTTTTTTTTTTTTTTTTTTTTTTTTTGGTTTTGCGAGGTAGGGTCTCACTCTGATCCAGGCTGACCTGGAATTAACTATGTAGTCTCAGGGTGGCCTCGATCCTCCTACCCCTGCCTCCCGAGTGCTGGGATTAAAGGTGTGCGCCACCACGCCCGGCTTTTGTTTTGTTTTTGAGATGGGAGCAC
The DNA here is from genome assembly GCA_036365145.1 of Orientallactaga sibirica. Taxonomy (NCBI): domain Eukaryota; kingdom Metazoa; phylum Chordata; class Mammalia; order Rodentia; family Dipodidae; genus Orientallactaga; species Orientallactaga sibirica. The sequence goes on from JAEOAD010000037.1 coordinate 18,287,141, forward strand.
ACCTCTAATCCCAGGACTCCGGAGACTGAAGTAGGAGGATAACTGAGTTCAAAGCCAGACTGGACTACAGAGTGAGATCCAGATCAGCCTGAAGTAGAGTGAGACCCTGCTTCAACAAAAAACAAACAAAAATGATATGTGATTTTGAGATGGAATAGTTTTATGTAGCCCAGGCTGGTCTCTTGACTTGTGCCACAATACTGTGTCAACCTCCCAAGTGCTGGAAGTACAGATGTGCACAGCCATGTCCGTCCACGTCCAGTAAAACTGGCAACAGGAAGAAAGACAGGAACTTAGTAGAAGTTGTCCAAAGACCACAATCCTGCATTCCCCAAAATCACAGAAGCAGCAGAATTCACTCAACCAAAACAGATTTTTACCATAAATGTGCACTTTCCACCTACTTAATGCATATTGGAATGAATTCGGTTTTTTTTGTTGTTGTTGTTGTTTTGGAAAAAATATGCTTTAATAACAGGTTAAACTAAATGTGAAAATTCAGGGTAAAAATCAGAACTGTATTTTTCAACAACAGTCATGGTTAGTAAAGACACACAAATGTGATCAGTGGTTACATGTAGTCCTCACATGGGTTGTGCTTCAAGGTCTTACATGAATCTCAGCAGAAGGGCCAAGTTCATGCCTGAGTTTCTAAAATGCTACACACTCCAAACTCCTGGACTGACTTTTTGAATGCCTTTTTTGAAAATTAAACTGTTGATTAGGTCTAAACTATGACATCTTTCTCTTTTGTTTGAATACTTAGGCTTTTTATTAATTTTTTCTATTTATTTGAGAGAGAGAAAAAGAGAGAAAGAATGAGCACACCAGGGCCTCCAGCCACTGCAAACCCACCCCAGAGGCACACAGCACCTTGTGCATCTGGCTGACATGAGTACTGGGAAGTCAGACCTGAGTCCTTTGGCCTTGCAGGTAAGCGCCTTAATTGCTAAGCCATCTCTCCAGCCCTGTTTTTGTTTTTTCAGAGTAGCCTTCCATTTTAGCCCTGAGCATTTTGTGAGTAACAATTAGAGAAAAATGCGCCGACAGTGCATCGTTCAGCTCTTCTGTGTAAATCATCTTCATCTCACCTTTGAAATCAGCAGACGGACTCTGCCACACTTGCACAGGCAGGTGCCACATAACTGATTACATAGATTGATGGTGCCACTTTCAAAAAAATATAAAAATGCCTAAATGAGAGGGAGATGAAAATTCAGGTAATGCCCAGCAGAGTTTTTGCCTATGATCTCTTCCAGAAAGGTCTGGACGCAGGATTGGGCCATCTTAAGACCATCTTCCACTGGACCTCTTGACTCAAAGACCATCCAGTTTTTGAACAAACAATGGCTGAGGTAAAAGTGAGGAAGAGGGCACCCATGTGCTTAGGGGCCTCACATACCATGGACAAAGCAGGAAGGTGTGGGTACTTAAGACTCATGTCTGCAGTGCACTACATGGGAGTGGAAAAAACAACAGCATGCACAGAAATCCAGCCCCAGAAGAAACCACGGGACTTATTCCAGGGTCATAAAAGAAAGTCAAACCCAGCTTCCCAGAAGAGATGACCTGCCCAGATGAGACCTACAGAAGAAAGATGGCCGACTGTGTGCTGAAGACACCAGCCTGAACATGACCTTCCGCCGAAACTTCATTAATCTGCTCACTACTATGCCAAAGGGACAGGCAGCAAGCAAAGCTGTGGCCATGGTTACCCCTTCGGCAGCTTTGTACAGAGATGTCTCTGCCCTAGGATTCTAGACGCAGAGTGTTTCCTGGCAATAAATATTCCAGGCTGGAAGCGCACATCATTAGAGTTTCCTGCTCTACCTCCCATTTGGCCAAACACACTAATTATCACCTGCAAAACGCCTTCATGAACTCATATTTAAAGCAATGCTATGGTGATTTTTCTTTTTTTATCTCAAAGTAACTTTCGTGACCATTCTTAGAAGGGAGGGAGGGAGATAGGGAAGAAGGATGAACTGTCAGAGTATTTTCTGAATGTACACAAAGCAAATAAGTGTAAGTGGGATGAAGAGTATGGGGAAAGCATGGTGGCGGTGGGGAGCACTCCTCGGCATTGAGAAATACAAGCTCTGACCAAGAAACAATATTTAGCACTGGGGAGGTTGCTCAGTGGTTAGAGGCACTTGCTTGCAGAGCCTGCCACTTCAGGCTTGTTTCCCCAGTACCTATGTAAAGCCAGATACACAAAGTGACATGTGCATCTGGAGTTCATTTGCATCCATACTTTCTATCTAGCTATCTGTCTCTCAACTAAATATATATGTATTTTAAAAAGAAAAAATATTTAGGGGCTGGAGAGATGGCTTAGCGGTTAAGGCATATGCCTGCAAAGCCAAAGGATCCTGGTTTGACTCTTCAGGACCCATGTAAGCCAGATGCACGAGGAGGCACATGCATCTGGAGTTCGTCTGCAGTGGCTGGAAGCCCTGGCATGCCCATTCTCTCTTTCTCTCTCTGCCTTTCTCTCTCTCAAATAAATAAATAAATAAAATATATTTTAAAAAAAAGAAACAATATTTAAATTAAGGATACAAGAAGTTTGGATATTTACCAAAAATTATTTGTATATAAATATGACCCACAAAGCCAATAACGTGAATATCATACCTTTTAGTTAAAGATCATAACAGTTAAGGTACTGTGGTGGTTTGATTCTGGTGTCCCCCATAAACTTAAATGTTCTGAATGCTAGGTTCCCATCTGATGGCAATTTGGGAATTAATGCCTTCTGGAGGGAGTGTATAGTTGGGGGTGGGCTTATGGGTATTATAGCCAGTTTCCCCTTGCCAGTGTTGGGCACACTCTCCTGTTGCTATGGTCCATCTGTGGTTGGCCAGGAGGTGATATCCACCCTCTGCTTATGCCATCATGGAGCTTCCCCCCAAGTCTGTAAGCCAAAATAAACCATTTTTTTCCCCATAAACTGCTCTTGGTCAGGTGATTTCTGCCAGCAATGAGAACCTGACTGCGACAAGTACCAATAGAAAAGAAGTGTAATAATCTTGAATAAGAAAGGCCTTCCTAAACCAATACAAAACCCAGCAGTCATAACAAGCAATGAATTATAAACCTGATTGCACAATTTAAAATATTTGCATGGGTGGGGGAAGACAAGAATATACAGAATCAAAAGAAAAGTTAAGACACATACAAACTATAAAATATGAAAAGATAATGTAATTTGAATTAGTATACATTTGAAATATTTTCAAGTCAACAAGAAATTGCTAACAGCTCACTATAAAAGTAGTCAATGGGGCTGGAGAAATGGCTTAGCGGTTAAGGCATTTGCCTGCAAAGCCAAAGGACCCAGGTTCGACTCCCCAGGACCCACATAAGCCAGATGCACAGGAGGATGCACGCATCTGGAGTTTGTTTGCAGTGGCTAGAGGCCCTGACGTGCCCATTCTCTCTCTCTTTCTCTCTACCTGCCTATTTCTGTATCTCTCTCAAATAAATAAATAAAAATAAAATATTTTTAAAAGTAGTCAATGATTATAGAGAAAGAAAACAATACTAGCTTGTACACATGAAAAATGCAAATTGAAGTAACAGTTTGCTATCAGATTAACATTGAAACCAGAACATTATAATCTATGGTGCCAACTTGTAGTAATACCTTTCATGTTCCCGTGAGGGTACGTACATACACAAACTAATCAAATCAGGTTAAGGAAAACTATGCGAAATACACATAAGCAAAGGTATTCACAGGACTATTTTTTGTAACTGAAAAATACTAGAAACAAACTAAATGCTCTCAGAGCAATTAAATCATAGCTCCAAGGGCAGAAAAGAAAGTGGAGGTGTTGATATACAACCCTAACCCCACGCTGAGGAAAGGGGGTTCAGCAGTTCAAAGTCATTCTGAGATACATGGGCCAACCTGGGCTGTATGAGACCCTGCCTCATAAAATAAAAAAGATTCAAAAGGAATATGGGATAACCTGAACACAGAGCTAAGTGACGAGGAGAATGTGGACATCTATAAGGGCTTTAGTTTGTATAGAACATGAAAATGTAAATCTATATGCTTGACCAGACAGCACTTCAGAAAGGAGCCACAAAATGAAAAGTAACTGGCTCTGTTGCTCCAGTGAAAACATCTGTATCATCCCCTCCCAAGGCTCAGGGAACATCGGAGAAAAAGGGATGGAAAAAATGTGACTGCTGGAGGTTGAAGAAGATGGCTGTGGAACCCAGCTGTCTGGACATCACGTGGCCCCGGCATCCATGCACTCACAGCAGCTGTTACCTGCACAAGACCTACACAAAACAGGGCCAGTCAACATCCACCATGGAGAGCGGAGGGGCTCAGGAGGCCCTGTCCCTCCTTGAGGAGTCAATAGTAGTCAATGGTTACTGAGGAAGGGGCGTCACTCTGTCTCATGATGAGTGGTGAGAAGAAGGGGTTCAGGGGGAGTGGAAGTGTGGATAAAGGAACTTAATGGGGGAAATAAATGATCAAAATTACGTATGTGTGCATATATGTATGTATATGTATGTATGAATTGTCAAAGAAAAAATTTTTAAAAACTGTTAAAAGGAACTGGCTCTAAGGAGCAGGCTGGGGGTTCTAGGAGAAAGTAAAGGTCACTTTCTGTAACAGAGCAGTCAGATTCCTGTACTGCTTGCTGAATTACAAGAAAATCATTTCAAAAGTGTTTTGAGGTTAAGGTAAGAGAGTTTCTAGCTCGAGGCCACCATGCACTACATAGCAAAACCATCCCCACCAACACAAGACAGAAAATTCACGCACTACCTATGATTACTTTCTCAGATTAGCCTCCAAAGTTGGAGACTTTTTTTTTTTAAATGAGTGAGTTGTTTCGTTTGTTTGTGGCAAGGTTCTGTTGCCCAGGCTGGCCTCCAGTCTCCCCCCCTTGAGTGCTGGGATTACAGCCCTGAATCACCAGGCCCAACATGAAAGCATGGGCAGGGGTGAGAGAAAAAGGTCTGGGTTTATGTTATCACCCATCCTTCTAAACTTCTGTCTGTTAAATGTAATAGTCAATCACATTCATAAAAGAACACACGTGTGTGTGGACATCTAGAGACGCCTAGGAAACGCTCTCCCTGGGAAAGTCAAGATCTTCAGTCACTGCTTCGGAGGAAGGCACTAGTTTGTCCCAATAAGCAGCCTTGCACGTGAAAACAGCTGATACAAGACACACAGGACAGCAACTCGATTTCCTCAACCCCTTGGAAAGGAGAATGAAACAGAAGGAGCGAGAAGTTAAGCTTATGGAGAATTTCCCCACACTGAGCTGAGATAGATCACAGGCAGCCAGCCCTCCTCTCCCACTTCCTCCCGCCTTCCTCTTCCCCTCTCTCCTTCCTTCAAGCCACCCTGGAGCTTGGATCTCCTTAGGCACATAAACAGTCTCCCACCTCAGGGCTTTGGGGTGGTGGTAGGTCTTCTCCAGGTCTAGAAAGATGCCTCCACAGGAAATGAAAGGACTCACTACTCAAAGGCAAATAAAACTCTCCGTTCCTACCATCTCCTTCGTCCACCTTCCCCTGACTTCTTCCTCCAGAAGTAGCTACATGTGACTCACAGTGGCAGAGAGCTGGATCTTTCACCATCGTGCTTCAGAACCCAGACACATGCATTCAAAAGCCACTTGTTGAATGAAGCAATGAGAAAGAAATGAAAAAATAAAGTGAGACAACATACATACACTGACAGAACACTAAATGGTCACTATCACTAAACCACAGAAGGAAAGCCCGAGAAAGGAATACGGTACTGATTTGTATGCCATCTTTATTAAAAAAAAAAAAAAAAAAGAAAAAGAAAACCCTTCTTATCACAGCAACAACCCTGCCCAGATGGTAATGTGATGCTTTCCTGGACAGGGGTGTAGCTCCCAGACAGAGGACATGCTTAGATGTGCCAGGCTGAGATACCGTCATCAGTAACAAAATATGTGCAGCCTTTTGTTGTTGGGGTGGTGGTGGAGGTAAGAGTGGTGAAGGAGGAGTGCGGGTTGTTTGTGTTGTGTTTCATGTGTTTGACTTCCTCTTGCCACAATGGAGGACTCTAAAGGTGTATAGCAACACTCAAGTGCCCAATTCCCCCCATCCTGACCCCACAGCTATTCTAGGACCTTTATCCCCATCTCCAGTGTAATTTCTTCCTACTCCCTTCTCTTTAGCATACAAATAGCCTACTGGAGTTCTCCACGTTAAAAATGATATTTAAATATTCCTGGCCTTATGTTGTCTTTTATTGAAAGGAGAGGGGTGTGTGTGTGTGTGTGTGTGTGTTTTCTCACCATCCACAAAATAAATAAATAAATAAATAAATAAATAAATAAATAAATAAATAAATAAAATAAAATAAAATAAAACCCTTAGGTAATCCAATGAGATCTTTTTATTTCCGTACCTCTATACTTTAGTGCAGGACCACCTGCGTTAAGGTTAGCCACAGTCGGTCAGCTCTGCGTCGCTTCCTAGCCTGACTTCTTGGCAACATTGGGCACAGGTGCTCACAGCCTCCTGGATAGAATTTCTGCACTAGCTTTCCAGATGCACCACGCTGTCTGGATTTTCCTCTGCAGCACATGTCTTTCTGGCATCATTTAAGGCTCCACTAGTCTTTCCTGAGGACACTAACTCTCTAAGTGACCTTTTTCCAGCCCAACAACTTTAAAGTCAATCTACCCTATGCCATCTCTCCTCATCTGTGCCTGCAGTCCTGGAGATCCCACCAATCAACACCAAACCAGCAAACCAGAGCCTGGAGTGCACATGCCTGCCGTCCCAACACAGGGCCAGAGGAAACAAGAGCATCAGAACTTCAAGGTCATCCTCAGCTACACAGCAAGGCCAGCCCAGGCAACCTGAGTGAGTCCCTGTTTCAACAAAAAGTAAGAAAGAAAGGAAGGAAAGAAGGAAGGGAGGGATGGAGGAAGGAAGGAAGGAAGGAAGGAAGGAAGGAAGGAAGGAAGGAAGGAAGAAAACCAAGACTTGATCAACCCTTGAAATGCAGCCGTTGTCCACAATTCTCTCTTTCTTTCACCCAAGTCCAAGTCCTAACCTTTGTACTGGACCTTTGGACACAGTGACCATTTCCAACCATGACTACCAAAGATCTCTGGTCTCACAGGGACTCCTAAAGACATGTGCGAATGATTTCCACACAGCAGTCCAAAGGAAGCCTTTTTCATATAGTTATTTACTTACTTAAGAGAGAAAAGGAGAGGGAGAAAGGCAGGTAGAGATAGAATGAATGTACCAGGACCTTTAGCCACTGCAAACTCCAGATGCATGTGCCACCTTGTGCATCTGGGGTACTGGAGGATTGAACCTGGGTCCTTAGGCTTTATAGGCAAGTGCTTAACTGCTAAGATATCTCTTTAACCCAAAAGCCTTTTATTTTGCATGCGTTTTTTTTTTTTTTTGTGTGTGTGTGTGTGGCATGCAAGCCTGTGTGTCCATATATGTAGAGAACATAGGTCATTAGACGTCTTTCTCAGTCACTCTCCACCTTACTGTCCAAGATGGCCTCTCACTGCACCCAGAGCTCAGCAATGCATATTTGACATTTTTGTAAGGGACCAGCGATCTGAACTCGGGTCCTCATGCTTGTCTGATATCCATTTTACATACTGAGCCATTTCCAAAGACACAGAGGATGCCTTATTAAAAATAAACTACACCATACTAATATTCTCTTGCTCAAAATTTGGAAAGGGTTTCTTATTCAAACTAGAATCCAAACTCCTGACCATGGCCTACAAGGCCCTGCATGACCTGGCCTGGACCCAAATCGAAATCCAATCTGGACACGGTCGATGCAAATCTCCTGCCATGTGTGTTGTCTGAGTGGATTTAGCGGCGTGTGCAGCCAGCCAAGAAAAAGACTAGGAAGCACGTGCAGCAAAAAGTGCTAACATCGAATCAGTCAGGATTGCAAGCTTCAGCTCCCCTCCCACAGCCAGCCTCAGCGACAGTGGCTCGATCTGCAAATGCAGCCTTTCTGCCGAATCTGCTCCTTCTCTCCATCTCAAGCTTACACTTGACACAGGTCTCCAGAGCTTCAGAAACATGGCTGCATAAGCCTTGCCCCTCAACCTCATCCCTTCTGTGCACTTCCTAGCACCAAACGTCTTACTGGAACAGCTGCTAAAGCAGTCCACAAGCAAGGTGCCTCCTGCACCATTTTGCTTTTTTCAGTGGCTCCCACTACGTCTTAGGGTGGTCCAGGCTTTCCAGGAGAAAAACATACCTGTGCACTGCTTCCCTACATTCCTCTTCTTTCCCCAAAGCAAAGCTTTAGCACAAGCAAGAATCACAACTTGGAGAAAATGATGGCGGGCGGACCTCCATCCTCATTGTGTACACATCTCCAGCTATGCACATTACTCCTCTTCCTCGAGCTCAGAGCAACTTTCTTAGATACACTAGAAATCGGTAATAATTTCTAGAAAGCACAATAGCATAAGTGGACATGTTCATGAAATATGTTAACAGGCATAGAAAACAGAAACTGCAACACTAATAGTACTCTCAAGTCTGTCTCTCAGTACATTGTAAGGACGGTGTCCAGCTATGATCTCTTTTGCTTATCCAGTCCCGGGCTGAATCGTACTCTTTCTATTAGTGCATAAAAGACCATTGTAAACAAATGAACAAGAAAGGAAGACAGATCCCCTTCAACCTCGACGTTTTCACCTGCTCTAAGTACCTGGAGAAATCCCTACAGAAAGGGCTGGAGATGTGGCTCAGGGCCAGACCACTTCCTAGATGAATGAAGCTCCAAGGTAGATACCCAGCATGAGAGAAAAGAGAGAGACAGACAGACAGACAGAATATCTCAGAATCTGCCTAACAAAAAGACAAGATGAATACCCAAAGGGTGTGACTGAAGACCTCTTAATAAATTGAGATGGGGGTGGATGGCCAAGGTGGAGGGTAAAGATCACTAAGTAGAGAAGTCAAGGGAGCAAAGTAAAACTAACGTCTGCTGTGAAATGCTGGATCTGTTAATTACTCTTGCTTTTCCATGCCTTTGGTGACAATAGCTTCATAGACTTCTATTTCTTCCACCACAGAACACATTTGTCTGGTCTATCTGGCACATGTCCTCCAGAATATTAAAATTACCAGCATAGCTGGCCTTCTGTCTGTCTTCCTAACCATACAAGACAACAAGTGCTAAGGTTTGTATGATCAACTATGAAAGGAATTTGTATATGGTAAATATAACACATGTATGTATGTCTGGGTACATTTCTATTCCTGTGCCAAAAAAAAAAAAAAAAAAAGTGCCCATGTTGTTTTCCCTGTAGATCATTTTCTAAAACACCTTTACTCAGACTAAACACTCATATCAATAACTACATGGCAATAAACCCATAAGCTCACTCTCTGTCCTGCTACTTCCTAAACCCCACAACACATCACTATTCTTTTTTCTAATATTTTGTTGGTTTATTTATTTCAGAGAAAGGGAAAGAGAGAGATGAAGAGACAGATAAAGAGAGAGAATGGGTCCATCAGCGCCTCTAGCCACTACAAACTATAGAATCATGTACCATCTTGTGCATCTGGCTTACTGGGGAATCAATCCTGGATCCTTAGGCTTTACAGGAAAGCACCTTAACCTCTAAGCCATCTCTTGAGCCCCCAGACTATTCTTTCTCTCTCTCTCTTTCTCTCTCTCTCTCTCTCTCAGTATTAATTCCAGGTAACATAGAAAAAGTTCATTATAGAACCTATTATCCTAGCTACTTCAAAGATAATTTATGGGAAGCAAAGATAATTTATGAGCTCAAGATTTAGGTCAGCAGTGTCTCAGCTACAAAATGTGGAGGGCCAGTTTTCTGTCATTTAATCCGTGATCTGCACAGACAGCAACTGGCAGGAGGAGGTGTTCAGTGTTTTGAAAGCATCAGCTCACATTATGGTATTTTAAACTTACTGCTGTCAAATGCAAAACTGCAGAGGAGGAGGAGGGATACTGACACATCATACACCACCATCTTCCCCACTGAGCACACTTCTATCTACCTCGGCTTTTACTTCTCTGGACTGCACAGTTGCAGGGTGAGGACAGGCCGGCCCAGGCCTCAGAGAGTTCCGCAGAGGGAAGACCAGCCAACCAAGCTTCAGGCAAAAAACGATAGCCAGAATGATTCGTGAGATCCCATTGCCCCTGAGCAGGAATAGCCAGCAGTGAGGACGTAGGCATAACAGGCTTCAGGAAGATCCTTCTGAGCCCAGAGAAGACTAAACCCATGTCAGGAACAGAACTTAGTAAATCCTTCAACATCCCTCATTCCTCTGCTGATACTGTTTGTTCATGATGCAGTAATCAAGTCTTTCAGCTTGTTCTTGCCTGGATATGCATATGTGTGTGTGTGTGTGTGTGTGTGTGTGTGTGTGTGTGTGTGTGTGTGTGTTTAAGTGACTATATGCATTTATCAAGATGACATGTACATATCGGCTATATTCAGTGATCTATGATTACTTTTATTTCTTTTTTGGTTGTTGTTGTTTACTTGTTTCCCACACTCCTCCAAAAGGGTACTTTGAAATCTTTCCAGTTTTTACAATTAAACCTAACCATCTGGACAAAAATCTTCACATTTACTAAATTAGTCACAGATTTTGTGGGTAAGCTGAGAAACTAAATGCTATGCTCAGCGCTAGGATTTAAATCACATGTACCACAGCAAAACACTCCTTCTCCAATAATCTCTCCAATTACACACACACATTCAGGCTTAAATAACATGGAGGCAACTGCACTGCACAGAGTTATTTGTTTCGAGTTCCTGAAGGGAGATACAACAATCCAAACGATCCATTTTAAAGACGAAAGAAGAAAACAGTACACATTTTTGTCACCACTATGTACACCTTCCTCCTGTTCAGCAAATCAAAATCCATTTTGGCCCTGAGTGATGGGCTCATCCTGTAATCCTGGTACTGGTGAGGCTGTGGTAGGAAAATCACTCCAGGCCAGCCTGGGCTACACAGTGTTTTCTTGGTCAGCCTCAGCTATTTATTAGTGAGACCCTGTCTCAGCCAAAATATGGTTTGAATACACTGGGGCAGTCTCTAGAATGTTCAAGTACAAAAGTCTTCCAGCCTCTTCAGAGTTTACTGCAAAGTATCAGAAAAAGAAAGTTCCACGAATTTGAGGTTTCACATATACAGAGCTGAAATCCAACCAAGCAAGTGACCGGGTGTTGCCACTGATACCTGATGTCAGGTATTAAGAACGTCCCTCAGTCTAAAACTGTACAGCATTATCATTGGAACCTCTGTAGCTGCTTTACTCTAGGAAAATGGAAAACACAATTTTGTAGAAAGAAATGATACACGTGACACACCAGGTTTGAGATTCACATGGTAGTCTTTCAAAGCAGATTTTAAGCCTTTAGTATAAGCTACGAAAGTATTAGACTGGTGTAAACAGGCTTCTAAAACTTATTTTCAGAGCATCTTAGATTAGCTTTTTGTCCTTTACGTTTTATATGGGTAACAACAAAACCCACCCTTAAATAGTACATAGAACAGATTTAAAAGGATTGGAAGATGCAGGGCATGGTGACACACTTATAATCTCAGTACCCGGGAGGCTGAGGTTGGAGAATCGTCACGAGTTCAAGACCAGCATGAGCTAGAGAAGAAAAAAAAAAATAGGAGGCACAGAAGAGACAAGGGTTTCTTCTGCTCATATTAAATCGTAAGATGCAGGAGACACAGCATCCACCATCTTAAATACTTTATGTATGAGAACAAACTAAATACCTAAATAAAAGTTATATATGAACTGCCAGGCCTGGTGGCGCATGTCTTTAATCCTAGCACTCAGGAGGCTGAGGTAGGAGGATCACTGTGAGTTCGAAGCCATCCTGAGATTACACAGTGAATTCCAGGTGAGCCTGAGCTAGAGTGAGACCCTACCTCAAAAAGAAAAAAAAAAAAAGTTATGTTTAGATGGTTAGTTTTAAATCTTTGGGTGTATTTATATTGTGAGAACACCGACAACTTGGTAAAAAGCTTTCATTTTTTTCTAGTAAAGATTAAAACTGTAGGGATATGCAAGCTTGCATAGCCTCTAGGCTGTCATAAATATTAACAGGAGCCTTGCTTTTCATTTTTGCACATATGTTTTGGTTTGTTAACTAAACCTAGATTTTGGTGACCATTTGCAGAGCTTTAGCATTTTGGTAAAAGATGAATTTTTGAACACATTTTCATAAATTTGGTCTGCTTAATGACTGATAATTGTTCTTTTAGAAGAGTGAAAATTTGAAAGTCTGCAGTTTTAAAACTTCTGTTAGATACTCTCCTTGCTCACTCGCATAGGAAATAGCCGTAGAAAAACACCAGGTACAGCAGCATCACATGGACTGTTCCCAGTAGTGTGACAAGAAGCCTTTTAGACCTAATCTTTCACACCCTCTTTGCTCCCCAATTTCTACATACCTGTTGCTTACAACTTTCTAAAACAAATAGATAAAATAAAGCTATCACCTGTGACTTAAAATAAAAACTCATGCCATTTCTAGAGGATAAGAATATCAAAATAATATCAAAATAATAGTACCAGAGCTTGAGGAAGAGAACAGATCACCTCAGCTGACTGAGATTTGATTACTCCAGTTTATCATTTATCACTTGTGTACCTAGTAACGAATGAATGGTTTAAATGTTACAGAACAAATAGCTTTATTCATGGCCAAACAGAAGATTTATGTGGAAAAAAATAAAAACAACACATATCCTGAGTTACCAGAAAAGTGTGACCATTGGAAGACAAAAGAACAATTTTGAGATAAAGAGTTTCACTCCTAAGATTAATGTAAAAATAAAAATAGTGAACCAGGAAGTGTTTAGAATAATACCTCCAGAAAACAATTAAGTAGAGATTTACACAAGTCTATTCATTCAAAAGAAGATCAGGAGGCCAAACTACAACTATGGAGCAAACTCCAAGATTTCTGGATTTTTGGTACTATATTGGTAAGGCTGATCTCATTCTTAAAAAAAAAAAAAAAAAGACATGCTGACCGTCAGACTTCTAGACAACAGCTCTTCTGCCTGCCCCCCAGTCACTACTCCAGTCCACGGCCTCACTGAGGACCCCATTTCCTTTCTAAACCACGCTATTACCTATAAAAGGGGGTTGCCTGCCAAGGAACCAAGCGTTCAGGAGAATGCATTGTCTAGGTCATGGCAATCAAACACTGTCCACTGCCCACCCTCTTTCCAACACTCTTTCCTCTGCTCCCCACCTCCTCTACCTCTCAGCTCAGCCATCACTCAAACACACTGCACAAGTCAGCAACAGTCTTCTAAGCTTTTTCTCAGCTCAAAGAATCTTAGGATTTTAGTTTCGTGACCACAGCAGCAAAGAAGTAATGAACTGCACACCCAACCCCCTCGTTCTTAACAGCTTAGAAGGGCTCCTGGCCAGGCACACCATCAAATGATTCATTCGTCTGCTTCCTTTGCAGAAAACAAGAAGGGAGTTGAGGGAGCAGTTAAGCATGGTCACCAAACAACGCTGAGCATTCAACTCCTGCACCTCACCGCCTCATTCCTTCACCTCCTACTGCACAGGATTTAGTGACAGAAGAAGTCTTAATCTGTAAACAAATGGTTTGCTCTACAATTAAACCATTCACTTCTTTTTTTTAGAAGCTTGGCTGCTGCCCAACCCAGACACTTCTAGGTTCTTCTATGATTTAGTTCTCCCAACGGTTAAAAGGCAATAAGCTCATTTGGAGTTTATAAAACTCTGCACCACCAACAAAAGCATGCAACGCTTCCACCACGATGCACAGGCGTCGGTACATGCACAATGAGGGGCTGTGTGTAGCCTCCCCCCAAACAAAAATGCACAGCCCAATTAAGCGCCCTGGGAGCCTTCAAAGCAGTTATGCTAAGTTGCAAATACAGCAAGATCCACTTGAACTCCAACTGTCTTGTGTGCTTTTCCCCCCAAGATAGGGAAAAGGCTGGCACAGACTGACCTCATTAAAGGGTAATTAGTGAACCCCAGGACTTGAGGGGCGACCACAATCATGTCTATTGTGAGCACTTACTATAAAAAAAAAAAAAAAAAACTAGGAGGTCTCCACGATCTGAAAGGCAATGTTTTACATTTTTAAGGATTTCTATCTGCCCTTCTTTTTCTTTTTACTACCAGTCATTGAATAAGAAAGGAAGCAATACAAAAAAAAAAAAAAAATCCCCTTTCTTTTATGGATTTTTTTGAATACTTTGAAAAGCTTACTTGAAAAACATTTAAGTAATATATATCCCATACATATATTTTTAAAAGAAGATAAGTTCTGTTTAAGTGTAGAAAGGTCTGTCTCTGAATTATAGAAATTGAAAATAGTACATAAAAATGACAGTAAATATCAATCAATATGGATTTTTATTACGTGACTATGATGTTGAAAACACAATGGATGCATCTATTTACATTTGAAAGTGTTCCTTAGAAAGGAACAGAGTGAGTTGATCAACAAAACCACTTTACCATCAATAAAATCCTTCACACCTCTTTAAAGCCCATTACTGCTGTTGATATCAATCTGCCAAGATGCTGGAGGACTGAACTCTGCTATAAAATGAGCCAATAAATTTAACTGTTCACATTCTTTAAGTACCACCACCTTCTGCATATGCTAAGCCCCAGGTCCACTGTCATGTACTAAGATTCTCCAGTACAGTACTTGAGAGAAGTAATGAAAGGCTGTCTTAACTTGTCTTTCTTCACCAAGATTTAAACAACTCCAATATTTACATATTTGCAGTGAGGTAGGTGGACATCTTGGTGAAGTCACTAAGAAGGAGGCATTCTTGTAATGAGAGCTGGAGCACGCCAGTAGACCCACCCCAACCCAAAGAGCAGCGCATTCCCCCACGGCTGACTGTAGGTGGGGTGGGGGCTCAAGTCAGGAGTCAGCTGACAGCTGCAGGCGGGCCTCAACAGCCTCAGGAGAGTGCGCCTCCCAGCCTGGACCCCAACTCTGTGCCCTCGGTGCCTGCGGTGACACCCCAAATGCAACCCTGTTCAGCAAACACCATATCAGCTGCTCTGTGCTGTCAGGCTCTGCACGTCCCATGACAAGGTCAGAGCACACAGCGGATGGGCCAAATCTGCTTATGCGGTATTTGCACAGCACTGCACAGGGGCCCCTCCTTAGCCAGGCCCCGTTTTGTTACTTGGAAACACTACAACATGTATGTGTATGTGCAAACCTTCACGTCTGTGACACCCTGCTGATCCCAACCGTGGGGACCGAACTCTTGCGGTAAGTCCAGGGGCTCGCGGCATACGTATTCCAGAGCATTCGCTTGGTGCTAGATGTGTGCGCGCAAGTAACACAGCGCTCGTAATGTGGAAATTTCAGCCACATTTTGCAACTAATTGGAAGCAGATTAGAGTTCCGCCTCGGGGGACCGCTGTCGGACGAGGCGCGCGCTCGTCCGCATGCGCACGCGCGGGGAGCACGAGGTGCAGGCGCAGGCGCAGGGCCGGGTGGAGGGAGGGCGCGTCCCCGCCGCCGCCGGCCGCGCGCGCCCAATCACGCGGGAGGAAAGCCCGCGGACGGGTGCGCGCGCGCACGGGCGGACGCGCGCACGCACGGAAGGCACACCCGAGAGCGCGCCCTCCTCGAGCCGCCATCAGGCCAGCCCAGCCCCGAACTCGCGGCGCACCCGAGCACCGCAAGAGCGCGCAGGTGCCCGGCAGCTGCCTCGGGCGAAAGCCAGGCCGAGGCTGGGAGAGCCGCCGCCCTGGCTGCCCCCGTGAGCAGCTCCCTGGCCCTGGATTTCGCCTGTTTGGATTTTCTAATCGCCTTTGCTTGCTGTTGAAGTCGGTCGGCGATCCGTTGCTGTTTGCTGTGCCCTGTTCTCGCTGGCTGCCCAGACTCTGCTGAAAGCTCATTTCCATCACAAAGAATTAGCAAAGATCTAAAGTAGAGGAACACGTAACTTCAGAGTCGCCGTGCTAGTCATAAGCCTGTAATAAAGCACAGATTTGATAGTATTATCCATGTACTGTGGCAAACCACACACAAATAAACAGCTCTCTGTGAAGAACGAAAGCCCGAGGTTTCAATCCTTCCAAGTCAAACATTATTGTTGCTTTTAATCGGAGCCACCCAAAAATCCATCCGCAAAAGTGAAGAAGGGGGCAAGAAATTCAAGAGTAAGCTGGTCTGGCTGCCCACACGCGGAAGAAGGAAGAGACAAAGAAGGAGGAAGAAGTTGTTAGGAGATGATTTCCAGTTTACTGTGTTGTGTTCAGTTAAAAAAAAATGACTTAAACTGTAAAATCTACACATGGAAACAAATGAGCATTTAGGCCAGTAGTTCAAGGGGCAGTGAGAGCAGGAATCAAAAGTACAATCCTCCAACATGGGTTTCTAACCTAACTAGGACCTACTTGAACATGACCTTTGAACCTTCCTAGACTAATGTGAAGGAAAGTATCCAGCCAGAGAGCCAAAGGTACTTTCCAAAGAAACCAAACCAGGATTTTTCTTTAATCAAAAGGACGAACAGTGACTTCCAGGAGTTTATGAAAGTGTGACCAAATGGGAACTCTGTCGTCTGTTGCTAATTAAAGCGTATAAAAGAGTCCATTTCTTAAAACATACTACAAACACTTAAAAAAAAATTCACTGCCACATGACAAAAACCAGAATCAAGCTCACTGGTAGAAGATCTGTACAACCAAAGACCAAGCTATTATTTCAAACTGTCAGGGGAAGGCAGTAAAATTGCTACCAGGTCTCCTTAAGTTACCCTTCAATAAAAAGAAGCCATCAGGGAAATAAGAGGAAAAGAAAACACATCAAAACCTTAAAAGTTCCTTTAAGTAAAATTAGACTTCTGAGGTACCATGCCATCTGCTCTCTGGTTAACATAATAAGCCCATTCCAAAACCTAAATAGCTGTTTTCTAAAATCATTATGTACAACACAAAATAGAATCAATATACTTTTATTTACTCAAACTGTAAAAGCTACATTCATAAGGCATTATTGGAACATGCCTAACTGTCCCTGTAGGCACATTTTTCTTAAGGTGCTAGCTGACAAGGAGGATTCCCAGGAGGCAAAAAGTTCAGTGGCTGAGCAGGAAGTCACAGTGAATAATAATCAAACTGAGTGGAGGTGGGAAGATGAGAAAGAAGAGAGTGTCTTTGAAAACCCCCATAGCGGTATTTGCTCTCAACTCCAAACCCGCTCATCCAAACTGAAACACCCTTCCCTTTGAGTTCTCCATGAAGTATAATATATACTTTAAATTTGCGTTTCACTGGGGGTAGACAATAGGAGATGAGATTGCTACAGTTCAAGGCCCATGGATCTATCAAAACATGAGTATTTGCTTTGTGATCATTTTAGTTCTTCAGACAAAACCCATCCTCTGGTCTACTACATTCCCAAAGGTGTTTCCAAGCAAACTTTAGCAAGCATGCAGCATTCAGCTCTCAGAACAAAGTTCCATTCTCACCATTTTGAATTCCCCTGCAGCTCTCAAAACAACATTACAAACAGCCCAACTGCTGGTCAACCAGCTAAGAGTAGTTTAACAACCTTTCATTCAGTTGCAAAGGCTTTGTTCCAGTTGCCAAACCTTTAGCTTGAATTGAAAAGAACTTGCAAGAGAAAGCAAGTAGTCACTATTGCAACTGGCGGGTAACAGGAGTTGGACACTGTAGCCCAATAGGACCAAAAAGCAAAGGTGATTCTTTTTGATTTCAAAGTCTCGAGCCTATAACATCTCAAACTCCTAACCCAACATCTGTTTATGCAGTCTCATCATTTCTATGCCTGTATATGTGATGTAAGAGTGCTCACAGGGCACCAGCGTGATCCTTCCATGACTTGCTCTCTAACAAACACCTGTGTCATTACTGAGGCAAAAATTTCACCTGTTTTCTTTCCCATCAGTAAATGACCTGGGGATGAGCCAGTATTATTTACTGGCAAGAATCCTAAGAAGACTTGCTCCCATTGTGACGCTGCTGTCTAGGACAGCCTGGTGCTTCCTTACTTACGGCTTCTACATGACACGCAAGCACTCTCCAAGGAACTTAGAAATAAACTGTTTAGGATTCAGGCAAAACCCTTGATGTTCAGCTCTCTGGCAAGTTCAGAGTGCTGGCAATCAAAATCCTGTTGTACTGCAGTAATTACTATGAAAAAGTTCCACTATTTAATATAAAAAACCAGAATAACATGATCCTTCCTCCTCGTCTACACTTCTACAGTGTGTTCAACATGGCAATTATATCTGTTCAAGAAGCAGAGTTGAAACTCCATCACACCCATGACTTTTGAAACATATACTTCAAAAGGCAAGTTTCATCACCTCAAATCACGGAGTAAGATCCTTTTCCCAGGTTATAAAAAAGAGATTTTATCCCCTCCCACAAGACATCTTCAGGTATAAAACTCACTTCTCTAAGCTTTGGAACTCCTTTTTTTTTTTTTTTTTTTTTTTTTTTTTTTTTTTTTTCGTCAAGGCAGTGATGGCTGATGTTGGAAGACAGAGGGTGCCCAACTGATAGAAAACAGTGTAAACTGTGCTTACCCAAATGTCATTTCCAGGTAGCCAGGACTGCTACCATGTTAAAAAACCAGATCAGACACTTGTTAACAAAAACACTTCACTTTGCTACTTTTAAGAATGCCAAAAAACCAGGATGGTAGGTTTATGATTTAAGTGCTTGTGGCTAAAATAGCTTTCCAATGATCAAGGGCCTCTTAGGAAGAGCGAGAATGTATTATGTGCTAATGACCACAACCAGGGGTCCCTTCGCCCTCTTTTGTCAGAACCCAAGCAGATCCTCCCCACAGCTTCACCATTAACATGTCTGTTTCCTGTCAGCCCACTCAGAGATAATGTCATTTATCTCAGGGAAGGCACAAGCCCAGTCATTAGCTTGAATAAAAGACCTCAAACAAAGGCTGGATAATGTTTTACCCAGGGTTCTTAATAAGCCTAGAACCAAGAATCCTGTCGCCTAAAAGTCAAGGACTGAAAAGTTATCCTTGAGAGAATATGTGGCTGCTTATCAGCAACCCTCAACCATTGCACAGAACAAGAAGCATGCCGTCTATCTTCTGTAAACACCAGTCCACAGTAATATCACACAAAATTAGATTAATGATGAGCAATGACCAGGGTTAGCCCAGAAGGTTTTGCCCCCTAGCCTCTAGGAGGAAAGCTGACAGAGTAATTCAGGTCTTTGAAGAACTGACCCCTCATTGTGAGAGCCTGTAGGAACAGAATGACCATTATAAAGTGATCAATGGCTGAACTTCTGGAAATCTTTTAAATGAAAGTGGAACTGTTAAGATAGATGTAGGAACATGTGTTTTCACAGCATTGCTCACATTAATGCAATTTCAAGTTTCTATAAAGTACCAAGAGAACTTTTAAAAATTAAAACAACAACCATCAAAAACAGCACAGACACCATCAAAATTGGAGCAAATCTCAGCCTTTCTATCCGGTTTTTCCTGCTGGAAACGAAGAACAGATGGGGCTTCCCATGTTGTTTGAATCTGGTTATTGAACACCTCTGTGGTTAGGGAGATTTCTGCTTAGCACTTTCGGCATACATTTCATTTACTAACTATAAAATGCTGCTTAGGAAAAATAAGTCTTTATAGCACTAATTAAAACCATCTTGCATCCAAGCCATTTCACTCGAAGAGCATTCTTAACCTATGACATTCATCCAATCAATGCCCCCTTTTGTTTTACAAACTATTTGCAAAGTTATTAAAGTTGCTAAACATTATTTGTTAGCTCTGTCTTGAGCAGTTATGTAAATTATGTAATTTCTCCCACAATCCTAACAGATATCAAATGCTCAACTCAGACGTCAGTGATGGGCGTGATCATACAAATACTCTGAGCACAACAGAGGCCTCTGAGCAGCCCCTGTGCACACCCACCTCAAACAGCCCTGTCCCCCTCCCCTGGACACTCGCAGAAAAGTGAGGAGGTGGACAATGCTGACAGAAAGCCACATTTACGTACTGGCATTCTAAACAGTAAATCACTATGTAGCTTTCAGAGCAGGGTACTGTCCAACAACAATGCACTTTGTTCTCTCATTGTAGCAAGTGGCCTTCTGCCCTTTTATTTCACCCTAGATCAACTGCACTCTCTAAGCAGAAGTCATCGGGGATGCCACATTGGGAAGGAAGAAAAATCACACCATCCATAGCACTCATTAGCGGAAAGATGTTCTTAAGCTGCTCACACTCAGGAAAAAGTGCCAGCACTCCCCAGTGAATGGTTAAAAGGCTTCCACAAGAGAATAAAACAAAATGAATGATGTCCTTTTATAGACAGGTCCATTTGTAGACCCCCATCTCTAAGACGACAAGGACATCATAATGAAAACAATATGACATTACAGAAATGATCTTGGAACATGTACTGAATAGGGCCCTAAGCCACAACTATGTGACCTGTATCTACAATTTCCATTTAAGTATCAGCTATTTTTAAGATTTTTTTCTATGTATTTTCCAATTGTGCAGTGATCAAATAAACCCACAGGCTATAACAGTGCTGAATTATAACTATTTAATCCAGCCCAATGGCTCCCTCTCTGATAAGTCAAAGCTGTAAAATCCACAGGAGAATCCACAAAGAGCTTCACTACAAGACTATTACTATGTGTCAAAAGGAAGGAGGGAAAGGTGGAGAGGCAGGTTTTAACAACCAAAAGCCAACCCATCAAATCGACTTATTCAGACATGTCATTGGTGGCTTAACCACAAAACGGGCTATAGAAATACAGCTCCAACGTCTTAGAATTATGGCATGTTTTGATTTTGTTCACGTAGTAAGGGAGTGGTGGCTTTTACAACATACTTGTGGTTTCCACATAAAGGAGTAGAACACTCATTGATTTAATTAGGTTTCATAAGTTCCAATTTATCATGTTTTACATGACTTTGTGTAGTGAAAAAACAGAATAAACAGACCAAAAATAGACATTGAAGCATGCTGTGAAAATTAACCAGTGACAGTAGGTCTTATGAATGTCCTGTAAACCTTTCAACCAGAAAAACAACCAAAATACACATTCCCCTTTGGTTTTCACACAGCCCTTCGTGAGACACACATGATTCCTAAAAATCAATCAACTTTATTCTTCACTAACCCAGATAAACAGCAATGCTGAGATTCAAACGTGGTATAAAATGTCAGAAAAATATCATCTTTAGAGATGCTTCACATGTGAACCTTGTAAATGAAGCCTGCCCTACTAAGATTCAGCTTCCTGCATAGATAGCCTCCTGCCTAATTTGACACAACCAGTTAGTGGAATTCAAGTTGCTTCTCCCCGTAGCATTCATGCCAGGGAGTTGCTATCTTTGTGTCCCAAGGAAGAAAGCATTAAGTCACTTGTGGTGTAGGTGGGAGAGGGAGGCATAAGGATAGTGTTTGACATCCTGAGCCAACACCTCAGCCAAGAACAGCCAAGGCTGCAGGTTCCAGGCCCCCTCCAAGCCATCTCAGGAAGACCTCTGTGCCCACTGCAATCTTTACGATTGGGGGTACAGCTTCCTTCCCTTGCAAGGCAATGTTCTCCCTCCCCTCCCCCACCCCAGCCCCACCATGATGTGTTTTCGCTTCATATATGGAATTCATATGATCCCATTTATACTGCTCTGCCTGAAGATGAGCTGCATGTACGTGAATAATTCACTCCTTCCATTCTTCATCCACTTTCCTCTGTGGCTAGAAAGTGAAAAGAACACAAAACCGGGAGAACCGACACCACACTCTAATCTCAGTTGCCATGACAGCAGCCTTTGAGATCCTGAAATGTTCAGATTGCCAGCTAAACAAAATTGTTGAATGTGAACATTTGGCTGGAAGATTAAAAGGCTAAGGGGAATGCAAAAGGGCAGTACCTCCCACATTCTCCGCAGCCGGTGGATCCAATCAAATGGCTCTGACTCCTTCACCACAGCTTTGAGAGCACTGGATTAGGGCAATTCATCCAGATAGTTAAAGCAGATTAGAACTGCAATTTGAAGACTATTGGCAACAAAAGTGAATGCCCCACTGTACTAAGTAATAAGAAGATTTCAAAACGCCTTTTAGCAGAAATTATCTGAAACTACACATTTAAACTGAGACTCAAATCCTAGGAGCTTTTTTAAAAATTGAACTTCAACAATGTAAAATGCTATCTAAAATGATTTAGATTTAAAAGTATTCAGTGGCCCTTTGCAACTTTGGCATTTTTATTTATGCCTTACTTTATCTCCATCAACTTCTAAAATCAGCTTTATTCCCATCCTTCAATTTAAAACCTGAACACATCAAACAAAAACAGAAAAGGTTTAAACAGAAAACTGCATCATTTACACAGAGACAATTACCATGGGCATAGTACCACCATTACAATGCAGATCAAGTTAGAAAGAGCAAAAGTAAAATCACTTAATACACACATTCCCCAATAACCATACACAAACCCCATGGTGGAAAGACTGATTCAAGCAAGATACAACTTGTAGAACCCATCTAAAGCTTAATTTCATAGAAAATCACTCACACTTCAACTTGCTCCCACCATGCCTGGTTAGACACAGCCCCTTCTGCTCCCAGATGTTACTTAATGCAAAGCAAGCGCACCCCAGACCAGCAGCAAGACACAGGCCTCCATCCCTAAGGCAACACAATACTGGGGCAGTTTTTCCTAGGCAGTGTCTAGCTGAAGTCTTTAAGAAAATGACCAAAATGGGAGCAAAGATCCCAGTGGCCTAAATCAACTAGGCAACGTTCTTAGTGCAGCCCAATACTGTGGTGCTGGCCTTCCCTGGGCTGTGTCTTCCTTCACCTCGCATGAACGCCAACCCAGCGTGGGGCACTGTTTGACTGACCTTCCATCAGCCCAGGGAAGCTACACGCCCAAGTAAGTGATCATGCTCTTAAACCTCTACTTAAAAATCGGGGGAAGGAACACGGGGAGCATCTACACAGCCACCAAAATCATTCCAGCTTTGCTGCGGTTACCAAACCAATGAGCCAACCCACCGAAGCCTGGACCAGCCATATAAATCCATCCAAGAACATTCTTTTAACAAAACTGTCTGGGGGTGGGGGGTGGGGTGACAAAACAATGAATGGGATGAGTGCGGAGTGTACGAGAACCTTGCACACTCCTCAAGGACACATTTCTAAGCCATAAATACAGACATGTAAATTAAGACAGAAGACAGATGTCCTTAGGAGAGAAACCGGGACAAGGGAGTGCAGAAGGACACGGACCACTTGCAGGTACAGATCCCACTCAGGCCGTCCCACCCAGCCCAGGGCCCACACTCTAGCACCACAAGCAGCAGCAGCAGTGAAACAGTGCACCCGCTTAGGATGCACACCGTGGCAAAGAAATGCACCGAGCACCCACGAGCACCGGGAAGTGTCAGGCCCCCCGGGGCACACCCACAGCCCGCACGCGATACGCCCACCACAGAGCAGGGCCCACAGCAAGGCCCCTGCACCCTACCTTCTCAGTCTTCAGCTTCTTGATTCGCCGGTGGCCCTCCTCCTCCTCGTCTTCCTTCTTCAGCAGCACAGAGTTTCCCAGGAGCCCCGCATCCGGGCCGCTCTTGCTAACTTCCCCGGCGGCCGCCACGCCGCCGCTGGCAGCGCCCCCGCCGTGGAAGGGGCTCGCGCCCCCTCCGCTGCCCTTGGCCCCGAAGCCGTAGAGGTGTCCCCCGGAGGAGGCCTGGCCGCCGCCGTTCGGGTGGCCCTGCAGCAGGTCGTGCTTGCCGTCCTTCCTGGATCTCGCCGCATCCTTATCCCTCTTGGCGCCCCGGCTGCCGTGGCTCTTTGCCGGCTTGTCGTCCTTACCCTTGCCGCAGGCGCCGGCCCCCGCGGGGGCGGCCGAGGTGCCCGGGCCCGCGCTGCCCCCGCCGCCGCCCCCGCCGCTCGCGCCCCCGCCGCCGCCGCCCGCGCCCTGACCCAGCGCGGAATTCATGCCAGTCGCCTCTCCAGGGCGCCCTTGGACTTCCTGCCTCTTGCCAGCGCCGCTGATCTCGGGAATCCCATACAAGGCGGCGGAAGGCAGAGATTTATTCGCATCCTTAGAAGTTTTACTCCTTTTCGCTTTTGATTTGCTGGTCTCTTTGTGTGGGTTCCCCTGGGGAGCCGAGGGCTGCACAGAAGCAAATTTGAGGCCTTCAGCTAAGACCGCCGTCGCACCCGTCCCATTGGAGGCCGGGCCTCCACAATCCTTGGAATTGCCGCTGCCAGTGCTGTTGGTGGAATTATTCATCTCAAATTTCTGTCTGTCCTTCTCCAGATCGGCGTCCAGATCAATGATTAAATTGCCAACCCCGATTTCCCAATCATCGCCACTGTCGTACGCATCCACTGTATTTGGATCCACACCTTTTCCTCCCGTGGGGATGTTCACTGACATTCTGAAGGCGAGCTCTCTAGAATAAAATCCCGATGAACTTTCCTGGGGAGGTGAGGGGACATCCGTTTAGCTCCGCTGGGCTTTCTCTTAAAAAAAAAAAAAATCTCCAATCTTCCTCTTCTTTTTCTGCCCCACGGCAGGGACGGACGGCCCAGGGGTTTTACACCCTACAGTCCAGGTCCACCATTCCCTGTGGAGGGAAAAGTGGGATAGTTCTTGTCTGGGTGTTGCCAGAATAGAAAAGAATTAATATTGGGGGGGGGGGATCAGTAAGGGGCACAGGAGGGGAGAGGGAGTATGGTGCCTTAGGTATTGCCTCCACAGTCCAATATCAGGGTTAAAAGAAAATATCCAAACCCCCAAACCATACCCAGGACAGTAAGCATCTTACAGTAGTTAAAACGAAAATCCTTTTATCAACAACACAAGAATAATCAGTTCTTAAATAGCATTAAAAATCTTTAGGGATCTGATTCAAGTCCAGAAAGGCTTCTGTGTTTTCTTTTAAGTTTAGGATTTTTGCCTGGCCCCTGGGTTATCTCAACCCCAGGAAAACAGCAGGTACACTGAGACCAGAGACACACAGTGCTGAGCATCCCTAAGCGTGTCCTAGCTCTTGCACTTTGAAAGACTAGCCCCTAAGCATGTCCTAGCTCTTGCAATTTGAAGGACTAGACTCTGGAAGTTCTCTGTCACTAGATTTTAAAACCATGTTACTGAATTTTCCTTCTAATTGGAGTACCTCTTCCTGCAAATTGTCTGGACAATGTAGGTTTTGTTCCCAGTAAGGAACAGGAAAAAACAAGCCATAATAGCTCCGATACATACACACTACCTCTTTCCTCTCTTCCACAGCAGCTATACCATTCTTTTAGAAATATATACATACAACGTCTTTTAAGACGGTGTGATATGAAAGGTTAAATATCTGCCCTTTGAGGGAAAAAGAAAACTCCATCTAAACAATTCCCCCACACCCCTAGGTCAGAGAATTGCTCAGTCTGTTAAACAGGGTGCTACTGACTGTACAGGAAACTGATTAAGACATACACTTTAAGTGATCTGCACCAAGGTGGCCTCACTGAAGGCAAAATGAGTGTGTGTTTGACAAAGAGCGGTTAAAACGGTTTTTAAAGGGATCAGCCCCTTTTAACAGTTGCTTGTCAGGAAAAACAATAAACACACACATATATATACACATATATGCACACACAGAGAGATTGCTTACCTTTAATCCTTTATCATTTTTTAATTAGGCCAGCAAATCAAAAGGCATTTCCCACTCCACTCTGCAAACAAGCCTGTGCCTCATTTTACTTAAACACCAAATGATCAAGAAGGAAGACGCCAAACTAACACATCTCAGCCAAAATAATCACGAAATAACGCTATTCCAGCTCCCCACCCCCTCCTGGCAAAAGGCTGAGGAGTCCTTGTCTCCTCAAAAAAAAGTGTCACTACACAGCTGGGTGACAATGTTTCACATTCACGACACAAACTCCACAGATCTTTTCTCCTCTTAACAAGCATCGAGAATAATAATAGGATGGATGGTAAGAGAGAAAGAGGGGGGGGGAAGAGGGAGAGAAAGATAGAGGGAAGGAGGGAGAAAGAGAGAAATATTAGTGAAAAAAGTTTTCCCAACTTCTCATTCCGCCTTCAGTTCCAGACTTCAGAGTCACCGTGATCAGTAAGTAATGATCCCATGTAGCAAACCTACAGGCGTCCGCTAGTAACGAGACGGAACGTGCTAACATCGGGATAAATTAGTGAAAGGGAAGAAAGAAAAAGGAGAAAGGACTGAAAATCCGGGCTGGATTCCGCCTGTTAGTCTGGAAGTGGCATTTTTCCGCCCGTCCTGACAGATTTGATTTCTCCAACTAACTTAAGAGACGAGGAGGGGGCAGGAGAATGGGGAGGGGGCCGGAGAAGGAGCGAGGAAGGGTGGATGCAGAGCTGGGCCCGCGGAGGAGAAGAAAGGTGTGGAGGAGGGGGCGAGGAGGAGGAGGAGGAGGAGGGCAGCGAGCGGAGGAAGAGCTTCGCTCGGGGCGGGGGGCGGCGGAGCGGGGAGCAGGGCGTCTGAAATGGGCTGTCCTGGAGACCTGAAGGATGTGATGTCTTCCTGTTTTATGTTTTTTTAAGAAAAAGGAACAGAGTTCTGAGTATAGTCCCAGAGGAGGGGTTAAAATCCTCTGCCGCGCAAGTCGATCTGTCATGTGGTAATTCGATAATTAGAGTAAAAAAAGATTATTTTTTAGGCGACCTTTTTCAGGACAATTTCCCCCTTTACATGCAGCAAACGGTGCGTCTCTATTTTTTTTTTTTTTTATCTCTCCTCCTCTCTTCCACCCCCTCCTGTGTTTAGTCAGATGGCCTCGGAGCTTGGCTTAGTATTTTTAATTAGCTGGCGTTTGGAAGCTAAAAGCAGTAATGAATTGTTGATGGATTGGAAGTGGAGAGTCGCTTTGCTGGAAATGTCGGGGCTGGGAGAGGGGGATGGGCGGGTTAGCAACAACCAACCATCGAAAAGGAGCGATTTTGTTACAGTGCAAGCCTTTCACATCACGTGAGGATCAAGGGCTCAATTGGTTGTCGTGAGAACAAAAATGGTGACAAGCGTATCAAGAAAATACTGATCTGGTCTTAAAAAAAAAAAAAAAGCTGAAGGTCTCCCCCTCCCCCACACACAGTGGGCGAAGCTACAAGTTATGAATGTGAAATATTTCTCAGACAGACCCAGGATCTCGGAAGTTCTCCAGGACTGAAATGTAATGACCGCAGGAGCAAAGCAGATGTCTGAAAGAAACACCTTACAAACCCCTTCTCAACTCATCTCCAATTTTCTGGCTTTTCCCAGGGGCCAGGGACGGAACGCCTGGGGGAGGGGAGGGGAGGGCGACTCCAAGCTCCTGGGATTTTAAGGACGCTTTCATGTATAAAACAAAGAAAAAAAATTTTTTTTTGCTAGCTTCCAAACTGGGTCCTATGGTAAACACACCATTGTTACTATTTGAGGGTTTGTTTGGGTTGGGTGGGGCTCCCCCTACCCCCCCCCACACACACTGCTTCTCTTAAATGGTGTTTTTGCTACTTGCCTTTTTTTTAAGAAGGTGGAAAATGGTAGCTACAACCATTACATGTAATGGATGAATATCCCCTGGTTTAATATTGAATCACTGGGCACACGAGGACGTGACAGGAGAGAAAATCGGCTGGTTCCGCCGCGGTCCCCGTTTCCCCGGCACAGTTTGGGAGGGGGGTCTGCTCGGCTCCGAGGGGAAACTGAGGCGGGCAGGGAAGGTGCGGGAGTCGACACTGGGGCCGGGGCATGTGCCATGTCACTTTAGTCTCCTTTGGGTTCCAGCCCAAAAGGTAATCTACCCTAACTTAGCCCGAGTGCCCAGTCAAGCTTAATTTGTGTGCAGAAGTTACAAATGCTTCACCCTCTACTGAATCAAACTCACCCTTCGTGGGCTGCTCTCAATGCCAAGCCGAGCCCTGTAAGCAGTTCCTCGTTTCAATGCAGAAGACTCGCACATTCCCTTGCATGAAGTCCCCGCTAATGCTATATAGCGACACCCCACGCAGCCGTACTTACGGTCTGTATGGGATCGAGTTGACCTTTTCCTCCTAACTGCATTGAATGTGTTTGGTGGCAGCCGCTTTATTTTGGAAATTATAAATTTCTTCAAAAATTTTTTTATTAAAGATGGACCATCAAATATCACAGACTGTCCTGTGTATTTTTTCTATAAAAATAAAATAAAAAACCCAGAACATACACACACACACAAAAAAAAATCCCCCCCGGTGCACACACACAGCTCGTTCTGCAACACGGAAATCAGAACTGAAACCCGCACGGGGGGAGCGGAGCCCGAGCTCTCGGCCTCTATACCTGAAAGGGACTTTTCTTTGTTCCCAATGCCCTTTCGCAGCGGGCCAATCAGAGCGCAGCTTTTATGAAACCGGGCTCTCTCATTGGCCAGCTGCTTTCTCTTGGCTACTGTAGGGGGTTGAGATACACACACGTATAAAACACACACTGAGCGCGGGTGGGGGTGCGCTGGGGGGTGGCTGTGGAGACAAAGCGTTTTATTTTCCAACCAGATTGGGGTTGAGGAACCTCCCGCAGCAAGAAAGGTGGGGGGGGGGTGCAAAAAAAATACTGTGCGCCGGTTTCAATTACCCCATCATTCACATAAAACACTTATTTATTAAAACAAATCTCAAACAGGCTGCGAAGAGAGGTTGTCGGTAAATACAAGTTTGATTGTGTTATCTTGGGGGAAATAATATATGTGCTCGCTCGGTGGCAGAGGAAAGCCAAAGGAGCCCCCAGCGCGGAGCCTCTTGCTGGAAGGCAGGCTCTGGCTTGGGCGTCCCCGGACCCGGGCTCCCCGGAACCCAGCGCGGGGCGCAGCTCCGGCCTGCCGCCCTCCCCCACCACGCTACCCTTGTGCACCCCCCTCTTTTGCTCGCTGATTAAATAAGAAAAATCGATGTAGGGGAAAGGCGGAGGTGGGGAAATAAGTAACCCTTTTGTTCCCAGCCTTCGGGTCTGGAGCCACTCAAGTGTGAAGAACGCAGGCCACCATTTAGCCAAGCCCACCAAACGGCTCGTCCCGCAAATTAATAACAAAACCTCTCCACCTGGTCGTCTGCGGCTCCAGAAAATTAAAATAAAATAAAATAAAATAAATAATAAAATACAAGCAAGGCCATCGCCAACCATATTAACACCTCGGGCCAGCCGCAGTTTTGAGAAAAAAGAATTGATTTGTGGGTGACATAATATGGGAGACGCATTAACCCTTGGAAGTTCTTAACACAGCCGCAGTCCTCAATTGTAAGCCGACTGGATGGTCAGAATTCCTCTTTTCTTCCATCTTTAACCCTGGGGACGGGAGGGGGTAAAGGGGAGTCTAAATCCCTCAATCTACAAACCACAAACAAAACATTTTAGCATTCACGGGAAGGCACATGTAACCAAGTTAATGGGACTCATTTTACAGCACTAAGAGGTTAAAATGAAATAATGAGTCATTAGTATGTTTAAGCTGCTGTATTCTTATATATGAAGCCTTAGAGCACGTTTGATTATTAACTTTTTATTATTTCTCGTTATTTTAGGAGCTACAATGCGGAGATTTTAAAGCCAAAGAGCCTATGTGTATAAACAAAAGGATTTGGATCCAGAGTTTTAAGGAACCAGTGTTGTAGGGATTGTAATTCCCACTTGACAACTGCAGTTTAAAAATGGACCTTAATTTAAGCACACTGAAGCACAGAGTGAATCAGACATGGACAGAAGATAGCCATGATGTAAGTATAAAGTGAGGACTTTGTAGATCAATAAAAATATTTATGTCACATGTTATAAGTTATGGCTATTGACTCACTCATGTGTGGGCTTTTAATATATTTAGTCCATAAAAAATTGTCAATTTGTCATTTTACTGCCCTAGAGGAACCAGGTTCCCTGCTGTGAACAGTAACAGTTTCCACCCTTTATTGGGATGGATAAGACAGAGCAAGCAGCCTTCTGAAGTCTCCCTAAACCCGTTCATATTCAAATCCGGTCTGTACCCTAACAGTAAGCTGGGACAAACTAGATATCTAACACTCACTGATCTTTGAAGTCTCCCTAAACCCGTTCATATTCAAATCCAGTCTGTACCCTAACAGTAAGCTGGGACAAACTAGATATCTAACACTCACTGATCTTTGAAGTCTCCCTAAACCCGTTCATATTCAAATCCGGTCTGTACCCTAACAGTAAGCTGGGACAAACTAGATATCTAACACTCACTGATCTTCCAGTTCAGCTTGGATGCTTGTGTATTTCTGAATGCAGATTTCACATTCTTGTGTGACTCATTGATAAAAACACAGCCGCATATGCTGACTCTTAACTCTTCCTCTTACAGGAGAGTGGCTCCTCAGAGGACCTGGTCACTCTTGGGCACTAGGACTGGGGTGTCATCTCTGTTTCAGCTTATGCTTACCCTATATGTTATATTAGTTTGGGGAAAAAAAAATCAATTGTTAGCTCTTAAAACATCAAGGCTTCAGAAGATATTTACACATCAAGTTCTACTGCCGTTGGGGAAGGGTAGAGCTCTTCCAATCCACTCCCTCAGTAACAGAAATTACAGGGCCTGATTTAGTATAGCTTAAAACCAAAGTTTAAACATCCGAATACTCACACAATCTAAAGTAGCTCTGACTTCAACACATGGGCCTAGGCTTTATTTATTTTATAAACACCACTGGGCAGATATGGTTTACTCTCAACTGAACAACATATTTAACTCAAATCATGCTGGTAACTTAAAGCATTTACTTCCGTTTTGGCTTTCCACTTATTCTCCAGCCCCATCTCTCCCCTCCCAAATTCTTCCAGGAAACTTGAACAAACCATGGTTGTCATGTTTGAAGGTGTTTTGTCTTTTGCTTGCTTCACAAGGGCCCAATAAACAGACAGCTTCATCGCTAGGTGTCTAGAAGTAAGATAATTACTACTAGCTTTGCAAATCCCCTCACAAAATTGGGAAATTCAACTCAGTTTCTTGAGGTGAGCGTTTAGTCTTCCTTTTTTGTTTTGCTAGCATACCCGGAGCATGCTTGCCTTCATACTGATCCATTCACTTGGTGACACTTAGCGCATTATCCTTTTAAGTTTCGTGAACGTCTACTCAGAGCCATGGGAGAAAGGGCAGAGATGTCTGGAAACAGCCATACAGGAATCGCGGGTCGGGAAAGCAGAGAGCAAAGGGGCAGTTAAAAAGTGTCATCCCACCCGCATCAGCTCGGAGCAGCACATGCCAGACCCTTAGCCAGGTGGGCGGGGCTTCTCCTGGTGCCACAGAAGAGGAGGCCAAGGCCTTGGAACAACAGCACAGAAAAGCAAGAGCTCTCCATTTGCATGTCTTTTCTCAAATTGAGGGTGGATTATGAAGGGTCAGAAGTCATTTTTGTCCCTTTGGACTTGTGCAACAGTATTTTACAGGTAGATCAGCCTGGAACTTGCTGTTCCCACTTCCCAAATCAAGTAGTGGGATTACAGGCATGAGCCTGCCTCTATGGCCAGGAGAAGTAAATTTCTTCTGTTTTGGCTTATTCAGAATCAGGTATACACCTGGGCCTAGCTATTCTAAATCTATGCCCACATGTACATTTTGGGAGCTACTCAACAAGGAGAAAAGCAGAAAAAACCTTTACAAAATAAATCTTATCTGGAAATGGGCTTAATTTATAGGGAAAAAAAAAACAATTTAGCCATAATGAGAAACACTGGTTTCCTAAAAAGATTGTAGAGAAAGGTTTTATCTGTCTGGGGTTGTTCGAAGGCAGTGAACGGGTGATCTGCCCACTCCACTTCTCAGGAGTACTGAGCGGGTGATTTATCAAACAGCACCCAACACTAGAAGATCTTCACTGTTTTTCACAGACAGGAAATAACTCCCAGCTACCAAAGAGCTTCTAGACAAAGAGCTTGCTGCCCGCTCACTCCTCCATACTGTAATGCCCAGTTCACTGCACCCCCAGTGACCACCAAGGATGACCAAACACGTATGAAAACACAAAGAGCTTTATCCGGGCTTAAGCTCAGTCTCTTGCCTTCACCAACACAGTGGATCCATACAAGAGCCCTGAGAAGCAGAAAAGCGGGCTTTTTATTGAATTTTGAGCAAGGGAGAGAGGGCTATCACCCACGCAACCACATGATTGGCTAATTTGAACAGTAACTGTACTTGGGGGTTCTTGATTGGTCTTAGGGTTTTGGCGGGCTAGGTCTAGGGGAATTTCTAATTGGCTCAGCAAGCAGCGGTTACATTCATCTGATTGGTTTACATTTACAAAACTCTGAGAAGGTGGATCTTATTGGGCCATCCAGCCCATGACCGCAAGAATGTTGAGTCATGCTCACACAGCAAGTTTATGGTTTTTCCTGGTACTGTTTGTTCTTCCCTGGAACCCGACCCTGTGGCCTACAGTGACTGAGGCCTATCATGGTGCTATTCTGGCCTGGGTCTTTCACATACAAAATCCAATTCATGTTTCTGAAGGAATACCTTTAATCCTATTTGGAAGAAGTATTGTAGAAAGAAAGAAAGAAAGAAAGAAAGAAAGAAAGAAAGAAAGAAAGAAAGAAAGAAAGAAGAAAGAAAGAGTGGGAGGAATAAGAAAGGTAGGGAGAGACGGAGGGAGGAAGTAAGGGAGGAAGGGAAGAAGGGAGGAAGGAAAAAAAGGAAGGAAGGAAGGAAGGAAGGAAGGAAGGAAGGAAGGAAGGTGGGAAAAAAAGGAAGGGAAAGAGCCAGGGCATGGTGGTGCACGTCTTTAATCCCAGCACTCAGGAGGCAGAGGTAGGAGGATTGCGGAGTTCGAGGCCACCCTGAGACTACATAGTGAATTCCAGGTCAGCCTGGGCCAAAGTGAGATCCTACCTTGAAAAAAACAAAAAAAGAAAGAAAGAAAGAGAGAGAGAGAGAGAGAAAGAGAGAGAGAGAGGAATGGAAAGAGAGGGAAGGAGGAAGAAAGGAAGGAAGGAAAAGGAAGGAAAAGCAGGAAAGAAAGACTGAGTAAGTGTTCCTGGTCAAAATTTTGATGTTGTAGACTAAGCTGAAGTGACCCTAGACAAAAATGAAGAGCCAAAAAAAAGTAGGTCTACAAAGGAGTAAAGACCCCGAAAGCTGACAATTTATAGTCCTCACTGGAGAAGAGTTGGGGAGAAAGGCCTCAATGCTAGTCCCAGCCATGACAAACTATCCCATTTCTGACATACATTCTACACATGTGGATATTCATACACATCACTGCTGTATTAGTTCTTGTGCCAGGTAATGCACGGTTTAAAGGATCGCAAAGAGCCCTTACATCCAAGAGAGAAGAGAGTATGGTTATCTTGATGGCTCTTCATAAGACAGTTTAGCTTAAACAGGTTGCTATGGTATAAAAGCAAATATCATATCAGTTGATTTAACATCACAATGAATTTTAATAGTAAAGAAATAAAAGGCTGGAGGTGTACATCAGCGATGGAGTGCTTGTCTAGCAGGCTGGGGGCCATAGGTTCAATGGTTTTTTGGGGGGAGAGAAATAAAGGTTGAGAGAGAAACAGAGACACAGAGAAAGACAGAAGCATTTACATGTATATTCACATAATTATTTTTTCCTTCTACTAATCTTGTAGCTTAATCAAGAAGAAGTGACAGGGCCAGGCGTGGTGGCGCATGCCTTTAATCCCAGCACTCAGGAGGTAGAAGTAGGAGGATCGCTGTGAGTTCGAGGCCACCCTGAGACTACAAAGTTAATTCCAGGTCAGCCTGGGCGGGGCCAGAGTGGTGAGACCCTATCTTGAAAAAAAAAAAAAAAAAAAAAAAAAAAGAAGAAGGAAGAAGAAGGAGGAGGAGGAGGAGAAGGAGGAGGAGAGGAGAAGAAGAAGAAGTGACAGAAGATGGTCCCTTCCATGCCTCACACCCAGAGAAGCCAGCAAAT
The DNA here is from genome assembly GCA_036365145.1 of Orientallactaga sibirica. Lineage (NCBI taxonomy): Eukaryota > Metazoa > Chordata > Mammalia > Rodentia > Dipodidae > Orientallactaga > Orientallactaga sibirica. The sequence goes on from JAEOAD010000037.1 coordinate 18,321,135, forward strand.
CCCTGCAGAACAGGCTTTCTTTTAAAGGAAAACACTTCTATACTGCTTGCATTGAGAGAACTGAAATGTAGGTCAGTGTTAAGTGTCTGAAATCATACCTCTGCATGGTCCAGGCTCCGGCAGTGCAGGGGGGTGTGTGCTACCCTGTATGGGAGCCCTCGCAAGGGCTGTGATCTGTGAGCAAAGTAAGGCAATTTACATCCCATGTAATGACACCATTTCTAGAAAACAGCTTTTCTTTTATGCTGATGAAGACTGGGCACATGAAGAAGACCAAAACATAAGCTGCATTTAAAAAAACTACTTATTGGAGATTGCTGTTGCTGGTTTTATTACAATATGTATTTTATAGATTTAGGTAATAGCCTTGATTTTTCAAATCGACCTCTGTTTAGACACGTTTCACTTTGGGCTGTTTCTTGTCTGCAAAATTATAGTCATTTGCACGTTATTACAGTGAGTAGGAGACAGATTGTATTTAGCGCTGGGTGGGGGAAGGGTTATTATGGGAAGTGATCTGCTATGGTCAGCACATAATTTCAGCCTGAAGAAAATTGCTTCTGAATGGCTGGTCTGTTAGCTAGCCAAGGAATGGTCACTGGGAAAGACTGCAAAATATTTCTGCTTAATCTGCATTACAGAGTTACTCTCACTTCCAGAAAGAGGGCCTGTGGAAGCAATGTATGTAAAAATAAATTTAAAAACTTGTAAGTGAAATGTTGTCACTGGTCTATTTGAATTTAAAACAAAATGTAGTACCATTAAGTAGGGGGAAGGTCAAATGGCAGCTGGATATAGCCATTATCTTCCACCCCATCTTTCTCCCTGGTCCTCTGCCTTCTCTTCTATCATTAAAAATCTCAGTATGATTTATAGAGAGTGGATTTTTATATGTGTAAAAATTTGTGAGAGCAATATGAAACACTGATAAATGTGTCTCTTTCATACATACATGACTGCCTGAGGAAAAATACCCAAGATAGGTTCCTTTTGCAGGGTAGCAGAATGCTCTTAACTGTGAAAGCATTTAATATTTTTTGGCACTAGAATTTAAGGCTTTTCACATGTTATGAATTATATTTTGTGCACATTTTATAAGGCTGATACAAGATTAATAAAACAATGATGTTTTTCCAAAACCAGTGACTCCTACCTTGTTTATAATTTATAACCTTTGTGCATCTCCTAGGAAATCTTAACATATTTGGTTAGAAGCAATCAGAAAGTTTATTTTAGAGAGGAATAAAAGGCTTCCCTTATTCTTGGCTTCTTTGGCTGTTGAATGCCACTTTTTGTTGTGAACAACTGCGCCTCTTTTGTTTCCAAAACAAGCTTTCCTAAAGGGTGAGTCACCACCATCCTTTGGAGAGTATGCAATAAACAACGGAAAGCCAGAAAGTTATTTTGCACATTCCTCCCCCTCCCTCCCCCCCAATCCTCTTGAAGCTCAGAGGAGCCTCCAGTCCCCAAGCCAATCATCATGGAGATGTGGTTCTCAACCTCCTGATTGGCTAACTCCTGTATGTTCAAGGTTCTGCAGATCACCACATACTGCATGTTAGTGTGCTTCAAAAGGACCCTCTTCTTTCAAAAAATATTTTGTTCATCCTTCCTCCTCCTATGCCTTCCTCTGCTCCATCAAATCATCCAGGAATGTATTTGTATTTGACACACATACATTTAATCAGAGTGGCCATATTGGGGATCATTAACCACACTTCAATTTTTCTGTTTATTTGGATTCTCATGATGTATTCTTGAATTTTACAGGTGTCCCAGCAAAGGTAATAGAACAAATTGACATTTTTTTAAGCTTTATAATTTTAAACATTGTCCTGGAATTTTAAATTTTAAAGCATTGAGTTTAAAAACTTTTAATTTAATACTGAAAAGTAAACATCCAGCCCCGTTTCCTTCTTTGAAGTAAAGATGTCCTCAGCCTTCTGTTAATGGTCCTATGCTCACCCAAAAGGGTAGTATGGCTTGAAGACGTGTTTCCTGTGGCAGTGCAGGGTGACAAAGCATCAGTCTCCTATATTAAATGTTGGCTGCATCAGACTCGGCCTACAACATTTTGGCATAGTTCTTATCCTTTCTGTATCTCAGTTTCCTCATCTGATGATAATTCAGGCAAAGAAGATAACACATTTTTCTTCTTAGTAATAAACTTGCATTTTACCTGTGATTTTAAAAAATATTTAGGGGTGCTAAAGAGATGGCTCAGTGGTTAAGTGCACTTCCTGTATAAACATGAGGGTCAGAGGGGACCTGACAGGACCTACATTTGAATTTCCAGAGCCCGCATAAACAGCTGAGCATGACCACACATGCCTATAACTTGTCCTGAGGGGAGCAGAGACCAGAGAATCACTGGGGCTCTCTATGGGCAAAATCTGTAATCAATAAAAGACTCCATCACAAAGAAAAACCAGGTGGGTGAGTGATGGAAGGGGAGACCAGACCTTCTCTTCCTGCTACTGTTGTAAGATTTGGGGGTTCAGGGAGAAGCTGTGATCCTCAACTTTTGGGTCCTTTATAATTTTTGTTTAGCAAAGAATGATAAAACAGACTCTGAGAAGGCCAAATTATGACCTATTAAGCTTATTTAGGGAGAAATCGTGAGTTATGAGGTGTATTGTAGAAGAAATTAAGTTCCAAGGAGGAGGCTAGCGAGAGACTCAAGCCAGGGGAGAATTCTCCTCCTTTCCAAGCTGGAGAGGGAGCGGGAAGACTCCATCAGAGAAAAAACCTCCGGAGGTAAAAAGACTGGAGGAGGCACCTAGACCCACACATGGGAGGCAAAGCATGAGACCCAAAAGATCCTTTCCAAATAAAAGACCAGACAAGATTAAGAAAGCGAGGAGGACTCAGAGAAAAGAAGGCCCATAAAGCAGGAAAACACCCAGGCCTAGAGCAGAGCTAGGAAGGGGAGTATTGTAGTCAGACTCGGGCTGCTGGGATGAACATCCAAACCAGACACACTTTATAGGAGGAAGGGGGTGATTTCAAGCTTACAGATCCAGGGGCAGTTTCTATCAGTAAAGGGGGAAAATGTTTCCATAGATCCAAGCACAGAGGAAAACCATGACGAGCCAGCAAACAGCACAAGCAACAAGCACAAACAGGCATCGAGTGGCAAGGCCCTGCCACAGCTCAGACTGCTCTGCACACCCTTGAGCTAAAAATCAGACACACCTCCCCAAACATACCTCAGGGCTGGACTCAGAATGGGGCCTCCAGTGACAGCTCTTCCCACCAGGTGGCTGGAGATCCAAGTTACAAGCTTAATTCAACACCTGAGTCTATGGGGGACACACATTCAAACTATGACAAGAAAACATGGATGTCACAAGGAAAAGAGAGTAGGGGCTCACTAGTCAAACTCTTTTATTTTGATCAGGCATCTAATCAGGGCGAGCCTTGTTATCCGATTCATATGTGTAAGGAGAGATGTAAAGCTGACCCAGGTGTGACCCAGAGAAGCTGAGCTGAGGAAGAAGCAGGCAGCTCCCGGGGAGAGGGTGTTGGCAGCCACCTTGGATGCACAGGACCAGATGCGCGGGCTTCAGTTTTGCCAGGCAGGACAGAAAGGCGGCCTCTTGTTCCCTTTTTGGGTCTCTGTTGCGTATGGAAAGCTGCCTTACTCCTGTTTGTTTTTCTTTTTGACTACCACGGTGAGCACACTAGGTGCTGCATCACATGCAAACACTACACTACACTACACACACACACACACACACACACACACACACACACACACACACTTTTAAATGCTTGTTTCCTGCCAGGCGTGGCGGCACACGCCTTTAATCCCAGCACTCAGCACTCGGGAGGCAGAGGTAGGAGTATCTCCAAGGGTTCGAGGCCAGCCTGAGACTACCTAGTGAATTCCAGGTCAGCCTGGGCTAGAGCGAGACCCTACCTAGAAAAACCAAACAAATAAAATTAAGTTAAATTTAAAAAAAAAAAGTTTGTTTCAAAAGACCCACAGTGTCTTAAAGATGCACAACCCTTTAAACCTTAAAACAGGTCTGTAATTAAAGTGAATAGTGATAGAAAACGTATGTCTGACTTATTTGTCCCCAAAGGTCTTCATGCATGTCTATGTGTTTAATCTTCACAGCAGACCAGTTTCTGAAATACAATTATGTTCAGATGATGTCAACAGGGGTCTAATCTAGAAACTTGTCTGTTCCCCCATTGTATAGCCTACGACCACAGGCCACAGACATATCCCAAAAATGCCACTCTTGGGTGGAGCAAAGGAACATTATTAGTATGTCATTGATCTATTATTATTTTCCTGAATGTATTTAAATGTCTTTATATCAAAGAGAAGTAATGTGGTAATGTCGCTGCCAAAGATGAAGACGATGTCAAGTAGGAAGCTTGGCACTTTCATCAGATAAGTAAATTATATGACTAAGTGTAATTTTTCTTTCTTTCTGGTCCTAAGATTCACGGGGAAATTATATATATGTCATATTGGGCATGGTTGATGAAGGAGGATAATTTTTAAAAATGACATCATGGCTGGAGCGATGGCTCCGCAGTTAAAGCACTTGCCTGCAAAGCCTAAGGACCTAGGTTCAACTCCCCAGAACCCACATAAGCCAGATGCACAAGGTGGGCTATGTGTCTGGAGTTCATTTGCAGTGGTAGGAGGCCCTGGCATACCCGTCGTCTCTCTCCCTCTCCTTCCTGCCCTTTCTTTCATAAATAAATAAATACAATATTTTTTAAAAAGGACACCAAAATACAAAAGGGTCTAGCTGAGGAGAAGGAGTTCAGTGGAAAGGGCTTGGGAAGACGGGACAAAAGAAAGAAAGGGATGAGAGTGGATTGTGATGAAAATACATTATTTGTATGTATGAAAATTGTCAAAACAATAAAAAAGACATAAGCTTGGCCACTATTAGTGCAGATAGTATGCTCATGTATGGTATGTGTTACACAGGGAATAAGTTTTACACAGAGAAGAAGAGTTTCCCCTTTGTCTTGGAACCTTTTTCATATTAACCCAGCAGGGTAAAATCAATTGAAATGATACTGTGCAAACAATCTACTGGTTGCACCTGAATTCTGCCCTGTGTTAACATAGGATTTTTTATGAATTTTTAACAAATATTCTTATCTATCTGAGAGCAGAGAGAAAGAGAAAAAGGTATAAACAGGCCAGTTCCCCTTGCCCTGACAAATAAGCTTTAGATGCTTTCAACACTTTGTGCATCTGGCTTTATGTGGGTATTGGGGAATTGAACCCTAGGCCAGCAGGCTTTGCAAGCAGACACCTTTGACTACACAGCCTTCTTCTCAGTCCTACACAAGTTTTAATCTTGTTAAACCTATTTACAATGCCATATATGGTGAAAATCTGTAGCATTTATATGTCCTACATGTGCTTATGAGATTCAGTTTTGCACTTTATAGCTTCCTTGAATAAAATACACTTCAATCAAAAGGTAAAAATCAATCCCATAAGGGAAATATATTCAGTAGAAATTAAGGAATAAAGAGTCAATATTTTATTACATGCATATTATACTTTGGAATAAAAAATATGGCAATTTAAAGTTCCTCACTGCATGCTCTCTTATTCAGAGAAACAATTGTAGAAATGAAACAGTTTCAGATGCAGAATTAAATTCTTCAAATAAAATAGCAGCATACAGTAAAAGGCATTTATATAGGTAACATTGAATAGAATTAGACTAAAGGAAGAGAAAAAATGTTGAATCTTTCACAAAGAAGGCTAAGACATTGGCATTGAAAAGAGCATTGAAGATAAAATCATGGTAGCAGTTACTATTCTTAACAAATAGGATATAATTTATGAAATAATGAGATTATAATACAAGGAGTCACTGATAAAACTGCTATAGCAGAAAATGGATAAATCATTAAATATAATGAGATTTAACTATCACTGTGAGAGAAATGATATGTAATTAGAAAAAGGAACAGAATATAAAAAGAAAGCAATGTTTCTATCCATGATTCCACATTAGTCGGAGTCTAGTATGATAAAGAGGGAATATCTGAATCTATTCATAAATTACAGGCACAATTTTCAGTAATTACAATAACAATAGTCCTTCTAAACCCCAACTTACATCCTATCAACCTTTCATTTTATTTAACAAACACCTGTATAACTCTTACTCTGTAAGGCACTACACTAAGCGTTTCATAAATATTAGCTCATTTTCTGTGATTAAGTTTGAGGCATTCATTCAGCAGATCGTCAAACCTCTATTGTATTGTTACATGAGGTTCACAGGAGACATGAAAAGGAATAAGACATTGTCTCTGCCCTTGAGATGATTCAAGCTTCCTAGGAAGATAAGACACCTGCCAAACTGAAAAGGAATTGATTTATGGTAATCAGTACAAAAAGCATTACTTTGGGGAAAAAGAAAAGCTAACTTTATCTAAGGAATCAGTCGCAGCTCTGGGGCTGAAGTAGGTTCAATTGAGTACCCTATTAGAACAGAGATGGAGGGAAGGTCTGCAGAGTGGAGGAAATGAACACAGATAGGAAAACAAAAAAGAATAAGGCCCCAGCGTCAGCCGGCCTGGCCCCACGTGAGGAATGATGACCAGGTGGAGGGAGTTGAATCATTGCAGATCCGAGTGTTATGATTATAGGTGTCTGTTGAAGGCTCAATGGACGCTGCCCTCAAGCCGTGCCGTGTTTCCCACGCTGAGGGCGCTGGCTCTGTGCTGCTGCAGCTCCAGGGTGGCAGCCTTTCTCCTGCGCCCTCACAGCCAAAGGTCCGGCACAACCTTCTCTATCCCTGCGAACAGAAGTGTAAGTTTCACAGGGCAATGGCCTACTCTTAATAGAAAATATAGGAAGTACTGTGTGTGTGTGTGTGTGTGTGTGTGTGTGTGTGCGTGCGTAGTATGTGTGATGTGGTATGTGCACATGTGTATGTGTGTGTGTGGTATGTGTGATGTGGTACGTGCACATGTGAGCATGCCTAGTATGTGTGATGTGGTATGTGCACATGTGTATGTGTGTGTAGTATGTATGATGTGTGATGTGTGTAGTATGTGTGATGTGGTATGTGTGTGTATGTATGTGTGATGTGTGTGATGTGGCACATGTGTATGTGTGTGTGTGGTATGTGTGATGTGGTATGTGCACATGTGTGTGTAGTATGTGTGATGTGGTATGTGCACATGTGTATGTGTGTGTGTGGTATGTGTGATGTGGTATGTGCACATGTGTATGTGTGTGTGTGGTATGTGTGATGTGGTATGTGCACATGTGTGCATGCCTAGTATGTGTGATGTGGTACGTGCACATGTGTGTGTAGTATGTGTGATGTGGTACGTGCACATGTGTGCATGCCTAGTATGTGTGATGTGGTATGTGCACATGTGTGTGTAGTATGTGTGATGTGCACATGTGTGTGCACATGTGTGATGTGTGTGCACATGTGTGTATGTGTGATGTGGTATGTGCACATGTGTATGTGTGTGTGTAGTATGTGTGATGTGGTATGTGCACATGTGTGCATGCCTAGTATGTGTGATGTGGTATGTGCACATGTGTATGTGTGTGTGTAGTATGTGTGATGTGGTATGTGCACATGTGTGTGTGTAGTATGTGTGATGTGGTATGTGCACATGTGTATGTGTGTGTGTAGTATGTGTGATGTGGTATGTGCACATGTGTATGTGTGTGTAGTATGTGTGATGTGGTATGTGCACATGTGTATGTGTGTGTGTAGTATGTGTGATGTGGTACGTGCACATGTGTATGTGTGTGTAGTATGTGTGATGTGGTATGTGCACATGTGTATGTGTGTGTAGTATGTATGATGTGGTATGTGCACATGTGTGTGTAGTATGTGTGATGTGGTATGTGCACATGTGTATGTGTGTGTAGTATGTGTGATGTGGTATGTGCACATGTGTATGTGTGTGTAGTATGTGTGATATGGTATGTGCACATGTGTATGTGTGTGTAGTATGTGTGATGTGGTATGTGCACATGTGTGTGTAGTATGTGTGATGTGGTATGTGCACATGTGTATGTGTGTGTGTAGTATGTGTGATGTGGTATGTGCACATGTGTATGTGTGTGTAGTATGTGTGATATGGTATGTGCACATGTGTATGTGTGTGTGTAGTATGTGTGATGTGGTATGTGCACATGTGTATGTGTGTGTAGTATGTGTGATATGGTATGTGCACATGTGTATGTGTGTGTGTAGTATGCGTGTGTGTGGTATATGCACATGTGCACATGTGTGTGTAGTATGTGTGATGTGGTATGTGCACATGTGTATGTGTGTGTGTAGTATGTGTGATATGGTATGTGCACATGTGTATGTGTGTGAGTAGTATGTGTGTGTGTGGTATATGCACATGTGCACATGTGTGTGTAGTATGTGTGATGTGGTATGTGCACATGTGTATGTGTGTGTGTAGTATGTGTGATGTGGTACGTGCACATGTGTATGTGTGTGTGTACTGATGTGTTGCTCCACACACGCAGTGCAGAGGTCAGAAGGGAATTTTGGGGGCCCTCCATCACTCATCCATGTATTTCATTGAAACAAACCCTCTCACTGATTCTGGAACTTGCTGTTTTCCCAAGCTCCAATAATTCTGGAGTCTCTGCTCCACACAGAACAGGGGCTACAGATAAGTGTGGCCATGCCAACTGTTTATGTGGGGGCCGGAGAACTGAACAGGGGCTACAGATAAGTGTGGCCATGCCAACTGTTTATGTGGGGGCCGGAGAACTGAACTCAGAGGATCTTGGGCCACTTCAGGTCCTTATGGTTACATGGGAAGCACTCTTAGCCACAGAACCATCTCTGTAACTATGGGAAGCATTTCTTTTTATTGACATATATCAAACGTAGCCTGACAAAGTCCAGTACTTAGTAAAGGAATTGTCTAATCCATGTCTGGTCAAATTCTTAGACATCATCCTACTCGAAAATATTTGCTGAATTAACCTTACCTAGACCTTCCACATGCATGAACAGTAGAAAGAACAGACTCTCCAAAGTGTGTGGACAGGAATGAATAGAAAACAACTCAGAGTGGGCTATGATGTTAGTCAAGACAATGAGCATCTTCAATGCACAAAAGAAAATCAGGCCGGGGAAGAAGATCAGGTGGTAGAGTCGCATGAGTGAAGTCCTAGGTTTGAGTCTCAGGACCAAATAAACGCATGGTGGTGGTGCATGCTCATAACCCCAGCACTAGGAGCTGTAACCTCTGCCCTTGCATAAAGAAACGTGTGTGTTTGAGGTACGAGCAGCACCTATCTGTGGAAATAAACATAGAAAGCAGTTTGACATGTTATCCAAATAAGATAACCACAGTATTGGGTATGTTACTCGGGCCTAAGTCCATAACCACAGACTTTTGTCCAAATTTATAACAGCAGGTATGATTTCCCTTCTGGGTTGGTCGTCACACTCAGCTGTTGAGTAGCTGATAAGTCCTGTTACTGTCATGCCACTAATGCACCAGTGGGTCATGCCACTAATGCGCCTTGCAGGTGAGTTTAAGTACACAGGCTGAACAGCTAGGTACCATTGTGGATGAATTTGTCCATAATGCCTTCCTTTTCGCATACAGAAAGCTAGGTGGTTCACACAAAGCTAGCTCAGTCCCTGCTTGGTCTCCTTATGTTCTGCCACCAAAATGTGTGGTGTCTTTAGAAACAGGGAATTGCCATTTGTTTGGGGTGGATAACTAGGAGCGATGGCAATAGTCAACATTGTTTTAGGGCCATCTGTGACCTCCCTGAGCAACAACTCATTGGGCGGGATGCCCATTGTCCAGTAAATAACCTCCGATCCACGATCGTGCAAGTGACCCTAATTTAACTCAGGGAGTCCAAACAAACAAACAAACAAACAAACAAAATGCTTGTGAGTAAGGTCAGGATCTAATGAGAAGAATAAAGGTTTTATTGCAAGCAGGGGAGTGTAGTGACAGTAATTAGGGGAGTATGACCAAAACCAAAATATTATAAATATAAAAATCTGAATTAAGATTTTTTTTTTAAATTTTTGGGTGTATGTTGATGCACGTGCTTGCATGCGTACGTGCGCGCACACACACACACACATGCGTCAGGTTCTCTTGCCACTGCAAACAAATGCTTGCATGGCTTTACATGGGTGGCTAGGGAATTGAACCACAGGCTGGCTGGCTTTGAAAGGAAGTACCTTTAACTGCTAAACCATGTCCCCAATCCCACAATCCTGAATTTAGAAACTCTCCAGTCAGAAGGTGCTAATTCTGTAAGAATTTTCTATTGCCTAATTAAATGAACTAACCAGATCAAGGAAAAGGTTTTATAGCTGAAAATCTGAGAGATAGCTTCTTATGAATTAAATCTGTTTACTGAAGTAAATAAACAGAACATAGGGTCAAAAATAGCATCCTTGGGGAACATCAACCTGTGAACATGGGGCAGAAAGTATAAGGGCTTGAGCACCTAGGCATGGCACCTGCTGGTAACCCAGCACTATGGAGGCAGAGGTAGGAAGATAGCCACGAATTTGAATCTAGGCCAGTCTGGTCTTTGTAGCAAATTCCAGGCCATCCAGGGCAGCTTAGTAAAATTCTGTCTCAAAAAAAGCAGATGGCCTGGCGTGGTGGTGTATGCCTTTAATCTCAGCAGATGTAGGAGGTTTGAGGTGAGTTAGAGGCCAGCTTGAATATATGGAATGAGCTCCAGGTCAACCTGGGCTAGAGACCCTACCTCAAAAAAAAAAAAAAAAAAAAAAAAAAAACAGCAAAACAAAAAGAAAAGCAGATGGGTTGGGGAGAGGAATTAATAATAACTGAATTAAAATAAAATAATAATTAAAATCAATTATTTTCATTTAGAAAAGAAAAAGAAAAAATATAAGGGTTTGAATGAATTAACAGAAATATAAATCTAAAACTAAACAAAGCAGGAAAGGATGACTTCTGAGGCGGGAGCAAGTGACATTCCACCTGGATCAGGAAAATCAAGTATGTTTCAGGCTGCAAAGCCGCCATTGGTTTTTATTTTGGGGACGTGGACAATTGAGTGACTTTTAATGCACTTGCAGTCTTGCAACCATCACCTCAATCTAATTTTAGAATAGCCCAATTACCCTAAAAAGAGAGTGCATGTCTATTTATAGTCACAAATGGGATTTTGAGTAGTAATCTTGGAAACCACACTCACTAACTTGGTACTCTAAAAAGTGATATTTACATGAAGGTTGTGATTAGACTATAATGAATTTGATTACAACATTTGGCCATTACTAGCTACAATACTCCCCTCTTGAAGACATTTTGAGTAATCCTTTAATAGAACTTAATATGAGGAGTTCAAACAAACCCTGATGGATGATTCATAATTATGCCAGTTACCTTTTCTTGGTTTCTGTGCCCTGAATTGACCCTTTCTGCCTGCTAGGGGCAAGTGAAGCTGAGCCCTTTAAACTCTTTTCCTTGCCAGTTGATGCCATGTGGAGCATGGTTAGCAGAGGGTGTTAGGGGCTGTGAAGAAGAAAAGAGCTGTGCGTTCCTGTCTTCACGTACTTATCTGGTTCCTGAAGTGTGGGAGGTGTCTCCAGCACGGGGCTGCAGTGTGACACCCCTTTCCTGCCACAGCCCTCAGATCCCCACGGCATCTTGTCCCTTAGTATGGTGGCCCGACACCACCCGTGAGATGTGTCCTATGGGTTAGTCTCCTCAACCTCATAAGGGCTGGGGTGTTTTGCCAGCAAGTTCCTAAAGAGAAGTTTCTTACAGGTTCTCCTGGGATGACCTTCGGTTTGTTGGGACAAAATATCTGAAGCAATTTAAGGAAAGGGAAGGGTTTATTTTCAGGAATTCACCATAGCTGGGGCAGCATAACAGGGGCAGGAAGCTCCATCATCACATTATCGGGGAGCAATCAGAGAAAGATGACTGTACCTGCTCACAGTTAGCGTGTGCCCACCTAGCCCATTGGATTGTGTTTAAAACATTAAGAGAGAGAGAGAGAAGAGGGAGAGAGAGAAAGAAAGAAAGAAAGGAAAGGAAAGAAAGAAAGAAAGAAAGAAAGAAAGAAAGAAAGAAAGAAAGAAAAGAAAGAAAGAAAGAAAGGAAGGAAGAAAGGAAGAAAGCGAGGTCAGGAGGCAGGGGACACAAAAATCTTCTAGCCTGGTTTTTTTTTTCTTTTCTTTTCTTTTTTTTTTCTTTCTTTCTTTTTTTTTTTTTTGGTTCTAACTTTTTTTAAATGGACTAACCCTGGGAAGATGACCCTGGGAGTAAAGTTCTTGTGCAAGCCTGAGGACTTGAGTGTGGGTCTCCAGCACCCACATGAAATGCTGAGTATGGTGGTGTGTGCCTGTGATCTCAGCACAGAGAAAGCAGGGTTCCTGAGCTGGCTGCACAGCCCGCCCAGCCCTGTTGTTGACCTCTAGGGTTAGCGAGCAACCCGATCTCAAAATGGAAGGTGAAGATCAAGTGACAAATGCGCCATGCATACATACATACATACATACATACATACATACATACATAAACACACACATCCCACGCAAGCACACGCATGCACACGCATACAATGTGCACTAGATTTCCAATGTTCTTTTAAGCTTTTCCTTTTTTTCTTTTCCTTTTTTTCTTTTTTTTTTTTTTTTTTTTTAGTGGTGATACTGGATATCAAGCCAGGGCCTCAGCAGGCTGTGCAAGTTCGGTTCAGCCAAGCTCTAGCCCAGCTTTCTCTTCTGACTAGTCATACCTTCTCTACGGCCATTGCTTTTGGTGGTTTACTCTTGACATGAAATGTTCCCTGCTTAGATCATGCTGTTTTCTTTCTTCTGATTATACCCAGAGTGATATAAAAATAGTCTATGAGCAACAAGTATCTACTGTCCAAAAATCCTCATATGGGGCTGGAGAGATGGCTTGGCTGTTAAGGAGCTTGCCTGCAAAGCCTAATGACCTAGGTTCAATTCCCCAGTACCCATGTAGAGCCAGATGCACAACAAGGTGCATGCATGTGGAGTTGTTTACAGTGGCTGGGGGCTCTTGTACCCATTCTTTCTTTCTGTCTCTCTTCTATCTCTCTGCTCGCAAATAAATAAATAAATAAATCCTTATATGCATTTCTTTATCAAAAGATAACTTACTATATGTGGACTAATAAATGTATCTAATACCTAGAAATCTGTATCTGACTTTAGAAAGGGAATGAAAATACTTTTGAAAGAAGGAGATGTCATAAGTGTGGGTTGTGATAGAGCAAACATGGGGCCAAGATTGTGTGTCCAGACAAGCTTGACAATTTCAGTGGTGCTTCCCCTTATGTAGAGTTTTATATATATAGTAAGCATCTCTCAAACTCAGAGGCTTAAAGGACAACAAGTAGAGTTACCTTCTCTTTGCTGGGACAAAGTACCCAGCAAAAGCAGCCTTTACTTTGGCTTACAGTCTTGAGAGGAAGCTCCATGATGGTAGGGAAGGTGTGGTATGAGCAGAGGCTGGACATCACCTCTGCCATGGCAATTGGAAAACAGCAGAAGCAAAGTGAGTCAAGCGAAGGGATAATAAATCTCAGCATCCACTCCCAGGAACACAATTCCTCCAGAAAGGCTCCACCCTCCCAAGTTGCCATTAACTGGGGACCAAGCATTTGAAACCCATGAGTTTGTGGGGCACATCTGATTCAAACCACAACTGCTTTCTTGTATATGATTTTCAAGGGCAGCACTAAGGGCAGAAGTTGCTGGAGGGTCGTTCTGTCCCACGTGGTGTCAGTGGAGGTCTTTCCAGGCTCTTGGTGTGGCACCTTAAAGCACCAAGAGTGAAGGCTCGAACACAGCGCTGCGTGGCCAACCTCGGAAGTCCACACGGGTCATCTCTGTGGTGACTCTGCTTCCTAATTTGCAAATTCAGAGCAAACTCCTGTGGGACTCAGTGCTGAAGTGAGAACTGTCCTTGCAAACCCCAACAGCTGGTCACTTTAGGGTCATGCATGTCACTGGCAGCACTCTGGTTCAAGGGAGGAAACATGGACCCCATCACTGTGGAAGTCAATGGAAGAGGGTCAAACAATTTTGGAACTATAGGGTTCCATTTCAAAGTGCCACCTATTCAATGTCTTTGATTTGGGGTGCTCTTTGATCTCTGCTCCAGCCTAACTGATTCTATCAAGTGGAAACCACAGATCAAGAACTTTTGATGGATGTCAGTAAACTCACTGTGCACGTGAGGGGAAAGGTTATCGTAGTGAAAGACAACCTCACATCATTTTCATGATTCAGTTATTAAGTTCCACATTTTTTGTTTGATTTTGTAGTTCTGACAATCAAGCCCAGGGCTGTATATATACTAGGCAAGTACTGGCACACCCTGAGGTACACCCCCAGCTCCATGTGGGTCTTTTCAATCGAACCCTTCTGGGTACACATGAAGCTCTAACTTAGTGGACTCACACTTGTCTTCAGTTCTGGAATGCATCTCTGTTATTTCTCTTGATTGCATTCTTTCTTATGTTATTTTTGCTCCATTTCCTCATATATATATTGTTGAGTAAATGTTTAAAATTTGGGGGTATAATGCCGGGCGTGGTGGTGCACGCCTTTAATCCAGCACTGGGGAGGCAGAGGTAGGAGGATTGCTGTGAGTTCGAGGCCACCCTGAGACTATATAGTGAATTTCAGATCAGCCTGGACTAGAGAGTGAGAGTCTACCTCAAAAACAAAACAAAACAAACAAAGAAAAACAAAAACAAAAACAAAAACAACAACAACAAAAAAAAAAAACAAGCAAACAAAACTTTTGGGGGTCTGTTTTCTGTTTCTTAATTATGTTCTCATGCTTCATATGTTTGGGTCTGTATTATATTGCTAGGTATGGAATAACCAAGCACCACAGACGGGGAGACTTCAACAAAGGAAATTTATTTTCTTTCTGGAAACTGGAAATGTTGATAGTTCTGGAGTGTCTGGAGACGTCACTCCTCTCTCATTTACGTTAATTTTCTCTGTGAGCATCCACACACTCACATTTCCTTATGTTTCAAGAACATCAGTCAGACTGGACAGGGCCTATTTCTATGTCCTCAGTAACCTACAACTACCTCTTACTGACCCTGTTCCCATATACATCCACACTCTGAGTAAGAGGGCTTACAGCTTCAGTGTATGAGTTTCAAGGGAGACAGTTCAGAGCATTACACTGTCCTTTCTACCCTGCATTCTAGAAAATTACTAGGATCAATTTCCTCTCTCATTAATTGGATCATAAATATATCCATCATGCTAATTTTCCTATCTAGTTAGGGTCTTTATTTCAGCAATGACAATTTTATTTCTAAAAGTTTTTATTTTTCATGTCAGCCTGTTGTATCATGTACACAAAATTTTCTGAAAATATTTACACTATTAATTTCTCTTAGTTTATATGTGTGGTTCTTCCCTCAAGACTTGGTTCTGTTTCCTAAACTTTGAGCCTGTCTTCTAATATATTGAGTTCTTCAAATCACTGGTAGTTTGCTATCTGTGTTTGAAGGGATACAGGATTTTGCATCCAGACAGGGATTCAATTCCATAAAGATGCAGGAGATCCCAGATCTGTGGACCCTAACTTTTGGATCCTTTGTCCAAGTTAGCAAAGAATTGAAAACATGGATTCACAGCAGGGTAAATTATGAATTATAATTTTTTGTTGTTTTGTTTTTTCGAGGTAGGGTCTCACTCTAGTCCAGGCTGACCTGGAATTCACTATGTAGTCTCAGGGTGGCCTTGAACTCATGGCGATCCTCCTACCCCTGCCTCTTGAGTGCTGGGATTAAACGTGTGTGCCATCATACCTGACTATAACATTTATTTTAGGGGGTGTTGGGATCCAGAGGAAGACTTAGAAGGAAAGTCCAAATCAAAAGAATTTCTTCCTCTTCCCAGCCTGGCTCAGAAAGGAAGATGGAGAACATCTCTTCCAAACAGATGGGGAGAAGTCTCTGGAGAAGGAGCTTACACACACACACACACACACACACACACACACACACGCAGCAAAGCAGCAGAGCCCACGTCAGAAGATCACCCTCATGTAAGGGGTTGGAGAAGACGAGGAGATGGTGAAGGACTTGGCTTAAAGAGAGATCATACATGAAGCAAAGTAAGGTTGTCCAAAACAAAATACATGTAGACAGCAAGCAGCCAAGGGGCTAGAGAGATGGCTTAGCGGTTAAGGCATTTGCCTGTAAAGCCTAAGAACCCAGTATCCATTCCCCAGCACCCACTTAAGGCAGAGGCACAGGGTGGTGCATGCATCTGGAGTTTGCAATGGCTAGAGGCCCTGGTGTGCTCAGTCTCTCTATCTGCCTCTCTTTCTCTGTATCTGAAAGGAAGAAAGAAGAGAAAGAAAGAAAGAAGAGAAAGAAAAAAGAAAGAAAGGAAGGAAGGAAGAAAGAAAAAATTTAAAAAAACCTACCCAGGCAAAAAGAAGCCCTCCTCTTTTCCAGCCCTCCCAGCCTTCCCAGTCAGCCTTGGAAGAAAGAAAGCTCACCAACAGGAGCCAGGAAGCAAGGACCAGGAGAAAAAGATGTTACACACATGGTTAGGCTCCTTTGCATGGGTCAAGCCTCCAATTAGGATAAGCCTCATCACCAGACTCAGGTGTGTAAAAGAGAGATATGATTGCTTGGTGGGCTCAAGGTGACTCAGGAGAGACCAGCTCCCAGGTGTACTAAGCCCAGGAAAACTTGAGGAAGCAGGAAACACAGCTGAATTATTGCTTACAGCCATCTTGAATGCAACGGAGTTCTGCCAGCGCAGGCAAGATGGCATCTCCTTGAGCCACCAGGCTGACTGCCTATGAAAAGCTGTCTTGCTCCCAGCCTCCATCAGAAGCTTCAGATGCTCTTGACATGCATTCTTTGGGGTGTTGCACCCAAACTCACCTTGCCAGAGTTGAGCTTACTCTCCTCCTGCGACTGTCCACTGATGTTAGCCAAGAGATGATGTCCACCCTCTGTTCTGCCATCTTTCCCTGGCCACCATGGGACTTTCCTTGAGACTGTAAGCCAAAGTAAACAATTCTCCCATCGCTGCTTAAGGTGACCACAACGGATGCCCAGTCTGAGTTTATGATTTCATTTAGTACCTCAAAGAGTAAAGGCACCTTATGAATTAAGCATGTCAAGTAATACATCATACTACAAAATATCATTAGACACTACTAAATGTGGAAAATAGAGAGTATTCCAGGAAAAGTCATTTAGGTGTCTCTCTTATGCTTAGGAGTAAAGAAAGTTATTAGACAGAAAGGACTATGTAACAGTGGCCATGGCTGAGCACGAGAGCAAACATCACAGCAAATATTTGCTTTACATGGGTCATTTGACGTTCTATCAAGTCTGAGTGCGGAGCCTTGAGCTGCGGAAAATCTAAAAACGCTTCTGCAACTGCTCTCCGTATTGTTCTTATTCATCCCACGTTCACTGACCTCGGAGAGGCTGTGTGCTGATCTATTTGTAAGCACTTCTGGGCACCAGGCATTAGCTAGAGCTTTTTTTTCACCCATGCTCAGAAAGGTATCATTCCCATTTTTTAAAATGACATAGATTTTGTTCAAATTCTAGGCTCTGTTATTTTGCTAGCCACGTTCATCATGGGCAAGTGAGATAAGGTGTCTGGCCTTCAGCTTCCTTCAGGTCTGAACACTGCCATTCGCTCACTTATCAGACATGTATGGGGTTCCCTAATCTGTGTCATGTACTGACTGAGTAGCGGTGCTGGCTGAAGAATCTGGTGAGAACATGAACGTGATATGGTTTGGCACAAAATGCCATTCCAGTAACAATGACTGTTACTGTAGGCTAGAGCGGACATTGGGTTTGAATTTGAACCTGAGTCCCTTTTGAAATTCATGACTCTGTTATATTCCTAAAACCAAGGCCACTGTCATTGTCGTGATACACGGGATTTGCCATTCATTCACTGGTCTTTGCAATCCAAGTCATACAGCTTTTCTCTAGTGTTCCATGGCTGGCCTTGTGTGTTTTATAGTGCGTGCTGCATTACTCACGCTGGGCCACTGAGATAAATTAGATAATTTACCTGACAGCAATCTCTTCTTTGTCAAAGTTCGGGATCCTCAGACTCCTGGGTCTAGCACGGCTCAATTCCAGTGGAGTGCTTTTCATGGCTGTGCAGCTGCTTTCATGGGAAGGGAGTGAAGGAAGGGCTCTGGAGTCTTTAGATAGGACGCTGTTTCTATGGGTCACACCCTACATTTGACCCCACTGAGCCTCAGTTTCCTTTCTTAGAGTCCTGTCTGCAAATACAGATACAATGGAACTGTCCAAATGTGAATTTGGACTAATATAAATATTTTGTGATTTTTTTTTTTTTTTTTGGTTTTTCGAGGTAGGGTCTCACTGTAACTCAGGCTGACCTGGAATTCACTCTGTATTCTCAGGGTGGCCTCGAACTTATGGTGATCCTCCTACCTCTGCCTCTGTGAACATTTTTGAGTGTTTGTTTTTGAAACAGGGTCTTGATATGGAGCCAAGGCTTGTTCTGAATTCACAATCCTCCTGCCTCAGATTCGGAAATCCGAGGGTTACAGGTGTGTGCAACATTGCACCTTCTTAGCTGTGCTGTCTTTCACCCTCTATCATTTCTGCATGTCTTCCCCAGGCTTAAGCTGTGGCTGGAAAAGTACTAGGTTGCTTCACCAACACACAAGCGAATTCCCGAGTAGCATTGCCGCTTTCTTTTCGTCATTGTTGTCTTTCAGTGGTGAGACTAAAACCCAGGACCTGGATCCATTCCCGTGCTAAAGCCACAGCACTCATTTTCTATAATTTGCAAGTGAAAAGAGATGGAAACACAGCTATCTGGATTCATGAGCATTAAGAGCATTAAGTCCATAGTAGATCTGAAAATGGACAAAAAAAAATCTAGGCTTTTCATTGAGATTAATAGCAATATCCATGACACAACAGCAATCAAACTGGGAAGGTATGTGGTGTAAGTCAGTAAGAATAAACATCTAACCTAATGGTTCATTCAAGGTTGAAATCAGAAAGAATTCCACAGTTCAAATGGTGACCATTCTTCACTGTTTCCCATAACCAGCAGTGTAACACACTCTTCATTAGAATCCTTATTTATTAATATTCTGAATTGATTATTACACGGTTTCCAACCCAGGGTACATATTGGAGAAAGCATTAGGGGATTGAAACCAAGGCAACATATCACTTCTACGGTTGTAAATTATAAGTCGCTAACTTCTATTACCTTTTCATATAAATATGTGTGTGTGTGTGTGTGTGTGTGTGTGTTTGTACATTTAAAAATTTTTATATAACATATTCTTTAGCCAATGATGTACCAAGTGAGCCATTTAGGCAGTGAGCACGTGAGATCTCTTAACAGCAGTGCTGGACTTGGCAATGAGGACTTGGTGAATGAGTCAGCTGCAAAGGACGGGGTCTGGCACCATGGCAATGACCCTGCATTCAGAGGTAGAATCCTGGGTTCCTGTCCTAGTTGTCACTAATCAACTGTGGTGCCTAGGGCCAGCCACTTCAGTTTTCTGCTGTGTCCTACTTTTTCTTGTATAAATTGGGACAATAAGGCTTGCCCTAGTTACCTCATTAGTTTGTTGTGAAGGTCACAGGAGTTAATGTGTCCAAATGTACTTTAAGGCGTACAGCTGCAGAGGTAGCCACTGCTGACATCTTTCTTCCCCATCACGAGAGTTACAACTGACACCTCTATAACCAAATACAGGCTAACAAGAGAAAAGCATAATAGATTTATTCAGTCATAGCTTTATGTGACACGGGAGCCTTCGGAATGAAGACTCGGGGGAAAATGTCTATATTGCACTTAGATTCAGTGAAGCAGGGCCAATCATGAAGAAATATGATTGGACAAAAAGCATGGTCTGATAGTAGCAGGCGCAGTGAGCAGACTGGAAGGCAGTCTGTTCGGATTCTTCTTTGCCTCTGTTTTATAGAACTTTTACCCCTCGATATGGGACAGGATCTTTTCTAGAATGGGATCTTATCACCTGCTATCAAACAAGGAAGGTCAGAGAATTTCCCCACGGAAGCACTAACAGAAAGGCCATGTTTGTAGCGGTATGGCTGGCTTTGGGTAAAAAGGGTCCTAGTTTCTCTCCTTCAGGGAGAGTTGGGTGATGAAACTTGAAGACAGGAGGCGATCACAGAGCAGCTGCTTCTGAGACTTTCATTTGAGATATTTTTCTGAGTTCTAATAAAGCCATCTGCAAGTGTAATGAATGCATTTTTACTTTATTCGTTGTCCATGGAAGCTGTCAGACATGTAGTTAGGTGGCTCTCCATCTCACTACAAGCAGGCACAACTAATTTTCTAGTGTTAAAAACCGGTATGAATTGATAGAGAAATCAAATCATTATTATATAAGGGCCAAATAGTTAGCAATTTCGTGTATTAGAAGCCAACAGCTGTGAGAGGCGTTGCAGTAAACACACAGTAGCGTGTGCACATTCTCTGTTAGTCTAACATTGGATAAAATGGCGATGAGGCTGAATATCGTGCTCAAGTGGATTTTTTTTTAAAACAATCTAACCTGAAGATGTATGGGAATCAAAAATTTATTTGTAGCATTAGAATATAACATTGTTATGGAAATAAGTTTAAGGGACATTGTTGCAATCAGCTTTGGGTTGCTGGCAGAAAACACCTGAACAAGAGCAGCTAAGGTGGCACATGTATCTGGAATTCATTGGCAGGGGCTAGAGGCCCTGGCATGACCATTCTCTCTCTATCTGCTCCCCCTATCTCTAATAAATAAAATATAAATATGCATCAAGCCATAATTTGAAATACTTAAAAAATATAGTTACTTACTCAGAGCTTACATCTAAAACTATTTTCAAAATAGTAGCTTAGCTTATGGTCAGCATCCTCATTGATTCTGGTTTATTCATATGAGTCAGAGTTTACATTCCAATATGGATGCACCAGAAAGTCAATGGACACCCCCCCGTCCTGTAATGATTCTTTTTGCATTACTATTTATACCAAACAATAATCAAAATAAATTAATGAGATCATTTGCGTAGTGGTAAAATAGAGTCAAAAGGCTATCAGATCTTCACATATCCATTTCAGTTACTGATATTATTCTTTGAACTAATTTTTATTGTGCATCTGCTATGAGCCAGGCTTCATTCTAGGTGCTAGAAATACCAAATTCCCCACTTTCGTGGTGCTTATATTCTAGTGAAGTTGCAATATAACAAGTTAACAAGCAACAAATATGACCATTTCAGACAGTACCAAAGGCTATGAAGGAAATGGGATAGGGAACATATTGGGCAGAATAAATTTTAACTCACAATTCTTCTTTCATTAAAATATATGCGAGAGTCTTTTCATGATAGAATATACCTCAGAACTGGGTTTAAAACAAGCCTCAGAACTATGCTTCCATCAAAGGGAATATTACTAAGCATTGCCCATTTAAAATAGGGCCAGTCCCAGGGGAAAAAAAAGCCCGTGTTCCAAGTGACTAAGGGATTCACAGTAGAGTTCCCTGGGCATTTCCACTCCACCATTGGCTCTGTGTTGCATCATTCTTCTAAGGAGTGCAACACCTGAGTCTGAATCAGCTGTTAAGGATTGATGACATAACTGGCTGTTGTGGTTTGCTTAGTTCATAAACGTCCCTTCCTCTAGCATATCCAGCCATAAGATCAGTCCACGTTGAGAATACAAACGGTGAACTGCAGGTAATACCAAGAAGTCCCAACATTGCCTGCGTCATTTCCTAATGTTTACATATCATTTCCTTCAGCAAAGAGGCTTTGTCCAGGAAATACGGCCTGCTGTCCCTTGCCAGAGACACACAAACATGGCTGAAGTTCAGATACACATCACGATGGAAGTATCAATACCTTATTTTTTTGCCTGGGCTACATAGTAAAACCCTGTCTCAAAGGGGAAAAAAAAACTGAATCAGTACATTTAAAAATATTATATTTGTGGGAAAAAATTTCATTAAAGATCTAGTTTAGGAGAAAACAATAAGGAATAGAGAGAGTGAGAAGGGAATGAGGAGAAAGGTGAAAAGGAATGTAAAAGCCAGCAAAAATAAGGGAAGTGTGGGGAGGTGAAGCTGATTGAGCCAGCCTGGGCTCCAGACCATGTACAGAGTCTCGCTCACAGTGAGGAAATCTTGGTATCAGCTTCACACGGATCTATGGATGGATACCATACATCCAGATTCCCACCCCTGCCTTTATCAAAGCTGCTCCTCTCACAAACACTAAAGCAATCAAGATGGCCTACTCAGAAAGTGTCATTGGTCTGAGCCAAAATCTATAGGTTTGCATTTGGGGCCTGGTCTCTGTTCTTTCTTCGAACCAGAGCAAGAAATGCATTCTCTTTTCTGTTGACCCACAGGCCCTGTGGGAGGCAGGCCCCACCAAATGCAGATTGACATCTATTTGTAGTGCAAGTGGAAGAGGCAGCTTCATTCTGAATTATTCAACATGGCAACATTTTGCACATATAAATCATGTCCAGCTTTATTAGATTAGGCCAATTGAGGAAATATATACACCTGCCTGTCATGTAAAAGCCCTTCATCTTGGGGGAACAGACTCCCCAGGGGGACATCCCAGGAAGTCAATTGAATACTGAGTGGTTTATCCAGTGATAGGCCTGAATGGAAAATTGAAATTCTTGCATGGATATCGATTTCACATAAAAAGAAAAAAACCCCAGAACCTAGTTCTTTCTCCTGGTTACCGGGGTACTGATCACTGGAGAAGCTTCGATTTGCATGACTATGGCCCTTCAACACCCTTTCTGTCCAAGCTGGGCCCTGTCAGTGCAATAATGCTCCAGAGACCCTTTCAGGTCTTTAGATAAAAGACATTTTACACACACCAGCTATTGCTTACATAAATCAACCAAATGGCTTGATAATGTTTCTCTCTATTTTGGGGTTTGCCAGAAAGGGAGAGGAGACAGTACCCAGTGAGATGAAGGTGTAGAGATTAAAAGGTGACTGCTTCTTAATCAGACAAGGCAGGTGATGCACAGTTGATAGGCCTGATTTCTATTACAAAAAAAAAAATGCACCTGGGACTGTTGTCATTGCACTCAGAGGAGAATCTCTTTCATAAAAACAGGCTGCAGCTCAAATAATAGCACCATGCAGAAGCCCTTCCTAATTTAAGTTCAGAGGGGAAAAATCACTTTGTGCCACATATAGGGACAGCACTGAGAAAATGGGATTCTCTCTCCCTCTCTCTTCCCCTCCCTCCTTCCTTGCCTTATTAAAGCGAGAAACTATGCATCTGAAAGGGACAAATAAGACGAGGAAGACGCAGCGCCATTGCTCTGGAGACCTGAGAGGTACAGAATGAAAAGGCCGTTGGTCTCAGTTTTTCTGGCACAATGGCCTTTTATGAGAGGATTAGATACGCCAAGACCTGGTGCAGCATTCACTGGTGCCCTGACTCTCATCTGGAGAAAAGATGATAAAAATCAGTTTGTCGTGAGGTTAAATCACCAAAGACTTCCTAGATTGGCTTTTTAGAATGTTTTTCCTTTGGAAAGAAGATGAAAAAAAGAAAAATAGAAAGAAAGATGGGCTAAAAGCTGTTTTTTTTTCTTTCTTTCTTTCTCTTTCCCCCAGTGCGAGATGTAGCATTCAGAGAACATGTTGAGCGGGCTGAGGCATTAAAAAGATCAGTCTTTGGCTGTTGAATGAAAGGCTGTTGCGCGTGTGACTCACATACTAAGTGGAAACCTGCCTTCAAAGCCTATTTTACTGCCTAATTATATATACACAAAATGTAGCTGTCTGCTTCAATCACATCATAGCAAAAGGAATAAAACTCCTCTAAAGATGCAATTTTCATGGTTTGTCATAACCTTAGAAACACTGCTCGTGCAAACGGAGGAGTACAGCTGTGCCGTCCAGATAAGGTTCCAGTAATTGTTTTTCTTTTAATTATTACTTTATAAAGACATTATACCTCCTACTCCGATGAAGGAAAATTAGTGTCCTTAGTCTCCTTTTTTCCCCTCCCTTCCCATTTTCACACCGAGCCTGTTGATATGCATTTCAGCTGTGGCTGGAAGCCAGCGTAGCTATGGAAATAATATTTAAGTAACCACCGTAACTACAGGCTTTCAGACAGTGCAGGGAGGAAACCTTTTCTAAATTTATGTTCTGAATTGAGCTTTCCAGAACACAGACAGTGCCAGGGAGGCAGAGAAAAGTGCTTATCCTAAACAACGTTTGCACTCAGCCTTCATGAAAATCGTTCCCACTCACAATGACTAATGTACTTAAAAAATATTAATTGCGTGAACATTTTCATTCTTGTCATCCTCACTGAAGAATGATGTGATAAAAATAAACAAAAGGCTTTCCCCTAACATTTTCTATGTAGAGATCTTTTTTTACAATAACCTAAAACTGTAAAGTTTAATTAGCCATTACTCATTTGCATATCTTCCTAGATTCAAATCATTACAATGCAATGATATTTTAATGACTTAATATATACTTAATTGCAGATTAGAACTTTCTAACACTGGCGATGGCACTGAACATGCCACTACAGGGCTCTGTAAATGTCTCATTCAGAACACACAGGCACCTACTCATGTTTCTGAGTGAGGCAGTTCATAATTGCATGAGTACATTGATTATCTCATAGTGGGCATATTGTTAAACAGTCATAATTTGAGCTATGCTCATCTTGATCCCCCTTAATATTGTCCTATCTACCCCTAGTTTTGTCTCCTATGAAGTTTGGGGCTTGTGCCTGAATTTCCAAAGTAAACAACTTGATTAGGAATTCTATGATATTAAACAGATACATTGATTAAGCTACTCTTAATGACTCCGAGCGGTTCTGGCGCATGAGAGACAGATTAGGAAATCAGAAACAGGGACAAACTAAACACTCTTACTCTCTAGAAATCATTGCTTAGATCCCAAACTCCAAAATGCAGTTTATGGCCTGATAGACATGAGAGCATATGATGTTTGTAGCACACTGTGCACTCTAACTGGGAGGTGGAACCAAGCCAAACATCCACCAACAGATGCGTGGTTCTGCCAGTCATAGGATGTACATAAAATGAGATATTATTCAGTAACAATAAGAAACAAAGTACTGATAGATGCTAGGTTGTAGATGAACCTTGATGACATTATGCTAAATGAAAAAAGCCTGACATAAACGGTCATGTTATATGTTTTCATCTATATGAATTATCCAGAATAGGTCAACCCATAGCTACAGCAGCAGAGTGCTGGCTGTCAGTGACTGAGGGAAGAGAGAATGGGTATAACTGCTTCGTAGTTATAAGGCATTATGTTGGAATGCTAAAAAGTTTCATAATTTGAGATGGTGGGTTAAAAAAACATTGTAAATGTACTAAATGCAACTTTTTTTTTCACTTAAAATTGTCAACTTTGTTATGTGGGTAGATTTCACTTCATGAAAAGAAACTACGGTGTCACTCATTCGTTCATGACTTCGAAGAGCATCTCTCCCACCAGGAGTCAGTTGCTGCGGTGGCCCAGGGATGCAGTGTGGATGGCTAGACAAGCCTCAGGAAGACGCGTTCCGGCTGTAGAGCAAGGCAACCAAGCAAAGCTGTAATTCCAGTTCTCATTGTTGGTTGTTTACAAGGTGTCACTATGTAACCTGGGGCCGTCCCTCCCAACAACACAACCCAGGCTGGTTTCAAATGGTCAAGTCTTGCCAGTGCTGGAGCCGTAGGCATGTATGACCGCTCCTGGAATGCAGTCACTTGTCGTAACTAAGTTAGGGTGTGCTTTACCTGCAGAGGATGGCGAAGGCCTTTCTTAGACATTCACGCTTAAGTTCATACATGAAAACTAAGAAACCGTGCGCAGGAAGAAAGTTGCTGGAGTCAAGAATAAAAAGGCAAATCCATGAGTTTATTACATTATAGGATAGAGAGTCCAGTGTGATAAGCGGAACGTGTTGAGATAAATGCATCAAGAGAAACCAGCAGAGTCAGCAGAGCCAGATAATAAGTGATGCTGGACACCGTGTTCAGAAACTTGGGCTGTATTCCAACTGTGATAAGAAGATACTGGTGAGTTTTAAATAAAGAAGCAACACGTGCTTCTCAGAAGATCATTGTCCCCTATGAAGAACGGGTCATGAAGGAAGGGGTTAATATGGAAACCCCAGAGCAGGCATCAGGATGCTGCAGTAGTTCTGATTTCAGATGATGACAGGCAGGACGAGGGTGTTGGGTGAATGTGGACGTGTTCGAGATCTGATCTGGAGTTAGAACCATGAGCAACTGTTGAAGCGTTGTGTGGGTAAGAAGAGATTAAAAAGGGAGAGATCAGGAAGAGCACCTAAGGTTTTAATTTAGCCAGCTGGGTTGGTCTTGCTACTTGCACAGTTACGGATTGTAATAGCATTTTTATCGCAGCTGTAATGAATTACTACAATTTATCCCCTTAGAACAACACATTTTCTTATCTTTCCTAGGTCAGAAGTCTGACATGAAGCTCCCTGGGATGAAAATCCAGGTGCTGTCTCTTCTAGGACGGAATCCGCTTTTTCACTAATCACCGTTTCTGGTGAGCACCGCAGGTTTTAATTGGTGCTTCCTGTCCTGTCTTCAAGTCCAGCCCTGGTGGCTGTGTTCGAGCTTCCTTCCTTTCTCATGTCTCCTTCTGACTGCACCCGGGAAAGGCTCTCTGTCTTCAGAATTCCAGACTGGGACTTCCCGGACCGCCAGACCGCCGTCTCCTTGGCTGACCTCCAAGATGATACTGTGTAGACTGGGTCTCGTGCACTCTTCAGAATCCACAATCATTTCTCAAGATTTTTAACCTTACTCACACCTGTAAACACTCTTTTGCCATACGAAGTAACATTTTTGCACTTTCCAAGTCTTAGTTGAAAGGAACACTATTCTGCCTACCATGGGAATAAGTGGAAAAGAATTAGGATTAAGATGGAACATTTAGGACTCAGACAGTTCCAGTGCTTGCGTAGCATACATGGGGCTCTGGGCTCGATCCTCAACATACATACACATAAACAAAGATGGACAGTTAAGAGTTAAATTTGAGGGACTGGGGAGATGGCTCACTGAATATAGTGTCTGCTGCACAAGTGTGAGGATTGGCGTTCAGATGCCCAGCCCTACATAAATGCTTTGGAGGCATGATAGCCCACCTGTAAGAGGCAGAGGGTCACCTGGGGCAAGCTGGCTAGCTAGAGTAGCTGAATTGTTGAGCTGTGGGTTGAAGTGACAGAACCTGTCTCAATAAATGTGGTTAAAGAAGATAGCTCACATTAACCTTTGGCCTCTACACACACACATGCATGTGCATGCGCACACACACACATGCAAACATAAATATATTTACACATACAACATACACATGCACATGCTAAAAATAAAATAAAATAAAGGCAAAGTAATGGAGATTGGAGGTGTGTGGGAGAGATCCAAATGGAATGTCATGAAGCTAGTTGTATTTCCAAGTGATGAGAATCTAAAGTTGAGAGAGAGAGAGAGAGAGAGAGAGAGAGAGAGAGAGAGAGAGAGAGAGAGAGGTCTTCATGTATGAGTCTTGCTATGATAAACCATGGGGCTAAATAAGATCATTTCAGTAACAACGAAGAACAAAAAGACCGTGAGCCATCCCTACAACCTTCCAGTGTTTACAGCTGGGGTTGTAGAGTAGGTGGAAGCTGAAAGAGACAATATGAGAACCAGCGAATTAGGAGGCAAATAATAAAAACATGGCACCTTAAAAACTGATAAAAGAAGAACTTGAGAAAGAAAATCTTGGCTGGAGGAATGGCTTAGCAGATAAGGTGCTTGCCTGTGAAGCCTAAGGACCCAAGTTCAATTCCTAAGCCAGATGCACAAGGTGGTACATATGCATCTGGAGTTCAAGAGGCCCCAGTGTGCCCATTTACTCTTGCTCTATCTGCCTCTTTCTATGTATCTCTCTCAAATAAATAAATGAATAAAATAAAAAATCAATCTTAATAGGGAAGAGAATTGGATTGGATAAGAGTAAACCAGATAAATAAGTGACCTTTACATTTGATGACAAGGAAACCACTGGAACTTGCTGACAGATGTCTTCGTGGTGTGAGGATGACCAGAACGCAATGGAGAAGGGGCAGTGAGAACTCTCTCAGGAAGTTTGGCTGTGAAAGTAAAAGGCGAAATCATGCACCAGTTTTGGAGGTGTTTGGAAATTCAAAAGAGAACTCTGATGTGTATTTTTATTCATTTATTTATTTATTTATTTATTTATTTAGAGAGAGAGAGAGAGAGAGAGAGAGAGAGCATGGGCATCAGAGCTGCTTGCGGCTGCAAAGGTACTCCAGACACATGTGTCACTTTATGCATCTGGCTTTATGTGGGCACTGGGGCATTGAACTCAGGCTGATAGGCTTTGCAAACACAAACCTTTAACCACTGAGCCATCTCGCCAGCCTTGATGTGTTTTTTTTTTTTTTAAATAGGATATATTAGATTGGTGGGTCTCAAAATTAGGGTCCTTAGACCAGCAACATTAGCATCAGCTGGGACCTTATTAGAAATGTAAAATGTTAGCTTCAACTCCATTCTTATTAAAACTCTGAGAATGAGGTGTAGCAGCCTGGGTTTTCAGGAGGCCTTTGGGTAGTTTTGGAGCCCCATCAAGTGTGAGAACTACAACTGCAGTACTGATGGCTATGATGCAATGAAGAGAAGGGATTTGCATTACAGAGTGGAGGAGATGCCTAAGTCTTAGGAAGATATGAGGTAATTTGGGAAGTCCTCAGAGAAGAATGAAACATTGATTGACTTAAAAACATTTTCCCCTGGTAAAAGAGGTAAAGTCACAGATTAAAATAACCATGAATGAGATGGCTCAGCAGTTAAACGTACTTGCTTGCAAAGCCTATCTGCCCTGGCTCCATTCCCCGGTGCCCATGTTTAAAGCCAGATGCACAAAGTGCATCAGGAGTTTGTTTGCAGTGGCAAGAGCCCCGGCTACCACCTGGCACCCTCTTCTTGGAAATAAATTAACTTAAATAATTAAATAAAGATGAAAACAAATGATAGCAAACTAATTGCCCCACTCCCATTCATTGCTAGGGGTTGAATCCAAGGCCTGTACATTCTAAGAATGTAGCAGACCCGTAGCCTCTGTTTTTATGTTAAAATAGGATTGGTTACAGAGAAGAGGCAATGCTATAAATTTTTGATATTTTAATTTCAAAAAGATTTAAGACAAATTGTCAAGACATGCTCAGAAAGGGTGCAATATGAAAGCGGGACAATAGGGATTTGATGGAGTGTGGTTGCTTAAGCCTCCAGGGATATTTCGAGTGGCATACTAGTGACAGGTAACTGTCAGAACTTCCTGGTCCAGTATTTTGGCATTTGCTCTGCTTACGACAAGACAAAAATGTGTATCAAAATTTAATTTGGGCTGGGCGTGATGGCACATGCCTTTAATCCCAGCACTCGGGAGGCAGAGGTAGGAGGATGGCTGTGAATTCAAGGCCACCCTGAGATTACAGAGTGAATTTCAGGTCAGCCTGGGCTAGCGTGAGACCCTACCTCAAAAAACCAGAAAACCAAAAACAAAACAAAAGCAAACAAAAAACCCATTTAATTTGGGGCTGGAGAGATGGCTCAGTGGTTAAGGCACTTGCCTGCAAAGCAAAGGACCCAGGTTCGATTCCCCAGTACCCACATAAAGCCAGATGCACAAGGAGGCACATGCATCTGGAGTGCAGTGGCTAGAGGCCAGGCACACCCAATTCTGTCTCTCTCTTTCACTGCCTTTTCTTCTCTCAAATAAATAATAAAATATTTTTAAAAAATTAATTTGACATGCAACTAGGAAGGCAACCAAATGTGCTTGCCGACATAATATGGATTCAGATAAACCCTGGCAAACTAGAATGATGGACCTGGAACTAAAGAGAAAATGGAGCGCAGGTGAAGTTTATGCTCTTTGTGGTCCAGCGTGATGATTTTAGAACCTGACAAAAGTAAAATTACATATTTTGTATATAGTATTGGTAGGAGAAACTTCTAGGAGTTTTAGCTTTCTATACTTCCCACAAGAGCCATAAATACAGTATAAATACATAAATCCTGTATCTATGATAATGAAGCAATCAGGAAATACTTCTATCTTTTTCCAAGGTCATCAAGTGACTAGAATTATGAATGGCTCTGGAAAGTGCTAGGGACAAAGAGGAAAACCCAAGTTGTTGCTGTCTCATGGTACGTAAAATTCAATGGCTGAAAACAAACCATAAACATGGAAATAAATAAGTGAAGCAGATGACGTACAGGGTAACGATTATTCTGACAAAACTAGGACAAGGGAATGAACGAGGAAGAGAGAAGGTAGAGTCTGATAGAGATGGCAGAGAACATGATTGTAAAATGAGGGGCATTGAAGTTCAAGCTGGACCGGCTCAGAGGCAATAGTTAACAATCTTTCGTGAAGCATTCCCTACAGAGGGAGGAGCACATGCAAAAGCCAGGGGCAGGAATGGGCTTGGTGTCTTAAAGGAAAGGAAATTAGGGGAGCAAAGCACTGGAGTGCAGAGAGAGCAAGAGCAGAAAAGCCGGCTGGGATGTGGAACGGAATGAGGCCAGCCTAGAGTCTAGATTTCGTTCTTAACGGAAGAAAGGCGAAACCTCTGGAAAGTACCAAGCAGGAACTGATAGGATCTGACCTACGTTCTTAAAATAACAGGAGGGCTTTTATCTACAGAATGTATTATTGACGAGATAGCGGGCTAGATGGCTTGAGGAAATGAGATGGGCGAGGAGATGGAAGGTCACAGACATATCTGAGAAGGGCTTGCGAGTGGCCTGGATGGCCGTGGTGTGGTGAGAACTTCCGAGGACAAGGCTGCCCTGGCTGCAGGCTGTGTGCTGGGGAGCCTCTAGCCCCTTACCTGCAGACGAATCTGCAGTCATGGGAAAAGCCATGGATAAAGGAAAAAGGGAGAGAGCAGATTTCAGGTCACAAAACACAAGGGTGGGCTATTTGATCAATGCCTTTTATCCTAGTAAAAAAACCGTACACTGGCATGGGAGAAAATATCAATTTACATACATTTAGAAGATGCATACATAGTTGGGTATGACGGCCCACACCTTAATCCTGGTGGTTGGGGGGATCATGAGTTTAAGACCAACCTGGGCTACATAGCAAGAACTTATCTCAATGACTCTCACCTCCAGCAAATACATATAGAAACGAATGATTCTGCTCTTGTATAAAAAAGAGTTTTTTATTAAAAAATTATTGTCCTGATAAGACATGAGTCCTATGCAGAATGGGAAACTTGACATTTCTCCAACCAGTCTAAAATCTTTTCAGCTGTCATTTAGGCCGGCCGTGGTGGCGCACAACGTTAGTCCCAGCACTCGGGAGGCAGAGGTAGGAGGATTGCCGTGAGTTTGAGGCCACCCTGAGACGACATAATGAATTCCAGATCAGCCTGGGCTGATGAGACTCTACCTCAAAAACAAAACAAAACAAACAAAAACTCAAATGTCACTCAACACTTTGGCCTATTGTCCATAGAGGAGCAGCTCTGAGGGCCAAAGGCCTTCTAGATTCTTCCACATGGCACCACATTCTTCCACCAAGCATATTCTGGCTTTCTTTTTTCATTTTTATGCGAATACTGGCATGAAACACACCGAAGATCACCTCTAAGTTGCCCCTTTCCTTCAACTAAATTGATGGCCCCATTAGATATCTCTGTCTTACTGCCTTATTTTTCCCATTGCCCCTTTCTGCTCCCTTCCTTGTAGCCATGTGTATTCCCTTCATCAACTCCACTCGGAGTCTCCAAACTTTCTGCCTATATTATTGTAGGAACAGTTCCCTAAATAATTTCTATGCCTTTAATGTGTACATGGGTATCATGAAGCCGTCTTTGATGCCTAAGTCTCAATGTCTGAAGTGAGCACTGAGGACATTTCGTGATGAGACGCTTTCCATTTCCGTGTTCTAGTGAACTAGTCATCAAGGAAGAGGGAATTGAGATTGATCTAGTGCTCAAAATAACACTTTCTTCCTCCATTTTATAAACAAGGGAGTTTGCTTGCAACATGGCTGCGATAATGCGTGTTTTGGTGAGCCGTGCTGCCTTCCTCTTAGAGAGAGTTACAGTTCCTTCTCCACAGTTTGCATCTGGCTTGGACGTGAGAGTTGATTTCCCAAGGGGACATTAGCAAGTATGATCAAAGCACACATTTAAGCGCCTGTGCTCTATTGCTTGTGGTTGCACCCCTGAGCTCATGGTGTGAACAAGTCCAAGCTAGCTTTCTACTCATGGGGAGGAGAGCAGAGAAGTCCAGAGAGACATGTGAGTAAGGTCTGCAATCAAGACGTCTCAGCCAAGCCATGGTATTGCTCTGACCTCATGTCTAATCCCCAGAGAAATGAGCACTGCCTCTTCGAGTCTAGTCCAAATTGTTGACCCACATGATTGTAGGCAATAAAATGGTCATTATTGTAAGTCTACTAAATTCAGAGCGGTTTCATTACATGGCAATAAATAAATAATTGCTGGAGAGAGGTTTGAAAAGTTGCTCACAAATCAGGAGCTGAAGTGCTGGAGTGGAGATACCAATCCAGATCTAGTGACAGTCCTGGCCATTCTCCTGTCAGCTGGCGTAGTCAGACCTTTATCCCTGTAAACAAACAAACAAACAAACAAACAAACAAACAAACAAACACCCAGAAAACAACTGAAGGGTGGAAGGATTTATTCTGACTCACTGTTTTAACCCATCATGGCCAGGAGGGCATAGTGGTCAGGAAGCAGAGAGTTTACCGGCTCTGTCCTGATTCTTTGTGGGCCCCCGGCCTGTGGAATGGTGTCATCCTACTCACAGCAAATCTTCCGTGTTTAGATAATATTGTCTGGAAATGACCCAGAGGCACACCCAGGGGTAGATTTTACTAATCTCGTAGGCGCTGCTCAACCCAATCAAATCCACAGTCATGATCAAACATCATACCAGGCCATAGCCTGCTGTCACTAGTAGTCCCTCAAAAGTCATCCATGAATGTAAATTATGTGAGAGTCAAGAATGCATGGCTAGGCATTTAACACAGATGCAGACTTACAGAAACAGTTCTCAGAAGGCCTGAATGTGCAGTGATGCAGGCTGCTTGCTAAGCCAAGCGATGTCTTTTAAATCCTTCAACTGAGAGTATTGTTTGTCCCGTAGTTGGAGAAACAAACCCTCACACCCACATTTCTCACCCGTTAGAAGTCAAACTACCCTTTTTAACAATATTCGAAGGCTCCACGTAAGTCTGCCAGCTCTGAGCTGAGAGGTGACCCAGGTTTCTGCTCCTTGGGCTGCTACGCAGATTCTTGGGTAACTAAAATGGTTCTGTGGTTAGGACAATGGGAAAGTCAGTTGGCTTATGGTGGGGTGAGGGTCACACCAGGTCAACACTGTTGTTGCAGTTACCTGCTTAGTGCTGGGACAGACACCCAACCAGAAGTAGCTGATGACAGAAAAGAATTATTGTCCTCACAGTCTTAAGGGGAAGCTCAATAATGGCAGGGGAAGCATGGCATGACCAGAGGCTGGACATCACCTCTGCCATAGCAGCTGGAAAATAGCAGCAGACAAGTAAGCCAGACACTGACAAGGAGAAGCTGGCTATAACACCCCTAAGCATGCTTCCAACAACACACAACTTTCCACAAGGCTCCACCTCCCAAATTGCCACCAACCAGGGACCTAACATTCAGAATACCTGAGGTTATGGGGAAAGCCTAATTCAAAACCACCATGTTCCACCCCTGGCCTCCACCCGTGATGTAAAGTGTAATGCATTCAGTATAACTTAAAAGATGCCCATAGTTGGGCTAAATAGATGACTTAGTGGTTAAGGTACTTGCCTGCAAAGTCAAAGAACACAGGTTTGATTCCTCAGGACCCATGTAAGCCAGATGTGCAAGGTGGTACATGCATCCAGAGTTCATTTGCAGTGGCATGCCCATTCTTGCTCTCTCTCTATCTATCTACCTCTATCTAAAATAATAGATAGTTAAAAAAATCTCATAGTTTTAATTATAACACTGTTCAAACATCCCCATATACCAAGGTCTCTTAACTATTAGCCTGTAAGACCAAAATAACATAATGGCACAGAATAAACATTCACAAGGCAAAATTTGGCATTGGGCTTAGCAAGGAAAGATTGACCAATACAATATCTGAAACAAACAGGGCAAACATCAAATCCTGTAGCTTCAAGTCTGACATCTGTAACCAGTGGCGAAGTCTCTGGAGTTCCATTTGTGCCCCTCTGGCTTGGCTTCTCACAGCCCAGGAAACAATTCATTCCAAGCTGACAACCTTCCCATAATCCTGGCTGGGGTCTCCACTGAAACTCATGGTTCACCCATGCCATGGATCCTTTGGGTCTTCATGCAGGCATTACAACAAAACTACCTCAATTTGCCTAGTAGTCATTTCAAAGAAAAAATAAACTGCATTGCAAATCCAATGACTCTCTTTTTCCTGAAATTATTATACTCACATAGTAACAGATGGGGCACTGAATTTGCTAATTCAGGAGGGACAAACCAACTTTGACAAGCAGGATACTACTTTAGCATTCAGGCCCCTTACTTTCAAAAGAGTCCTCATTCTTTCTGCTGTCCCAGTGCAGAACAGCTGGCCCAGTCTCAATGGTGATGATCTTTCAAACAAGTACAGCTAAAGGGGTGCTGGGTCCAGACTGAAATGTTCATTTCTTTTTGTGCTATGTCCTCCTGCTCATACCAGTCCATTTCTACACAATGCAACCCTGAACAACTTCTCAGGAGACAGGAAAATGTAGTAAGCTTCTCACACAAACAGCCTCTAGCTAAGTCCAGATAAATTCTTTTTTTTTTATATATATACCTCATAAGCCAAACCTCATAGTCCACAGGTCTTTCTCCATTTAGATCTCTCATCGCTGACCAGACTGGTCTATCAAACTCTGCCTTTAGCACTACAAGGCATCAAATATTCCA
Source organism: Orientallactaga sibirica (assembly GCA_036365145.1). Lineage (NCBI taxonomy): Eukaryota > Metazoa > Chordata > Mammalia > Rodentia > Dipodidae > Orientallactaga > Orientallactaga sibirica. The sequence continues at coordinate 18,356,221 of JAEOAD010000037.1, forward strand.
GAGTTTCAAATCCTTCCACATCTATCCCACAAATCAGTTCCAAAAGGCCCAAAACCCCACAGTCAGGTTTTTGGCAGTAACAACCCCACTTCTTGGTATCAATTTGCTGTTGTGGTTACTTTCTGGTTGCTGGTACAAAACACTTGACCAAAAGCAGCTGATGGGAAGAAAGGGTTTATTTTGCCTTATAGACTTATAGACTTGAGGGGAAGCTCCATGATGGCAGGGGAAAGGAAACCATGAGCAGAGAGTGGACATCACCTCTGCCATAGCATGTGGAAAACAGTAGCAGGAGAGTGAGCTGAACTCTAGCAAGAAGGAACAGCTCTAACACCTCTAAGCCCATTCCTAACAGATCCCTTCTTCAACCAGGCTCCACCTTCCAAATTGCCACCAGCTGGAGATCTAGCATTCAGAACACACGATGTATGGGAGACATCTAATTCAAACCACAATTGTGGGCTAGATGTAAACAACTTCCCTTAACAGTGGTACAGAGCAGAGCCAATCAAAATAGGGACCCATTTGTTTCATCTTTCACCAAGAGTATCAACTTTTTTTTAATTATTATTTTTTTCTTGACAACTTCTATACTTATATACAAAAAAACACATGATATTTCCCTCCCCTCAACTTTTTAATTTATTTTATTTTTAGTGTATGTGTGTACATGTTTGTACATGTGTGGACACATGTGCACTTATGTGAGCATGCAGGCGAGGCCAGATGTTGACATCAGCTTCCGTCCTCAATTGCTCTCCACCTTATTGTTTCAGACAGTGTCTGTCTACACCCAGAGAGAGCTCACTGATGCTGCTAGACTAGCTTAGCCAGTTAGCCTCAGTTTTAACCTGTCTTTGCCTCTATAACTGGGTTTATAGACGTGTACCAGGTAGCCTGACATTTTACATGTATTCTAGGGATCAAGCCATCTCTCAAGCATCTCTTTTTTTATTTTTAAAAATATTTTTATTTGTGTGGAAGGGGGCACACCAGGGTCTCTTGCCATTGCAAGTGAATACCAGATGTTTGTGCCACTTTTGCATCTAGCTTAATGTGGGTGCTATGAAATAGAGCCATCTCCCCAGCCCCTATTTTTATGTTTATTTATTTATTTATTTATTATTTTTTGGTTTTTCGAGGTAGGGTTTCACTATAGCCCAGGCTGATCTGGAATTCACTCTGTATTCTCAGGGTGGCCTTGAACTTCTGGAGATCCTCCTACTTCTACCTCCCGAGTGCTGGGATGAAAGGCATGTGCCACCACACCCAGCCCCTATTTTTATTTTTGAGACAAGGTCTTATGTAGCCTTTGCTGGTCTCCAACTCACTATGGAGCTAAGGATCTCCTGAGCCTCTTGCCTTCACCTCCCAACTGCTAGGATTATAGACATGTGCTACCATACCCAGTGAGAATGTCAGAGTATCAACTTTCTTAGTGCAAAGACTGTGTTGCCATCTTATTTTTATCTACTCATAAGAGTTCAGTAAGTTTCTGTTAAGTGTATGAATTGCCACGAGTGCATAACAACTCATTGGAATGTATAACCTTTCCACCTGAATTTAACGTCTAGTACTAATTTGCCAATAGCTTCTTGCTACTGGAAAATAACTTTTTTTTTCAATATTAATGCAGGTGAAGCCAAGCATAGAAGTAAACAACTTCAGCCTTCTGTCCAATCAGAGGTCATCCTGTTTGGACCTCCCCATTTGTTGTATCTTGGTTTGATGGAAAGTTTCAGTCGCTGCAATGCAAATTCTCAGAAGCGGAAACGTTCTTACCTAGACCTTTCTCCACACTCACCAAGCCAGAGACAAGGACTGATTCTGAAGGATCTTGTGTGAGCTATAGTTAAAGTGTAAAGACTAACTTTGTGTATATTTTTATGATTCAATTTCCCACTTTTATGGGAGTATAAAATGTATTTTTAAAAATAAATAAATCTTTAATGGAAGTATATGATAGTTGACACAGAAAGTGTGTAAATCTGTCATGTACAATGTAAGTAAATATTTAAATATGCATATTATGAACAGTTAAAGCTGCAATGGCTCAAAGAAATGTTAAGCTTCTTATTTGAAACATTACTTTCTAAATATGAACCCACTGGCATCTTCAATGCACACTGCATTACATGTACAGGCAATTACTGGAAAGTCTTTTAAATATAATTCTTATTCTTGAAGTTTCTCTGTCTTTTAGGAATTATTATATTACATTCACACTATTTTTTTTTAGGTACATGAAATACCTCTTCCCATGCATGGTGGTGGCACTCACCTTTAATCCCAACACTCAAGAAGCAGAGGTAGGAGGATCACCATATGAGTTTGATGCCACCCTGAGAAGACATAGTGAATTCCAGGTAGCCTGGTGAGACCCTACCTCAAACAAACAACCAAACAAAAAACAAAACAAAATAAAATTCCTCATCTGAACATTTTTTTGTCTTTATGTAAATTCCTTGTCTGGACATTTTTTTCTTTATGTAAAACACTATAACACATAAGAAAAATATTTTTTCTCCCATCATTTCTTTTCTAGAATATTTCCTTATTTTTACTTCCATTTCTTTAATCTTCTCATCTTCCCTATATATTAATCAAATAAAAAGACTGTTTATCTAGCCCCATTATCACTCATCAGCACCATACTGTTAGGCCCAAGATCTTAATAGAAATTACTCCTTACGGACTTCCTTGACCTCAAGTGCCATGGTCAATGGCACTATCATTTACATATATATAACCTGACCTACTAACTTGGCATTATCTTGGACTATTTTCTTTCCATTCCCAGCCCTTACTCCCTTCAGAAACTCAGTTCTATCACATCTGCTTCCCCCATGCCTCTCTCGGTTCTGTAGTCAAATGAAGCCGTGATCATGTTCTCCTCTTTGGAGATAGTGACTTGAACGTCTTACATGAAATTGGACATCCCGCGTGTCCAGGCCTCCAACTATGGTCAGTTTCTAGTCAGGCTTTCTAACTATGTAAAACTCTTCAAACTTCTCATTGCTTTTCAAACAGAGCGCATGCTTAAAGACTTTTGTCATGTGGTTCCTAAGTATTGTATAATCTCATCTGTGGCCACTGCTCCTCTGCTCCACAAGAGCATTCACTGTGTGGTGTTCGGCATGTGCAATCAATCACACAGTCCGTAGTGCTCACTCAGCCTTCCTCTATTCCCTGTGTGTGACGGCTTCTCTCTTTCCCCCATTCTGAAGTTAACTTCTGGATGGTGTCTTCTAGTTTCTCATCACATTCAAGCACCCTCTCTTCTGTCCTTGCACCATAGCTTGTTCCCAGTGCCTCTGGGCATCGGGCTCCATAGGTGGTTCACACACTTGATGGCAGAGGAAGGGAGGGGCAGGCTGTCTCCTTCATCTTTGTAGGGACTGTCCCTAGCTGGTCCTGGCTGTTGAGTAGGTATTGAGCAAACGTTTGATGAATGAGTATTCAGTTTGAATGCTCAGGGAGACTTGAGATGACCTGTAGACTTCCAGAAATAGCATTTACTGCATTCCTTAGATGCAGAGGGTGCCTGACCATATGTAGTTAAAGCAAAACAACAACAACAAACCCCGAGTCCAAGACAACCTGCAGTCAGCTGAATCCCCTCTGCTCTGTCTTTTAAGAAAGGTCTAATTTGAGATCCTTTCACGCGCTCCCTTTCCAAGCTTTAACGTACGTGATTAATCTTGACTTGCCTTAATACTACCAAGAATGTGGCAATGACTTCAGCTGAATGCTGCCTGGCAAAGTGATTAATGTTACATGGACTGGATGAGGATTTAAAAAAACAAAAAACAAAACCCTAGATCCTGAATAAACACATTCATACAACATTCCGTTGCAGACCTTTGCTCTATGGAAAATGCACCATGATTTGAGAATCATGTTTCAGGTACAATAAACCCGTTAAAGAAACAGGGCCCTTGTTAAGAAAATGCTGTTTCAGGCTAAAGTCCCCGTGATCATAAAAGATACATGATGCAATAAACACAATGAACTATAGGCAGACAGGCCCACTCGACGACTAACCACTGATTGAGTTTTCCAGCAGTCCTGGACCGTCTGAACGATAAAGGAGTCACTGAAGGTCCACAGTAAATATTAGCCTGTCATGTCGTTTCTCTGTTGCTAGTGAGGTCCAAGAACGCTTGGGGATTTGCCTCCCTCATTTCTTTTCTTCCTTATTTTTCTTATTGGTCGTTTGTGTTTTTGAATTTTTTTTATGATGTGTGAAGACTGGCAAACAGTTGCTATGATTGTCAAATGCCTTAAATCAAGAAGCGAAATGTAATAAAACAGTTTCCATGGTAACACACTGTAACCTAGTACCTCTGATTACAAACCAGCTCACATCCACGATCATTACTTGTTGACAGGCATAAATTGAGCCTAAAAGCATTAATTTTAGAGATAAAGCTAGAATGTGGGGCAACGTGATTCTACCATTTCAATATTTCCAAGGAAGTGGCAGCAAATGGACGCCACTTGTGTTATATTCAGAGGGTGTTAATCCACTAAGCAGAAGCACTTTAGAAAAATTTGCAAGCTTTCCTCTAAAGGTGGCATAATAAATGTGCATTCTCTCTTGAGGCTGCAAGTGGTAGCAGACATGTTTGTGATAAGGTTATAGGAAATCTAATGCCAGCAATTACATGCAGCGATGGCCAGATGAGTTAATGAAGGAATGGGTTCCAATATGGAAATACTTCTTAAAATTGCGGGCAGTGGAGATTCCTTAAACTCTTAGGACCTAAATACACAATATTTCTTAGCAGACATGATCCCTACATCTCCTTAAAAAATAGACTGAATTCAAATGTGAATACCACATATTTTCTACACATTTACACCCATATCCTCACCAGCAGCACTCCCACTATCATCAGATATGGTAATGTTAAAGCAAAGATAGATGACACTGTGTGTGTAGCTGCTTCCAGCTGGTGTTAGTAGTCCCCCATTAACCAATGTCATCAATTATTGACAGATGTTTTCTTCAAAGCTTTTTGTGATATTACTAAATGCATCTTTATGACAATCCATAGACTATCAGAGGCTTTCCAATGACAGGTGAAAACTGGCTCGTTTTTTCACACTTAGGCTTCGCCTGAGAGTCTCCTTCATTTCTCTGATGATCTCTGAGCCCATGTCCTGCACTTGCACTGTCATTCGGACACAGTGTTGCATGGCACTCTGGAAGTGAAGGCGAGTGGATCAAGAGTTCAAGGCCAGCCTTGGTCACGTATCAGTGTGAGGCCAGTTTGTGGAACATGAGAGTGAGACCTTGACTTGGATTACACCTTCTGTCATCAGGATCCTCGTCACCTGCACTGTCGTTGCTATTTGTCCCAGTGTTTTCATTATGTTTGAATCTATGTGTGCCTAGAAATTGCTAAACTGAGTAAATCTATTCAATGGCAGACTTAACTATTTATTTGATATTTTAAAAAAGTGTTTTTGAAAAAAAGTTTTTTTTTTTTTTTTTTGCAAGTAACTTTGCTAATCTCTGTGAGATTTTCATTAAATTTGGCTTCATGTGTATTCACTTACTCTGGACTCCTCAGAGATTCACAAAGCACTCATTAAGAGAGCTCACAGTGTTGTGCAATAATCCTATCTCCTCAATTGTTAATGTGTAGAATTAAGCCCTGAGGAATACTGCAGGGTGTCTGAGCCAATGCAACTCAGACTTATGTTTAACCTACTGACCTGAGCATGGCCCATATTTGAGGACTCTCTGTACTTCCAAGCAGTGATTTAGAAACATGCTAGCTACTTTATGTTTTCAATTATAGTTTTCAGCTTAGTTTTTAAAGAGCATAACCATTTTACAATGAAAGTAATTTTCTTTCATTCTAAGATCATGTCAACATGGCATTTAGGTTGTCTGAAAATTAAGGCATTGACCTGTTCTTATCCAGCTTTCAATACCGGTTAATCCAGGACATTCTTTTTATTTATTTCTAGTCATTCCCCTTCTTCCTTCTTGCATTTATATCCTCATACGGAGTCATCACCTTCATCTCACTACTTTTTTCAAACTCAAGGCAATGTCATTGTCCTGCAGGCACAGAGAAAATCAAGGCCGTCAGTGCGTTCTCTTCTGACAACCTCCACATATATAAGACATTGCTGAAGCACACTGCTAGTTACTTGTAAAGCTACCAACAAATGTTTGTCCCTTGGTTTAAAGAAACACAATTTCCTGAGAATTTTTTTTCTGTTTAAATATTTTTATTTATGAGAGAGGGGAGGTTATGGACACACCAGGGCCTCTTGCTACTGCAGATGAGTGCTCCACTTTCTGTGGCTGGCTTTACATGGGTAGTGGGAATCACACCCAGGCTCTCAGGCTTTGCAAGCAAGTGCCTTTAACCTCTGCGTTCTCTCTCAAGATCCCTCCTGAAAAGTTTTAATTATAGTTTGTTTTCTGGTTTTGTTTGTTTTACTTATTTTAGGTAGGATCACACTATTTAGCTCAGACCAGCTTTGAGTGGGTTATCCTCCTGTATCGTCCTCCCAAGTGAGGGAGCCAGGGACATGCAGGCTGGGTCCAACACGTCTCTGTGTTCTTTCTCCAGACTCCTCTCCATCTCCTTTGCTCCTCTCCTCCCAGTTCAGGCTCAGAGGAGAGTTTGTGCAGGTGGTGGGACATGCTGCTTTTGTTTGGTGTCTTAATTTATAGTATTTTCTGATAGTCTGGTGAAAAAACTACATATGTAGAAAGGGGTGTGTGTGCATGCCTTGCATAGCACATACAGCAGATTGCTCCAAACTGAAAATTCCCTCCTGCAAAGAGCAAGGTCACTTTGGGAATTCAGAAAGTGACGACTGCCAGGGGTGGTGGTGCACACCTTTAATCCCAGCACTCAAGGGGCAGAAGTAGGAGGAGTGCTGGGGGTTCAAGACCACCCTGAGACTATATAGTGAATTCCATGTTAGCCTGAGCTAGAGAAACACCCTTCACAAAAACAAACAAAAAAAATCAAAAAAAAAAAAAAAAAAGAAAGAAAGTCAAGTTTGAGAGAACTGAAACTTCAAGGTCACCTCACCACTCCCCAAGGTTATGTCAGTTAGAAAGTGAAACATCCCTTCCTGAAGGAAGTTCCAGAGCCTCTGGAAGTCAACAAGTCTGGAAAAGGGTTGCAAGACCTTGCCCTCAGGTTATACAAAGGGAGAACAACTTCGGAGAGGAGACTGTGTCACTGAGGTGCCTGCAAGTCACTGCAGGTTGTGCCACGCAGTGTGCTCCAGAGGCGCAGCTGCCCGGGTCGCCACCCTGCTGGGAGTGGGTTTTCTGGGATGCAGCTGCCTTGGACTTGAAGCGGCCATGGAGAGGTCATCTTCCAGGACGGGTGAAGCTTTCCCATGGGACGGCTGCTTTGGCATCTTCAGGCTCTGGAAGAAAGCCCTAACACTGGAGGCCCAGGGCAGAACATGTGTGGGCAGAGTTCCAACATGCGGAGCCCCACCTAAGCTGCCGTGGGAGGTTCTCACCCAGCATGGGAAGAGACTTCTCAGGGGTCTCCATGGCTCCTGCAAGCAGCCCCTCATCCTGCTCTTGAGTCACCGCAGTAAACTCATTGGTTCACTGTAAGTGGCCTTGGCGTAGCTGTCCTTTGTTCTGTCCTCTGTGCCCGATGTGGGGAGAAGAGGTGTGTCCACGCCTCCCCAGGGACTGTCTCCAGACCCTGTGGTTCTCTCATAGGTGAGCTTTCACTTCTACGATTGCTGTTGACGGACTCTCACCTGTAACAGTCTGCAGGGAGTGTCCCCAGTATAGCATTACATTTTTTTTTTGCAACAATTACTCATATGTATCAATGTTCACAAAATAAGTAAACAAATGCTTCAAAACCCCGCCATTGTCTTTGACACTATTCACAGCTACTTTTGCATTCTGCATGGGCATATGCCAAGTGTTCTTGTTCAGCCTTGGATCTATCACTGCCAATCACAGCTTGAACACCTTCGGTTGGTCTGGAGATCAGGGCTGTGTGAGCCTGACAACACACAGCGGGGTGTTTCTGGGTGTCCACGTTGGGGATGTGGCTCACTCTAGGCGTCTCTGCTTCATCCCACAGAAGCACTTGATCTCGCGGGTGGCTGGTGTTTGAGGAAAGGGTACGAACCCTTTTCTGGTCAAACTGAGCAAGGCAGTGCTTCCTGCTCCCCGAAGCTCTTGAAGAAGCTTGCCAGTTAGGAGAAGGGAAACAGTGTTAGGCTAGGAGAGTGTACTGATGACTGAATTCCTGCCGTCGTGTTGTCAGTAACTACATACTCCCTCCCTGTACATGCACTGATGTCCTCTTCTGGAGACTTTGGAACCTCATGGTGAAAAGAGATCCAAGCCAATGGCTCCGTTTGCATGCCAGAGACTCTTCGGGGGTTCAGAAAATGATCCCCTAAAACTGGCCTCAAAGGAAAAGTACCATAATTTATTCTTCCTCTGAAATCACCTACGCCTCCTTTTTCTGTGTTACTCGGGGTCAGAATGCTTGCAAATCCCATCGTGCTGGCCCTTCTCACTCATACCACTGTGCATGGAAGAAATCTGCTTGCATTCTCTCCTGTTCATCTGCTGTCAGTTTCTTTCAGCAGATTCAATTACCAATCTACCAGGGGAAAGATGATTCTTTTGCCTATATGTCTGTCTGAGAGTGCCATAGTCTTCCTTCCTGGTCTGTGTTCTAGCCCCAGCACTCAGAATAGCTTTTCATTTTTCAGTTTCTCTCTCTTTATTTACATTTTTATTGCTTTTAAAAAATATTTTTATATTTATTTCTATTTATTAGAGACAGAGAGAGAGAGAGAGAGAATGGGTGCACCAGGGCCTCTAGCCACTGCAAACAAACTCCAGATGTATGCACCACCTTGTGTGTCTGGCTTACATGGGACGTGGAGAATCAAACCTGGGTCCTTAGGCTTCACAGGCAGAGTCAAACCTGCAAACCATCTCTCCAGCCTTTTTTTTAAAACATAGAGTCTCTAGCCCAGTCTGACCTGGAATTCCGTGTTCTTGTCACCTTGCTGCCAGTATCACCCTGTCATCCTGGTCATTAAACATGTCTTTGAATCATACATAGCTTTCTAATTATCTGTTGCTGTTTGGTTTGTGAGATAGAGTCTCCCTGTGGCACCCAGGTTGGTCTTGAACTCTTGCTTTTTCTGCTTCTTCCTCCTGAATGCCAGAATCACAGGAATTATAGGCCTGCACCACCCACCTTGCGGGATTTACCTTTCTTTCTATGGAGAATTGATTTGTAAGTGACAAGCCCTTTGTGTTATTATGCCCTCAGTCCTGGGACAGTAGCTGGTGAGTGATGGTTGGATTAAACTGGCCTGGATTTGTTGACTGGCTAGGGCACACAACCAGTAAGTAGACTAGAGTGGCCAAGCATCGTGATCCCATCACATTCCTAGTGAGAATGGCACTTCTTAAGAGGAATCTGTAGAGTCATCCAAATTTGGAAATCAACTCCACCATCACTTTGAAAAAAAAAAAGAAAAATTTTTTCATTTTTCCACGATGATGGGCAGGGAAGGAAGACCTGCCCTGCTGTCTTCTCCCTGGACAACCTCCTGTCATCCTTTGCAGTTCCACTCGCATGGTCATGCAGGGTTGCACGAGCTCCCTAGCAAGTGACCACGCCATGGAACCCCCCCCACATGCAAATGAAAAGAAAAGGGGTTCTCCAGTCCAACCTGCGAACCTTCTGAGTCAAGTCCACCGCCCCCTCCAGTTGCTCCAGCTTTTCAGGATGGACCTTTATCTCCCTGTCTGGAGGCCAGAACGAGGCAGGTAATCCCACCCATCTGCATGACAGTAACTCTACTGCCATGTTTCCAAGCGTGCTCTCTGCCCATTCCTGATAACTTGCGTTATTTAAAACACTGCATGGACTTTTGGATACTTGGAAGGTATGGGCTTGCTGTTATTTAAAACATGACATTTAGAATAAATGCAATTTTGGTGTATTTTGTATACTTTATATCTTTTGGCCATGTGACTGTGTCATTTAAAAATTGACACCTGGCCGGGCATGGTGGCGCACGCCTTTAATCCCAGCACTCGGGAGGCAGAGGTAGGAGGATGGCCTAGAATTCGAGGCCACCCTGAGACTACATAGTGAATTCCAGGTCAGCCTGAGTGCCAGTGAGATCCTACCTCGAAAAACAAAAACAAAAACAAAAACAAAAAAAAAAAGAAGACACCTTTCATTCTTGTGTCTCCACTGTGAAGGCTTTATCAAGATAACATTGCCTTCCTGCTTTGACTTGACATGCAGGAATGTGAGAGTTACTGTGTAGGTGGGGGAAAAAGTCTTTTTTTTTTTTTTTTTGAGGTAGAGTCTCATTCTAGCCCAGGCAGACCTGGAAGTCATTCTGTAGTTCTAGACTGGTCTTGAACTCATAGCAATCCTCCTTCCTCAGCCTCCTGTGTACTGGGATTAAAGGCCTGCACCACCATACCCAGTGACATTTTTTTCTTATGCATTGCTAGCTTCACAGTTGAGCTCTCTATAACAAAAGACAGATCAACAAGGGAAAAATAAGAAAATGCATTTGATAACACATTTCATGTGACACAAAATCCTTCCTAAGGAGAGGAACACCCAAAGGAGCAGCTGAACGGGTGCCTTCTCCCGCTTAGGCTTGGAAGGTCAGCACCAAGGGCTGTAAGCTGGGGAGCTCAGCACAGCCTGCTGAATCAAAGTGATTTTCCATTGTAAAGCTGGAACAATATACTGGTAAAATTTACTTACTTTTTTTTTTTTTGACAATTTCAGAGATATGGAATGTATTTTGGCCACATTCCTGCTTTACTCCCCTTTTACTCACCCTGAACCCTTTTCTCTTTCTAGCTAGTTTCCGTTCCATAGTTAAAAACATGTTTTTATTTTATTTTGTTTTGTTTTTGTTTTTCAAGATAGGGTCTTGTTCTAGCCCAGGCTGACATGGAATTTACTATGTAGTCTCAGGGTGACCTCAAACTCATGGCGATCCCCTATCTCTGCCTGGGATTAAAGGTGTGCACAACCAGGCCTGGCTAATTTTTTTTCTTTCTTTTAATGTTCCTGTGACTTACTGAGTTAAATTAGGGTTGCTTATACAGCATGGGTAAAGGGCAGGTTAAATTTAAAAAAAAAAACACTTTATTTTTTATTTTATTTTAAAATATTTTTATTTTTATTTATTTATTTAACAGAGAGAAAGAGGGAAAGAATAGGTGCACCAGGGCCTCCAGCCACTGCATGTTCCTGCCACCTTTTGCATCTGACTAACGTGGGTCCTGGGGAATCGAACCTGGGTCCTTTGACTTTGTAGGCAAATGCCTTAACTGCTATGCCATTCCTCTAGCCCCATTTTATTTTTTTAAACCAGCAGTTTACTTTTGGCATTTTCATACATGCTTAGCTTTAGTTATTCCTCTCCACCTCCTCCTCTCTTCCCATCTTCCTGCTTCTTCCATCCCTCCTCAGGTACTTTCCTATCATGTTATATATACTCTCCCTACCTTGCTCTGTGAAAGCCTCTTTTTTCACCTCTCATAGACCCCTTTCTGGAATGTACACACACGCACACACACACACACACACACACACACACACACACACACACACACCAGAAGAAGCTAGGATGTGCATATGGAATGGAGTCCATCTAGATGTCTATCAACTGATGAATGGATAATGAAACATGTACACACTGAAATTTTATTCAGCCATAAAGAGAATGTAATTTGCCAGAAAATGGGTCAAACTGGAACCTACTTTTCTGAGTGAGGTAACCCCATCCCCAAGGAAGACAAACACCTCCTGTTTTCTGTGATTCATATTTTCTCAGTGACTTCACGTCTTCAGAGATAAGGTTGCTCCTTTCCTGCACATACAAGGACAGTGCCTCCCACATGAGGATCCTATGAGCTACTTTAGAGGAAGGCTAGGAAGTTCTGAGGTTTTATGACCTGATTCAGAGGAGAAGGGCTAGGGAAGGTCATGGAGAGAGACCTATCTGCTTCTTCTAATTTCTAAAATTCCTTCTGCTTAAAATATTCAGTATACGAAGGTGTCAGTTTTTCCAGGTAGCATGCTGTGAATCTCATAGAAAAAAGTGTGCTTCTGTGGGAACTGCGTTGTGTGTAGAGTCTGCCCTTTCTGCTCTGATTCTGGTTCACTGTCTTGGAACTATTTTACAACGCTGTGTGGATTGATCCACATGCAAATTCTGCCCTGTCTGCTAGAAATTCAACCGACTTCCCTCTTCTATCACAGGAAAAACCAGTTTTGCTTTATTTGCATTCTCATTTCAGGATTCCTGGCCTTTAAGTATCCCTTTAGATTCTCATGAACCGGTAACAACATCTGCTGGGCTCTTGCTTTGATTAATGACTAGAATAAAATCTTTACCATGTGTTCATTTTTATATCTGTATGAAGGTCATGATTTTACCCTTGTTTTGAAACTGTCTTAATACCGATCTCGTTGCCTTTCCTCATCATTGTCCTCACCTGCCACAGGGCGTTCTATGGATAAGCAGGGCGATATGTTTCCTGATTTCTGCATCTGATGAGAACAGGGCGTTCTATGGATAAGCAGGGCAATATGTTTCCTGATTTCTGCATCCAATGAGAACAGGGCGTTCTATGGATAAGCAGGGCAGTATGTTTCCTGATTTCTACAGCTGATGAGAATGCATGATGGTCTATCACTCTGGGTTTGGATGACCCAGAAATCAGGGCTATTTGGTTGCATAACAATCCTTTTCACTGAACTATAAGGATGGAAAAGGCTGTAAGTTCATGTACACTTTTCCAGTGTTGGAAGTAGGCCAACCCAGTGAGGAGAATGGAGAGTTTTTCCAAGACTGTGTGGATACTCAGCTGGTCATGGCTGTACAGGCCAGTGCTGCGGAGGTGGAGCAGGAGCATCAGAAGTTCTAGGTCACCCTTTGCTACATACTGAGCTTGAGACCATCCTGGGCTATGTGAGACCTGCCTCAAAACGACAGACTACAAACATCCCAAAGGAAGTGTTGGACAATATCAAGATTGCAGACCGAGAGGAGGTGGGGGCTGTTATGATTGAATGTGGCTTGTCTTTGCCAAAGCAAATATTAAACTTTACCAGTGTAACAAGAGTTTTTATTTGTCTGTGTGCATGTATGTGCCCTCGTGTGCACATACCATGGAGGTGTGTAGGTCAGAGGACAACCTTGGGTATTTGTCCACTCCTTACACTTCTTTTTTTGAGACAGGGTCTCTCTCGTTTTGTTTTTGTGTGTGCCAGTCTATCTGGCCAGCAGGCTTCTATATTCTTCTGGCTCTGCCTCCCAATAATGTAGGTTCATGTGCCACTCTGTGCCCAGCCTTACGTGGGTGCTGGGAATTGAACTCAGGCACCTTTGATCTCCGAGCCTTATACCCAACCCTAATGTAATAATGTCGAGGACTGCTGGGGTCTTTAAGAAGCATTAGGACAAGTGGGACATTCACCCCCTTTTTCTCTCTCCTACAAGTGCCTGCTTGCCATTCTCCCATGGACCCTTAGCAGATGTTGAGCAGGGGTGGCCAGCCCATCTTGGACTCTGAGCCTCTAGAGCCATGAGCAAAGTCAATTCTTTATGTGTCATCTCGCTGGACGCTCCTGTTGCAATCACAGAAGATGCACTGAGACAGGTATGAACCCAAGACAGACTAATTCCATACGCCGAGACCTAATTGCCATAATAAATTTACTTCTCTGAAAGTGGGACTGACGATATAAACCTGGAAGTTATTATCAGATTTAAATGAAAGTCCAGATCTCAAGAATCCAACACCATGTCTTCCTCTGCAGGCTCTGACACTCTCCCTCAGTGAGCAAAAATGGGACGGTAAAGCAAATGGCAGCCAGGAGTGGAGACTCCGTGCCTGTGATCGCAGCACGCAAGAGGTGTTACAGAGTGAGTTCCCAAACAGCCTGGGCTACAGTGAGACACTTCCTCAAGAAAAGGACATAATTTCTGTGTTTTTCAGTCAGCCAGTCTCCTTATTCCATAGACACACTTTACATGTCACGTATATTTCCTACAATGCCTAACCACAAATGAATGCTTGATCAAACAAGTAAAGGCTTGATAACATTTTGCTGGGCTAAAATCGAGTGGAGCAGAATTCGTTTCACAAACGCACCCCAGCTGATTTTAAACAAAGCTTCCTTTGTTTGTAGAATTTGCAGGAGGAAACATGTTGTTTTCATGGTGAGTTCTACCCTAGCCCTTATGTCAACCATAAATCTAAAAATAGTCCCAGTGGGTGAGTAGTGAATAATTTAGGATCTAGAACAGTCATTGTAATTGAATACCAGGACCCTACCCACTGCCAGAAAAATCACTACATCTGCACAGGAAAGTTGTCAGGAGTGTGTGTGTGGGGGGGGGGGGGAGTTGGAGCCTGAACGGTCCATTTGAGTAAATCCGAGGTGGCGCTTCCATTGGCGACCGCTTCCTTCGCCCACAAACATGCCCAGGTCCCTCTTCAGTGGAGGGCCATGAGGCAGGGCCGGCTTAGCAGGTGCTGGGGGGGGGGCTGGCCGCCTGGGCACCCCTGAGGCTGTGTACTGACAAAGTTTGGATGCACTCAGTTTCTCCCCTCGCGCTGTCCGGGCTGTGGATCTCAGAGAAGCCCTGCCCCTGCCCTGCCCAGGATTTGCCTGCCGTCATAGAATGGGCAAGGCTGAAAGCGCAAGGCTGTGGGTGCACAAGGTCAGACTGCCTTTCATTCCTGCCATAGTCAACCAGGGTAGCTCTTCCTCAGACCCGGGAGAGAGAAGATAGGGGTCAAAAGAGCAATTACATTTCACGTTGATGCCCCAAAAGGCCCGGATCACAAGAGCAAAAAGAAAAAGAAAAGAAAGAAAAAAACCTAGATTCTGGCCTCATTCTTATCCAGACCATCCCTCTCTGGTCATCTTTGTAGCTGACACTGCTCTGAAACCACAGCAGGTTTCAGCTCCATGACGCCCGAGGATGAGATCTTCCTTCTAAGAGGTTTAGCACTGTCAGCGCATTGCAAAGGAATGCAAATGAGCCGTAAGCAAAGGCCATTAATTATGTTTTTAAAAAATGTTAGCCCTAGCAGACTATAGAACAAGCAATTGTGCTAATTTCAATCTGTAATCAGTCCCTACATTAGCATAACTTTATTTATTTAGCATTAAGGCAACAATTTAGAGAATATAATTTGGTTGGAAATGTCAGTAATTTTGCAGTGGCAGATTGCTGTTGCAGAGCTACCTCTGTTTGACCTTACAGCTGCCAGGACTAATTACTTTAATTGCATTAATTGCACTGACCATTCTGGTGTTTAATGTAGTCGCTGTTACTCTTTAACCATCCAGCAATTCAGTCAGCTGTGGTCTCAGTAAAATGGGCTAATGCTTCCTTCTAGGTAAATGGACCACAGCTCCCATGTAGTCTTTTTTGACTTTTGTCCCCGATAATTCACATGTTACTGGTGTTTTCACTGGGAAAAGAAATTTTGATGACAACCCCTGAAAACCAAAAACCAAAAACCAAACCAAAACAGAACAACAGAAATAGCTATATGTCAGATGCTTATTCATTGTGACTTGACTAAAAGTTGATTAATTTACAAATAAGAATAAACATTTAAGAAATAGTTGTAGCAGCTCTGATAGTAAACTGAAACCTGTTCATTGCACATTTTTGGAAGGAAGGCTTATGCAGACTCCGTGTTCTTGTTTAGACCTTGCGGACTGCACCAGAAGCTCTCCCTAGGATAAGACTCCTCTGCACAGATTGAAGTATGCTGCTCGGTCCTGACTATGGTCTTGAGAATCTTTAAAATAGATATTTTCTCCTGATAAGGGAAGTTTCACAGGACACTTAATAAATAAACTTGTTCCCAGGAACATAGCTGTTACTTGAAATGCAGCACAACTGGAATGCCTCTTTTTACACATGAAATCATGGACTCGGAGTCAGAACAGAAAGCCGGTACTATCTGGTTCACCTGCTCCTTCAAAGCAGGAAGCAACTCCTTCATTCAGATGTCCACTAACCTCTGCTAATGCACTACAGGCATTTTATTCTGTTTTTTTTTTTTTTTAATTTAGTGTTGTATCACTGGGGATCAAACCCAGGGCTTTGTGCATGCGAGGCAAACAATGTACTTACTGAGTTATATCCCCAGCCTCATTTTAGGCACTTGACCTGTCCATCCCTTTAATCCACTCAACAATCCATATAAAAGGCATTATTTTTTTTTACAAATGCTGTCATTGTGAGGAGGCAGGGCAACCCAGGTTTCCCCGCATGGTGTTTGGGTGTGGCTTTTTTTTTTTTGTCTTTTATTTTGTTTTGTTTCTGGAGGTAGGGTCTCACATTAGCTCAGGCTGACCTGGAATTAACTATGTAGTCTCAGGGTGGCCTCAAACTCACAGTGATCCTCCTACCTCTGTCTCCCAAGTGCTGGGATTAAAGGTCTGCGCCACCACGCCCGGCTTGGGCATGGCGTCTTTAAGCTTACCCAGGGCCTTCCTTCAGCATGGGTGACCTCCTCTGAACTCTGTGGCCGTTAGAAGACAGCTCTTCTCCTTGCCAGTGATGCTCACTCGCTGTCTCTTGTCCTGCACAACCTCTCAGCTCACAGCAGTTCTCTTTCACGTGAAACAACTGGTCTGAGTTGAAGTGATCTGAGTGAAGCCTTGGTGCCCCTAGTTGTCCACCTGTTCTCGCTCAGGTCTGCTCATCTAACTTCTCAGCTCACCCGTCGTTGCTTCCTTGGGGAAAACTTCCTTAGCCCCCCCCCCCCATCTCAGGAAGCCTCCTTGCAAGCTGCAGTCGTAACTAACATCCTGCAATTAAATAACTAATGACCCCAATTCCTTGCCCGTGATAGGCAAAAAAACAAATGGACAAAAGTCGTCATTCGTTCAGAATCAACTCTGTCTTTCAAGCCCAGTACCTCCTCCCCCACCCCCGCAGGGTATGCGGCATGTCCCCCAGTGGAGGAAGATCCTAAAGGACATTACGTATGCCCTGGATTCATTTCCACATAAAAGCTTATTTGTCACTTAGGTACAGAGAAAGATTAGCAATACCAATATTAAATTAGAACAATTGGGTGCTGGAGAGATGGCTTAGTGGTTAAGGTTTTGCCTGCAAAGCCAAAGGATCCTGGTTCAATTCTCCAGGACCCACGTAAGCCAGATGCACAAGGGGGCGCATGCATCTGGAATTCATCTGCAGTGGCTGGAGGTGCTGGCACACCCATTCTCTCTCTCTCTCTCTGTCTCTCTGCTTCTTCCTCTCTCTCAAATAAATAAGTAAATAAAATATATTTAAGAAATTAGAACAATTACCACAGGATGAAACAAACATTTCTTAAAACTTACAAACTGTCAAGCTAGAGAGATGGCTTAGCAGTTAAGGCACTTGCCTGCAAAGCCAAAGGACCCACATAAAGCTGGATGGGTGCACAAGGTAATACATACATCTGGAGTTCATTTACACTGGCTAGAGGCCCTGGAATATCTATTCTCTCTTTCTCTCTCTCTCTCTCCAATAAATAAATAAATAAATAAATAAATAAATAAATAAATAAATAAAATATTTTAAAAGTACTTTAAAACTTATGAGTTGTTTATTCCTGGATTTTTCCATTTAATATTTCCAGATTGTGGTTAGCCATAGGTAACTAAATTATAAAAACTGAAACGAGATGGACCTGTCATAAGACACCACACCTCCTCAAGTTCATAATAGTGGGGGGGGGCATCATGTTCTTCAGTGCTGTGGTCACTCAGAATTTGCCCGCAGTGTGGTAAATAACCTCCCACCCATGATCATGTAAGCACCCCGAATTTAACTCAGTGGGATAAAACCAAACAAACAATCCCAGGGCGTGGTGGTGCACGCCTTTAATCCCAACACTCGGGAGGCAGAGGTAGGAGGATCACTGTGAGTTCAAGGCCAGCCTGGACCTACAGAGTGAGTTCCAAGTCAGCCTGGGCTGGAGTGAGACCCTACCTGAAAAAACTACAAAAGAAAAGAAAAGAAAAGAACAAAGAAAGAAAAGGGCTGGCGCGATAGCTCTGAAACCTTTTCATTTTCTGATTACCTCATACAGCACATCACAGACTTTTTCAATCTTTGCTGTGGCTTTTTCTGTCAGCTCTACCTTCTCAGCTCCCTGACACTCTCCTCCCTTTCTCTGTCCTCCCCCTCTGCCTCCCTCTAGCCTTCAGAGTCTCTTGGGGAACCATTACAATAGTGGTCTGGTTTCTGGCTTCTAGTCGCCCACCTCCAGGAGCTTTCACACTGCTGCAATCCCTGTAGAAAACCACTCCGAGGGTCCCTGCCTGCCAGAAACCCTTTGCTTTCAGATGCTAGGAACATCTTCCAGACATCTTTACACTTTTAGTCAAAGGTATTCTTTTGACGAAGACTAAAGCAAGATCAGAATTAACTAATTCTGTTTTTTCTTTGTCTTGTTAACATCCAGTCGTCATTTCTTGGAAATGTGACTAGCAGTTCCTTATTCTTCTATACACATCGGAGAGACGTCTTTGCTTTCCTGTGTTCATCAAAGTGGAGTTTACTGATTTTCCTTCATGTGTGTGGACGTGTATGGTGTGCAGGCATATGTATATGCTTGCTCTCGTGTGCGTGTGGACGTGTATGGCGTGCAGGCATATGTATATGCGTGCTCTCGTGTGCGTGTGGACGTGTATGGCGTGCAGGCATATGTATATCGTACTCGTGTGTGCGTGTGACGCGTGCATCGCGGGCATATGTATATCGCGTGCTCGTGTGCGTGTGGACGAGTATGGCGCGCAGGCATATGTATATGCGAGCTCTCGTGTGTGCGTGTGGACGTGCATGGCATGCAGGCATATATATGCTCGTGCTGCGTGTGGGCAGTATGGCGTGCAGGCATATGTATGCGAGCTCGTGTGTGTGGGCGTGTATGCGCAGGCATATGTATATGCGAGCTCTCGTGTGTGCGTGTGGACGTGCATGGCATGCAGGCATATGTATATGCGTGCTCTCGTGTGTGCGTGTGGACGTGTATGGCGTGCAGGCATATGTATATGCGTGCTCTCGTGTGTGTGTGGACGTGTATGGCGTGCAGGCATATGTATATGCGTGCTCTCGTGTGTGGGCGCACAGGCATATGTATATATGCTTGCTCGTGTGCGTGTGGATGCGTGCAGGATAGTATGGCGTGCAGGCATATGGCGCAGGCATATATATATGAGCTCTCGTGTGTGGCGTGAGGCATATGTATATCGCGAGCTCTATGGCATGTATGGCGTGCAGGCATATGTATATGCGTATGGCGAGCGCGCAGGCATATGTGCGCTCGTGTGTGCGTGTGGGCGTGCATGGCATGCAGGCATATGTGTGGCGTGTATGGCGTGCAGGCATATGTATATGCTTGCGCGTGTGGCATAGGCATATGTATATCGTGCTCTTGTGTGTGTGTGGCGAGTATGGCGCGGGCGTGTATGGCGTGCAGGCATATGCTATATGTGTGGCTCAGGCGCTTGCGTGTGCGTGTGGGCGTGTATGGCGGCAGGCATATGTATATGCTTGCTGCAGGCATATGTATATGTCGTGTGCGTGTGG
Source organism: Orientallactaga sibirica (assembly GCA_036365145.1). Classification (NCBI taxonomy): domain Eukaryota; kingdom Metazoa; phylum Chordata; class Mammalia; order Rodentia; family Dipodidae; genus Orientallactaga; species Orientallactaga sibirica. The sequence goes on from JAEOAD010000037.1 coordinate 18,375,871, forward strand.
ACGTGTATGGCGTGCAGGCATATGTATATGCTTGCTCGTGTATGGCGTGAGCGTGTGGGCGTGTATGGGTATGGCGTGCGGGCATATGCAGGCATATGTATATGCTTGCTCGCAGTATGGCGTGCAGGCGTATGTATATGCATGTTCTCGTGTGTGCGTGTGGACGTGTATGGCGTGCAGGCATATGTATATGCTTGCTCTCGTGTGCGTGTGGACGTGTATGGCGTGCAGGCATATGTATATGCGTGCTCGTGTGCGCGTGTATGGCGTGCGGGCATATGTATAGGCGTGCTCGTGTGCGTGTGGACGTGTATGGCGTGCGGGCATATGTATATGCGTGCTCTCGTGTGTGCGTGTGGACGTGTATGGCGTGCAGGCATATGTATATGCATATTCTTGTGTGTGCATGTGGACGTGCATGGCGTGCGGGCATATGTATATGCGAGCTCTCGTGTGTGCATGTGCGTGTGGGTATGGCGTGCTCGTGTGTGTGTGGCATATGTATATGTGTGGACGAGTATGGCGTCGGGTGGCATGCTCGCGAGTGTGCTCGTGTGTGCGTGTGGGCGTGTATGGCGTGCATGCATATGTATATGCGTTCTTGTGTGTGCGTGTGGACGTGTATGGCGTGCGGGCATATGGCATATGTATGGGCGTGTATGGCGTGCGGGCATATGTATATCGCGTATGCGTGTGGGCGAGTATGGCGTGCGGGCATATGTGCTTGCGTGCTCTGGCGTGCGGGCATATGTATATGCGTGCTCTCGTGTGTGCGTGTGGACGTGCATGGCGTGCGGGCATATGCATATGCCTGCTCTCGTGTGTGCCTGTGGATGTGTATGGCGTTCGGGCATATGTATATGCATGCTCTGCTGCGTGTGGGCGTGTATGGCATGTGCTCGTGCGTGTGGGCGTGCATGGCGTGGGCATATGTACATGCGTGCTCGTGTGTGCGTGTGGGCGTGCATGGCATGCAGGCATATGTATATCGTGCTGCGTGTGGGCAGTATGGCGTGCGGGCATATGTATATCGTGCTCTGTGTCGCGTGTGGGCGTGCATGGCGGGCATATGCGGGGGCATATGTATATCGTGCTCGTGTGTCGTGTGGGCGTGTATGGCATGGGCGTGCTCTCATGTGTGCGTGTGGACGTGCATGGCGTGCGGGCATATATATGCGTGCTCTCGTGTGCGTGTCGAGTATGGCGTGTGGGCGTGCATGGCGTGCAGGCATGGCATATGTGCGTGCTCTCGTGTGTGCGTGTGGACGTGCATGGCGTGCAGGCATATGTATATGCGTGCTCTCGTGTGTGCGTGTGGGCGCTTGCAGGCATATGTATATCGTGCTGTGTGTGTGCGCGTGTGGGCGAGTATGGCGTGCGGGCATATGTATATCGTGCTGTGCGCATGTGGGCGTGCATGGCGCAGGCATATGTATGGCGTGCGGGCATATGTATATGCGTGCTCTCGTGTGTGCGTGGGCGTGTGGCATGTGCATATCTATACGTGTGGGCGTGCATGGCGTGCAGGCATATGTATCGTGCTCGTGCTCGTATGGCGTGCAGGCATATGTATGGCTCGTGTGTGCGGGCGTGCATGGCGTGCAGGCATATGTATATCGTGAGTGTGTCGCGAGTGTGCGTGCTCTGGACGTGTATGGGCGTGCAGGCATAGGCATATGCGCGTGCTCTCGTGTGTGTGGACGTGTATGGCGTGCAGGCATATGTATATGCGTGCTCTCGTGTGTGCGTGTGGATGAGTATGGCGTGCAGGTATATGTATATGCGTGCTCTCGTGTGTGCGTGTGGACGTGTATGGCATGCAGGCATATGTATATGCGTGCTCTCGTGTGTGCGTGTGGATGAGTTTGGCATGCAGTCATATGTATATGCGTGCTCTCGTGTGTGCGTGTGGATGAGTTTGGCGTGCAGTCATATGTATATGCGTGCTCTCGTGTGTGCGTGTGGATGAGTTTGGCGTGCAGTCATATGTATATGCATGTGCTTGCAGAGGCCAGAGGTTGATAAGCGTGCCATCTTGGATTGTTCTCCGCTTTATTTCCTGAGGCGGGCTCTCTCACTGGAACCTGGAGCTCACTGAGTTGGCCAGTCTAGCCAGCAAGACTGGAATGACAGGTGGGCTGCCACACCTGATCGCATGTGCATGGTGCTGGGGGTCCAAATTTAGACCCTGATGCTTGCACAGGAAGCTCTTGACCCTCCTACTCAGAGCCAGCTCCCCAGCCCTGGGTTTATTTTGGTGGGTTTTTCTTGTTGTCAGATAAGGTTCTTCGCAGCTTAGGTGAGGCTTGAACGAATTTACAATGTTCTTGAGGTTGACCTCGGGCGTCCTCCTGCCTCTGCCTCCCTCCTGCTGGGTTATACAGGTGGAGCTCACCACACCAGGCTGCTGGGTTACAGGTGGAGCTCACCACACCAGGCTGCTGCTGCTTCTTTAACTTTGTTCTTTATGACGAGGTTTTTCTGGGTTTCTGCTGTTGAATTGCTTTTGTTCTTGGCTCCAAGTTCTTTGAACTTTCAAATATGCTTTTAAAAAGCTGAGCTCAAAGGAGAGGTCCCTCAGCAACCATATTGATTTCTTTAGTTTTTATTCAATTTCCAGTAATTTTTATTATACAGTTAGAATTTAATTTTCTCCTCCTTTTGGGGCTATCTATATTCTTTTAGGAAACCCTCTGGCCCTGGGACCAAGCATGTTTGCTTTGAACTTTTGAGTTTGTTTCTCCACATTGCAAGATGCATTTAGATGCAGCTCAGCATCCTTTTGCTCCTTTTAATTTTGTGATGCTCTCACTTGCTCCCCACGTCCTCAGCATGGTTTTGTTCTAAAAAGACTCTTTCTTGAAGATCAGGATCAAGTTTAGAACAATTGTGCCTAAGCTGCCAGGCAACATCTCCTTTATTCGCTGCAGGACCTCTGTGCTTAGAGAGGACTCCCTGACCCCACGCTGCTTAGCGAAGGGCTGGTACTAACAAGTGTGCTCCCATGTTGCACACTCACTAACAAGAAATACCAAAGGGTCCAGAGTGTTGACTGTCTCTGGAGAAGTCCCCCGTTTCCTGACACTCCAGTGAAGGCTCCTAGTGACTCTTGTCCCAGGGGTTGAAGGCCAGCGTCCGTCTGTGATCTCCTTCAATTACGGCTTTTCTTGGATGAATAGAGTTGGAGAGGAGGGAAGGGGACCAGGATGGGAGAAATGGATGACGTGGCAAAGCAAGGCAGGGAGACGGTGAATGACATATATGGAGACTGTTGTGTCAGGCTGTGCGCGAGCTATTTATGCACCCTCTTCTCTTAGCTCCCCTAGCACTGTGGCAGCATGGGAAATGGTATTATGTTAACTTGGCTTCTCAAAGTCACAAAACTAGGGATGAAGCCTCAAGTTGCAGGTGAGTTAGGTTGACAAGAAGAAGCAAAAATACAAAATTACAGTTAGTGTAATACAGGCATCTCATTTATGTGCATTATAAAAGTAACCTTGTAAATGACATATACATGCAAACTAAAGCTTATTGCAGCAAATTTTATCCTTCCTCCTTCCCTTCCTCCCTCCTTCCCTCTCTCTCTTTCTTTGTGGTATGTGTATTTGATATGTGTGTGTGTGCATGTGTGCATGGACACACACACACGTCATGACACACATGTAGCGGTAACAAGACAACTTCAATGTATTTTTCCTCTCCTTTAGCCGCTGTTTTGAGACAGGGTCCTTCAGTGTTTCCCAGTGCATGTGCACCAGTTGAGCTGGGCCAGAAGCTCTTGGCTCCACCTTCGGCCATGGGGACTGACCACACTCGTGCTGTGCTACCTTTCACCAGGTTTCTAGTGGGTTCTGTGGACTTGAACTCAGGCCAGTAGGCTCACAAGCAAATGTTTGTAACCACTGAGCTATCTCCCCATCACGGAGCATAGCATTTCTTCTACATTACTAAAAATTGTGACATTTATTACTAGAATTTTATCATATTTTCTTTTTGAAAAATGTACCCTCTATTTGAATATTTTTGCTAGGCAAACTTTTTTTGGTTTCAGCTTTAAATTCTTTTAAAAATATGTTATTTATGTATTTATGTGCATGTGTTTGTGAGTGTGTCAATGTGTGTGTGTGGGGGTGTCCCAGGATCTCCTGCTCCAGCAAATGAATGCCAGATGCTTGTACCACTTTTTGCATCTGGTTTTATATGGGTGTTGGGGAACCAAACCTGGGCTGGCAGGCTTTGCAAGCAAGCACCTTTAAGTACTGGGCTACCTCCCCAGCCCCTCCAGCTTTAAATTTTATGGGTGAAAAACAAGGACAAAAAGAAATACCGCTGTCCTGGTTGTCATGTGGTTTGTAGTCCTTAAAGGACCTAGTCTTCTTGTAATGATTGTCAGTTAAACAAATAAATGTGCTTGGAAAAGTTTGCTTTCAGATGCTAATGGAAATATTGATTTTTTAACTCTGTCTTTTTTTCTGGAGAATCCTATTTACCATGCTACCTCCTTATCTCCATTCTGAGTTCCGTTCTCTTAAGTGTTAGTGTCACAGGCAAATGCCAACACCAAGGTGACTAAGTGGATTTCAAGCTGGCTGTAAAGACCGAGGGAAGATTTAACTAATGGCTTGGGTCTTCCAAGTCAATGGACGCTGTCTCTTCTAATTTCATTATCAATTCACCACAAGAGCCTGTCAGGTCAAGATAAGTCACATCCAAAAGCTCCAAAACAAAAGGGGGCAGAATCCAATTTCAGAGTCAGGTGAAAACATCATAATTCAGAGTAAATCTTTACTATTGATTTATAGCTACAGACATTGACCAATGGCTTCCTCTTTAAATTAAGAATGCTAATGATTTTCAGTCTTGAATGTAATAACCCAAAAGCTGTAGATATTAGAATAAGGCACTGATTGTATTACTTCAACCAGGAAGTGTCAGGGAGCGGATGCCCTTCCTGTTTCCTCAGCGACTGTCAAATGACCCATGGCTTTTTGAGACCCCTGGCTTCCCTGGAGGCATTGTCTTATGCCCACCAGTGCATTTTCAATGGCATGTCCTGTTTGGTGAGGCTCCATCCACTTGTGATACAGTCACTTTCAGATAAACAGGTTGGCTAAGAAAAGCCGCTCTTGTCTAAGTAGTTTGGAGAATAAACTGCTTGTAGAGGAGATGACACAGACCCCAAGTGAGACCGCTGGCAAGCCTGGGCCTGCACCAGGCAGTGGAAACTCCAGAGCAAACCAGAGCTTGCCAGGACAGCCATATCGGAATTGCAGTCAAAGAACCGCAACGAGGACAAAGGAGAAGACCTTTTCTTCCTCCAGAGAATAAGAAATAGGTGTATTTTGTGTTCATTGCTTACTTTGTAAAATAGGTAGTCATTTCACTACTGAGTTTTTATTTTTATTTTGAGAATGATGGTACTACCATCTCTCTCTCTTTTTAATTTTATTGGCTAGGCATGGTGGCACACATCTTCAATCCCAGCACCCGGGAGGCAGACGTAGGAGGATCACCATGAGTTCAAGGCCACCTGAGACTATAAAGTGAGTTCCAGGTTAGCCTGGGCTAGAGTAATCCCCTATCTTGAAAAAAAATAAGCAAAAAATATATTTTATTGACTTATTTGCAAGAAGAGAGAGAAAGAGAGAGAGAGGGAATCAGAGAGAGATGAGAATGGGTGTGCCAAGGACTCTAGACACTGCAAACAAACTCTAGATGCATGTAGCACTTTGTGCAACTGGCTTTATGTGTGTGGCTATGGAATTGAACCCAAGCTGGCAGGCTTTGTAAGCAAGTGCCTTTAACCACTGAGCAATCTCTCCAACACCACAACTGAGTATTTTAACTTACCTTGTGCTAGTATATATATATTTTGTAAGCCATGTTAAAGTATTTTTAAAAATAATGCTGGAATATGGATGAGTAGAAATCCCCTTAAGATATTGAAAGTTATCAAATTAGAAAAAAAGAGAACTCAAAAACACCCACATTAAAGACATTTCAGGGCTGGAGAGATGGCTCAGAAATTTAGGTGCTTGATCGCAAAGCCTACATGCCAGGGTTTGATTCTCCAGTACTCACATGTAGCCATATGCACAGAATGTCACATGCATCTGGAGTCCATTTGCAGTGGCAAGAGGCCTTGGCATGCCTTTCTATCTCTCTCTCTATATATATATATATATATATATATATATATATATATATATATATATATATATACAAATAAATCAAGTTTAAAAAAGGCATTTTGACCAAATGAACAAAAGAAAAAATCATTTTACTAGTGGATTATCTGTTTCAGTAAGTTGGTTATATTAAAATATTGGAGTCCATTGCCACTACCTTTGAATATGTCCTTGGAGGTGTGCCTCCCTTTTTAATTAAAGAAGTCTTTAAACTTAAAATACACGTTCCACAGCCTCTGTTCATCTGTTAGGACATTTGTCCTTCTCTTCTCTTTTCTTGTTTTTCTTTCCTTCTTTGTTTTGTTTTGTTTTTTTGAGGTAGGGTCTCACTGTAACTCAGGCTGACTTGGAAATCTGTAGTTCCAAGCTGGCCTTGAACTTACTGTGATCCTCCTACTTCTACCTCCCAAGTGCTGGGATAAAAAGCATGCACCACCACGTCTGGCTCATATTTTCCTTTGTATTGTTATTAGTTCTTCATATTCTCTCTTCCTTGCCAGCTCCATTTCCTGTTAAGGTCATAAAGTCCCTTGCAGTGCAAGAGCCCCTGAAAGAGAAAGGTATAAATACAGTTGAAGAGGATTAATGTTAAATTATGTGATATGATTATCTAGCAGAATAGTTATATGGATTAGATGAGATAAGATAAAATCCAACATGTCCCCAAATCCCAATAAGAACCCAATATATTCTAGTTATCTACTTTCTTTCAACTAAAGAAAAATATTCCTTAATTTTTTAATTATTTTTTATTGACAACTTCTATATTTACATACAAAAAACACATGATACTTCCCTCCCCTCCCCCATTCCACTTTAGAACTCCAATCTCCATCATATCCCCTCCCTCTCTCCATTAGTCTCTCTTTTAATTTGATGTCATCATCTTTTTCTTCTATTTTTGAGGGTCTTGCAAAGGTATTGCTAGGTACTGCAAGGTCATGGATATCGAGGCCAGTTTCTGTCTGGACAGTTGCATTGTAAGAAGTCATACCCTTCCTATGACTCTACCATTCTATCTACCCCCTCTTCCGCAATGGGCCCTGAGCCTTGGAAGGTGTGACAGAGATGTTTCAGTGCTGGGCACTCCTCTATCCCTTCTTCTCAGCACTATGTTGCCTTTTGGGTCATCCCAGTGGTCATCGCCATCTGAAAAGAGAAGCTTCTCTAACCAGAAGTGAGAGTAGCGTTAATATGTGAACATGAACATTAAGTGTAGTGCCCCCAGGGCAGCTTGGTGGGAATAATATATATATTTAGTCAGACAAGAGCAGGCTTTATACCCCTAAGGCTCATGACCTCTCCTGCCTAGGTTTTTGCTTAGGTTTTTCAGTACCAGGTATGTATTCCCTCCCGTAGAAAGGGCCTTCAGTCCAATTATGGAGCAGTTGGTTACCCCAAGAGTAGACATGCCACTATTGCACCCGTTCAGTCTTTGGGCCTGTCTGGCCAAACTTGAATGTTCAGTGTCCACTGTTTTCACTGCTGATGACTTCTGTCTCCCATAAGGCTGCATGCAGTGCAGCTTTTTCCATCTTTCAGTTGGCTGGTCTACAGGGAGAAGGTTTTCTGCTCAGTACCAGCTTGCTTTCTCAGTGACCTTGCCTCTCAGGCAAGAGATGTCTTCAGCAATAGGGTCTTACTATCTGTTTCTCTAGGGAAACCAAGGGATTTGGCAAAAGCCTTTAATGTTTTGGAGGCTACCAGGACCTCCTTGGCCAACAACTCACTGGAAGGTATCCCATCCCAGGCACTGAAAATTTTCTAGTAATTTTTAAATTTTAAATTTTCTAGTAATTTCTAGCAATTTTTAAAGCAGCCTAGAATATTATTGTCAATTTTCATCTAATAACATTGTTCTGTAGACCTTGGCTTACACTTAAGAATGATCACATTTGGTATTTTTAGAAATTTAGGGCCAAGGTAGATGGATGGAGAATAGAAACAAAAAGGGAAACAGAAAACTTGGCTTCCTTCCTATCTTTGTCTTTGAGAGAGACAAGAGTCTCTCCTCTGCCTCATCAGTACTGGGGACGCACCTGAGTCTCTGGCTTTGCGTGGGTGCTGAGGAATCAAAGCCACTCTGCAAGCAAGCACCTTTCACTGCAGAGCCATCTCCACAGCCTGTTTGAATCTCCTGTCCGTCTCGGATGGATTCCCAGACCTTTGCTCTGGCTGAGGCTGGGTGCTGTGAGGGAGCAGTGGGACATTTGCAGCCAATGGAGCAGATCAGTATCTCCTCGGCCGGAGCCCTGTACACTGCATAAATCCCAGGTGTGACCTGACGGCCTGCGCTGTTCCTCAGGAAGCCGCCTGGCTTGTGCACCTTGTAAACAAGCTCTTTCCCTTGAGGTCAAGGCTGCTAAGGACGGTCTATCGCGAGGTTATAAATATGGGAAGGCCTCGTGCAAGAAAGTGTGATGCAATATAAAGCCAACCCTTGGTGCTCATGGGGAATTGCTTCCAGGAACCCCACCTAAACCAAAACCCACTTTACCACTGGGCTGCATCCTTGTCATCATAGATAGTTCCACACAAGCTGGTGATGCTCACCTCAACATGACGCTTTCATCATGGTGGCTACCCTCAGCCCCTAGCCAGGCGTTCAAGCAGCGCTGAAGAAAGAACCTCTGCCCTGTCCTCTATTCAACCAACTCAACCAACTCTTCAGTACTGGCTGTTTGGCATGTGCATATGCATGTGGTGTGTACAAATGTGTGTATGTGTGTTCATGCATACATGTGTGTGCATGGAAGCCAGAGATCAGCATGAGCTGTCTGCCTCAGTAGTTCTATGAAATGTTATATATCACTGAACCGAAACCTCAGCAATTCAGCAATGGGTTAGCGGGTGAGTGCCACCATGTCTGGTGTTATACAAGAGTGCCAGCAATTAAACACGGGTCCTCATAGTTATGCCACCATGCCTGGTGTTATACAAGAGTGCCAGCGATTAAACACGGGTCCTCATACTTATAAGTCGGGTAGTTTGCCTGCTCAGCCATTTTCCATCTCCTCAGTGCTTTCTTGTAAAAGAGGCTTTGCTATTCAACTGTAAGATTAAAGGAGTAGGGGCTGGGGAGATGGCTCAGGGGTTAAAGCACTTGCTTATAAAGCTTACTGGCCTGGGTTCAATTCCCTAGTATCCACATAAAGCCAGATGCACAAAGTGGCACATGTGTCTGGAGTTCACTGGTAGTGGCATGAGACTGTGGCATGCCAACTCACTGTCTGTCTCTTCCAAAGAAATAAAAATATTTTTGTCGGGCATGGTGGTGCAGCCTTTAATCCTAGCACTCGGGAGGTAGAGGTCGGAGGATTGCCACGGGTTCAAGGCCACCCTGAGAATGTATAGTAAATTCCAGGTCAGTCTGGGGCTAGAGTGAGACTCTACCTCAAAAAAAAAAAAAAAAAAAAAACAGGAATAAAAATATTTTAAAAATTAAGATAGTGCAGGGGTTCTGAGCAAGTTTAACCTAAGTCAGGCTAAGCTGTGTGCCTCAGTAGGTTAAGTGTAGTAAACACACTTTCACTGTGTTATATTTTCAGTTTACAGTGGATATCTTGGAATCTAATCCCTTTGTAAGTCATAGAGCACCTATACTTAACAGACTATTTAGGTTAGCTAAGAGAAATCAACAACAAAACAAACTTGTGGTCTTGAACTAAAAAAAAAAAAAGCATGCCCAGATCTGACTTTACCAGCTTGAACTTCATTGTCTAACACTGCGCTATGCCTGCGCTATGCCTGAAAATATAAGGGTTGAATAAAGCAGAACCTGCAGTGAACCACTCTAATAGTCTGTGATACACGTAGGCTGATGGCTTATTCTGGATCTATTCATACTTTTTTCTTCCTTATAAAGCCTGGTTTGGCTCAGATACTTATGTGCACAGTGCAACCTGAATGCATTGAGGGAAGCTGATTCCCACACAGCTGAGCCTGACTTGTGAAGGGTAAGTTGTTGTCCTCAAAAATGGCGAGGTGACACAATTCATGTTAAATAAGATGTTGACCAACTGGTGAGAAGTCTCTGAACTCTGAGGACCCAGTCTCCCGCACATCAAACATGGATGTGTGGCTCCGGGACGATGGTTGCCATCCTGTACGTAGCGTGGAGAAAACCGAGGACTGAGTGACGCCGAGCTGAGAGTGGAAAGATGGGCAGGTCTTACAGCCATGTCCATATAATGAATTCAGCATCCAACAATGCTGGAGCTGTCTCTGCATTTGGATTTCCTGATATAGGAACCAATAAATCCATTGCTTAAGCCATTCTGAGCTGACTTTTCTGTGACTTGAAGCTGAAATTCAGCTAGATTACCCATTTTCTTTAAGCCTAAATCCTTTATTCAAGATCTGAATTCATTTACTGCTTCCTCCTATTTTTCATTAGCTTCTTGGCCAATTTATTTTCTTTTTTACTTTTTATTTATTTTTGAGGTAGGGTCTCACTCTAGCCTAGGCTGACCTGGAACTCACTATGTAGTCTCAGAGTGGCCTTGAACTCACAGCAATCCTCCTATCTCTGCTTCTCGAGTGCTTAAAAGCATGCATCATCATGCCTGGCTTGATTTTAGTCTTTAGCTTTACGACCCTCAGATAAGTTAGTATTTGTTAATTTCCTGGCTTTTCATTTCTTCTTCACATTCTTGGCTCATCACAAGCTGTCATTTAGGACCACTGAAGTGTGCTCATGTCATGAGTAGCCTGGCTCCTCTTCATCGTCAGGAAACGCTTTACCAGGTGACAATGACAGAGGACCCTTCATAGAGACAGTCACTCATCTCCGAAATCAGGAGCGATGGTAAGAGGCATTACCCTTATTCCCTTTCTAGATAAGTAAAGAACCATTTGTATCTTGATGTTAATGGGACAAAAAATAGATGTTTCATACGGATTGTAAAAGTTATTTCTTCTTAATCTTGGGAATTTGATTTTTATAGGAATTCAGGAAAGAAAAGGAGAAATCAGTTTCGTTCCAGTCTTATGTCCCTGGGTGCTTTCTTACATACGCAGCGAAGTCTTCCCACAAGCCGGCCAGGAAGAGTATTTTTATTTTTTTCCTCTTCATATTACATTTTGGACATCTCAAGGTCATTCAAGCACATGCCAGAACCATGAACTGTATAATTCCATGCCCCTAAATTCTTAAAATCTTAAACCTTGTGAATCCCTTATGTTCCCTCTGGGAACTTTTGCGGACACCTGCAGTCCCCGGAGGTGGTCTCGGGTACCTGCGCAGCCTCTACTGTGGATGTTGGTGGCTTCCAGCTCTTGTAGTGCCCTCCCTTCTCCACAGTCCCTGGCAGGCTGATACTGCTTGGCCGCTCCTCCGAGTCACTGCTGTGAGCCCAAGATTACTGAGGAAACGCCTCTTTCTGTCACATTTTTCCACGTTGATTCCCTACCATACTGCAGTAGTCTTGCGGTCCCCACATGGGCTTGCTTGTAGCCACCAACTTGGTCGTGTGGATTGTTGCAATTTATTGAATTGTTCCCAGTCCCCATGACCCTGCTTATGTGATGCACATTTTCTTTGTTTCCTCTCAAGTAATCTGTCCCCGCTCTTACTAGAAGCTGACACAGTGTCCAGGAAAACACATTAGCGTGCTGTCTGACATCACGTTTAGGCTGTGATGAGCCACTGTGAGCATACTATCTCCTTTCACAATGATTTCCAGTCACGGTGTTGGCACACTGGAATAACAGGGACAGGGATAGATGGGAAAACATGCTAGTGAGGAGAGAAAGAAAGGAAGAGAGGTGAACTGGTTGGACAGATAGAGATCCTGAAAGGACTTTTGGTAACTCTCTCGACGTACAGATTTCTTCAGCTTAGTGATGTCAACGTCAGCGTTTCTGGAAATTATATTTAGAAGACAAGAGATGACTAAGTTACAGCCAGATTCTTCTTTGGAGTTGCCCACGTACAGCTGGCCCTCATGTTATGGATCAACTGTCCAAAGTTAGGCTCCCTTCCTCAGCAGGGGAGGCGAGGGGCAGGCGGAGCATGGGGTCCACGTTACTGTGATACGGCACCGGTGTCAGGAATTTTCACTTTATGACTTTATTTGTTCTTCAGAAAATCTCTCCTGTGAATTATCTGAGGAAGTTATTTTCCCTGTTTTCACATTTCCAGCAGCAGATGTTCAGAGAAGTTGAGTAATGTTCCTTGTTGCCACTAGTGAGTGGCTAGAAGAGGTTTGAATCTGGCCTTATAATAAGTCCCTTCACATGCATGATGCCAATTAATCCACGTGCCATTTTCACAAAGAGGTCCTGTACTCTCATAGTTCTGGAGGCAGGATCCTGCCACCTGCAAATGCTGTAGGGGCGAATGCCAGCATGTACATTCTGGCTGCTATAGGCCCCTGGTGAATGGCTGCCCGTGGCAGTATGACTCTAAACACAGCCTCTGTCTTCAAGTCTTCTTTTTTCCTCTGGGTCTTTAAGTCCAGTTCTGCTAGCCAAGAACATTTTCACTGGATCAAGGTCAAGGCCAAGCCCAACCTTGCATAAGTTCATTTCAGTCAATTCCTTTATAACGGTGAAGACTTGCTAGGTAATATTCTGAGAAACAAGGTGGACATGAATTTCAGCGTTTTCTAGTCAATCTATTGCGGCAGATCAGGAAGTAGTATGCTTAAGATTATATAACTATATGAGCTAAATGTAAAATTATCTTCTGATATTAGTTCTTGTTTATAAATTTGGACTCTCCATTTTTTTAGGCACAGCAATGTAGAAATTGTAATATCTGCATGAACATTAAAAACACTTTTTATTAGTTGTGCACATAATTGAATACATTCATGTTGGTGCCATTGATAGCCTCCTCCCTGCCCTCCCCCTCCTTAAGGACCCTCTTAGTTGGGGAATGTGGGTCGTGCATGCTGGGGGTAGCCATCAGTAGAGACATGAGAACAGAAGAAACATGACTTAGAAGACTTTGGTCAGAGCAGGGTTGACACATGGTGAGATGTTAGGTATAACATGTAACATACAACATGATAACATATGATGAGATACTGTGATGACAGAGAGCATAAAGTTAGGACAATGAAGTGAGAAGTTTTGAAGCTTCGGAGGCTCAGCAAAGTAAATTTGCACTGAGCATTTTAAACGCATGGAGGGGGCAGCAGTCCTCGGCATGTCGGGAGGGGTCAGTAGAGGTTAGCGGTTACTTTTCTGGCTATGCCGCTTGACTTGGCGGATTTATAAACATAATACACGAAATATACACAAATTACTGAAAGTTTTCTAAAGAATATCCGGTTATGGAAGAAAACTCATGATTCACGTATCTGACAGAGAAGGGATCAAAGAAAGTTCAGAAGTGAGGCAAGGAGTGGGCATCTTCCTCGAGCTACTGAACAGCACCAACCGGACATCTGAGAACAGGGAAATGAGATTCACCATGGCGAATTAGTCTCAAATTTAAAAATTCCTCTTGACCCTCTCTGTGAAACTTGGTTTTCTTTGACCTTGTTAGCTTCCTCATGTTGATGCGATGCAGCCTTCACTACAGAAGCTCAGGTGCTACGTCTGGGGCATCCACTGCTGAGCAAGTCCTTCAGTTTATGAAAATGAGCAGCCAGCTATGATGGTGACTTCCGAAGCCTTGTTAGTCCTCGGTGTGCTCCGAAAGGGCGTGCCCTCGTCCAGTGCTTGTAACTGATCAAATCCAAGAGGAAAATCTTGGTTTGCATTTTGAAACCGAATAAGCACTTTGTTGGGGCTGGAGAGATCACTAAGCAGTTAAAGGTGCTTGCTTGCAAAGCCTGACAGCTCAGGTTTGATTCCCCAGTACTCACACAAAACCAGATGCATAAAGTGGTTTTGCACCTGGAATTCCTTTGTAGTGGCAAAAGGCCTCCCTCCATAGAGCTCATTTCCTCCATTCTCCTCTGCATGCAAATAAATAAATGAATTTTTTCAAAAAGAAAAAAAAGGGCTGGAGTGATGGCATAGGAATTAAAGCATTTACCTTTGAAACCTAAAGAGCCAGGTTTGATTTCCCAGAACCCATGTAAGCCAGATGCACAATGGGGCACATGCATCTGGAGTTTGTTTACAATGGCTAGAGGCCCTAGCATACCCATTTTCTCTCTTCTATCTGCTTCTTTCTCACTCTTTCTCTAAAAATAAATAAATAGATCAATAAATAAAAGGTATAAAAGGTATAAGTAAGAAAGAAACCAACTTTGTCAAAATTTCCTTGTTGCCCTGCATAATATCAGGTCCATCACCAGGTTGTTGTGGATGGATGAGGAGGAAAACCCGACATCAGTAGAGTAGAGGGGATAGTAGGGAAAAAGTAGGGTCCAGCAGAGGGGATAGGGAAGGGGATAAAAGAGGATGGTGGGAGGAACTCATGTCAATTTATTAATAAAGTTTTTATTTTATAAAAATTTAAACAGCTGGGAATGGTGGTGCATGCCTTTAGTCCCAGCACTTGGGAGACAGAGGTAGGAGAATCACTGTGAGTTCAAGGTGACCCTGAGACTACATAGTGAATTCCAGGTCAGTCTGGAATTCTAGCTACAGTGAGACCCTACCTCAGAAAAACAAGAAAGAGAGCTGGAGAGATGGCTTAGCTGTAAGGCATTTGCCTGTGAAGCCTAAGGACCCAGGTTGGATTCCCCAGTACTCACGTAAGCCAGGTGCACAAGGTGGTGTGTGTGTCTGGAGTTTGTTTGCAGTGTCAGGAGGCCCTGGTGTGCTCATTCTCTCTATCTGCCTCTTTTCTTTCTTTCTCTCTCTCTTGCTCTCTGTCTCTCTCAAATAAATAAAATATTTAAAAATTTTTTTAAAACTCTCTTGACATTCTTTTCTTTTCTTTTTTCTTTCTTTCTTTCTTTCTTTTTTTTTTTTTTGGTTTTGCAAGGTAGGGTCTCACTCTGGTCCAGGCTGACCTGGAATTCACTATGTAGTCTCAGGGTGGCCTCAAACTCTTGGCGATCCTCCTACTTCTGCCTCCCGAGTGCTGGGATTAAAGGCGTGCACCACCACGCCCGGCTTTCTTGACGTTCTTTAGAAATAAATAAACCAGAATAGTCATATCATGTGACAATAAATCCTCCACCCGAGTACATATCCAAGGGAACTTAAACCGCTCCTGTTCATACACCACAGCCTGTAATAGCTCTGAAATGATATGTACCTATGCAACTGATGCTGTGGAATGTGAGGCATGTATGCAGGCGGAATGTTATTCAGCCTAAGGAGGGTGAAATCCTATTGCTTGCGACAGCATGGATGGAGCCTGCAATCACGTATGAAGAGAAACAAGCCTGGCCGAGAAAAAAGCACTAAGTGACCTCATGCCTGTGGACCGGAAGCAAGCTGACAGAACGGAAGTTCAGAGGAGGAGGATGCTACTAGCGGTTAGGAGGTGGGAGCAAGGGGAGGAAGTGGGGAGTTGTTGATAAAGTGACTTTAAACAATTGCAATAGGTTTTGGGATCTATTGCACAGCACATAGCTAGAATCAACAATCAATAGGACATTCTCTACTTAAAAAGTCTGACCAAGACCAAAGACATAGTCGTGATCTCATGGATATGCTAATTAACGTGACTTAATCATACCACATTGTACCATATATCACAACCCTACATCATATCCCATAAAATGTATACAAATATTATATACCAGTCAAAATAACACTATTAAGTCTCCAATTACCACAAAAGATCTCTCTCTAAGAAAAACATGAAGAAATTATATATGCCTATTTGTGAGACTGAAAGAGAATATAGGATTTTCTCTTCATATTGTTTGCTTGTGGAGATAATAGAATATCCAGTAAAATATCCTTTTCTCTGAAGATCATCGTGTTTGAGGGGTTTCCCACCCCCTTTCATATTTACATACCAGCTCTGATTTTTGCCATCAAGTTAGTGGAGAATTTTCGATATCTTGAAATGTTCTTAGTGTATGGAGAATGGCACTAAAATACTTCCTGTGGTGGTTTGATTCAGGTGTCCCCCATAAACTTAGGTGTTCTGAATACTAGGTTCCCAGCTAATGGAAATTTGGGAATTAATGCCTCCTGGAGGCAGTGTATTGCTGGGGGTGGGCTTATGGGTGTTGTAGCCAGTTTCCCCATGCCAGTGTTTGGCACATGCTTCTGTTCCTGTTGTCTACCTAATGTTGGCCAGGAGGTGATGTCCACCCTCTGCTCATGCCATCGTTTCCCCTGCCATCATGGAGCTTCCCCTCTAGTCTATAAGCCAAAATAAACCCTTTTTTCCCAAAAGCTGCTCTTGGTTGGGTGATTTCTGCCAGCAATGAGAACCTGACTGCAACACTTCCCTTGCAACAGATTTAGCAAGTGAAAATGGAGAGGTTTTATTTCTCCTTTTCAGACATAATCTTGGCAGAATGTTTAGAGGAGAGATAAACAAAATGTCAGGACCATTTACAAAAGAGCACTACAACAGAGAGGCCAGGATGTCGAGACAGAATGAATGAATATTGTCACAGGGACGCCACCATCCTTTGTTGATACGGAGCTCACTTCTGATAGTCCAGGGAGGTAAGAGTGGAATGACGCCTACACTTGGGGGGGGGTGGTAAGTCATACAGTCCTTTTCCCGTAGAACAGTGCTGCCAGAGAAGCTGTGAGTGTAAGGAGAGAATAAACGCTCAGCTTCCCAAATCACCTTGTTCCACGGGGTCTTCATCAAACCTAACGAGAGTCTGTATGGATGCTGTGGATCCGCCTGCTCTGGGTATCCACAGATGTTTTCTCTTCGCACACATAATACAGATCTAGGATTAAGTGTTACCATTTAATAATTAATACCATTCAAACTCTCTCCCTGCTGTTGGCAGTTGGCACCCTAGCAGAATGGCTTGTGTGCTGACATCCTGGAACATCCAATGTGTGATGCTCAGGCTGTTGTTACGTTACATTCAGGATGAAAGTACTTTAATGTCCCAAGTTGTAATAGCTGTACTTTTCGTAAAGCAGACCATATGTTGGAATCTGTTCATAAACATCCAATAGTTTCATTTATATGTATAAGTTGGAAATTAACTTCTTTAAAAGAGATTACGAATATTGATTCTTTAGTATTCATTATTATTTATTATTTTTGCAGTGCTATGATTAAACTCTGTGCACTGATAGGCAAGGGTTTGACCATTGATCTCTATCCCAAGCTCGTCTCCTAAATTCATTTTAATTGTGAAATCCTCACACGTTTTTTATTTATGTAAATATCATCTATGGCAGAATTATGGAAAACAGTACATTTCTGAACCTGAAGTGATCTTTGTTCCTTTAAATCATACTACAATCTATAAATGTTAACATCTGAGGCATCTGAGCAAGACATGTTCAGATAGGCTTTGTAATTCTGAAATTATATCAGTATAAAAACCCTCAATATATATACTGTACATATCTGAACTAGTTGGATATATTCTTTCAAAATAAGCTTAGAACTGGGGACGTAGTTCCATACTGGAGTGTAGGCTTAGCACGCATAAGACTCTGGGTTAAATCTCCAGCACTGTAAAAAAAAAAGCAAATAAATAATAACAGCGAATCTCCCGTTTTACCTACAAAGGAAGCAAGAAGAGTAAATCCATCCTTCCGTATACAGAACACAGGCAGATGAAAGGTCCTGCCTCCTTCCTACAGAAACATAAAATACCACATATGTTTATTGTGTAGCTAACAAGGTCGCAGGCTGTTCAGCTGCTGGAGCAAACCTGATTAAGACCATGATAATCTTTTGAAAGACTGTAATTGATCTCCATTTGAGGGGCATTATCTCAGTTCTTCAGCTATCTCAGGGAGCAAGGTTCACAACTATTCAGTGATGAATTTTTGAATGTGGTGGTCAGATCTTGCTCTCTTAAGCCTTTTAAAAGGCTGTCAAAGGCAATAAAATAAAAATGGTCAAATTTGTACACAGAATTAACGTAATGATGGTCCTCTGTGAAAGTGGTTTCTGATTCATGCAGTCACTACCTTTACTTCAGTAATTTCTGGTTTGCTTGAGATTGAAGACAATCTGTCCCCATTACTCACGCGGGAGAGATTTCTACAAAATCTCTTGTTTACTTGAAATAAGAAATTATGGGAAATAAAAATCCACAGAAAGGGGATTTTTACTTGCACATTATACCCTTGTGAAGGGTCAGCATTATTGATTATTTTATGAAATGTATTTGATTTAAATATGGACTTCAATGTTTATAGATATCCTTGAATATTTCAAGTGAGCTTTGAGACTCATTTTTACAGGAAGAAGAGAGGAAAGAACTAACATGACTAATGTTTTCTAGGCTATTCCTTTTTTAAAAAAATATTTATTTATTTACAAGCAGAGAGAAAGAGACAGAGAATAGGTGCTCCTGGGCCTTCAGCTGCTGCAAACAAACTCCAGATGCATTTGTCACTGTGCATCTGGCTTTACGTGTGGACTGGGAAATTGAACTCGGGTCATTAGGCTTTTCAGGCAAGTTCCTTAACCTCTGAGCCATTGCTCCAGCCAGTGAACAGGTTTTTTCTTTACTGAGCTTCTTTCGCGACCTCCACGAGACATGTTTGATTTCCATCTTGCACACGATCCCATGGAAAGATGCCGGGGAAAGTACCAACTCACACAGCAAAGCCACTGGGGACTGAACTGGGGAAGTACTGACCAAGTACTTGTGTCTTTCCATTGTCTGCGCTTGCAGCTCTCTGTCGAATGTATGAGAGCATGCCTGGCGCGTTGCTACCCCCTTCTCCTGCTGGGATCAGCTCTTTGAGGTGGAATACTGCTATGAGGTAAGCATCTCATGTGCCTGAAGGACTTCAGTAGCATGCAGTAAATGGGACATCTCTCATTTTCCAGGAAGGGAAAGTGGGAATGCAGTCTGAAAGAGGAAATTCCCAGTGTTTTGTGTTTAGAACGTATGGACTTACTAGAATGTTACATTACGCAATTTCACTTCTTGTCAAAGTTATTCCTTGGGACGGTGATGACGGCTGGAGTATGCTGATAGCACAAGAGAAATCCCGTTTAACACTCTGTAGAGGAAGTAGACTGTGCATAACCCTTTTTATTTTTCTTTCCTTTCATTTTCTTAGCTGTCTGTAATGACTACCACGTTAACTATGCTAAGAGCATTACACCATGGCTTTTGGGATCAGTCTGATGTGATTTTAAAACTGAAGAATGGGTAAGATAGGCATATAAACATTAAAGTATATCTAGATTTTTACACTGAACGTGTTTAATGCTTTTATTTGCAAAATATGAAATAAAGCATCTTTATGTTTTCCATTAGCTAATTATTGATTTATAACACATTGGCATGGTCCTGTAATTCAAGGCAAGGTTGAAGATCTGTGATGACAGTAGCTCATAGAGTGTATTTGGCAGAGTTTATAAAATGCTATACTCAGATGCAAATCATATCTCGGTAAACTCAGCCTTTACAAAATATTGTAAACTTGATTGTGTATCCCTGTGATTACATTATCTTACAGAATGATATTTTTATTAACCCACATGTATTTCCTTTTAAAAATGTTTAATTCAAGCTAGGCATGATAGTGCACGTCTTTCATCCCAGCACTTGGGAGGCAGAGGTAGAAGGATCACTGTGAGTTCGAGGCCAGCCTGAGACTACATAGTGAATTCCAGGGCAGTCTGAGCTAGAGTGAGACAAAACATTAATTTCAGGCTGGGCCTGAGTGTCTCCATAGACTGTGTGAGCTGAGCGTCAGGCCCTCCTCTGTCAACTCAATGAGTACTTTCAGTGCCTAGCAGAATGTCAGGCACACAGGGGGACTTATGTGCCCTTTTGGTGGAGTGCATCCAGATGCCCATGAGTCCACTGAGACAGAGCCCCAAGTAGCCATGGGGAGGTTTATGTCTTCCTGCAAGTGGAACGTCTTCTGTGTTAGTCAGAGTCCTCTTGAGGAACAGAACCAATAGAATGAATGGCTGCTTCTGGTTGGTGATTTTTTCTCAACAAGGAAGTAACTGACTCAGACCGTAAAGGAGCATTGACAGTATTGTCATGTACTGACCAGTCTCAGGAGATGGACTAGCCTGGATCCGTGGACTTTTGAGACCCTTTTATTCTCAAAGTAGGTATGTTTTCTCTAGAACCCAGGTTCTCATTGGCAGAGAATTGGGGCTTGATCTTCACTGAACACAAGGCCACTTCTACCTCCACTTTGTCTTGGACACAGTGAGGAGCAAAGTCAACCCTCCAGCAGAAGCGTATTTGGGTTGGAGAGAGGCTCAGCGTTTAGGGCACTTGCTAGCAAGGCCAGAGGATCAGAGGATCCAGGTTCAGTTTCCCAGTGCCCACGTAAAGCCAGATGCTTAAGGTGGCGCTACGTCTGGAGTTCGTTTGCAGTGGCTAGATAGAGGCCCTGGGGTGCCTATTCTCCCCTCCCTACCTCTCTCTGCCTTTTTCTTTCTCAAAGAAATAAATAAAATATTTTAGGAAAACATATTTGTTCAATCATTCCTTTCCTGAGAGATGGGTAATTGCTGGTAGGAGTCATTTGTGCTTTATTCAAATAGACTATTTTTGAGTTAATTATCTTCTAAAATGCAGTTCAGGCTCAAAACAACAAATAGATGGGCAGATGGCATAGCAGTTGTTCAGGCTTGCTTGCAACGCCTGACTGCTGGGGTTTAATTCCCCAGTACCCATGTAAAGCCACATGCAAATTGGCGCATGCGTCTGTGATCCTGGCACACCTACAACAAGGGGAAACGGAGCCCATAGACTCCAGAGCTCCCTACTCCAACCTTTGTTTGCAGACTGACAGTTTGTAGCAGCAGGGGACTCTGTCTCGCTGGGCACAGTGGTTCTCGCCTGTAATCCTAGCACTTGGGAGGCAGGGGTAGGAGGATCCTGAGTTCAAGGCCACCCTGAGACTACATAGTGAATTCCAGGTCAGCCTGGGCTAGAGAGAGACCCTACCTTGAAAAGACAAAAATAAAAATAAAAAGAAAGAAAGAAAGAGAGAAAGGGGGGAGAGCTGGAGAGATGGCTTAGTGGTTAAAGTACTTGCTTGCAAAGCCAAAGGACCTAGGTTTATTTCCCGAGGACCCACATAAGCCAGGTGTGCAAGGTGGTACATGCATCTGGAGTTCATCTGCAGTGGCTGGAGGCCCTTGTACGCCCATTCTCTATCTTCTCCCCTCTCCCTTCTTCTCTTTCTCTCTCTCTAATAAATAAACAATAAAATATTTAAGAAAGAAAAAAAGAGAGACTCTGTGTCAAAGAAGGTGAAGCACAGATTCCTTGAAGTGCTCCCATGACTTCCACAGTGCCCTGGGGCATGCATAACCCCACATAAGTGAATAATAAAGACAACAACAACAAAATGTTAGCATACTGGAGACCATTGTTTGACAATGAGGGGCAGTTTTCCTCCGTATCTATGGGGATAGGCTCTAGGACTCCCCTAGAGTCCTATATACTCAAGTATATAGCAACTAACAGGCACTTACTACCATTGTATAAATGCCCTCGTATTTGCATGTAACCTGCATGTAACCTGCATGTACTCTCTCACACACTTTGAATCACTTGTAGATTACTAATAATACCCAATACCATTGGAACACTATGTAATAGTTGTTATATTATTTAGGGGATAGTGACAAGAAACAGATTGCACATGTTTCATATAGATCGATATCACTTTGTAGCTTGCTTGTTTCTAATCTCCATGGGCAGTTGCTTTGTTCTAGAGATGTGGAACTCAGGGATGCCGGAGGGCTGACTATGCAGAGAACACTCTTGTGAGGTGCTGGAAAGTGACTCAGTGGGTTAGAGCACTTGTGAAAGCACGAAGATCGGAGGCAGCATGACTTCAGTCGGCGTGGAACATGTTGAGTGAGGCCGGGCACACCTCTCACCACGGTCCTGTGGAGAGTGGAGACAAGAGGCTCACTGGGGTTTGCTGGTTACAAAGTTTGACCTAACGACTGGCAGCTTCAGGTTCAGTGACAGACTCTGCCTCCAGGCAGACACGCAGAAGAGAAATAGGGGACACTTGGCTTTCCCTCTGGCCTCTGCCATGCATGCAAAGCGGAGCACACATCTGCATACATATGTGCATACAGCACATACACCATGCAGTGCGTGCGCGCGCGTACACACACACACACACACACACACACACACACACACAGATCTCCTTTGGATTAGAAAAGTATATTTCTAGTGTCTCTTTCATAATTGATCCTATTAATGATGAATTCATCCTATTATTTAAAATTCATTTGAAGAAATGCATCAACTAACAGACTATCACAAACATAATTGATGTCTTCAGTTATTTATAGTTTAGTATGTAAATTTAACAATATTATAACTAAATTTCTGTATCCCAGTCATAAGTATGCTATATTTATTGCATTACTCCAGGAAATTGGCTGATGTCTTTCATCAGTTAATTAAAATGTGTAAGAGTGTGAGGGAACATTGTTGTGTCCTGTGTATTTAGCTAACAGAAATATTTCCATAAATATTAACTGGCCAGCAAATTTCAAACTCTTCCAGGCTGACTTTGATGAGCGTAGTCGACATACCCTTACACGTCTGTGTAGCAGAGGTGTGTGTGCGTCGTCTGTTTTGCCTTCTCTCTCTTCTAAGCCAGGCATGATGATGGAGTGGCCTGAGCCAGATCGTTCACTTAGTAATTTGTCCAGTGGGATAAATCTGTGGGGCTATCACACAGCCAGGAGGATTCCACACTGCAGAGTGCATTGTTCCTAAGAACTAATGATTCCATGTTGAGGATTGTGCTGAGCTTGTAGTTGAGCACAGTCATTTCCTTAGAAATGAAATTATGCAAATTTATAGTTAAATACATGTCATTAAAACAAAGAGAATGCATCAAAAGTTACCATTTCCTAATTATTCCCTGTTGTTTATACTCTTGAGGCTGTTTGCACCTATTGTATGATAGAATAGTGTTGTAAATGGCGACCTGTTTCATATCTTCCCAACTCCATGTTCAGTGACATCACCTTCATTGCCTGGAATTGCCTATCATGGGACCTCAGCAGCTCTATAACTCAGAGAAACCCATCTTCATTCCTTAATCACCCATCCTCTCTCTAGGAGGGCTGGAAAGCATTTACTGCCACATTAACCACTTTCTATTTGAAGCTAATTTTTAATGATTAATTATTACTATTTTATTATTTATTATTACTATGTTAATATTTAATTTTTAGTAATTATTGAAAATTCTGAAATTACCCCTCCAGTCCTTTTGTTATGGTTTTGATATAACGTGTCCTCTAGGAAGGATTATGTATTGAAGGCTTGATATGGTCTGTGACATATACAATATTCAGAAGCAAGATTTTGAAGTATTGATTGGATAATACATTGGTGGATTCATAATTTCAGGACATTAGTGGGAGGTAGTGAAAATAGTTAGTGAAGGGACAAAGACAAACTTGATCAATGTTTGACTAATGTGACTCCATTTTGTGGACTCGACCATTTTGTGCTTAAGCCTCACCCAGCCCCAATTCCAAGAAAACCACAAAAATTTTCCCTCGAGCTGGAGAACAAACAACTCCTGCTTCCTGATAAAAATACAACCTTGAAGTTTGTTGGTGTCCTGACACCGCAAATAACATGGGGGGGGGGGTTCAACCAATCACGTTAAGGGTTCTCCCTAGGTGGACTGTCCTTGCAGCTGTTTGTGGTTTTTCCCTTTAAAAACCCTGCTCCCCTACCCTTTGGGGGAGCAGTTCAGTTTCCAATACTGGCTGCTTCCCTAATCAATCAGAATTGATTGGTTTCCCGCAACTTTAATAAAATCTTCATAAGCTTGAGTTCAAACCTCCGCCTCTGTCTCCATTACGGCACAATTCGAACCCTAACAGTAGGAGGTGGGTCCTGTTTGGAGGCAGAGAGCACTGAGGGAATGCTGTTGGGAGTTGGATGCATCTTGTCTTCTGACATTGCTCTCTGCTTCCTGGCTGAATGGGGTGAATAGCTCTGCCCTTCCACCTCTCTGCTAGGCTGCTGTGCTTTGTCATGGGCCTAAAACCAGTGCAGTGAACTGACCATGCAGCAAGAACTCTGAACTTATGTGCCCAAAGAAATCCTTTCTCACTCACATGGTCTTTTCCCACGTAATTGTCACAAAGAGAGGAAAAAAAAAAAAAGAACACACCTCCATCATTCACTAACCACCTACTGTCATTCTGCACACTACAAAGCACTGTTGTAGTGGAGGCAAATACACAACTCCACAAAGAAAGGCCAGAAGATAGAGCCAGCTCTGGACTCGGAGGGTAGAGAGGCTAAAAGCCCTGCATCCCGGGAAGGCCGTCTCCCAAGGGTTATGCTAAGACGGTGAGATTCATCCCTAGAACTCTTAGAATAGTGGCTTTTCAGTTTTCCCACATTTGAAAGAGAGGAGAGAAAGCCAATTTTTAGGGCTTTTGTGAGGATTAGGATTATATAGGCCCTCTCTATATAGAGGACAAATATGATTTTTATTATTATTCATAGTAAAATACTTTATGAAATACAGAACAAAATAGGTAAAGAGCACTTTTCTAGGAATTGGAATGTCTTTGTAAATTCTACTTAGAGGTTTTCGAATGATTGGATAGAAAACAGTCTTTGTAGAGTCCTATTCTAGCCCAGGCTGACCTGGCACTCACTCTGGTCCCAGGGGGTAGCCTTGAACTCACAGCAATCCTCTCACCTTTGCCTCCTGAGTGCTGAGACCTATCACCCAATTGTCAACCTATTGTCACTCACCTCTGCTCTGACTGGCTCAGGGCATGTTCTTTTTCAGTACCTATAACTGGGCAGAATGAAATATTTGAATCCTATTCCCTGAAAACATATAATCAAAAGATGTATTCCAGTTGTATATTGGTGGAACAAAATTTAATGAGAAAAAGGACACTATTTGAAAAATTTTCTACATTGAAGATTTTCAGTGAGTCTTAAAAGGTATTATTAAAAGTTCCCTAAAATTGAGCAGGAATCAGGTTCAATTCCCCAGGACCCATGTAAGTCAGATGTACAAGAGGCACATGCATATGGAGTTTGTTTGAGTGGCTAGAGGCCTTGATGTGCCCATTTTCTCTATATAGGTCTCTCTTCTCTCTATGTCTCTGCTTGCAAATAAATAAATACTTTTTTTTTAAGTTCACTAAAATTAATTGGTACTCAAGAAATATTCAGTTATAATTCTGGTCTTGTCCAATTGTTTTCCAAAGTCTAAAGAGCTGCGAAAATTCTGTGCATCAAGGAGCTTAGAAGATGGCTCAGTTGTTAAAAGAACTTGCTTGCAAAGGCTGCCAGTACAGGTTCAATTCTCAGCCATCCACATATGTCTGGTGCTCTTTTGCAGTGGAAAGATGCCCTGACATCTCCTACACTCACATACACACATGTGCAAATATATGTGTTTTTAAAACTACTGTGCATTGTGTATATTATTGAGATTGTGAAAATATCAAAGTATATGTATTTAATAATATTATTAAGCCAGACCATAACAGTTCATAATGATTTAGGGGTCTTGGAAAGGGAAGCAGAGTGTTTTGTTCGAAAACAGGAAAGAGATTCCCATAGAAAGTGACCAAATACCCACAGCAATGATCAATAAAGATATAGATGGGATATACAAAAAGAATTGCCGTTTTTTGTTTTTGATTTTTCAAGGTAGGGTCTCACTCTGGCCCAGGCTGACCTGGAATTCACTGTGTAGTCTCAGGGTGGCCTTGAACTCACAGTGATCCTCCTACTTCTGCCTCCCAAGTGCTGGGATTTAAGGTGTGCACCACCTTGCTAGGCTAAGAGTTGCCTCTTATTTGAAAGCCTTAAGCATTGATTGAGGACAGAGATATAATTTTGGATAGATATTAAAGTCAGACACATGCGCAGACATTGATCTCCTTGTGGAGGAAGTGGTTTCAACAAAGGCTATTTCCTTTGCTTCTTGTTTTTATTCTGTGGTCTGATGCTCTGATATTTTGATAACTGACATCATAATATGATTAACAATCACTCCTCCTCCTATGAAAATTGCGATACAATTGATGGATCTTTGAAGAGAAACTTTGGTGACAAGGTAGCAGATCCAGAGACCTAGGCCCAATCTGCTTCATGCCCGCTATTCACACGCATGTCCTCTTCCTCATCTGGAATCAGAGCTTTGAGGAGTCGATAATAAAGGAACAAGGTTGGATGACTTCTGAACTAAGGTCACAGAGGTTTAGTTACCAAATTTAACACTATATGCCCAGGTAATGTAAAGTCTACACAAACAGATAAAACATCAGTAAAACTGTGTCTTCATTATTATGCATGCCATATTTATAGTAAAACTGTATCTGTGATTCATATTTAAATGGACGTCCCATAGTTTTGCTTGCTGGACTGGACCATCTTAGGAAAGGCATCCTGCCTTCAGCCTTTGCTCCCGGATTGCTCATCGTGTTGTCAGGACTCACGCAGCCTAAGTGAGGAGAGGCTGATCTGCTCCACCAGCTGTCCTGTCCTGCTGCCCTCCTGGGACAGCCACCTTGGAGCCCTTCCTGTAGTTTACAGATCTCTCCACAGAATGAAATGTTCTTAGTGCTTATTGCATGTTTGATCACATTGCTTTCCCTGCAGGTCCCAGGAGAACAGTTTCAGCGAGCGGAGTGGGACTGCCCATGGTGTCAAGGTGCGAACACAGTGATTACAGTGCTAAGTACTCAGCTCTTTTCTGATCTTCACTTTCTTTCTTGTGTGTTTTAAATGACTTTTCCTCCTCCCTCTCCTTTTTTAAAATTTTACTTTGTTTTATTTATTTGAGAGAGAGAGAGAGAGAGAGAGAGAGAGAAGCAAATAGAGAGGGAGAATGGGTGTGCCAGGGCCTTTAGCTGCAGCAAATGGACTCCAGACACATGCTCCACATTGTACATCTGGCTTACATGGGACCTGGAGACTTGATCCTAGATCCTTTGGCTTGCAAGTGCCTTAACCACTAAGCCATCTCTCCATCAACGCCCCCCCCTTTATTTTAGACAAGGTCTCACTATGATCTGCCTGCCTCAGTCTCCCAAATGTTGTGGTTATGGGGCAGTGTCTCCATACCCAGTTTTGACTATGCCCATTTTTTTGTTTTGTTTTAATATGTAAAATGGTATAAAATGATTTCTACCTTGTAGGGTTGGTGTGAAGATTAAATGACTTAACAGGCTTAGAAATATGCCAGGTTCATGGGAAGAGCTCAGCATACGGAGGAAGAACCTTCATTATCTTAATGATTAACTTGCATAAGAATCAGCTGGAGGCATGGCTAAAACTCTGATTAAATAAGTCTGGATGTGGCCAAGTGCTGCTGCTGCTGCTAATTCTGGGACCGAGCCCTGCTTTAGTTTAATGCTTTCCATGGCTGTGGCCTTGCAGGGAGAGAGCCTTCTCGTTTCTGTTTCTAAATGATTCGTGTTGGCTGGGTGCAGTTCTGAGCCCTGGCTGAGCTGTTGAGAGTGTGAAGTCTGATTTCTCTTAACTCAAGCAGGCACAGAGGTTTCTGATTTATTTCTGGCTATAATCAATACCTTGAGGCGAGGGGACGCTCTTAGCCAGCAGAACGTCCACAAGAGTAGACGGATGGTAGCCTCTGTTCTAAATTCAGAGGCTGTCTCTATTCAACTACAGACCCTCTCCAGTATCCTGGGGGACTGGTTCCAGGAACCTCTCCCTGCCAAAATCTGCTGACGTTCAAGTCCCTCATAAAAACAAAAGGCACAGTATTTGTATATAATCTATGCACATTAGATCATCTCTAGATTATTTCCAATACCTAACGCCATGTCAGTGCTGTTTACATAGTTGTCATACTATGTCATTCAGAAAACTCTGGACATGTTCAGTACAAGTGCAATTTTTTCCTAAATATTTTCCATCTGTGCTTGGTTGACTCTGTGGCCCATGGAAACAAAGGACAGAACATGGCCATGTTTGTGGACTGAACGCTGGCTGCCCTCAAGGAACGCTAAGAACCTGCTTTCAGCTTTCCTCCAGTGGGGGGAGGTGGATTTCATAGTGAATAATCCTGTAATGGATCAAAAGCAAACATTTGCAGCTCTCCTAGTTGGCATAGGCTTAAAGCACTAAATAAATAGCACCTAAAGGTGTTTTCCTGTCCTTTAACCCCCTCTAAGTCACGGACTCATCCCCAAAGTAGTATTGGAGAGGAAAAACTTTAAAATCTCAGGTTTTCTGTCTGAGATCTGCATATTAAATGATGAAAGACAAACTATCACGGAAAGGTTTACACATTTTATTAGCATTTTTATCTGTACAAGAACTTTAAAGAAAGCAGCAAAATCCTAAAGGAGGGGTGACTTGCGGGTCTGCGTATCACCTAGCAAGGGCTGATGCATTAGGGAGGAATGACAAGACAGTAAATGGTGGGCTGGGCACCTAGTGGCAGTGCATTGTGGGAAGGTGACCAGGATGTACATGACAGCTCAAGGTTGTTCAGTAAAGTTTTTCTGCACAGATTCCAGTTACTGCTGGTCATAACTGTGACTAAAAGAATTGTTCTCTTCTTGTAGGGAGAAGGTCTTTACAAAGGGAAATTGGTGCCTTGCTTTTTAAACATAAAGAAGGGTGTTAGAGGGTTCTTCTCGTCTCAATTTCTATCAGTAAACATCAGCCCTATGCTAACGTGGCATTTGGGGTTAACACATCCTGATGACTCTCAACAATCTTTATCAAACTTTAATGGTTTTGCAGACTGCCTGGGGGTTTGGTTAAAGTGTGCTCTGATTCAGCAAGTCTGGATGGAGGGACTTTTATTCTGCAATTCTAGCCAGCTCCCAGCAAGTATCATGTCTGGGAGGCTTCGGAGCCTCCACCCAGAACAAGCGAGCACGAATGCTGGGGACTGGCCGCAGGATTTGATCCCCCAGCACAGTGAGGGTTGAGAGCCACGGGTCTCTACTCAGCGCAGACCTGCGGCACCCATTTTTAGTCTTGCTGGTGTAGCCCAAGTTGTGCCATGCTTGTTTGTCTTTCTTTCTTTCTTTCTTTCTTTCTTTCTTTCTTTCTTTCTTCCTTCCTTCCTTTCTTTCTTTCTGGGGGGGTGTTTCATTTTTTGTTTTCTCTATCCAGAATCTGAGAAACATGGGAACTTTGCTTGGTGAAGCCCTACAGGGACTGTTTCAAATTCAAGCAAACACTCATCTCAAAGGAACTAAGCACTGCAGAATCTTTCTACATGGAAAGAAAATGTGATGTTTATAGGTTACGCCTTCTAAGGGAGAAAGTAGGACAAACCATTCTAATCAAAATTTTCTTTACACACAATCCTTGTACTGTATTTCCTGCAGTTTGGCCACAGGAATTCTCTGAGTGGCCTTTGCTCATTTCAGTCTTTGCAGGCAGGGATTGCCTGTGGTCTGTGTTTCCATTTGATTCTTCTTTTCACATTCTAGCCCGTTCACAAAGAATCTGATCCAGCTTAATGCCTCACAGGCACCTAACACTTTGAAAATAACTGTGATTATATATAGGAAAATTTCCAAACTTTCCCTTTGTGTTTAACATATAATGTAAATATCTCATTTTTAAATATAGTCACCTACATTGGAGGTAGAATGCCTCAATTCACATTATTTATTTATTTATTTTTTTATTTTTGAGAAAGGCACTGTTTGGTCATAAGTCTGTCTTGTTTTGGTATTTAGACATGTCATCTTTCTCTGGTATTTTTGTCTATTATCCAGGGCAGACCTTTGTGCTCAAAATATAAATACATACCACATTTGGCAAATGGCAAAGCAGAGTCAAAGTAGTCCTCACCCTTCAGCTGCTGCTCGTAGATTCCTAGATTCTTCACTACTCTTCTCCTCACATGGGGACTGTGTTCTTGATGGTGACACGTGTTTAAAAATCCTAGAGAGCAGGCTCACACACTAACGCAATCAGATTCTCCACAGAGGCGGGCGGACGGGCCATATACTTCTCTTCTTTCCTTTTTCCTTCTCCTCCATCCCCTTTCCATTCTTCTTTAATTAAAGTTTTCATAGAAGAGTTTGGTGATTCTCAGACACTCCAGTAGCAGGTTAAGCTAAACCAGAGGCAGAATGAAAAGGGGGAAACTTCATGCTGTGCAAGTAGAAAATCAACTTTGATACCATACCGGGCTTCTAATAAAAAAAATAGGTCTCTTGTTTCTCATATGTGGATCTTAACATGGAATAGTTTCATTTGTGTATAAGTTGTTATAAGCATCAATAGGTTAGGAGGTTGGAGTAGGGCTTAGAGAGACGAGATACAGGGAGGGATGAAAGGACAGGATTATTTGACAGGCAAGTTACAAGTCAGAATACAGGAGTGGAAGAGTCTGGGAGTGTAGCTGGTGAAAGGAGAGATGCTCAAACTAGAGAAACCTTCCCCTTGATAAGTCTCTTAATGATAGTTTGGGCAGGAACACCATGCAAGGTAGAAAAAGCCTTACCTTAAAACCATAGACTGGTAAATCAGAATCAGGTTGCTTACTCCCCCAGTGAGCTGTTGGTCAGGAGGCCCCCAAAACAATGCAGGCCACTGCCAAAGCACTTGTTTACCCACCAGACCTAAATGATAAGACCCTATTACTGAAGACAACACAGGCTGTGGAAGCAGGGCATCTAGAGATCATGTTGGAACTGAGATAGAAGCCAGCTCCCTGTTGACTAGACCTCATAGTGCTAGAAAGGGCTGTGTTAGCTGCTGGGGAATGAAAGTCATCCACAGTGTGAATAAGCTGTGGCTCCTGCAAGCTACAGAATCAACCAGCCAGACAAAATGTACACACCCCTGCCACAGTGACACAGGAACTGACGGGGTAAACAAATGCTCTCTGATTAGATATGAGGCTTGCTCAGTGGGAGGGAATTCGTATCTAGTACTGAGAACCAGGGCTATGGCTTCAATGGTCATAAACCAAGTGGGAAGCCAACACTGTTCTTGGGCTAAGAGGAGAGGCTGCGGCTGTTGAGAGTCCTCTAAATGTCTGTCTACCCCTTTTGATCAGTGCTGCTCTCGCTCTTGTCTAGATAATCTGATATTTTACAGAGGGCAGTGAATTCCAGGGAGACCCCGAGACTATCATTGTGACAGGAAAAGAAAGTCCATTGCCTAGCACTGGACAAGCCATTTCTATCACATCTGCCAGGGCCTAGAAACATTACAGAGGAAGAAGCTGATCAAATATGAGTGCTGCTTTCATACGAGGAGACTCAAAACCCATCCAAGCAGAAAGTCAGAGGCTGCTGAGAGCTCAGCACTAAAGGAGACTGACAGCATTCATTCCCTCAGGACTCAGCAGAGAAGGGTGCTGAAGAATATAAGAAGGGGGAAGGAATGTTCAAGAGGTGATTAGGAATAACTCCAACGAGGGGGGGAGGGAAGGGGTGTTCTGAGATGCATACAAATGTAGTGAGATTTCATACCATTGCAAGTGTTTTTCTTGCATTGTCCCTGGCCCGTGAGACTGAGGCTAGAGGCTTGTGCATTCATGACCTTGTTCTCCCACGGTGATCAGGAATAACTCCAACAAGGGGAGGGGAGGGAACATAAAAGTATAGCGCTCTCCCCCTTTGATATATGTTCATATATTAAAGTTCTCAAAAAGAGATACATACAAATGTAGTGAGATTTCATACCATTGTCACTCTCACCTTGTTCTCTGACTGCGTGTTTTCTTGCATAGGTGTGCTTGCACTGATACCTCGCTGTCACTCTCACCTTGTTCTCTGACTGGACGTGTGTATGTGCTTACGTGGAGGCTAGAGGCTTGCACTGATACGTGGACCTTGCTGACTGGACGTTTATGCTGGATAGGCTTGCACTGATACCTCGCCGTCACTCTCACCTTGTTCTCTCACCTTGTTCTGCACTGACACAGGGTCATGTTCTCTGACTGAGCGTGGAGGCTAGAGGCTTGCACATCAACTTCTCTCAGGGTCATGTGCTGAGCGTAGGGCTCACCAACTTGTCTCGAGTAGTTGGTCGGTGTGTGTGATGGTGTGTGCCTGGAATTCCAGTGCTGGGGAGGCAGACAGAGGCAGAACCTGGGGATCACTTTTGAGCCAGTTGAGCCTATTTGGCAAGTTCCTGGCCCATGAGAGATCCTGTATCAAAAAAAGTAAAAAGTTGATGGCTCTTGATAAGAGCATCATGCCAGCTTATTTGTTCTCTGGTATGTATGTATCTCCACACGAACACACAAACATGTATGCACACAGATATCTGCATACATGACAATGTAACCCTATTTTTAATGTTGCCCAATAATGTATTTCCTTCAGATTCTCAAAAAATGAGGGTTAAAAATGAGAATTTTTATTTAAAAAATTGTTGCTCAAAGAAACACAACTAAGATCTTACACATGGGAAAACAAAAATGCATCTGATGAAAGTAAAGAGAAATTCAAATTATGATTTACTGCTTATGAAAATGACTTTGTTTATAAAATGAAGTTTGGCCATTCTTGCTATGAATATAGTAATTTAAGCACATTTTGTATTAAGGATGAATCCCAGAAAGACTGTTCTATTGTGACATTGTGCAATTTTAATGGCCATTTGTTTCAAAGCATGACTCTGCAAGAATTTGTCAACTGCCAGAAACTCATCATGGTGACAAACTGTTACAATGAATGGCTTTCAAAGAAACACTACTTTTCATTTTTGAAGCGAATTTGTGTCGGTGCTACACAGATTGCAGTGTCTGTAAGTCACAGTCTTGGGTCATATGCTCAAAGGCCAAGTCTGGCTTAGTGTGTCCCTTGCAGGGCTGGGAGCTGCTCATAATGTCTTTTGAGACAGCTTAGGAGTTGGTATAGCCATTACCTGCTTGTTGCTGGGACAAAACATCGGATCCAAAGCAACATGTAGAAGGACCGAGTTGACTGGGCTTATGGTTTTGAGGCGAAGGTTTATTGTGGTACGGAAAGCACAGCAGAGCAGAGGCTGGGCCTCACATCTTGTCTTAGCAGCTGAGAGTGAGCTAGCGTGAGGACCCAGTGGGCTGAACTAGTACACATCCAGGCCTGCACCCAGAGACACACCTCCTTCAGCAAGGCTCCACCTCCCAAGACTCTACCACTGAGGACGGAGCTCCAGGCAATCAGCCTGAAGGATGTATTTTCACTGTATTGGTCACCTCTCACTCACATGTCCTTCTTATGAAAATATGGAATACTGTATGGACTGGTTTAGGCGTTACCTCCAGTTCCTTAAAGAAATAGAATTGTCCAAATGTTTCTTACAGATCAGTTTTACTGAAGGTTAAAATAAACGTAAGACCTTGGTCTCAAGCAACTACAAATCTACATTGGTTTACAAATGTAACTGTTGTTAAAATGGTAATTACTTATATTTCCAGAAATGTTATTTATATTATGAATCACAGAAAATCAATGAGAATACAAATTAACAGTGTCCATTTTAAGATGGCTGCCAATTTTCAAATTGCAAAGCATGCATCTTCATTTGATTAAGTAGTTCTAGAGTTATATTTTCTGGATTAAAGGAAGGCAAATATAACTAGGTGAAGGGTGATCATTCATTTCTGAGGCTGTAACTCTGCTTCTGACTTAGCTGCATAACTCATTTTAGACCTCTCAACATGGAGCAACTTTGGGGCCAGACCCCAGGCACATAGGATTTCACTTTTATGCAGGTTTGCAGGCTGTTTTCAGAGAAAAGTTCATAAAAAATTTTATTTTTGCAAAATATACAAGAAATGATGACATAAATTTAATATTAGGGTGACTCACTGAGATGTAGAAAGCTCTACTCCATGGCATAAATTATGTACCTTCATGATGTATATTTTTGCAAAACCTGCTTCTGTACTTCTATACCAAGCACAGCTGGGACACGAGGCTGTCATGACCTACCCAGCAGAACACAGCATGGCTGACTTGTGTGTGGCTTCTGGAAATTACTCGTGCTACACACCATAAGCACTGGGGAAGACATATATCCCTAAGGGTGCATCAGTAGCAAAGAAAAGCACATGACAAAGTTCTCTGTGGAGTCACCCACAGCATGGCCAATTTGTCTCTATTTGGAGGACTGCTGATATAATCTGGGTTACTGGGCTGGTCTTTGTGGTTATTAAAAACTACATCACAAATAAAGGGCTGGAGCGCTGGTTCCACAATTAAGGCACTTGCACATAAAGCCTAACCACCCGAGTTTGATTCCCCAGTACCCACGCAAAACCAGATGCACAAAGTAGTGCATACATCTGGAGGGTTTTTTTTTTTTTTTTTTTTTTTACAGCATCTGGAGGCCCTGATGTGCCCATTCTCTCTTTCTGCCAGGCATGGTGGCACACACCTTTAATCCCAGCATTCTGGCGAGGCAGAGATAGAAGGATTGCCATGAGTTCAAGGACAGCTTGATATTACATAGTGAATTACAGGTCAGCCTAGGCTAGAATGAGACCTTACCATGAGCACCTGAAAGAAATAAAAATAAATAAATAAATAAATAAATAAATAAATAAATAAATAAAACAGTTAATTTGGGGTTTTGTTAAATAACCCCAGATGAAGATATTTATTTATTTATTTATTTTCATTTTTCTGTTTTTTCAAGGTAGGATCTCACTCTAGCCCAGGCTGACCTGGAATTCACTATGTAATCTCAGGGTGGCCTTGAACTCATGGCAATTCTCCTACCTTTGCCTCCCGAATGCTGGGATTAAAGGCGTGCGCCACCACGCCCGGCTAGATGAAAATATTTAAAGGGAATTGTTTATGCATAAATAAAAATTGAGCATCATTTATACTATGGATAAAGGAGCAGCAAAGAAACAGCAAAGTTACTCAAACCAGGGGTGAGAGGGACCCCGAAGCCCCATGGGACTGGAGAAGGTTAGTGGAAGTGGTGGCAGGACAGACTTGTTTAGGCAGCAGAAACCATTTTTAAACACATGGGGGGGGGGTGTGAAGAGTTCTTGAATGGTAGTTCTTATGCAGGAGGGCTCAAGGGTGTTCCCTGAGATGGAGATGAGGTCAAGTTATTCACAGAGAAGCCTGACAGCAGGGCGCAGGGCGGCTTTCCCCAAGGGTGGCCTCTGGAGCAGCTGCTTTGACCTCACCTGGGAGCCGGTTCTGCATGGACATGATCAGGCCCCGCCCTGCAGTCTGGCACTCTCGTGAACCTGGCAGTCTCTTTGCATCAGCCCTGCAGGTGACTCTAAGCTCACCCAAGAGCCAGCTCTCAATTACAGGGAGCCACAGGAGATTTCCTGGAGGATCCAAGGGATGTTTCCAGAAGATTAAGGTGGTAACTGTAGGTTAGGTAGATTACACAGAGAAGAGAATTGAGGCTGCAAAGTCTCTTTTATTTTTAACATAATGTCTTAATGTACATAATATATATAAATTATAACACCTGTCATTGAATTCCAAAGCATCTTCATTATTTGTTACAGCGTATTAAAGTGTGGCAATATGCCTTAGTGAGCCTGCTTTAAATTATTTAACAATCAACTTAATGCTTTCATTTTATTATAGTGAAAGCTAATTTAATGACTCTTAGCTGGTAACTAGTCAGAGGAAACTCCATTTCTCAATAATACAGAATCCAATAAAAATTCAGCACCTGAGTAATACACATCAGATCGCTGGGAGGACCACTTTGAGGTAAGGACTTGGATGTCTGTAGGGAGGTTTCAAAGAGGTCGTCCTTCCCCAGGCACACTCATTTGAAGAAAACGCGTGAATTTGCGGTGGAGTAAGGGCAGGACGGAGCCGAGGGTTGAGGGACTGGTGAGGAGGAAGAGCACCTAGGCTCCTGAAGAAGAAGAGACAGAGGGAGGGAGCAGAAGAGTAACAAGAAAAAAGAAGGAAAACGAAGCAAGGAAGTGTAAGCATATGAAAGTCTGGACCTCAGAAGTCAGTTACTGGGCAGAGAGGTGAGTGTGGCTGCCAGGCGGGCGCTGCCAAAGGAGGGCCAGCCACCTCCACTGTCTTGCCGCAAGGAACGCATGCCTGTGCCAGGGCACAAGCTCACTTAATGCTGCTGGACGGGTGCCCTTCAAGTGTTTTCTTAAGTTTGAAATCTTGGCACTTTTTTTTAATATACGCATCCATAGAAAACCTGCTGGGTGAGAAACACACAGCGAACATACTTATGGAACCCCATGTGTGAAGTGACGGTGTTTACATAAGGCTTACACGATTTGAGAAGAACGCAATTTGACAGAAGAGACAGGTTGATGAAATGTCTTTTTTTCTTTTGGCATTATAGTTGAGTGGGTAGAACATAACCATGGGAAAACCGAGAGCTGGCGCCCATTCCTGGCTGTGTGACTGACACCCTGTGTGACTCAGGACAAGTGACGTGTGTGCTCAGCCCCACAC
The DNA here is from genome assembly GCA_036365145.1 of Orientallactaga sibirica. Taxonomy (NCBI): domain Eukaryota; kingdom Metazoa; phylum Chordata; class Mammalia; order Rodentia; family Dipodidae; genus Orientallactaga; species Orientallactaga sibirica. The sequence continues at coordinate 18,412,453 of JAEOAD010000037.1, forward strand.
CCTTGAGAACGCAGGCCCTTCAGGCAAGGACTCCGAGGTTTGTACAGGCTCCAGCGTTCTGGGGTTGCCGAAGATTAGGTAGGTTATCCAGCAGACCATGGCCAAGCCACCCACGCCTCTGCCGGCCTCCTCTCCGGCCTCGTTGTAAAGAGAGAGCTTTGCAAGGCTAAACTCTGGATAGGGTTAGTGTGGGAAGCACGTGGAACAGCTGCCTATGACCGCAGGGTGGGGGTCTGAAGGAGTGTGATAAGGAAGGGTGGCACTTGGTATAGATGTTGGTTCGGCCCAATGCATCTGGCAAGTGTCAAGGACCTGGAGCCAGAGAAGAGGCCAGAGTGCCCAGGTGGGTTCTGGGCACCATTGGAGGCAGTGGGGTGAGCTCTGGAAAAGAGTGGGCAGAGCGGTCAGAAAGGACAGTCATTGTGAACAGGTTCGCAGAGCTGCCCAAGGGCAGTGACACAGCCAACAGCTTCACCAGGTATTCAACCCTCACAGAACAATAACGGGCACTACCACTGCAGTCCCCTTACAGATGAAGAAAGTGAGGCACGGAGGTCCATATGCCAGCCCCTGGCAGTGGCTCAAAGGCCGAGCATTCCAGCTAGGGACTGATACTTTGCAGGCACAGAGGAAGTGGGGTGACGTAGAATTCTGTGTCAGATCAGAAAGAAAGTTGCCAGTGCACAGGGGACTGCGTGCTCCAGTCAGAATCCTCCCTAATGTGTGCTGCGCCTCAAGGACTGTCAAAGCTAGAGCCGCTTGCCACATTCCCCAGTTGCATCCATCTGTTTTGCCTTTCCAGGCTGACTGTTTGCCCAGATGCTCTGCCAGGAGCTGGAGGAAGAGGAGTCTGGCCTTAGTGCCAGGATGGGCAATGGGTCTGGTGGCATTACACAACTACACTCACTCTGTTTACTCGACGGAAAACCAAGTGGAAAGTTTGCAATTTCTAGTTTATTGGAAACAAGTAGTTCTCCAAACTGGGTGATTGGACGCTTAGACATGGACCAGTAAATGTGGGGAGAGTTGAAAAGGTTTGCCGTGTAATTTAGGGGCCAACATTATTCTCTCTCTCTCTCTCTCACACACACACACTCACATGGAAAATCTTGAGTAACATGCAATCCAAAAAAACCTCACCTTGAAAATGTAGTTGCTGAAATGCTTTTAGTTAAACCATATATCTCTCTCTACATACAGATATATATGGTTTAAAATATAAAAAGCATTTATATATGACATTAAACTAAAAGCATATATATATATATATGACATTAAATTTTATTTATTTGTGTGCATATTTGGGCACTTCAAGGTGTGTGTGTGTGTGTGTGTGTGTGTGTGTGTGTGTTGTGTGTGCACTCCGCCTTCTTTGGGACATGGTCAGGTCAGACTGAAGAATGTCAAAGCAGCTGGTCCATGAGCTTTGGATTTTCCTGGCTCGGCATCCCATGCTTGTAAGCATGTTGGAATCACAGACTCACGAGCCATTTTGTGTCTGGCTTTATGTGAGTTCTGAGGAATCAAACTTGGACCAGCATGCTTTGCAAGCAAGTGCCTTTAACCATCGAGCATTCTCCACAGCCCCAAATCTGAGTAACTTCTGTTTCACAAATACAACTCGAAGAGTAAATTTCCAAACAAGTGCTCCAACTTTGGATTTGGCCCTGGACCATTATGAAATCAACATGTAAACTTCACAGGTTGACGTCTTTGTTGATTATTACCGTTAAATGGGAGCATTTTAGAGCAGGAATGGAGACTTACAAGTCACATAATTAACACTTTTCATTTATGCATAAGGAAACTACAGAGCCACAGCCAGAGACACATCGACTCCTTTCACTTCTTACGCACGTGTCTTGCTACCAGCTAGTATTACATTTTCCCCACTGCCTCTGTGGATTTCTTTTTTCACAGATAAAATGAACACCAGTCTTCAGTTTTACTGCTTAAAAATCAGTTGGAAACAAAAGAATTGAAAAGAAGGACTCAATGAGATGTTTATACAGAAATTCTCATAGCAACATTATTCATAGTCAAAAGGTGGAAGTAACTGAAGTATGTATAGACAATGGACAAATAAAATGTGGCAGGCACATACAGTGGGGTGTTATTCAGCCTTTAAAAGGAAGACATTTCTAACTCGTACTACGGTACAGATGAGAAATCAGCCGCTCTAGATAAATACGGACTGTATACTGATTCCATTTGCGTAGTGCTGATTCCATGTGCGTAGTGCTGATTCCATTTGCGTAGTGCCCACGTTCTTAAAGACTGTAAGTAAAAGTGTACTGGGAAGAAACGGGAATGCAAAGTCATTGTTTAATGGGTAGAATTTCAGCTGGGGAAGATGAAAATGTTTTGGAGCTCAGGAGAGAGGTGGTGGTGTGACGGCACAACGTATAAGCAGTTCAGATGGTGCACCGCTTCCCTCACTGCTGTGACAGAATTGCCTGATAAAAGCAACTGCGCAGGGCAGGGTTTGTCTTGACTCACCGTGTGAGGGTACAGTCTGTCATGGCAGGGAAGGTGAGGTGGCAGGAACGGGAAGCTGCTTGCTCACATCTGTGTGGATAGGGAAGTGGAGAGAGGATGCTGGTGCACAGGTGAGCTCTTCTTTTCCTCCTCATTCTGTATGGGGAACCAGCCCATAGGAAGGTGCCGCCCATTGTCAGGATGGGAAAAGGAGCTTCCTTTTAAGCCAAGGCTCTCTGAAAACTCCCTCACAGACACACCCAGAGAGGAATCTTCTAGGCAATTCATCAAGTTGAGAATCCTGATTTACCACCACAGATGGTAACTTTTGTTTTATGTTTATTTTACCATATTTTTAAAGCACATGATTAACAAAAGCTATTTTTGTCATAGGTTTGAAGATTGACTGTACCTTTATTTCACTCTTTAAAACAAGAAGTCTCCATAAGCTTTTGAACATGTTTTCATGAAAATGATGCTTTGGGAATATGAAACTAACCTATAAAGAAAATTTGAATATGTACTTGATGCATTAAATGGCTTTACATTTTTAATTTATCAAATCTATTAGATAAAAGAGAAACTGGCAGGAGTGTATTCATTTCAGTGGACAGTTGGCATCCGCATTTGAGAGCAGGAGATCTCTGTAGAAGATCACTGCATCTGTGCACTTTGCACAAACATGCTCAGCACTCTTGTGAGGAAAGCTTCCAGGAGAATCGTGGTAGACCCTGAGTTGTCCACAAGGAAATCAGCAACTGGAAATTCTAGTGGCACATCTGGAGCTGCTCTGTGTTCTGGGGAAAGAGCAGTTCAGTGTCACGTCACAGCGTAGCATGCAGTTCACAGACCTCCAGACACATTTGCCACAGAAAAGCAATGAGAGTACCTAACTCTCTTTAGCCCTCTTCAGTCACAATTAGATAATTTCTTTCTGGGATTACTTCAGGGGTCATTGTGAACACTAGTGAAAGATTTTTATTTTTGGATGGAAAACTTCTATGTCAGTACAAATTATTCCTATTACTCATTTCTGTATGTCACTTTGAATATAAGTTTTCTTTTAAAAAAGTTTTAAAATTTATTTGAGGAAGTTAGAGCGAGAAAGAGAAAATGGGCAGTCCAGGGCCTCTAGCCATTGCAAAAGAACTCCAGACGCATGCGACAACTTCTGCATTTGGCCTATGTGGGTCCTGGGGAATCAAACCTGGGTCCCTTTGGTTTTATAGGCAAGCACCTACACCACTCTCCAGCCCAGAATATAAGTTTTCTAATGATTAATAATATTGTTTAAAAATTTCTCATTCAGTCAATGTTTAAATTTAGCTTCTCACAATTTGATAATGTAAATTGAGGTTCTTTCTTCAAATGTTTAGAACTTAGGACATATCTGAAAGGTAAATTTGGCATTTAACCAACATTGTACTATTGTAAGCTCTGCAGAAGCTCCCAGAAGAGTAGCTTCAGGCCCTCTTTGCCTTCGACATCATTAACAAAACTAACAGCAAAGTGCTAATTCCAGAAGTGCCCTGTTGTTGGTGTGTGAGACATAAAGAGAGGTCTGCCTGTCAGCTGTCAGGGCTGTTTCCATCAGTGACACATAAAGCTCTGCTCAATTTGCCTTCTAAAGAAGGTCCAACTGGCCCGAGTATTTTAGAACAAGACATGATGTAAGACATCCATGATTAGGGCACCTCTATGACTATTTTAAGTCATAAAGGAACAGAGAACAAGGATGCTTCAGGGATAAACAAAACAGCAACAACACAAAAGGTTTGCGCAGTGAAATGACGGTGCAGCCTCCTTTCTCCTTGACAGGAAGAAAAACCACTCTCCTTGTTTGTTCTGGTGCTAGAGGCAGCTGGGCGGCTTGCTAGCTTTGTCTGTGCCAGGCCTGTGGGTGCTCCCACCCAGACGTGGGTTCTCATCTGCCCACCTCTGTGCCACAGAAAGCCAAGCATGCGTCTCCGGGTAAGGGACTGCTTTTCAAACTGGGTTCCCATCAGATTCCTGTTGGATAACTTTCACAGAGAAGTTTTGAATTTTTATTGTATGTGTTCATTATGTGTACATATGTTTGTGTGCGGGTGGGGGATGTTTAGGCGTGTGCATGGGGGCGAGGGCAACTTCTGGTGGTGTTCCTCAGCAACTCCAGCCTCGTTCTTTTTTGAGACAGGGTCTCTCATTGGCACGGAGCTCGCCACATAGGTTAGCGTGGCTGGCCAGTGATCACCAGACATCCTCCTGTCTCTGTCTTTCCCATGCTGGCAGTACAAACTGGTGCCATCATGCCTAACTTTGTTTAATATAGCTTCTCAAATTCAGGTCTTCATGTTGCAAGGCAAGCACTTTGCTAACTGAGCTATCTCCCCAACCCCCAATTTAAAAACAATTTTTAATGCTTCAGTTGTAGTCTTCCTTTCTACTTCCAGGCACAAGCAGATAAAAGAACGCTGGGTGCTTGCCCTGTATCCGCTTCCTTGCTCTCCGTCCTCATATGGTCTTATTGGGCTCATATTGTTTGGGGAAGAAATTTGCCCTGTGGAAAACCTCTTCCTGTCACCTTTTCTTCACCTCCCTCCTGCCCTCTTCACGATCCTCATCAGGTTTGTAGCTGGAAGGGGTCATAGGGCACTTGGGGGTCACTGACACCTAAGTGAAAGTTGCTGGAGGAGCCCCTGAAACAGCTCTTTAGACAGGAAACCAGCTCTGCGCCTTTCCCTTCTGCAGGCTCAACATGGGTGAGGGAGCACAGCAGTATAGTGGAACCCCAAGGAAGGGGCCCCTGAGGACGCAGAGAGTGAGATATAAGTCAGCTGATCCGTACCCACTACTTGCAGCTATATTATTAGCTCTGCAGTGCTTAGTTCCAGACCTGTGATCACAACGGCATTAATATTAATGATGCCCCATATTTGTTTAACATCTCCTTTTTAGCTTCCTGCTACTTCAGCATAAGTTCACTTCTTATTCACAGGAATATCTGAGAGCAGAAAATTTCAGAAGCAAAAAACACTAGCGCTTTTAATGAATGGTATTTCCCTAGGCTAACTTGCTTAATTATGAGGATGTTTAGTTAATATACAAATTATGAAGCTTGAAATAATTGGCTCTGATCAGCATCCTCATTATTATCATTAAAGAGATTCTTATTCAGAACTCATTTGCATGAGGGAGCCTGCTCAGCTATTTACCTAGTGAATGGTTTTCTTCGCTGGGAGCTTCTCTCAGGCTTGAAAACCGTTGAGGAAAGTCTTTATGGATGAGTCTCTCAGAGCTGTTACCATACGTTGGAGCTGTTTTTGTAAGGGTTGTGACAAGTAGTCTTTAAGTAAGACTAGTTATTTATGAATATTTCATGTTCTTTAATATCTTTATATAGTAAAGCAAATTCAAAGTTGTCACATCACTTTCTCGTTTATAATAATGTCATTCTCCCTCCAGTTCCTCTGTGATTTGTGGGGAAATGGCGGAGTTGTGGTTAACAATCTGGGAATTGCTTCTCACTCTGGGCAAGCTCATGGTGTCCCACATTGTGAATATCATCTGTTCTGTTTCTTGAGGCAGAAAGAAAAGAGTTGACAACTGCTTTATGCACAAAGGACAAAACTCCTCCACGACTTCCTCTGCAGCCCCTCATCGATCAATGGCTGCTGGGAGCTCTGTTCCTGTGATTCTCTATGGGCATGGGGCAGGGATTGAGTAACAGCTGCGAGGAATATAGCATTACCTCAAGGGCAAGGGCTTTGAGGTTTTGTGTTTACCAGAACTGTGTGTGGGGGGGGGGGTAGATAAAAGTTGAAAACCATTTGCATAGAACCTTCAGGTAACAAGTCTTTCTCAACCATGCTTGTCAAGGAACTGGTCATGATGTCAGAATTTCCACCCATTTGCGAAGTTTCATGGGTCTGTGTCAGACGCAGTGAAGGGGGAATAAAGCCATTGCTGTCCTGGCCTTTGGGTTAGGCCCTCTTTGCCTCACTGCCTCTTCTCCTGTCTTACTTACTTGCTGACTTGGGCCTTTACTCTTGGGCTCCATATTCCCTAGGTCCATCTGGGAATTGTGTCAATGTGTATTTTCTTCAGCCCCATATTAGTTTGGATTAGGTTCAGTTGCAAGTGGCAGCGGACTCTCAGATGACCAAGGGTTAAAAATAAGAAGTCCAATGCATCTTTAAGTGATCTAAACTTAGTGTCATGAATAAAAGACTGCTATGACTCTTTCTAGTTTCCTGAACCACGCTCCCTGGAGGGGTCTACATTTCCATGTTCAAAGTAAGACAGAAAGGAGTACCTTAAACATCTTCATTATGTAGGAGGACGCTGAAAAAAGATCTTTTTCACTGGGTTCGTGGGATTCATGGATATCTCAAAAATAAATCAATGAACAAATAGATAAGCACATAAATAAATAAAAAGTCAGAATTCTTCTAGGTAGGAAGAGAGGGGCTAGGGAGAAGCAATCTACCCATCCCTGTGGCCATTTGCAAACAACTGGAAGTAAGGGTGGAGCTAGGTGTGGACACACTGCCTTCACCTCAAAGGCTCTAACCTTTTGCACGACTTAGAACCTAAAGCACTTTCTCCACTTCCCAGGGATTTATGCAAGCCAGATGGTGGCCAGTTCCCAGCTGCAGGAATTTACATTTTCGTCATTGCTTTGGCATATCTGAGTCTGTGGACAAAGGGCTCTGATTTATCTTCTTTGGCTTCTAGGCCCACTTTTCCTTAGTGAAATTGCTTCCAGGTAGGACACAAGGCTCTTTTCTCCAGCATACTGGGTACTTGATTATGTTAAAAGAGTACTGGATGTCCTTGGAGTGTGGATCCCATTCTAGAGCAGAGGTCAGTTGCCCAATCATATGATACACTAAAGAACTCCGGTTTCCACTTAGAGATAGATTTCTTTCTTTAAATCCTAAGCCAAGGGCTGGAGAAATGGCTTAGCAGTTAAGGCACATGCCTGTGAAGCTTAAGGATCCAGGTTCAATTCTCCAGGTCCCACATAAGCCCGATGCACATGGTGGTGCATGCATCTGGAGTTCATTTGCAGTGGCTAGAGGCCCTGGTGCACCCATTCTCTCTCTCTCTCCCTCTAATAAATAAATAAATAAATTAGAATAAAAAATCCTAAACTAAGACATGTAGTTGAGAAGTAAAATTTCTAAAACTTCCGGCTCCATCAACAGTGCTGCCTTAGGGATTATCAGTGACATTAGCAGGCCCTGGAGATTTGTTTAAAATGGAACAGAGGTAGCTTTTTTGCCACTATCCCCCAAAGCCAGAATCTCAAAGGATATCCCTGTCCAGTGAGGCCTAATGTCGCATTAATGAGAAGTCATAGTAGGCTTATCAATTCGAGAATTTCAGTCCAAATTTACTGAGTTTTCCATAAATATAGGATATTTAAAATATCCAATAGCAGTTGTTCTGTAAGAGGGAGCGGGACTATGGGCATAGATCAAGCTATGAGGATGTGGTAATTCTCAAAGTAAAAATACTACCTGTAACTACTAGTAAGGTGAAGAAGGAGATTCTCATTTTACTCATTGAACTGGTTCATTTAACTGCCAGGACAGTTGAGGGTATTTGGGTGAAGCAGTTCTTCGTCTTCTGGTCTCTAGGAGATTTTGCTATCTCAAAGGCTGATAAGTCTTTCTGCTTTATTGACAAGTGTAGGAGAGTGAAAGTACCACAATACCACAGATGAGAGATGTCTTAACGACTCTCAACAATTCCCATATGAATCTCTTTAAATCAACTCACTTCAAGTCACTGCAATACATCAGAAGACTTCAATTTAATTAAACCCTGATCAATTCTGAGGAGGCACAAATAAAAAAGCTATTCTTACTGGGAGGACCACATATGTATTATGCACATGACAGAAAAATACGAGTCAGGCTATTCTAAATGCTGAGATGTTTGTCCCAGAACATGCTGTGTCTATACTTGTAGTGTTTGCTTTATTTTAATTGGATTTGTGGAAAAGCTCCTGAAATCAGCTCTCAAGAGATGCCCGATGGCTGATAATGACAGAGAAATACATCAATGTGGCATCAAAATTTTATTTATACATGTACAGAATATTATATATGAAGTAATAGTGATTGTCACTGGGCAAGGAGCGTTCAGTGCTTTTATTTCTTATACTTTTCTGTAGTTTTGGAATTATTCACAATGGATACATATTATTTAATCTATTATAAACCTAAAATGAAGTCTATGACTTTTTAAACATTGGTCAATAAATCTGGGCATCAATAAAGTCCTGGAAGTTGCTCATAACACTTCTAATGTTTTCCTTGTTCAATTTTTTCTCTTTATTAAATTTTCTTTTAAAAATTGAGAAAAATACGTTTTGTAAGCAGAGTACAAATAATAACAATTGAGTCCTGTTTTCAAATGGGAAAGAAATACATTTCTAATGGCTTCAAGACAGAATGCACTTTGTTCACACCACAGCCCACTTGGATCTGTCAAGACCATGGACATGTGGGGCCTGGTGCTCATTCCATGCTGGGGTTTGAGCCTAATGCTAGTCATTTCCGGTGCCCTGGACACACCTTTCCACAAGAGGTCATTCTGGGGTGACTTTGGGTGGGGAGAGTGACTTAAGAGAAGGTCTGTCATGATAGTCAAACATCATCAGGAAGACTTCTTGGAGCTCAGCAGTTGGAAGACTGAGTTGGGCTTCGGCTTGTTGCCCATACTGAAGGGCGAGGAGGCCACATGGAGGCCATTTTCAGAGTCAAGTCACAGGTTTTCTAGTGGGTAAGTGTCTCTTCAGACTCAACTGTAAGAGCAGGGTTGGTGATTGTTTCTACTTCAAAACAAATTTCTGTAAGGATAATCTGAGAAAACACAAGTGTTTTGCATAATGCCAAGCACAAACTGGACTGTCAGTAGATGCCAGCTAGAAACAATAACACTGGCAGTTTGTTTATATCAGATCAGTGATATCCTTTGCGGTATCATTTATTTTTTAACTCCTCCTGCTGACTCCACTGTGCATAATAGTGACAGTGTTCCTAGGAGAACTGAGATGTGAGAGGGAGCATTAACTTGTTTATATCGTTTTGACAGGAGTGTCAACTTGAGTCTTAGCACTGAGAAGTTGAGAGGAGGCAGAACAGAGACAAAGGTTAACTTACAGGGGAATACTGGTTCCTCTGTGACCGGCCTTCTTTTTCTTTCATGGGTCAAGTTGTATGCTTCATGTAGCTGGTTACATGTTCTTTCTGAACTTGATAACTATGGAATTTAGAACAACTGCTGCAATTTTATATGTATATGTGAATTAAAATTTATGAGAACCAAGGAAATATCAAATGGAAAAGAAACTAGGTATTTCACGCTGTTGTGACTGATTGCTGAGAAGAGGGGTTCCTAAGTATCTAGAAAGATCTTGTCTTCAGATTGCTCCAAGAATATGCTTAAATTTCTTCTATAGAAAACAATGGCGCTGAATGTTGAGTGCGGTTTATGTAAGCTTGCCTGTATTGGGCTGGGTTTTAGCTCAGTGGTATAGCATTTGCTCAGCATGTAAGAGGCTCTGAGTGCCATCTCCACACTACAGAGAAAAGGCCAGTTTGGAAGTCCAGGATCTTAGCTCTCTGTCACAAAATGACAAGTGAGTGTCATGAATCACCAGATAAGTGTACTGCATCTTTGGAAGTTTTGCTGCTCTCTCTCTCTTTTTTAATTTCATTTATTTATTTATTTATTTATTTGAGAGAGAGAGAAAGAGAGAGAGAGAGAATGGGCACACCAGTGCCTCCAGCCATTGCAAACGAACTCTAGATGCATGCACCCCTTGTGCATCTGGCTTACATGGGTCCTGGACAATTGAACCGGGATCCTTTGGCTTTGCAGGCAAACACCTTATCTGCTAAGCCATCTCTCCAGCCCTGCTCTGATTTTTTTAAGTGACAGCTCATTAACGGCCTGTCCTTGGTAAACCTACGTGAAGGACTCTTGACACATGGCTCCCTCCCGAACTTCTCCATTGAGTTTTCTACCTTTGTGATGTGTGCTTCTATTCTAAGACTTGGGAAAGACTTTGTCTGAGTCTTTGAGGTTCAGCTCTACGTCCATGTCAGGTGAGATTTACACATTCACAAATGCATAGTTCACATACCAAAGTCTAAAAAAAGGTGCAGCTTTTCCATAGAGTGTTGTCCAAGTAGCTCCCAGTTTTTACGTGCTTGCATGTGAGTGGAGAAAAATAGACACATTTGCTACTTTCCTTCGATGTAAGCAAAGCATCTGAAGATAGTAACTGGAGGAGAACTGACCTTGGCTCCTGGTTGTGGAGCTCTCATCCCATCGTCATTGAGTCTCATGTGCTGAGCAGGAGGATGCCATTAGGTTGGGAGAACATGGGGCAGAGTGGAACTGCTCAATTCATGGCCAAACAGGAAACAGAGGCATGAGAGAGAGAGAGAGAGAGAGAGAGAGAGAAGGTGTTCCACTCACTTTCTTATTTTCCTTCTTTTGTTCCATTCAGGCTCCCATCCATACAATGGTGCCATCCACGTTTGGTGAGTGATCACCCCTTTAGTTACTTTTCTTTTAAAAAACATTTTATTCATTTATTTATTTGAGAGAGTGAGAAGAGGCAGAGAGAAAAGAGAAAATGGACATGTCAGGGCCTCCAGCCACTGCAAACGAACTCCAGATGCATGCACCCCCTTGTGCATCTGGCTAACTTGGGTCCTGGGGAATTGAACTGGGGTCTTAGGCTTTGCAGGCAAACGCCTTAACTGCTAAGCCATTTTCCCAGCCCTGTCAGTTAATTTTCTCTGGACTCACCCACACAGACATAGCCAGAGGTATTCTCGTCATCTTTTAGGCACTTCTACTACAATCAAGTTGACAATGCACACTCACCATTAAAGTGGACACTATTGTAAACAAACCACCATGACAGGAGATGGTTTGTGTTAGAGCGGAAGGGGACTGCTTGCTTCTGAAGATAAACAGGAAGGGTGACCGGATAACGTGACAACTCAGGAGATCCCGCACTGAGAGATGGATCATTGTGCAGACATCTAGGAAAAAGGTTCCAGAAGGACGGTTATGAATGGGATGCTCCAAGGGAGAGGTCAGCCTGGTTCTCAGGAGAACAAGCATGGTCATGGCTGAAGCACAGCAGTGGGTGTTTAAGGCAGAGAGGAAGCAAAGGCCAGTGCTCCTAGGGGCCGAGAGCCATGGGTGTGATCTTCCTTAGAGGGTGTGTGATGAACGCACTTAGGCATGTGTGCAGAGGTCAGAGGACATGTTCTTTCACACACGACATGGCTTTTAGACTGGGTCTCTCGCTGGCTTGGAACTCTCCAAGTAGCTTAGACTAGCTAGCCAGTGAAGTCCACAGATCTGTGTGTCTGCGTCGCCATCATTGGGACTGCAGGTGTTTGTCTCTGTGCCTGGCTTTTTCACAGGGGTTCTGGGGCTTGAAGCAGGGCTCTGTGCTCATAAGGTGAGCACTACCAACTGAGCTGTCTTCTCAGCCCCTTCCCTGTATTTCAGGAACTTCTACATCTGACTCCTTTGTGGAGATTGGCTGGAAGGAAGACAAGCATTTGAATAAGGGTGATTTTTTTAAAACTTAAACTTTTGAGTGGCTCATAGTTGCTGTCTCGCCCTCTTTCCCCACAAGTAAACACTAATAACACGAGGGCAAGGATCACATCTGCTTTGGTAGTCACTTTATTCCTGCACCAAGACCTTATCAGGCACATGGGAAATGTTTAGTAAATATCTGTGAGTGACAGGAACCAGAGTCACACCATTAGCATAGGGGTTGAATCTGGGTGTAAAGGGAGTGGATATCAGCAAACTAGCTGCCTGCAGAAAAGGGAGTGGTTGAGAGCCCTCACCGCCCACTGAGGTTTGGACAGTTGGACTGGCTTCTGGGCAATGTTGATTTTCACAAGGCCTCAAATTCAATTGACAGTTTGAAATAAATCAGAGTAGATTTTGATATTTTTCCAAAGATTGTAAAAATGCCAGTACATGATGGAAATTCTTCATGTCTGGCAACATTTAGACATGGTCTGTTTCAGTATTTTGGCAGGGTGTAACCCGAGGGGCTTCCCTAATTTCAACACTGCAAGCTTTTGGGGAAGAGTATGCAGAAGTATTAATGAAAGGGTCCTTTGACAGAGAAAATGGATGTAATAGCCTTTCAGATGGTCTTATTGCATGGCTAGTTTCCCTAGTAACAGTCACTATGGAAGTCTTCATTTCTGATGATTTCTTACCTGATAGAAAAGAACAAAATAAAATGCCACTTTCCTTCATTGTCTGAAAATTCTCCAAGTGACTCAATCATTTTTTTAAAGTTATTGAGGGCGAGTCATGAAATCTGAGAAATGAAGCCGAGAGCCCCTGCCACTGCTTCTAGATGGGTCTCCCTGATGCTCACTGCCCTGCTTCTGCCTGTCACCTCAGCACCGCTACATGGTCCTGAGGGAGGCTCAAGTCACAGTGTCACTGGTGTCATTCCTGCCACCTCTGCTGAGATCCTGCGGTTCTGTGAGTGATGCTGTGAATGGAAGGGATTTGCATCGTGCCGTGCTCTCACAACTGCTCTGATGTCAGGTTCCATGGTCACACCATTCTCAAGTCCAGCAGCCTGCAGCATGGAAGGAGGAAGGATGCGCTCACGGTGCAGAATCATTGGCTCTTTATTTGCAAAGGAGTTTGGCACATTGGCTAATGCAAAGCACACAGGATAAATAGCGGCAGTCCCACAGATGCTGACATCCACTTCCTGACATAACGGACATCAGCAAAAGGTAAGGAAAGTTAAACGTGAGAGTCATGCTCCCTAATGGCCCTTTCACTCCAAAGAAACCTCCAGGGGTTTTTACAAAATGATGACTTAATGAATTTTTCTTCCTTCCTTCCTTCCTTCCTTCCTTCCTTCCTTCCTTCCTTCCTTCCTTCCTTTCTTTCTTTCTTTCTTTCTTTCTTTCTTTCTTTCTTTCTTTCTTTCTTTCTTTCTTTCTTTCTTTCTTTCTAGTCCAGGCTGGCCTTGAACTCACAACAATTCTCCTACCTCAGCCTCCTGAGTGCTGGGATTAAAGACATATGCCACCACACCCGGCAACCTTAATGAATTTTGTGAACATGTGTTTGTGTGGCTTTCCCCTGGGAAATAGGGCCCAGCTTTCCCAGGCGCAGGCTGAGGGACTTCACAATGGGCTAGTTAATGAATGTCTTAGTAGTGTTTGCCTTTCACTGATTTCACTAAAAATTGATGGGACTGTGCTGTATAAGTTACATGTGAAATCAGCCAAATTACTTTATCTAACAGTGCTCTGTATGAGTGTCAGAGACATTCAGGGATAATTATGATGCTGACGGTGATGGGGATGACTTTAGGGATATTGGGCAAGAGTCAGTCATTAGTTGGAATTGGAGAAAATCTCAGAACAGTGAAGACAAAAAAAAAAAACAACACTGAAGTGAAGTAAATAGGAGATTCGCGGTAGATATGGTTAAAGCCTAGAATGTGCTGCCTCCAAGTTAATGACTTGAATCTTCCCCAGTGTCCCTCAGGTCATCAGTATCACCCTCATCACTGTAATTACTTTTGAATTCTCTTAAACTCACACTGCGCATGGAGGGACAGTCTGCACTTCGGTGCTTTCTCTTGCTCTAAATTTGGGCTTAGCTAGAGCTTGTTAACGGTGTCATCTAGCTTTTAATTGGTCAGCTGTCAAAATCTTGGATAATACGAATCATCTATCTAAGCAAAATTGGAGCCTGTCCGTGTCAGAGTGAAGTTTAGAGCGGGGACGAGGCAAAGGTCTGTGTGATGGGCAAGCAGTGGGGCCAGGACACATCACAGGCCTGCTCCAGCCCTTCCCAGTCCTTCTGCTCATCAGGGCAGTCGGCCTGTCACTGTCCAAACGGTGCCCGAGGCAAAGGGTTAGTGGCACTCATGGTGACATATCCTTCGGCTGCAGCTGCAGCAATGACCTGGGAGTCACATCACATTGTTAGGATGGACGGGTGGAAGAGACAGCAAGGTTTTGGTCAGACGTGGCAAATAGAGGCATGACGATATGACCAGAATGGTCATTTAAATTTGAGCTCTTATCATCTTCTGTCTATGACCCTCAAGTTCTTAGTGAGCGAACCCACTTCATGTGTTATGCTTCCCTCAGGCTTTCCTTCCCGCTTGGTGATGTAGGCCTTGCTGGCGTTATGAGAGGCATGGACAAGGGGTCGGCCTTTGTAAAGCAAATGCAGTAATAGCCATAAGTGAAAGTGATCTCGGGTGACTTTTAAAAAATGGACCCAGGCTGGAGACGTGGTTCAGCAGTTAAATGCTTGTCTGCAAAGCAAGGACCCAGGGACAAGCCTCCGAAGCCTAAGGATCCAGGTTCGATTCCCCAGTACTCAAGTAATGTCAGATGGACATGGTGGCACATGTGTCTGGAGTTTGTTTGCACTGGCTAGAGGCCGTGGCATGCTGATTCTCTCTCTTTCTCTCTCTCTCCTTCTCTGTCTGCCTCTTTCTCTTTCTCATGCCCTCTCAAATAAATAATCAATATTTTAAAATTTAAAAAATGAACCCAAACAGTAGGATGAAATCAAATACAGCAAGATGAGAAGAAATGGATAAGGGTGCTGAAAGTAGCCAAAATGTGACAATAAGAGGATGTCAGAACCACACTGGGCAAGTGCCAGCATAGGACAGAAAAGGAAAGGACCACTCTATGGCTTGTCTCATTGTGTATGACCCAGCAGCTGTGCCCACGGTATAAACCCAAGAGAACCGGAAGCATGCCCATGCAAAACCCTATGTGCAAACTTCTTAGAACCCAAGACAGAAACACCCCAAGTGTTAGTGATGACATAAAGCCAGAGGCCCTACACCAGAGCGCCGTTCCATGCTGTCTTTACTGTATCCTGTACACTTTATGCCTATGCAAAAGAGGTAGACTAGGCACCCCTACAGAGACAGTAGTAGGTTGCCCGGGAGCAAGAGGAGGAAGGATTAATGAAATCACTGCCCTATGGTAGACTATTTCTTTTGGGGATAATAAAAATGTTCCAAAATTAGAGACTTGTAATAGCTGTAACACTCAGTAGATAAACCACTGAACTGTACATTTTAAAATACTGATTGCTATGGTATGTGTGTTGCTATTAAATAACACTATTATTTCTCTGGAGTGTTTAGGGTCTTCTATAGGGATGGGATGTAGGAGTATGTCCAAACTATAGGTCCGGTGTGGTGGGACAGTAGAAAAAAAAGAAAGAGGTAAATGGAGAAATACCCCTTAGCCTTGCTCCAACAGCACACCTCCCCCAGCAAGGCTCCACCTCCCAAATTGCTACCTGTTCATTCAAAACACAAGTTTATGGGGGATTCTGATTCAAGCCACTACATTCTTCCCTGAGCCCTTATAAACTGATGACTACCTGTGATGTAAAATGCAGTGAATTTGCCCAACTTTCAAATTCCCCATAGTTTTTATAAGTCCCAACCATGGTCATACATCCCCATAGTCTAAGTTCTATTAACGGTGATCCCTGTAAAACCAAAACACCAGTTACATACTTCCAATATATGATGGTGCAGAGTAAACATTCCCTTGTACAAAGAATGAATAGTAAGGTTAGACTAGATCAATGCGAGATCAGTAACCAACAGGCAAACATCAAATACCTGTAGTTCCAACATCTGGAACTCATGATCAAGTCTCTGAAGTTCCGATTCTGCCCCACCAGCTGGGCTGCTCAAAACTCAGGGGAACTCCATCCCAAGGCATCAGCTCTCCTTGGAAGCTGTCCCACAGTCCCGGCATCTCCCTATTCCTTGGCTCTTCATTGTAACCCATGGTTTATCTTCATAGCTCTGTACAATGGCCTTCCTGGGCTTCTATACAGGGATTTCAACCCTGCTTCACGGTGCCACATCTTAGTGCCTCCTGGAACTGTGCGCACTTCATGATCTTTTGTACTGCATAGCAGGTGGGTTATCACAGCAAAATCTGTAAAAGCAGGGGTGGTGAGAATGAAGCTTGACCTTCATCCATTTTTCTTCAAACCTTCTCCTTTCAAAAGAATTTCATTCTTATTAGCTTGAGCCATCCATGGGTTGGGTTTTATCCTCAGGGCATCTTTGCCATTGTTCCAATCAAAAAGGTGGGCCCCATCTCAATGGTGCTGTTTTCTCAAACAATTGCAGTGGAACAGAGTTATTGTCTCTAGCCTAAAACTTCCATTTCCTTCTGTACCATGGCCTCCTGCTCACACCAATCCACTCCTTCAAAATTCAACTCTGCTCAAGTTCTCAGGACGTGGTCAGAGTGCAGCCAGCCTTGCAACCAGTTCTAATGAAGTTCTTTCCTTCCCCTCCAACATACTAAGCCGGGCCTTCCCAGTCCACAATTCTCTCTGCATGGAACATTCTAGAACTCTCCCCAGCATTGTCCTTCAAGCTCTGCTTACAACACTGCCAGGATCTTCCAGTCCACAGTACCCAATCCTTCCATACTCATGCTGCAGACACATTCCAAAAGACCAGAAACGGCAAAGTCAGATTTAGTCCAGTTATGACCCCACTTCTTGGTACTGGTTTTGTGCTGCAGTTACCTTTGTGTTGCTGGGACAAATACCTGATCAGCTTATGCGAGGAATAGGTTTATTTCAGGCTTATGGTTTTCCAGGGAAGCTTCATCATGGCAGCAGCAGCTGGCTCACTTCATCATACATGCACAGCAGAGAGAATACACAGCAAGCACCAGGAAACATAAGCTGACTCTGCACAAACAGGCCTGGACTCAACACCAAGGCCTGTCCTTGGTGACACACTTCCTCCAGCAGGACTCCCCTTACCAAATGCTCTACTAGGAGGGCCTAGTGGGAAATGTAATCACAAACTCCTGAGGCTATATGGATATTAGATTCAAACCACCACGCATGTGACTTTGGCTTATGCAGATTCCCTCTAAACCTGATTCTACCTTATAGCATTCTTACTACAAACTTTGCCTTCTCTTCAGTGAGTTCATTATTCACCTTGTCTCAATTCTCATTTCTTAAAACAGGAGGCTAATTAATTCTGCTCCTGTTTGCATTCCAAACCCTGGATTATAAAGCACTGGTTAACAAGCCAGTGGACCTACTTCTTTAGATTATATGCCTATGCAAAGAAACGTTAGCATCGCTAAGAGCAGAAGAGTCGTTTATGAGCGTACAGTGAGCACCATGGATGAACAGCGGAAAATGTTCCAAAACGTGGTGTGAAGCATACGGGAGCTAGAGGTGTAGCCCTTGTCTGCCAGCCCTCCTAATTTAATTCTGAAGAGATGTGAAGTCTTGCTCTGTCCACTGCTTTCAAAAATGTTCATTCCCTTGGTTTGTTCTTAGCTGCAAAGTGAATTCTGAGTCAGCCTGAGAAAGAGTGAGACCCTGCCTCAAAAAAAAAAAAAATTACTACAAATGTTCTAAATAATTCAATAAAAACAACGAAAAGGATCTTAGACTAGACCCAAAGCCAACTCATACCCAATAGTGGCTAAGTAAAATGTCTTTATGTTTTGGTTCACATAAAAGAACCCATGAGTGTTACCCTGAGTAACACAATCATTGTGTAAAAAAGTATGTACTTGATAATCCCACCTTCTAGTTCTATATATCAAACAACTCAAAGTAGAGACTCAGACACTTGCATACTAATGGCCACAGTGTCATTAATACAAATAATTAATAATGCCAATAATACTCAAATAGTAGAAGCAATTAAAATATCCATCGATGGAGGAGTAGATAAACAAATATGGCGCAATGAAATAATATTCAGTTCTGATACATGCTCTATATAACATGACGAAACCTTGAAAACATGCTGAGTGACGTAAGAAGGCACAACAGGACCAACACTGTATGATTTCATTTATGTAAGGCACCTTGGGTCAGAATTTCTAGAAACAGAAAGACTGGAGATTAACAGGGCCTTGGGGGAAGGTCTCAGGGGAGTTGCTATTTAATTGGAGTTTCTGCTTGGGATGATGACGACGCTCTGGAGATGAGGAGTGCGATGCTTGTGCAACCTTGTGAATGCACTTAACCTGCTGAGCTGGACACTTGAAAATGCCCAAAGTGGTCATTTTTGTCATGTACACACACACACACACCCAGGAAGAACAACAACAACTCTGCAGTCTGCAGCAGTGCTTCTTGGTGAGAATCACTCCTTTTTTTTTTTTTTTTTTTTTTTTTTTTATGAAATCATCAGCAATGTGTTATCCCCACTGGACCTTCTTGCAGTGGCGCTGCTGTGGAAATGAGACATGTTGTTCTATCCCCAGGGCATCCTCTGCTGTGCAGAGGAAAGAGGCTTTTCCACATGCTTTAGTCTAGCCCAAAAATCAGGCTCGCCTGTGGTGTCTTGACAATTACATTACTGTTAGAACATCTGAGCAGTCGTATGCAGTAACACATTTCCTTCAGAAAAAAAAATATATAAATATACACATACATATATATCGTTCATTCTGATTTTTATTCTGTGTTAGTTTTCACATCTAATAAAGTTTGGTTGGCTCATGTGAAATTGTACAAGTTATTTAAAACAAGGAGCCATGAATATCACACAGAAGCAAGATTTCTTTGTCACCTCCACCCTGGCTGTTTTCTGTGCTATTACTTTCCTTTGAATGATGAGGTTTTCTATAATAAAAATGAAATGTCACTCTCTTCGACTTGCTTTTTAAGATATGATTTCTGGCGTGTGACTAAAGAGGCTGTTTATGACCACAAATAGCAGCAGCTCAGATTTTCCATGGGGGAGGAGTAAATGTGGAGCCTTGCCTGTACAAGGAATGATGGTCCCAACCATGACTCCTCCCTGCTGGTGTCATTATTGCCATGCAATGGACATGCAATGCCACTGAAAACTGGCAGATCAGCCAGGGTCTAATGCTTCTGAGTACAACAGAGCTTAAATGCTTTAAATCTGTGCTTAGTTTTATGGTGATGATTTGTATCATCACTTCCCTCAGTATTTTTGTTTTATTGTTTAATTCTTATTTCTGGGTAGAAATCTTTGAAATAACATGAAGCTCAGTAATCACCCTCCTCCTTTTTTTTTTTTTTTTGGTTTTTCATTTTTCAGTTTTTCAAGGTAGGGTCTCATACTAGTCCAGGCTGACCTGGAATTCACTATGTAATCTCAGGGTGGCCTCGAAATCATGGCGATCCTCCTACCTTTGCCTCCCAAGTGCCAGGATTAAAGGTGTGCACCATCACGCCGGGCTACCCTCCTCCCTTTTTAATGATTTTCTTTTTCTCTCACTCAGTCCACTTGCTTCCCTTTCTTTCTATCACTCCCAGAGCCAAATGACACTTTCCTGCTGAGAAATTTTTAAAGGAGCTCCCCCGCTCTGGCAAACAAGGGCTGCCATCATTTGGGGGCGAGCAAATCTACCACAGCTTACACAGATCTAGAGTTGATAGTGGTTAATTGACAGCCGGAAGGACTGGGTCTCCTGGCAGAATTGGAGGGAGGGTGAGCCCTGTGGGCTTCATTTGGGCAGAGATAAAACCGGTTTTCATTTGGTACTCATGGAGAAAGCATAATTAACCTTTTAGAAGTTTAAGGATGATCAAATTGTTATTCATTTTGCAAATGAGAAGAAGAGCTTCCCTTCCTGCCAACAAAATGCCAGTGCAGATTTCAAGGTCACTTGATGATCTCTTTGAGGGAAAGAGAGAGTAACACACGCACACACATGCACATACACGCACACGCACAGATTGAGAAATGTCACCACGAAAACACTCAGGAATGAAAAGGAACAAATATTCTTTCCTGTCACGCTCCATGACAAAAATCAGTGCTAATGTTTATCCCACACTCACGTGGGCCTGTGGGATGACAATGTGCTTGCCTGGCCAGAGAAAACAACATGACTCCAGCTGGTATCGCCTAAGCCCTGGCGTGTCCCAGCGCTTCTTTAGCAGTCACAGGGAAGGGCTTTTTGAGGTTTCAACACCGTCTAAAGACGGCCTGTATAGCATTGCTACCACACGGGAACTGTGTTGTGTGAATAATAAATGCTAGTGCTTACTTTTTTTTTTCTTTTAAAAAGGACATAGCCAAGTCTGTGCATGAAAGGAAGTGGCTTTTACTAGGATCGTGCTTTAAAAGTGACTGTGCTGGTGTCGTGAATGACCTTATTCTGCAGCTATGTGCTTTGCCACATCACGAACAACATGGCCCTTGTTTACTGTTCATCTTCCGTTGCTTTGAGAAGGAATGCACTGGAGCTATTTCCATTCAAGAATTACAAAAGAAGGATGATAATTTCAAACACAGAGAGAGCACCAGTTTTTACCATTTTGACTCATAGGCGTTAATATTCGATGTGTTTCCTAGTCTGTTTATCCATCCATGTAGCCATTACGAGTATTCCCTCTGCTGCACAGGGAACGGGGGCAAATGCACGTCTATATTCTGCCCTATGCAGTTTCTATTTTGGGCTGGAGAGACGGCTTAGCACAAAGCCAAAGGCATCAGATTCAATTCCCCACTACCCACATCAAGCCAGTAGCACATGCATCTGGAATTCATTTGCAGTGGCTGGAGGCCCTGGCATGCCCATTCTCTCTCTCTCTCTCTCTTAATAAATAAATAAATAAATAAATAAATAAATAAATAAATAAATAAATTCTATTTTAATGAAGCTGGGAGCAGTTTGTTTCTAGTTCCTGGTTTATATGTCCTCAGAGCACATTTACTCATGAAACAATGATGGTGTTACAAACACAATCCACCGTCCATATTACAAACCCTTATTTAAATTTTGCCAATGGCCTGCACATCCGCTCCCTTGTTCACAGGGAATCTTGTTTTTCATTTAGTTGTGCTGGCTCTTTAGTGTTCTTTCAGAAACGACCTGTGAAGGCTCGTAGCTTTGTCTTTCACGGTACTGTTTCTAAGAGTATAGGGCATTTCTTCCATTGGATCTCCCTCCAGTTTGAGGCTGTGTAATAGTTTGCCATAACTACATTCGGGATGTTCTCTGCCATGGCTTATATCGATTGTCAACTTCACAGGGCCTAGAATCACCTGCGTGGGATCGCCTAGGTTAGGTGAGCCTCTGTGCATGCCTATGTGGGCGGGTGTCTTGGTTAGGCTGACTGAGGTGGAATGATCGGCCTTGACTGCGAAGGTGGGGGAGAGAGAGGGACAAAGAAACTTCTGCCGTGACTAAGAAATGCACAAAACATATTCCATGAGTTCCGGGCCAAGGCAGTTTGAAAGGAGAGCACTGTGGAGCCTCAGCACTCGCCCTCCGCTGCCGCCTCGCTGTGGATCCACTTCAAGTGCCTGCTGCCAAACCTTCCCCATGTGACTGGATCCTGGGACTGGAGGCTAAATAAACCCTTAAATTGATTGTGCTCAGGTATTTTGTCACCAGCAATGAGAAGGTAATGAATACATTCCTCATCCCCCCCCCCACGGAAATATATTCCGTCTCCTTGTCACTATGTCATAGTATAGGTGCATGGCGCCCACCGACTCCACTATTAGTGAGGCGGAAGCTGAGGAAGGCCATGTTCCCAGAGGGCTTCACCGTCAAGCTGCTTTCTTCTTCATATTGAAAAGGGAATTTCGGGGGGGGGGTGTTTTCTTTTTTATGGGCTTTGATCTAAGATCAGGATGCTGACCAACAAGCTGTTGGAAGCATATTCTAGAAGGCTAGTTATAATTCATTTTTATTTTATATTATTATCATTTAATAAGAATACATTTTTAAAAATATTTTATTTTTATTTATTTATTAATTTGAGAGAGAGATACAGAAATAGGCACGTAGAGAGAAAGAGAGAGAATGGGCACACCAGGGCCTCCAGCCACTGCAAACGAACTCCAGATGCATGTACCCCCTTATGCATCTGGTTTACGTGGGTCCTGGAGAATCGAGCCTCGAACCGGGATCCTTAGGCTTCACAGGCAAGCGTTTAACCACTAAGCCATCTCTCCAGCCCAAGAATACATTTTTGACAGTGTTAGCATTAAACCCGACACAGACTAGGCAAGTGTTCTATCACATAGATCCAGTCCCAAGCCTGGACTTCCTTAGTTTAGAAAAACTTCTTGACTATAAACACATCTGAGTTTAAATTTTTTTCACATAGTCTTGTACAGTCCTGTGCAGCATGGCAGAGTCTTTTCTTCCTACTACTTTATCTGAAATCAAAGTGTGTTATTCACCGAGGAAAATAACAGTACTAAATCTCACACACACCTTGCTTGTGAAGGAAGGCCCAGGTGTGTAAGGAATATAAAGGGCAGTGGGGATGAAATAAGAATGGGAACATGTAAATGCTAAGAAGATCATAATGACACTTACAAAGTCTTTCCCAGTGAATTAGATTTTTTTTGGCTTCCACCTGTAAAATCCCAAGGCCTTAGTATCACCCTTCATCATTGTTCCTCCTTCCTTCTCTTATTTCATATTTTAGTGAGAACAGTAGTGTCTCCTTGTAGAAATATGGTTTAATTAAATTATCACAAAGTTTATTCCCCGCTCCCTTAAGTCATCATAGTCATATCCATGATTGAGAAGGTCACTGAAAGCTGATAAAGAAAGGAGGGTCAGGCTGTACGTACTTCCTGTAGGAGTCCATGCCTCCTCTATATTTGATTCACTCATGAAGCGACCCCAGTGTTCAGGGGACATCAACCCTCCCTGGCATTGACGCTTGAGAGACTTTCTCCAGCACAGAGAGGACACATCACAGCGAAGTAAATGACATCTCTGACCATCCTTACAGGGAAGTAACGTGGGAATGGCAAAGTCGATTCTCCCTCACCGTGGCCCCTCGCCCGATGCACGAGCCTGGGAGAGGGAAGCAGCCCCCAGCTTGTGATGAGCTGACTTGCAGCGTGTTTCCAAATGTGCTTTGAATCGCTCTCAGCCTCAGCCAGCTGGGAAAGATGAAGGTTCTTCCCCCAGGGCAGGAGAAAGGTTGAATGAGGAAAACCTGTGGCAAACATGGGCCGAGACAGTGATGGAAGAAAGACGTGAATAGTGGAGCTTGTTTGTTTTGTTTTCCAGAAAAAACAAATATAAACAAATGGTTAGCCCAAGTCTCATCAAGAGCGTGTCTATCATAATTTAGCTGGAAAACTTTTTCAGCGATTTTGCCAGTCCATGATCTTTGCAGGTAATACATGCACATTGTGTGATGTGTATGTTTGTCTTTCTAATAAACTAGGAAAAGAGGATATAAAATACACCCTTGGACACTTAATTACCTTGTTGTTTAGGGTTCTTAGTTATAACCCAGCTGCTTGTTGGCTTTGCAGCTGTAAAGACACACTTTTTAAGTGATTGGCAAAGTGTGGAGAACTTGCTAGAAACGCGGATACTCAGTGCTGTCTTCAGTCTACTCAGGGGCTTGAGGGAGGATGTTTGTGTGGTCACCCTTCAGGTGATGGCAATGTGTTCTAAGGGCAGAGAAACACTGCCCTGTGTTACATTGAACAACACGAACTAACATCAGTTTGGCTCCTTCCAACCAAGTATTACACATTTGCGTAGAAAGATCATTTTTAAAAAATATTTTTATTTATTTATTTGAGAGAGAGATACAGAAACAGGCAGAGAGAGAGACAGAGAGAGAGAATGGGCACACCAGGGCCTCCAGCCACTGCAAATGAACTCCAAATGCATGCGCCTCCTTGTGCATCTGGCTTTCGTGGGTACTGGGGAATCGAGCCTCGAACCGGGGTCCTTAGGCTTCACAGGCAAGTGCTTAACCACTAAGCCATCTCTCCAGCCGCCAAGATCATTAGTTTTTACCTCTCTCTAGAGAAAGAAGAGACAAGACTATCTAGCTTACTGGGTCATATAATTAAAGTGTAAATTAAGGTGAAAGAGGATCAGACTTAATACATCCCAAATTTATTCTAATACAAAGAGATTACGTTTGGCTAGTGCTGTATCTCTGCCTAGAATATTAGCTCAGCTTAAGAGCAGTTTTTATTGACAGAGTTAAAGGCAGAGGGAAGATCAATAAAAGCTACAAATGATTCTATGAAAATTGTCTTGACTTCTATTCAACACGAATCCTGCTGGAAAGATGAGGGATGCTGAGCTGCAGAGCGCAGGTTTCAGTTAGGTGACCATTCAGTGTGCTTCCTGCTGTTAACAGGGTGCTTTCTCTTAATAAGCAAAACATTGTAATGTTCCTGTCTTTAATGGATGTGAATATTATAGGAAACACTCGAATGCTATCTCATTTACATTTTTATTAATTGGTTCCTCTGCAACTTTTGGCACCTTATGAAAAATAAATGAATTTCTAGGTGCACCCTGTAATGTGCACCACTCTTGAGTTTTCCAGGGCTCTAAAAAAACTTTCATAAAAATTGACTGGAACAGTAATATTAATTCTTAACTCTGGGTGAGGCAAATTTACGTACTTTTGTTTGTAGGATGCTTGTTCTTGACCTGCATGCTTAGGAGGTGTAGTGGTTTGATTCAGGTGTCCCCTAAAAACTTAGGTGTTCTGAACTCTAGGTCCCCGGATGATGGCGATTTGGGAATTAAAGCATCCTGCAGGCAGTGTAATTTTGGGGGCGGGCTTTTGGGTGTTATAACCAGCTTCCCTTTGCCAGTGTTTGGCACACTCTCCTGTTGCTGTTGTCTATCTGATGTTGTCCAGGAGGTGAGGTCCACCCTCTGCTCATGCCATCGTTTTCTCTGCTTCTCCTCAAGTCTGTAAGCCAAAATAACCCCCCTTTTCCCCACAAGCTGCAACAGGAAGCAAAGTAGCAGAGGTGATGTGGAATTCAGATTCCTAAATAGAGGTAATATAAAAACAAACAAATAAGCAGTCATTATTTAGTAAATATTTAAAAATAACAGAAAGCTAACCCAAAGAGGTGGACCTAAAGCAAAAGCATTTCTTATTTCCGTGATGACTAAATTGTTATTTCCCCTCCCCAAAAGGAATGGTTTGGATTCTACCACACTGAATACTGCCTCAGGCAGGCTGCCAGGGTTGAGGATGAATGAAAATTCAAATAGCAATGGCCTGGCTCGACATTCAAAATTCACATAGTGTGCCTGGCTGGTTCTTCAGGTGCTTTTTAATTATTATTATTCTTTTTTGAGGTAGTGTCTTACCCTAGCTCAGGCTAAACTGAAATTCACTCGGTAACTCCAGGTGCCTGTTCTGAAGACAGGTACTTAGTCATGATCTCCTTTGATATGAGGAGAAGTAGAGAACTCTGGAAGTACAATTGCTGTTTAGTGGAGGCCACATGTTCCATAGTAAATTTTAGGGAAAAACAGAGATTACCTTTAATTCTAAATTTGGCTCATTTAGTTAAATGTCAGATCCATTTCAAAAGGAGAGTGAATGAGCTGGTATCTTCAAGCTTCCAGCAGGCTTTTAGGTTTTCCATTTTTAAAAACTTAGTTTTTACAATATGAAAATTATAGACAGAGTGACATTTAAACCTTTGCTTTTCATAGCATTTCACACTTACACCATTTTAAAAGACAGCTATTAACATTTACAAAAATCTTTCAGAAACCAAATGTTCCAACATGCAGAATTCCAATTATACGTGTAAGAGGGTTATCAGCCATTCTTCTACAAGAATACTTTGAAGTGTTTGGTATTAAACCAAGAGCTAAAATGTCAGTTGCACATAGACAATAAATTAGGGTTTATAAAATCTTGTAAGATTTATTTAATATTACAATTTTGACCTTTAGGCCGTCTTAAATTTCTCTCCAGTCTCCTCTCTCTCGCTTTCTCTCTCTCTTTCTCCCACACCCCTTACTTAAATGTTAAACAAAGACTGCTGCAAGCTATACAGAATTATGTGAGCCCTACATGTTGAGGGGCATGCTGCCCAGCCCTCCCAGCTCCTGCTGTTCAGAGGTGTGGCGTCCTGAGCGGAGTTGCCCATTTCCCTGCTGAGCACACTACTGAGATCATCCACAGAATGTCTGCCTACGTCCTTTGGAACTGCCCCTTGAGGACAAACCAGAGGCTGTAAGGACCCCATTCAGACTCCTCAGCTATTGAACAAGGCAAGTGAGGGAAGGCTTGCTCCGCCTTGACGGTGATTGCAGCTCAGGCAGGGGTTTAATACAGCAGCCAGCAGAAGAGGCTCTGATCATCCCGCCGAGGAAAGGGAACCGGGGGGTTTGTGCAGGATGAGCTCCAGAATGGGAACTGTTTCTCCCACGTCTTGTGGGAGGCGACTGCAAACACACTGTTGTCATTATCGGCACTTTTCCCAGAAATGAGGGAAACGCGAGGGAAGAGAGGACTTGTTAGAAGAGGGAGCTAAGCCAGTGGTCCTCAGCTATTGACGACTGGGGGCAGTGGGCTCTATCTTCCACTTGGGAAAAGTCGCCAGAACCAGGTTACTTTGTGGGAATGTTTTTCTTCAAACAATAAATTGAATTTTTAAATTTTTATTGTTTTTCTTTTTAGATTTTAAAAAAAGATTTTATTTTTATTTATTTATTACAGTCAGAGAAAAGAAGAAGGAGGAGGAGAAGGAGAAGAAAGAGAGTGAGAATGGGCATGCCAGGGCCTCTAGCCACTGCAAACGAACTCCAGATGCATGTGCCACCATGTGCATCTATCTTACGTGGGTCTTGGAAAATCGAACCTGGGTCCTTAGGCTTCACAGGCATGCACCTTAACCACTAAGCCATCTCTTCAGTCTCTTTTTAGTTTTTTTGGAGACATGGTTTCAATTAGTCCAGACTGGCCTCAAACTGACAGCGTAGCTAAAGCTAGCCTTGAACTCTTGATCTTCCTGCTTCCACCTTCTGAGTGTTGGGAGAGGTGACAGGAATGTGCCCCCATGCCCAGCTTTGTAAATTCTTATTTACTGAATGTGTGTTGTGCATGTATGTGTGTGTGTGTGGGCACATGTGTATGTAGTTGCATATGTATGTATATATTTGTGTATGTGGAAGTAGACAGTCAACATCAGGTGTTCTAGTTTGATTCACTCTGTACCATAGATGTATATGTGTGTTTATATACATGTGTGTGTTTATATACATGTGTTTACGTGTGTGGGGCATGTGTGTGTGTATATATATGTGTATGTATATACATATGTGTGTGTTTATATGTGTGGGGCATGTGTGTATATGTGTATGTATATACATGTGTGTGTGTGTGTGTTTATATACATCCACGTGTGTGTGTGTATTATATACATATACGTGCGTGTGTGTGTGTTTATATATATGTGTATGTATATACATATGTGTGTGTTTACGTGTGTGGGGCATGTGTGTATATGTGTATGTATATACATGTGTGCGTGTGTGTGTGTTTATATACATTATATACATGTGTTTACGTGTGTGTGTGTATATGTATGTATATATATACATGTGTGTGTTTATTTCCACGTGTGTGTGTATATGGGTATGTATATACATATGTGTGTGTGTATATGTGTATGTATATACATGTGTGCGTGTGTGTGTGTTTATATACATCCACGTGTGTGTGTATATGGGTATGTATATATATACATGTGTGTGTGTGTATATGTGTATGTATATACATGTGTGCGTGTGTGTGTGTTTGTACATATGTATATGGGTATGTATATACATGTGTGGGTGTGTGTGTGTGTTTATATACATTATATACATCCACGTGTGTGTATATGGGTATGTATATACATATGTGTGTATATGTGTATGTTTACGTGTGTGTGTGTGTGTGTGTGTGTATATGTGTATGTATATACATGTGTGTGTGTGTGTGTGTTTATATACATCCACGTGTGTGTGTATATGGGTATGTATATACATATGTGTGTGTTTACGTGTGTGGGGTGTGTGTGTATATGTGTATGTATATACATGTGTGTGTGTGTGTGTTTATATACATCCACGTGTGTGTGTATATGTGTATATACATATGTGTGTGTGTGTGTGTGTGTTTATATACATACATGTGTGTGTGTATGTGTTTATGTATATACATATGTGTGTATATGTGTATGTTACATATGTGTGTGTTTACGTGTGTGTGTGTGTGTATATGTGTATGTATATACATGTGTGTGTGTGTATGTGTTTATATACATATGTGTGTGTTTGTGTGTGTGGGCGTGTGTGTATATGTGTATGTATATACATATACATGTGTGTGTTTACGTGTGTAGGGCGTGTGTGTATATGTGTATGTATATACATGTGTGCGTGTGTGTGTGTGTGTGTGTATATGTATGTATATACATGTGTGTTTACGTGTGTGTGTGTTTATATATGTGTGTGTGTGTGTGTTTATATACATCCACGTGTGTGTGTATATGGGTATGTATATACATATGTGTGTGTTTACGTGTGTGGGGTGTGTGTATATGTGTATGTATATACATGTGTGCGTGTGTGTGTGTTTATATACATCCACGTGTGTGTGTATATGTGTATGTATATACATATGTGTGTGTTTACGTGTGTGTGTGTGTATATGTGTATGTATATACATGTGTGTGTGTGTGTGTTTATATACATCCACGTGTGTGTGTGGGTATGTATATACATATGTGTGTGTTTACGTGTGTGGGGCGTGTGTGTATATGTGTATGTATATACATGTGTGTGTGTGTGTGTTTATATACATCCACGTGTGTGTGTATATGGGTATGTATATACATATGTGTGTGTTTACGTGTGTGGGGTGTGTGTGTATATGTGTATGTATATACATGTGTGTGTGTGTGTGTGTTTATATACATCCACGTGTGTGTGTATATGGGTATGTATATACATATGTGTGTGTTTACGTGTGTGGGGTGTGTGTGTATATGTGTATGTATATACATGTGTGTGTTTATATACATCCACGTGTGTGTGTATATGGGTATGTATATACATATGTGTGGGGTGTGTGTATATGTGTATGTATATACATGTGTGTGTGTGTATATGGGTATGTATATACATATGTGTGTGTTTACGTGTGTGGGGCATGTGTGTATATGTGTATGTATATACATGTGTGCGTGTGTGTATATCCGTGTGTGTGTATATGGGTATGTATATACATATGTGTGTGTTTACGTGTGGGGTGTGTGTATATGTGTATGTATATACGTGTGTGTGTGTTTATATACATCCACGTGTGTGTGTATATGTGTATGTATATACATGTGTGTGTTTACGTGTGGTGTGTGTGTATATGTGTGTATACATGTGTATGTTTATATACATATGTGTGTGTGTATGTATATTATGTGTGTGGTGTGGGGTGTGTGTGTATATGTGTATGTATATACATGTGTGTGTGTGTGTGTTTATATACATCCACGTGTGTGTGTATATGTGTATGTATATACATATGTGTGTGTTTACGTGTGTGGGGCATGTGTGTATATGTGTATGTATATACATGTGTGCGTGTGTGTGTGTTTATATACATCCACGTGTGTGTGTATATGTATGTATATACATATGTGTGTGTTTACGTGTGTATATACATGTGTGTGTGTGTGTTTATATACATCCACGTATGTATATACATATGTGTGTGTTTGTGTGTGTATATGTGTATGTATATACATGTGTGTGTGTTTTATACATCCACGTGTGTGTATATGTGTATGGGCGTGTGTGTATATGTGTATGTATATACATGTGTGCGTGTGTGTGTGTTTATATACATCCACGTGTGTGTGTATATGGGTATGTATATACATATGTGTGTGTTTACGTGTGTGGGGCATGTGTGTATATGTGTATGTATATACATGTGTGTGTGTGTGTGTTTATATACATCCACGTGTGTGTATATATGTGTATGTATATACATATGTGTGTGTGTATATGTATGTGTGTATATGTGTATGTATATACATGTGTGTGTGTGTGTGTTTATATACATCCGTGTGTGTGTATATGTGTATGTATATACATATGTGTGTGTTTACGTGTGTGGGGCATGTGTGTGTGTATATGTATATATATGTGTGTGTGTGTTTATATACATCCATGTATATGTGTATGTATATACATATGTGTGTGTTTACGTGTGTGGGGCATGTGTGTATATGTATATACATGTGTGCGTGTGTGTGTGTTTATATACATCCACGTGTGTGTGTATATGGGTATGTATATACATATGTGTGTGTTTACGTGTGTGGGGCATGTGTATATGTATATACATGTGTATGTGTGTGTTTATATACATCCATGTGTGTGTGTATGGGTATGTATATACATATGTGTGTGTTTACGTGTGGGGTGTGTGTGTATATGTGTATGTATATACATGTGTGCGTGTGTGTGTTTATATACATCCGTGTGTGTGTATATGGGTATGTATATACATATGTATATGTGTGTATATGGGTATGTATATACATGTGTGCGTGTGTGTGTGTTTATATACATCCACGTGTGTGTGTATATGGGTATGTATATACATATGTGTGTGTTTACATGTGTGGGGTGTGTGTGTATGCACTTGCCACACTGTACATGTGGCGGTCAGAAGACACTTTTGGGTGTCAGGATAAAGTTCTGCTTTATTGATTTATTGAGGCGGGGTCTCTTTGTTGCTCACTGCAGTGCACACCAGGCTACCTGGCCCGTGAGCTTCTGGGATTCTCTTTTTTCCTGCCACCATTTTGGGAGAAGAGGGCTGTGATTATGGCTGTTCACTACTGTTTCCAGCTTTTAAGTGAGTTCTGGAGATCCAAAGTTGGAGTGCAGAGCTTGCACAGCAAGCCCTCGTGTCAACTGAGCTATCGCCCCAGCCCTCTGGCCCTCCATCTTAGTCTTGAGATAGAGTCTCTCTGAGTGTAGAGCTCCCGGATTTGTCTAGACAAACCATCCAGCCAGCCCAGGGATTCTCCTGTCACTGCTTCCCCAACCCTGGGATTAAGGCCAGGCCAACACGTCTGGCTTTTACATGGGAGTTGGGGATCAGAACTCAGGTCCTCATGCTTATGAGACAAGCACTTACTTCATCATCTGAGTCTTATCCTCAACCCCACTTTGTTTCCATTCAAATTGATTTTAATAATATCAGTGAATATTTATATGGACCAGACTTACTTCTAACTGTTTTATGGACTCACTGCTCATAAGGACTCAGATTTACTGGTGAGTAAGCAAACCGCGGAGAGGCTTAGAGACTGCTTATAATCCAACAGGATGTGACGGATCCGTGGTTTGTAGCCAGGCAGTGTGGCGCCGGCGTCTTGTATTGTGTTTCTCTTCTGAGAGACACTCTCAGCAGGTGGTTGGAGGAAACTTAGCAAGTCTATCAGTGTTCTTGCAAATCTTTTTAAACCAACAATCTGAAGTTACAACTGACCTGAAATAAGGTCAGACACTTGAGCTTTTATAGAAGTTATTTTGTCACCTGCTTTTGAAGGCAGCTCAGGGCTAGAGCCAAGAGCAACAAGCAGAATTTAGGAGTGAGGGATGGCTTAAGTCAATGGGTTTCTTCAGCCAGCTGCCAAGTCAGAAGCCCGTGTAGAATTGCAGATTACACATTGAATGGTTCTTCCTATTTGTGGCAAATATGACTTTTTTCTATATTTTTGTTAAACAACATATTGTGACATATTGTGTGAGCACATTTCTGAATGTTAGTCGCTAACATAAATCTGTATAAAAATAAACCAGTATTTGTGAACTCAAAGGAGGGTGTCTTGCATGCTAGAGTACATCACGGACCACTCAATTCCCATGTCAGTGAAGTAGTGATAGGACTCAAGGGTTTCTTACTCTCAGCTAATATCCCACTTATTTGAAGCAACATTCCATGTAACAAAATTCCAGTGTAACTACAAAATTTGGTCGCTTCTTTGATGTCCTTTGAAAAGCATTTGGGCATACCGCCATAGATACACACTATAATCACCAATTAGTCCGCTCCTCTTGGCTGGAATCTCCTTAGAATTCTATTAGCTATGC
Source organism: Orientallactaga sibirica (assembly GCA_036365145.1). Lineage (NCBI taxonomy): Eukaryota > Metazoa > Chordata > Mammalia > Rodentia > Dipodidae > Orientallactaga > Orientallactaga sibirica. The sequence continues at coordinate 18,444,903 of JAEOAD010000037.1, forward strand.
AGTGATTTTAATTCCTTATGCACTTCCATATGGGTCTCCTAAGCATTTTGGGCACTAGTAACAATACTTTATGTATGAATGAGCTGGCTTTATGAATGTCATACAGTATATGTTCCTTTGTCATGGCAACTGATGAAGATCAGATACACCAGTTCAAAATATGGTTGTAGCCTAAAGAGTCTTTTGGTGCAATTAATAAACAGTAGCAAATACATTCTGTATCTTTAGGTCTGACTAACACATAGAAAAATTTCCCTTAAGCAAAAGAAATCTATATTGATAGAGGAAGTTTCCATTTCTAAAGGCCATCTCTTCTCTTATACTAGGAAGAGAAGAATGACCCTGGAAATCACACTGATTATCTAAGAGAACGCGAGTCTAATAAAAAAAAAAAAACCTTACCAAATAACTCATTACCACACGTCAGAGTCCCTTTCCTGCAGCTTCCTTCCACAGAAGCCCACATTTCCTTTCCCTTTCCCCCTAGGTCTAATAGCCTCTTCCCCTCTGACACGCCCTTCTTTGTGTGCACATGAAATAAACCTTTCTTCTATTAATTTAATTCAGAGTCTTAGCCACTGAACTTCCAGGGAAGAAGGAAAGTGTTCCTTCCCTAAGGTCTCTTTAAGGTTAAATTTGATCATGTGTTAGAAACTTACCTGTTTTACTAAACGCCTTTCTATGGTAACAGAAATAAGAATCATCTGTTCCCGTTTGAAGTTTTTGTTTTTTTGTTTGTTTGTTTTTTAGGTAGGGTCTCACTGTGGCCCAGGCTGACCTGGAATTCACTATGTAGTCTCAGGGTGGCCTCAAACTCATGGCAATCCTCCTACCTCTGCTTCCCGAGTGCTGGGATTAAAAGCGTGAGCCACCATGCCCAGCTCATCTTTATTTCTTAAAAAAAGAACTTCAACAAGCCGGGCGTGGTGGCACACGCTTTTAATCCCAGCACTCGGGAAGCAGAGGTAGGAGGATTGCCATGAGTTTGAGGCCACCCTGAGACTACATAGTGAATTCCAGGTCAGCCTGGGCCACAGTGAGACCCTACCTCGGAAAACCAAAAATAAATAAATAAATAAATAAATAAATAAATAAATAAATAAATAAATATGAGGTCTGGGAGATGGCTTAGTGGTTAGCAGTACTTTCTTGCAAAGCCTGTGAACCTGGGTTTGATTCTCCAGAACCCATGTAAATCTAGATGTACAAACTGGCATATGAGTCTGCAGTTTGTTTGCAGTGGCAAGGGGCCCTTCTTTCTCTCAAATAAATAAATAAAAATATTTAAAGAAGAAATGAAAATGAAACATAATTACATAAATGTAGATAATATAAGTATGAACAAAAGTAAAATTATTAATTGTTTAATAAAAAATTGGGATGATATTTTAATCTGTGCAAATGTTTAAGGTTACATTTACATATTAGAAATATTGAAATAAATGAACAAATGTAGACAAACGATTCTCTTCCACAATGAGAAATAAAATCAATTGAAACAGTGCTAAGCAGAGTTCACATACCAATAGACAAAAAATATTTAGCATAGCAATCAGTTGTCTGCAGTTTAGAGTTGTGAAGACAATGAGAGATGAGGACTGGCTGACAGACAGGCGTGGGTTACACAGTGCATTTTCTTCGCAGCACAATGCTTCCCTTACTAGACGGAAGTCCCAGAAGGAAACCAGAAGAGGAATCAGAAATGAAGCTTCTCTGCTTGCCTGCTGTCTGAGTAGTTATAAATGTACCTTCACCCCTCTTTTCCACACGACTTCTCACCCACAGAGGCACAAAAAACTTTCTCTTTTCCCCCAGAATCTTCTTTCCTGAGTTTGTGCTACATGCTTTGTGAGTTTGATATTCTTAGATCACTTCTGTGAATATCACAATGTGTTTATAAGTCATAACTGGTCGCCTGATGTCTGCAGATAATATATGAAAGTTCTACTCTGATCCACTAAAATTTAATCAATGATCAGGCAAGGTTCAAACTGAAAAAAAAAAAAAAAAAAAAAAAAAAAAAAACCTCACACATGAAAACAAAATTCCCTATGGCTGGTTTAAGAAGCACAAAGGAGGTTTGAAAGGTGATGTTAGGAGAGTCCTAGTCATGCCAAGAAGGCAGAGAAACAGACTCAGAATCAGAAGTTTACGGCACTAGAACTAGTTCTGAAAACTACCAGCAAACTGGTCTGAGGAGACACTCCCTGCTCCTGCCTCTGAGGCCGACATGAGGCAGTTGCCATGGGCACGGTCTTCTGTCCCAGCTCTACTGCTAGTGGCCCAAGAACTCGGTTCTGTCACCCACAGCACGGTGGACTTTCCTTTCTGTCCTTACACCTCGTATCCCTGGCTCCCTATTCTAAATCAGGGCGATGGGAACATGCGGTTATTGCAAGTTCGGCTACCTGCCTATGCCCTGCTGCAAGGAAGTCTGGGAAAGGACAGTTGGTGGTATCTTCAATGGCAGGTGAGCTTGAGAAATTCCTTAAAGGAAAAGGGAGGTGATTTAAGATACTAGACAAATGGCAAACACTCACGAGGACTCTGTCTTCCTCATCTAAGGACCTGCTACTCATGATTCTCTGTGCCACCCGCCAACAAAACCCAGCGACCACTCAGTCACTGTCTCACTAAATGATACCCGTGCGCTGGGTGCCACGCTGGGTAATGAAACTAGAGAAAGGGTGGGCGTTTCAGTGAGGTTTCAGTCTATGCCGGGGCCATATTCAAGCAAGAAGGAATTCACAAGCCTGTGCTATACAAGCGGTAAACTCGGCTGCTTTGGGAATGTTCATGAAGGCACTGGGTGGTGAGGATTCCTTCCCTCAACCATGAAGAAGGAACAGGGGGTGTTCCTGGGGTCTCCCCTGTGGTGCCTCCATGGAGCTATGCGTTCTTGCATCTCTGTCCCGCAGTGTGATTTAGAGCCCTCTATCAGTATGTCTGGTCACTGGCTACTCAGCTTTCCTTGTAGCACTGTGGAAGTGGGCATTGCCTTCTTAAAGCCCTCCCTGCCCACCGCCTGTGCCACTACTGACTACCGCTGACTGGGGTCGCTCAGCTTGTTGACAGAGAAGCCCCCTGACTCATCACGTTCATCACCAGCGGCTGCGCAAGCACCTGTGGAGTGGCGTTGCCCATCCACTCTTCTGCAGCCGCCATGGGCTGTCTCTTCTTTCTGCTTGCTTCCTGGCATGCTTAGGCATTTTTGACTACCTTTGCGTCAGTGAATAACTTTGCTGAGTCCAGTTAAGTTATACCTCATTTTTCTAGACACGATCTTTTATATACGTTAGACATGCCGAGAGAAACACAGAGAGAATGGGCACGCCAGGTCCTCGAGCCACAGCAAACGAACTCCAAGCACATGTGCCACCATGTATTTATGGCTTTATGTGGGTTCTGGGGAATCAAACCTGGGTCCTTAGGCTTCACAGAAAAGTGCCTTAACTACTAAGCCATATCTCCAATCCGACATGCTGTTTTTTCTTTTCTTAGTCCCAGGCTGGCCTCCAACTCACAGCAATCCACCTATCTCTGCCTCCCAAGTGCTAAGATTAAAGGCATGCACCACAATGCCCCAAGACATGATTGTTTTTTTCAAGTGTGTGTGTGTGAGTGTGTGTGTGTGTGTGTGTGTGAGTGTAAGGCATGACAAGATCTTAAAGCATGGTTTAGGGATACCTTAACTATGTATTACTGTCATTAATCAGTTTAGTAGCTGAATGGTGGCTCAGAAATAGATTTTTCTCTTTTCTCCTGATGTGTGTGTGTGTGTGTCTCAGGAAGCATGGGTGCATAGTTAAGTGGTGTCATTGTGGCCGAGGACCTGGCTGTCCTGTGTTGGCTGCCGTGTCTAGCTTTCCTGCATATTGAGTCCCCAGAGGACAGAGCCTGTGGTTCATTGTGATAAGACTCAAAATCCCCATCAACTGTCTCGACCCCGAGAAACAGATGTCAAACATGAATTCGTGAATGCGTGGTCTTCTTACTAATGAAGAACTTGGCGCCTTATGTCACAGGATGATATGAGCTATCAAGATTCCTGAACATCCTGCAGTGTCTCCACAGCCTGTCACTGGTATGACTGACTTGCAGGGGCTCACGTGGGCAGCCGTGTGATCCCTGACCCGGGAGTTTGCTGGCCTATTGGCTTTCCAGGCAGGCGTGGATGAGACATGCTGGTGGAAAGGAAGGGCTTAGGCCTGTGGCACTGAATCCCCTTCCTTCTCTCTGAGGCTTTCATGACCCTCAACCATTCTATGGCACTGAATCCCCTTCCTTCTCTCTGAGGCTTTCATGACCCTCAACCACTTCCTAGGGTATTACAAATAAAAGCAGGACCTCATGGCTCCTAGTTGTCAAAATTATGCTATTTTTATATAGATTTTTAGAAAGATTGTAGTTCTGTATTTGCCAACTACCTAAATATTAAATATTTAGTGCCTTTCATATACCCTTGTGCGTAGAGCAAGCATGTTAGCTCAAGTAGAAAATGAATGTATTTATATGGTCTTTCCTCAGTACCCACAGGGAATTAGTTCCAAGAATTCCTTCAGATACCCAAACTAGAGATGCTCAAGGGCTCTCTATAAAATGCATAAACCCACAATACTCTCTTGAAATCATCCATAATTGTTTAAAATATTTAGTATGATGTAAATGCTAACCGAATAGTTATACAGTTTTGTTTAGGGAATGATGAACCCTCTCCCACCCCACAATTTCCTCCCAGTACTTTCAACTCAAGGGGAGTGGGGTGAGAAAGAAGGTGAGTCTGCTTCACCCATGGGAGTGGAAACAGGACCCAGAAGAGGAAACAGAACTGCAATATGGAAGCAGAATCCATGAGGTGTGAGTAGAGTGGGTGAGTGAACTGATCACCAGACAGAGCAGTGGAGGCATGACGCGGAAGCTGTGGCAGTTTCCTTCTCTTTGCTGGGACAAAACACCTGAGCAGAATCTGTGTGTGGAAGGAAAAGGTTGGTGTCAGTCTATGCCTGCAAGAGTAAGCTTCATCGTGACCAGGAAGGCATGGCAGAGCAGTTGGGTGTCACATATCTACGGCCACAGGAAAGAAGTAGTCTATTTACTGGGCTTGAAGCTGGGCTCAGTCACCCCAAAGCTCACCCCCCCAGTGACACATCTTCTCCAGCAAGGTCTCACAACTTTCCCAGAGTGCCACCAGCAGAGGACCCAGGACTGGAAACCCATGAGCATATGGGGACACATCATTCAACCACCACCGACGTTGTGCGCTCACATCTGGACACCTGGGACTCGTCTCAGCAGAGCTGGTCCTGATCCTTTTGACTGGCCTTTGCTTGGTGTGGTGGTTTTCTGCTTTGCTCTGAATATGGTAATGTCTCTTAAGAAGATCTCTAAGACTGCCGTTGACTTGCTTGCTTGAGCTTTTTGAGTCATTGAATCTTCAGCTCCACCACTGACTAGGACACAGGAAACACTGGAAAAATGTTTTCCAGGTCAGTCAATTAATGAACTGATACCTTAATAAAAATCGGGTCATATGGGCATTCAGTTTTGTTCTCTAATCTTTTTCCCACTGATTCTAGATGTTTCTCTCCCACTTACTACAAACTAGTTGTTTTGAAACTTCTGACTAATTTATTTTGATTCAGGGTGAGTCTCAGTATGTATCACAGACTGGCCTCAAACTCACAGTCCTCCTGCCTTAACCTCCCAAGTCTGGTGTCACAGACGTGCACCAACCATCTTTAAACCTTTCTTTTTTATGCCCTATCTCAGCAACTCATTCACAAGTAAGCCCACTTTAAAAGTCTTCTATCTTTTTGCCTGCTATCCATTTTCCTTGCCTTCACTTATAGGAATGAGTGTCTCTTGGCGATTTGGCGCCCAGTCCTTCTTACCTGAGAGAGGTTATCCATCCCCGCCTTATCTACAGTTTCCAGCGAGCCCCCATCCTCTTTGCTGAGGTTCCTTCTGCTTCCTTCCTCCCATTGTCGTATTCCTTGATGAATGCTGTACTCTCTGGACTCACTTGCAGTCTTCTCTGCTATATACTGCATCTTCTTTTGCCATTGCAGGGGCTGAAAACAGACTACATCTCCTTGTTCGTTACTTAATTCCCTTTGCTGACAAATTTGTCACTGCTATCACCCCTGTCTGTAAGGCCTTGGTTTTCAGCCCTGGTTATCACCCTTAGATTCTCTGTCACCACTCTTCCTATCTCTCAACGTCTCTGTCTCAGTCCCCATCTTCTCTTCCTACAACTGCATAGTAGTGTCCTCCGTGTCCCCCCCTCCTCCTCCTCCTCCTTCTTCATCTTCAACACATCCGATGACTCAGCAGCCTACTTGTCCAGCTCAGGTCTCTCCTGAGCTCCCAGGCTATGTGCTTGTCTGCTTTACTAAACTATCGTGCTCTTTGCAAGTTGCTCCATGTCCACAACCAAGCTCACATTCTCTTTCTAAAGCTGTCTCCTGATTGCATCATCTGTTTTCATGAGGACAACTGTGAGCTGGTCAGTGAAGCCAGGATAAATCCTTTATGCCTGCTGTCCCACCAGTGACCCTGTCCTCTCAGCCTCTTTTTGACTCGGGTATGTGTTTGAAACATGGTGGTGTGTGTGTGTGTGTGTGTGTGTGTGTGTGTGTGTGTGTTATACGTACATGTACGTGCCCATGTGGTGCTCCATGTGCTTGCCTGCTGTGGCCAGAGCAGAATCTCTGGTGTCTGACTCCATAGCTCTTCCGTCATTCTTACTTGAGTTAGAGTCTCTGCCTGAAATTGGAGCCCTGCTTCCCCACTGACCGGGAATTACAGACATGTGGCCACGTTCTGCTGCTTATGTGGGATCTGAAGAACAGACTCAAGTGGACTTCCCGGCCTCCTTAGACCCTCGTGCTTTACAGGAGGTGCTGTTAACCAGTGAGCTATCTGATCAACCCAGAGCTCTCTCTTCAATGGCTCTTCTCTTCCAGCTACCCGGTATCAGCCCATGTAGAGACTTGAATTACTTTCTACTGGTATGAGTTCTAGATTACAGCCGTTTAGTCTCACACAGCGCTGCTTCCACACAGCTGCATGAGAGTTCTTTCTAAAACATCAAGTCTAGGCTATGGCCGCTCTGTTCAATACACACAAAATGAAGCACAGATTCCTATGTGGGAGCACAAGCCTTCAGTTTTGCCTAACTTTCAGACTCATCTTTGACCATACCCACACATGCGCATGCTGGTCTGCTAACTGAGCTGTTTAAAGTTTGCATTTCTGAGCAAAACACCCCCACCTCAAAAGCCCTCGTCAATCGTGTCCTTAACCTCACCTTCCTGGGACAGCCCAAGCGACAACTTATCCTCCAGTTCCCAGTGTGGAGGGACGCCCCTTTTCTGTTCCCCAGGAATGTACTTATTGTGTGGAATTGTAAACTTCTGTTGACTATCTTTTCCTCACATAGAATAGGAGCTCCTGGCTTTCATCAGTTTCTGCTCTTCGTCCCGGGCAAAGTGTCGAATGCAGAGCGAGGGCACCTAGCTTGTGGAAATAAGGAGGATGTCTGCAGACCTCTGCCTGAATTAGTCTGCAGATAGACAGGCAGCATGTTCTGTTGATTCAGCCTTTGTTCTATTGATTTGGGCTTCTGGCAGTCTCTCCCTGTCCCAATGTCTACATTCTGCTAGCAGAGGCTTTGCTAGTTCATAGGGCGACCTGTAGTTTATTTCCAGCTATTCACCTGGATGTTTATTCATTCTATTATTCATCAAATATATGTTTAGGTGTCACTAACTACATTTACCCATTCCTTTGTCCTATTGCTCAGAGGGTGGATATAATTGTAATACGGACAACTCATTAAGAGCTACACACGGTCTCATCAGCAAACAACTCCAATGACAGTTGTCGTCCTTAGACTCCAAGCTGACCCAAAGATCCCCACCTGCTCATGTTGCTCCCTTAGGTGGGCTCCCATGATCCAGGAAGCCTCGTCTGTGTGACTAACTGAATATGGCGTCAATGAGGGGATGTTATTGACAATATCGAGTCATAACAACAGGGCAGGTTCTGTTTCCATTTTCTCACCTGCACCCACCCCTTTACCTCTTTCTTTTCTTCCCCCTCTTTAGGTGAATGCAGCTACCATGTAGAGGTGCACGCAGCAGTGGACAGTTTTGGGCTGACAGACCCTTGAACTTAGAAGCGGATCCCTCAGCCCCAGATGAGCCTCGGATGCCTACGGCCCAGGTTCACAGAAACTTGGGCTATCGTCTCATGAGAAAACGTAAAGCTGCACCAGGTTCCTGACGCGCAGAGACGTGAGGCGCTAATCGTTCTCCAACGCTGCTGAGCTCCGGGAAATGTGTTGATAGCAGTAAGCTGCTGATCCAGGGGCCTCGATGCTCATGTCCTCCATGTCTCTCCCCTTCCCTCATATCCTGTTATGAGTCTAAACTTCAGATAAACTGGAGTGGTCCTCTCTCCTCAAGCATCACTAAAGGACAAGAACTTGAGGTTCGGGGCCTTTTCTCAGAATGTTCTTCCTTCCACACTACCCTTTCCTCCTGTGTCCACGTAAAGTCTTCTGTAAAGTCTTGTTCAAGCTGCATCTCTCCCTTGAGACTTGTCTGATCATACCTTCTGCTTGGAGAGAGCATTCTTCTACGAATTCATAAAGTGAGGCTTGCTCCTTTCATGTCATTTAGCTCTCCTTGTCTATTATGTATCCATCTGAATGCGCTTGCTTGCTGTGGGAGCTGATTTGCCTAAAGTTAGGGGTGTATAAATGTCCGTTGAATGAGAACATTATTCTTAGAACCTGAAATGCAAACTCTTTTGGCAGGTTGGCTTTAGTCATTTTCATTTAAATCGTGTCTTCTGGTTCCTGCTGAACAAGGGAGACATCTGGACTTCACTACCGGGCCTGGTCGTTGGCCTTTCATCTCTTTCAGAGACTTGTCTTCAGTGATGAGGCTGTCAAAGACAACATTGTTTCCTGGACAATAATGGTTTCCACAGCCCTTTGATTTCCTTGAACACCCTGAACAAGCAGGAGAGCTTGTCATTCCATATGTCTGGTCATATCTGCAGACACACCTGGCAAGCACAGCTTTGAACAAGCAGCTTTAGACTTACTTTGTACTTTTTCAAACTATTTAAGAGTCTAAAAATATTTCTCGCTACAAGTCTCCTTTCCATCATTTTCCTTGAATCACTTGTTAATACATAAAGTGCCAATACTTGAAAATTATCACACGGATGAACAAATGAATTTGCTCAGCAGCCAACTCTAGCACCCTATCCCTGTGAAAGCAACTGCATCCAGTTGTGTGTCTACCTTGGTCATGAAATTAAGGTACTCATTTTATTTTATAGCTCTTCCAGGATTAGGGAAACTGCTGAAGCAAATGGAAACTGGATCAAGAAAAGGAAATTTTACAAAATCATATATGTGGATAAAGGGGGGGGGGGAGATACTTTTAGTGTTTATATCAGACATTCTTCAAAGTACCAAAGGGAAATGTACACTAGGCTTATTTCTATTTCATAAATCTAGTTACCCAGCCTTGTAAAGAGCTGAGTGGAAAATCACTCTAAATGATTTTAATAAACTAAATCTGGGATATTGGGTGGTCACTGAGACCAGCAAGTTTTCGATTAATATGTAAGGGATAAAATAGATTTATGTTAAATTATTTAAGTTCTGCAATTTGTATATTGCTTTAGTGTAACAATTGCCTTCAAATAAAAAAAAAAGAAGAAGAAGAAGAAGAACTAAGAGGCACCAGAATGAGAAAGTGAAGCACAGATTAAATACTTTGAAAAGGACTGGAGAGATGGCTTAGCAGTTAAGGCACTTGACTGTGAAGCCTAAGGACCCAGGTTCAATTCCCTACTGATGCAAGCCAGATGGGCATGATGGCTCGGGGCTCTCATATGACATTCTCTCTCTCTCTCTCTCTCTCTCTCTTTCTCTCAACTAAAGAAATAACCTTAAAAAATACTTTAAAAAGACACCTGACAAAGGACAACCATGTCTCAAGCACACATACAGTCCTAAACAAAGATTTCTTAAATCTCAGCAACAAGAAAACGAAGCACATGGCTAAAAACCAGCCAACAGGCTTGAGCACATACATCACCAAAGTGGGTGATAAATGATGATAGAGAGATTGTGAGTATGTATTTGAAAATAATGTTATCATCATATGTGTTAAGTAATTGTCAGTGAGAACACCAATGAGGTATCACATGCACCTATGAGGATGGCCCAGATCTGAGCTACACACAGCAACAAATGCTGGGGAGGCTGGAGGGTCACAAGAACACCCACTACTGGCAGAAATTCAAAGCGGTGTGGTACTTTGAAGAATAGTCAAAAGTAATGATACTGCTACTACATATATTTGAGCAATTATGTTCCTTGGTATTTGAAAACTTAAGTATATTCAAAGCCCTGCATGTAGATGTTACAGCAACTTCTTGATAATTGTCAAAACTTGGAAGCCAACAAGTTGTCCTTCAGCAGGCAAATGAACTGAAGAGCACTCATAAAATGGAATTATTCAGCACTGAAGGGAAATGAGTCAGCTAGAAGAAGATACACAGTAACCTTAATTGCATACTTCAAAGTGAAAGAATTTCATCAAAAAGGCTACATGCTGTGTAGTATGTATGGGACATTGTGGAAAAGGTAAAACAACACAGATCATAAGAAAAAGGGGCAGGAGTGATGGCTCAACAGTTAAAAGTTATTGCTTACTAAGCCTGATGGCCTGGGTTCAGTTCCCCAGTACCCATGCAGATCCAGATACACAACATGTCACATGCATCTGAAGTTAGTTTGTAGAAGCTAGAGGCCCTGGTGTGACCTTTGTCTCTTCTCTCTCTCAACAAATAAGTCAATATTCAAAGAAATAATTTTTAAAAACCCCAGTGGTTGCCATTCTTTGCATAACAAGAGACCCCAGTGCATGTATGCCCATATGCAAATAAAAAATAAGTAAACTTAAAAGATGTAGAATACATAATACCAAGAATGAGTCATGATGAAACCATGGATGTTGTCATGTGGCTCTGAGTTCATATTTGTGGCAGAGGTGTTACTTAGGCCTGGGGTAGTGACCGTGGGAACATCATGGCACGTTTGAACATCAGGCATATGTAGCAACTCTATTTTCCACTCAGTTCTACTGTGATAGAATGGACTTTATAAGATGTATATTGGTTTTATTTGATTATCACATAGTTGTGGACTATAATTTATCACTTCAGTTTGGTCTTTTCCTCCATTCTTCCTCCCCAACTATAGCCATGGCAAATATCTCAGTAAATGAAGACTCTATATCTTGAATGACTTAATTCATCCAGATTCCTTCTTGTTATTTTTCCCAGATTGCAAGAATAACTTCTCCATTAGTCTCTTTGCTTCCTTTCTTGCTCACCTACAACTTACTTATAACATAGCACAAGGCCTGATCCTTTCAAACAGAGATCAGATCCTATCAGATCTTTGCTCCGACTCGACTCCTCTTATCACTTCGCATGTCACCCAAAATAAAATACGTGTCCTAGCTGAATGTGTCGGTGTGTGTCTCTAATCCCAGTACTTAGGATCCAGAAGAGGAGGATCAGGAGTTCAAGGCCAGCACCATCTTCACAGTGAGTAGAAATCAGCCTACATGAGAGACTTTCTCAAACAAAAACAAAAATCAAAGTCATTAGAATAGTCTACATACTATATGGTATTTTTCAGAATAGCTTATTAGAAAGCCTTTTTACAGGAAAACATCTCTCTCACACATAATATTTTTCTTTGCAGCACTCGTCTTCCTAATATATTATTTTCTCTACTAGTATGTACTTAGATTTATTATGGTGTAAAGCACATATCATAGAATTAACATAATTAATATGTACTATTCAATGAATTTTAATATATTTACAGAGTTGTACAACCTTTACCACAATGAAGAATTATGGCATTGTCATATTTACCCACAATTCCTGGCAGGCCTGGCAGAGCATATGTGTAACCACAGCACAGAGAAGACTGATCCAGGGGGATTATGTGTTAGAGGCTAGTCTGGGCTTCATATCAAAAGGCTGCCCCAATTAAAAGAATGAAAGGAAGCAAGGGAGGGAGGAAGGGAGGAAAAAGAAAGGAAAAAGAAAGAAAGAAGCTATCATCTCTTATCCCCACTTTTTTTTTTTTCTTTTATTGGTTTTTTTGAGGTAGAGTCTCCCTCTGGCCCAGGATGACCTGGAATTCACTCTGTAGTCTCAGGGTGGCCTTGACCTCATGGGGATCCTCCTACCTCTGCTTCCCAAGTGCTGGGATTAAAGGTGTGTGCCACCATGCCCGGCTTCCTCCTCATTATTCTTAATCTGCTGTGTTTCTCTATATATTTGCCTGTCCTGGACATTTAGTATAAATAGGATCTCAGAGTATGTCATTCTTTGTCCATCTCTCATTTCTCACAATGTTTTCAAGATTCACCTATATCACAGTTTATATCAGTATTTTATTTCTTCTTATTGCTAAACCACATTCCATTATACAACACTTTGTTTATTCATCGATTAATGGACCTTGTGTTTTGCTGTTTTGGTTTTTTTTTCCTTTTTCCTCTTTGGCTATCATGGCTATCATGAGTAATGTGTTGCTGTTGTCACTTGAATGGGGAATATCCCCATAGCCTCCACTGTTTGTGACGAACCTCAAACTTAACCCCTAGCTGGTGCAGTCTTTGGGAAGTGGATCCTTACTGGAGGTGGTGTGTCGCTGGGGCAGGCCTTGGTACTTTACTGTCCAGCACCCTTGACAGTGCTAGTGAGCTCACTCTTGCTGCTCACTCCCAGCTGATGTGACAAGATAGGACACTTAGTCATCTGCTCTACCATGCTTTCCCCGCATTCTCCTCCTGAAATTCTAATCTGGAATGAAACTTTGCCTTCCATAAGCTGCTTCTGGTCAAATGTTTTACTCTGGCAATGAGAAGATAATTGCTCTCAGTTGTTATGAATGAACATTTATGAACATGTAGCTGTATATCTTTTAAAGTTTTCATAGTTATGCACTGCTGTGCAGAACTGCTGGTCCATGTAGTACTCTATTCTTCACCAGTAGAGAAACTGCAAGACTCCCTAGTGGCTGTAAAGTTCACGTTACCAGACTGGGAGTGCAGCTCAGTGGTAGAATGCTTGTCTAACAGGCAAAAATCCTTGAGTTGGTTCTGAAGCATTACTTGAGATCAATTCCTCTACATCTTTGCCAACATTTTTTAAAATTCTGGTTATATAGCATCCTAGTGTGTATGAAATCATATAACATTATGGTTTTGATTTGCATTTCATTGCTGAATAAGCATGCAAAGCAACTTCCTTTTTACTCTATGACATTTCTATATCTTCTTTGGAAATAAATCTATTCAGATCTTTCCTGAGTTTTAAAAAATGTCTCATGGGCCTGGAGAGATGGCTTAGCGGTTAAGCACTTGCCTATGAAGCCTAAGGACCCTGTTCTAGGCTCGGTTCCCCAGGAACCACATAAGCCAGATGCACAAGGTGGTGCATGCATCTGGAGTTTGTTTGTGTGGCTGGAGGCCCTGGCACGCCCATTCTCTCTCTCTCTCTCACTCTCTATCTATCTATCTGCCTCTTTTTCTCTCTATCTGTTGCTCTCTAATAAATAAATAAAATTTTAAAAATTAAAAATGTCTTGCTTCCCACCCTTTCTCTGTGTGTGTGTGTGTGTGTGTACGTGTTTGGGTATGAGGGTGCTTATGGCACACAAGTGGGGGTCAGAGGACCACCTCAAGCATTGGTGCTTGCCTTCTATATCATTTAAGGCAGGGTCTCTTGGTGTTAGCAGCTGCCTATGCCAGGCTAGCTGGTCTGCAAGCTTTCTGAGATTCCCTGGTCTCTGCCTTCCATCTTGCTCTGGCATGCTGAGCTTACAGACGCAGGGGCTATGTCCAGCATTCCATGGGTTCTGGAGACCACCTGCTTGGTAAGTGCTTTATCCATTGAGCCATCTTCCCAGCCCCATTCTTGAGGCATTAATTGGGTCACTTATCTGTTTATCACTGAGTTAAGAGTTAACTTGATATTTTTAGTATGTCACTTCTTCTGTGTTTAGTTTGTAAATATCAGCTCTCCTTCTGTAGGTTACTTGTACATTATCTTAACACTTCATGCTTTATGCCTTTGGTGCACACTTTTTCTTTGGTTACATATTATCTGTGTTGTTTATGACTTTCTTATTATGTCATATATAAGAAACTATCAACTAACCCAGAATCAGGAATATTCACACCTATGCTGTCTTCTAAGGGCTTCACACTTTGTCCTCACACTTAGGCTATTATTATTTTCTAGGTGGTACCACTGTACTGCAAAGGCTGGTTCTGAATCCCTAGTCTCAAGCTTTCACCCCAGCTTCTAATTCAGAAAAAGCAATTGAGAATATCATATGTGCCACCGTTGCTAGCTCTCGGATCTACTTTGAATCATTTTGTATGTGTTATAAAATGTGAGGAAGGACACAACCTTACTCTTTGAATGTGCATAATTAGTTGTCCTAGCACCTTTTGTTGAAAAAAATATTTTTTCCTCACAAACTTATTTTGGTGCCTTGTTGAAAATAAGTGATCAGAGCTGTCAGGGTTTGTTTCTGTGTATCTCCCGTGTTCCATGATGGCATGTTTGTCCTTAGCTTAGCACTGTCCTGTCTTAATAACGATAACTTTGAAGTGGGTTTGATATTGACAAGTACACCAACATCCAGCTTTGTTCTCTTTAAAGCATATTTGGCTATTCTACATCCCTTGAGTTTCCACATGAAATTTTATAACTAGGTTAACTAGGTTGTCAATGTCTGTAAAAAGTCAGGTAGGATTTTCATAGGGCATATCGCTCATTTTTATAACTTCAGTTCTTAGTGGATGTTCAATGCACATTTGATGAATGAATCTATTTTAGCAAAGTCACAAGTGGAGGAGCAGGAATGGATGATGATATCCATTTCGAAGTTGTTTGTACATTCTATTAGTAAAATGCCTAGGATAGTAACCCACACTATATATATATAATTTTTTGTTTGAAATGAAATACAATAAGCAAATACTATGAAAACTTTTAATTAAATATGCATTGTCATCACTCAACCACTCCATTTATTTAGCTTTATTTACTTTTTGCAGCACTCCATCCCAATCTCATCTGGCAACCACTTAATGATGCTGGTTCTAGCACTGTTCCCCAGAGAAGTCTGTGGTTTTGTTCCATTGTTATAAGAAAGTTCATGGGTTTTTTTATCCCTGGTTTTGGAGATTAAAGAGCATGTTGTAATCTCTGTGTGGCTCTGGCCACATGTTGGGTGATATGGATGTGAGAGGAAGACCTCGTGTATAGACAACAACCAGGGAACAAGAACGGGTCAAATTTGTTCTTTTATTCGTTTATGTGAGAGACAGGCAAGTAGAGAGAGAGAAAAAATGGGCACACCAGGACCTCTAGCCATTGCAAATGAGCTCCAGATGCGTGTGCCACCTTGTGTATCTGGCTATATGTGGGTCCTGGGGGATTAAACCCATGTCCTTAGGCTTTGCCATCTGTCCAGCCTAAATTTGATGGTTTATAACAAAATGATCTGAAAACAACTCGGGTCCCATGAGAACTATCTTAACCCTTCCAAAGTAACACTATGCAACACTTAAGGATCTCCCAAAAGACTCAAACCTTAAAGGTCTTACCACCTTGTTAATATCATCACATTGAGGAAAACTTCCAGTAACAAATGTTCCGGACAAAGCACACCTCAACCATATCCCGACTAGTACCAGGATTGTTACTGAAAATAGAATAGAGCTGGGCGTGGTGGCACACGCCTTTAATCCCAGCACTGGGAAGGCAGAGGTAAGAAGGTCGCTGTGAATTGGAGGCCACTCCGTGATTGCCTAATGAATTACAGGTCAGCTTGAGTTAGAGCGAGAGCCTCCCTCGAAAACCCACACACAAAAAGGAAAATTGACAGAATAATGACAAGAACATCGTCTACAGAGTACTCACTGTGTGCAAGGTAAACTTGCAAGTGACTCAGACCCAAATGTGTCTCAGCTTGCTGCAATCTACTTTGACCAAATAACAATAAAAAAGAAACGAGGAGCTTTGCTTTTGTTTCGATTTATAGACCTGATGGATCAGCTCGTTTAATGAGCTGTAGCTGGGAGCAAATACTCAAGGAACATCAGGTGCTAAAAGTTCGGAGGATTTGATATTTTTTTGCAGCCCAGTAACCAAAAGCATAAGATCTTTTATTACTGAATATGGTTGCTGTAAAAAGAAATGAAATGTCCTAAGTATTCAAGGTTGAATAAGTACCGATACTTTCCATTTTCTGTGCTCAAACACCCTTAGCTTTATGTGGTGTGTAATAATATATTAGCATGCTCAAGCTTTACAAAGAAAATGTCTATTTGTCTTCTAACTATATTAAAGTGGGCCTTTTAAAGTGTATATTTCAAAGGAATGAACCTCTTTCCGCGTTGTAGCCCTGTTTTATCAACACTTATTTTTCTTGTCTTCTCTTTCACCTGGTAAAACAAGTCAAGTGAAAGTTGCATACAAGGATGTTTCTTATTTGAAAGAGCAGAAAATGCGGTTTTCTTCCAAATGGTGATTTCCTTTGATAAATGTGCTGTAACGGGATACTGCACAGCACCCTGGGGATCAACACACAGTGTGGCCCTGGCAGATCTTCTCCCAGGCCCTGGAAACAGTCCCACTGGGTTGGAATAGCAGCTCCATTATTCAGCGGGGCAAGTCTATCACCGTACTGATTAGCATAGTGAGGAGGTGAAGCAACGCTGTCCCCTCCTACTAACCCATTCTCAAATTACCTCCCGGTGTTTATTTAGACCGCTCTCAGTGAATCAAGGGCGGGCACGGAGTTATGAAAGCAAGACTTTCTCAGAAGTAAGACTTCATTAAAGAGAAAACTCTCGAGAAAAGTTGTCTTTCTCTTTACAAAATTCTTGAATATCAGGCCCAATTTAATTTCCAAATATCTCAGAATTACTGTATGAGAGATAAAAAGTTGCTTTTGTAAAAAAGTTAATGCTTCTTAGAATACTGTCATCTAAATATTCACGTAATGTGACCCTGCAGCTGGGTGAAAGCATCATGTTACCTGCAAGTAACAAATTAGTGATTAATAGGAACATGCATTTAGTTACCAACAGCTGCAATTACATGTCTGTTTTCAACAGGGCAGCTAGAAATCCAAGAGCAAGAGAGGCATATTTGCTGGTTATTAGTGGGTAAGGCTGAATTAGTCTTCTTGACGTTGACACTGGGACATGGCATTCATTTATTTATATATTCATTCATTTGTCGTGTATGTGTGTATAGAGTATTGTGTAAAGTAATGTGTGTAGAGTGTGTGTGTGTGCACGTGCGCGTATGTTCAAGCCTCGTGCACACATTTGTGGGGGTCGACAGAAACCTGATCTTGGAAGGAGGTGGGTGTTTGGAAAGCCATCAGAACTGAAGGTCAGGCCTCCTCTTTTTCCCTTATCCATGTGTTTGCCCGGGGTGGGGTCTCTTCCTCAACTCAGAACGGTTTTCAGTGTTTTTCAGTCAGCAAGCTCCAGCACCACTCCACTCTCCGTCCCTTGCAGGACTGAGCTCACAGACACGTGGGGCCATAACAAGCTGTTTACATGCATGCTGGGGATCAGACTTGGGTGGTCTTAGGCCTCGTGCTTATATAGCAAATGCTCCCAACCACGTGGGCCCTCGCTCCAGTTTCTTCTTTGTTTGATTTTTAGTTTGTTGCAAGTGACTTAAACAAAGGAAGAAGGAAGAGGCTATGGGGAATGTTGACGATTAAAACCTGCATTTTCACCTTTAGTCACCACGACACTGTTCACCGCTTGCTTAATCTTCCACTAGGAAAATGCCACTGAATAGGTGACGAATGAACATATTATACCTCTTAGCTACCAGAGTAGACCCACTAGATTAGTCTGGACATTAAGCGTGGGAAGTAGAGCCTGGACTGGGATCTGTCCAAAAGTTACTGGAATGGAGCCGTTTGGTTTGTCCTCCAGGCTACTGCCCTGGAGAAGGCAGTGTGAGGGACAGACATGCGAGAGGTCGTGCCCTCGCCCCGTTCACCCAGGAGGGAGATAGTATTGCACTCGAATGGCAACAGAAGTAGTGTGGCAAGCCCAGACTCGGAACCAAGTCTGTTGGAAAAGCCTGTAGCTCTGTTCTCATTCATCTGCTTGGAAGGAAATAGTTGGTTTATTTTGTATGATCTTTGCAAAAAGCCCGGACCCTTCCCCATAGCTCAGGATTGAACCCAGAACCTCTGGCATGCTAGCAAGCCCTCTACCACTGAGCTATAGTCCCTCTCCCCCAGAGCAAAGTTGTAGTCCTGCTTGTACCATGATACCTTCCCCATCCTCAAAGGGGACTAGACAAAGAAAAAGTTAACATAGGAAATAGTCTTCCCTTCCATTCTTCTCTAACCAACACACACACACACACACACACACACACACACACACACACACACACAGTCACACACCAAACACACACTCATCATATATGCCTATAAAGTGAGAACCTGTTGGGAGGGGCTGGGTTACCTTTTCCGAGTACTTCCTTAGTACCATATCAAAATAGAAATGTTCCACTATTTTATGTTAGTCAAGACTTCGGGCTGAGTGCGACTCAAAATCACCAACCTTTAGGGCTGTCAGTTGTTTATAATGGAAGAAGCCCTTTAGTTTTTCTGGCTTTCCAAACACCCACCTTCTTCCATGACAAAGGCCGAAGCAATTCCAGATTCAGCAGGGTCAGAGCCAACCCCTGAATTTAGGAAGGAAATCGTTCCTTCACATGCTTACTTTGCATTTCAAGTCAGCCAGAAAAGAAGCTCTGGCACATTTGCAAATATCTGGGGAATTCCACAAATGTATGCAAGGTGCCTCAGATTTATTGTTGGCATCTCAACCATCTCTTTAGATGCTGCATGGAAACAGAGTCTGTCTTGTCCCACGCTGCCCTTCTTCCATGGCACCAGAAATACATTATTGCACGTCTGTTTAACATGCAGGCTTAGTGGAAGTACAAATTTGATTCAGTTATACTTTTATAACCTCCAGTTTACAGTGCACAGAGCACTGTGCCTTTTTAGTGCTGACTAGAAAATCAGATTGGATGAGTGGGAATACAACTTCACAGCGTGCAGAATCCTGGCTCTGCCACTGAGGAAAATCAATGAAGGAAGCATTGATCTCATCACAGAGTGCAAATGCAGTTAGCTCAGAAACACTCTGCCCAGGATTTTGTTATTCAAGTCACTCAGTTGGACAACATGTTTTCAAACCAAGCTTTTATCATGTAGCACCTCTCTGGATTCCGCTTAGCTCTACTTACACATGCATGGAAACCATGTTTTCCAGATAGGACAGGAGCTCGGCATAACCACAGGTCAGCCTCCACTGCAGGCCTTCACCGCGCTGCTGGAGGAGATTCTCACAGGATGGTCAGAATATTCATCCCATCAGCAAAGCACTGTCCGGCTGGGATGAATCTGATGTGCGTATGGGTTATTGGACCAATTTTTATTTCTTTTCTTCTTATTTTTATCATGAAGCAACTGTGACCAAGAAATTATTTGGAAAGCCCATAGATTTGCACTTGTGTGCAGATATACTAAAAAGTGAGATATATTACATAGCCAAATACAGAATGCATGAAAATATATATCATAATATTTCATGCTTGTTAGTGGAAATATTTTTATAACATGTTGTCTCCCAAGTGCAGAAAATAAATCAAGCCTTTTAATAGCGATTGCAGATGATTCATTTAGTGCTGTCATAATATAGTACCTTCTTCGATGAGAATTTATATCATTTTCCTGGACTCAATGGAATAAATTTATCTTGAATGATGGAAAGGCCTGATAAACACAGCCAACACTTGACAATAAACAGGAGCCAGAATAAGTAAAGTACAGACTGGATCACTTTTTCTAAGGTTGTTCATATGAAAACCATCACAAATGTAGCAGAAATGAAGCTGGTGGCGTTTGGCAGTGGGACACAGTGCTTTCAGCTCAGCCTCACGTGACTCCGCAGTAAAGGCCACATTGATTCACAGTCGGATGACGGATCTGCGCTTACCTGTCCTGTAACCATAGCACCTGCAGCAGGAGCAGCACAAGGCTAAGCGCTTTTGCTCCTGAGTTTAAAATGCAGACAGATGTGAGAGGTCTTACAAGGAGATGATAAGCAGTGTACAGTTATCAGGAGAGGAGAGCAAATTACACACACACACATATATGTGCATATTCTGCCTAGATATGCATGTATGTATACATAATATATAACTTTACAGTCCTTGATAGGAAGTGGGAATTCAGCATAAACCAAGAATAGGGACACTAGTTAGGATTGAAGAGGAGCTGGGCTGGTTACGCAGGACTGTCAACTTGAAAGGCTACAGCAGGAGGGCCACAAGTTCAAGGACTGTCTGGGCTACAGAGCAAACTCAACACCAACCAGCACAGCTTAGTGAGAACTTAGGTCAAAATGAAAAGTAAGAAGAGACAGGGCTGCCAAGATAGCTGAGTTGATAAAAGTGCCTGTTGTGCAAACATGAGGGCTTCATTCAATCTCCAACCCACGCAAAAGGCAGATGTGGCAGTGCGTGCCCGCAAAGCCAAGTCTGGGGAGGTGGAGACCGTGTTGGGGAAATGAAGCAAGAGGAGCTTTGGTCAGCGAGTCCAGCCTACTTGGTGAGCTCTAGAGCAATGCGAGACTTTGTTCTGGTGGAGAACACCCAAGGCTGCCCTCTAGACCCCACATGCATATGCGCACATGTGTTTGAGCACTCACACACACAAATGTGTGCCCATACAGTTATGAACACATATACACACATGCACATACACCCCACACATTTTTGTAAGGTAAGAAGAGGGCTGGGGTGTCACCAGTTAGAGTGCTCATGTAGCATACATAAAGTCCTGGGTTCAATCCCCAGCACCATCAAAGAAAGGAATGAAAAGAATGCTTTATGACACAATCAAGATGCGAATCCAGCTCAATGGGCAGTTATCTTTTCAATGTTTAATGACCAAAACATGCTGTCTCGGAGGGGGGAGGGGTGTGTGAAGCTGTGGGACAGGGAGAAGCGGGAGGAAGTATCAGAACCAGGGTCTCACTGCAGAGTTTCTGGAGCATCATCGTTGTGAACGCAGAACCATGTGAAGTGCCACAGAGTGTGGGAAACAAGTCACTCCTAACATGGCTGTGTGAACATGCCTTCAGACTGCAAGGGTGGGGAGAGGGTGGCTTTTTATTGCCCGTGGAGGGACAAGTGTTGTCATCATGTAATTTCTGCCTTTACAAAAACCCAACCTGGAACAGCAAACAACCTTAGGAGACATTATTCAGGAATGTATCAGCCAGGGTCTTATCAGGAGGAAGAAGATGCAGTAATTAGAGCAGGGATCATTTAAGATAAACAATTACTGATTATGAAATTCACAGGACTAACCAAACGTGGATGATATAAAGTGCAAGTACCCTAAAGAGTTGTGCATGGCAGCATACACTGCAATCCCCGCCCATGGGACACTGGGACAGAAGGATGCCTTAAAAGTAAACAAACATCTGTAAAAAAAAAAAAAAAAAAAGGCAGGAATAGTCTTTCATGACTCCTGTGTGACCGTGGAGGTGGAGGCCTCTTCTGTGTCCTACATGTGTGCACATGTGTTTCCTCTGAATCTGCTGGCCTTGGCTTTCATGTTCTGCCGTCAACATCCTTTCCATGGGCTTACCCTGGAGATTTCATTCTCCCTCCATTCTCTCGTCTCCCTTTTCAGCTTGGGCAAGGAAGAGGATTCCCTTCTGGCTCGAGTCTTCGTAGCTCCCCTTTTACCAAATCTCCTTAAAATAGACTTCCTAATTCATCATTTACCCTCCTTGGAATCTATTTTCTCTCTATTCTTTGTTAAAATAGGTAAGAACCTAAAAGTTGGGTTTCACAGGTCTAGGGGATCCCCAGAACCCCCAAATCTTGTACTAAGTACATGTATGTGGATGCACATGTATGTGCATATAGAAATCCACTAAAGTAGCTAGTCAGCAGGCCTCCTAGCAAGTGGATTGACAGGTGCAGTCCACCACACCTAGCATTTCCCTGGGTTGTGGGCGTCGGAACTCAGGCCCTCATGTTCGCATGGCTGCACTCCCCAACCAAGCCATCTCTCCAGCCCTTTACAGTACTAACTTTTGAATGTATGAATGGAGAGTGAGAACTTCTTCAGCAATCTCTGAAATTCACTGAAAATGGCACAAAACTGAGAGCACATAAGGAACATTCTTCTCCCGACTCACCCAGCTCGTTCTGCTGCATCTGAGCTGACCCAGAGCAATTACAGACTTCACAAGAGGTTAGGGTCAGCTCTGCAGGACGCAGAGAAAGGAAGGGGAAGAGAGGGAAGGCCCCCATAAACACAAAGGCCATCAAGTGTGAACACGCCTTGCTTTGACTGTGTCCACAAAGCATGAATACTGCTGCGGTGATTACTTTGGGCTTCAGAGGTCTCCTTAAGCCTATGTACTCAGACCTTTAAATTGTATTGTGCTCACAGCAAAAGAGAAGTAAGAAAAAATACATTGCATGCATGGAACTTTTTTCTATGAATGTTTCAATGTAATTTAATTTTCTTGCTTCGTTGTTCCATACTAACAGGAAGTAAGCACAACTTAGCGTTTCAAAAAAAATGATTATTCTTTTTTGACACATGCACTTAGTTTCAGTTAACCTCCCCCTTCTCTGCTCCGTCTCGCTGACCTCCTTGTCCTGTGTTATTTAGCAATAAATGTGGATGGACTTGTGCATTAACTATAAGTATAATACATAGAAGATACTTAGAACCTTTTTGTATCATTTCTAACTAACACTTAATACTAATTGAAAAACAGATTTCCATTTCCTTGTCCCTTTCAGGAAGCTAACTTTTGAGGGCATCATGCCAGCAAATGCTGGCAATGCTAACATTATCGTCCATGGTCCTGATGAATTCTGCTGCATTGCTAATAGTATTCTGTCAAATGGCTAATGTGGGCAGCACTGGTCAGTGCCTGGGAGAGTTTTGCTCTATTTGAAATCTAGGACCATGGTTGTTTCAGTTCTACATCCCGTGATTTGACATGTAAGTTTACTAGGAAAGTATTACTCAAGACCCCAAAGAGTTATTTTAACTTTCCATCACAGACAGTGTAACAAATCAACATTTTTATTGTGACCAGAAAGGGGTCGTGTTTCACCTCAGACAAGTTCTCATGATCAGAAGATTAAATTGATCTGTGGAGAATCAGATATGTATAACTCCTGGGCAGGGGACACGCTAAGCACTTGTTCTACCTTTGCACTGTGCCCTTAGCTCTATACTTTCTTTACAAGCTGATTTCTAGCTGTGGTGAGAGCATGAGATTGCTCCCAGACCCCTTCATGGCAACACCCCAATCCATATTGGCACCATGCTTTGATCACCCAAAGTGATTTTGAGTAGCTTGCAAATACAGTTCACAGCAATTAAGAGCAATGTATTTGTTTCTGTTATTTCTTCCTTTTCGTGCACACCAGCGTCTATTTCAACCCTTCATTAATGCTTGCTTACTTGAGAAAAATGCCCACGCATTTCTTTTACGTAACATCTGACTCCTCAGCAGATGTACGAGGCCCTGTGCAACGCACGGGGATCTGCTGTGATTTTTGTTCATCTTTCCTGAACTGAGCAACATGAATCCTAATTATTTATCCTCCAAGAAAGGACACGTTTAAATCAGTGCTTTTATGCATAGGACACTGTGAAGCTTTTAGACGAAGATAAATGTGTACTTTAAGGAACTGACTACAGAAGCTGCTGGAATGCACCTGCGTCCGCTCCTGCTTGCTTCTACTGTTTTGCTCTTGAAAGTAACACTAGGGCTCTGACCAGCTAGAGAAGACCCTTACGCCTGAGCCAATGTCAAATTTCAAGCTTTTTCTCAAATTTCTTGTGTGGTCACCTATAATTGCTGTTCAAAGACCCACAGGGCAGCCTTCCAAGTCCAAAATGTATGACTTCTCTAGCTTGACTTCTCTAGCTTGACTTCTCTAGCTTGACTTCTCTAGCTTGACTTCTCTGGCTTGACTTCTCTGGCTTGACACTTCAAGGTACTATAAAAACAAAACCACATCTCTTTGGAGAAAACGTTCAGCTACAGCAGGTCCCTTGAAACCATCCAATTTGATCTGCGATTCCTGCTGAGATCTGCATCACATCATGGTCTATTTTGGGCTTGTTACATTAATCAAAACCTCCCCCCATTTATTAAACAGCTTCCTGCAGCTCAGACATTTGAAATGCAGAGGGCTATGGAGCAGCTGCCAAACACCATGAAGGAAAGAGGTGGGCTGGATGTGAGTAATGTACAAATTGAATTTCAAGTGACTGAGCAACCAGGGGATGGTGTCGTGTTCTTAAGGAAACGAAGGCCACAACCACGGTCTGGCCGTGGAGTGGTTACTGCGGCCCTGCCCAGCAGTCTTTCCGGAACTGCTGATGAGTGTGACCTTTGCAAAAATGCACAAAGCCTTGATTTCTGCATGGATAACCTTTACAAGCCGGAACCCCTCTGTGAAATGTACCCACAGCACAGGGAAGCTTCAAAATCAAACCAGACAGAGACACATTTCATGAAAGAGCTACTACAAGCTCACGCATACACATGCATTCTCAGAGAATGAAGACGTTGAACCCACTTTCCATTATTCTCCCTCTTGACTGGGTTTCTTCGGGCCGTTTCCATTCATCTTCGTCAGCAGCAGGAAAAGTGGGGGTTCTGGGTACACTGGCAAGCCTGTACTTAAATCCATTTGTTACACTTCAGGACAGCCATGTTGGAAATTGGTGGTAGGAATGGAAATTACATGTGTTCGAGATTTACTAAGAGTCACTGAGATGATTTTCTCACTGTTAAGAAATGACCAAGCCCACATGTGGAGAAAAAGGAGGGGCTATTACTTTGACAGCCTCCATTCCCACCAGTGATCAGAACAGGAAAGCCTTTCTGATTTGACAGCATCTCACATGTGTTCTTTATCCCAAATGAACTGAACAGTCACTGTAAATATACATAGGGGCTCAGAGATGTAAGCAGTGACTGAAGTAGGAATCTTTCTTCTAATGGGCATATATTTATTGTGCATAGTTATGGGTTTCATGAAGTCATTTTAATTCAAGTATATTATGGACCTAGACCACATTCACCCTCGTAATATTCTTAAGCTATTATAACAATTAAGCCTTTTATGGCTCCATTTTAAATAGCATATTGTTTTGAGCAAATCTAATTGTCTTTAGTATATTGATTTGGATGGTGTGAATTGTTAAGGAGCAGTAAACTATGCTGGCTTATCTAGTCTTCTCTTGATACCTCCCTTTCCTAACAATATCGTTTTACGTAATACTTTTCTGTTGTTCCAGTCATTTCTACACCCCGTCTCCTGTGATTTGCCTCACAAGCCAATGCAGACATTAGGGTAGGAACAGGTGTTATTATTGATCAGAAAACTCAAATCCCAAGAGGTTAAAGAGCATGCTAAAGGTCAACAGAGCAAATCACGAGTAATCCTGGAATGTTAACCTCTTGTTTTTGTGATTTCTCTGTACTACTAGGGATATGACACCAGGGGTGGGGAAAAGCAGTGACTTTAAAAAGCCATTTGACTAGTCTTAATATACACTCAGTCTGTACCTTGCTGATTCCCACAAAATTCTTGTCAAAGTGCAGGCTGCTCCTGACCTGCAAACCTCACCTCACAAAGAAAAGTTCCAGCCACCCACAGTCACCTCCCTTTGGCTTGTCTTTTACTGTCTGCAGATCCAACCTTGGAGAAATGATGAGGAGGGGGTAGGGCAAGCCATGGAGACTCAGACTAGAAGTGAGTCGGAATTGGAAGAAGGGAAGGCACCCTACAGAAGACTGAAGAGCAACGAGATGACCTCCAAGTCATTCATTTTTTGACTCTTTTCTCTCTCTCTCCCTTTCTTTCTTTCTTTCTTTCTTTCTTTCTTTCTTTCTTTCTTTCTTTCTTTCTTTTCTCTCTCTCTTTCTTTCTTTCTTTCTTTCTTTCTTTCTTTCTTTCTTTCTTTCTTTCTTTCTTTCTTCTTTCTTCTTTCTTCTTTCTGTCTGTCTGCCTGTCTTTTTTTCTTTCTTTTTTTTTCTTTTAATTTTTCGAGGAAGGGTCTCACTCTAGCCCAGGCTAACCTAGAATTCACTCTGTAGTCTCAGGATGGCCTTGAACTCCTACCACTGCTTCCTAAGTGCAGGGATTAAAGGGGTGCACCACCATGCCCAGCCTCTTTCAATCATTACTGGGAGATTTTATTTCCAATTTTACATCCTATAATAGTTAAAATTTTTAGCAGCTTTTTATTTTTTAGATGTCACTGTAGCATCCTGATTCATTTATTTATTTATTGAGGTAGGGTCTCACTGTAGCCCAGGCTGACCTGGAATTCAGTATGTAGTCTCAGGGTGGCCTCGAACTCACCGTGATCTTCCAACCTCTGTCTCCCCAGTGCCGGGATTAAGGCGTGCGCTGCCACACCCAGCTAACTCCTTTTTTTACTCACCCTGGATCACACAGAGATCTCAGAGGCTGAGACCGTTGGCAAGCTTAGAAGCCCCTCTAGTCCTTGTGTTTGGGGCATAGCAGTAAATGCCGGGAATGCAAATCTGAGATGTGTCTCCAAATAACTCTAAGCAAAGACTGGTGTCAAGATTATGTTAGAAATGTACAAGGCAGTGTAGAATACAGAGGTAGAAAGGCTTATCTCTGGGGCAACAAAGAAGGCTTTATGCCTAGCAATGGAGCCATGATGAATGAGCAGGAACCATAGAAGTTCCAGTTCTGAAAAGTCAGATTATTGTTATTATTATTATTATATTATTATATCATATCATTTATTAACCTCCTCGATTCCAGTTTTAGGCCCAAAAGAGTTTGATGGGATATTTAGGATCCTAGTCACTTTTAAGCTTTGGATATAGTACATAGCAAATTCAAACTAGTATACCCTAAGCCTTTCTATAGACCCAATTTATATTAGCACTATTTTTTCTTAAGGCTGACCTGGATCTCATTCTGTAGCTCGGGCTGTTTTTGAACTCATGGCAATCCTCCTACCTCAGCTTCCCCAGTGCTGGGATTGAAGTCATGAGACATCACACCTGGCTTTATCACTGATTTGTATAACTTTTCTGCAAAGAGATTCTACAATAAAACTTTACATATAAGGAAGCAAATTCAGAAAGATACTAACTTGCTTTCACTAGTAAAAGGGAAATTAATACAGTTACCTTCAAGAAAGTAAAATGCTCAGACAGGTCATAATTTGTATAAATTACTCTGCTAATTAGGTAGTTAGGTAGGTAAATTTGTTGAATCTTCCACAAAACAAAACATTTTGAGAATGTGAGCCAGATCACATTTGACCCTCTTTAAGATTTTCTTCATATGTAACAAAATACTTCTTGTGGGGTACGCTTTGATGACATTGGATTTGTCCCCTCTTCCATTTCAGTGTGGGGCAGCTGTCAAAAAGACAGAGCTGAGCATGCAAAGGAGGAGGAAGATGTATGTAAACGCGAGGAATCATCTTGAATAAGAAGTGATGGGCCAAGGGAAAAGCAGGCGGCAATGCCAGGGACAGACAGACAGCCTCCACTGTGCAGACCTTTGGAAACGAGGACAGTACTTCTGGAAGACTGGCTGGCCCGTTGCTTTGACCACGCTGCTTCCAATGTGTTGTTGTTTTTAAGTTTATTATACTTTATTTTATTTAGAGAAAGAGAGAGAGAGAAAGAGAAAGAGGCAGATAGAGAGAAGGAGAGAATGGGCACAACAGGGCCTCTAGCCATTGCAAACGAACTCCAGACGCATATGTCCCCTTGTAAATCTGGCTTACATAGGTCCTGGGGAATCCAACTGCGGTCCTTAGGCTTTGCAGGCAAATGCCTTAACTGCTAAGCCATTTCCCCAGCCCTCCAATGCATTTCTCTAAGAAATAAGTATGAGCAACTCGAGCTACATAGTGAATTCCAGGTCAGCCTGGGCTAAAGTGAGACCCTAACTCAAAAAAAAAAAAAAAAAAAAAAAAAAAGGAAATCCCTTGGTCATCATTGGGAAAGTGACTTTAGTTATTTCTGGATCACCTTTCCACTGCAGAGCAAAACCCAGCACCAGGCTCCTTGGACAGGTACCTTGCCTCTTGTACTACGAGGCAGGTGTAAGTGTTGTTCCTCACATGAGTGGGCCTCCTGTGTTCTTGGGGGTGAGTGTGTGGGAAAACAAAATAAGCAAGCAAGCCAATAAAATAAAATAAAAAGACAAAAAAAGCCCCACCCTGCTGGTAGTCAATTAACTTCTGTATTCTAATAAGATCTAAACCAGAATACAGAATCTTCCATCACAATAAAATATGACTAAAGCTCTCATCAATACTCATTTGGCAAATACCTCAAAGTAGACCATCTTTTTCTAATACTTAGGAATTCCATTATTTCTTATTTCAGAGGACATCTTACAAAAAAAAAGTAAGTGAGATGGGATTAGGTTTGCCATTTGTCATTTATTCAGAGTAGAAGTCTGGTCTGGCATGGGGGCACTCAGACCCAGGGCTTAATGCTTTTAGTAATTATGTAGGGGATGTTGATTGGTGGGAGAAAGAAATTCTTTATTAACTGCTCAGAAAGAGTTAATTCTTCATTAGTCAGAGCACTGCACCAGAGGCTGCTGCTGTGAACCAAGGATTAGAGTTTATGATAGTAACAGCCTTCCTGAAAAAACATTTGTTACTACACTTAATGACTAGATTTTAGTGCATTAACCTTCCTTGGGAGGTCAACTAACAAAATGGATGTTAACTGCTTGTAACAACCAATTCCTCTGAAATTAATATTTAGAAGGCTTTGGTGTCAAAAAAAAAAAAAACTGCCTTCCAAATCAGGGCATTAAAAACACTTCTAAATTATGAATAGCAGGCAGAATTCAGCGCCTGGAAGATTTCCATCCTGTGCTCCTTAGCCTTGGCCTCTCTCTCTTTTCTCCTGCAGAGTTCTTTTCCGCAGGAACAAGGAAGGCATTCAAGGAAATTAGGTCTCAAAAATGCATGTGGGTCAACAATGCACGGCATTTTTGAAAAGGTCACTCTTTAAGTTCAACAGAAATAAACATAATAGGAGTGTGAACGGCAGTGCTGAGCGCGCTGGGAACCTGACAGGGACAAACTCCCCGCCAGGCCTCTGGCCTCCCAGCCGCAGCCCCCTCACCACCTGCTAGGAGCTCCTTCAGGACACTGCATCCCTTCTGCCACTGACCTCCTGGCTAGGCTGTCCCCCCACCCCTCCCTTCCATTGGAAACAAACCACATTTATGTCAAAACAACTTCTTAGCTAGTTCCTTCCCCAGCAATCCCAGAATATAAAATATGTTCTGAAAAATTGCACCATTCCCCGGAGGAATTTTATGATTTGGTTACTGCCGCGCAGTGTGCTCCAATGTTTGGCCGAGGTAGCCTTGAGTCCATGCCAAACAATGAAGCAATACTATTATTAGCTTTCCCATTCACTGGTGACCAAACAGCCCATGTTTCTATTTTCAGACAGCTTTTTCTCTAGTGCAGAAGATATGCAGAAACCTAAACCTCAGGCCAGGAACTGGACCAGCAGGACTAAGTAGCCATCCACTGCCAAGACACAGTGGCCTGCGGGGAAAATATTTGAATGGCAGTCTTTTTAGGCAGAGGTCAAATACAGATAGACTGCCAAAGTCCTGCCTGCCAAAACCTTGGCTGCTTTCAACAGAACCGGCTCTGTGGGGGATGGGATAGCACCTCTGAGATCTCAACCACAAAGCTGTCATGTTTAATAACTGAATAGTTTCCTCAGCTAACACTGCAGTAGCATTGATGACTCAGCTGTTTAAACCAGCCCCATAATAATAGTCTGATACTGCAAAGGGTAACTTGGGTGGTGACGGTGACATGTAAGGCACATGATGGAAGAGCTGTGTCCTCGTGGTGTGCTCAGCGCCAGGCTGTCAGCAGCGTGGCCAGAAGAGTCAGGCAGTGGGTGGGTATTCTGCATGGTTACTTTCTAATGGACACTTCTGCAATATCGCCAATTTCATGTAGACAGAGATCCATTAAGATGTTTGGCCTGCTTCCATTTGTAAATAACATTTGCTATTTGACCATTCAACCAGGGGCAAATTCTGTATAATAATGATTTTAATTTAATAGCCACATTTTCATTACTTTGGGAAGGCTTGCCAATCGAGAGGCCACAGTGCCATTACCCGTGCATTGGTATCTTTGTTGTTCTAGCTGATTCACCCCTTGCACATTTTCTCATCAGAAATCAGCCTTGGTGAGCAGGAAATGAGTACAACCTTCATACCATGATAGATTTTACATATTAGTTTTCAAAATTTTATTTAATGGGATGTCTGTTAAAGTATTGTGTTTTATTGTTTGTGTTTAAAATATATGACAGGCGTGGTGGTATCTGTCAGCAATCCTGTGGAAGACTGCTTCAAGTTAGCCAGGCTGGACTATAAAGTAAGACCTTGTCTCAAAAAAAAAAAAAATTTTTTTTAAAAAAAGGAGAAAAAGGAAAAGGAATAATAAATTTTAAAAATAGAACAATTAGGCTAAATTCTGAAATCAAAAGAAAAATGGGAGTCTATCTTGGCTTTTCAAATGTCTTTTTCTAGAAAAAGAATTAGTACAAGGCTTAGAGAAAGCTCTCGTCCCACATATAAAATTGAAATATGAGCTGTTGACATTCCCCCCTCCCTCCACCCTCATTCTCTACAAAATATCAGTGTTTTCAGTGGTAGGACTGAATAAAATATAGTTATTGCTTGGTCTGCTTTATCTCTGAACTGATAAGATTTCTAAAAGCCATTTAACTGTCCTGTGAATCATTAACTTCATTATGTTTACAGAGATATGTGATTTCCTCGGCTTCTTGGGAATATGGATCTGTCGTCAGTGACCTGGCCTGGTTGCTGGGCGTGACACAGGTAATGTACCTGCACGATTGATGAGTGGGGGAGACTTTTAAACCACAGTGCTGTTCACTTAATGAACTTCCATGTGCTGCATCCTGAGAACGCTTTTATGGTTTCTGTTGGCTCCATATGGCATTCTGATGAGCTTACACGGCTCCTTAAGAGCTTCTAGATCAGAAAACAAGAGCAAAGCTGAAACAAAGTGAGTCATCTGGTTTTGTCTTTGCTTTCACTGCATGAGATAATGTGGAGGTGTTAATTACAAGACTTCACTGAGTCTTGACTAATAACAGTGTGCAAACAAATGCATGTCAGGCTCAGCCACAGAGAAGCTTCTACTAATAAGGTAAAACTAGCAATTAGAGCTGACAATGAAGTAATA
This sequence comes from Orientallactaga sibirica, assembly GCA_036365145.1. Lineage (NCBI taxonomy): Eukaryota > Metazoa > Chordata > Mammalia > Rodentia > Dipodidae > Orientallactaga > Orientallactaga sibirica. The sequence goes on from JAEOAD010000037.1 coordinate 18,476,419, forward strand.
CTTTCTGTTGAATATTCATTAATGGAGGTCTTGTTTGGGAGAAGGGAGGCTTCGGATTGTCCAGATGGAAACCTGGAATAGGGAGCCTGGTCAGTCCTTTTCAATGAATTCAGCTCCGTCTGGTGAGCCGGCACATTGAATTAATTCCCTTCTGTGCTAATGCATTGACCCTTTGCTTCAAAGACAGACCCTCGGGAGCCACTGAGATTCCTCAACCCGTGACCATGGCATAATGGGGACAAACTGAATTCCCAGAAGGAGAAAAATGATAGTGGCTCTAGGACATCAGTAACAGTGTGCTGGGAACACTGTGTGCCTTATCTAGATTGTTCACTGTCGTCCTGGGGTTGCAGGAAGAAAGAGTATGTTTGGCTCAGTAACCTGAGTCGTCACGTACCCCACGCCCTATTTGTGTTTCTCTTCTGTCTCCTCAGAAGCAGTTTGTGTGTGGTATACAAAACGTGATGTATGTTTGTTTTGTCCCTGGTTCTGTTTCTAGAATGTCCTGAGTGTCAGAAGCACCCACCTACTGGTACTTATAAGAAGCCTCTTTGACAGCTCCTGATGTGATGTTAAGGTGTACACCTGCGGGGGGATAGGTGGTCAGTCACCCAGAAGACCAGTGATTACAGATCACAGGGTTGGGACTTCCAGCCCGCCTTCCTGCTCTACGGCATAAAGAGCAGGCTGGACTCACTCCATAAAAACTGTCGTGAAACAGGAAGGCTTGGTTAGTTGCTGAACATATGTGGATGATGGGCGGGTGGCTCGCCCAGAAAGGGCATGAAGCTTCCACCCCACCACCCATCACGCAAGCGAGCAGGCGTTTGGGCACTGCTGGGAGAGCTCCCCGCATGCGCAGAGGCCTGCAGGACGAACAGCCAGGAGTTCCCGACCCCCAGCAGCAGTGAACACCGGCGCACAGATCTTTGATCTGGTCAGCAGTTCGGTTCCTAGCCCTGCTGGCAACAAACACCAGGGGTGCCAGGGTTCCACACTAACACCAGCGTGCAGTACTATGGAGAGCAAGAGGGACTGGTCAGGAGGCGGCCCTCCCTGTCCCCCCACCACCTGCTCCCCGCAGCTCCTGGGGAACCAAGCATCTCAAGATCCCACGGCCATGGTGGGGGGTGGGGGCAGGTCCTTCAGTGGGGAAGATGTGGCATTTCTGCCCATGATTAATTTGACCTTGAGGGCAAAGAAGCCCAGGTCTGTGACTAGTAGGACAAAGCAAAGAAAAAAAAGGTTTTTTGTTTGTTTGTTTGTCTTCTGTTGTTGTTTTGTTTGTTTTATTGTTTTCTTTTTCCCTCTGTTCTGAAGAATAGTCTCATTGTAGCCAGAGCTGTGTTGGAACTCACTCTGTAGTCTTGAGATCAGCAGGGACTCCCCTACCCCACCTTCAGAGTACAGGGTTAGTTGGCCTGTGCCACCATAGCCAGCCAACTTCATCACAGAAACTAGCCATATGCACACACAGAATAAACTGTGCGACTTGGGGTGCCGCTATCCGCAGGGAGCATGAATACGCATAAATGGCTGACCACGGCAGTTTCTTTCTTTCCTTTCTTATGGTTTACCTTTCATTTTTAATATTTTTATTGTTATTTTACTTCTTTCTCATATTTTTTCTTGGTGCTGTTTGACTTAGTTTGACTTTGTTGTTGTATTGGACTCTTATTCTCTCTTCGGTCCTTTCTTTTACGTATATTTGTTGGATAACTTGTTTGTCTTATCGTGTTTGCTGCTCTTCTCTCTTTCTTTTGCCTCTTCTTTCTCACTCTCTCATTTTCATTTTAGCCTTACTGATTTGGTTTTAATGGTTCTTTTAGCTTATCTTAATATTGACTTAGTTATTGTATTTGAATGTGGTTGTTAAAGCCTTAATAGGCAAGCCACTTCTGACAGTATGTTGGTATTAAACCCGATTATTATATATTAACTACTGAATTGTCCAAGGACACAGAAAAGTAACAAAATAGATTGCAATTCTACAGAGCAAAACCAAACCTACTATTGAATCTGTGGAACTCAACAAGTCCCCATAGAAACTTACCTCCTAGGGAGACCGACAGAACTACACAAGACAACAAAGCAACCAAGTAGAATAAAGAAGGGAGGAGCCGGGCGCCCGCCTCTAATCCCAGCACTCGGGAGGCAGAGGTAGGAGGATCTCCATGACTTCGAGGCCACCCTGAAAATACAGAGTGAATTCCAGGTCAGTCTGGGATAGAGTGAGACCCTACCTCAAACAAAACAAAAAACAAACAAACAAACAAACAAACAAAAAAACGGCGGGGGAAAATCCATACTCACGAAGAAAGGGGCAATACGCCACTACGAGTCACTCCAAACTTTCAACTCCTCCAATGAGAACAAAAATAAGACAGCAGAAATACCAGATAAAGAATTTTGAGTCCTATTGCTAAAAACAATTAGTGACAATGTAGATTCTACAAACAGGAAAATGAATGACCTAACAAAAAAAAAACAGCAATTCAAGATCTGATATGATAAACTCCAAAGAGAATGAAACACTGAATAGATTGGAGAAAAAAATGAATAAATGTGGAGAAAAAAAATTAGCTAGGAAATTGGAATGCTGAAAAAGAGCCAACCAGAACCCATGGAAAAGAAAGCAGTGCCACATCCAATGCAAACTACGCAAGGATTCCATTGACCCACGTGGTCATGAAGAGGAGTGGCTCTCGGGGGTGGGGGACAAAGAGTGACACTAAGACACACAGACTCAAATAAAGAAAGAGAATAAGAAACTTGAACAATACTTCCAAGAACTCTGAGATAAGTTAAAGAGGCCAAACCTCAGAAAACATGGATAGAAGACGAAGAAGCAGAGATAAATACAAAAAGAATCGATTGACTGATCAATGAAATTATGAGAAATTTCCTAAATCTAGAGTTTTAAATATAAAAAAAACGTAATTTAATTTCTATATATATTGTCTTTAAGGACTGCCATTATGCAGGGAGTACATAGCATAAGGAATCATTGAGAAATGTCTAGATTAAATCCCTCTTCCTAGCTTTTTAGTGATTACAAGCTTGCTGTAGAAAGAAACATAATCTATTCACTTAGAAAACATGTGACATGATGCTGATTCTTTAATGTATCCTCTTGCTCTGGAAGCCAACCCATTGCAAAGAAATATCATACATTCTCTAAGTAATCTATTTAATATCTCACAAATTTATTTTTATTTTTTTCTAAATTTTACTTGCAAGAAAGATTTCAAACTTAACTAAGTTTGTTCTTAGAAAGGTGGAACGTGATGGAGAAACAAATGAGAAGTGCCTTTTCTTTCAACCAAGTCCCATCCTACTTCCTACAGCAGTGCCCTCTCAGCAAGGGCCTGTCACGGAAGGAACCACCCACAATTCCATATGTCACTGCGAGAGGAAACGCCAGATGTTCACCTGGGCAATGCCAGCCATTTGTTTATCCTCCAAATTTCCCATTTCATGAAAGAAAAAGTGCTAAATGTACTGTATTGCTGTCTTAAGTCTATGAGAAATTTAGTTGCTCTGATGTTGAGGCAGAGGATCTTCCTCTCACAAGACAGGCAATGGTCTGGGGACTATGGGACTGGATTGGCTAAGAAGATGCTGTAGAGGGAGAAGTGTGCCTCTGTGGATTTCAGTGTCATCGGTCACACAGGGAAGTGGAGAAATGTTTATTACCCGAGAGGCTAAGCACTGCCCACACTTGCTATGGTCATAAACCAATGCCCAAGCACCTCCTGTGTCCTTGGCCTCTGTGGGCAGAAAGCAGATATGGACCCTGCTGTTGGGTATCCGTGGTCTAGCTAGGGAGGCAGCTCTTGAGCTGTGGTAATCACTCATCATGGCCACGTTCCAGGTTGATACGCCATGTTCACTTTTGTCCCTCAGGAAGGAAGCGCTAGCTGTGCTTTCTAAGCACTCCCTCCATGCTAGTCTAATCAAGTGAGTTTAAAAATCTAATTTTTAAGAGCAAGTTTTGCTGCATTACTTTGGTGCTCATCACTGATGGAAGAATTCTCTACATTTTCCTCTCTTTATTACCATTCTCTCTAAGCTACATGTAGACCCTGAATAAAAAAAGAAAAAAGAACAAGGGAGCTGGGGAAATGGCTTAGCGGTTAAGGCATTTGTCTGCAGAGCCAAAGGACCCCAGTTCGATTCCCCAGGACCCACGTAGGCCAGATGCACGAGGGGGTGCATGCATCTGGAGTTCGCTTGCAGCAGTGAGAGGCCCCGGAGAGCCCATTCTCTCTCTCTATCTGCCTCTTTCTCTCTCTCTCAAATAAATAAATAAATAAAATAAACATTAAAAAAAGAAAAAGAAAAAGGTCTTTCTATTTTCAGTTTGCACAAGAAGAAACTGAAGCTGGATACAGTCAGTGACTGAGCCAGGAATCAAACCTGCCTCTACCAGAACCAAGTGCTTTGAACCTCAGAGCCACAGGCTTTGTCGTCCTAATGAATGGACATGGAGATTGTGGGGGTGGGGGGCAAATCTTGAAATTCTTTCTCTCCCTCAGCAACACTTAATAAAGAGTCAAGACAAAAGAAGAATGTGTGTTCTATGTGCACATGTCTTTGCAGCACTCTGAGGAAGTGCCTCAAAAATAAGCTCTTGTCAATCCTGGAGAGCAGAGCCTCAAAGCCTTAGCATCAGCTGAAGAACTTCCCATGCAAAGACATTGGGAACCAGGCAAAGGCTGCCTGGGCTCTTCCTCTCCCAGAAGGTAGGAAGTGGTGCCTGGCCAGGCAATGCACACCTCACTGTTTGCAAAACTACAGTTCTAATTAGATGAGCAAATAAATGTTATTTCAACTTATTAATATAGCTGTAAGCCTTGTTACGGTTTCTCTTCTGGTTCTCAGTCTTTCTCGAGCTGGGAATCGTGGTGAAGTAACAGGTTTTAATAATGGATACAGGTGGTGAATTATTCAGACAGAAAGGAACAAGCCTTGATGCCTTCCCTCACTTCTTTAATTAACTGTGAGATGCTGGGCTGTCTTGGGCTTCCAAGTTTATGTCCTTCAGAACCAAGGAATTTTCTTGGGCTCTGGATAAGTCATGTTTGGGCCCATACTGATCTAAAAAGGCAATGCCAGCGATCACATTGCCATTTGTGCTTTCATGTTTTGAATTTTGTGTCTGCTTAAATGTTACTTTTATGCAACTTCTTAAGCAATGAGTAGTTTTCTTGTTAAAATCAACAGTTTTATCCTTATGTTAGTTTGGGAATTAATCAATAAACCAAAGCTTGGTTCCTTCTGCTTGTCTTATTCTGAAGCTTTTATTTCAGTGACTTAGAAATAAATGAACTTCTAGGAAGGAATTTTCAGCATCTTAATTTAATGCTACCTCAAATAGAACTAAAACTCTTACCAAATGTAGCATTGGTTATTTGTGTGGAACAGGTATGAACTTTCTTTATATGCCCAGCTGGTAACTATCAATTGTCACTTCTCAGGGCTTTGTAACTAATCCAATACAGAGCATGGCTAGGTCTGGGGGAGTCTCTCCTTTGCCTAATGTGGATCTTCTGAATGAGAAATACGTATAGCTCATAGGCTTGGCCTCTCTGTAAATCAATGGTTTTGCTGTGAACACTTTAATAACATGCTTAGATAATTGATTATCCTTTTGTGGGTGAACAGCTTTGCTGTTACCTGTTACCATGAAAGCAGAAACAAAAGAAGTGCACATAAAGTGTTATCCAGCAATTTATGCTGTGACAGGAGAATTTCTCTTTCAATTTTGTCACATCTGAAAGAAGGAATCTGGGGAGGTCTGAAGTCACCATCTCTGCATGGAAATTGAATCATTATTCCCATAAATCAAAAGCCATGTTAAAAGCGCCGAGGTAAACAACAATGTGTATGAATTAGCAGCACAACCCAAGTCAATTCAAATCAAAGCTGCTTTACGAAGGTATTGATGTTTTCAGCTCTTCCCAAGCTGGAACACATTTATGGTTGGGTCTCCTGGGCATTTGTTGTCGTTGCTTCTTGCAGGCACACGCACTGGACCAAAAGCAGTTGATGCGAGGAAAGAATCTATTTGGCTTCCATTCTCGAGGGGAAGCTTCATGAGGGCAGGAGAAATTATGGCATGAGCAGAGGCTGGACCTTACCTCTGCCACAACAGGTAAAAGCATCAGCAGTAGAGTGAGGCAAGCTCTAGCAAGGGGAAGCTGACTGTAACAGCCCTAAACAGTCCCCCAGCAACACACTTCCTCCAGCAAGGCTCCACCTCCCAAATTGCCATCAGCTGGGAACCAAGCATTCAGAACACATGAGTTTATGGGGACATCTGATTCAAACAAGCCCAGAATTGTTGATCCAAATGAATCTACTCACTTTGAAACCAGACCTTAGCTGTTGCTAGAGAAAAGTGCACACACTGACCCAAACAGAGTTCTTTCCTGAGTGAGTGACCCCAGCTGTGGCCAGCGGGCTCACAGAGAACTGAAAATGACACCTGTAACAGAACATTGGTTTACTTTTCTCATATCATAAGTTTTCAGCTTAAAACCTCTCAGAATATAATCAATACAATGCATTTTCTAAGAACTTGGTCCAGTGGTGATATGGGAGTCTAGGATGTCTTTGAGAGTGACAGAGCTTTTCTTGGCTCTAGGCTAGGCTGTAATTCAGGAGTTAGGATGCTGAACTTTCTCCGCCACACAAAACTTCCACTTAGATGCCTCCAGATTCTTGTCTCATAAATTCTGATCGATGAAATCCATAGAACATAGCCAACGACCTTTGGAAAGATTTTGCTATAGAGCTTAGAAGGAAAGAAATCAGGGCTCGTGTATAGCACGACAGGGTTCCCAGAAATGGGAAAGTCCACCTCATGTCTCCGACTGGGGTCTTTCATGGAAATTTCCTGGGCGAGGGATGAGCTGGGCAGTCTAGCCACCATGCCAGGTGACCAGGCAATGCCTGCTTTCCAGGAAAGGGAAAGCATTCCAGTTACATTCCTAGGGAAGAAAGAGATAAGGAAAACCCAGATCCGATGACAAATGTCTGGGCACTTAGTAAGCATAGTCACATCCTCCAGTGAGGTTTTAGGGGAAGAGACAAGAAGAAAAGCAGACGCCTCCCTCCAGGGGCCTTATTGCCTCGGAACCACTTTATTAGTGTGCTGTGGATATAACAAACTGTTTTTCTCGATCATGGTTTCAACAGCCCTTACGTGACCAATTCTGCTTGTTACCCAGAGATTAGTGTTTGCTAGTAGCGCAGACTGGCCTTGAACTCAAGATCTTTCCACCTTAGTCTCCTGAGTGCTTGGATTACAGGTGTGTGCCACCATACTCTGCTTCACAGTAGCTGATTTTGTATGTTCAACTTGCATCAATCCTTTTGCTACTAGATTGTGACTAATTCACTAAGTGCCATGGGCATACTTTGTATGTTTGAAAGAAAGGTTTATTTTACATTCGGGGTGGGGGGGGCACTTTTTAAGAAGTAGGTCATGCAGGCATCATGTTTGGGTTCTTTTAGGTTTAACAAAGCATCAAAACACCAGGTTATGACATGACTACACAGGAAACACACAGTACCATTCAAAAAGCGAAGGTAAACCATATATGCTGGCCTCTGTGGTGGTCAGAGCATGGTTGTTTCCACATTGCATCAAGTTGGAATTAATCTCCATTTTCAAATCTTAACATAATAGGGCATCTAACCATACCTTGCAAAGGACCCATTGCCAATGATCTGGCCAACGGCATGTACCCAGGAGTCAGTATTGACAGAACACTGAGAAACAAACCATGTGCTGATAAACACGTGGAAGACATTCATCTCTTCAAACCCATAAAAAGAGAGTATTGTAAATTAAAATGTCTACAGTAGCTCAACTGCTCTCTCTCAGCCCCTCCCTTCCCTTTGTCATGGAACAGCATTCAAGTGTGGGAATGTTTCTCTGAAACATGTGTCAATCCTGCATTTAGTCATGCTGTCCCCAGGAGCCCCATACCAAGAGGCGGAGGGAGGCAAAGGCTATTCACCCCTGGTCCAGCAGTTTGTTAATGAAACATTGACTCAAGCAGTTTATATGGTTGTAATAAAAAGGGGAGGGCTCTTTCCTTGCACCCTTTCATTACTTAGCCCAGTCTTTAAGAGGATTAATGGAGGGGGCTGCTTATCAATTGAGTCTCAGGACTGGCATTGCTGAGTTCTTAATAGATTGCCTCTGGATTTGGGATGACTGTGGGGCAAATTCTTCCAGGCTTTCAGTGGAATAGAAAGCAGTTTGTTTTCTCGCCTTCAAGGAGAAGGGCTATTGACTTGGTGATGAAATGACCCAGGACTCCGACTTTATTCACGCCACTCCCACTGGCCACTACCATCTCAAACTCTCATTTATTTATTTATATTCATTTATGTGGACCACTGGTAGCCAACAAATCAAAATATATGTGATAATACCACCAATACTGTGATTAAGATGCAGTTAAAATGCACATTTATAGCAACGAACTGGATTTCATAATGGTCATGTTAAAGATCTAGTCTATGGCAAAGAAAGCTCCCAGGAAGATATTGTGCCTTTTAGAAGTGGCGCATTCTCTGTACCTTGGAAAGATTCTGAAAGATTTCCTAACAGTTCAGATAAACCATGTATTTTGGAGGGCATTGAAGTGAATAAGTGGTCCTTTTATTTTTCTGGGGAGTTAGAAGCAGCTTTTGTTGGCAATCTTGTGAAAGAGTACAGTACAGATGGATCATGCTGCTTGAGGTCCCGTGACTTCACACTATTTTTAGCACAGGGAAGATGTTAGTGGTAACAGTGTACAATGGGCTAATCAGCCATAATAGAACTCACACTGTTTTCCTTCACATTGCACTTATTATGTGCCTTGAATGTAAACAGCTCTTTGCTGCTGACAAAGATGGCATAGTGCCATGGTGGGATTCAGCCGCCTCGCAAGCTCAGCAAACACTGAACAAAAACAAGCCTGAGGACTCTGAACAAGGAATTGTTAGAATTTATGTCATTTGCAGCCGGAGACAAAATGATTTTTTGTTACTTCCATCTTTTCCTTCGTATCTCTCTCCTCAAATTAGCAAGCATTCACATATACCAGTTACCTGTGTATGAAAAATTATTTCTATTATTTCCACCCACATTTTGAGAATCAATAAATCAAATTTTATGCAGTGTCTTGAATGATGACATCCCCATGCATTTATCCCCATTGTGAAATATGTGGAACTTAATGTAATGATACAATGCTTGATCACATAAATAGATTGAAGTTGCTTTAAAGTATGATAAAAGATAGTCCATTAAAAATGACACTCAACACCAAAAAGAGGCTCATTGTTTTGCATCATCTGTGTGTAGCATTAGCAGATTCAATACTGTGCTCTCAAAGCAGATTTAGTGCAATTTACTATAAAGAAAAATATCGCTGGCTAGTCTCCCTGCATTGTCATCATTCTGTGATTTTGCAGCAACTGTGGCTCATTTTAAAGACTTGAATTTTTGTCACAGCAATCCGTGCAAATGATAAAAACAATCAAATAGTGTGAGGGGGTTTATCAAGCAAAGCACTGTGCAATCTAGGATCCCTCCTGTCCAGTCCGTTTCTGCCTGTGACTTTTACCATTTTGTTTGTTTGTTTCTCTTCTGAGGATTACTTTCTGAATTCTAAGTAATACGTTGATAATCTTCTTTCTTGTACTGGGGATATAGTTCAGTCGGTAGAGTGCTTTCCTAGCAGGCACAAAGCTCTGACTTCTATCCCCAGCAGCATATAAACAGGCATGGTGGTACATGATGCTGGTAATGCCAACATTCATGAGGATAAGAAGTTGGCGATACTTAGTAACAAGTACAGTGAATTTGAGGGCAGCCTGAGCTACATGATACACTATCCCTGCAAAATAGTATTTCTTGTTGGATTCATTCGACAAATATTTATTAAGTTCTTACTGTTAGTTATATGCTGAGATAAAACAATAACCAAAACTAAAGTCCCCGCTCTTGGAACCTCCCTTCTACTAACTAGTGACAGAGAGAGTCCCAGAGCTCTCTACCCACCCCTCTCTCTCCCCTATCAAGTGGCCATGTTATTCCAGGCCTCTGAGACGCCCTCCTGGAATGGTGATTGAAGGTCCCTCTGGACTAAGAGGAGGTTAGGCCATCGCTACTGCAGCCCACTCCTTTGCCCAGCACCCAGACCCCTTCCTGACCGAGCGCTTTCTCTCCCCTCTCCACAAAACCTTCTCCCTGGCTTTCACTTGTTCTTTCTTGGCTATCCTGTTCCAAGTGCATGAATCTCCCCATTCCCTGCCCCAATTACAAGAAAATCTTGGATCCAAAAAACGTCTATCTTGGTCCTCCATTGAGAAATGAAGCCTAACATGGTATTGGCGGCATTACCAAGACTGACTGCCTTCTTGGGTGCCACCGCTCTCCTTTTTTTCCTCTGCCCTTTAGTGAAGATTTTTTTCTACATTTGACACATCTCCATTTTCTGATGGATCAGGACACTTGTGTTCAAGGAAATCCAAACATCAAGTCAGGTGCGGCATCCAGGACCCCTTGCTCTAAACCCACTAGAGATGCAAAAATGCTTGGTTTCCAATTATTGTTATTTCCATACGACTGACTGACACTTTCAGGAAATTGAAGTTATAGGAAAACACTTCTAGCCTTTACTTATCTCTCCCTGATTCATTTTCAACTTAAAGATTTCCCCCATCCCTGACTTTTCCCTCATCACTTCCCCACTGAGCAGAGTTCTGGGACCTCCTTGCCCCCAAATCTGCCCCAGTCCCTCCTTGGTTCCAGCAGCTTCAGAATGAGGAGCCATAGGATGGACATAATTAGGAGCCAGAGAATGAACATAAAAGTGTAATCCTGAACTTTGGCCAGGTTTGTTTAACTTGTCTCCTCTCCCACACGGTACTCATGTCTGAGATTTCACTGAGATTATATACATATATATATAAAACTTTTGAACTCAGACTACTGGTAGCTGCCTGTCATCGAAGCCTCTGTGTGACACATGAGACTGGGAGGCCCACCATGTAAGCTACTGTGTGAATTTCACTCAGGGTGAGAGGGAGTTACAGGAATGATTTTAGAAAATAATAAATTAAGACCTATTGAAGCTTTCCTTTATTGAAGAAAGAATGGAAACAAGAAATCATTTTAGAGTCTTTATGGTGATTCACGTGCAAAAGGAAGCAACAGACCAATGGTCATGGAAGAGGTAAGATGCTTGCATGATTTTATGGTAGTCTGCATTTCATAGGACACGACAGAAATATTCTAGTAACTGTAGAGATGGAGTTCTATTAATGTGATAAAATTTACTGCAAAGTCAATAAGGCAATGGGATTGGGGAAGATTTGGCATGTTATGCTTGAGTTGCCTTTTGGACAGTGAAGTAATAAACGAGTGGATGTCTAATTCTGAACAAGCACAGATTCTGTGTTGTTATTTTGCTCATTAACATTTTCATTAGCATACATGTATCATTAGGGAACATGGTCGTGATTGGATAAACTCACTAAGGGAATGAAATCCAAAGACTTAGCAATGATATATTCCCACATTAAAATGGCCCTGCAAAGAAGTGAGGTAAAGTAATGGAAGAGCCAAAGGAAGGGAGTCAGGTTACTGAATACCCATCAGTCGTAGGTGAGTCACAGTAAGATGCGCATGTGGGAGAAGAATCGTGAGAACAACGAGAATGGAGGTCCTGCAGCATGGTACGAGGCAGTGGGGCAACACTAAAAATATAAAATAGCAGTGAAGCATTTACTTTGGAGTTCAGTATTAATACTCTGAAAGTATCCAAAATGAAAGCAAATATATGCAAAATAGCATTTCCATGTCCTAGTAATAATTACTGTTTAAAAATATTATGAAACTCAGTGTTGATTGAAATTTGGTTTATGCACCAAGGAATAGCTTCAACAAAAATGTGACAAATATCTATGAAGACATATATTAATACAGTAAGATTTGGAGAGTCATAAAAATGAAAAGATTTGAGGCAAATACATAATGCAGGCACCAGCCTGGATGTCAACTGTGAAGGAAGTAAACTTTAACTTATTTTTAGCAAGTAAGCAAATGAGCTGGTAAATCATTAAAGCTGCAGTTGTTAGTAGATATTTTTTGGTGGTGGGGGGGGGATGCACTTGTTCTCTATTAACACGTAACCAATAACAACACAGGTAGGAGTGAGCATTACAAACAAGCATCATAACCTCAACTTCTTTGAATCTGGAATCTGCAGAAGAGCTCAACATCTAAGATGCATATTGCACAAGGTCCCTCATGAGGTTTCAGTCAAGCTGGTGGCTGGAATGACTGTCATCCCCAAGGCTTAACTGGGGCTGAAGGATCTGCTCCCAGGTCCAGGCCTCTGGTTGGTAGCAGCCTTCAATTCTAGCAAGCTGCTGACTTGAGAGTCCCCAGTCTTCCGGCCTTAGGCATCTCCATGATTCTGTGCACAGTGTTGCTAACAGAAAAGTATATGAGAATACTCTTTAGTAGCAGACTGGAAAGAATGTTTCCAGGTTAAAATGGTGAAAGCCTGTCATAGGCTGGGTTTTGCAAGAAATAGATGTTGAAATAGTATTAGCATGTGGAAGACTTACTGAAGAATAACACCTTAGAAAAGAAAAGGGAAGAAACAAGGAAATGGCAATGAAAAAAAAAGTCAGCCCACTGGGATGCTCTAGAACAAAGATGTCACTTGAGTTCAGGGTCAGGATGGGTCCAATAACTGAGTCCTTATATCAGTTGCTTGCTCTATAAGTAGCTAAGGGCTACCGTAAGAATTATAGCAACCTTTGTTTAGAAACCAAGGAGTCGGGAAAAAATTATCTCCAGCTTGTCCTCTCACCGCAGTCTTAACTGCCAGTGGATGGTTTTACAGTGACTCTACCAGAGGGTTTCCATGCTTGGAAGCCCTCACTGAGCTGTGTGGAACCCCTTTGGCATGCGAGTGTACAGAGCTTGAATTAGTCTTTTCCCGTGGGCCGGGGTGGGGGGAGGAGAGGATGAAGAACTAGAAGCAAGGAGCACTGGGAAGGACTCGACTCTCGTGACCACAGTTGTTCCTCAGCCTGCAGGTGGAGCTTGCTCTCCTGTGTTATCGACTCTAAAATCCTTCCTTTTTCAGGTCCTTCTCCTGCTGCTCTTGATGACTTGTGTGACATGAAATTCAACCCTCACCTGAAGTTTCTGAGCCTTTGTTAACCAGGTATCTTGGGCTGGGTTTTAGCACCAGTCTACTTATGCCAGGAAGTACCAAGAGGCACCTGGTGTATGAGTCAAACCCATCCGTGTATAACAGCATGAGATGATATGCAAAGACTCTTCTGATGCTCTCACGCTCCTTGAACTGAAGGATCTCAAAGTGCCTGGGTGATGGCCACAGCTTTTAAGTTCAGGAAGATGCCGTTTCTCCTGGTGTGGGGGTCAAAATCTTTGGCTTTCTGGAACCCACAGTTAGGTACAGGAAGCACAGAATTTCTCAGATGGACATTGGAACTACTGTTAAATACAAACATTCCGACTGTCGACACGCAATCACATAATCGTCTGACTTTCAACTCGCGTGCCTCATCTTACCGGGTCTCATCCTCAGGTACTGCTGCAAACTTGGCACCACGGTAGAGCCTTCTGATACTTGAGCAGGCTGGTAGGTTCTGGGTGGTATTATATGTGAGGCAACCTGTGGAATCTATGGCCCTGAGCACAATCCTATGTTTCCTTCTACTATAAAATAGGCTCTCTGGTTGTATGCTGTTTGCATCTTTGTCTGGAACACCCTGTGAGTTCAACATTCTATAAAACCCACAATAGCAGTGCAGGTCGAGGACTTGTGGCAGGAAACAAGTCCATGTTAAAATAGGTACCTACTCTTGTGAGAATGGAAATGGCTCTATTGTGGTTAAACACCTTCAAATCACCACCAGTTGGGCTCTTCAAGCAATACAGCGGGAGCTCAGCATTACTTTCATTGCTGGCCAACTGGCCATTCAGAGGTGACAGTAGCCTCAAAGGTTTGGGAGTCTATGCTTTTACATAAAGTAATTTAGAGACTCCCTCCATCCTGTTTCTATAGCCACTTCATTATGGGACCATTGTGCAAACTCTGGAGTGGTTATATAAAACCTGGCTAACATGAAAAGTGACTGAGGCCTTTGGTCTACATGGTTGGTGAGTGCATATTACATAGCCTAGAAGGTGCTTTCTGCTGGACACTAATCTTTTTTCATTGTGCTCATTTTGTGTTCGTACCTCTACCCTGAACCTCTTGTTCATAATCTTCCCATCTTTATCCTTCCATGTCTCTGACAAGATAGCCTGACCTTTTGCTTTTCCAAGTGAAGTTTATCATGTGTGGTCACGATATGGCCATGGGTATGAGCTGACCGAGGAGCACTGGTCCATCTGGTGAGGGTGGCCGAGGGCTGGAATACTCCCTCACACAGCTGTTTCCATCTTCCTGCCTTTCTCGTGAGTATTCTATACCTATGTTATGATGGACTCCACCTGATGCCTGCCTTGTTATATTTAAGAGGACTCAACCTCGGAACTAGCACTCAGTCAACTTGGTGTTATATAGTCAAGCACTTTAGTCCCCACCAGAAACTAGCAGTATGCTAGAAACCATTTTTCAAAGAATATATTATTTTTATGTAGCAGATAACATGGGCTTTTCCAGAACTCCAGAGATCTGTGATATGATGCTATTACTGAGGCTTGCTATAAATTCTATGCTACATATTTATCCTCACTGACGCTGCTAATACTTATGTTCAACCAAATCATGGGCCTTAAGTGACAGGGCTAACGAACCCAGACCTGACGATGCTCTACTCCTTCCTGCACTGGAAGCCATCTGTGTTCTCTGGATGAGCTAGAACAGTATGTGTAAGTTCCATGTGAATTGATGATCATTATAATGTCATCAATCTAATGGATCAATTTGGTGTTCATCTGGATGTCTAAATCCAAATGAGTTTGATTCAGGTCTGTGCCCATAAAGGTGCCCTGTAGTTTACTGGCTAGAAAGTTCTCCCATCCTGAGCCCTGATCTGTTCAATGGCAGAGCCAAGCAAGCCCCCACGGGATAGCAGATGGCCAAGCCCTGCTGTGCGACATCTGCAGAGGGGCCCGGCTGCTGTTCCGTTAGGCCGGCCTGTGCCCCTGCTGAGTGTTCTTCTCTAGGGTTAAGCCTTGGAAGGTCCCGTAAGTGGTTCTGTCTTTCCATGTCCTCAGGCATACACCCTGCCCTGTGTCTCCCTTCCCCTTGAAATTGGTGAGCCACTTCCACAAGATAACAGAACCTCTTCCACCCCCATTGCACCTGCCATTCATGATGGCCTTGCAGGTTACCTTGACAACGTGTACATTGCTTTCTTTCATTGTACAGTCAGTACTATAAATTTGAGTTTTGTAACTTTGTAGCATTTTAGATGAGGTTGTGTTTGTATTTCATGTAAAGAAATTGTATTGAATGAATTTAGGATTAGAATGCAAAATAAATAAATAAATTAATTAATTAAAATAAATCCCAAATCTCTTAAAGCTTCACTGTAAGAGAATTGAAAAGATGTCATTGCTCTTGGCAATAACATAAATACATATTATTTTCCTTCCAGTCTTCATTGAGATAAAAGTAATGTATTTTCCATGTCAGTGGCCATATACTACATATACAAAGTTACATTTTCCTTTAGCTATATTAGCACAAATGGGATAAAGCAGTTGTGGTTGGGTAACATCTTGGTATGAATCATCTGTGGTATTGGTTCTTCTTAAGAATTAAGCTAGAGATTGATGAATTAAATAGAGATGAATAGGATCTATAACCCCTATATACTTTTGTCTGTGTGTATGTTTGTGCATGGCATGACGTGTATTTAGAAGTTAGGAGACAACTTCAGGAGACTGGTCCTCACCTTCCACTTGGTTTGAGACAAGGTCTCTCTTCTGGTTTGCCACTGGGAAGGTCAGACGAGTTGGCCCACAAGCATTACGCTTCTCCTAATTCCACCTCCACTGCTGCAGGCATGTTGGGATTCCAGGGTCATGCACTGCTTTGTTTAGCTTTACGTGGGTCCTGGAGATCCAAACTCTGGGTGTTAGACTTGCACAGTGAGCATTTTAAACCCCTAAGCCTATTCATATTCTTGACATGTTTAAGAATTACACTAATGTTTGACCCTTCACCTCCTGGGATTGGATAAATAATTTTATTATTGTTTATGGTATTGAAAACTGCACCTAAAGCCTCACTCATGCGAGGCCAGTGCTCCACACCAGTATATATGCCAGCCCTAGATCGTGTTTTAGGTTGTTATCCTGGCCAGGGTTAATGGCAGATAGTTTAAGAACCTCATATTTGACCTTTTACCTCAGTAGTTCTTGCCTTATAGGCAACTGGCCCTATGTGTATTTATATGTTAATTACCTAGAAAGCCAGTTTAATATATATCCAGAGACTAGGAAATGGGCTTCCCAGCAGACTTGTCAGTGCAGAGGACATGACTTTGCTCCACTGTGGATAGAACATCCTTTCATATGATTCCTATATGCCTCACTCTGTCTAACAAGAGGAGTCAATTGTCAGTGACCACTTGGGCTCTTTAAGAGTCTTCAAGATTTCTGGACCTTCCCCTTGCCGTGGTGTGTATTCACTTGCACACATGACCATACGTCCTTTGGGGGAAGAACTGGAGGAATTGGTGCTGATAAACTTACCAGTGTCACAAGGACTTTCCCTCTTGGGAACCTGTTATTTGTTAGTCATTGGATGCTGGGTCTGAACACTCGGGCTTAGAAATTGGACAAGTGATTATGGTGGTTTTATTGGGCGGCTGTGCTCATACTCTTGTTCTAAGAAGACATTTCCAATTAGACAAATCCTGCACCGGATGGAATTGTCTAAGCCCTTACTATTGCCATGCTGAGTCACAGAATGAGGACTAGCACTACTTTTCAGACAAGGTGAACTCATCTTAAAAATGTAGGTAGACACCTTGGGAACTAACAGCTGGGCATTATAGGCTAAGCATATTTCTGGCCACTGGACAAGACCCTTTCTGGAAAGGCAACTTGAGCAGAACACTTTCACACAATCACAAATGAAAACATTAAGGCAGTGGAGAGATGGCTTAGTGGTTAAGGCACTTGCCTGCAAAGCCTAAGGACCCAAGTTCAATTCCCAGTACACATATAAAGCCAGATACACAAGGTGGCACATGCATCTGGAGTTTGTTTGCAGTAGCTAGAGACCCTGCTATGTTCATTCTCTTTTTCTCTCTCTATCTTCCCATTTTTCTCTCTCCCTAAATAAATAATTAAATAAATAAATAAATAAAATATATTTATTTTAAAAAAATTAAAACATATTACATAAACATAAATCCTCAAAACTCAAAAACTAAAACATAGAAACAAGCAAATGCCGGGGATT
Organism: Orientallactaga sibirica; assembly: GCA_036365145.1. Taxonomy (NCBI): domain Eukaryota; kingdom Metazoa; phylum Chordata; class Mammalia; order Rodentia; family Dipodidae; genus Orientallactaga; species Orientallactaga sibirica. Next base: position 18,493,899 of record JAEOAD010000037.1, read on the forward strand.
AACTTCTTATTTTCATAAAGGGTTAACACTTCAACACCAGTCTTTAATAATAAAATCCTATATGTATATCTACTACGCATGGTATATTTAACAAATCAGGTAAAGTATCTAAGATCTCAATGATACTTAAAATAAGCAAAGGAATCGAATCTATAAGAGTAACTAATGGGCATGAAAAAAATATTAAGCCAGCCTCAAAAGCATTAGAACAATAAATAAATGTGTCCTGTCAAATTTGCATATTCTTATGGTAAATAGTCTGAGTTGGGCAAATGAATGCCTTTAGATATTCTCCTGTACACCTAGCAGGCATATAAATTCATATTTCTATAAATAAATTTGATGTCAAGTATTAGGAGCTGTATAAAACTTATCCCTGTACTACATAATTCCACATCAAGAGTCCATCCTAAGGAAATGATCAGTAATACAGAATTTATGTGTGAATTTATGATTTTTGTGTGAATATTGTGATTATATTATCACAGCTTTATTTGTATATATCAAAACCTAAAGGCAGCCTAAAAGCCTGAAATTATTAAAGAGGTTATCTGAACTATATTAGATCTACATGACATTATGGTACACAACCATTAAATGAAAGATGTGATGGGTCTTCAATGTCAAGAGATGACGATTTTGGCATGTTAAATGCAAGTGAAATAATGCTGTATGTAGTGTCTCAAATAAGAAGTATGCGGAAGGGACTGTGCCAAAAGCACAAGCAATGGTTTGAGTATTGTTGAGCGGCTGTAGCAGTTTCTCTCTCATTCCCGGGACAAGACCCTAGCCAGAAACAATGTGTGGAAGGACAGGCTTGACTTCTGCTTGAGCATTGTGGGAAATCAAGGAAAGAGCAGTCAGCTGGTTGTGACGTCTCCACGTATCAGTAGAGAGAAGGTTGAGAGAATGAGTCAGCAGTGAACATCCATCCAGCAGGGCTGGACTAAGAAACCCCAGGGCTCCCCCAGTGACACCCCTCCTCCAGCAAGGCTCCACTTCCCAAAGGCACCACTAGCTGGGGGTTGAGTAGGAGGCTTAAAAACAAACTGATGAGGCTATGAGGGACATTATACATTCAAACCACCACCACAGTGACTTTCTTTGGCCACTATGACTTCTCAGGGCCCACCTGTCTCTCAGCATTCACTGTAGGGTACCCAAGCATGTGCATTTAGAGTGCTGTTATGAGCCAAACTGTTAAGAGTTAAGTCAGATATCAAAGGTTGAAGGCATAGCCCCCCGGCAAAGACTCTTTCACTTCGTATTCTAGCTCCACTTCCAAACTCCCTGCCTTTCGGACTGGCTGCAAATGCAAGGATTCAGTGCTCTCATGTGCTCTACTGTCCTAGAGCACCTTCCAGCATGCTCGGATGCATTGAACTTAGAGTCACGACTTTATTACAAGAGAAGCATGTCAAGACAAGTGAAATGAACAGACATGTAGACTGAAAGGGAAGGGTCCCCACAACAATAGTTTCCCCCTCCCAACACATTGTACTTTGTCACGAACCTGGAAGCTCACTTCTGCCTCAGGTGTTCGAACTTTTTGTTGGGATTGTGTCCTATGATTGACTGAGTCTGTGAACTTAGTCCTTAGCTCCCAGTCCCTTTCTCAGGAGGAGGGAAGTCAGCTTGATCACATGTAGCTTAAATCTCAAAGCTTTTACTCACACAACTGGTGTCTTTAGCATGGCCCAGTCCAGTCTTGAAAGTATTCAGAAGCTGAGCACAGGTCAGCTCCTCCATGTAAGCATAGGTGTGGTCAGCAGGGGTCACCATCAATAATGAAGACAGGCCTAGCATCCGGAAAATTCCAAGAGTTGAGGGGCATTGTCCTAGAACCAGGAACAAGGGCTAGCCCAAATCTTGGTTCATTATTCTTCCTTTCTTTCCTTTCTTTCCTTCTCTTCGTTCTTTCCTGTCTTTCTTTTGTTCCTTCTTTCAAAATTTCACACATGTATATAGTGCCTTTTCATCATATTCCCACTACTACCCTCTCCCTTCATCTTCCCATACCCACACCCACTAGACCTCCTTTTTGTCCCAGCCTGTCCCCTTCCCACTTTCATGTCATGAGGTGACGGTTACTTACTGGCACATGGTTAACTCACTAGTGACCGTACCTCTGAAGCAGCAGCCATCAACTGCCAACAGGCCCTCGGGGAAGGGCTAGGTCTCCATCGTCCCCACCCTCGTCCACGGTAGAATGTCAGCCTGCTCAGGCTTATGCTGGAAACTACAGCTGGTGTGAGTTCATGAGGGCAATCGCAATGTCATGTACAGAAGACAGCTTTCCACAGCCTCCTCCCCATCTCTGGGTCTTACATTCTTTCCTCCACCTCGCCTACGATGTTCCCTGAGCCTTGCATGGAGTGATATAGCTGTCCCTCTTAGGGCTGAGCACTCAAGCTTCACTTAGTCTCAGTATTAACCACTGGCCACTGTAAAAAGAAGCTTCTCTGATCAAGATGAGATGCTTTCTTCTGCCACAGCGTCTGTCCATTTGTTGGCTATGGCCCCCAGTATGAGGCCACTATCCCTTGGCATGCTCTTTCCTGAGGCTGGTACCCAGCAGCGATATTTCTCTTAGCATAGGAAACTTTGCTTAAGAGTCTAATATTAGTGTGTTATGCACACCTCCATTGAGTTCCATCTCACATTTTCACTTTCTCAGGCATTAGCAGCACACTGATATTTTGGGCTTTTTGCAATTTTTTTCATCACTGAGAAGAACAATAGTACAATAGCAACAACCACAAAAACTGACAGCCTTAAAAGTTGTCTTTCTCTTACCTCGGTGTTACCTATCTCTAGAAAATCTTAGCTCATTTTGAATAAAGTAGAAAATTAATGGAAAATGTATGGTCTTTGTGCTAAGACAGATAGCATTATTGGCAGATATCAGAGTCCAGTGGGTAGCTGCCGGGAGTTCTAGATTCTTGTGTCCCAGAACAAAAAATGATAGGATGGAGATACATAGACAGCAGCAGAAGCAGAGACAGTTTACTAAAACGAATGCACTTCCATGAGCTGAAGAGATGGCTTAGTGGTTAAGGCGCTTGCTTGCTTGCAAAGCTGAAAGACTCGGGTTTGATTCTTTGGGACCCACATAAGGCATATGCACAAGGTGTCACATGATTCTGGAGTTCATTTAGAGTGGCTGTAGGCCCTAGAATGCTCTGTCTCTCGCCTCTCTCTCAGATAAACAAATAAATATTTTTAAAAAGAATGCACTTCCAAAAGAGAAGTGGTCCTGAACAGGGAGGGAAGTTAGGAACTCCATGGCTCCTATGCCCAGCTCATTGGGACCTTCATTGGCCATTGAGTAGTAGCGTGGCACCGCTTGCTCGGTTACATGGAGGCCTCTGGGTGTGTTAGAGTCCCGTGCTCCTCGAGGAAGTGGAGGACAGGCAATGGTACAGCGTTGTTTATGAGTGTCTAATCCCGTTAACGTTAGTGAGTTGTAGACTGTGCTGCTGTTTTCATTTTCAGTCTCATGGTGCCTTCCACATTGACTTTTAGAACATCAACATGACACTAGGTAAATTTTCTTTTCTTATATTTATGCTATTCTTTTAGTCCCAAAGCTAAATGCCATTGGTGGGATATATAGTTAACCTTTAGGACTGACTGTTTAACTTAGTACTTTCAATTTTGATAGTTTTAGTTTCACGATCTACTAGGTTATACAAGTTGTAATGCCTGGAGGTTGTCTTCTTGCCTTTTTTAAAATGGGGTCTCATGTATTTCAGACTGGTCTCAAACTTACTGTACAGCTGAGAGTGACTTTGCACCTCCCCAGTACATGGATTACAGGGGTGCGCCACCACGCTGCCCTGGCCAACCCTATTCTGCATAGTCTCCCTCCACATTTTGTTGTCGAGCTTTCTCTAGGTCTTTTTGAGCAGATTTGACCCTGGACTGGAGGGGAAAGATGGCTGTTTGTATAGTCACGAGAACAGAAAGCCTTCTGTGTTCATGATGTTTTCGTGGTCTCTTATTCTTACTTGAAGGTGAGGGTCTCCTGTGACTATGCCTCAACTCATTTTCAAGGTTTTCTGCCAGGCCCAGGAGATATTTTTCTAGTGGGTTTGGTTGTTTTCTTAAAAGCTAGGATGAACAACAGCATGTTTGTCTGTAACAGGATGGTGCCACTGAGAAGGCAAAGCTGATGAATCACGTGTGAAGTCCTTGGGGAGTGTGGGGAGAAGGCTCAATGGTAAATGGGGCTTGCTTGCAAAGTCGCTGGCCTGGGTTCAATTCCCTGGCACTCCCAAAAAACCAGATGCCAAGTGGTGCATGTAGCTGATGTTTGTTTGCAGTGGCAAGCGACTCTGAGGCACACATGCTCATGTGCATGTGTGCATGCGTGCACACATAAATAGTTTTTCCTTTAGGAAAAGAACGATGCTCTCCATGAAGCCCTTCATCACGCTCAGTGTAAAGATGCGCTCCCAGTGAGATGCTAACCTGGTCATCGGTGTGAGTGCTATGTCACGAGTCATGTGTCAGGGTCTTGTTCTTATAGGGGGAAGAAGCGAAAACTGAACAAAGAAGCAGCCCCAAGGTGCTGTGGAGCTGTTGTCGAACAGAACTATCTGAGAGAGCAGCATGTGCGTGAAGCCACCCTGGGGAGGCTGGGGAGATGCCTCGGAGCTGAAGAGCACTTGTGCAAGTCTGAGGACCTGAGTTCAAATCCCCAACACCCATGGGAAAGCATGGCATGGCAGCGCATTCAAGTCACCCCAACTCTTGGGGGTGGGGGACAGGATTGCAAGTCAAACCAAAATCCAGTGAGTACCTGATTCAATGAGAGGCTCTACCTCGGAGAATTAAGGTGCACGCACATGCACACACACCAATGAAAACGCAATAAATTTAAAAATAGAAAGAAACATAGTATGAACTAAACAGATTCTCCTCCAAGCTAAGCTGCCAATGATTTCCACTGGGTAGATTTTGGAGATTATTTGTGTGGGGGGGGACTGAACCTTAGCACTGAAAAGTGTGACTAGCTTCCAGCACCTCTATCCCCAAAGGGAAATTTCCAGCCAGAAAAGAAGTAGATTTCTTACTTAACCTACATCACAAAGCCCAGTAGACTTCCTCATACCTGCTAACTGATGCGGCCTTTCCCTCGTGGAGTCACTACATAAACCTTGGAGCAACTCCTGCATGCAACATGGGCTAAATCCTGGCTTTTTTGCAGTTAATCTACTCCTGCCAGGTTATTACCCCCTCTAACTTTCCATCTCAGCAAGGTCCTGGGACAGTTCACTTAGCAGGATGTGCCTGCCCCTAAACAAAGGATGTGGAGAGACTGAACATCTCTCATTCTCACACTTCTGGAAGTGGAGTCTGCTCTCACTCACTCACTCACTCACATCCACACCTCTCACTCCTACTCACCTGTCCTGTGGCTGCCAGGCACAGTACACACTTCTTACCCACTCACCAACTGCGGATTTATTTTTGCCGTGTGGACCTGGGGAATTATATTACTGATCAAATCCAGGAGGACCTGTCTTCCCGAACCTGGCTTCTCCTGCAGAGCACACACAGGTCGACGGCCACACGAGTGGTGATAAGAATGATGTGTGAGAGTCACACACCTTCCCTCCGGGACAGCAAGAAAGGGAGAGCTTTGCCTCCTCTGGGCTACTGTCACAAAATGCTTTTGAGCAAACAGGTTTGTTTTTTTAATTTTATTTATTTTTTTATTGAAAACTTCTATACTTACATACAAAAAGTGCATGATATTTCCTTCCCCTCCAGGTTTGTTTTTTTAACATTTATTTTTATTTATTTATTTATTTATTTGAGACAGAGAGAAAGGAGCGGGGGCCCAGGGCCTCCAGCTACTGCAAATGAACTCCAGACACAGGTGCCACCATGTGCAGCTGGCTTATGTGGAATTGGAGAATCAAACCTGGGTCCTTAGGCTTCACAGGCATGCACCTTAACTGCTAAACCATCTGTCCAGCCCCACAAACAGTTTTTATACCACAGAGATTTATTGTTTACAGTTCTGGAACTGGGCAAGATGCCAGGAAACTTGGTGTCAAGGAAGACCCTGTTCCCTCCCTCCTCCGTGTGTCTGTGTGTCATGGAGGTTCCTTGAAGCTTCTCCTTAGAGGCCCCATCCCGGTCAGCTGGTTACCGCCCGCGCGGTCACCTGGAGGCCAGGCAGGTTCCAACCTGCCTGTGGTGGTTGCAGAGCAGACAGACGTTCAGAACACAGGAGCTAGAAAGTGTTGATTGCCCCACTGAGAAGCAGATGAATGAAGAAAGCTCTGTGGAGCTGGGGCATGAACTGTATTGAAAGAGTGAAGAAAGTTCTAGAAAGACGGGAGCGTCAAGCAAAGGAAGCGTTTGTGGAGCAGCAGAGGGTGGGGAGTCTGCACTGGGAGAGGCAGGCAGAACCAGCCAGGCTTTATGGGGGCCTGCGGTTATCAAATAGCATTGCCTTGCCTGAGTGAGAGCAAGAGCCCTCGAAGGGATTTGAACAGACTAAAGATGTATTGGCCACGGCCTGTGACGGAGCAAGGGGACGAAGAAGACAGGAACACCTTTGCTTAGGAAATGGTCTGGCAGTTTCCAAAGGGTAAACACAGAGTTACCACATGACTCAGGAGTCACATTCCAAGAGAGATGAAAGCCCGCATCCAGACAGAAGGTGAACGTGTTTAGCATCATTCTTTATAAAAACCAAAAGGACGACCTAAAGCAACCATCTGTCAACTGACGAGCAGACGTATACAATGTGGGATAAACATACAATGGACTAGTACTCAGTCATTAAATGAATAAAGTTCAGCAGTGTACTACAGAACGGATAAACCTTGAAAACATTATGCTACATGAAAGAGTCCACTTACAAAAGACCACATAGGGTACAAATCCATTTAAACAAAAGGTTTAGCATGGGCAACTCCACAAACATAGAAAGTTGATGAAGGGTTGTTAGGGGATGGAGGAAGGAGAGAATGAGAAATAACTTGATTCTTTTGGTATGATATGGCAAGAGGAACTGTGGGGTGGTTGTACAACTCTGAGTATACTAATAATGTTTGTGGATCATGTGATATGTCAGATATATTTCAGGAAAGCTTGCTTGCTACACAAGGTTGGGGCAGAGATGGGGAGAATAGTAGAAGCTGGGATGCTTTGAAGGCAAAGCTAGTGTAATTTGCTGAAAGCTGGGTGAGGGTTGTGTGTGAGAGAAAGCTAAGGAAGGGATAACACCAAGTATATTTTTTCCCAACTGACTTAGTGGGTAGACCAGACTTTAAATAAAATGAGGAAAATTGTTGAAGAAATAAATTTAGGGCAGAAAATCCGGAACTCTCTTTCGAACACTAAGCTTCAGATGCCTCGTGTACATTTCATATGCAACTGGCGAAGGAAAAGCTGCGGTAGGGTTTTCCGTTTGAGTCATCAGCATGGCTGGGGATGGTAGTCAACTGGCTGATTATCAATGACTTCCATGCCTCCAAGCCTTCCCCTGATTGGCTATCTCAGTAACCTCGGACTCTGCTGACATGTCGCCATGTGCAGCCCTCCTGTGCTGAGTCCGCAGAGAAATCTCACTGTCCTTCTCCTTCTGCACAGCCTGTTCTCATCAGGGTCATTTGCAAGCACCTCCTCTCCTATCCCGTCCTCAGAGTTCTTCGAGGTTTGAGTGCAGACCTTTGCAGTCAGCCCACTCTGCGCTCTCCCTGACAGCTCTTATCAGCATCTCTAATTCCTGTCTGCATGTGTGAGCTTCCACTCCTTTGAATCCTTGGATGCATAGAGAGTGTTTCGCATTCAAACCAACCTACACGGAGCTTGTGATCCCATCCTCCACTCTCATACGAACCGTCTCCTCTTCCAGCATTCCTTAGTTCAGTTAATGTTGTTTATCTATGCACATCACAAGCCTGGACTTTCTTTGTATCTGTTTCTCCAGGATATACATGACAACACCAAATTCTGAGGAGTTTATCTCCTAACATACCCTGTTTTCTGTATTTTCCTTTTGCTTTATAACATTTTTATCGAGAACTTTAATACATGAACAAACCATCATTTGATTATCGTATTCATTCTCCTCCCTCACCCCCATTCCACCCAGTACCCTCCTCTGTTTTGATATCGCAGTCCTCTTTTGTGCATCTTCCATTACAGAATGTTGAGGGGCTTCTAACTGTCAGGTCTTGTATGGGTAATGACAACTACTCCTTGTTGTAAACGCACATTCCAACACAAACCTGTTTCCACTGCATAACTTTTCACAAAACAGTCAATATTTCCACCATTCTCATGCTCATTAGAACAAAGATGAGCAACGTGGGTTTCCCAGATAGACGGAAGGCTTTCCATCTGAAAGCCTCTGTTTAGCTTTTCTTTTTTTCTAGTTCTCATCTCTTTCAGATTTAAACTACCTTAGTAGTCATCGCCATATTTATTCTCTCTTGTAGTTCAGTTTATATCCCAGCTCAAAAATGTCAATATCTGTCTCTTATCTAAAAGTTCAAGAACAAACTCCTCATAACAGCATAGGCTGTATGACAAGGTCAAAACACTTTGCCTTTTGGATCTACTGCCATGGACTGAGTCATGTCCTTCCCAGAACCCCAGAATGTGACCTTGTTTGGAAACAGGGTCCAGGTCTTTGCAGAAGTGATGGTGTTAAATTGAAGTTCTCAGAGTGGGCGTCCTCTAGTATAACTGATGGTCATCTAAGAGGAGGGAAGTTTGGACGCAAAGACAGCATGGCCTGGGCATAGAGTGAGACACAGCACAGAGTGACGCAATAGCAAGCCAGGGAATGCCCAGGATTGATGCTTCCCACAGACCCTCAGAGATGTAACGGAGGGTTCTCTTCACAAGCGTCAGGGGAGACATCGCTCTATTACCACCTTCAGTTTTCACTTCTATCTCCCACAACTGTGAGACAAAGAATTCAATCCAAGGTTGTGCAACTATCATGAGTGTTTAATTTTTGAAGATTCTCTCACTCCTAACATAGTAATAAGTAGTTTCCCGATCTGTCTTTTCGAAATAAGCCCTTGGCAATTAAAAGTCTACTTTATGTGCTGGGAAGAATGTAAGAGCCAAAGGAAGGGTAGGACTGCTTACAATGAAGTCTTCCAGACACAGAATGGCTTTGATATGCATGACCTCGCAGTGCCTGTCACTACCTACAAGACCTTCATAGGAACAAAAAGAGACTGATTGAAAGGGGAGAAGATTTGATGGAGGGTGGGTTTGAGAGGGGGAGAATTGGTGGGGAAGGGAAATAGCTTCCATAGTATAGACAATAAACCATGCCATCAATAAAAATTTTTTTTTTTTAATCTACCTTTTGGATTTGCCTATTTTGCACTGCACTTTTTGTTAGTTTCCACAAATTTGTAATGTCTTCTCTGTCACTCCCTCGTGACTTGTAAGTGTGCCATTCACTTCCTTGCTTCGCTGGTTCCGCACATGGGCAGAGGACGTGTCTTAGTATCTTCCTTCTACTAGCGCAAGGTGAGCCTACATGACAGGCTTCTCAGGAGAAAATCTGAATGTACAAATACCTCTCTTAAAGGCCATCCCTCTATGACTTGTTTTCTCTTCCAATTCAAATGGCTCTGAAATCATCCTGACTTTTTGCATGTAAACTATAATGGGCATGATCATATATGCTGTGATATTAGTACACAAATTTATGCAAAGAAACTGTACCTATTATGGAGCAAGAGTCTCCACAGAACAAACTAATGCTGATGGAAATTATGCAAATGACAAAATTTTAAGGCCATCTGTACCATTTACTTTAAATATGTCTTTAATGATGACAATCTGAATCAGCCTTAACAGGACCAGGAGTCCCGCCATACAAGAGATTAGTATACAGACTGCTGGCGTAAGTGTAAGGTTTTAATAGAAGACACACGATGCTTCTTGAAATGGTGATGTGAAAAGTGAGTAAACCATGAATCATCCCCATGTATAAGCTTGAAATCAGAACAACGGAACTGATATGTGAATGGCTGTCATTTACTCTGTTCTTGACAAACCACTGCGCAACTCATGGCTGTGTGTTTTAAATGTTGTAACATAAACACAACTATATTACCTGGGAGAGTAGATAATTCTGTTTCCAATTTAGTTAAATTTGGATTTTATTTATATGTTTGCAAGGAGAGAGAGAGTGAATATGAATGGGTGTGCCAGGCCCCCTAGCCACTGCAAATGAAACCCCAGACACCACTTTGTGCATCTGGCTTTACGTGGGCACTGGGGAATCTACCCCAGGGCATTAGGCTTTTAAGATAAGTGTCCTGACCATTGAGCCATCTCTCCAGCACTTCTCTAGCAGAAGGTGATGGTGTAGCCATCAACCTGATCTTCAGATGCTAGCAGAATAGATCTCGGAGGCTGGAGAGATGGCTTAGTGGTTAGGGTGCTTGCCTGCAAAGCCAAAGGACCCAAGTTTGATTCCTCAGAACCTACATAAGCCAGATGCACAAAATAGTGAATGCATCTGGAGTTCATTTGCAGTGGCTTGAGGCTGTGGCACATCCATTCACTTGTTCTATGAACAAGTGAATATGCAGATAGAGGGTTTGGATTATTGGGTTTTTGTTTTGTTTTGTTTTTCAAGGTAAAGTCTCACTCTAGTCCAGGCTGACCTGGAATTCACTATATCATCTCAGGGTGGCCTTGAACTCATGGCAATCCTCCTACCTTTGCCTCCCAAGTGCTGGGATTAAAGGCGTGTGCCACCAAGCCAGGCTGTATTATTGGTTTTGATGAATTCTTGAGCCTTATGTGAGATGATGTAGAAGAAATTCATTCTAAAACAAAGTCAAGAAAACAACTGGGTCGGATGATGCTGAACAGTGATAAGCTTTACCCTGCTTAAGTATTTCCAACTAGAAATGATCAAGGAAGTGAGAAGATGACAACACAATATACTTTGTGTTTCCAGTGTCTTCTGTCGGGAGTATAACTAAGAAACATTTGTTCATATTGCTTTGATGGCCATTAAGTTATTACTGTGTGGTAATAAATATTTCATTAAAATGTCTTTTATTAAAATTTATTAAAACGATAATAAAATGCTTTACTAAAATATTTAAAAAAGAAAACCTAACCAGAAGCAGTTTATGGAAGGAAAAGGCTTTAATTTGGCTTACAGCTCCAGACAGTAAAGTCTGTCGTGGAAGACAAAGTGCAGCAGGAGCAGGAAGCTGGTGTCACATTGTCACACTAGCACAGAGGGGGTACAGGGAGAGGGAATGAGAAAGTCCAGCCAGCTTTCTCCTTTTATGAAATTCATAGTGAAGGTGAGCTCGCCCACCTCAAGCAAATCAAGATGATCCCGACACAGGTGTGCGCAAAGGCTGATCTAGTCCACAGCATCGCTCACAGCTGATTCCAGGTCCTGTCAGGTTGACAAACAAACAAAACAAACCATCACACACAGCATGTGTGCACACACACACACACACACACACACAAGACTTAAGAAATGAAGGAATAGAACTGATCTGCTTTGTTGGAGTACACATAAACACAACCTGTAACACCCTCTCAGACTTCTAACAATTAAAATGCCAACCCACAAATAGAAACAGTGATTGAAAAACCAAATTGAACAAATGTTCTTTTGAAAAAAAAAAAAAGATAGTTCTTTTGCTTCTATTCTACCTTCCTTTAAAAAAAAAAGAATCAGGGGAGGGAATTGTCATGGTTTATTGTCAATTATGGAAATCGTCTATAATAAAAAATGAAAAGTAAAAAAATGACCATTTCCTGTTAAAAAAATAAGGTATTCTTGAAAACCTCAAGTTTTAGTACATCCACTCCATACGCAGGATTCAGGAACACACAGAAAAGACTGGTTCTGCAGTGATGTAATGTCACTAGAAGAAGAATGACTTCTTTCTCTACTTTTTATGGAGATTTCCAAGAAAAGATTCTATGCCAGAAAAAAAAAAAAAAAAAAGCTCCTCTAAGTGACATTTCATTTCTTCACCGTTAGATCGATTAACGCTCGCTTCTTGCAACTCATGCCTTACCAGCCCCGGTGCTCCAGAAATGAAAAATCATGTACTCAACTCATTCTTTATCGCACAAATATTATACAAAGAGAATGGAAAATTTGCATTTGAGTGTTCATTTCTATTAAAATATTGCCGTCTTGCCAACAGGGTAAGAAATATGCTGGTACCACTGTCCTTTCATATTCAGCTCCATAAAACAGCTTAAAAGAGCACGTGTATAAGGTGAAGAGGCATGAGAGAGTAGAATTATGTTAAATTGTGTGGCTTCTAAATCGATTACAGAAACTCTATCACCTTTTCATGGCATGCCTAAAGAGACCAATCTGTAAATCTTTTTAATGGCTAGGTCATAGAGAGCTAGAGAAATCTTCAAATGTCGAGCAACACAACTCAAACGAAAAGCCACTGGGGTGCAAAACTCAAAGAAAGGGAGCGGTGGAAAGGAAGTCTCGCGAGAACCTGAGAGATTCTGAGCCAAACGCTTCACAGCAAGCCCCAGTCCCCGCCGGTCTGGTCTCACCCAAAGGAGAGAACCGATCGTCAGCGAGCAGAGCAGGTCAGAGGAGCAAAGCTGAGCTTTCAATTTGTGCAAATGAAACAGGGCTCCCTCTCCAAATGTCCTGCACCTTGTGGTGGAGGCCTCGCTGTGAGGCACCGTGGCTTGTGGAAACGAACGTTTTGTTCTTGAGATCTCTTTCTTTGCTTCTGTATTTAGAGCATGAGACCTGAGTCCATGTGGGTTGGAGTGGGTAAGAACTTAAGGTAGAGAGAAGGTGCTGTAATGGTATTAAGAGTCCTTCATGAGGTTACCCCCCCGCTATTATCGAGCCCTTCTTAGAAACATTAAAACTAGACTTGGCTACATGGGCATGATCATTAGCATGTAATGTTAAGGAAGTTTTTGCTTTTGTTTTTGATTTTTACTATTTTTACTAAGTAGGAAGTTGCATGCATACATCATATGCTAGTACCATCATTTCCCTCCTCCCTGTCCCCATTCCACTGAGAGCCCCCCCTTAGTGGCATTCCTATTATTCCCCCTAAGTTTGCAGGGTATAGATGTGACAGCCACCCCAAAAAAGAAGCTTCTCTTTTCAGATGGCAGTGACCACTGGGATGACCAAAAATGCAACATAGTGCTCAGAAGAAGGGACAGAGAAGTGTCCAGCACTGAAACTTCTCTATCACACCCTCCAAGGCTCAGGTCTGTTGCGGTGGCGGAAAGAATGTAAGAGCCAAAGGAAGGGCACCCCTCCTAATAATTCATCTGTCCAAACAGAAATGAGCCTCAATATCCATGATCTCCAAGTTCCTAGCAATACCTTCTCAAGACCCTCATAATAGGAGGAAAAGACGATGACATGAAAATAAAAGAGAGACTAGTGGAGAGAGGGAGGGGATGTGATGGAGAGTGGAGTTGTGAAGGGGGAAGAGTGGAGGGAGGGAATTATCATGGGTTATTTTCCATAAGTATAGAATTTGCCAATAAAAAAATTTTTTTAAGTGTGACAGCATCAGTCATGGGGGGGGCAGTGCCTCTGACAATACCTTCTACTCTGTAGCTCTTACAATCTTTCCACCCCCTCTTTTAGGAACTTTGGGGAGGATGAAATAATTTCTAACAAAGTGTCCATGTTTCTGACTGTGTGTGTCCAGAATCTCAGTTGTGAGTTGTTCCTGTTGAACATTTGATATCAAGGCTTGATCCTTGGGTGAATTTATGGACAATCGTTTCATAGACCTGCCTGAATTCCTTCAAGCAAACCTCAGAAAAGACAGCTGTACGTCTCCCACACTCAGTGTGCACCCCCAGCGCCTCTTCTCTCTCTCCCAGCCCGCTGGGCTCCGCATGCCTTCACAGTGACCTCAACATGAGAGTTCTGCCAGGTAGACCGCTCCCTTGGAACCCTCAAGACTTGCTATAAATCTGAGTTTCTCCCCTTTGTGGCCTTGTTGACTGCTTTTTGAGACTCATATCAGTGGAGTCCAAACCTGCTCAGATGGAAGACGTGTGTGGGGATAACAAAGAGAAAGGGAGACACGGGAGGGCTTAATTGAAAGTAATTATGCGATTGGACTTTTGCCGATTGAAACAGTTCAGAAAGCCCATCCTGTGTAAGGAAATAAATGCCCCAGAGAGAAAGCTCAGCCAACCAGGGGGAAGAGTTCCCTCTCCTTCCCTTCTCTCTTTCCTTCCTTCCCTTCCTTCCTTCCTTCCTTCCTTCCTTCCTTCCTTCCTTCCTTCCTTCCTTCCTTCCTTCCTGCCTGCCTTCCTGCCTGCAGCTGCAAACAAACTCCAGACGCCTGTGCCACTTAGTGTATCTGGCTTTCCGTAGGTACTGGGGAATCGAACCCAGGTCATGAGGCTTTGCAAGCAAGCACCTTTAACCACTATACTATATCTCCACCTCCCAAAGAGATTTCTTAATAAAGAAATAAGATTATATTGTACACCAATTTTGAATATTCAAACAAAGTGCAGGATGAATTCCACCAATCCTCTGTCAGCTTCTGGTACAAAAGCATGCCGACCTCCAACTAACGTTCAGGACAGAGTGAGGCAATTGTTCTGCAGAAGATCAGCAACTAAAAACCAGAGAGTTTTCTTTTTCTTTCTGGTGATACTGCCCCAGGGCCCAAGTGGTCAACGATTGTCATAATTTATTTGGCATGTCTGTCAGAGATAGCTCAGTTATTTGGTGTACCAAAATATTTCTTAGCAGCCAGGCTACATTCTTGATTAGGACCCAGGGACAAATGGCTCTCCAAAGGCTTCCTGGCAGGTTGATGACGCAATGCATCAACCGCAGACATCAGGGCTTAATAGTACTGAACCAGGGAGTGCATTTAAAATGCCTACATATGTCCTCAAATAGCACAGTGCCTAACGGATTTCATTGCCTTCGACTCAGTGATGTTTAGACTACGTGATACATCTTCCTGTTCTGGGACTCAGCAACGCTCCAAGGCTGTTGTCTTCTTTTCTAATGTAAAAGGCTTAAGTTAAGATATGAGCCGCTTTTCATGGGTTTAATTTGAAATGGCATATATTCAATCATGTTGCAATATGTTATATCTTATAATTTAACCATGAAGTTAGAGTGATGCATTGTCCAGAATTTCTTAGAATAGGGATGATCTGTTTAAATGCATTTTCTTGACTACCTTAAGAGAATCTCTTGGGCTCTGGAGGTAGCAGATTTGGGAAAGTGCTGGCTTGGAAGCATGAAGATCTAAGCTTGAGCCCCAGAAACCTTAGGAAGAAGCTGGGTATGATTGTAATCTTAGTCCTAAAGTGACAAAAACAGGTGATTTTGGGGGGCTTACTGGCCAGCTAACCCAGCCTAATTTGCTAATTTTAGACTAATGATAGTCCCCATTTCAAGGTAAATGGTGTTCTATGAACAACGCCCACAGTTGTCTGCTGGCCCCACATCACGTGCTTCCAAGAGCCATGTGTCCCCAAGATGGAAAAAAGAAACAAACTACCCTGAGTTTTTTCCATTCAAATTTGCAGTAACAAGCCTAGAAGAACAGATTACAGGGAGGGAATGGCCTAAGTGACGCCATGGGAAGAGAATGTGTAAAAGAAGGGCAGGGGGAGGGTCAATCTAAATTCAAGATAGTGTCAGTAAGACTTGTGTAAACCTACTTTTTCAAGTAATGGCACATCTAGAAGCTGTAGACTGTTACTAGAAAATTTTCAGTGCCTGGGATGGGATACCTTCCAGTGAGTTGTTGGCCAAGGAGGTCCCGGTAGCCTCCAAAACATTAAAAGCTATTACCAAAGCCCTTGGTTTCCCTTGAGAAACAGATAGTAAGACCCTATTGCTGAAGACATCTCTTGCCTGAGAGGCAAGGACACTGAGAAAGCAAGCTGGTGCTGAGCAGAAAACCTTCTCCCTGTAGACCAGCCAACTGAAAGCTGGAAAAAGCTGCACTGCATGCAGAGTATGGGAGACAGAAGTCATCAGCAGTGAAAACAGTGGACACTGAATATTCAAGTTTGGCCATACAGGCCCAATGACTGAACAGGTGCAATAGTGGCATGTCTACTCTTGGGGTAACCAACTGCTCCATAATTGGACTGAAGGCCCTCTCCACGGGAGGGAACACATACCTGGTACTGAAAAACCTAAGCAAAAGTCTGTGGCAGGAGAGGTCACGAGCCTTAGGGGTATAAAGCCTGCTCTTGTCTGACTAAATGTATATTTTATTCCCTGAGAGCACTACACTTAATGTTTGTATTCACATATTAATGCTATTCTCACTTCTGGTTAGAGAAGCTTCTCTTTTCAGATGGTGATGACCACTGGGATGACCCAAAAGGCAACATAGTGCTGAGAAGAAGGGATGGAGGAGTGCCCAGCACTGAGACACCTCTGTCACACCCTCCAAGACTCAGGGCCCATTGCGGAAGAGGGGGCGGATAGAATGGAAGAGCCAAAAGAAGGGTACAACTCCTTACAATGCAACTGTCCAGACAGAAATTGGCCTTGATATCCATGACCTTGCAGTGCCTAGCAATAGCTTCGCAAGACCCTCATAATAGAAGAAAAAGATGATGACATCAAATTAAAAGAGAGACTAATGGAGAGAGGGAGGAGATATGATGGAGATTGGAGTTCTAAAGGGGAATGGGGGGAGGGGAGGGAAATATCATGCACTTTTTGTATGTAAGTATAGAAGTTGTCAATAAAAAAAATAATAAAAAAAGAAATTCCTAATGACTCAGAGTTTTTGTGTATTTAGTTTTTTACTATAAACAAACAAACAAACCAACAAACAAGGCTTGGAGTTATGACTCATCAGTTAAGGTGATTGCCCTTAAAGTCTAATGACCACACTTAAATTCCACTTAAAAAGTGGTGCATGTGTCCGAAGTTCATGTGCAGCAGCTATAGACACTGACACGCCCATTCTGTCTCTCTTTTGGGCGTGGAGGCACACACCTTTAATCCCAGCACGCAGGAGGTGAAGTAGGAGGATCACGTGAGTTTGAGGCCATCTTGAGACTCCTCAGTGAATTCCAGGTCAGTCTGGATTAGAGTGAAACCCTACCTTGAATAAACAAACATTCAAACAAAAAACAAATAAATAAGGACTGGAAAGATGGCTTATCATTAAAGGCACTTCTTTGCAAAGCTTGATGGCTTGGGTTTGATTCCCTAGTGCCCACATAAAGCCAGATGCACAAGGTGGCACATGTTTCTGGAGTTTGCTTGCAGTGTTGCGAGGCCCTGGTTCATTCATACTCACTCTCTCTGTCTCAAACTAATAAATGAAATATTAAAAACCAACAATAATTAAATCACTGAGTGAGTCCCTGGGTCTGTGTCTGAATGCACATTTCAACTTTAGCACTTAAGAGACAAAAGATGTTGCTTTGCTATTTTTTTTTTTTTTTTTTTTTTTGTAGGTGACAGGGTCTCTTGTGGCCCAGGCAAGTCTCATACTTGCTATGGCCTTGAACCCCCAAGCCTCTTGCCCCTATCCGCTGGGTGCTGGGATTACAGACATGGGCCGCCATGCTGAGTTTGTGCAGTGCTGTGGACGGAATTTAAAGGCGAGGCAAGCGCTGCACTGACTGGGCTACATCCCCAGCCTGGCTTTGCCTTCTCGATGCTGATGGTACTGTCTGCCCTCTCGTTCACTCATGACAGAACGATGCACGAAGCTCTTCGTCAGCGAAGCAGAATGCAGATCCCACTTCTGCCTTCTTCTCTTCTAGACGTTCACGCCTGTGTGCTCATGTGGTTGTGGCTTGGGTGGCAGTAGGGCCACCTCCCAGTCTCCAGAGCTTCTGTGGATTATTTAGAAAATGACCTTTGCAGATTTGATCATTCTTTATTTATTGATTGATTGTCTTATTGATTCAGTTGAGAGAGAGAGAGAGAAAGAGGCAGCCAGAGAGAAAGAATAGGCACGCAGGGGCCTCTAGCCACTGGAACTGAACTCCAGACACCTGCATCATCATGTGCATCTGGCTTACGTGGGTCCTGGGGAGTGGACCATGGTCCTTAGGCTTTGCAGGCAAGCGCCTTCACCGCTCAACCATCTCTCAGCCCTGATCACACTACTTGAAAGGAGGGCTTTACCCTGAATGAGTCAAGCAGCCCTTAAATCCTGTAACAGGTCTTGAGGTCTTCATACTTAAAAGGTACAGAGAAGATGGGTTGGAGAGATGGCTTAGCAGTTAAGGCATTTGCCTGCAAAGTCAAAGGACCATGATTTGATTCACCAGGACCCACGTAAGCCAGATGCACAAGGGGTGCACACATCTGGAGTTTTTTTTTTTGCAGTGGCTAGATGTCCTGGCACGCCCATTCTCTCTCTCTCTCTGCCCTCTGCCTCTTTCTCTCAAATACATAAAATAAAATCATATATATATATATGCACACACACACACACACACAGAGAGAGAGAGAGAGAGAGAGAAGATGAGAAGATACAGGCTCAGAGAAGAAAGCCATGTGGAAGCAGAGGCAGATGTAAGAGCCCTTCAGTCAGAAGCCAAGTGAAAGCCAATAGTGTAGTGGTGGTTTAGATGTTATATCCCAAGAAGCAGAGGTATTTTTGATTACGTTTAAGCTTCCTACTTAGTCAGTAGCAGGGACCCTGGTGGAGGAGGTGTTCCACGGGTGATCTTGTGTCCAGGCTGCTGTGCTGTGTTCCGAGCCAGCTTGAGCTCTGGCTGGTGTCTCTCTGCCATGGAGGTCTGATGAAGTGGTCAGCTTCCTCTGCCGTGGTGAAGCTTGCCCTTGAGACTGTCACGGAAACAAGCGCTCTTCTCCATAATCTGCTTCCCGCCGGTGTTAGTCCCTGGGAGGGAGAAGGTAACATGTCAGTGGATGCTGGGAGAAGCAGAATCTCTCGTAGATCCTCAAGTAGCATCTTGATTTTGGACTTCCGGCCTCCAGAATTATAAGAAAATAAATTTCTCCCATTGTAAATATTAATTTGGTGCTATTTGGTAATTCCCATAGCTAAGGGTAATAAATAAAAATATTTGACCTTGCAGTGCCTGGCAATACCTCCGCAAGACCCTCAAAATAGAAGAAAAAAAAAAAAAGATGATGACATCAAATTAAAAGAGAGACTAATGGAGAGAGGGAGGGGATATAATGAGATTGGAGTTCTAAAGTGGAATGGGGGGAGGGGAGGGAAATATCAGGTGGTTGTTTTGTATGCAAGTATAGAAGTTGTCAATAAAAAAATAATAATTAAAAAAATAAAAAAATAAAAAAACTAATAATAAGCCAGGTTTGGTGGCACATGCCTTCAATTCCAGCACTCAGGAGGCGGAGGTAGGAAGATTGCCGCAAGTTCAAATCTTTTGTACAAAAAGCAAAATTGAGACTGTAGAAGAGCCGTGGGGTGTTTGGTAATTGGCAATGTGTTCCTCCTCCCTCCCTCCATGACAGGATCTCATACAGTCTAGGCTTGCCTCAGATTTGCTGTGTGGCAGAGGATGAACTTGATCTTCTGATTCTCGTGCTTCTTCCTCCAGGGGACTGGAACTAGAGGTACACACCGCCATGCCATGCCCTGTTGATGTCGTGCTGGGAGTGGAGCGTAGAGCTTTGTGCATGCTAGGTAAGCAGTCTACCAGCTGAGCTACCTCCCCAGTCTGGTGTGTTTTGTTTGTTTTGTTTAAAAATACATGTATGTTCTTGATCTGAATCTTTCAAAGTCCTGACAGTGGCAGTGTCCAGTGACTAAAGAGACACGCCGTGCGTCCCCTCAGGTCCAGTTCATCTTCATCTGTTGCTTGTTTTGCTCTGTGCTTAAGGACTCAGAAGAAAAGATTATTGCCACAGTCATAGTTCAGGACAGATATTAAGATATACTTCACTTCAAACTCTGTTTATCGAAGCGTGCATGCTGTGAGTACAAGGGCAGGGTGCAAGCTTTCCTGAGGAGACATGTATAAATGTCTGCTCAGCCCAGATAGGACACTGATGGGTGAACCAAGAAAAGACTCACCAAGTCTAGCTGGGTGAGTAGATGCGAGCTACTGCCTGGAGACTGGGTGAGGGGCGCCGCAGCCTGCGCAGCTTGCTGAAGAGCCGGGTCCTGGTTCTCACAGGCTCTGGACCCAACCCTTACACGGATCAGCCTCAGCTACAGAAAGAACTCAGCACCATTTGCAGTGTCATGCAACCACCCCTCCCCAACACATCACTGGCTCCTTTGCTTCCCATGTGGGAGTCAGCTGTATTATTCTCTTTTTCCTAGGGTGATATGAACAAATGTCTGTTCCCCCTAGATAGGGAGAGCACCGATGACAGAGCAGAGCAATGACTCCAGCCCAGTGTAGCTTAGCAAACCTGTGAGTCTGATTTTGCTGTGGTTAGTGACAGGAAAGCAGGTGAGGAGTTACTGATAGGAGCATATGCAAGGGGTTACTTACAGGAGCTTGAAGGACCAAAGGCAGCTGCATCTCCAAGAAGCCTATGCCAGCACAGGTGACTACCCATCAAGGTTTCACGTACTTCCTGAGTCTTATGTGTAAGCCTGCCTTCTTCCCCCAGGAAGAATGTCTCAACTGGGAGGAAACAAACCCACATGAGGTCGGGTATAATGAATGAAAATTGGTCCTAAGTTGCTAACCATTGAAACTAGGTGAGCTGTGCATGGGATTGAGATTTGATTCTTTCAGCTTTGTGAGTCTTTGGAACTTTTATAGTAAAGAGTTAACAACACTAACAGCAACAGCGCCCTCAAAAAGCTAAGGCCCAGGGATAGTAAGTGACTTTCCTGACGTGATAGTTGCAGTCAGGGACAGCTCAGGCCGGAATCTGGACTCTGGACTTGCAAGCAAATACCGCTTTCTGTGTAACAAGCTGTTTTGCAGGCAAGCCAGCCTTCTGATCTGCCAGAACGTGACGAGCCAAGGAGTCAACTAGGGAATACACCTTAGTGCTACAAGTCCTCAGACCAGCAGCTCATCACCAAGCAGCCAAGTGGCAAATTGGGATTGACTGGGAGCAAGAGCAGCTGCTGCCTGGGAAGGACTGGCCCCGACTCCTGGCTGTCATGCACTTAGTCTTTGAGGGGCCATTTCCAAAGCCCACCAGTCTTCAAATCACCCAAACAAATGTAGTTCTAGACTCTGGATTCTCTCTCGTTTGGCAAGAGGCTTCAACCAGACTTGGTTAGAAGTTCCTTCATGTCCTCATAATGTTCTCTTTCTATATCACCTCAACTATCTTTCTCTTCTTATCTTCTTTCTCTTTCTCTCTTTCCTCTCTCCTTTTCTTTCTTTCTCTCTTTCTTCCTCTTCCTCTTTCTCATTTCTTTCTTTCTCTTTCTTTCTTTCTCCATTTCTTCCTCTTCCTCTTTCTCCTGTCTTTCTTTCTTTCTTCTTTCTTTCTTTCTTTCTTTCTTTCTTTCTTTCCTTCCTTCCTTCCTTCCTTCCTTCCTTCCTTCCTTCCTTCCTTCCTTCCTTCCTTCCTTCCTTCCTTCCTTCCTTCACTTTGACAAGTCCTTGCTCTAGCATCCAGGCTGGCCTCCAACTTACTATGTAGCCAAAGACTACCTTGAATTTCTGACCCTCCTGCCCTCTCCTCAGGGCTGACATTGCAAGTATGCACCACGCTGCCCCATTTATGCAGTGCTGGAAGTGAACCCAACCACTCCGCTGAGCCACATCCCCAACCCGTCCTTTCATTTTCGTGTGTGTGTGTGTGTGTGTGTGTGTGTGTGTGTGTGTGTGTAGTGTGATACAGGCACATGCATGTGGAGACCAGAAGCCAACACTGAGTGTCTTTCTGACTTGCTCTCCATAGTTTGTCAGAGACAATATATCTCTCCTGAACCTGGAGCTCCCCAGGATGGCCAGACTCAGACATCTTCCCATCCCTGCCTCTCCAGTGCAGGAACTGCAGGTGCTCACCACCACACCTGGTCTTTTCTTGGGTGTTGGAGATCCAGACCCAGGTCCTTGTGTTTGCATGCCAAGTACTTTACTCACCGAGATGTCTCCTTAGCCTCATTTTCATTTAAAAATATTTATTATTTATTTATTTATTTGAGACGGGGGGAAGGGGCAGATAGAAAGAATAGGCACAACAGGGCCTCAAACGTCTGCAAATGAACTCCAGATGCATGCTCCACCTCGGGCATCTGGCTTACGTGGGTACTGGGAACTCAAACTTGGCCCTTAGGTTTTACAGGCAAGAGCCTTAACCACTAAGCAATCTCTCCAGTCCTCATTTTCCACTTTTTTTTTTGTAATTTTTTTGTTTTTTTGAGGTGGGGTTTTGCTCTAGCCCAGGCTGACCTGGAATTCACTATGTATTCTCAGGGTGGCCTTGAACTCCCAGCGATCCTCCTACCTCTGCCTCCCAAGCGCTGATGTTAAAGGTGTGTACCACTCCCATCCTCATTTTCAACTTTTTTAAAATCCCACAATCGTATAGTTTTCTTTTGTCTAGCATATGTGAGGGATTTCTGTGGGTTGGACCAGGATGGATTCAAGTCCAGCTTCACTCTGGTCTTGTGTCCAGTGCCATTTCTTCAGATGTGTAAATCATCTGGTCATGATTAAGGGATTTCAGCACTTCTCGGATAATCGACCCTTCACTGTCTTCACTCACTCTCCATCACTGTGCATCTGAACTCAGATTGCCAAGAGCTTGAGATTTGGTGCTGTAGTTTGCTGTGACCTGTCTCCAGTGTGATGATATTAGGAAGTGGGATGTGATAGGCTGAGTCACTGGTGCCTTTATAAGACTTATAAGACACCTGGGAGAACTCCCTGGTCCCTTCCACCATGTTGCTTGAGGAGTTGGGGAGAAGACAGGGCTTCACTGAACAAAGAGCTCCGAGAAGCCAGATGGAGGGAAGGAGAGGGTTTTCTCATTCGTTAGTACATTTGTTCGCTTGTTTCTTGATTTTTGCAGTGCTGGGCATGGGCCTGGCACACACAAGACAAGAACTCGACTACGGGAGCTGCTTCCCCAGACTTTACTTGAACACAGGAATTTGTTTATTTCATCTGAGGAGAATAAGGCACATTTCTCAGAAACCAGAGCAGTAGAAAGAAACACAGTGATTTGTATGAGTGCTGGGATTTTCTCATCTTGATATAATGAACACACATCACTCTCACTGTAGCCGATGTTACAAACAAAACATATATCTAAAAGCACCAGCCACTATCAGATTCTGGGGCTTGGAATAGAGAGGATCTGGAGACAAGCCATTTCTTAGGCCCACGATGTATTTTAACACCAGGATAAACTGTTGGGATCTGAAACATTGGGGGGGGGTACTCTGGAACTGCAAGCTATAGGGGGAGAGAGATCTCACTCCAGAATGTGGGGAAGAGAAGGAAGAGGTGTGCTAGAGCCTTGATAAAAGAGAGGATTTAAGGGCTCTCACTGGAGGAAAAGGGGACCTGCCCTGAGTGAGAGTCCTCGCATGATGGGATACGCTGGGGTGGGGGCTGGGAAAAAAGTGGCTTTTGCTCTTCTTGCCCATGGGGCTTCAGTTACCATAACAGTGGCTGGTTCCAGAATCCCAGACCAAGTCTGGGCATGGCTAGGTGGGGGGAGGGAGAGAGGGGAAGCAGGAGAAGGCAGCTCTTGAATTCTTACAACCACCTCCTAAAAGGAAGTTGTACCATCTTCAACCCTACTCTTGGCCCATTTCTCTTCCCTGATAATATGCGAGCATTACTATGACTACATTTTGAAGACTGATAGCATGTGAAAGCTGGTAGAGATACAATATTCCTGAGAGATGAGTTTTTATTGTTATTTAAGAGTATTAAGAGCTAGTGGGTTAGTGAGGTTTGAGAGGCATGGAAAGTCTTTCTTGGCAATTGGACTTAACTCATGTGGCTAAGGCTCTGGAAAATTGGCAGCCAACAAGGAAGCACCCCCAAAAGTGGCTCTTGAGTTCACTGGAATATGTTGCAAAGGGATTAAGGAATATAGAAGAGAGGTTATCAAGCAAGAGTAGATTTATTAAGGAGATAATTAGAAGGACTTCAAAGCCAGAGGGGCAGTAAGAGAAACAGAGGGAAGGAGAGAAAGAGAGAGAGAGAGAGGCGGGGGGGGGGGGATGGAAAGCGAGCTATTCACCAAGCTCCTTCACTGCTTCACTGGGCAGAGAAGGAGACCAGCCATGCTGAAGCCGGTTGTTCTCAGGAGCACCCCACACGGGCCTCCTGGGAGTGAGTGGCTCACTAGTTCTGCGCATGCTCCCTGGTCCAATGGGGAGCTGTCACACATCATGGCTGCTTTGTCCTTTCCCTCTCCTGGCTGGTTGTACTAGTTCTGAAGGTCATTGACTGAGTCATTTTCCATTTTTCCTCCTTGTGCTTTGTGACCGGCTTGTAACAAGTTCTGTGACTGGCTTGGACCCCACTGTGAGCTCTCACCTCACTGCCTAGGGGAGCTAAGTCCCATCGCACTAGCATGCCTCTCAGCAATGGAGTGCTTGCTAGACATACTCAGAGTCTCATGTGTGAAGTTCAGAAGCAATCAAACAACAATAACATGAACAAAATAAGAGTTTGGAATGGAGGGCACCGGGTGGGTTCACAGTAATGTCTGGCTTGCTGATCTGCAAGCAGGCAGAGGAGAACCATGAGTTCAGAGCTCACACAGGACCTCAAGGGAGTTACTGGCGGGAGGGGTGGGATGATTCTGGAACTCCCCAAGAGGCTAGAATGTTTGTCTAGAGAGCAGGAGGAATCACCTGATAAACCTCATAACCTGCTTGTTACTCTTATAATGTAAATGATATAAGTAATACAGTAAAAAGCTGGCATGCTCTCCCAGGACAGATCCAGCTAAGATTAGTTTTTACAATTCATGACACAGGAAAACAAACCTTTTATTTCTGGTTCCTGATGTATACTCGCTGGGCACTGCTGCTCAAATGTTTGCTGGGTGGAGTGGAAAATAAGGGCCTGGCCTTTGAACTTCCTAGGAAGCTACCGGGCTTTAGAAAGCGCTAAAAAGGTGAGGATCAGGTGCTGTTCTCCAGGTCACGCGCATTTCTGTTTCTCCTAATTCTTATTCCAAGATGATTTTTCTTTTCATTTACCCAGGAAGACCTTACTCAAAGGTATTTAAAATTAAATAGGCATACAAATTAATTCAAACATAAAATAAGTGGCTAACAGCAACAACACAAGCACACACAAAACCCCACCTAGCCTGACATTCCTGGAAGCCTTATAGGAGCAGTGAGACTGCAGGAGACCAGTCAAGGGCAGATGTAAACATATAGGCTGGAGAGGCAGAAAGCTTTCAAAGAGCATGTGTATACCAAGCACATTTTATTAGGAAACGACGGCATCTTTCTCTGGCGTTTCCTCTCTTTCATATGCTGGCCATGGCAAGCACAGTGATGAAAGAATTCACTCCAGCTGGAGGAACATTATAGATGAAATATTTCTTTGAAACACCCACCATTAAATACCACAAGTTCAATGTGAATCAGAACTCAAAAGGAAAGGGTTTGAATGGCTAGGCTGTCTGTCCATACGTGGAGCCTTTTGTTCAAAGAAAAATGTGAAGATGAATTTAATATTACTCCCATAAATTGGCAGTTTAACAACAGACTCAAAAGAGAGAACCACACTTGTCTTAGTGTTAATAAATTTACCTTAGGAAGAGTTTTTCTCTCTTTCATCTCCCCTTCCTCCCCACCCCCCTTCTAGATTCATTCAGAGACACTACACATTCATCTCTGTGTAAAACCAGCTCTTCCCCCCTGAAAAGGGACATAACCAGTGGAAGAACAAGTCGATGGGATTAGCACATTATGAAGAGTAAAGAGAAGCTTTCAGCTCTCTGCCACAGATGATATTTATCACATTTTTCACCACCGGCTCTAATAACAGTGCAGAGATAAAATAGGCTTGATGCATTTCTCCTGTACAGAGAATTTTACAACAGCAACTATAAGAAATCCAGGAGACCGAAACACACACTTCTCCTTCTTACAGTTTTTATTAGTCTTAAAAAGTGGGAGGTGTGTGTGGGGTGGGGGAGACTATTTCTATAAAAGTGGGCTTGAATTTTCTGTCTGTTATGCTAATATATTCATAGAGAAAGCTGGTGCCGAGGGCGGTTCTCCAATTAAGACAAATGAGGCACATTGAATTTCTCCCTCAGGGCACAGCAGGGGTGCTGGCAAAATCTACTTTATTCTTTTCTGTCAGGACTGAACTGGAAACAAAAGCATGAAAATTCAACACATCCACTTACAGAATAATAAAGGCTGTTGTTTAGAGCGTGAAGAGTTTTGGCACCCTTCTGGGGCCATATGCAAATCGCTCTTCCTCTCAACTGCTAGCACGCCATCGGTCTTGGAAATTAAAGATGTACTTGGTCGGTTAACAGCTGAGGGAAGAGCAGCCTGAAACTCAATTAGGTTTGTATTAAGCAAATAAATCAGGACTGACTGATATTGGCTAAACTAAAGTGTATTATGGGCTGGCAGTAATTCTAATTTGATTGACAAATATATGTGGCATGTTATTAAGCTAAATGAAAGATAAGAATCCTATTTTTTTTTTTAGTTAAAGATTTTGTCTCAGCAAACAATCCTTTCTCCTGTCGAAAACCGGATGGAACAATGAACAGCCACCACTAACTTGTTGCTGTTTCCAGCCTGTGCCCTCGAACATAGGAAATCCATTTTCTGTTCCAGGCAAAGAGTTCAAGACAAAATTGTTCTGCTGAAAGCCATTTGTTTTCACTGCTCTGTTTGGTAATAACTTGACACGTGTATGTGGTAGGTAGAAGCACATCAAACACCCTCTATTAAGGTGAGTTACACAAGTGTGACCCGTGGAGATGTCGCTGTTCATTCAGGACTCTGTGGCGCTCTCTGTCCTAGAACCCTGGAAGAGGTTCAAGACCAGCAAGAAAGACTTGGGAGAGTCTTCCAGGAAGTAGTATGCAGGTGTTGGGTGTGACCGCTTAACTGAGAGAACTGCCTTCAAGAGAAGAATTTGAAGAGGGTTGTTGTTGTTGTTGTTGTTTGTTTGTTTTGTTTTGTTTTTGATTTTCCAGGTAGGGTCTCCCTCTAGCCCAGACTGACCTGGAATTCACTATGTATTCTCAGGGTGGCTCGAACTAATGGCGATCCTCCTACCTCTGCCTCCCTTTGATGTTAATGTGTTCAAGCTGTCTAGAGATGTAGTTCATCACATGTGACATACTGGTACGTTAAGAAGTAAATACTGACACAGACTTCACTACACATAACACACTGCTACCTTAAGAAATAACTACTGTCATGTGCTTCATCACATGTAACACACCACGCCATTAAGAAATAACGTGAGAAGTGTTGTGCGGGTGTTGCTGTGGCCTGTCTTCTACTCCCCAGACTTTTTGATCTCTGTCAAAATAATTTAGATGAGACACACTGAGTGTCATACAGAAAATAGTTAGAAATAATATGAAATACTCTTGAGGGTGAGAGCGGCCTGTAGTTAAAGGTGACCAGTGCAGAGGCAAACATTCTCATGAAGTGAGAGTGGACAATGGCCAGAGATAACAGTGTGCTGACTTTGTACGATTTTCTAAAGTTTCTGGAACAGGCAGCTTTGCTGAGGGTGGTACTTCTGCCCTGGTGATTGACAGGCCTATTTGGGTCAACTGTTAAGGGATAGGGCACTGGTATGTATGTCTATGTTCTTTACCAGAAACTCTCCTGTTAGACAGTTATCAGGTTTGGGTCAACTGTTAAGGGATAGGGCACTGGTATGTACGTCTTTGTTCTTTACCAGAAACTCTCCTGTTAGACAGTTATCAGGTTTGGGGTTCACAACAGAGGGCTCTGAGGACAATGTCTTGGACCCAGAGTTTTATTTAAAGCCAGAGAAGGGGGAGAGAGAGAGAGAGAGAGAGAGAGAGAGAGTAGCAGGGTTTGGAGCAGGAGGGGACAAGAACTCTGCACTAGGAGCAAAGAGGAAGATGGAAGGAAGATGCAGAAGGAAAGGGAGGAAAGGAGGATGTTTCTGCGCTGAGGTGCATGGGTAAGGGGAGGGGGCCTGACTGGAGCAGCAGTGGCTGCTGGCTGACTCCTCCTGGTTGAACTCATCTGGGGAAGAGACTATCCCAATAGGTAGTAGTTGGTAGCAAGCCTGTCCTCTCAGCTCAGGTGCAGAAAGGGTCAATTACCATACTAGCAGTTAGGGATTCTAGGAACTCTGCACATATAGGGAGGGAGGGGGCAAAAACAAGTGTCTTTGAAATGGCAATTACTGTCACAGGAGGTAGTTCCACATCCTCCCCCTGAATGTCTCGGAGTATGGTGGGGTGGGAGCAGGGGAGAGAGGAAGAGGAGAGAAGACAGTTCTGAAACTTACATTTCAGCCTTTTTGTTTGCATAAAAAGAGACAATTTTACAGGAAAGTGGCGAGGGGAAGGATGCCTCGTGGGGTCACGGGGTGGTGGATTGTGCCTTGCTGCATCCTGCTGTATTTGGGCCATGGGGGTCATGAGGCTTCCCCTTTGCATAGTGTCCAGTTCAGAGGTTGATACATTACTGCATCAGAGGGACGTTATCTGTGTGAGTCCACGTGGCTTGTTGGACCATCATCGGGAAGAATGTAGTTTACAGATGAATCAGAAATGGATGTATTGACATGAGAGTCAAAATGGTATTAGAGGGGTGACCACAGGTGTGAGCCATGAGACCATGAGGGGGAATTTCAAAATCCTTTTTTCCCAGGACTCATTTTTCTAAACACAGAGTGATAGCTGCCCCTGTCAGAGGCCGAAATGTGACAGCAGGGTTAGGGTTTAAAGCATGTCAGTCATAACCCTTACAGTGGTTTATTTTCTCCTGGAGTCATTTTCTACTAAAAAATTACTGCTTTATATCTACTTATTAGGAAAAGGCACATCAAAACCAAAAATAAATAAATAAATAAATAAAATAATAAATAAGAAAAAATGGTGTTGTCACCTTTCCCACCACTCTCAATATGCAGTTAATTTGATTTTTTTTGGTTGGTTAGTTGTATTTTCAAACAGAGTCTCACTATACAGCCCAAGCTAGTCTTCAAATCATGATTCTCCTGCCTCAGTTTCCCAAGTGCTGGGATTGCAGGCATGTCTAGTGTAAGGGTCCGAAAATCGCTGAAGAAAGACTCCAAAGTCAAATAGTATGTAAAAACAAAGAGCGTTTATTCTGCAGAATCAGCCAGCATGCAGGAGTCAACCATTCATACAAAATGGCCACCACGAGAGGAACACGCAGGCCCCTTTTAAGCACAGCTGGGGGAATTCCATGTGGGTTAGGTAATCTTCTAATGTGATTGGCTAGGCAAGCAACAGTTACATTTGTACATCTTTGATTGGTTGGGGCAAAAGGGACATGTCTGGGCATGTTTGGACATGTCTCCAGGAACTGACTCAGCCCCCAGAGTCCGCCCCTCTGAGAAACTGAAATTTAGGACTAATTAGGGTGGCACCTTACTGACGCCTGTCATGGCGACAGTTGGGTCCCTTCATCTAGCTTTGTGTATTTTGGGTAGAGGAATATTGCCAGATACTATTGTCAACTGTCCAAGTTAAAGGAAATTATATCTGGTAGGATATAAACTTCACATCTCAAGTTCATATTCAAAGTATATTTCTGGGGGCTGGAGAGATGGCTCCGTGGTTAAAAGTGTTAAAGGTGCAAGCCCGAAACCAGATTTCCGATCCCCAGAGCCCATGTAGAGATGAAGGGGAGTCGTGCCCACATCTGCAGTCTCAACGCTTAGGGGCGAGTTAGGAGAACCCTAAAGCTCCTTGGCCAGTTAACCTGGTGTTCCCAGTGGTAAAATCCAGTCAGAGAGAGCTGTGTCAGCCAAGTGGAAAGGCAAAGACTGACAGACATCCCAAGGTTGTCCTTTGATCATTACAAGTGTGCCATGGCGCGCGCGCGCGCGCGCACACACACACACACACACACACACACACACACACACACACGTTCATCCACATCCCCCCAAAGTGCCAGGGCAGGAAGTGAAACAAAGCAGGCTTGCATGGCATAGATGAGCACCTGGGCAACGAGAGGGCTTAGCTCCCTAATGCCTAACTCATCAGAGTGAAGCTGTCATTCATTAGCAACAGAGGCAGCGTTCCTTTGTGCTGTTCTGAAACAAACGGTAACACATGTTCAGACTATCTTTGGGACAATCCCATGTAGTTCCTCGCAGCTCTTCACTCGAAGTGTTGGCAGAGCTTCTTCTGTCCTTCCCCATAGTCCTTCCTGCAAACCAGATCTGATGGTGCTCTGCAATGCTGTGATCTCTCCAAGAGCAGGTGATGTGGATTTTCATTTATTATGTTGACATTTCTATGATTTACTTTCCTGTTGCTGTGACAAAACAGCTGACAAGAAGCAACTTAAGGGAAGAATGGTTCACAGTGGCTTAACATTCAAGGCGATACAGCCCATAATGGTGGCAAAGACACGGCCCCAGCGATCGCTGCTGGTTGGCTGGTTAGCGCTGATGCTCAGCTCAGTTTCTTTCTTTAAACCAGTTTATGACCCCAGCCCATGGAATGCTCCACCTACACTTAGAGAAGGTCTTTCCACCTCAATTAACTTAATCTAGATACTCCTTCACAATCATGCCCATAGATTTGTTTCTTTGGTCAAGTTGACGATCAGTATTAACAAGCATTTCTTCGTTACCCTTTACCATTTCCTGCTGTGGAAGAGAATTTCAATCACCAGTCAATGAGTTTAGCTTGTCTCCACAGCCGCTGGTCTTGACCTCTAAGGCAAGTTGCATTGAGATGAGACAGAAAGAGGAGGAGCTGTGAGTTCTTAAAGTGCCCTCTGAGAAAAGCACAAGTGTCCATGGAACAGGTGCCATCTAGGCTGGCACAATCAAAGCTTTTCATCCATCAAAAAAAAAATTATCTGGGGGCTGGGGAGTAAGCCATATGCACAAGATGGCACATGCATCTGGAGTTTGTTTGCAGTAACTGAAGGTCCTGGAGTGCCCATTCTCTCTCTCTCTCTCTCTCTCTCGTCCACTCTCTTTCTCTCTCTCAAATAAATAAAAATAAAAATTTAACAAACAGAAAATAAGTATAGCTGGGGCTGGAGTGATGGATCAGCAGTTAAGGCACTGCCTGCAATGCCTAAGGACTCAGTTTTGATTCCCTAGTACCCATGTAAAGCCAGATGCACAACGTGGTGAATGTGTCTGGAGTTCGTTCTCAGTGGCTAGAGGCCCTGGTGCACCCATTTCTCTCTTTCTACCTGCCTCTTTTTCTCTCTCTTATAAATAACTAAATAAATGAACTAATAACCAAATAAATATACTTTTTTTTTAATAGCTTTGCTTTCAGATAGTAATGGCTTGAAGTTTAGCTCAAAGGCCAGACTCAAAGGACTCTGTCCTCTTCTCCAATCAGAGTGCTTCCTCTCTTCCTCCCTTCGTGTATTCTGGGGCAGCCTTCCCAGACTCTCTATGCTCATCGGCCCCCTGCTCTGATAGGTTGTCCTTTGTCAACAGTCGTGTTCACTGCTTCCTTCCCAAAGCGTACCTTAGTTTGAGGACGTTAGGAAAACACTGTTCACATAGTAATGTATTCCATGAAGTGTCCTTGTTGTTTGGACTTTTTTTTTTTTTTATTTTGAAAACATGAAGACGCTCATCTGCAGACCTGTTGGTTATGAAGTCTCGTTTTGTGAGGAGTGGGAATAATATACTTAAAGCAAGAAAACAGTGACCAGCCCTGGAGGTCTGTGTCTCTCCTTCATCCTATGTGTTTTTCAAGTAGTCTAAGGGCATATGTTCCTCTCATATCAAGACTGCTAGATTTGATTCCGGACTAGATCATGGTTCAGGGAGCTGAGTCCAGAAAGGCTGGAGCCACAGTGAGCTGTAGATGAAGAATGGTCAGTGTAGCTTGGGGCACATCACACTTCTAGATTACAAACAACAATCCAAAGAAAAAAACCCACCAAATTGAATGCTTCTTTCTTTTTATTTTGGAAAGATTTCAAAAAGTATATGAGTAATTAGTAAACATGTAGGAAGATTTTTATATATAAATTTTATGGGAAAAATATCAAAATGGAAGTCCTAATACTCTACTTTTACTGCATTACATAGGCTGGCCTCAAACCCATGTTCTTTTGCCTTAAACTCCTGTTGCAGTCAGGTTCACACTGCTGGTAAAAATCATCCAACCAAGAGCAGCTTGTGGGGAAAAAGAGGTTTATTTTGTCTTATTCCATGATTGCAGGGGAAATTAATAGAATGAGCAGAGGATGGACATCACCTCCTGGCCAACATCAGGTGGACAACAGGAACAGGAGAATATGCCAAACATTGGCAAGGGGGAGCTGGCTATAACACCCATAAGCCCACCCCAACAATACGCTGCCTCTAGCAGGCGTTAATTCCCAAATCTCCATCAGCTGGGAACCTGGCATTCAGACCATCTAAGTTTATGGGGACACCTGAATCAAACCACCACACCTCCCAAGTGGCTGGGATTACAGGTGTGCATCATCAACCAGCCAAGTTTGTACTCTCAGTCGAAATGAATCATTATTGAACAGCCAAGCAGAAGGCTCGGGGCTATTTCAACCACACGTAAATTAGATGCAGTTGAAAAAAGATAAGAGCTTACCACATAATTTGATTATTGGCATAGTTCTTTTTTACTCTTCAGAGAAAAAAGGAAGTATACACATATACAGAATAGATACACATGTTGATATATACAACAGATACATATAAGAACATATATATCTATAGAGAGAGGGAGTTATATAGATATAGTCAGCACTGTTTTGTATTACTGAGCACAGAAAGGAACACCAAGAAGCCTTTATAAATGAACTACTGACAACTAGAATGAACACCGTGGTATGCGTCTCCCCTATTGTTTTCATTTTATCTTCTCTATAATTTGAAAGCCCAACGTGCAAAATAGCAACAGACTGTCATTCATACCAAAAGCCCATTCATATCCAAGCATCTAGCGTAATTATTTATGGAACTAAAAGCAGGCAGGTCACAAATTACATTTTTTAGCCTACCTCCCTCTTTTATGTGGCTGGATAAAATCATTTCTATTTCATTGCCTGGGCTGAGTGCCTTTCAGACTTCTGACTGATGGACTTGGACACAATTTCCACTCTAGGACTTTAATATAGCTCTTAAGGAGGCTGCTTTGTGAGCTGGATGGACAATGCAGGACATGAACAAATTGTTTATCACTAATTACATTTCAACATTAAGCTTTTTATTTTTGTATGAAAAGTTTGCCATCAAAGTCCTTTCTTTTTCTTTCTTTCTTTCTTTCTTTCTTTCTTTCTTTCTTTCTTTCTTTCTTTCTTTCTTTCTTTCTTTCTTTCTTTCTTTCTTTCTCTCTCTCTCTCTCTCTCTCTTTCTTTCATTTCTTTTTTTCTAAAACAAAGTCTCACTATGTGGCTTAGGCTGGCCTCTAATTTATTATGCTCCTGACTCAGTTTCCTTAGTAGTGGGATTATAAATAAACCTGTGTCACCACACCCAGGAAGGTTTTCTTTCAAAGAATCTATATATAAATTGACAAGTAAAATTTGTATATATTTATAGTAAACCACCATAATGAGTTGCTGTATGCAGTGA
This sequence comes from Orientallactaga sibirica, assembly GCA_036365145.1. Classification (NCBI taxonomy): domain Eukaryota; kingdom Metazoa; phylum Chordata; class Mammalia; order Rodentia; family Dipodidae; genus Orientallactaga; species Orientallactaga sibirica. The sequence continues at coordinate 18,527,559 of JAEOAD010000037.1, forward strand.
ATGTAAAATGGTTAAATCAACATTTTTGTATGTATGTATGCATGTATGTATGTATGTATATGCAGATACACACATACCATGGTTTGCATGTATGAGGTCAAATGACAGCTTTTGGTTTGGTCCTCAGCTTCCCTCCACCTCATCTAAGACAGGGTTTTTCTGTATCTCAGTGAGCTGTGGTTCTTTTTCTTACACTCACCCAGAGCTTCCGGGAAATTTTCATGTCTGCACTTCGCATCTGGCTGTCAGTGTGCTGGCATTACAGAAGTCCTCCATAATTTCTGATTTTTCATATGGGGTCTGAAGATTGAATTGGATACTTAGACTTGAGTTGGCAAGACACATTTTAACCACTGAATCATCTCTTCAGCCACGTTTTTAACATACACTGTAAAGTCACATATTGTGGTGAGAACACATACTTGTACAGTCTTAGTCTATCTATATTTACCATGATACATAACACACATCTTGGGTGGATACTTCTGGTCTAGCTAAAATTTTTAGCCTTTCACCAATCTCTCTCTGATTCATCTATTTTCTTGCCCCTGATTATACCATCCCGCTCTTTATAAATTTAATCTTTTTTAGATTCAATGTGTAAGGAAGGCCATGGGGTATTTGTCTCGGTGTTTTTATGTCTGGTTTCTCTTGTTTAGCACATTATCCTCCAGGTTCATATGGTGGCCACATGACAGGATTGCCTTCTTTCTAGGATTAGGTGGGGTTTGGAATGTATATAGATCATACTTCCCCTCTTTCTGTTGATAGATGCTTAAGCTGATGCCATGTCTGAGAGCGTAATGCTGCAGTGAAAATCTCTCAATAGATCAACTGTAGTGCATCTTTGTATACATGCCCAGCAGCAAACGTGTTCCCAGTACGCTGCTGCTTGTGTTTCCATCATTGCCTTTCCAATTGACATTCCTACTGACCATGTGGAGTGGTTTCTCTTTCTCCACTTCCTGACACTTGTTTGCTTTTGTCTTAAAATACAAAACAACAAAACAAAACAAAACTTTTCCCTTTAATCCCAACACTTGTGAGTTCAATTCCATCCTGAGACAGAGTGAATTCCAGGTCAGCCTAGGGTAGAGTGAGACCCTACCTTGGAAAAACCAAAACAAAAAACTTTTTTTTTTCCAGGTAGGATCTCACTCTCCAGCTAAGGCTGACCTAGAATTCACTCTATAGACTCAGGGTGGCCTTGAACTCACAGTGATCCTCCTACCTCTGCTTCCCAAGTGCTGGGATTAAAGGTGTGCACCACCACGCCTGGCACAAAAAAACATTTTAACAGGTGAGATGTAACACCTCTTTTTAGTTCACTTTTCCTGATGATTTGTATACATTTTTCACCTTTTTTTGTGGCCATTTAATGCCTTTTGATAAATGTCTGGTCTGTTACTTTGCTCATTTTAATATCAGAATATTTATTTTGTTACTATAAAGTCGAGTTCTTTGTAGCAGCCATCCTTTCTCACTGCATATCCTTCCTTCCTTCCTTCCTTCCTTCCTTCCTTCCTTCCTTCCTTCCTTCCTTCCTTCCTTCTTCTTTTCTTTCTTTCTTTCTTTCTTTCTTTCTTTCCTTCTTTCTTTCTTTTGTTTTTTTGAGGCAGGATCTCACTCTAGCTCAGGCTAACCTCAAGTTCACTATGTATTTTCAGGTCTCAGGGTAGCCTCGAGCTCACAGCGATCCTCCTACCTCTGCCTCCTGAGTGCTGGGATTAAAGATGTGTGCCACCACACCCGGCTCTTCCTTTCATTTTTTTAAAAATATTTTTTTGTTTATTTGAGAGAGAGAGAGAGAAAGAGAGAGAGAGAGAGAGAGAGAGAGAGAGGGAGAGAATGGGTGTGCAAGGGCCTCTAGCCACTGCAAAAAAATTTCCAGATGCATGTGCCTACTTGTGCATCTGGTTTTACACGGATCCTGGGGAGTCGAACTGAGGTCCTTTGGTTTTTCAAGCAAACACCTTAACCACTAAGCCATCTCTCCAGCCTTCCTTTCATTTTTAATTAAATTAATTAATCCATCAATCAATTATTTGTTTTGTGGTAGTAAGAAGGATTGTGTTTTCTATGTAACCATCTTGGTGCTCTCTCCTGTCATACATGTCTTGGTAGGAATATAGCATTCCATTGCCTTTATGGAAAAAATCAGATTGGATTTACAGAATTTTTTTTTCTCTAAAAGCATAATATGACAATCTATCATTAGTTCAGAATTTGTATAGAAGCTGGGCATGGTGGTATACAGCCTTTAATCCCAGAATCAGAAGGCAAAAATAGGAGGATCACTGTGATTTCAAGGCCAGCTTGATAATATAGAGTAAGTTTTAGGTCAGCCTGGGCTAGAGTGAAACCCTACCACAAACAAACCAACAAACAAAAAAAGAATTTGTACTGGCTAAAAACTAAAACTGTTCTATTATTGACCAGCCACTAGTATTCAAAAGTAAGACAAAAAAAATGTATAAAGATTCTTTTCATGATAACATGATTTTTTAAAGCTAGGCAGTAAAGGTGATTATTTAAAAGTAAGGCTAAATTGCTTGCAAAATTTATACTTTTCTCCTAAGAAGATAATACATATGTACCAAAACAGGTTTCTATATTGATATCACTATAAAAATTGTCAATGTTGTTAGGACTTACATAAATAAAAATTTATAAATAAAACCCAAGTTATGGCCAGGTATGGTGGTGCACACCTTTAATCTCAGCACTAGGGAGGCAGAGGTAGGAGATTCGCAGGGAGCGCGAGGCCAGCCTGAGACTACAGAGTGAGTTTCAGGTCAGCCTGGACTACAAGGAGACCCTTCTTTGAAAAACCAAAAATAAAGCCCGGCGTGGTGGCTCGCACGCCTTTAATCCCAGAACTCGGGAAGCAGAGGTAGGAGGATCGCCGTGAGTTCAAGGCTACCTGGAGAATATATAGTTAATTCCAGGTCAGCCTGGGCCAGAGTGAGACACTACCTTGAAAAAACCAAACCAAGACAAACCAAAACAAAACAACCCCCCCCCAAAAAAAAACAAAAACAAAAAACAAAGAAAAACCAAAAATTAATAATAAATAAAAAAGAATAAAAAAACCTAAGTTAAACATCAAAACTTCAAGCTATAGCTGTTAAGGCGTTAACCTGCAAAGCCAAAGGACCTGGGTTGTATTCACCAGGACCCACGATAGCCAGATGCACCAGGGAGTGCACATGTCTGGAGTTCATTTGCAGTGGCTGGAGGCCTTGGTGCACCCATTCTCTCCCTGTCAAATAAATAAATAACTACAAATAAAATCCTTTAAGAAAACCTTCAAGCTGGGCATGGTGGTGCATGCCTTTAATCCCAGCTCTGGGAGGGCAGAGCAAGGAGGACTGCCTTGAGTTCAAAGCCAGCCTGGGACTACAGCGTGAGTTCCAGGTCAGCCTGGGCTCGAGTGAGATCTTACCTTGAGGAAAAAATAAAAATAAAAAAAATCAGACATTGTGGTAGTTTGAATATATGTCCCCCAATATATTCAGTGTTTTATTAGTTATAGTTTGCATCTGCAATCACCTTGCTAGAGGCAATGTCACTGGGGACCAGTCTTAAGGTGTGGTGGTGGGTTTGAGATTCCATTGTAAAGATATGCAAAGTGTGCCCAGTAGGAGTTCCTGAAGTGTGCTGTGTGACTCTTTGGCTGTAGTTTTGCTCAGTGTGCTGTGTAGCTGGCGGCTTGGTTTTTCTCTCTCTTGCCTGGTCCTGTGAGAGCAGGCCGCTTCTCCTGCCATTATGGAACTTCCCCTGGATCTGTAAACTTCAATAAATAATATCCCTTCTTCCATAACTGTGCCTGGTCTGGAAGTTCATCTCGATGAACCTGAAGCTGTCTGCCACAGACACTAATTTTACTTGTGAACTTCTTGTCCTTCTTATTTATTTTTCTGGTAAGGAAAGTGTTTTCCACAGACTTCCTAGAAATAACAGGGTGTTCACATTGGATAAAACAAGCTGTTCTGGGTGGTAATTTCAGATTTTTGTCAAAAGCAAGAGTCATTCAATTCTTTCATAAAATGAGCCTCCATGAGAGCATGTTAAAACATTGGTTTTTAGTCTTTTATGTGGTCAGTGAAAACAAACAGGGTGCACATTCAGAACAAACACATACAAAATAATATGCACCATGGAGCACATGACAGAAAATAACTAAATTCCCAAGGACATTTCTAAGGTTAGACCCACTCAGGTACCCACAGAAAATATTGGTCAAAATATTCAAATATCGTATTTACCTTTTTTTAAAAGTTATTTTTTATTGACAACTTCCATAATTGTAGTCAATAACCCATGGTAATTCCCTCTCTCTCATATTTATCTTTAATTACTGACATCTGGTCATATTCAGCCTACGTTATTTTCACATCATTACAAAATGAAGTATTTATGCAAAAATGGAAATGCATTTTTTTTCTTTGCCCACATGGAATTCACTGGTCACGGCTAAAGGGCACGAGGAAACCCCCAGATTAGCTAACCTTTCTTATTTTCTCAGCTGGACTTTGCACGTGTCTACAGGAGTATCTGTGCAAGTAGCAAACAGTTATGTTCAAGAAGGGAGACTTCAGAACAAGATTTCTTATGAAACAACACTGTATTTTCTGTAGCTTGAGTTTAAAGCCAAGGCAAAATTTAGATTTCTTCTGTCTCATCAATGAAGCCTACAATGAATAAAGGCAAGTCTATAAGAGTCCATTTACAATGTAACCTTTGTATGGGATTCAACATGACTGCAAAATATTACACTTGACAAAGTGCATGCAGCTGAAAATGCCCGCTGCCAGCAACTCTGGCAGTGACAAGGAAAGGCAACTGGTAATGAATTCTTTTAACATGGAATTCAAATCTCAGGATTGAATGTTGCCCATGATCGGAGTTCAAAGGCAACTATCTCTAGAATTGTTCTTTGAAGGCGTGTTGGACGGTCTTAGTTGTTCTTTTCTTGTACGCACACAATTGTTGTCTTGATCTTGTGATAAAAAGAGCTTCACTGGGTCTTTGTAGTAAACCCAGTTGGCTTGGTAACATGGCTGTAGTCGGAATTCCACAGTGGGGAAACAAAGGCCTAGAAATTATTGGCTGGAACTGTTTGTTCAGGACTGTGGGAATCTGTAGAACCAATGGGCTCTCTTCATTACATCCACATTCATCCAGAAACTCCCTAGTTCCTTGCCCTTTGTCTTTTTTTCCAAACTACAGCTTTCACCACAATGAAAACAAATGTGGCAACCTCTTTTTGTAAGTCATTTTCTCCCCAAATTCCCAGAGTGCTGTAACTCTTCCTATTCGCATCGTAATTCCTAAAGAATAGCATTGGCTTACTCCACCTTATATTTACTTCCATAAAACGGTATGTAAAGGGCAAGGCTTCACTTAAAAGGAAAAGAAAATGCTGCTCTTAGGCCAAATTAAATGGTGGCATAACTTTCTCTGTTTAGCTGTCTAGTTATGTATATCTTGCCGACTTAATTGAATGGACAAGTGCCATCCAGAGTGACTGTTTGAAACAGTGTTGTCTAAAAATTGAGTCTAAGTTGAAGTCTAATCGAGTAAGATTAATGTCACTGAAGCAACCTCATAACAGGAAGAGAAACGGTCATTTTACATACTTATCCAGCACTGGCTGAAGAGGCTTCCTTACGCCAGGCAACAATATGCCATCTGATTACACATTTGTGACTTTGTGTGTCTCTAACACAAGTTGCATTTAGCGGTGTTCATATGAATGCATTCATTGCAGTGAAGCTTTATCACCAGGGGGTCATGGGAAGTATGTGGAAGCCTGGATAAACATTTTTAAAAGCAAGACCCATTCAAGTTGCTCTAAAAGCAGGGCATTCCTAATGGGAGCGACAACCACAACCACAACCATAGGACCGAGGGAAGCTGTTGGTTCAGGGCTTCCTATCACGGCAGGACTGGACTCTGTCTCTTCTCTCTTCATTTCCCATGATTATTTTTTTGGGGGGTGGGGTAGGGGTGAGATGCCTAAACACTGTAAACAATGAAGTTGAGAACTGAAGAGTTTTAAGAGTTTTATGAGAAAAGCGGATAGAAGGCCAGGGAATGGTTCAGATTCATGGAAGCTCAGGAGATTGGGGCTTAGCTATTAGGTCTGGAAAACATTAGCAATGGGAAAAATAATCCCTGCAGGAGAGCCCAACCCTCCTGTTCACGCCGGTGGATGCCGCCAGTGTGATTGCGCACACTCACGGCCATGGCCACTTTGTTTTCTCTGCGGTCTAGGCCTTCTTATAAATTTCCTCCTGAAACTCACAGTTCCTTCACATTCTGCTGGGAAAGTCAAACGTGCTGTTGGCTCCAGTGTTACAGGTCATGGCTGCTGGTTACTGACTGAGCATCTCATGGCTTAATGCGAGAAGGAACTAAGTGATGGGGAAAATATCACATGGAGGTTCTCTGGCGAAGGTTAGGATCTAATGCTCTCTTTTTGCTGATTATCAAAGAACTCAGAATCCAAACTAAACTTTATTATCGAAAATCTGAGAAATCATCTTTGCCTCATTTACCTTTTCCTTGAGTGTGAGTGTGTGCGTGTGTGGATGTGTGTGTGCACATGCATGCAGAGGCAATTACAAATCTTCAGGTGTCATTCCTCAGGAGCACTCACTATCAGTGTGTGTGCGTCTGTGAGGTTTGTGTGGTATAGGATGTATGTGGGGGATACATGTGTGGGGGATGTCTGCACATATATGTGCACACGCAGCACCCTGTGCACACATGTGCACACAGGAACAACACAGATGTCCTCTTCCATGCTCTTCTGCAGGTTTCCCCGAAACAGACGCTCACAGATTCTAGAACTTACTACTATTGTAAGCCCCAACAGTTCTCTGTCCTCTGCTCCTTACAGGAGTTCTTACTCTCTGCCAGTGAGCCCACGGATCTGTGTAGCTCCACTTCCTCAGCACTGGCATGTCAAGGGTGTACTGCCACGTCCATGTGGGTCCTTAGCATTGAGTACAGGTCAGCATGCTGGCAAGGCAAGCAGGCTACTGACTTAACTATCTCATAGTCTCTTTTCTTTTTTATCTTTCCCCTTCCCTCCTAGCTTGTTTGTGTTCTTTCTCCTTTCTTTATATATATATATATACATATTTTGTTAAATGCTACTTTATTTGCTGAAAATAGGTAAAAAGACACCCCCAACCCGCCACACACACACACACACACACACACACACACACCAACAACATAGTAAAGAGAACAATGCATGACTTGTTTGGGGAATAAGGACTGGGCCTCTTGTAGCTCTGGCTGACCCGGAACTTGCTGTATAGATAAAGCTGGCCTTGTATTTGCAATGGCTGTTCTTCCTCTGCTTCTGGAGCACTGTAACTACAAGTGTGTGTCCCATGTCTAGCCATAGAAAGAACAATCAACACATCAAAAAAATCCAGTTGGACAACAGGTAGTGGAGTGAGAAAAATGTGTCACTGTACTTACAGAGGGTTCTGGACACTTTCTGGGGCTTTCACTTGACTTTCCCTTAGGACCAGGGACTCTCCTCTGAGCATGAATGTTCTATGACTTAGTAAACTTAATAAAGCAAGCATCACTGTTTTCCCCACGTAAGCAAAGGAACCTCATATTTATTTATTTATTTAAAAATTTCATTAAATTAAATTTATCAGAGAAAGAGACGGGGAGAGAAAGAGAGAGGGAGAGAGAGAGAATGGATGAGCCAGGGCCTTCAGCCACTGTAAAGGAACTCCATCCAGATACATGTGCCACCTTGTGCATCTGGCTTATGTGGGTTCTGGGGAATCAAGCCTTGGTACTTTGGCTTTGCAGGCAAACGTCTTAACCACTAAACTATCTCTCCAGTCCAAACTTTATTTTTAGATTCTGTCTTTGAGCAGGAAAATTCTGAATTTTTGTTTTAGGAGTCAGAGTCCCTTTTACCCTGTAGCTTGGGCTGGCCTCAAACTCATGACAATCCTCCCACTTCAGCCTCCTGAGAACTAGGATTAAAAACGTGAGCCACCATAACACATTTTTTTTCAGATGTAGATTGTGTCTTAACTCATGGGTTCTCACAGTAGGCCATCATCACAATTCTTACAAAGTTGTACAGACTTTCCCATGGCAGTCCAAACATCGTGACCCAGAACAGTTTATCACGTGGTTCTAGAAACAAGAATTCCACAGAGAAACATTATGAATGGCCCAAACCATGCTCAACCCAGCAAGAGTCCCTCCAGTTTGAAGTTTTGCTATCATTGTCACAAGGAAAAGTTCCCATTGCAGAAAACAAGCCTTTGAAATTAGGGGCATAGAACCCACAATTTCTATAAATACATGATGATTTCATTTACTTGATAAAAGAGTTACTCCCGTGCTACTCAATTCTGCATGTTTTTCTTTGTTTCTTTGAGATGGGGGTGGGTGAGTCTTGCTATGTTGTCCAGACGGATCTTGACCTTCTGGACTCAAGGGATTCTGTCACTTCAGCTTTCTGAATATCTGGGGCCACGGACTTGTACCCCCATGCTAGCTTTACATATAGTCTCATGTGATAGGTTACTGCACACACCGCTTCTTAGCTTCACGTCTTGCACTCAATCCTTTTTAAAAATTGAATTTATTTATTTTCATATTATTCCTTTTTAAAATAAAACATGCTTGTCTCTCAAGCCAATTAGAATATGCCCCTCCCAAACATGACACAATTATTTGAGCTGAAAGCGTTTGAGTTCCTGGAATCTCCTATCTGTGCAAAAGCAGAACTTCTTGAAAATAGTTCAAACAAACAAGATATAAATCCCTCTCCAGGAACAACTTCTAAGCCCTGAACCCACTTTCCTCCCAGAACCTTAGACGTGCACAGCCTTTGCCACTGGCCGTAAAGCCTTCCCTGACGCCACCTTTGCTTCCTCCGTTCCCTCCCGGATCCGGGCGGCGCTCCCTCGACACCATAACACTAGCTTGGTTTTATCCCAGAGCTTGGCACTTACTTCCTTTCTGCATCCCTTTCACCTTTGACTGCATTTGGGGTAGTTTGAATGAAAGCTCAGCAATATTTAGATTTCTTGTAGCTTGTGGTGGTTTGATTCAGGTGTCCTCCATAAACTCAGGTATTCTGAATGCCAGGTTCCCAGCTGATGGAGATTTGGGAAATAACGCCTCCTGGAGGCAGTGTATCGATGGGGGTGGGCTTATGGGTGTTATAGCCAGTGTCCCCTTACCAGTGTTGGGCACACTCTCCTGTTCCTGTTGTCCACCTTATGTTGGCCAGGGGGTGATGTCCTCCCTCTGCTAATGCCATCATTTTCCTCTGCCATCATGGAGCTTCCCCTCAAGTCTGTAAGTGAAAAGAAACCCTTTTTCCTGCAAGCTGCTCTTGATTTCTGCCAGCAATGCAAACCTGACTGCAACATAGCTCGTGCAAAACCACTGCAGTAAAATGATCTGTAGTGTGAGTAGCCTGCTTCCTTTCCTTCCCACGTGTTCTCTGCAGGCTCTTGCCTGTGAGAGTCCTCCACAGTGGCCTGCTGTCTGCCTTCTGTCTCCTTTCTTTCTTTCTTTCTTTCTTTCTTTCTTTCTTTCTTTCTTTCTTTCTTTCTTTCCTTCCTTCCTTCCTTCCTTCCTTCCTTCCTTCCTCTCTCTCTTCCTTCCTTTTTCTTCTTTTTTCTTTTGCTATTTCTCTTTCTCTCTTTCTATGTATCTGAGATGAGCTCTCACTATTGGCCTGGCTGGTCATAACTTAAACTCCCAATCCTCCTGACTCTGTCTCCCAAGTGCTGAGATTATTATAGCCCTGGGCTGCAATGCTGAACTAATATAATACCCTTTCTCACTTCAGCCCTCTTCTATCTACCTTTTATTGCTTTCTTTTCTCTCATACCACTAACTATCATGCAGCATACATTCATAATTTACTGGATTAATTAGTTAATTTTCTTTCTTTCATAGAATATAAGACAATGAGATTTCCATTTTGTCAACTGAACTATTTTCCACACTGGGAAAATGGCCAGGCAGGTACATTAAAGAAGAAATATGTGTTGAAGACATGAATCATCATAAATACAGTTAAACATTTAAGGAAGGCCATTCTTTCATTCTTTCATTCTTTCATTCACTTGTTGAATCAAGGAAGTTCAACAAATCTGTTTGATTCTTTCTCACACAGTGGTATCTCCAGGGAAAACCTGATCCTATGCAAGCTACACATTTATATAATTTCTGTTTTTTAAATTTTTATTTATTTATTTATTTATTTAAGAGTGACAGACAGAGAGAGGGAAAGAGGGAGGGAGAGAGAGAGAGAGAGAGAGAGAGAGAGAGGGAGAGAATGGGCACACCAGGGCCTCCAGCCACTGCAAATGAACTCCAGATGCATGCGTCACCTTTTGCATCTGGCTTACGTGGGTACTGGGGAATCGAGCCTCGAACCGGGGTGCTTAGGCTTCACAGGCAAGCGCTTAACCACTAAGCCATTTCTCTAGCCCTAATTTCTCTCTTTTTTGAAACAAAGTCTCATATACTATGCCAGGCTGGCCTTAAACTCACTATGTAGCAGATGATGATCTTGAACTTCTGTTCTTCCTGTCTCCTCCTCTCAAGTGTGGGGATTACAGGCATGCGCCACCAAGTTTATGTGGTGAAGTTTATGTTATGAAGCGAGGGCTTCATGCCATAGGCCAGCACACTACCCACTGAGCTACATGGCCAGTCCTGCTTATCCAAGTTTGCAAAGTAGAAAATTATGTGTAGAAAATGGAGAGCACTGCCAATTATTTTTTCTTAAACATTCAAAATATATTTTCTTATGACACCTCAGCCCCTATCCCCACTACACACGCACACACACACACACACACACACACACACACACACACAGGAGAATAATGCAGTTTTGCCATATTTATAAATTCATTGCTAATCTATGCCTTAGTTCCTTCTGTGAATTCTCCTATTGACCAGTTTAACATCCTACTAGTTCTTAACTTTTTAATTTAATGAGTTAAATATAATCTTTGACATGTTCACTCTATATTTGTGTCAGAGTTATTTTATCTCTTTAAAAATTGAGATAAAAAAAAACAAATTGGGAAATGTGCCTTCTGAATAAAAGTGACTTAATTTGTCAACACTTGACTTGGATGTGGGCTTGTTCATGTCCCTGGATCTGCTCGCTCTTCTGGGAACACTGGATGAACAAATGTCTAGGAGGACAATGGCCAGTGAAGGAGAGACAGAGAGGCCGGGATGAGTAAAAATAGGGGCCAATACTGGATACTAGCCTCTAAAACATCATGGGGTTATTCCCTTAGAAGAAACCATTTCTTAGTTGATTATGAGTCAATATCCACTCTAAGTTGACTTCAGTTTGTGTAGGCCAGGGTCAGTTAGTTCTAATGCTTAATCAGTGCATTCAAAGTGAGAAAATCTTTGAAATCAAGGGCATAATTTTTGAGATTGAAAGATTATTCAACTGCTAGGATCCATCGAAAAAGATAGAGTCAGTACTCTTTTTCTATTGCTTCGAAGAAAGTGCTGCTGCAGCTATTATTTCTACGAAGATGTGGAGCTGACAAAGTAATGGAGAGGAGGCCATGGAGATGGCTCCGTGGGGCTTAAAGGGCTTATGTGTCCAAGCATGAGGTTCAGGTTGATCCCCAGTACCCATGTGAGACGCTGGGCATGGTGACACATCCCAGTGTTGGGGAGGCATAGCAAGAGAAGCCCAGAGCTTGCAGACTAGCCAGTGTAGCTTCACTGGGGAGCTCCAGACTGTCTCAAGAAGAGGTGCACAAATGGGACATAGTGGCACACACCTTTAGTCCCAACACTCAGGAAACTGAAGCAGGAGGGTAGCCCTGAGTTCAAGACCAGCCTGGGGCTACAGAGTGAGTTTCAGATGCCCCTGAGCTAGAAGGAGACCATGTCTCAAAAAACCAGAAAGCAAAACTCAAACAAACAAACAAACAAACAAACAAACAAACAAACCAAAAAGGAGATGTCTGTTGTTCTGAGGATGTCTTCTGGCCTCATATGCATGTACAAATGTGCACCTGTATGCATTCATATCACATACAGATGCCACAAAAGAATCAGATGTCCAAATGTAATAATTTAAGTATAAGTGGAAATCCAGTTCTTGTAACTTCAAAACAACAAGATACTTTTTTAGGGAAAAAAAATAGATCAATATCTTTCAGGAATTATGTCATATTTTCTTGGTATGTTTCTTGAGAGGGTTCTTTACTTGGTATTTCTTAGGGCTAAAGTTATAACTTCAAGTTGACGTAGACCTAAATTTGGCATTAAAAATTTTCGCTTTTGGGCTGGAGAGATGACTTAGCAGTGGTTGCTATGCAAGGATGAGGATCTAAACTCAATAGCCAGCACTTAGTTAACAGCTCGGCATGGTGAGAAGCCTATAACCCGAGTGCTGCAGTAGGAGGGTGGATGGAGAGAGCAGGATCACTGGGGCTTTGTCAGCAGAGCCAAAGAACAGGGTGCTGAAGGTTCAGAGAGTGTCTCAGGGACGTAAGACGGATGAGCAAGCGAGGAGGACGGCTGACGTCATCCTCTGGCCTCTGCACCACATACACATACACACATCCCACACCACACAAACACGCCAACAAAACTTCTCTTAGAGTAACAAATCACTTCACCCATTACTGTTACAGTTTCCTTCCTTCCTTCCTTCCTTCCTCCCTTCCTTCCTCCCTCCCTCTTTCTTTCTTCCCTCCTTCCTTCCCTCCCTCTTTCTTTCTTCCTTCCTTCCTTCCTTCCTTCCTTCCTTCCTTCCTTCCTTCCTTCCTTCCTTCCTTCCTTTCTTTCTTTCTTTCTTTCTTTCTTTCTTTCTTTCTTTCTTTCTTTCTTTCTTCCTTTTTTTGGTAGAAGACATGTCCACCATAGCACTTGGCTGACAAGTGACTGGAGTGACAAGAATGAACCGAGATGGGATGGGATCTGGGCACATGTGTCAGAGAACACGACGGTGGTGTATTGTGAAATTGGGAATATATACTCAGAAATAAGTTTTATTATAGTTTGTTACCTCTACATTAGTTTGAGTGTTAGGTGGTTACCTACAAAAATACATATGTGAGCACTGCATCATTTTTATACGATTCCTTATTTTTATCTATTAAATCATGCCTCGTGTTGTGTATTGCTTACTTGCTTAGCCCTATGTTATAACTTAGCTTTCTCCTTTGCTAGGTTGATGAAATGTTGGCAATTACAAGGAAAACAAAGACAAGGAACTGACAGACTAGAGTAAAACACAAAAAACAAATAAAAATCCATCATGGTAAATGCCTTCCCGAAGGTCACCTTTCAAATCTGGCTCCGGTCACTAGAGAGTTATAACAAAAGCAGGTTTGTGTATGGCTATGGTCCAGTGCCTCTTATCTACACAATGCAGTAGTTACATGAAACAGTTTGTAATTTTGTACTACTGTGGCCTTGACCAATGTGTCCACCTATTTTACATAACACTGGGAGTAGTTCCATCTGTTTAAATTTAAATGTCTTATTTGGAGCATTTCTGCATTGAGTGTATACATGGCTCTGTCACAATGGTTAAGCCTAATATAACCCTAACAATCACACATCTAAACAATGTTGCTTTCTGTATTTTATTTGATTAATCAGAAAAATGCATTGATACTTATTATCTTTTACATTTAGAAATGGAGTACAAACAAGTAAGTCTCTTCTTTCTTTTATATAAATGCACACCCTTCTATAGCGAAATCCCTCAGCTAACTTGTGACACTTGACATTAATCACATACACAGGTAAACATAATTCACTTTCATATTGAAAATGATTTAGAACGTATTTCTGAATTACTGCTTTTATTGCAGTCAGTTTAATTAGCTATCGAATGACAATATCTGTTCATAATCAAAGTAGTTAAAAATACCAAGTTTGGTAATTAAACAACTCAATTTTATAATGGAAAAGTACAATGCTTTTAGTCAATTTTCTTCAAATACTCTTCTATACTCAAAATTAAGAATTCCACAGTGTATTCTTCTGACATTTAAAGCTCAAGATGGAGTGTTTAGGTTAGAAAGCACAACTCCCTCCTGTATTCTATGTGAAATTGCTTGTAAGTCACATTAAATTCTGAATCCATTTCCCCTCTAACCATTCTCAGGGTATAACATTTACTCTTTGTCACTAATGTTCTTTTCTGTAAGATAAACCCATATGAATTGTAACACAAAGAAACAATTAATCTTGTTGGACAATTTTAATGATTCTATAATTATAGAAAACCATGCCTTCCCCTCTATAACTGGGATACTCATTGGCATTTCAATGCTAAAAGAGAAAAAAAAGAAAGAAGAGAATCTCTGTATTTTCATCTTAAGAATATCATATTAACAGAAATCTATAAACCAAAACATAGATAGTGTCTCAAATGTGAACTGACACATGGAATAACCAGTGGCTATATACAAATCCATCCAGAAAGGCACTAAAATAGGCTAATTTCATTTCTCCCAGCTGCCTGCCTTTCAATTCTTTATCTCAGCTATCAGGATTGAATAAATTTCATCTCCCACACTACAAGCAATGAGCAGGCAATGACTTATGAAGCACCGAGACCAAGTTAAGACAGAATTAGAATATAACTTTAATGAGACAGAGCTGAGCAGCTAGAAGTGTCAGTCATTTGACAGACTTGGCAAAATATCCAATATTATTTCAAATGTTCCTTCCTTTCTACAAAGAAACTGTCAAATATTACAATAAAAATGAAAAAAATGGCAAGCTGAAAAATTCTTTAGGGGCAGATTGTTAATGTGATTATAAGCTAAAAAGTAGTTATTAGAGAAGTCGTTTAAGCAGCAGCACAAGTGTGACTCAAATGTAAGTGTGTTAAGTATAAACACTCCCACGAAAACAAACATCTTCATTTTCTCTGGAAAAAAATAAAAAGACAGAAAAACACATTAACACTCAGGTAACACACATCTTTTTGAAATGAAGTCCAGAAATTGTTAGGAAAAATAGAAAGTAGACAAATATGCTCTTTGTTACCACTTAGTTAGCAGGGTGTAAAATAATATTGTTTCTGGTTTTGAAACATTCTGAAAATAAGAGAGTGTAAAAACATGATAAACTTAAGCATACTTTTTTGTTTTTTTTTCCCTTTTTCATTTCTTCCTTTTTTTAAGCATTGATATTCATATATGGAAGTTTAAAGTGGGTTTTGGCTAATAAGGAATGCTTCCACCAAAATAAAACATTTATTTGCACACTTAAAAACTCACAGGGTCCTTATTCTATGTAAAACTTGGAATGCCATTAAATAAGTCCAGAAAAAAAAAGTAATCTCCAAATGAGCAAAAACCATGTCAAGGGGCTTTTAGTCATGATGTCTCTACTCTACGCATACCAAGGATACGGGGGATTCAGGGATAGCACATCCCTGTGGGTGCCTGTCTTTTCATGAAGACGGGTTAGAGAGCGAGGGTCAAATTGAGCTGCATGGCAAAGCTACTTAGATTTGATGCTTTAAACCCAGTCCTGGAACCATTCTCGGAATAGTGAAGGAGTCTTTTCTTCTCCGTCTGCTCCGACCTCCCTACCCACCCCTCACAGTCACTGCCTTTCTTTTAGTGATTACTTCCTGTCGGTTTTTCTAGTGCACAAAACATCTGTGATTTGCTCGGGGCACTCGGTGTTTATAGGGCGCCTCCCAGCAGGTGCCCCTGTGAGCATGAACGCACAAATGGTATCCCATGACCTGAGGGTCACCCGCGATGGCCGCATGGCTTAGCATATCCTCCATGAACAACTGACGAACAGGGTTTGTCTGGTTTCATGACATGATAAGCTAGGGCCTCAGCCTGCATTTCTTCGAAAAGATAAATGTGTGCTTTTGCAATTATGTGTAAATATCTAAGTCTGTGGTAACGACACACACACACACACACACACACACACACACACACACCTACTACTAAGACTACTTTTGTAGTGTTTGGGGCCAGTCTCCTTCAGTGCCCCTAGGCTCCCAGGCCCCAAATTCACTTCCTTGACTTTGAAGTCTGGATCCCCTAAAGCTGAAAAATTTCCTGGATAGCAAACAATGCTAGGGAAGCTTTGTTTTCAGAAAACAAATTTGATAGACACTGGACCTGTAAATGTCGTTTTCTTTTAACACCCAACAATAGTGGCCAAAAAGGCATGCTATGGCTTTTCCTGTGAATATCCCCATTCTTTAAATAGCATATATAAAATCAGTTAACAAGGTCTAATGGAGCTAATTACAGTTTTGGAACCTCTGCAACTTCCTCCTTTTCTTCTACCCCTGAGAACTGTTACCCAGCACTGTTCCCTGGGGTCTGAGGGTTTATTGAGCCAGGATATGCACCCTCTCTACCATAATACTCCATATTGCCCATCCCTCCTAGGGAATACGGGTCCCAGATTATTGTGGAAACCCATCCAGGAGGGGTAAGGAAGGAAGGCCCGGACAATGCTGAGTTTCACAACTGTTTGCCCAGGTATGGCAAACAAGTGGTATCTGGGTGGGTTTAAGGCACTCCTTGTAAGTATTATATGTGAAATAATTTAAAATTTGAAGATGAATTTCCAATTCACAGACGAACAGTGAAAGGAAATGAAAGAATGGGGGTTTATCGTGCGTGCTATACATTTATAAGTTGCATAGGAGGAAAGTCACACTAGTAGTTTCTGTTTGTTCAAGATCTTTTCTTTTAAGAATTTTTTTTGTTTTGTTTTGTTTTGTTTTTTAAAAGTAGGGTCTTGCTCTAAACAAGACTGACCCGGAATTCACTACATAGCCTCAGGGTGACCTCAAACTCAAGGAGATCCTCTGCCTTGGCATTCCAAGTGCTGGGATTCAAGGCTTGTATCACCACACCCAGCCAATAAAATTTTAAATTTAATTTTAATTAGTTAATTTATTTGAGAGAGAGAGACAGCGAATGGGAACACCAAGGCCCTTAGCCACAGCAAATGAACTCCAGATTCATGCACCACCTTGTATGTCTGGCTTATGTGGGTTCTGGGAAAATGAACATGGGTCCTTTGCCCTTGCAGGGAAGCACCTTAACTGCTAAGTCATCTCTCAGGCTCAAGAAATTTTTATTTCATAAATAATGTGTGTGTGTGTGTGTGTGTGTGTGTGTGTGTGCACATGCATGTGGAGGCCAGAGAACAACATTGAGAGTTAAGCCTCAGAACTGCCAACTTCCTCTTTGGTGACAGGGCCTGTCACCGACCCGGAACACTCAGTCGGCCAATGAGCTGCAGGGTCCTCTTGTCCCTGTGTCATTAGTTCTGGGGTATCTAGAGGCAAACATCCCCCCACCAACACACACACCTGACATCTATGTGGTAACTAGGATTGAACTCAGTTCTTTCTTTTTAAACTTTATTTATTTATTTTCAAGCAGAGAGAGATAGAAGAGAGACAGATAGAGAGAGAATGGGCATGCCAGGACCTCTAGCCACTGGAAACAAACTCCAGATGCATGTGCCTCTTGTGCATCTGGCTTATGTGGGTCCTGAGGAATTGAACCTGGGTCCTTTGGCTTCACAGGCAAGCGCCTTAACCACTAAACCATCTCTCCAGCCCTGAACACCGTTCTTGATGTTTATAAGATAAGCATTTTACCCAGTGAGCTACTCTCGAGCCTCAATAATAGACTTATTCCATAATCTCCTTCCCATCCCTACTTCATCCTAATCCCTAATTAAGAACACTATTTATTCCTCAATGAATAGTGTAGCAGCTTATGGGAAGAACGGGTTGATTTCAGCTTACAGAATGGAAAGAAAGTTCCATCTGGTGGGGAAAGCATTCCCGGCCAGCCCAGGCAGCCAGCTCACATCTCATCACTGCAGGGGAGAAAGTCGTGAGTGAGCGAACTCTTTGCAGTGGGGCTTAAAGAATAGCTCTCCAGGTTCACCCCCAGTGACACCTCCTTCAGCAAGGCATCACCTCCCAAAGGCTTCACAACTTCCCCAAATTGCACTAGCTGAGGACCAAGAATTCCAAACAAATGAGGCCGTGGAGGGTATTTTCCATTCAGTCCACCACATACATGAATATTATTGATCACCAACATTGAGGGCATTAATAAGGCAACAGGTGGTGCATTGAGGCTTGTCTAAACCTGCTAAAAGTTTAAGACTCTTGTACCCAAAAGTCAGGCAGGATCTTCAGACAAGGCACTGGTCTAAGAGAATGGAGTTGATCTTTAATTCTTGTCCATGGTGGGAGATAATAAGTCCCATTCATCTACTCCCCATCAACTCCTCACAGTTTAGTGGGTAGTTTTAAATTTTAATTGGTTTGACACCGATTCTTATGTAGCCCAGATTGGCCTCCCATTTGCTGACTAGACCAGGATGATTTTGAGCAGCTGGGAATTGAACCCAGGGCTGCCTCATGCTTGGCAGGAACTTGAGCAAATGAGTCACATCTCCATGCACAAACCAAGCAGTTTTAAGTGTGTGGTTCAGTAATGTTAAGTACACTCACGTTGTTGTGCTATAGAGTCTAGAATTTTCCACGTTATGAAACTGAAATTCTAACCCTATCAAACTTTACCCTCTCCGGTGTTTCTGATTATATTTTCACTTACTTAATCTTAAAATATTCATCTATTTATTATTTTTTAATGGGACAGGGTCTGACTATGTGTCTCAGGTTGGCCTCAAACTTACTGTGTAGCCAAGGCCTGCTGGGGTTCATCCTCCTCCTGCCCGGCCTCTAACGTGCTGGGAGTCCAGGCATGGGTCACCACTCCTGGCTGCTAATACTTTTCATTGTTGGCTTTGGTCTGTTTTCAGTAATGGTAAGACAGAAATGCGTACGGCAATTATTAGAGTTTTCTGTATAAATAGCTATTTTTATTGAAAAACACCTACACCACAAATGCAGTATATAAAATGCTCATTTTCTGCTACATATAGCATTAATAGTGAGTAATAGCCCAGGAAATACGGGAGTTTAAAGGTCCCCCTCCTCCAAAAGAGGAGGGGCGAATGTTCTTAAGCCTGGGCTCTGATTCAGTTACGAATGCAGGACGGTGTAATGTGGGAAGATGGTTTTCCTAGAAGATGGTGATTATGTTAGAGACAACGAGATTACATGCCTTTTAGCCACGCAAAATGATTCTTGAAATACTATGTGGATAATTGAGGCAAAGTGCGTTGTCTGGCTTCTAATCTACCACTTCTCTGCCTCATGTGGCACAGTTAGATTCAGCCCACAAGAGCAGTTGAGGAGAACGTATTTTCCTTGAACAAGTTATATCTTAGAATATCAATTGTTAAGCAAATAGCATAATGAAGTCACAGAGTGTGGGGAAAACAAGAGTTAACAATAAAGGAAAGCCATGCCTCCTTGAAACCCTGAACTCTGGGATGAGCAGAGAGCAGCTCCAGCAAGTGAGGGAGAACACTGTAGGGGATGAGCACTGCTACTCAGCGTTTGAGCATCCAGCAACATGAGAGCAGTCCAGAAGCGTTTGAACAAGTCTGTAGTTATTATGCCATATGAGCACTGTCTACTGCAGCGTTTGAACAAGTCTGCAGTTCTTACGACGTGTGAGCACTGTCCACTGCAGCGTTTGAACAAGTCTGCAGTTCTTACGACGTGTGAGCACTGTCCACTGCAGCGTTTGAACAAGTCTGCAGTTCTTACGACGTGTGAGCACTGTCCACTGCAGCGTTTGAACAAGTCTGCAGTTCTTACGACGTGTGAGCACTGTCCACTGCAGCGTTTGAACAAGTCTGCAGTTCTTACGACGTGTGAGCACTGTCCACTGCAGCGTTTGAACAAGTCTGCAGTTCTTACGACATGTGAGCACTGTCCACTGCAGCGTTTGAACAAGTCTACAGTTCTTACGTCATGTGAGCACTGTCTACTGCAGCGTTTGAACATGTCTGCAGTTCTTACGTTGTGTGAGCACTGTCCACTGCAGTGTTTGAACATGTCTGCAGTTCTTACGACGTGTGAGCACTGTCCACTGCAGCGTTTGAACAAGTCTGCAGTTCTTACGACGTGTGAGCACTGTCCACTGCAGTGTTTGAACAAGTCTGCAGTTCTTACGACGTGTGAGCACTGTCCACTGCAGCGTTTGAACAAGTCTGCAGTTCTTACGACGTGTGAGCACTGTCCACTGCAGCGTTTGAACAAGTCTGCAGTTCACGACGATGTGAGCACTGTCCACTGCAGCGTTTGAACAAGTCTGCAGTTCTTACAACGCGTGTGAGCACTGTCCACTGCAGCGTTTGAACAAGTCTTCTGCAGTTCTTACGACGTGTGAGCACTGTCCACTGCAGCGCTTGAACAAGTCTGCAGTTTTGCGATGTGAGCAAGTCCACTGCAGCGTTGAACAAGTCTGCAGTTCTTACGACGCGGTGAGCACTGTCCACTGCAGCGTTTGAACAAGTCTGCAGTTCTTACGACGTGTGAGCACTGTCCACTGCAGCGTTTGAACAAGTCTGCAGTTCTTACGTCGTGTGAGCACTGTCCAGCACGTTTGAACAAGTCTGCAGTTCTTACGACGTGTGAGCACTGTCCACTGCAGCGTTTGAACAAGTCTGCAGTTCTTACGACGTGTGAGCACTGTCCACTGCAGCGTTTGAACAAGTCTGCAGTTCTTACGACGTGTGAGCACTGTCCACTGCAGCGTTTGAACAAGTCCACGACGTGTGAGCACTGTCCACTGCAGCGTTTGAACAAGTCTGCAGTTCTTACGACGTGTGAGCACTGTCCACTGCAGCGTTTGAACAAGTCTGCAGTTCTTACGACGTGTGAGCACTGTCCACTGCAGCGTTTGAACAAGTCTGCAGTTCTTACGACGTGTGAGCACTGTCCACTGCAGCGTTTGAACAAGTCTGCAGTTCTTACGACGTGTGAGCACTGTCCACTGCAGCGTTTGAACAGTCTGCAGTCCACTGTCCAGCAGTTTGAACAAGTCTGCAGTTCTTACGACGCGGTGAGCACTGTCCACTGCAGCGTTTGAACAAGTCTGCAGTTCTTACGACGTGTGAGCACTGTCCACTGCAGCGTTTGAACAAGTCTGCAGTTCTTACGTCGTGTGAGCACTGTCCACTGCAGCGTTTGAACAAGTCTGCAGCAGCGTTTGAACAAGTCTGCAGTTCTTATGTCATCTGAGCACTGTCCACTGCACTGTTTGAACAAGTCTGCAGTTCTTATGTCGTGTGAGCACTGTCCACTGCAGCGTTTGAACAAGTCTGCAGTTCTTACGACGTGTGAGCACTGTCCACTGCAGCGTTTGAACAAGTCTGCAGTTCTTACGACGTGTGAGCACTGTCCACTGCAGCATTTGAATAAGTCTGCAGTTCTTATGTTGTGTGAGCACTGTCCACTGCAGCATTTGAACAAGTCTGCAGTTCTTACGACGTGTGAGCACTGTCCACTGCAGCGTTTGAACAAGTCTGCAGTTCTTACGTTGTGTGAGCACTGTCCACTGCAGCGTTTGAACAAGTCTGCAGTTCTTACGTCGTGTGAGCACTGTCCACTGCAGCGTTTGAACAAGTCTGCAACAGCGTTTGAACAAGTCTGCAGTTCTTACGACGTGTGAGCACTGTCCACTGCAGCGTTTGAACAAGTCTGCAGTTCTTACGACGTGTGAGCACTGTCCACTGCAGCATTTGAACAAGTCTGCAGTTCTTACGACGTGTGAGCACTGTTCACTGCAGCGTTTGAACAAGTCTGCAGTTCTTACGTCGTGTGAGCACTGTCCACTGCAGCGTTTGAACAAGTCTGCAGTTCTTACGTCATCTGAGCACTGTCCACTGCAGTGTTTGAACAAGTCTGCAGTTCTTACGACGTGTGAGCACTGTCCACTGCAGTGTTTGAACAAGTCTGCAGTTCTTAGGTCGTGTGAGCACTGTCCACTGCAGCGTTTGAACATGTCTGCAGTTCTTACGACGTGTGAGCACTGTCCACTGCAGCGTTTGAACAAGTCTGCAGTTCTTACGACGCGATGTGAGCACTGTCCACCAGCGTTTGAACAAGTCTGCAGTTTGAACAAGTGCAGCGTTTGAACAAGTCTGCAGTTCTTACGACGTGTGAGCACTGTCCACTGCAATGTTTGAACAAGTCTGCAGTTCTTACGACGCGGTGAGCACTGTCCACTGCAGCGTTTGAACAAATCTGCAGTTCTACGACGTGTGAGCACTGACCACTGCAACGCTTGAACAAGTCTGCAGTTCTTGAGCGACGTCCACTGCAGCGTTTGAACCACTGCAGTTCTTGAACAAGTCTGCGTCCACTGCAGCGCGTTTGAATAAGTCTGCAGTTCTTATGTCGTGTGAACACTGTCCACTGCAGCGTTTGAATAAGTCTGCAGTTCTTATGTTGTGTGAGCACTGTCCACTGCAGTGTTTGAACATGTCTGCAGTTCTTATGTTGTGTGAGCACTGTCCACTGCAGTGTTTGAACATGCCTGCAGTTCTTACGTCGTGTGAGCACTGTCCACTGCAGTGTTTGAACATGTCTGCAGTTCTTACGTCGTGTGAGCACTGTCCACTGCAGCATTTGAACATGTCTGCAGTTCTTACGTCGTGTGAACACTGTCCACTGCAGCGTTTGAATAAGTCTGCAGTTCTTATGCCATGTGAGCACTGTCCACTGCAGCATTTGAATAAGTCTGCAGTTCTTATGAGGTGTGAGCATTGTCTGCTGCAGTGTTTGAACCATCTGTGAACTGTCAATTTCATTTAAGCGAGAAATATTGCTACCATAATCACCTGGCCTGGCATTGCTAATGATTTTCTTCCTAAATTGTCCCTAAATGTTTTTCTTTCTTCTTCATCTCCCTGTATTGGTAAAACATTATCAACAAATTCAAAAGGACTTAAGGAGGTGTTATTATAATGTATCACTGAAAATGATTAAAACAATACAACGATATATCTTAGGAAAGAATATCAATTCTATTATGTATTCTTTTTATCTAAAAAAATTCCTGTCATGGGGCTGGAGAGATGGTTCAGGGGTTAAGGCACTTACCTGAAAATCCTAAGGACCCAAGTTTGATTCCCCAGTATCCTCATACAGCCAGATGCATAAGGTGGAACATGCATCTGGAGTTCGTTTGCAGTGGCTACAGGCTTTGGCACATCCATTCACACACTCCCTCTCTCTCTGTGTATATTTTTGTGTGTGTGTGTGTGTGTGTGTGTGTGTGTGTGTATGTGTGAGTGTTTTTATCTCAAATAAATAACTAAATAAAATATATATTTAAATCCTGTGTTTTATGTATTTTTACTGGCATATCATGATAGATATAATTTAAATACTCTTAAATATATAATTACAGTGCATTCTAAAATTACAATAAAAGTGCGATTCAGTGTTGTCTATCTTAAAATCCAATCATTTTGACAAGCTAAGGTCACCTCAGTTCAAACCCCAAAATGCTCTTTTCTCTTAGGAGACTGGGGTATTATAAATACTTTTGTCAGTCAGGATTGGAGAAGGATGCAGACTTCCTCAGCATAAGATGAGAGTTCTATTCCACTGTGAGTGTCAGAGAGATTATCTACCTTCCACAGAGTTGGTTGGGGATCAACTGGCAGCTTGTTCATGGTGTGAACTCCTGATTGAAGCACCAGCTGTGACCCAGGGTTTGAAAGAGACCTTGAAAATGGCAAAGCCAGGCCCTGTGTTCAGAGCTGACAAAACCCAGCTGACAAGGAAGCAGTTGCTATTCATTTGGAGTGCTTGGCACAGAGAATTCCATCCACAGAAAGAAAGGAGTGAGAGACGAGGCAAGGGAGGCTTTTGTGCGATATGACTGACAAACGTGAAATAAAATGGTGATGTCACAGAAATAGGGATTTTCTTTCTTTTTTATTTCATTGCATCAAAGAAAAATCATGCCATTATAGGCAAAACAAGTAGTTGGAACACTATTTCTTTCTGAAGTTAGTATCATGAATATAATTGGATTTTATTTGACTTATCATAATATTAATTATAAATATCTTTTCAACAGCCCTTGGCCTGATACAAGCAAGTGGATTCTAGAAATTATACACAGACTGTCATCCTGTAGAGCTTCAAGTTAGAGGTAAGACACTTTTGATAGTTGCTCAGGAGTGAAAGGTAGTCATTTCTCCCTTGGGAGAGTGGTTTATTTCATTTGTCACTCACTCTTAGACTCTGAATACTTAAACATCCTTTTTGCTCTTTTGCTAACCCCAGTCATTAAGAAAAATGTATACGAGGCACTTTTATGTTTAGCTTTGTTTTGACCCAAAGCTGTCGATAGCCGTTTCAGTCCTTTGGGAATGCTCACTCTTAGATGTGGAGGCTGCTGTCATGAGCACGTGGACAGGGCCCGAGTTGAGTTGATTCTTGGAAATCAGATAGGCCCTAGGAACTGGCCACAAGACAGCAGTCCACCTGTGCACAGGCTCTCCGTGCCCGGGGGCACTCGAGCAGCATCCTGAAATGTGCCACACAGTGCCAAGCCATTAGTAGAACAGCAGTGTTCCTTCCTTGCCAGAGGACCACTCACAAGGTGGCAGATTACCCTCAGCCATTCGGCACAGGCACGAGGAAATGGCCTGTGATGGGCTTCAAGACAAGCGGGGAGGCCTTGTCTGTTACACAGCCGGCTACATTTGAAAATCCATCTCGCTAATTTCAGCGTAGTCTGGACTTTCCTTCTAACCTCAGAAGTCCCTCCCCGCGTGCTGGCCACATAGTCAGACAGTGTTTGTTTAGTGACGCAAGGGCGAGAAGATGATGAAAGTCCAAAGACGACGTTGTTTAAATAAGAGGAGGAGCGGAGCTGTGCTGTCAGGAGAAGGTGCGGGATAACTGCGAACGAAGCATGACATTAAAATGACTCTGGCTCTCCCCAGTTTTTACTGCCATCTGTGACAAGGAAAACAGACTTTCCTATGGAGAGTGAGAGCAGCATGGGTTAAAAGGGATACACATAGTTAATTAGGAGAGATTTTGATCGGTGTAGCCTCTCTCTTTTGGCCAGACTAGTGAAAGCTTCTTACAGGAGTCTCTGGCCATCGTGTCTATAAGAATCGGACTCAGTTCTCAGTACCCGCCCATCGAGCAGGCATCTTACCCAAACACAGATTCGTTGGTTGCCTGCGTAGGCTGAGCACCACTCTTGCACAGGCGTGTACACCCCTTGTCCAGCTGGTTGATTTCAAATCACCAGGGAGATGGTGATAGACACTGAGCACGCTCACAATGTACCAAGGCAGAAATCCAGAAGCTGCTGAGAGCCGCACAGCAAGTAGACTTATAACACACCCGCAAAGCCCCAGTGCGTAGAAAGACTGTAAGAGCCACAGGGCAGGAAGGCGTATCCATCCGATCCACAATGACTGCCTGCTGCATTCATAACCCATAATCCCCTTGGTGAATAACAATGATCTCACTGAGGAGGACCCTCAGTGGACTAGGGGTGGGGAGGAGGGAATGGAACCAAGACATGATTTGTCCATACAACAAAGTTTCTAATGAATAAAAATAAAAATCATAAAAACATGAAACTGAGGCTGATGCGATGACGGAGAGGTTTTGCCCACAAGCATGCTGGTCTGACTGGATCCCAGAAGCCACATCAAGCTGGAATAGGTAGGAGTGCATCTGTAATCTCAGTGCTTCTGCAGTGAGGTGGGGGTGAAGACAGGAGAACCCCCCAGAAGCTCACTGGCCTGCTAGCCTGGTGAATTCAGCGGTGAGCAAGGTGGCAGGGGAGGACAGACATGCAAGGTTGTCCTCCGACCTCCACACGCACACTTGCACTCTCACATGAACATGCACACGCATGTACACACAAAGCTAAAGCGTGAGCACTGTTTATCTTCGTGTCCACTTTTTGAGCCCTGGCTAGTGTCCGTGATGAACAGACTACTATTCTGCTAACACACACACTGGTACTTTTAATGGGTTGGTTTCTTACGGAACAAGCTTTACAGGCAGCTGGATGCATCTCTTGCATTCTCTGTCCTGGAACCCCTGAAGATTTCCTTTCCCTCAAAGAGGTAGGGCTCTGACCTCTTGCTTCAGATTTGTTGGCTAGACCTTCAGTTAACAGTGCATCTGTTCAGCTGAAGGTGGAGGGCTAACGTAGGGGGACTCAAAATGGCTCTGTCATTTTCTAAATGACAGGCCCTATTTTCCCCCAGCCTTGTCACATGTGCTATCATCTATCTGTGTCAAGAAGACACTTGCTTATCTGGCTGCTAGAAATGCCTTTGTGAAAAAGACAGAGCTGCAGTTCACCAGTCTTGTGAAGAAGTTGTTGATTTTGCTAAACTAAGTTTAAACTGCACTGCAGCTTTCTGACATGATATCGTCATGATTATTTATACTGGAAGCATACTGGACTTTATAAAAAGGCAAACCAATCAGAACAAAACAAAGGATTCAGAACTTTGTAGTGTACATATTAATTTCCTTATATTCATTTAGAAGGTTATAAAGCCAATTATTTAGTAATAAATCATGAAATTTTATAAAAGACCAAGACACTAGCATCTGAAAATGTCCTTGATTCAATTCAAGACAATGAATTTTTATTCATATTTGAAAATATTTATTTTCTGATATCATTTCAATTTTTTAATTTAATTAGCTTATTGTGTGTGTGTGTTTGAGTGCAGGGTACACATGCCATGGTGTGAGCGTGTGGAGGTCAAGAGACAATTTTGGGTTGGTCTTTGTCTACCTACCTCATCTGAGACAGGGTTTCTTGCTCTAGATTCTTTTCTGCTGTTCTTTGCCGGGCTCCCCAAGATTCCGAGAACTTATCCTGTCTCTGCCTCCCACTTGCCATCAGCATCTGTGTTCTGGAATTACAAAGGCCTGTCACAGCTTCCAGAAGTGGGGTCTGGAGATGGCACTCGGGCAACAAATGCTTTATCCACTGAGCCATTATGTCAGATCTGACAAGTATGTTTACATCCCTGTGGTCTGAGGAAGACGTACCTATCTAGAATTTGTGTGAACTTTATCTGTTTGTTTATTTCATGTGGGGCTTCTGATAGAACACAGTGCTTGATACAATCTCAGCACGTGATCTACTGCAAAGCCACACCCCAGTCCTGTGTGAACTTTACCTGACTAGTCCATACCCATACAAAGCACTCAGCATGCGTCTCAACTTTCACCCATTGTGTCAGTTAAAACCTGTTCATATCTTTGTGTCATGTATCAATTCATAGCCAAGAAGGCTGTGAAGAGTGACCAAGATATGGATATATAACTTTATTTTAAAAATGCTAGTCTGGGGCTGGATAGATGGCTTAGCGGTTAGGGCACATGCCTGCGAAGCCTAAGGACCATGGTTCAAATCTTCAGGTCCCAAGTAAGCCAGATGCACAAGGGGCGCGCACATCTGGAGTTCGTTTGCAGTAGCTAGAGGCCCTGGTGTGCCCATTCTCACTCTTCCCCTCTCTCTCTTTCCCTCTGTCTCTAATAAATAAATAAATAATAAAATCTTTTTAAAAATGCTAGTTTGTACATGTTTATTAGAGACATATATGTCCAGAATAGCAGTGTCCTCTTGTTGGATTATTTATCTCTTCTGACAAATGTTGGTTTAAGTTCTGTTCTCTCAGGTATTTGACCTTCAACACCAGTTTGTTTTCTGAGATCGTTTGCTTGAAATATCATTTCCACATTTTCACTCTAAGGTAGCATCTTTCGTTCATGAGAGATGAGTTTCTTGGAGGTAACAAACAGAAGAATCCTGCCTTTTTATCCGTTCTGCTAGTTTATGTCTTTTAATTGAGGGAATTGAGGCAGTTAATATTCAGAGTAATTTCTGAGTGTTAATAACTCCTTTCATTCATATTGATTTTGTAGTGCTTGACATTTTTCTATTCCTCTTGCAGTAACTGTTTTTCAATCATGGTGTATTCTTTCCTGTGGACTCTTGTATCTGCTTTTCCTCTCTGCAGTTTGAAGGACTCTTTCAAGTACTTTATGTAGAAATGCCATGGTGGTCGTGTATTCCGTTAGCCTGCTTTTATCATGGAAGGTTCTTTCTTCTTCAGTTAGGTTATGTTTGCTTGATATAGTAGTCTGTGTTGGCAGTTGTCTTTCCAAGTTTGAAATACGTCATTCTCAGCCCTACTAGCTTTTCAAGTTTCTGTTGAGAAATCTCTAAATGGCTAAAATCTATAGACAACTCTTTCTGATTTTAGTACATTGTCTTTGGTTTGTTTATTTAGGGGTTTAATTGTAATAAGATGAGGAGAGCTTCTTTTCTGGTCTTGTCTGGTGATCTAATTGCCTCCTGAATTATATTGGCATCTTCTCCCCTAATTTTGTGAAATTTTCTTGTGTGGTTTTGTTTAAAATGCTTACTATGCTGTTTGATTAAAATTCTTCTTCTATATACCCAGCATTCTTTGATTTTATCTTTTTATAGTGTTCTGAACGTTTTAAAATTCCAGCTCATACCTTCTTATTAATTTATTTTTCTCATCGGAATATTCTAAAGTCTTGTCTTCAAGCTCAGATATTCTATCCTCTCCTTGATCACCCTCTTGGCGAGACTTTGTATGGAGCTTTTTATTTGATTTACTGTGTTGCTTGTTTCCAATAAATCATATGGTTTTTCCTTCAGTATTTCTAGTTCTTTACTCAAATCTTGTGTCTACCTCCTTATTTCATTGAGTTGGCTTCCTGTGTTCTCCTTCAGGCATCTTAAAATCATTCATCTGAATTCTCTGACTGGGGTTTCTTCGAGTTCATCCCCACTGCAGGTCGTTACTGCTCAATTCATGCTTTTTTAGGGTTATGTTGGCCGGAAGTTTTGTTTATTATATTACTATGCTGGTATTTGCATGTCCCACTGCTTGGATTTCCCATTTATCAGCTGGGAAGATGGTTTCCTCTTGGGCTTCTCTCAGCTGGCCTATATCACTCAAAAGTTTGAATCAGCTGGTCTCAAGGTTTCTGTGTGGGGGAGGGACAAGTGGAGATTTTTTGATTTATTCCAGGTGCATGAAGGAAGGGATTGTCAAAAATATGCTGTAAATGTCAATGGCCAAACCACTCTGAACACATGTGATCTCATCTGATCCCTGAAGTTAAGCAGGGTCAGGTCTGGTTAGTACTTGGATGGGAAAATTATGCTTTTGTCACTTTTCTTCTAAATATTAAGAGAAGAAATTTATGTTGTATTATTTTATAACATATCACTTTTTTGCCTGCATGAATAATAGAAAAATCTGGAAATATAGAAGACAAGAAAGACATTGTTTTCCTTACTAGATATTTTATTATATCTGAGCAAAAACTGTCACTTCGTATCTAGATTATAAGATTAAGATGCAGGGAAATTTCTGATTTCCCTGATAGACAAATGTGGTCTCATGTGAATTTGTGGGTATGCAGTATGCATGTCCATGTGTTAGAGGTGGTGATGGTGGCAGTTATATCAGGTCAGCAATGACAATTTTTGTGCTATTAGTATGAAAATAGAAAGTGTGAGTCTGCCCTAAATACAAGGCAGCATATTATTTCTTTTCAATAGCAACAAATGTCATGAGAAACTGAGTCAGAAGTCACCTTGATGGAAACACTTTCACAATGTCATGCACTATAGAAAGATGCAAATCCTTTTTTCTTTCTGGCTGAAACCTCAACTCCTTTGAGAAAAGAGCAACGAAATACACATTTTAAAGCAATAAATAACCTAACGAGAAGAAAGTGAAATTTAGAGAGAAATATTTGGCACCTACATACATAAATACAGTCAACTTATCTTTGACTAAGAAATGAATTAGAATACAATGGAACAAAGATCATTTTTCTGTTTTTACTTTAAATGCTGTTGGAACAAAAGCATATTGCATCTCCAAACTGAATTTAGACATACACATTGCACCCTTTACAAAAACCAACTGAACATGGATCCTAGACCTACCTGTAAAGCACAACTTAAATGATTTGGGGCATGATGGTGACTTTTCAGAAGTGATGTCCAAGGTCTGATCTGTAAGAGAAACAGGTGTTGATCTGCATTTCATTACATTTGAAGACTGCTCTGGAAAAGACAGTATCAAGAGGATCAAACCTTAAGTAACAGACTAGGAATGTAATCCAAAGACTACAGAGAGCTATTCTGTTCCTTTCTTTTCTTTTTCTTTCTCTCTTTCTCTCTTTCTTTCTTTCTTTCTTTCTTTGTCTTTGAGATAGAATTAAGGATCTTGCACTTTCTAGGCAAGCACTATGCCACTGAACTGTATCCCTAGCCTAAGACCTCTTATTTCCCAACAAAAAGCTGGTCATAGGCTTTCACAGACACCAAGGTAAAGAGGAGACAGAGATGGCAAATATGCATGTTTGAATCATATAACATTAAATAAGGAAAACCCAATGGAAATGAAAACAAAAGTGAGATACACCAAACATTTATTATTATGCCAAACATATATTACAGATTAATGACAATTTCAAATATGCTGGAGCAATAGAAACTCTAAGTCATTGCTGGTGGGACTACAAAATGGTATAGTCACTTTGGCAGGTAATTAGGTATATTTTGAACAATAATAAATCATATATATGTCAGAACTCTATGATTAAAAGGTGTATACCTTTCTGTTTATCCTCAGGAACTGAACACTTTTGTTCACACAGAAACCTGCATATGAATGAATGGTTATAGTAGTTTTATTCATCGTTATCCAAGGTTGTAGGCAACCAAGGAATTCTTCAGTGGGGACATGGATAAACCGGCCCATTCAGAAATGTACCGTCAGACAATGATAAGACATAGAGGAACACCAACTGCATTTCACTAAGTGAACGCAGCAACCACGGAGAGGCTCCATGACTCTCCCTGTCTGACATTCTAAACAAAAGTGAAAGTGTAGAGATCAGTGGCTCCCTGGAATTTAGAGGTAGAAAAGCATTAGAAGTGCAGCACAGAGGATTTTGTGGGACAGCTGAAATATTCTGTATTTTCTACATATCTGTGTAGTGGTAGAACATGCCAGGATCCAATTATCTAATTGCAGTATATTCAACACCAGGAGTGAGCCATGATGTAAGCGTGGGTGGTGGTGGTGACCCGGCAGTGTACAGTTCTGGGAGATGTTGGTAACAGGGGACTGTGAGCATTTGGGGAATGGAGCCCTGTTGCAAATCTGCACTAGCGATTTTGCTGTGCACTTTAAATTGCTGGAAAAATAAGCGTGAAGCTATCTGTTGTCCTGTGTACTTTCAAGATATTCCATGTTGCTCAAACAAATATTTATTCTCTTCATTTACTGTCTGGAACACAGAACTGTGTTCTAAGATCAACTAAAGTAAATAGAGCCTTAGTTTATTATGAGACGAGCTGTGGCTTTTCTTTCCTTCTAATATCTTCAGATAAGTTTCTGGGGATGGGATAAATTTAACTTTCTCATTTAGGGATATTTAGACAAATGTGCCATATTTTCTCATTTGTTATTAAAGCATTCATTTTTCAAAGTTCTCAAGTCTTTTAAAGTTTTATTTTTGACCACATTTACACATGCACATAATGTACTTTGATCATAATCATATTTCATTATCTTTTATCCCTCCCCTCCTACTGAACCCCTCTTTCCCAATTAATCCTTATACTTTGACGTCTTGGTGTGTGTGTATGAGAGACCAGCTGAGTTCAATTGCATGAGCATGTACGGGAAGTTACTTCCCAGAATGATTCAACTTACCAGTTTCTACACCACTGAAGAAACTGCCTCTCCTTACTCCAACATCCCTTACCTGGCAACAACTCCTCAGAGAAGGATGGAAAACACATGTCCTCTTCCTCCATCCATGATGTGACGCTGGGTCTCCGAATAGTGTGCAGGAAACTACAGTTACTGTGAGGTCATGAATGTAATGGTCATCTCATGTCATGTCTAGAAGACCAGATTCCATAGCACTCAACCATTCTCTGGCTTTCTTTCTTTCCTCTCCTTGCCTGCAGTGCTCCTTGACCCTTGGACAGGGTGGTCTACATGTCTAATTTAGTGTTAAGCACCCCTCAGTCACTTACTCTTGGCATTTTGGTGAGTTTTGAACTTCCCCAGTAGTCACCACGAATTTCAAAATGGCACTTCTCTAACAAAGCTGGGAGCAGCATGAATCGTAAGCATAGTTCTCAAGTCTTAAGGCTTTATGCTTCAAATTGTTCAAATCACTTCGATCATATGTTAGCTATGGTCCAGTGAGGGAAGCAGAATTCCTATGATGAATGGACATATAAATATCTGCCTCACTGTGTATCCATCACAACTTTTGTTGCTTCAATCTTTAAGTCACTTGTATAAATTCATATGGGCATATTCATGTTGGGAATGTTGAAGATGAGATAGAGCTTACAACCCTGGGTTGTAGGACTGGAGAAATGGCTTAGCAGTTAAGGCACATGCCTGTGAAGCCTAACAATTCAGGTTCAATTCTACAGGTCCCAGGTAAGCCAGATGCACATGGTGGCACATGCGTCTGGAGTTTGTTTGCAGTGGCTAGAGCCCCTGGCATGCCCATTCTCACTCTCTCTCTCTAATAAATAAAAATAAATCTTAAAAAATATTAAAAAAAACACACTGGGTTTTAAAATCCCAAGATTTTAATACTAGCTTCTCCCTATTGTACAATTTCAGTGGCTTAGATGGTATCTTGCCAGTTACGTTCTGAGTTAGGACATGTGGATTTACAGTAATCTGTGATAAACTCAGCTGGAGCCTCACCCTCCAGTTGCTTTCATACAAAATTTCATGTAACCATTCTTCTTTTAATGTGTTTTCTCTTTTACTTGTCTTACATTAGGTTCTTGGAAACGGATTTTGAGGTGGTGAATTGAATGCAGATGGTTTATTTTGGGGTTCTTTTATGGATGAGCTCTTTAATAAAGTGACCGAGGAAGCTTGGGCTCAGGAAAAGCCGTTTTAATTGTGGTTTCAGGCGTCATTTCAAGGCATCTTGGAATGGTGATAGCTCCTCAGATGTGTCCAAATTAAGACTTTCATAATCCCCCATTCCCAGAGAGAGGGTGTGACATTGACTGAGGCAGTGCCCTGTGGGAATGACGTTCCCAGTAGCTATGGCATTTCTGGTGAGAGCTGTGAGGCGGTTCTGGGTGGGCCACCACAATATCCATTATACTGCCAAACAACAATAAGCTGCTGATGAATTTTACTGTTGCTATGACTCTTTGTCCTGATGAGGTTCCATTTTGGGGCCTCCACTCTGGTGGGATTCTAGGATTACAGCAGAATTGTCTGGTGCTGCTTTTTGAGCCAATGGGAAGTCGGTTTGCAGAAGTCTGCCATACAGTGGTCTAGGTAGTTGCTGGGAATGTCAGCCTTCTTCTGTGGAGGGTCAGGTACGTGATGGATGGTATAAGGCAAAGGCCCAGACACATTCCACACAGACCTGACGATTCCTTAGAGAGTGGAACAGAACTTGTACAGCTGTAAATGACAAAACAATTCAAGTTGGCCAAGAAAAATGTGAATGCATTGACGAATGTATCCGGAAAGAGTGCAGTTGGCGGGGTGGAGAGTTTCAGCTGCTTAATTTACATATGCTGTCTCCCCGTCTTCCCTGGCCTTTGGACTGTGCCAGCTCTAGCATCAGGCAGACCCATCCCTGGTGACTGAACGTCCTGCTAGGCTTAGTTCTTTAAGCGTGCAGTATTCAAGAGGCCGGGGGTTCTTCATCAACAACTCCCAGGAAACATAGTGGCTTAAATCTCTCAGGCTAAGGTATTGGGCATAGTGATTAATTGTCTCAGGACTTATGTCCATTCTTGAAACATTTAATGTACCTTCAAGGTCTGAGAGTCAAAACAAAGGCAATTTTGTCGATGAAAATTCAGGCATGATTGCCCCCTGATCCCTACCACAAAGAAGGGGAGAGCAAAAGACGAACAATAACAAAAAGAACAAATAGCTTTCAAAAGTTCCAGACTATATCTTTGATTAGTATTTATAAAATCTCTCCTATATCCTGTCAGTCATGGGGACAGCACAGTGAACAAAGTCACTCTGCTCTCAAAGACCTTCAACTCTAGTGGAGTAGAAACCAAATATAGAGAGATAGTTTTGTGAAGTGCTAATTATCCATTTATTGTTTCTCTAAATCCTCCCTTTTATGGTTTGCTTTAAATACTGGAGTAAAATCTTGTGAGTATCTTGTCTTTTCCAATTAGCAGAAGGTTCAATAAGGGACATAGGGCAAGGCGATTTAGAAGCAAGGAGAAACTTCCAGGGACTTTCAAAGGCCAAGTTTTCCATTCTTAATGCTCAGCGAGGGAGCTCAGCTCATGTAGCAGGAAAGCTTTAGCCCTATGCGACCCATCAAGCTATTCCGCACGACAGCCGCGTTGCCGGCCTGCCTACACCCTCCAGCAGGCTGGACTGATGACACCCTCTGCAATGACGGGACACTTCTAGAGACCAACTGCCCCATTTCCAGGAACAGCAAGCTGCTGCTGAAGACCCGAGGTTCTATACCCACTGGCAAGCCTGTTGCTGTGGCCTGTGATCGCCGTGCTCTCTGAAGGGGTCTGAGTCACAGGCTCAGGGGCAGGGCGCTCACTCTGTTCTCACGTCCTCATTATGCACGCAGGTGGCATCTGTCCTTCCACACGCGCTATATTTACAGTCACTACGGTCCTGCTCTTTGCTTATTGGTTCAATTAGTTAGCTATCCCTCACCAGTCAATGAGTCTCCGTGTTAAAGTCTTGCTGATCAAATATCTAGTGTGGTTTCCATGAAGAAGACGGAGAACAGGCCATTTCAATGAGAGACACTGAGGCACAATGCCCTTTCAGCGGTGGAGCTTTAGCAGAGAGCTGTGATCTCTATGTTACAGATCCCACGCTGGGGCACGTCCTTCTTCTCCTCCCCCCCACCCCCATGGTAGAGTCTTACTCCAGCCCAGGCTAACCTGGAATTCACTATGTGGTCTCAGGGTAGCCTTGAACTCACGGCAATCCTCCTACCTCTGTCTCCCAGGTGCTGGGATTAAAGGTGTGCACCACCACGCCCGGCTAGGGGCACGATTTTAATGAGTAAGAACACATCCTGGTGAAGGCAGACATGGTCATTCTCCCACACACCTCCCACTCCCTAAAGTGTATAGCACAAAACTTGCTTCACAGCGAAAGCTCAGACCATAGATTGCCACTGAGGACAAAAGCAGAGCGTTCCCAAGAGCACTTACTTGGGACAGGTAAGTAGATGGACCCGCAAACCTGAAGAAGTCATTTTCTTGCGCCCAAGACTTAGAAACCTTGGGCACGTAGAATGACAGCTGCTGGTAACTCAAATGGCTTACAGTCCCAGATCCAAAAACTCTGTACAGTACAGGATTTTCAGACAGCAGTTTGGAAATGTCTCCTTTAAGTAGCTTTAAGTTTTCCATGTGAACAGAACCCAGTTATAACTAAAGCTCCATGGTGTCTCATGCAGTTTAAAGCATTTTCAGTCCAGGAAGAAAGTAGCATGTTCAGAAATACGCCCCCCAACCCTGGGAGGACTAGGTGTTTTCTTTCATATTTATTCATTTATTTGCAAGCGGAAAGAGAAAAATAAAAGAGAGAGGCAGAGAGAATGGGCACACTAGGGCCTTCAGCTGCAGAAAAAGGACTCCAGACACATGTTGCCACTCTGCATCTGGCTTTACATGGGTACTGGTGAGTTGAAGTCAGGTTGTTAGGATTTATAGGCAAGTATCTTGATCGCTGGGCCATCTCTCCCACCCGGGACTAGGACTTTTTAACATATGTGAACTCATTTAATCCTTAAGTCAGTCTCATTGGTGAAGCATTTGGCTTCTCAGCACACTTTTTCTACAGAAGCCACCTGTCACCTATTATGTGTGAATCTGGTAACACTATTTTTCAGCATGACCCTCCCTCCCCTTTTATTTTGGTTTTTCAAGGTAGGATTTTACTCTAGCCCAAGCTGACCTGGAATTTACTGTATCGTCTCAGGATGGCCTTGAACTCACAGTGAATCTTCCTATCTCAGCCTCTCAAGTGCTGGGATTAAAGGTGTGCACCACCACACCCTTCTTCTTTGAATGAACCGATTGAATACTTTTTTTTTTTCTTTCTTTTTTGGTAGGAGTTGACATGTAGCATGTGGATTCTGGGGGAGTTAATTGGGAATTAATTCAACAACTATCCGTGAATATGTACTCTGTTCTTCATTCTTTAGACTGGGGGTAGCAGGGTCAAAACAATGTCTGTCTTTTCATGAAACAGTCCTCACTCACTCTGAGCACTGTAAAGAATATGTTATCTAGGAAGCTCTACTGGTTAGGGTCTTGCCAAATTCACCTGAGAATCTACCAGATAGAATTCAAGCAACATAGTGAGAGAGGTATGGCACTAATATGCCAAGGATAAGCATCTGGTTCTAGTCAGACCTCAACTTAAATCTACTCTTCCACATTCAGGCTACGTTTATTCTTCTACTTCTTTTTAAGCCAGTTTTAGCTGGATTTTTATTTACAGTACAAAAACCAATGTGCATGTATGAGTATAAATGCAATGCTTTTCTGTGTGAGCTATGAGAGAAAAAAATAACAAGCTTTGGCTTTATGGAAAGGTCACATGGGGAAAATAGATAATGAATGAGTGGTATTTTAGAGAGTATTAAGTGCTTTAAAATTTTAGAAAGTTTTATGAAGAAGAAAATATGTTTATGTATACAAGTATATGGGGATGATATTAATTACAATGAGAAAGTCTCTCTAAGATATTGATTAAAAGTTTAGATAAAATCTGGAATGTCAAAGAGTGAGCTATGTAGAAATCAGACATGAGTTTGCCACCAGAGCAAAGTGCAAGTACAGCCCCTGTGCAGTAAGTGAGCTCGCTGCATTGGAGCGTGCACCATGAGGAGGGCCGCAGCTAAGAAGGCGGGTGAGCTAAGCCCAGTCAGTCCTGGGACTTCCTTCATAAGGCGTTTAGAGTTTATAATAATGACACTGGGAAATCACTGGTGGCTTTAGAGCATAAGCATAAAGTTACATGAGTTAAGGTCACAGTCAAAACTTTGTTATTTGAGAAATGGACTATAGTGAGAGAAGAGGAGAAGAGGAAGGGAAGCCAGGCAATAGCTCATGAATCCAGATAAGAAATATTGCGAGCTGGATGTAGAGTTACACGTATAACCTGTTCACCCACACACAGTGCTGTAGTGCGGTTAGCAATTTTCCCCGTCTACACTCTCAGTCTTTGCTAGGCTTGCTGTGCTGTTGAGACTTTGCACAGTATACGACACTAATTATACAGCACTAATACAGCAGCATTAACCACACATATTTGCATATGCAATGGATCATTATGTCATTGCTCCAGTGATTCTGATTCCCAGGGATCTGTCATCCATAGAAAGTAGAAGAACGGCAGCATGGCACATGTCTTCTTGGGCTGGTATCTGGAGCACATAAATTAATGAGTTATCTGAAAAAGGAAATGTATAAAACTTAGTCTTTTATTTCATTACCTATTCAAGGCACAAGGGTCAAAAGTAATCTCCAAGTCTGGATATTTTAAACAAGTTATCTTCTCCCCTCCAAAGCTGATACATGCTGTGGACTTACCTCTCTGGAATTTATTGCACACAATTGTCAATATTTTTTGCTATAGCTGATATAGGTATATGTCAAAGCAGACATTCATGGGATAGACATGTTATAATTCATTCATAGTCACTTGTTATTTGTAATTAGATTTTGAATTTCTTCATTAATAACTAACCTTTAAATTCAATGCCCTGTGTACCTGTTTTCTGAGATAAATTTTCTTTCTTTGTAGCATTACTTTGAATATTTATGACTTCCCTTAGGCTGTTCCTTCCCACTATTTGGTTGCATGTAGATAACCCTGAATTTATCAGGGATCTTCTGCTGTTGTGCAGAGTCTGGACTACATTATTGCTTTTAGGTCTAATACAGCAATGGGTGCTAATAACAGCCATCTGCTGCCCTGCCAGTTTCCTGTGTGACTGTAGAGAACGTGGCCGTCCCTTTGGCTTCTTCTGGTGTCATGACTGAGCTGGTGATCAGCAATCTTCTCTTCCCAGACTATTAGGCTCCAGGTCTTGTTGATATGTCAAATGTTTCCCTTGGTTTATGCTATTTTTATTTCAGGGGAGGAGTAGCACTTACTAATCTTACAAGACTGTCGTGAAAATTAATTAGTTAATGTTCACAAATACTTTGAAGATTAAAAACCAAGTGTAAATACTTATTATTGTTTTGTGCACTCCAAGCACCTAGCCGGACAGGTAAATGCATTTCCCAGAGATGAAAGGATTATGTAACATAGAAAATTATGGCTTAGTGCTGTAAAGTTGACAAACAGGTTCTTCGGGATTGCATGTGTGGGAATTATTCTCACCAGAACACACATTTCCCCAGGCCTTTGATAAATTCGTTTCTTACAAGCAGCGTTGGCTTCTGAAGTATCCCAGCCAAGGCGAATATTATTTCATGACACTGAGTATGATGATAGGGTTGACGAGTTTCTCCGGTGGAGATGAAAGTAAGGACAAGGAGTAGTTTCAAGCCTCTGCGCTGATGATGCCTCTGAAGAGTGTCCCCGAGCTCCTGGCCGGGGCTGAGAGCTGACTGACGGGCATTACCTACGGTCATTCTTGATGCACCCAGCAAGGCCCCAGCTGAGGTCAGAGCTGTTATGTAAATTCACAGATGAGCCCCATGTCTGAGCCTAATCCCAGCTGGATGATTGTGGTCAGCACATGCTTTCTGAGTCAGCTGATAATAGATTGCAGTGAAAAGACACGTATGCATAGGCTAGCAGTTTCCCAGGAATCCGTTGTGAGGAATATGTTCATGTTTACCTTGACATCGATAATAATTGTAAACATGTCAGCATTTTCAATGCTCAACAGTAAGGCATTGAGGAAACAAGTTATGACTTAACTATAAAAATTATCAATACTAGCCTTGAGTTTTAGCCAGTTGTTTATTAAAAGAGGTATTAATAATAAGTATATTAAGTTAAAAAAGTTAAATATAATGTATGTCATGATGAAGAGATTGTGCAGTACTTTTATTCTTCATTTTCTCAGTTCTATGCAATTATAATTTTGTTACTATAACAAAACATTTATAAAAACACAAAGCATACATTTTCATCAGTATTCATGGGGTAGACTATATACAAGGAAACAATGCCTTAAGATGTACACAAAATCTTTGGAAAATACCCAAGCTGAAAAAATGAACTATAAGATTATTTTGTTATTTCATAGTTTGTAATGGTTCTTCTTAGACTCAGTGTTTAAAAATTTTTCATTGCTTTTACTGGTTTCCATGGTGACTCTTCTTGGGATCCTGGTCAGATCCTGTGGTGGTTTGATTCAGATATCCCCCATAAACTTATGTGTTCTGAATGCTAGGGCCCAAGTTGGTGGCATTTTGGGAATTGGGGCCCCTGGAGGCAGTGTATTGCTGGGGAAGAGGCTTATGGGTGTTATAGCCAGCTTCCCCTGCCAGTGTTGGGCACAGTCTCCTGTTGCTGTTGTCTACCTGACATTGTCCAGGTGTTGTCCACCCTCTGATCATGCCATATTTTCCCCTGCCATCATGGCACTTCCACTCAAGTCTGTAAGCCCAAATCAACACTTTTGTTCCCACTAGCTGCTCTTGGTTGGGTGTTTCCTGCCAGCAAACACGAAACCTGATCCCAACAGAAGCTCTCCTCCGATCCTAGCTGGGGCTTCTTATCTTTGACTCAGATCGCGGCGTGAAATGCTGAGTGTCTACTCTGTACTGACGAAGCAGACATTGGCGTATGGGGGAGTCTGGGCCTGAGGGTCATGCCTTTGACCAGTGAAAGACAAGAGTCAGTAGATACACACCCTTTTCCTTCTTCCCCTGCTGGGACCACCTGAGATGCTGTAGCTCATGTGTCATTCTGATGACTCCACTGCAAGAATGAGCAATCAGTAGCACTCTTACATGCCTAAGTTGAAGCACAATCTGTGCTACACACAAACAAAGAAGCACTGTGTTTAATAGGAATCATTTATTGAACCTCATATAAAATAATGGCTATTATTCACTAAATGATTGCCATGTGTCAGACACTAGACATTATTTCATTTAAACTTCAAAACATCCACATTTTCAATTGATGAGATTTTAGATTAGAGAGCTGAGGAGACCTGCCCAACTAATGTCACAGATCAGGTTTGGACTTTAGTGTGTTTATCAACAAACGTGTTATTCCTCACACCACATGCTAGGCATATTCCTTCCTGCATCAAATATTATATAGTCAAGTTAAGAAGCCACAACCAAGATTTGTAAAGCATCAATGCAGTGAAAGAATAGTCAATTGAGTGACAGACTAAGTCCAATCAAATTTAGAAAGGTCTGAGTTCCTGTGTGTGTGTGTGTGTGTGTGTTGGTTAGGGGGTGCTTGAAAGCTGAAGCTGAAGGGCCAGTGTGCCAGTTGAGCAGACCAAAGAGAGGGGACAGAAAGGATTAGGCTGACAACTGAGGCCACAGGGCAGCAATAGCATGGCACGTGGTGGGGTGGAGAGAAAAGTTAGAATGAAAGAAAATGACCTGTGCTAGAACTTAGTGAGCTCAATTGTTTAGAAGCAGAAAACTTCAAACTTTAATCTCCGAACAAGCAAAAGAATTTGTTGGAGAGGAAGGTGCCCTTCAAGTCTTCTGAGCAGGAAAAGACATGTTCATCCAGGGAGTAGAATAATACTAGAGGGCTTAAAAGCCTGCAGCTTTGGACATGGTGTTAGTCCAGACCACAGTAATATTTTACCTGATGGATGTGTTAAGTATCTTCGTGTTTATAAGTAATTATGCACACTATCATGATGTAGCAACTGCAGGCTTATATATGAGTTTTAATTTAATGCAGATAAGGGTTGAACTCCTTTAGAATCATCTGGTCCAAATATGTTACTCCTATAACGGTAACAAATCACCTATTAACACTTCCTGGGTGCTGAGCGCTGGGCCAGGCTCTTTCTCTTTTATTTCACTTTTCTGCGGTCGTGGAGATTGAACGTAGGCTACACCCCAGCCTCGAGTCTCTTCTGTGTTGTGTTCTTCATACTGCTTTTGTTGTCTACACACTTGAGGGATCTACTGGGTTCAAATCAGCTTTCCAAGTTCAGTAGCAAGTAAACAACAAGTGTATATATCTAAACCCCAATTTGTTGAACTCCTGGTTGGATCTGCTCTCTCCTGATTGTTTGTTTGTTTGCTTTTGGTTTTTCGAGGTAGGGTTTCACTGTAGCCCGGACTGATCTGGAATTTACTATGTAGTCTCAGCGTGGCCTTGAACTCACAGCGATCCTCTTACCTCTGCCTCCATAGTGCTGGGATTAAAGGCGTGTGCCTCCACGCCTGCCTCTCCTGAGTTTTTAGAAGTTGGCTTCCCAGATACTTAGGAGGGTCCTGGTTACCTGAGATATAAAACTAATCTCTTTTCCTTCTTCTCCTCTTTTTCTTTGTGTGTGAGCGTGTGTGTGTGTGTGTGTGTGTGTTTGTGTGTGTAGTGCAGCCATAGGTTTATTGCATGTTGATAATATGTAAGCTAACTCACATGTGAACACATATATGTGAAGACTACAGGCTGATGCCAGGTGTCTGCCTGAGTCAGTCTCCAACACAGCTTTCGAGACAGGGTTTCCCCCGAACTTAGAGCTCATCAATTCAGCCTCACTAGTCAGTAAACCCTCAGGATCAGGATCGTCCTATCACTACCCCCTTAGTACTGGGGCTACGGGTGTGGGCTGTCATACCCGTGTTGTTGGTGGGTGCCGGGATCTCAACGCAAGCCCTCATGCTTCTATGGAAAGTACTTTATCCATGGAACCATCTCCCCAGCCCCATGAGACGTGGTTTTGATTAGCATTTATGTCAGATGGTTAAAATTTAAGACCTTCTTAGTTATGAAGATCTTAGAAACCTTTGCATCAATACAGTTGGATGACAAATTCCCCAGTTAAGTTGATTTATCATCAAGGGAATTTAATTCGGAGTAATTTTTCATCACTCATACACTTGAGCACAATTGAATACTGAAAATTTCCAACACAGTTGGCCCGATATCCCTGTCCATGATCTAAAAATTCAACATAAGCAATTAAATGAAAAGAAAATAAGAAAATGGTATGTATTGACAACATTTATGAAAACCAAAGTTTTCCCATGGGAGAAAGCTTGTTTCCTTAATGAAAAAGTGTATAAGTTAAAAAAAAAAAAAAAAAAAAAAACCTGGTCTTTTTTGATACTATGAATTAACAAGTTCCACAGAAAGTAAGTTTCGGTTGAATGTATTTTAAGCTGGGATGAGGTGGGTCACAGCTTCCTTGTGCAATTTGAAAGGTTCCTGGAGAGATTTCACAATCCAGTGAACAGAACAGTGCATTTGTAATTATAGGTGCTTGTAATTTCAGCAATTAGGTATTCCTCTCCTTCTTCACATAAAGGCTTTGGGGGCTTTATGAGTCCCTTATTAAAATGCAAATATTCTAGGGAGACATAACAGTGTGCAATCTATTCAGATAACATGTTGAAGAAGATTCTATTTAATTCTGTGAATTTGAATTTGTTTTAATTCATATGAGTCCCTACTAAGTGCAACACCTGCTGAAACCAGAAAGCACCATGCACATCCGTGCTCTGTTCTGATGAAACTTTATCAAACAGGCTGTGAACTGCATGATGGTCTTTATGCTAGAGGCTAATAGAGAAGAGTTTACATGATGTGACAGGATTTCAAGGAAAAATTTAAGAACACTGTATTTGACTGGAAACCACCAGACTCTTATGGAAATCTTTAAACAATATGCATGCCTAGATTGCCTGTCCAGGCTGAGGGAATCTCATGGAATTAGTCTGGGGGTACGAGACAGTTTGGGGGTAACAGAGCCCTCTTGAAAGTGGAAGCAAGGAAATTTCTTTGAGCCTGAGGGGGGAAATGTGGGTCATTCCACTTTGCTAGAGGTCAGAAATGTCAGTAGGATCTGGCCTGTCTTCCCTCAAGGAGTCTCCCTTTCCTAGGAGAGATAATTACCCACTTCCTGAAAGATTAAGATTCCTGGGAGGAAATGGTTTCAGTTTTCAGAAGTTTCACCAAGGTGAAATAAGCTGG
Source organism: Orientallactaga sibirica (assembly GCA_036365145.1). NCBI lineage: Eukaryota > Metazoa > Chordata > Mammalia > Rodentia > Dipodidae > Orientallactaga > Orientallactaga sibirica. The sequence goes on from JAEOAD010000037.1 coordinate 18,570,753, forward strand.
CTCACCTCAAGCATCCACAGCAGAGAGAGAAACCAACACTGGCAAGCACAATTAGCCAGCGCTCACCGTGGCTCTCTACACACGTTGTAGGGCTGGACTAAAGATCCGCTGCCCAACACTTCCTCCAGCAGAGTTCTGCCTGATGGATACTTACACTGCAAGCTTAACCAAAAATGCCTCAGGCTATGGGGGAGGACGGCCAGACATGCTTTTGTATTCAAACCACCATATTTTCCTTTTCCAGAAAGCCTGACCCCGGACACGTGAAATCAGGGCTGAACTGACCAGTTCAATCCCCACATCTAGTCCATAAAAGACCCCAATCTGGGTATCTAGGTGGGCTTTCCTATTTCAGGCATCCTTGCTCCTACCTCCTCTTGGGCAGAACTCTGTACTCTTCCCTCTTCCTAAGTACTGTAAGCTCTATAATATAGTAAAATCTTTGTAGATGTTACCCTTTATGGTCTATGGAGTTAATTCTTTGAATTCATAAGACAAGAACCTGGAGCCCACTGGCTCAGTGGCAGTTTTGTGTGCCTGCAGTCTGACACCCTGACTCCTCTGTTAAAGCCTATTCAAGAGCCAAGCAAGGCCCCATCACTTTCAAAGACACCTCAGATTCTGTCATGGTACAATGGGACACTAGTGTCCTTAATATCTTTCTAGATGGTGCTAATACTCACAAAGTGTGAGGGCAGTGGCACAGGGCCGTCCTTGCAAAATGTTATTAGATGTAACGAGATTGTCTCAGGCAATATAGGGCCGGAAGAGCATAATAAGAGGGAGGTGCGCTGACCGGAAGACTGTCATAAGAGGGAGGGGAGCGAGTCGCATGAGAACGGCCACAGGCAGGTTCTGCTTCTTCTTGTCGTGTGGTCTTTTTCCTCTGGGAGTTACATAATACTCTTTTGTGGTAGAGAATAATTTTGGTTTAGTAGCCATGGCAACTAACCTGGGCATAACAACATAGTGATAGCTAGGTCTATGGTAATACTAATGGAGCTATTAATACCCCTAGTAGCCGGACGAACAAAGGGAAGTTTGGAGGATCCTCACCTAGGCCCCAGCAATTGCACCTTCCTGTGCCCCCACAGCCCCAGCCCAACATCATCTGCCAGTACTCGTGGGAATTGCTGGAGTACAAAGATTAACTAAAAGACTCCTTGGTGCCGTGTCCATAAGGCTGTCTTCCACGGTGGGGTGGCACTTGGCTTTTGTTTCAGTCACCACACTTGTGGAAGGCAGGCAAATAAAGTCGCTGGTTCATGGAGTTGGGCTTTGGAGCGGGTGTGCTTTGTTCTGTTTGCTGCTGTATTTCAGCGGAGGCGGCGTAGACATCCGGCCTGTGGCTGGTGCTGTCCTTGCGGTGAGCTGACATGTGGTCGGTCGCTGGTGCTGTACTCGGGTGAGTAGAAATGTGATCTGTTCTTGGTGCTCTATTTGGGATGAGTAGAAATTCGGGTTGTTGTTGGTGCTGTATTTTGGGTGAGTAGACACTTGTCCCCAACTCCCCAGGAAAGTGACCACAACGCAAGTTTTCAGGAAGAGAATGGGGAGAAGTGAAGGTGGATGGGGAGAAAGCACATGAGGAGATTATGGACAAGGACAATGCTTTCCTCTGAGGACATCTTCCGAATAAGATTCTCCTGGAATTGAATGTTAACGAAGAGAAGCAGAGCTGGAGGAGGGGTATTACTTTCAGAAGAGGAAAGTTGAATAAAATGTTGAATAAAATGTTGAATAAAATGTTGAATAAAAAGAAATGGACCGAGCCTGGTGGAGCAGGACTATAGTTCCTTCTACTGGAGAGTGTGAGGCAGCAGAATATTCCTGTGTCACAAATTCCAGGGTCTGGGCTCTAGACTAAGTTCAAGACCAGCATGGGCAGCTTAGTGAGACCCTGCCTCAAAATGCAAGCACTAGAAATCCAATGCGAAGCTTCCGAGTTGGACTGCTTGCCTGGCACATGAGAAGTCCTGTGTTCAATCCCTAGAACCAAAAAGAAGCCAAACAAAGTGAGGAAAATATCCCACATGGATTGTCTGCATAGTCTGCTTTGGGCAAAATATACTACAAGCACATTATTTGTGTCAGCTTCCTCAGCCTGGCAGTGCATGAGAACTCCTCAGTTGCTTTATAAACTTTGTGACCCAGCCACATCCCAGATCAACTGAATTTGACACACAGGGACAAGGCCCATGAACCTGAGGTGACTGCCATGAGCTGGCAAGACAAGGCAAGGAATCTCAGTCTAGCCACTCAGCAGAGGGGCCTAATCCCAGCTTCCCTTAGCCCAGGTTTGCCAGAAGTATTTCACTGAAAGAGAGAGAGAGAGAGATAGAGAGAGAGAGAAGTAGGCCCTTGAGATATTTTTAACAAAATCATCTTGAAAAGCTTGAATAAATGGCTTTTTGCCCACCTCAGAAGTGAATAAAGAGTAGAGAAACAGGGAACTATATTACACACACCAAAAAAGTCATCGCTTTGGCTCAGGGTATTAATATGCAAATGTTAGAATATTGATGCCATGGGGGAGGAGGCTGATTCAGAGACTACAAAGTGGATCCCAGCAGGAAGGGGCTGAGAGACACCTCAGGGCAGGAGAACAGGAGAATGGAAGCTAGGTGAATTTGATGTATTGGGGAAACAAAAGTGAACTTATTGTAGGAAAAAAAATGTCCCTTTGGTGCTGGCAAGATGGCTCCGCAGTTAAAGGAGCTTGCTTGTAAAGCCTGATAGCCTGGGTTTGATGCCACAGTGCCCACATGAAGCCTCATGCACCTGCACTGAGTTCTTTGCAGTGGCTAGAGGCCTGGCATGCCCATGCTCACTCTCTCTCCCCCTTAAGCTCTCTCTCAAATAAATAAACAACTTTTTAAAAAGTTTTAAAAGTATTTTTAATAAATATTTTTTAAAGTTGTACCTTCAGTAATTCTCTGATTAAGTGAGAAATCCAAGGATTCGAGGTGTGCCATTTGCTTTTGAAAGAAGCAGGAAGTTAGTATTGACGAATGTCACTTGATGGCAAGTTAGTGACATGATGTTACAAGGAGTGGAGGCATGTTAATGAGCGTTACCAATTCTTCATGTAGACTGGTGGACTGGTATCAGGAGACCTCAGATTTGGAGGATAGTTCAGATATATATGGAGTGTTTCATCTTAGATCCCTTCCTTCCTTAATCCCTAACCAAGGCCCTTTTAGAATTTTGTCGAACAAAAAGAAATAATTTCATGGTATAGTATGAAGACCAGGAAGGGGGTTTCCAGAAATAGGGTATAATCATAGCATGAAAGAAAAATGTCATCGTGGGTGACCCCAAATGATCCTGACTTACAGCAGATTTTCCGTGTGTGGAGAGCGTCCTCATGGCCAGCCCGAGGCTGACCTTCCAAAGGCCTGCTTGCAAGGTTGCCTGTGCTGACTGGCGGCATCTCAAAATTCAGGAAGATGCTCGTGATTCTTGCTGGATGAGTGGCCTGCTGTGCCAAACCATACTGTGTGACTTAGCTGAACATTCGCTTTAGTTACTGGAGGTTTGCTCCGTGCAGGGCACAGGGTTCTAGGTGACCAAAGCCAGTAGAAACATTGGGCCCTGGGGTCTCTGAAGAGATGCCTTGATAGACAGCACTTCACAGATGTTTTGTGACTCACTGTCAGAGGACATTTGTGTACTCAAAGCTTATGCTGGTTTCTCTTGGCTCATACTGTACGTTCCATCATTATCGTTTGGAGCATGCATGTGTAGTACATGTGATGTGTGTTTGTATGTGCCAGTGCACACCCATGCACACATGCAGAGGTCAGAAGAAGATGTTGGGTGTTGTCTGTTGCTCGTCCACCGTTGTTCTCTGAGACAGAGTCTGTCCTTGAACCTCGAGGTCCCTGTGTTTTGGTTAGACTGGCTGACCGTGGAGCCCCCAAGCAATCCCCTGTGTCCGCCTGCTTCCGTGCTGGAACTACAGGCATGTGAGGCCATGGCCAGCTTGGTCCGTGCGTGCTGGGGATCAAACTCATGTCCTCACACTTGCACAGCAGGTGCTCTTACCAGTTGAGCTATCTCTCCAGCAACTCCTATGTACCCTTTCTTTAAAAAACTGTTGACTTAGCTTTATGTCTTTTTCCTATAATAAACCATTATCATAATTGCATGTGTTCCGTGAGTCCTAGTCAGCCATCCAATCAAGTCACGTTAGGGAATGCTCGGGGACCCCTGACACTTGTGAGGAAAACTTGAGAGTATCAATTTGTTTAGGGAACCAAGGAGACCTTGAAGTAGAGCACATGTGGGCACATTTCCCCAGCAGCTGCAGGAAGTTGGTGTGTCTGTCTTTGAAAGCAGCAGGACAGTATCGTCCCTGCAATTGCCCATCTAAGCTCTCCGACTAGGACTGAAGCTGAAAGCCACTGTTCTCAGCTTCCTTTAAAGAAGCAAAAGGTGACCACTGCGAACAGAGCACATCACAAAAAATGTAAAAAGGCAATGACTACATCTTTATTCTCACACTGGGAACATCTTTATATGTTCTAATTCTGTGCCTACAGGGTGGCGCAGAGCTGGGAGTGCCTTTCTTTTATTTTAAATTTATTTTTTATTGACAACTTCCCTAATTGTAGACAATATCCCATGGTAATTCCCTCCCCCCCCCCAACTTTCCCTTTGAAACTCCACTCTCCATCATATCCCCTCCCTCCCCCTCTCAATCATTTTCTCTTTTATTTTGATGTCATGCTATTTTCCTTCTATTATGATGGTCTTGTGTAGGTAGTGTCAGGCACTGTGAGGTCATGAATATCCAGGCCATTTTGTGTCTGGAGGAGCACGTTGTAAGGAGTCCCACCCTTCTTTTGGCTCTTACATTCTTTCCACCCCCACTTCCACAATGGACCCTGAGCCTTGGAAGGTGTGTTTGAGATGATGTTTCAGTGCTGAGCACTCCTCTGTCACTTCTTCTCAGCACCATGGTGCCTTCTGAGTCATCCCAAGGTTGCCACCATCTGAAAAGAGAAGCTTCTCTAACCAAAGTGAGAGTAGCATTAATATATGGGTGTGGACATTAAGAGAGGTGCTTACTGGGCAGTTTAGTGAGCATAGTATATACATTTAGCCAGACACCAGCAGACGTTACACCCCTAGGGCTCATGACTACCCCTGTTCTAGGTTTCCAGTATCAGGGATGTATTCCCTCCCATGGAGCAGGTCTCCAGTCCAATGAGAGAGCAGTTTGTTTCCCCCATAATAGACATGCCACTATTGCACCCATTGGCTCATTTAGCCTGGCTGGCCAAATTTAAAGCTTGCATTGTTCACTGTTGAGTATCTTCACTGGTGTTTTCTCTCTCTACCATTGAACTGCATGCAGCATAGCTTTTTCCAGCTGTCAGCTGGTCCACCTGGAGGAAGCTTTCAGCTCAGCTCCAGAAGGATTCCTCAGTAACCTAGCAGCCCAAGTATGTGGAGTCTTCAGCAATAGGGTCTTACCATCTCTTCCTGATGGGAAACCAAGGGCCTCGGCAATGGCCTATAATGTTTTGGGGGTATCTGTGACCTCCCCAGCCAGCAACTCACTGGAAGGTATCCCGTCCCTGGCACTGAAAATTTTCTAGTAACAATCTATGGCTTCTGAGTGTTCCATTGTCCAGAAAAGTAGGTTTTCATATGACTTATTTATATCCTCTTAGATTTCGATTAGCCCTGGGAGGGCCCTTCTCCAGTGACCAGGTGCTCAGGCCTGATGAAGCTGGCCCTGTCTCTGCCCCTCACTCTCATAACCAGTGACATTCAGTGGAGTCTCTTCTTGTGTTTTCTTCGTGTGTACTTGACACCAACTCCCAGCAACTGTACATTAATCACAGATTCTCCCTTCCCTCCCCACCTGCAGTAACAGAATGTGTGCTTTTAAAGCAACGAACTTCTAGCGTAGAAACTACAGTTTGTAGTACTAGTAAGGGCAGAAAATTCAAATTGGTCCTTTAAAAATATCAAGGGGTGCTTTGTTAGTAGAGTGAAGAACATTAACTGTTGATAAAGTCCTGACACCTATAGGACCCGTGTTTGACTGTGTTTTAAATCTCTCCAGCTCTTACAACTATTATTTGTTTCATTCCTTGAGTAACACATACTGAATATGCCACAGGCATTGTGTTTGGGACAACAGATGTAGCATACTTTTGAATGTGGCATGGCGCTCTGTGGGCTGTCATCAATCACACAGACAGATCATCATAACCCTGAGTTGTACATACAGTGCTGTTTAATGAAAGGCACTGTGGGAACATGTGGGCAGTTTCATTCTTATTAACCTTGTTGCTCATAAGTTATTTGTGATCTCAAGACCTGGGCCAGTTTCTCCTACTTTCCTTCCCTCCGTGCAGTCTAGAATAGTGCTGGGAAGAGCCAGCATGGAGTGTGTGTGTGTGTGTGTGTGTGTGTGTGTGTGTGTGTGTGTGTGTGTGTGTGTAAATCCATTCCAGGCCCTGCACATGATAATCACGTGCTCTATCACTGAGCTACTACTCCCACAGCCTGACTCAACTCTCCCCAAAAGTTTACCTATGGCAGGTTGGAGCATTGTGGTCTGGTGAGCATTCAGCTCACTCTTTCATCTTGCCTTCCTTCTTCCGTTAGAGAAACTTCATAAAACTGAAACCAGGTGAATTTTACTGCACATTCTGATGGTATCAAGTTAGAGAGGAACAAAATACCATTGTGTGACCACTGGCCAGATTTTCCCTTCTGACCATCAAAACCAGACGCTGTCATGCAAGGCGGGCTGTGTGTCTGGAGTAGATTCCTTTTGCAATGGGGGGTGTGCGTGTGTTTTCTAAGCAAGGCAAGTTTCAGGTTTAGGAATGGAGTAAAAATCTTTTAATCTCATCAGGAAAAATTACTCACAGTTAAAAGGTCCTTTTCCAGCTGTGGGTTACATACGAAGTTCACCAATGGCTGGTGAGTGAATCTGCTTATTGGCTGCTCTGGTTCCTGCTGTCAAGCTGTGCGTTGTGCTGTTCTCTGGTTTCTGCTGTCAAGCTGTGCGTTGTGCTGTTCTTCAACCCTTGACAGAGGTCATTGTCTGAAGTTTGATCTGAGCAGAAACCATGCACCGGTCAACAGAACCTACCTGACTCTTGTTTTCCAGATGCGGAACAGCTTGTTACGCCAAATCCCAGAGGTAAGCCTTGGCTCTAACTTTAGAGAAAAGGGTTGATGCTAAGTGGTGACGTGGTAGGTGCAACATGAAAAGAAGCCCTAAAATAATGGGTTTGTTTGAGACAAAAACTAAAGGAATTAAAATTTCTTCTTATATTTATAAAATTTTAGATGACAGCAGGCTCTAACATAGGGTTTTATTTTTATCTGCATTTACACCTACAGAATTTCTTTATAATCTAGGTAAGTTTGGGTGTACTAGTCACTGCCCTGTGCCCAAGGCTTGGATTTATGAATAGAAGTGAGTCCTGCTTGGCGACTTGGAACAGTGCAGTAGTGTTTGCAGTCTTTGTTGAAATGAGAACATAGTTAGATTTTAAAGGGAGTTAAGTGGAATAAAACCTGTTTTACTCTTTCTAGTGGGGGAGAACAGAGTGTTTAATATCCAGTTTACTCTTTAGTATTCCATTGGAGAGATAGCTAATAATAATCAAGATGGTGGTTATAATAGTATGACTTTATTTCATAAAATAAATCATTTAGGTGCTATCACTTCTGGGACAGATATAATTTTAATAATCTTCTCGTTTCACCCTGTGCAGATTTGACCCTAGGCTGCTGTATCTCCCTGTATCAGCTCTAGTCAAATGGAACCCAGCCACATTTTACCACTGACTTTGTTTGTTTCTCTTTTTTTCAATTAGTTATATTTTCATAAGATCAACAGTGATCGGTGTTTTAATCAAGGGCAGCACATTGACACATGATATCTCATTGCAGCTGGGTTTCATGATTAGTTTACAGGGCAAGGAGGCAGGGTAGCAATATCCTTAGTCAACCTCTGAGGAAACAGAGACTTAGAGAGCTCGCGTGAGTTTCTGAAGATCTCCCTACCAGGGCCAAGAATATCTCAGACTTAATTCTCCATCTCAGATTTCAAGGGCTCTTCCCACCATACCCTATTGCTTTTGCTGGGCAAACGCCATTCAAACATGTGGTGCACACAGTTGGTATGTGCAGGACACTCACGCGCACTTACCTAAAGGCAACAGAATAATCACTGGGAAGGACTAACCCACACAGACACAGGCCTCTGCTGTGTGAGCAGCGGGTCAGCATGCAGGCAGGAAGCCCAGAATGCGCCTCCTCCCCCGCACGCCGACAGGAATCTCTCTGGAGACTAGCCAGGAGGCCAGAAGGTTTCCCAGCAGCACAAAAGGCTGCCAGGAGAAAGCCATGATTCCATTTTGGGTTTAAAGGGCAGGACAGTCACAGCAGGGGTATGTAGTTCTATAGATGATATTGACACAGATGTGCATACATCAGCCTCTGATGCAGATAGACTGTGTCTTGCTGTGAAGGGTGAATCTATATACAGTTTCCTGCTTTCAACTAGCAGTCAGACCAGTCCTCATAAACTAGTCAGCAGAGGCTGTCAGATGACAGATACTTTCAGATCTTTGCTGATTACACTAGCCAGATAATTAATTTGGGCATAAGCCATGGTTGGACCACTTTGTCATGGCATGCCTAGATTTTTCCCATGACTGATTGTGGCAAAGGCTGTTAATTTCCTTCTCAATGTCTTTCAGTCATAGAACCCTGGTTTTATAGAGGAGAGCCAGAGTATAATTAAAAGACCATTTTCTACAATCTTGCCTTGCAGCAAGGTGTGACGGCATAGTTATGTTTTGGTGAATGAAAGGTTAGTGGAAATATTGTGTGGCTTGGGAGGTTTTCTCAAACTGACTTATCTCTCTTCTTCCTGTGTGGGATTTGTGTTAATGGATGGGTTCTAGAAGTCATCCTCTAACTCAGGAGAAGTGAATAGTCTGGAATTTAGGAGCAGTGGCTGAGAAGGAGCCCAAGTGATCAAAACTTCAGTGGAGGTGCTTGGCACTTTGGACATGTGACCTACAGACCTTCTCTCTTGAAATGACCTTTCTGTTACTTAAGGCCTTCTTGTCTGGAGGCTTTATAATTCTGCAGTGGGACCTTCTGCCGAGCAACAAGGGAGTAGAAGAGACCTGTGAAGGGTGAAAACAGAACACACGAAGTTCTTAAAAGTGCTAACGATAAATAATGTAAGGTGTTGAGAATAAAAGAAGCAAATAAAGAATTGGGCAATTTTTAACTCTGTTGTTTTCTCATTCCTTCTGTTCCATTTCTTTGCCTACCTTTTAAAAACCATTGTCCTAAAGGGAGGACGGAGACAGACAGAGGAGAGTGTCACGTTTCTGGCTTCCAAAGGTTTGAGTAAATTTTTAAAAGACCATACTATTTTTTGTTACCCACTGAACTTTTTAGTAACGAGAATTCACAACTCATTCCACAGTAGGCAGTATGCCATGGAAAACCGGTACTGATGACCTTGTTCCAACCACCGTCAGTCCATGGATAACCTTGCCCTCCATCCACTTTCTCTTTCCCATTAATTTTACAAAAGCATTTTATTTTGGAATAATTTTCAGTATAAATTTTTCAGGTAGCCCAAAGAATTTCCACATACTCTTTACCAAGTTTCCCCACTGTTAATATCTTAACATTATGGAATATTTGTTAAAATAAATAAATTGACATTGATATATAATCATTAGTGAAATCTAGGCTTTCTATCCATCTCATTGGTTTTTCTACTCTTTCCCTTGGTTCTGGAATGCAGGCACATACCACATTGACCTTGGCCCTGCACCATTTTGCAGTGCTCTTTACACAGACATTAGGTACTGATCCGAGGTCCTGGCTCTGTGACAGTTCTGGGGTGGACAGTCACCCTATAAATAGCCTTCCACAGCTCCAGTTTTACCAAGTTATAACATCTATAGTCTGTTTGGTTTCCTTCTTCCAGAAATAGATGTCACTCTTTGAACTTAAAAAATACATCTTGGTCATTATGAGTGTTAAACATGAAATTTCTTTCTATCGTTCTCTTTGCCCCTTTCTCTCACATGCCTAGCCTTCTGCTGTAACTTCAGCCGCCCTCCATTCCCAACATCAAACAGAGGTTAGGTGCCCTGTTATTTAAACAAGATGAGTGTATTTGATAATGACTGAGGAGGAATGCGCAGGAAGAATAAAGGAGAGAAGAAGGTCCCTCCTACAGCAGGGTCTGAGGAGACTGCTCTCAGGAACTCTACTTGCATTGGTCGACTCGTGGAAAATGCTGCTGTCATAACATTATAACTCACCTCCTTAAATTTTATGTTTCCTACTTTGGAAAACAACCATGTCTAGTATATAGTTTCACCCTTTTATTATGACATGTGAGAAAGTAGCCAAGACTGGTTAGGTTTAATTATCCCCATCAAGTTATTTTAGATGTCAGTTTCTAAAGGCATTCAAAAATGGGCAGATGGCAGAAACATGTTAGTGCAGAAGGGCCAGGCTTGGGTGGAGATGGTGAAAACCCTGGACTGTCTTCTTGGCTGTTAGCGTGGTGGGAGTGCATGCTGCCCACTCTTCCCTCTCGAGCTCACTGTCTGATTTTAGAAGAGCCATCAGTGGGTTTAATTTTTGGTTCTTTAAACAATCTTGAAAATGTGACCCAACTGAGTGTTGGTGTTTCCAGAAAGAGAGAATCAGATAGCAGATGTTATGGTTGTCTTGAATTCACCATTTGCTGTTCTTTCTTTCTTTGTGGAACTGCACTGAACTTGGGTTTGAATGCTTGTGTATTCTGGTTCTGTGACCTCATCTGAATGTGTCAGATGGAGAAGTGGAATTTGCCTTCTTTGGGATTCTATATTCTAAGTGTTCTTATTTGGGGTAATGATACAGCCTTAGATTGTATCTGTGTTCAGAATATATTGCATTTACTCATCTCTAGTCATTAGCATAAACCTTTAATTACTGTTTAATTAATTATAGGACATATTATGGGAAGGAATAAAATAACCATATATATTGATGAAGCTGAGAAAAACATGGAAAAACTTATAAAAAGTATTAAGTTAGGGCTGGAAAGATGGCTAGCAGTTACAGCTCTTGCCTTGCAAATACAAAGGACCCACGTTCGATTCCCCAGCACCCACAAAAGCCAGATGCATGAGGTAATGCACGCAGCTAGAGTTTGTTTGCAGTGGCTAGAGATCCTAGAGCACCCATTCTCTCTATATCTGCCTCTTTCTTTCTCTCTCTTCCCCCCTCTAGTAAATAAATAATATATGTAAAGTATTAAATTATAGTTTCTAACATATAATTAGATTTATTTAGGCTAATGAAGATATACTAAATAGGTTGTAGTAATTCTGACATTTTATTTGTAAGCTAAGAAGTTATCTTGTCATGATTTCATGTATCTTGCTTAAAGCATGAGACCCTACATCAGACACAAAGAACCATTTATTGCTCCCAGAAACACCAGGAACCATAGTACTGACACCTTTTCTAGTTCCTTAAACCCTAATAAAGTACTATGGAGTTGTACGCAGGGCATTCGATTCCTCCAGTTGCAATGGGTTGTATTACAGGATGAGCTCTCTGAGTAGAGGGAGTTTAGGGAAACTGAGACTTTTATCATGAATATTATTTTCAATGTAATGGACAGTATATTAATATTATTTCTTCTTTTTTAATGGAGGGGAGCACTATACCTTCACAAGCTTTCTTTATAAATATCCTGAAAATATAGTTCAGAAAAAGTTATTCTATTGCCTCTCCTCTCAAAATATATGGAAACAGGGAGAACTCCACATTGTGGAAGGAGGCAGGAGGATCAGTAGTTCAAAGGCATTATTAGCTACATTGTGAATTTGAGTTGAGCCAGCCTAGTCTACATCAGACTCTGTTAAAAAAAAATTTAAACTAAAAAAAAAAAAAAAAAACAAGAAAACATGCAATGCCTGATGGCCTAGATTCAATTCCTTAGCACCCACGTAAAGCCAGATGCATAAAGTGGTGCAGGGATCTGGAGTTTGTTTGCAGTGGCAGGAGTTCCTGGCATGCCCATTCTGTCTCTCTTTCTCTCTCCTTCTCTCTCTTTCAAATAAATAAATATTTTTATAAAAAGCAAGCAAACAAAAAAATTAGTCTTCAGGTGTTTTGTTCATTTTAAGTTGCTAAGTTTAAGAAAATCAATTGAGGGCTGGAGATATGGCTTAGTGGTTAAGGCGTTTGCCTTCAAAGTGAAAGGATCCCGGTTTGATTCTCCAGGACCCACGTAAGCTAGATGCACAAGGGGCACATGCATCTGGAGTTCGTTTGTAGTGGCTGGAGGCTCTGGCGTGCCCATTCTCTCTGTCTGCTGCTCTTCTCTCTCTCTCTCTGCTTTCAAATAAATAAATAAAATTAAAAAAAAAAAAAAGAAAGAAAATCAATTGATAACAACCCACTTTTTATTTTGTTTTGTTTTCCCCTGAAATGAGGTTGAAATTTAGGAAATGCTTAAAATGGGTGTGAAATTTAGGAAATGCTTAAAATTTAGTAGTCAAGATAAATCATTTTTTGTGTGTAAAATATCCATGATAAAAAACTATCAAAAATTTAAGTAAAACATATCAGTATAATGTTTTTTCCTTCTACTTCAGACTCCACCATGGCTAACTTAGCATTATTGCTAATTTTGGTACTCATTTCCCTATTGTCAGGCCTCTGAGGCAGCCCTTCATGTGTGTGGATGACACAAGCTGTAAGCAGTGATGTGTGTACCTCTTCCTCTTGATTACTTCCACTTTTTCTAACTCTGCATAGGAATAAATATTTATGTGTGTATTTTATTTGAAATATGTGTCTTCATTGTTCACTCTTTTTCCTATAAAATTTCAGCAGTTAAGGAAGTTTTCTTATAGCATTTTTAATTTTCCTATTATTGTATAACAAGTGTCACTATTTTTCTGTTTCCCTCTGGGGGAAAAGATAGTAATGATCTTATCGTATTCTTGTGAAGAAAGAAAAAAGTCAAATCAAACCAAACAGTCAATAGCATTGTAATCCTGATAGCCAGTGCAATAGATAACAAATTTGAAACAGTCATATAGAACTTATATTCTTTCTTTAAAAGTGAAGTCGACCTCAGCGAACACTACAAAGTGGCTTCCAACCTTGAGACAGCTCATCATTTCTGTGTCAAGCCTGGGCCACGTGAGTGCGTTGAAGATGATGTATCACTTTGGGTCACAGTAAGTCCAATGAGGCCAGAAACAGAAAGACAAGACTGGTATTGTCAATAGAAATGACATCTCTCCCTGGAACTTTGACCTCAGAGGCCAAACCTGAGAGCATTTGGAGGTGTGTTAGGGAAGGGACACAGAAAGAAAACAAGTCACCCAATTGGAAGCCCCGTCTTGATGTGAGCCTAATAACCTGAAAGGTCTCTGCCGCCCACTTTGATAGACAGCTGGGTGGAAAGAGACTCCTCCCACCTCGCAGTTGTCATAACAGCGTTTTTATTCCACTATCATCGGGGACTGCTTTTCAGCTTGTTTTGATAGGCTGCATTTTCTGTAGTGTTAGCCATGGGAGCAGGGAGAAGAATCTATTTTCTGCACAGTTTTTGTGGTTGCAATAAACCTCCCCCACTCCCTTCAAACTGACTCCAAGACAGAACACACACTCTGGCTTGTTACCACTGGGCTTCTGTAGCCTCTGAGATTCCTTTCTCCTTAGCTGTGCTTCTCGAAGCTTCCTGTCTCTCCAAGACAGAAGAACCCAAAGCAGCAGGGAAATTGCAAAGAATTACAAGGCTGTTTTGGGATCACACTAAGCCTGTGTCCACACTCTGAAGGTAGAAATTCTGCAGTAAGAAAAACATGCCACCACAGGGCTCCTTGTCTGCTTTCCAAAACACACAAAAATGAATTCACTTATAATGTAGGCGCCCAAACGCCTGACATGTAGATGACCCTGACAAAATGACTCCCCACAGTAAGAAGGCAGAGAGGTCTTCATTATGCAAAGAGCGCCGGGTTTCTGCCTCCCCCAACAGGGCACAGGAAACACATGATGATAACTCACTTTCAATATTTAAAAATTTCTGCTTCTTCTAGCCCTTTCTTCCTTTCACTCGTCAAGGCATTTCAGAGCATAACTAATGGAGGATGAGATTTTATGACTATACCGTTGTTCTAGCTTTTATATAAAAGCAGAATAATGAAGTTTAGTATTTTCACTATTTTCAGACACAAATCGCACAGCTAAAACCCCCTCATCATGCGAGAGGTCTTGTCTTAGGACTGACAGCAGTATCCCTTCCTGTCCTGTACTCGTGAACCATCATAACTGGCCACGTTCAGTCTGTCCTTTGTTGCTGTGTTGAGATGATATAGGAGAGGAAAGCCAAGGCAACTTTTGAAAATATACCTTCAGATTTTTTTTTCTGCAGGGCTCACAACACTAGAATACTACCCTAATAATGCTTTTTATTGGGCTATTTGGAGTTCTCTTGGCTGGCACATGGACCTAAGCAAGTTTTATTCAAGGTAATAGTGGATTTTCTGTCTGTAAGATGCATAATACAACAAACAATTACAAATCCTCCAAATGAAATCTGTCTGACCCTCAACAAATCTGCTACAAGAGTTCTGAGAAAATTGCAGGAAATTGACTGAGCACTCAGCCTAATCATGTGATTGTCATCTGCTTAGATTTTTTTTTTTTTCCGAGAGAAGGTTGATATTTGCAGTATGATGCTTGGTAGAGCAAAAGGTTGGAAAGGAAATCGTTTCCCTCCCTGTATTTTAAGAACGCTCCCCATTGGCAGTTCATAATCTTAAAAATGATCTTGCTTTCAGATAGTTGCAGATGTGTCATAGAGAGCTTTTGGTATGAATGTCGGCTGATAGTCTGAGATCCCCAGGATGGATTGCAGGTTTTCATTACCATAAATCCCTCGTCACATCAGCTGCATGATGGAGGCTTTCTGGTAGATGACATAAACCCATTCATCACTGCTCTCTAAAACTAAGTACCACAGAAGGAATGTTAAATGTCCCACATTCCAGCATTTGTGAAGGCTCCCCCTTTAAAAATGCCACCCTTTATTAGTTCATGCTGTTTAAGATAGCTTGAGTTAACTCCGTGAAAAGAGACTGTGTGCCAAGGGAAGAAAGGACGGGAAGGGGGAAGGGGGAGGGGGCAAAGGAAAGAGGCAAGAAGATTAAATTCTGTCTTAAATCCAAACCAGGGCTCGATTGCATGGTAGCATCAATGTCCTTGTCCTCTTCCTAGGGAATGCTGGCAGACTTCCAGTTTATTAAACCAACCCTCCCTCTGTGTACATGACGCAAAGATGGATTATTTACTCAAACCGAGCTGTTCGCTGAGGTATAAAAGCAAAAAATGCATTTTAATAGAGGTTGTTTATGACTGTTGCACAAAGCACAGGGATGTTTTGTTTCTTACAAGAAATCTTGATTGTTGAGGGAAAAAAGAAAGCCTGGCTCCTTTCCTCAGGCTGAAGCACAAGTTTCATTGGTGCATTTTCTGATGTTGCTTAAGCTTGTGAAAGTATGAAATACAGCTGTGTTTCTTTCAAAATACTCCCACCTACCCAAGCAATGCGGGCTAGACCTGGTCTTTTCTTACAAAACGTTTCTCCCCCTCCTGAAACAAAACAACATTTCACAGGATTGGTTTGTTTCACTGGTGGGTTGTCCCCCTGAAAGGCGCATGAAGGGAGTATCTGCAAATATTCAACTCTCTTGGCGCATGAAGTTCCTCTGCTCACACATGCATTGGCAATATATGGCTGTTTATGAAAGAGAAGCCAGGCATGCCTGGACTCATATCTGAGTGTAAGAAAACTGTGCCCCTTTTCTCACACAAAATCATATCATTTAAAGGGCAGTTTTCAAGGTTAAAAGGTCTGCAGAGTGTTCGAAGGGCGGCAGCCCGTGTCAGACACACAGGTTGCCAACTAGAAGCCAGAGCATGGAGCCTGTTTCGGGAGACAGGCCTGTGATGCGGGCTTGGTTTCCAGCGAGCATTTCGTAAATCCCAATCTTTTATAAGGACACCACATATTGGGCAATGTCTGTAACGGAATGGTTGTTGAACTTTTAAGGTATGATTCTGCACAGCACTGTGAAAGCACAGCACAATAACATTAAACACCAGATGGGGTTTCAAAGCCCATCAGATACACAGGTTCCTTTTTCTCCTTAACAAAAGATCAGCAAAGCCTCATGTGTAGGGGGGAAAAAGATAGAAAGAGAAGGAAAAAAGCCTATTAAGATAAATGGGCTGATTTGGTTTTGTCTTGCTTGGCTAGTATAGGAAAGCCATCTGAATGGGTCAAATTGCAAGCCAGCTTCCAGATCAAAGGATAAGGACTCCAGTGGTGGGTCAAGCTGATCTGAACTGTGTCAACCAGATCAGCATGAAATCCTAAACTGTGGGCCAAGAAAACAATGTTTCTCTCAACAGAGACCTCACTGCAGCAATTAACCAAAGCATTTGCCTCTTTGCCTTGGAGGAAATCCGAGAGATTCCTTGGTCAGACCGAGGCAAGTGTGGGTTCCTGTAGCACAGTTTAGATCGCCAGGCTCAAAATGTCCACCAGAAAGTCCTTCCCAGCTGCTATTCCACCACCAGCTGCTGTAAAATGAAGATGCTTGTATATACTGGTGATCCTAAAGAATGCCAAATTCACACTAGAAAAAATTGGGGAGTGGGCGATGGTATCCTGATATTGGTCAAATATATTTCTGACTATTTCCCTGAAAAAATTTAGTTTTCTTTTGGCCAGGGATGAGATTACTATTTACATCTGAACCTGGGGTAAAACAGACAGGCCTTCCATTATGTGGACAGGCCTCTTCCAGTCAGTTGAAAGCTTTCACAGAATGAATACCGACCAGGCCTGAGCAAGAAAGACGCTTCTCAGCAGATGCCTTTGGACTGGAATGGCCCCTCGTGTCAGCCAGTCTCCTGGTACTGCTTCAGATTCTGGACTTACCACTACTCCAGCTTCCCCACCTCTCCCCAGTCTCCTTCAGTGCTGGCTACGTACCATTCTGATATACTAAATGCCACAGAATTATTCGCTTAAAATCTTTCATTTGCGATAGTTTACCTGAGTTTCAATAGTCGAATAGCATAAAACTTATGGAATCTACTAGTTAAAGCAAGCATAGTTTTGGAAAATACCACGCCATCATGTTTCCACTGCTACAAATAGCCACAGTAAAAAAATGAATTCCCCACCTAACAGACAAGAGGCAGTGGGCTTCCATCCACCCTACCAGAACCACTATTTCCACATGATTCCCGGCCCCTCAGCACCATCCTAGGTAAGGGAGCTGGGACACAGGGAGTCACCCTGTAACAAGGCCACGGGGGCTTCTCCTTCCAGGATTTATCATGGGAACAACAACCCGTTTTCTGTGCTGACCACTCCCTTTATTCATGAATGTTCTTTCATTCCTGAACCGCTGACTGTGGCTACCCTGTGAGCCTGTTTAGAATGCACGAGATGCCTGCTTTTTTGTTTGATTTCAGTAGGGGCTTCAGGCAGTGAAGGTTTTCTGTGGGAGCCAATGGCCTAGTTTGAGGTGAATAGTCAGCTTTTTACTTAATGTTGGCGCTCTCTTTTCAGTTGCAAACACTCTGTACCCATTTTGCATTATAGGGGTGGGTACAGTGAAATGCTACGTTCAGAAGGACGGGTTGTCCAAATTCCTGGTGATTTCTACACTGATGGAACACACCACATAGGAGCACTTCGGCTGACAAGAAAGGAATCCAGGCTTACGCTGTGTTCTTACTCGATGACACACCCGCAAGCACTCTCAGTGTTACTCTGTGTTCTTTCTCGATGACACACCCGCAAGCACTGTCAGTGTTACGCTGTGTTCTTTCTCGTCGACACGCCCGCAAGCACTGTCAGTGTTACGCTGTGTTCTTACCCGTCGACACACCCGCAAGCACTGTCAGTGTTACGCTGTGTTCTTTCTCGTCGACACACCCGCAAGCACTGTCAGTGTTACGCTGTGTTCTTTCTCGTCGACACACCCGCAAGCACTGTCAGTGTTACGCTGTGTTCTTTCTCGTCGACACACCCGCAAGCACTGTCAGTGTTACACTGTGTTCTAACTCAATGACACACCCGCAAGCACTGTCAGTGTTACGCTGTGTTCTTTCTCGTCGACACACCGGCAAGCACTGTCAGTGTTACACTGTGTTCTAACTCAATGACACACCCGCAAGCACTGTCAGTGTTACGCTGTGTTCTTTCTCGTCGACACACCCGCAAGCACTGTCAGTGTTACGCTGTGTTCTTTCTCGTCGACACACCCGCAAGCACTGTCAGTGTTACGCTGTGTTCTTTCTCGTCGACACACCCGCAAGCACTGTCAGTGTTACGCTGTGTTCTTTCTCGTCGACACACCCGCAAGCACTGTCAGTGTTATGCTGTGTTCTTACTCGTCGACACACCCGCAAGCACTGTCAGTGTTACGCTGTGTTCTTACTCGTCAACACACCCGCAAGCACTGTCAGTGTTACGCTGTGTTCTTACTCGTCGACACGCCCGCAAGCACTGTCAGTGTTACGCTGTGTTCTTACTCGTCGACACACCCGCAAGCACTGTCAGTGTTACTCTGTGCTCTTACTCGTCGACACACCCGCAAGCACTGTCAGTGTTACGCTGTGTTCTTACTCGTCGACACACCCGCAAGCACTGTGAGTGTTACGCTGTGTTCTTACTTGATGACACACCCGCAAGCACTGTCAGTGTTACTCTGTGCTCTTACCCGTCGACACGCCCGCAAGCACTGTCAGTGTTACGCTGTGTTCTTATTCATCGACACGCCCGCAAGCACTGTCAGTGTTACGCTGTGTTCTTACTCATCGACACACCCGCAAGCACTGTCAGTGTTACGCTGTGTTCTTTCATCGTCGACACACCCGCAAGCACTGTCAGTGTTACGCTGTGTTCTTACCTCATCGACACACCCGCAAGCACTGTCAGTGTTACGCTGTGTTCTTTCGTCGACACACCCGCACAAGCACTGTCAGTGTTACGCTGTGTTCTTACTCGTCGACACACCCGCAAGCACTGTCAGTGTTACGCTGTGTTCTTACTCGTCGACACACCCGCAAGCACTGTCAGTGTTACGCTGTGTTCTTACTCGTCGACACCCGCAAGCACTGTCAGTGTTACGCTGTGTTCTTACTCGTCGACACGCCCGCAAGCACTGTCAGTGTTACGCTGTGTTCTTTCTCGTCGACACACCCGCAAGCACTGTCAGTGTTACGCTGTGTTCTTTCTCGTCAACACTCTCACAAGCACTGTCAGTGTTACGCTGTGTTCTTTCTCGTCGACACACCCGCAAGCACTGTCAGTGTTACGCTGTGTTCTTTCTCGTCGACACACCCGCAAGCACTGTCAGTGTTACGCCGTGTTCTTTCTCGTCAACACTCTCACAAGCACTGTCAGTGTTACGCTGTGCTCTTACTCGTGGACACACCCGCAAGCACTGTCAGTGTTATGCTGTGCTCTTTCTCGTCAACACTCTCACAAGCACTGTCAGTGTTACGCCGTGTTCTTTCTCGTCAACACTCTCACAAGCACTGTCAGTGTTACGCTGTGTTCTTACTCGTGGACACACCCACAAGCACTGTCAGTGTTATGCTGTGTTCTTTCTCCAACACTCTCACACACTCACAAGCACTGTCAGTGTTACGCTGTGTTCTTTCTCGTCGACACACCCGCAAGCACTGTCAGTGTTACGCTGTGTTCTTTCAAGCACTGTCGACACACCCGCAAGCACTGTCAGTGTTACGCTGTGTTCTTTCTCGTCGACACACCCACGCAAGCACTGTCAGTGTTACGCTGTGTTCTTTCGTCGACACACCCACAAGCACTGTCAGTGTTACGCTGTGTTCTTTCTCGTCAACACTCTCACAAGCACTGTCAGTGTTACGCTGTGTTCTTTCGTCACACACTCCGCACACACAAGCACTGTCAGTGTTCTGTGCGTTCTTACCGTCGACACACCCGCAAGCACTGTCAGTGTTACACTGTGTTCTTTCGACACACCCGCAAGCACTGTCAGTGTTACGCTGTGTTCTTACTCGTCGACACACCCCAAGCAAGCACTGTCAGTGTTACGCTGTGTTCTTACTCGTCGACACACCCGCAAGCACACTGTCAGTGTTACACTGTGTTCTTACCGTCGACACACCGCAAGCACTGTCGGTGTGTTACACTGTGTTCTTACTCGTCGACACACCCGCAAGCACTGTCAGTGTTACACTGTGTTCTTACTCGTCGACACACCCGCAAGCACTGTCAGTGTTACACTGTGTTCTTACTCGTCGACACACCCGCAAGCACTGTCAGTGTTACGCTGTGTTCTTACTCGTCGACACACCCGCAAGCACTGTCAGTGTTACGCTGTGTTCTTACTCGTCGACACACCCGCAAGCACTGTCAGTGTTACGCTGTGTTCTTACTCGTCGACACACCCGCAAGCACTGTCAGTGTTACGCTGTGTTCTTACTCGTCGACACACCCGCAAGCACTGTCAGTGTTACGCTGTGTTCTTACTCGTCGACACACCCGCAAGCACTGTCAGTGTTACGCTGTGTTCTTACCCGTCGACACACCCGCAAGCACTGTCAGTGTTACGCTGTGTTCTTACTCGTCGACACACCCGCAAGCACTGTCAGTGTTACGCTGTGTTCTTACCGTCCGACACACCCGCAAGCACTGTCAGTGTTACGCTGTGTTCTTACTCGTCGACACACCCGCAAGCACTGTCAGTGTTACGCTGTGTTCTTACTCGACGACACACCCGCAAGCACTGTCAGTGTTACGCTGTGTTCTTACTCGTCGACACACCCGCAAGCACTGTCAGTGTTACGCTGTGTTCTTTCTCGTCGACACACCCGCAAGCACTGTCAGTGTTACGCTGTGTTCTTACTCGTCGACACACCCGCAAGCACTGTCAGTGTTACGCTGTGTTCTTACTCGTCGACACACCCGCAAGCACTGTCGGTGTTACGCTGTGTTCTTACCCGTCGACACGCCCGCAAGCACTGTCAGTGTTACGCTGTGTTCTTACTCGTCGACACACCCGCAAGCACTGTCAGTGTTACGCTGTGTTCTTACTCGTCGACACACCCGCAAGCACTGTCAGTGTTACTGTGTTCTTACTGGTCGACACACCCGCAAGCACTGTCAGTGTTCTGTGTTCTTACTCGTCGACACACCCGCAAGCACTGTCAGTGTTACGCTGTGTTCTTCTTCCTCGACACACCCGCAAGCACTGTCAGTGTTACGCTGTGTTCTTACTCATCGACACACCCGCAAGCACTGTCAGTGTTACGCTGTGTTCTTACTCGTCGACACACCCGCAAGCACTGTCAGTGTTACGCTGTGTTCTTACTCGTCGACACACCCGCAAGCACTGTCAGTGTTACGCTGTGTTCTTACTGGTCGACACACCCGCAAGCACTGTCAGTGTTACGCTGTGTTCTTACTCGACACCCGCAAGCACTGTCAGTGTTACCCGACACCCGCAAGCACTGTCAGTGTTACGCTGTGTTCTTACTCGATGACACACCCGCAAGCACTGTCAGTGTTACGCTGTGTTCTTACTCGTCGACACACCCGCAAGCACTGTCAGTGTTACGCTGTGTTCTTACCCGTCGACACACCCGCAAGCACTGTCAGTGTTACGCTGTGTTCTTACTCATCGACACACCCGCAAGCACTGTCAGTGTTACGCTGTGTTCTTACTCGTCGACACACCCGCAAGCACTGTCAGTGTTACGCTGTGTTCTTACTCGTCGACACACCCGCAAGCACTGTCAGTGTTACGCTGTGTTCTTACTGGTCGACACACCCGCAAGCACTGTCAGTGTTACGCTGTGTTCTTACTCATCGACACACCCGCAAGCACTGTCAGTGTTACGCCGTGTTCTTACTCATCGACACACCCGCAAGCACTGTCAGTGTTACGCCGTGTTCTTACTCATCGACACACCCGCAAGCACTGTCAGTGTTACGCTGTGTTCTTACTCATCGACACACCCGCAAGCACTGTCAGTGTTACGCTGTGTTCTTACTCGCCGACACACCCGCGACACTGTCACCCGTCGACACAGCAAGCACTGTCAGTGTTACGCTGTGTTCTTACTTGATGACACACCCGCAAGCACTGTCAGTGTTACGCCGTGTTCTTACTCATCGACACACCCGCAAGCACTGTCAGTGTTACGCCGTGTTCTTACATCGACACACCCGCAAGCACTGTCAGTGTTACGCTGTGTTCTTACTCGTCGACACACCGCAAGCACTGTCAGTGTTACGCCGTGTTCTTACTGGTCGACACACCCGCAAGCACTGTCAGTGTTACGCTGTGTTCTTACTCGTCGACACACCCGCAAGCACTGTCAGTGTTACGCTGTGTTCTTACTCATCGACACACCCGCAAGCACTGTCAGTGTTACGCTGTGTTCTTACTCGTCGACACACCCGCAAGCACTGTCAGTGTTACGCTGTGTTCTTACTCATCGACACACCAAGCACTGTCAGTGCACTGTGTCAGTGTTACACCCGTGTTCTTACGTGTTCTTACTGGTCGACACACCCGCAAGCACTGTCAGTGTTACGCTGTGTTCTTTCTGGTCGACACACCCGCAAGCACTGTCAGTGTTACGCCGTGCACTTTCTTACTCGACATCGACACACCCGCAAGCACTGTCAGTGTTACGCTGTGTTCTTCTTTCGTCGACACACCCGCAAGCACTGTCAGTGTTACGCTGTGTTCTTACTCGTCGACACACCCGCAAGCACTGTCAGTGTTACGCTGTGTTCTTACTCGTCGACACACCCGCAAGCACTGTCAGTGTTACGCTGTGCTCTTTCTTGTCGACACACCCGCAAGCACTGTCAGTGTTACGCTGTGTTCTTACTCGTCGACACACCCGCAAGCACTGTCAGTGTTACGCTGTGTTCTTACTCGTCGACACACCCGCAAGCACTGTCAGTGTTACGCTGTGTTCTTACTCGTCGACACACCCGCAAGCACTGTCAGTGTTACGCTGTGCTCTTACTTGTCGACACACCCGCAAGCACTGTCAGTGTTACGCTGTGTTCTTACTGTCGACACACCCGCAAGCACTGTCAGTGTTACGCTGTGTTCTTACTTGTCGACACACCCGCAAGCACTGTCAGTGTTACGCTGTGTTCTTACTCGTCGACACACCCGCAAGCACTGTCAGTGTTACGCTGTGTTCTTTCTCGTCGACACACCCGCAAGCACTGTCAGTGTTACGCTGTGTTCTTACTCGTCGACACACCCGCAAGCACTGTCAGTGTTACGCTGTGTTCTTTCTCGTCGACACACCCGCAAGCACTGTCAGTGTTACGCTGTGTTCACGTCGACACACCCGCAAGCACTGTCAGTGTTGTTCTTTACGGTGCAAGCACTGTCAGTGTTACGCTGTGTTCTTACTCGATCGACACACCCGCAAGCACTGTCAGTGTTACGCTGTGTTCTTACTCGTCGACACACCCGCAAGCACTGTCAGTGTTACGCTGTGTTCTTACTCATCGACACACCCGCAAGCACTGTCAGTGTTACGCTGTGTTCTTACTCGTCGACACACCCGCAAGCACTGTCAGTGTTACGCTGTGTTCTTACTGGTCGACACACCCGCAAGCACTGTCAGTGTTACGCCGTGTTCTTACTGGTCGACACACCCGCAAGCACTGTCAGTGTTACGCTGTGTTCTTTCTCATTGACACACCCGCAAGCACTGTCAGTGTTAAGCTGTGCCTTTACTCGTTGACACACCCGCAAACACTGTTGTCAGTATTTTGCCTGAGGAATGAATGGCTTCAGAGTGAGCTCCTGGGGCTGAGAGCTGGTGTGAAATTTGAGTCAGGCAAGCACTGTCAGTGTTATGGGGTGATTCTGAGGGTGCTGGCGAACACACGACCCGCACTGCACTGTCAGTGTTAGACTGAGACGTTGAGACATCACTGCTTTTGCCTGTAGGACTATACTTTTATAACTAAAAACAAGCTTCTTTAAGCAAATCTGCATCAGGCAATGTGTCAACCCTTCATTGGTTTCAATAGAATTAGTTTTCTAAATGCTCCTTTCTGAAGCAATTTTTGTACTTGAAAATGCATTACAAGGAACATTTGCTACAACTACAGCATGGCGATATTGAATATGACAAGTAGGTTTTAATCAGTGCAAGCTGCACACCAAGCATGTTCTCCATTGATTCCCCGCCCCCTTCCTACTTCAGTATCAGGGCGAATAAACCTAGGAACGTACTGTTATTTTTCTGGTATTTGCTATTAATAATAGCCGGGACTTTAATTGTTTCTGCCCAAAGTGAACTAGGCTAATAGCCTTGCAAAGATGCCCGGGAAGGTTGTGAGTTAATAGCATTACAGAACTCAGATGCTTTATTATTCTATACTAAATAAACCAGCTGAGAGATAACACATCAGAGCCAGAACAAAGTCGTCGAAGCCACCAAATCAAGCACTGTCAGTGGTTACGACTCTTAAGCAGTGGAGAGGCAGCCAAGCACTGTCAGTGACTTTAACATGTTCTGTGCACATTCTTACCACGTACCAAATGAATACAACCCATAGCAATCACATGAAAATATTTCCTTTGCACATTCTTCTCCTTGACCTCAGTATGTGGTTTGCTTTCTATTTTTGTGGATAAAAAAATCACTGTCAGTGTTAGTGCTCTAGTAGTAAGAGAACAGGTCCTCAAAAGCCATTTAGCCGCATTGGACTTGTTTTGCTGCGGCAGGCTGGAATCAAAGCACTGTCAGTGTTACGCTGTGCTCTTCTGAGTTGCATTTGCAAAGGCAGTGGGAAGCTCTTGGGGGAGACACCCGCAAGCACTGATCAGTGTTACGCTGGTTCTTACCTGTGGACACACCGTTCGGATGCACAGGAGACCAGTGTGAGACTTCTTCAGGACTTCTCACCTGCTGCACTGCACAGTTCAAAGCAGCACTGGGGTGAAGTCTTAGTCAATTCCAATTTTGCTAGTTGCACAGGCACCCTCTGAAAAGTACTGTATATATTTTTATTTTTTAAATTTATTTGAGAAGGAGGCAGAGAGACAAAAGATAGAATGACATACCAGGCCCTTCAGCCACAAATGAAGAACTCTAGTATTTTGCCTGAGGAATGAACCTGAGTCCTTCAGAGTGAGCTACCTTAACCTGGGCCTCTCTCCAGAGCTTTTGTGAAGAGAATCTCAGGCACCACTGCCGAAAAAAGCAGTGACACATGAGTAGAGTTATGCTGGGAAAAGATCATGAGGGTGCTGGCTGAACACACGACTACACTGTTCTCCCAGCCACTAGTGACTGAGTTCCACAGACTTATTGGGAAAGACATCACTGCATTTTGCCCTGTCTAAATAGGAGAGCCATACTTCTGTATACACAGTTTTAAAACAAACATCAGACTTTTAAGCAAATCTGCAGTTTCAGGCAGTTTTCAACCCTTCATTGGTTTCAATAGATTAATTTGAGTTTGTCTAAATGCTCCATTTCTTTCTGAAGTAATGAAATTTTTGTACTTGATAAATGCATTATGCAAGGAACATTTGCTACAACTGACATGGTTGGCGATTATTTTGAATTGACATTAGGTTTTCAATTGATTTCAAGCTGCACATGCAAACATGTTCTCCATTGATTCCCCGCCCCCTTCCGAGAGTTTGAGGCCAATGAAAATCAGTGAATTCCAGTTCTTTACTGAGCCAGAGTGAGACCCTACCTCAAAAAAATAAACTGTTATTTTCTAAACAATAAAAAATTAATAGACAATTTTAAATTGTGTTACCAAAGGGTAGGGACTTTAAATTGCCTTGCCCAAAGTGAACTAGTGCTACTTAGCCTTGCAAAGTTGGAAGGTTGTGAGTTAATAGCATTACAGAACTCAGATGCTTTATGTATTCTATACTAAATAAACCAGCTGAGAGATAACACATCAGAGCCAGAACAAAGTCAGGAAGCCACAAATCTATACTTCGCCTGGATAAGACTCTAAGCAGAGCTAGAGGCAGCCAAGAAGTGCTAGAAATTCAATGTCCCTGACTTTAACATGTTCTGCATGGCACATTCTGGTACCACGTACCAAATGAATACAACCAGCATAGCATCCATCACATGAGAAAATATTTCCTTTGCACATTCTTCTCCTTGACCTCAGTATGTGGTTTGCTTTCTATTTTTGTGGGATAAAAAAAATCAATGCCTCTACAAAAGCAACAGAGAAAGAACAGTCTTTCTAGTGCTCTAGTAGTAAGAGACTGCAGGTCCTATTATCAAAAGCCATTTAGCCGCATTGGACTTGTTTTGCTGCTTTCTAACGAGGCTGGAATCACGATGACTGCGGCGGCCACTGCTCTCTGCTGAGTTGCATTTGCAAAGGCAGAGGGAGCTGTGGTGGAGATAAAGCCACTGATCTGTGTTAGGACGCCCTAAGGACGCGCTTGCAAACCTCGTGGATCGGATGCACAGAGACCAGTGGCATCTCTACTGTGTACTTCTATCAGGACTTCTCACCTGTTTTTCAGAAGTGCAGAGCACAGTTCAAAGCAGCAGCATGAGTTTTGAGGCCACCCGTGCCTGGGGTGAAGTCTTAGTCAATTCCAATTTTGCTAGTTGCATCTCAGGCTAATTAGGTAATCCCTCTGAACTTAGTTTTCTCATCTGTATAGAACTTTAAAATATATATATTTTTTTATTTTTTTAAATTTATTTGAGAGAGAAGGAGGCAGAGAGACAAAGATAGAATGGACATACCAGGCCCTTCAGCCAGTGCAAATGAAGAACTCTAGAGACATGCACCACCTTGTGTAGCTGGCTTACATGGGTCCTGGGGAATCGAACCTGAGTCCTTTAGCTTTGTAGGCAAGTACCTTAACCACTAAGCCATCTCTCCAGCCCAGAAGTCAATTTTTGCAATCGATGAGAGAATCTCAAGTCATGGTGACCACTGCCCGAAAAATCAGAAGCTCCACACATGATGGTGGATATTCCTGTGCTGGTGACAAGATCAGGTGGGAAACACACTATGACATCAATACTTATTAAGGACCAAGGAGGTAATGGGCACTATGTGAATATCTGAATAGAGTTCCACAGACTTATTGGGAAAGTAGGCAAGCGTGCATGTGACCCCTGTCATAAATAGTGAGAGCCAGTGTCCTCTGTATACACAGTCTAATGGGATAGGGCATTGGACATGTTCAACATCAGACTTATACAGTGGAAGACAGGAGTTTCCAGTGGGTAAAGTTTCAGAGGTTCTTCAGATAAAGTTTTAAAAGAAGACCTTTTCCACCAAGTTAGAATTTAGCAAAAATAGAAGATTAATTCAGTGGACAATGTCTGGCTTCCATTTCATTTTCACTATAGTATTATGAAATTTTGGTGTATATGTAAACATGATAAAGTTTGCCATGCTTCCATGCTATAGGAGAGAAAAAACATCATTCAACCACATAGTCAACCTCTGACATGGTTGGATACATTTTTTATTATTTTGTCACAAAATTTGGAACATTCTATGTTTAATCAATTTGATTTCTTTAAAATAATTTTTTGAAAAAAACAAATTTTGAGTAAGCCGGACGTGGTGTCACACGCCTTTAATCCCAGCACTTGGGAGGCAGAGGTAGGAGGATCATCGAGAGTTTGAGGCCACCCTGAGAAAACAGAGTGAATTCCAGTTCAGCCTGAGCCAGAGTGAGACCCTACCTCAAAAAATAAATAAATAAATATTTTTTTAAACAATAAAAAATGCTAAAATAGACAATTTTAAGTGATGTTACAATCAAAGGGTAGGCATAGAAATCATATTCCTTTAATAAATTCCTTCCTCCTTGTCTTTTCATGACACTCTGGGCAGAATGTGGGCAGTGAAATCAGACTTGATTTCTTATCACTGTTTTATATATTTGAAGCCTGACTCAGGCTGTGATTGAAACAGAGATCCCTAAGCACTTCTAAACAAGCAACTTCAGAGATTATTTATAGCATCTTTTAAAAGGAAAACTTAGGGCTGGAGGGATGGCTTAGAGGTTAAGGTGCTTGCCTGCAAAGCCAAAGGACCCAGATTGGATTCCCCAGGACCCATGTAAGCCAGATGCACAAGGGGGCACACGCATCTGGAGTTCGTTCTCAAGGGCTGGAGGCCCTCGTGCGCTCATTCTCTCCCCAACCCCTTTCTCTGTCAAATAATAAACAAAATATGTTAAAAAGAAAATTTCAAAATATATTTTCTATGGTGAGAATGAGCACCCAATATGAGCAGAAGGCTCTTTTCTTTTTCTCTTTTCATTCAATGTATTCACTATTGTAAGATGTAAAAAATGCTATACTTCATATGTTTATGTTTTTTTTTTCTCATGTGAAATTAGGCTGATGTTAATGCCTCCAGTGGGAAAGCTCATAGGCTACTTGCTCTGGCTCAATGAAAGCACTGATAAGAAAGATCAGAAGAACCTAGTAAAAGTACACTTGGGTATCAAAATGCTAATGGCCCCCGTCTCTCCACGCCTCGCCCTGGGTTTGATATTCCCAACTCTTAGGTAGCTGGACAGGGGTCAAAGTCTCCTGGATGCTCTCCCAGGTAGATTCTGATGTCATCATAAGAACTTTGGAGCACTAAGTTTTGTAACTTTTCCTGAAAATACATTTTTTGAACTGGAACATAATGATTGAAGTAGACATTTCAAGGCCACAAATGTAAAGTTTAATCACCTGGCTGGCAATTAATTTCTCACACAGGATTTCCTTGACCCTTCAATTAAACATTGCCACCCCCTTTTCTCTGTCTTTTCCTTGTTTTTCATAGACAATTGCCTATGAATTTATTGATGTAGTCTGCTTCTCTCTCTAGAATGCAATGTCAATTAGGGTAGGCATTTCATCTGTTTACTCAGAGTTTGGTCACATTGAGCCCTTGAATGCCAAAGTTTGTTAGATGGCTGAGTAAATTAGAGATTTATGCTGTGGTTGCAAAAGGCAAAGCTGAGAGAATGGTCATGAATGAGAGAGAGGTTGAAATAAAAGAATTTAAATTACTCTGCATACTTAAGCTAATGGGATTTTGTTTTCAATGGAAGTTCCCAAGGGTAAGGGAGGAAGACTGGGCTCAGGAAAGAGAAAGCTGGCAAAGCAGCCTCCTGTTAACCTGAGGAGAACCTTGGAGTTCTCTAAGTCTTATATTCCTGCTCTGTGGCTTGTGATCCTAACACAGGATCTTTCGTGTCTTACTTATCCAGAAATGATCCCTGATCTATGAATGAAGAAAGAAAACAAAAAAGATTTCCTGGGTGAAGAATGAGCAATATACAGATTTTCTGGTACTTGATTTAAAACTGAGTTTTCATTTTTTTCTTGCCCTGTGCTATATAGCTAGTTTAGCTTCATACCTTGTTAAATAAATAAATGTGACTCCTCAATTAGTTTGATATTAATGGACTGATACTAAATTTCTCTTTAATAATTATACCTTCAAGTTTCTGAGGAAGAGGTATCCCTCAATAAGGCCAACCAGAGGTATGTACTTGACGGGGGAGGGGGGAGTGCTGAAGAGATGGCTTAGTGGTTAAGGTGTTTGCCTGCAAAACCAAAGGATCCTGGTTCAACTGTCCAGGACCCACGTAAGCCAGATGTACATGGTGGCACGTGAGTTTGGAGTTTGTTTGCAGTGGCTGGAGGCCCTGGTGGGCCCATTCTCTCCACCCCCCACCCCCACCCCCCACCCCGTCTGCCTCTTTCTCTCTCTCTCAACTAAATAAATAAATAAATAAATATAAAATATATATATTTTTAATTTTTAAATAAAAAGTAAAGAAGGTGGGCCTGGAAAGATGGCTTAGCAGTTAAACACTTGCCTGTGAAGCCTAAGGATCCCGGTTCGAGGTTTGAGTCTCCAGAACCCATGTAAACCAGATGCATAAGGGAGCGCATGCATCTGGAGATCGTTTGCAGTGGTTGGAGGCTCTGGCGTGCCCATTCTCTCTCTCTCTCTACCTACCTATTTCTGTATCTCTCTCTCTCAAATAAATAAATAAATAATTTTTAAAAATTATTGAAAAAGAAGGAAGGCATGACAAAAAAGAAAAATAAGTGATAGAATTAATCTTAGAACACAAAACCAAAAGCCAGAATGTTTGCTGAGTAGCACTGAAGGCAGCAAGTTAAAGTGAGCAAAAGATGTCCTGTGTGTTAAGCATGAAATAAAGAGGAAAGGGACGGCTTCATCCCAGTGCTAACTCGCAGAGTAAAGATCAGTTCAGAGATGACTCACCATCCTGCCTGAAGGCCTAAGTTTTTTCCATCACTGGTCTGCTGCAATGCCCTCAAAACACACTAGCTCTTTTCTCCCAAATTAATGATCTAAGGAACCAGTTTTTAGCTTCAGCAGAAGTCATACAGGTTCACCTTTATAATTTGCTATTGGTCACACGGAGTGACTTTACAAGGTTATAATTATCAAGAAATGAAAAGTGTCAAGGTTGTTTTTTGAACTGTTTACCAGAGACATATAAGCCAGGTGTTTAGTGTTATGGAGTAATAACACAAGAACAAAATGCAGAAATACTAAAAAGATTTTTTTTGAGTTTGAGTTGTTCTATGTGTATGCATTTTGATAAAAAATTTCATCATCTTGAAGAGTGTTATAAGAGGAAAATAATAGGTACCAAAATCAACTTGGGAAAATGAGACCCAACAAAGACAAAAAAGCTAGAAAGGACAAGACAATTTCTGGAGTGAAAGAACAAATGATAAATGAACAGTCCATAGCCTGCTACACTGGCAGACCTGACCATGGTAAGAAAGAATCAGAAGGCCAGTAGTTAAGTCTGATGACCAAAGATCCAATTCCCAGAGCCCATGTAAAGGTGAATTCATATAACATGCACTTCTGCCAACACCAATGGTGGAGTCCAAATTTCAAGGTTCATGGGCCAGTTAGTTTGGTGTTCACTCTGGCTAAACACCAAGAGAAACCTCGTCTCAAACAAAATGAAAGAAGAGGACTTAACCCCTGAGGTTGTTCTCTGACTGCCATATACATGCTGTGGCATATACATACTCATACATACACAAGCCACTAAGAAAAAACAAAAGAAGAATCAATGAGCTTAAAGATGGGACACTCAATAATGTCCAAGTAAAAGAAGAAAAAAAATGGAAAAGATTAAAGAAAGCTTATAGAGTATCATCAAGTGAACCAATATTCGCATTACGGAAGCCTAAAGACAAAAATAAAAAATAAAAAAATGGGGCTGGAGAGATGGCTTAGCAGTTAAGGTACCTGCCTGAGAAGCCTAAGACTGCCCGTTTGAATCTCCAGTTCCACGTTCAGCCAGATGCATATAGTGACACAAGTGTGCAATGTCACACATGTGCATAAGGGAGCACACGCGTCTGGAGTTCATTCACAGCATCTGAGAAGCCTGGTGCACCCATTCACTTTCTGCCTCTTCCTCTCTGTCTCTCTCTCTCAAATAAAAAAAAAGAAAGAAAGAAAGAAAGAAAGAAAGAAAGAAAGAAAGAAAGGGCTAGGTAGAGGTCTCATTGGCTAAAAGTGCTTGTTACTCAAGTCTAATACTAAAGTTCAGACCCCAAGAACACATGTAATATCACGTGCATAGCACACATAGCTGTGATCCCAATGTGCCTGTGGCAATGGGAGGTGGAGTCAGGAGAATCCCAAAGTCCGCATTCACAGCAGTAAAAACAAGAGACCCTGAGTCAAAGAAGGCGGAAGGGAGGCTCCACGTCCCAGGACGGCTCTCTGAGCATCACACATACACTGGTGCATGTACTCACCCACACCCACACACACACACACACGTATCACACACACACACACACGCATCACCCACACCCACCCACACACCCACACACACACACACACACACACATCATCACACACACACACACACACACACACACAGAGAGAAAGTGAAAGGGGCAAGAAACTCATTTAAAGAAATATTGAAAAAAAATAACTAGGGAAGGAAATAAAGAAAGTCTTCACTGAAATATAATCAAACTCTCAAAGCCAAAGAGAGTTGAATGATATACTCAAAGTTTAGGAAGAAAAAGAAAGACCTCCAACCAAGAGTGCTGTAATACTGTCCTCCTGACAACTGCCCTTCAGAAGTGAAAGAGAGGTTGGGACTTTCTTATCTTAAACATATTTTTATTTATCTATTTGCAAGCAGAAAGAAGAGAGACAAAGGGAATGGGCATGCCAGGGCCTCCAGCTGTTGCAAACGAACTCCAGATGCATGTCCAACTTTGTATATCTGGCTTTGTGTGAGTACTGGGAAATTGAACCCAGGCTGTTAGGCTTTGCAGGCAGTCACCTTAAAGTGCTGAGCCATCTCTCCAGCCCAAGATAAGGACTTTTAGTGACAACCCAATAATAATAACAAAATAATTAAATTAAACATGGGGAAAGGGCCTAAGTAGACATTTCCCAAAGGAAAATAGAGAAATTACCAACAGGAGAATTAAAAAGCACTCTAAACAATAATAATCATCAGGAAATGCAGATCCAGCCACCCTGCACATGTTAAAGTGGCTACTGTAGAAAAGATGAGAGGCATCAAGTGTTGGTGTGGCTTTGGAGAAAAGTTTACTATGGTTGATGGAAAGATAAGTGAGCAGAGAGATGATGGAAAACAGTAATTCCACCACTGCGTGCATATGCAAAGGAAATAAAATCAATATGTTGAACAGATGCCTGTATCCCTTGCTCATTGCAGCGCTATCTGTCATAGCAAAGATATAACACCATTCTAGTGTCCATTGATAAATGAATGGATAAAGAAAATATATTATATATACATATGTCAAAATATCACATTGTATACAATAACATATACAGTTTTATATGTTAATTATACCATAATAAAACTGCAAAAATAGGTAGGATAAGTCTAGAAATGAGAAAAATATAGCAAATATATGGTAGCAAAGATTAACAATACTTTAACCCAGATGTGGAGAGAATGAGCATGCTAGGGCCTCTAGCTACTGCAAACAAACTTCAAATGCATGTACCACTTTTGCATCTAGCTTTACATGGGCACTGGGGACTCAAACCTGGCTCATTAGATTTTGCAGATAAGTACCTTAACCACTGAACCATCTCTCCAGCCCCATATTTCTTTTCAATTTCATTCCCTTTATATTAAATCATATATATGTGCACTATTTACTGTCTCTTGCCTTCAAGATCCACATTTTCCATTATATATCCTCTAAAGATGATGTTAAAATTATTGCATATATGTGAATTAAAAATGTAATACATATTTATTCTAAAACATTTAAAATGCCCATAATTGCATCATCTTATCTTTTCTCATATCACCAACAATGCAAACACTTTATGTTTGCATAGTTCAAGGTGGCAGCATTCTGTAAAGCTGAGCGTAACGACTTGGTTTTATTTTATCCTCATTTAACTATCCTGCTTTGCTATATTAATTGTTTCCAATAGTCATGTATTATTATAGGTGCTTCATAGAAATCACTGCACAAAATGTTACTTCTGTTGTGGCAAATTCTCAGAAGTGAGAACAGTGAGACCAAGTTAGCCATGACTTTCAAAGCCATTCAGAAGCAGAGGCCATTTCTTGGTTTCTAGAACTGACACCTATCCTGCAGGATGTGAGAATGCTCTTCCTGAGCCAGGCATGGTGGTGTACAACTTTAATCCCAGTCCTCGGGAGGCTGCAGTAAGAGATCGATATGAGCTCCAGGCAGGCCTGAGACTACATAGTAAATTCCAGGTCCGTTTGGGCTAGAGTGAGACCCTACCTTGAAAAAAAGGAAAAGAGAGAATGCTGTTTCTTTAAGGCCTTGTTCGGCTACAGGCTGCCATCAATACATTCTCACTGGAAAAATAGATGGTTTCCTAGGAGAACTTGGTCCAAATGAAAGGAATTGGGTTCCAGCTCAGAATTTTTTAAAAAAGAAAATAAACCAAGTGAACTAACACATATCAATAGGGGCACAGTGAGAGAGGACCACACCCAGCAAGAATGCATCCCAGATTCTGCAGCTCCATGGCCAGTAGTTTTTAATCTCTCAAACTGTTGTCTCACTAGTTTGCTTTAGCCACATTTGAACAATGAAGTGCTTATGTTTAAAAATATTGTCTTTATTATTTATTTAGAGAGAGAAGGAGAAAGAGAGAGAGCCTCTTTCCACTATAAACAAATTCCAGACTCACGTGCCACTTTGTGCATCTGGCTTTTAGGTAGGTACTGGGGAATCAAATCCAAATCAAATCCAGGCTATTAGACTTTCCAAGCACATGCCTTTAACCACCGAGCACTCTCTCCAGCCCCTAATTAAAGAGCTTTAAACCTGTGTAAGATGGCAGTATTCTTTTAGGGTGCTAATAATCTGTAGTTATCAAGTCTTAGCATGTAATCCAGGATAGTTAGTTTTTTAGCTAATGTACAAAGCAACATTAAACAATGAATCTCAACATTATGAATTGATATGTGTTCAACATATGAAAGTCTACCATTTCCTTCAGGAACAAATTTTAGTTGCCCAAGTGTGTGGTTGTTTGAAGAAATAGCTCTTATTTAATGGTGACAATATTCACACAGACTTTGTCATCTCTTTAAATTCCATTAAAAATTGTCACAGTGACCTTAAAGCATTGGAAAGTATGTGGAATTTACTGGAGCTTCTGTTGAGAAGATTCCTGGAAGTAAAACCACATGCCCCCTGCCTAACAAAACCAACCTCTAGTCTGGGAAGCTACTTCTGTTGTGGGAAGCTGCCTTGTTAAATTTTTTTTAATTTTAAACATTTTATTTATTTATTTTAGAGAGATAGAGAGAATAGGGAACACGAGGGCCTTCACCCATTGCAAATGAACTGCAGACACATGTGCCACCTTGTGCATCTGGCTTACTTGCGTCCTGGGGACTCTAACCGCGGTCCTTTGACTTTGCAGGCAAATGCCTTAACCGCTAAGCCACCTCTCCATCCAGGAAGCAGCCTTTTGTTGGTCTTACCTGCCTGCTTAGGAAACTGTTTCTTCCTGCACATCCAGTGCAGTTGTTGAGTGGGGCCTTTCTCCGAGATTTATTCACCCCACGAGTGGTGGGGAGAGGCCTTCTGTGTGCCCGACAGAGCAGGGGCCCACAAAGGCCCACCTTCCACGGTCCTCACAGGCCGTGTCTTCCAATATTTTGGTCCAATGGAGCAGGATCTCTCTCTTCCTATTTCCTTTGCAGCAATCCTTGCACTCTCTGGTGACTGGTGACTACAGTGGAGGATGGAAACGCGAGCTTGATTACGCTGAGGTCTCAGGAATCCCTGTGGACAGGAGGTTCAGCCCTCATCTGAGGCACCAGAAATAAGATCAGACTGATTTCCAGCTGACTGGCGCTAGGCAGCGGTACTTAGTTCCCTTGGTCTGAATCCCATCGTGGGAAGATACTGAGGCATTTGGTCCTCACCTTGCAGAGGTCAGCTTTGCCTAGAGGGTTTCTTGTCAAAGGGGAATGAAATGAAGCGTGTGGAGCAGACTGCGTGGGAAGCCCACTGGTAACATGGAGTCAGAAAGGAGATCAGGCTGGAAGTGGGGTAGGAACAGAACAGTTGAACAAAGAACTGCACACGAAGAAAGCGTCAAACACGATTCTAAGTTTGGAAGCTGGCTGCTAGAAAGGGCAACCAAGAAGAGTGGCAGACGATCTGGAGCAAGATTATGGGAAATGCCATGCTGTGAGTTTACCTAGTTTATGTGCTCGTGGGCTATCAGACACCTGTGGGCTAGGCAGCAAACCGGAGTCACTGATAGACAGTCGGAGCTCAGTTATGGCCTGGAGAGACAGTCTGTCATCCTTCACTTGCTAGAAGGTTCTGCTTTTTTTTCCTTTTACAAGTTTTCCTGTGCTTGTCGATTTGCTTGCCAAAGCAAGGCACCTGCAGCGTAAGGATCCGAGGTGCTCATCCGAGGTGATGTCGGAGTTGGGGACGTGTCATTTCAGGGCTGGCGAGCTCATGTCCCCAGACGTCTGTGTGCTCTGGCGGGAAATCCTCCCAGATGTCTCTGATTGCGTCTAGTTTGTCTTAACCTCTTTACTTGTCTTGTGTGTCCCTTCGTCTAACCGGCTGTGAGTCAGAGTAGCTTTGAATTCTTTTAAAGGAAGCTTGAGGAGATGCCATGTGCATGTGGAGGGAGCTGACTCCATAGTCATTTTTAGACACCCCCTCCCCCGTCCCCGTCAGGCTGCAAATCAGTGAGAATCAGAGCATTCTAGAAGCAGACATAGAGATAGTCTGTCTCTTCTCATATTTTACAGATTTTTTTTTTTTTTTTTTTTTTTTTTTTTTTTTGGTTTTTCAAAGTAAGGTCTCACTCTGGCCCAGGCTGACCTGGAATTCACTACGTAGTGGGTTTCAGAGACTTTATGAAGACAAAACAAGACAATGGCAGAGTTAGGATGAGAGCCCAGGAGGACCAGGCTTAATCGTTCCTAAAAGCAAAATAATCGGTAAATAAAATGACTTTTGTAACACTTCTCTTTTTTCTATGTCATCCATATTTTTGTCTGTAATTTGGGTCATTTCTATCCATATATAAATAGATTCTTCTTCAAGTAAAAACGAGAAAAGAAAGCCAGCATGGTGGCTCATGCCTTTAATCTCAGCACTGTGGAGGCAAAGGGAGGAAGATCACCATGAGTTCAAGGCCACCCTGAGACTACATAGTGAATTCCAGATCAGCCTGGGCTAGAGTGAGACCCTACCTCAAAAAACAAGACAAAACAAACAAAGAAAGAAAAAAAAGAAAAAAAGAAAAGAGGGCTAGAGAGATGGCTCAGCGCTTAAGGTGATTCCTTCAAAACCTAACAATCTTGGGCTGGAGAGATGGCTTAGCGGTTAAGGCATTTGCCTGTGAAGCCTAAGGTCTCGTGTTCAGTTTTCCAGGGCCCATGTAAGCCAGATGCACATGGTGGCACATGCATCTGGAGTTTTTTACAGTGACTGGAGGCCCTGGAACGCCCATTCTCACTCTCTCTCATTCTCTCCCCCTCTCTTTGTCTCAGATAAATAAATAAAAATAAAATCTTGGAATAATAATAATAAAAAAAAACACCTAACAATCTGAGTTCAATTCCCTAATATCCACATAAAGCCAGGTGCACAAAAGGATGCATGTTTCTGGAGTTAATTTTCAGCAGCTAGAGACCCTGGTATGCCCGTTCTTTCTTTCTTCTCTCTCTGAGTGTTTGCAAATAAAAAATAAAAATATTTTAAAAAAAAGAAATGTACAAAACTTTCACTTGACCCTACTTTCTCCTGTGCCTACTTTTCCATTCATTCTGTTTTTTAAAACTTTTACATATTTAGTTTTGTGTTTCTTTGCATAAAAATATGCAAACAGGGCTGGAGAGATGGCTTAGCGGTTAAACGCTTGCCTATGAAGTCTAAGGACCCCGGTTCCAGGCTCGATTCTCCAGGACCCACGTAAGCCAGATGAACAAGGGGGCGTACGCATCTGGAGTTTGTTTGCAGTGGCTGGAGGCCCTGGCACACCCATTCTCTCTCTCTCTACCTGCCTATTTCTGTATCTCTCTCTCTCTCTCTCAAATAAATAAATAAAAAATAAAATATTTAAAAAATATGCAAACACAAAAATAAATAAAAATATATATACTCCTATACTCATAGGAATATGTTCCTATGAATATGGGTACATGTGGATGTATGTGTACATGTGTGTATGGGTGTGTGGGTGTTTGGAGGCCAGAGGGTGACCTCAGGCATTTTTCTCTATTGCTCTCCACCCACTTTATTTTCTGAGGAATGTCTCCCACCGAACGCAGATTCCATTGATTTGGCTCCACAGCATAACAATCAAGTCCTGAGAATCCTCTTGTCTCCACCTCACCAGTGTGGGGGATCGCACGTGCGCGTCCTGGCGCTTGCCGTTTCACATGGGTGCTGTGGGCTGGAACTGGTGCTTGTGTTGCACTTTACCCACTGAGCTGCTCCTCAGCACCCCCATCCTGTTTAGTTATCTTTCTTTTGATTCTTCTTCCTGCAAATGTCAAAGAATTACCTATATTCACACTATCTCTGCATTGTTTTCTCCTATATTTTAGAGAAATGTAGCAATATTTGCATAACATGAAGTTAACTATTTTTAGTGAGCATTTAGAACAATGAAAATGTTGGATAAATTACTACCTAGTCTCAAAAACATCCTTATTAGCATAAAAGAAGCCCCCAACCTTACTTCGTTTTTGTTGTTGTTGTTGTTTCATGTGTTTTGTTTTGATTTATTTTTGAGACAGAATCATGTTATGTAGTCCAGGCTGACCTTGAACAGCCTTCTGCGTGTACCACCATACCTGGCCCCCAACCCTACTTCTTGAACTTACCCACCACTCCCTGTCATGCTCAGAGGCTTTATTGTTCTGGCTCTGTCTGGTTACCTCTTGAGGGTATTTCACGTGTGCATAGTATATTGTGATCATAACCCCTGCTTGCTCCCTTCACTCGTGCCCCTCTGCCGCCCCCTTTCACTGAAGGCCTTCTTCCTTTTAAGTTTCTATTCTATGTGTGCATGCGTGTGTGTTTGTGTGTGTGCGCGCGTGCGCGCCCTCCTCCATCATCCCTGATGGAGTGTTGATTGGTCCAATATTATGCACGTCACGCGCAGTAACAACAGCTGCTGGGAGGTCATGATTGTAAGCGCCACTTCAGGTCTGGAAGACAGAGCTTCGGAACACTTCCTTCTCCTCTGGTTCTTACGTTCTTTCCAGCCCGTCTTTCTCAACACTTGCTGAGCCGTCG
This sequence comes from Orientallactaga sibirica, assembly GCA_036365145.1. Taxonomy (NCBI): domain Eukaryota; kingdom Metazoa; phylum Chordata; class Mammalia; order Rodentia; family Dipodidae; genus Orientallactaga; species Orientallactaga sibirica. The sequence goes on from JAEOAD010000037.1 coordinate 18,609,708, forward strand.
AGGGCTTCTTGGACATACTCCTTTAGCAGGGAACTTGTAACAGTCACTTATCAGTACTTTGACTGGTTTTGAATCTCCCCAGCAGTCAGTCATTACCAACCACAAAAAGAAGCTTCTCTGATCAAAGATGAGAGCAGCACTGATCTACGGTCTTAATCAAAAGAATTTAGAGGGCAATTTTATAGGCTCAACATGTGCACTTAGCCAAACTTTTAATGAATATTTCATCAAACTATGTGACCTTTTGTGTCGGATGTTTTTCATTTTGTATAATCTTTTCACATGCCATCCATGTAGTATGAATTAGTACCTTATTATTTTGATTGATATCCTATTGTTACATAATTCACTTATGCCCACTGCAAATACCCTTTACATCACCCTTTTCAAAAGTCTTCTTGTCATGGTCAACAGTGATCATTCAGTCACTAACACCAGTGATAAAAATCTCCGTCTTAATTTAATAAAATTTATTAGCAATGTTCAATCAACTCTTTAAAGGTGATTCTTCACCTGCATTTGAGGGGAGCACACTACTTGGTTTCCTTTTGAAGGGTCACTTGTCATTCCTATGACATTTTTGTTTGTTGCTGATTGGTTCATATCTCGTAAACCTTGACTCTGACTAATGAAGTGGAATTCCCTGGAACACCTGTCCCTTCACTTAGTATGTTGAGTATCTCATTTAACACCATTCTTCAAGTTTAAATTTCAAAAGGGTTCAATCATTACTTTCAAGAAATTATATAATGAATATCTGGCCTATATTTATTATAGTAATTAATGAGGAAAGCAATAAAATGTTAGAACTGGTTCAAAGGAACACTTAGAGAGGTATGCACTCCAGGCAATTCAATGAGGGGATGTGTTGCATAAGAAGACTTTGTCTGGCCTGTCTTCGGTTTCAGAGAGGGAATTGCACTCTTTGGCTTGAGTAATAAAAGGGTCTTTGTTATCTGTAGTGATTCCTGGGATCATACTTGACATTCTGCTAATGAAATGACTCATGATGGGTCTGTAGATAATTTCGAATGCTGGGCTATTTTGGAATGCCCCATCACGGATTAGACTATGAACTAGAGACTATCAGCCTGATCTCCAGAAATGATAAGGAGGCTGGAGGTCAGCGTAACGGCAAACTATTCAAGTTTCGTTCCTACGTATGACCACCCCAACGAAAACTCTACGCCAAGCAGTAGCTGAGCTTCCTTGGTTGTTGACAGACATTGGTGTCTCGCGAGGATGACCCAAGAGAACTTGTTTGGGGAACTCTGTCGTAGGACAGTGCTTTAAGCAGCTCTGAAGTGACTTAGTTCTCACCTCCCCTCATCGTCCTTGTCGCTCTCATAAGTAATGACAGAATGTGCTAGGAATGTACTACTCCCACATAGGCAGGGTTGGCTGCCCAGCCTGAGCTTTTCTAGATACGGGATATTGTTCAATGCTTTATCCCAGAGATTCCAATAGCTCTAAAGTATAAAAGCCGGGGTAGTTGCTTCTTACGGTCCCTCAGTGTGATGCATACTGACAAGTACCTGTCTGCCCTGCGTAGGTGTCCTGAGCCACAGAGGACCAGGGTCCACACCTCTAAGACTTGCGCTACTTTTTGTTGCTTATCTGTTACTAATGAATCTGCTTTATGTAATTCATTGCCTTAGCACTGTTTCACCAGAATCAGATAGGTTTGCAAACAGTGTAAAGCCAACCAGTTTTATTCCCATATGCCTTTTCATTTTTCTGGTTCTGACTTTGATCTTTTATAATAAAATTATAATTACACATGTTGTGCTTTTCTGAGTTTCACACTCAGCTCTGATCTTTAGACCGATGCTACCTAATTTTCTAATAGCATGAGTATTCAACATATGCCAGTGAATCCTAGACTTTGTACCCCAAATATACTCACCATATACTTCTATTCATCGCTAAATGGCATCTTGGTCCTTTCCATTGCTCACTTCTGACTCCTTTCGTCCTCCTCCATCTCACCGTTAGTCTGGTAGAAATCCTGCTGCATTTCATTCTGCCTCGTAACGTGATCAGCATTCCCCCCTTCCCTGAGCACATATTGGTCTAGTACCTGTTCATCTTTCCTCAGATTATTGTCCTAACTTTCCAAATGCTCTCCCTGCTCTGCCTCTGGTATTATTTACTCTATTTTCAACACCACAGCCCCAATCATCCTTTGACAACAAAGTGGACCAAATCTAACCGTGGGAAGTCCTGTTGTCTCACCTGAGCCTCAAACACATGCAGTGGTTGGCAGGGCTTCTGCAGCCTGGGCTTCCGCTAGCACCCTAGCCTCACCTCCTACTGCTCGCTTCTCGCCCTTTTGATACCAGCTCTTTGGCCTTTTGTTGCCTTAAATGTGCCACATGCTCACTCTTATCGACATGTTCCTCAAACACTTCTCCATGGTCGATAACCTCACCCTTTTAATGTCCTTGTTTAACTGGCACCTGGGGACACAGTTGGTAGTCACCCTATTTAGAACTCTGTCAACTGTCCCAACTCATTTGATCTTGTTTCTTGTTATAAAGTCATTTTTCCCTCCCTAGCATTTATCACCTGGTAGTCTGATAATGTAATTTACTTAGTTTCTTTATCATTGTTTCCCTCTGTGAGGATGTAAGCTCCATAAACATAGCATTGTTTTGTTTCTTTGTTTATGAGATGAGACAGGGCTTCACTGTACAGCCTGGGTGACAAGCACGTAATACCACCCCTGGTTTGGGTTAGTATTTCTGTTGTTTGCTGTGTTAATCACTGACGTATTTTAGTACTTCAGGGAGCTTTGGACAGATAGAAATTTAACAAATATTTACTAAATAATGAATTGTAGATTTAAATTGTTGAAAAGTAAAGCACACACCACTAGCAATTCTGTATGCAAATAGAAGCTGTTGATCACAGTAGTTTTGGGTAGCTATGCAATTATTTCCATAGTTTGGAACTGATGTAGGAGCCAGCTTGCAAGTCATTAATAATGTCAGTTTAATTACTTTGCAGTTACAGCTCATTTTGGACCCTAAACTGAGTTACCCATCTTGAACACCGCCTTATTCATCAGGCTTGGCTTTGGTAATGATGCAGTGAAAACTGCGATTTATTATTTTCAATAATCTTTTCCTTCCGTCAATAATTTTTCATTCGCAAGTAGTTCATATACACTTCAACTATTAAAGTGATATAGTTTGGTTCTATGTCCGTTCACATTTTTTTGTATTCTTATCCTCCACAATTGTAAAAAGTGGTATTTGGATTTTGCTTTTGCTGTTCTAGCATTTTGGATTACAAGATCACAGCAGAAACAACATGAAGTCAAGTCTCTTCCAAATATTATCATTTAGAAATTCTAAACTCTTGAAAGGTTTATGTTAGGCCTAGGGAATGAGCATAAGAAGGAGAAATTAGTGCCTTTCTAAGAGAATAAAGATAGAAGAAAAAAGAGAGGCCAGCATTTTTTTCTTTCTGAAGACTAAGAAGTGTTTGCTTATGCTTGGAGTGCATAGTTGGGGCTTCCGTGGTGTCCCTCAAGAAAGTGATTCAGAACACAAAGGCCGTATGGTTACTGGTTCTCAAAGAAAAAGGCTAAAATGCAAGATCTAACTAAATCCAAGGGAAGAAGCAGAGCTGGGCTTCGTGAGGAGCAATGGTTGGGAAGATGTGCTCTGTCAGAACAGCGCCACTGCTGCCTCTCTTTCTGAAGCTGAATTTTCTTCCTGCATTTGAAGGCTAGATTGGCCTGTTTCAATAATGAGTTCATATGACTTTACATCCCACAAGACTCCTTCCTGGAAGGAACATGCCCATCTTCCTAGCATCAAGGCCCTAAGTTTCCGTCTCCTCGCTAGGAGAGTTGTGAGGTAAGAAAGATAGAAAAGCGAATGGATTCCTTGGTAGCTCACTGTATTTTGGACATCTGGTATCCAGACTCTTTCACCAGTATTTCCAGGAAACGCCTATGGATGGGAAAGCTTCTGCACTGAGTGGGGAGCTGGGCTGTGTCTTTACTAGAAAAGGGAAATGCTGCAATCATATAATGACGACGCTTTTCAAACAGAACGAGTCATATTCCTTTGGCGATCATTAATAGACAGAGGGAGAACTGCAACTTACTATTCTGTGTGGAAAACCTTCCTGGAGCCACGAGGACAGTAGCAGTCTATGCCGATCTTTTCACTGTCTCTGTGTTACAGTTCCTTTCGCAGTGCTGGGTCAAAACGCCTGACCGAAGGCAGCTTCGGGAAGGGAGGGTTGATTTCACCCACAGGCTCAAAGGGAAACCTCAGCATGGCAAGGAAAAGCATGGCGCATGGCACATGGCAACAGAATTGTCACATATCTGGAAGGAAGTCGTCAAAGTGCTGGGCCTAGAGCTGGGCTACTAAGTGACAATGTCTGCTGCCAGTGACATACTTCTTCAGCAAGGTGCCACCTCCCAAAGTGCCACCAGCTGGGGATTGAGTCTAAGGCTTAATCACAAACCCATAAAGCTATGGAGACATTTCACATTCAAACTACCACACCCGGAATACCTAAGTCAGACTATTTTACAGATCTTCAAGGCAAGCCAGGCAAGATTAAATCACTTCTTTCTTTTTAAAGGCCAAATACCCCATTCTGTTCTCATAAGGAGATTCATTTTCCTTCATGATTATAAAAATACTTTCACTCCATAAAACTGAATTGGAAACTAAAGAAGAATCTTTTCTAGAACTCTAAAAGAATGACCCATATGTATTTTCAAATGTTTAGTCTGTTGACATCACTCCAATGGCTAATTAACTGCAACATGCAATCAATAGTAGTGAACCATTGCGTATAGTTTTGTACTCTGATTATACGAAATGTCTTGACAAACGTATGGAAATTTTCTCTGAAAGTTTATTTATGCTTCAAGTATAAATATATGTGAGTTCTAGAATACCTTCTGTAACATAAAATAAAACCCTAATAACATAATAGTAAAAGTGAGATGAATGCTTGTCATAGATTGCTGAGAATATAAAAAGCAAACGTGGGACAAACATACATTGTTTAAGCAGTACTTAATGGGAGAACATAGTAAAGTTTGCTAAAATCGTCAGTCTCTTAAATTAATTTCCGTTTTCCATAATAGTCCGCTATAGCACTTACATATATCTAAAGAAACAGAGAAAATAATAAATGATACACTCTAGTTTGGGATTCTTGTCTTTTGTTCTTGTGTTGTTTTGGACCCGTGAAATGCAGAGACATCAAAGTTTAGAAACTCTTACATTCTGACCTTGTTCATTTTGTTTTTTGAAGAATTTATAGGTTAGATCTGATTAGGAGGTAGCTTGGCATCTTGGTCTTCATTGTAGTTGGAAACACTAAGAGCTACATGCCAACCACGGCTTGAACTCAGGACTGACTCTCGTGAGTTAGTAAATAATGCACAACTCAAAACAATTTATTCTGAGCAATGGCTATGGCCAGAGGCCTTGGGAACACTAAAGGTCATGAAAAACGAGGTGAGCACCACCATCAAAGGCCCTGGAGAGTCTATCCTCCTATTTTACTTGGAATGCTAGACAGTTTACCAAATGGGCAGTTAAAAACGCAAACTGATTAACGGATGCATGCTCATCACAAGAGGTAACTGATGCCACAGGAATGTGGAAAAGTCTCGTTTTTGGTTGTTTAATATGTAAGTTACTTTCTCTTTCCCTGTTCTACCTAGAGACATAAAGGAATTATAATACTCACGCAAGAAAAGAATGATCATAAAAATTTGATAGTTCTACTCTGTGACTATTTGAGATGTGTCTTTAGGACAATTGACACCGGATACACTGTGACAATGACTTAAGCCCACCTTGCTCTTACAGAGCGTACAGCTGAACATTACAAAAGGGAGTTACTCAGTGGAAAACAGCAAATAGAATATCATTAAATACCTAAAATATTAGGTTGGGAGGGTCTTAATATAGGAGAAAACTTAACTACACTTGGAAAATCTCCATTAACCATGGCAATTATATTGAAGATGTATAGAGTATAATAGATTAATTTTTATTTTTTAAATATGAGTAAGTTTATTTATTTATTTATTTTATGAAAGAGAGAGAAAGAGGTAGAGAGAGAGAGAGAGAGAGAGAGAGAGAGGGTGTGCCAGGGTCTCCAGCTACTGCAAACAAATTCCAGATGCATGTGCCCCCTTGTACATCTGGGTTACAGGGTCCTGGGGAATTGAACCTGGATCCTTTGGCTTTGCAGATAAATGCCTTAACTGCTAAGCCATCTCTCCAGCACATAGTATCACAGATGTAAAAGCAAGACTGGCATTGTGGTAGTTTGAATGTGTGTTCCCCGTAGACTCAGGTGGTTTCTATAGTAACTTGGGTCTCCATCCACCAAACTGGAGGAGGTGTCACTGGGGCTGGATCCTGAGTCTCACCCCAAAGTGTCACTGGGGGCAGAGCTGATTCCAGCCCAAAGGTGTGGAGAAAGGGTTTGAACTCTGGAGGGTTCCATGTGCATTGGCACCAGCCTTTTGTTTTTTTGAGGTTTTTCTCTCTGCAAAGATCTGGAGAAGGAAGCAGCTTCTTCCACCACTGAGTGACCATGTCCTGGATTTGTAAGGAGAAGTAAACCCACTGCTTCCCTAAACTGTGTCTGGTTTGGAGGTTCATCCCAAATGTGCAGCCATAGAGGTATCCATCTCATCATTTTGACAAGCCTGAGATGTATGACCTTTCCTAATATGTGATAACATTCTCTCTCTCTCTCTCTCTCTCTCTCTCTCTGTGTGAGTGAGAGACAGAGAGAGAGAGAGAGAGAAATAGAGAGAGAGGGAGAGGACAGCCTCAGGTTTCATCCTCAGGAATGCTATCCAGCTGTGTTTTTTTTTAATATTAGTCATTTCCTTTTTTAAAAAAATATTTTATTATTTATTTATTTGAGAGAGAGAGATACAGAAATAGGCAGGTAGAGAGAGAGAGAGAGAGAGAATGGGTGTGCCAGGGCCTCCAACCACTGCAAACGAACTCCAGATGCATGCACCCCCTTGTGCATCTGGCTTACGTGGGTCCTGGAGAATCGAGCCTCGAACCGGGGTCCTTAGGCTTCATAGGCAAGCGTTTAACCGCTAAGCCATCCCTCCAGCCCCCAGCTGTGTTTTGACACAGGCTCTCTCATTGTACAGGAGCTCACCAGTTAGACCAGACTGGCTGGCCAGCAAGCCCAAGGCATCATCTATCTTATCTCCACCTTACCAGCTGGGGCTGCCATGTACAACATATTTTTGTTGGCACTGGGGATCAAACTCAGGTCCTCATGCTTTTGAGGCAAGCATTTTACTGATTGAGTTATCTCCATAACCTTTGAAATTTTCTTAACAAAAGCCATCTATGGCTGAATCGCAAAAATTTCTAAAAGTTAATGAATGAATATAACTTGTCAAGGGATGTCACAGTGGTGTCCAATGAAGAGAAGTAATGGTTATCTGTCAGTTTATTTAATTATCTACTTCATCTATGTCCCCAAATCTATGATAGGTTAGAAGAAATAAAGGTGCCTGTGAAATCTAAGTAACCAGGTTCCATTCCCGTGGAAAGCCAGATGCACAAAGTGGCACATTTGTCTGTTGTTTAACTGCAGTAGAGAGGATAGAGGCCCTGGTGTGTCTATTCTTTCTCTCTTCCTCTCTCTCACAAAAAAAAAAAAATTAAAAAGAATAAATGCCAAATTAGGATATTGATTTAAATCTTTTGGATCTCGGGGCCTGGAGATATGGCTTAGTGGTTTAGTGCTTGCCTGTGAAGCCTAAGGATCCTGGTTCGAGGATCGATTCCCCAGGACCCACGTAAGGCAGATGCACAAGGTGGGGCATGCATCTGGAGATTATTTGCAGTGGCTGGCAGCCCTGGTGTGCCCATTCCCTATCTATCTGCCTCTTTCTCTCTCTGTCTGTCTGGCACTCTCAAATAAATAAATAAATAATTAAATCAAGTTAAAAAATAATAATTGAAAAATTAAACAAAATTAAAAAAATAATAATTAAATCTTTTGGATCTATATTATTGAGTTTACAACCTGAATTTATAAAAATGACCAATGACTTTTTCTGTATCTCTTTCAGCACCTACACACCTTCCTACTCATATATAGATCAAGATCCTCAGCACTCTACATTTCTTCATCTTTTGTTTATTGAGGACAGAGTCTCATGAATGTGGTCATAAGAAGAATTAAATTGGGAACAATCTCAGTGATACATGATAAAAGGAACAAGACCTTTCTTGTTCAGAAACCTTTTCTTTTTTGTCTCTTAAACTAAAGCAAGATATTTGAAATAGAGATATAGCCAAGTGTTTGAAGTAAAGTTCCTGATTTCTGCTTTGAACTTAAAAGGAGAAAGGTTCCAAAAAAAAAAAAAAAAAAAAAGCTGAAAAGAGTGCTTCAGGGCCCTGAAGGAATGTGGATAAGCAGGTCGTGATATAAAGAATCCTTAGAAGGGAAGAGGCAGTTTTCAGGCCACCTTGAGAGGGGAAATGTTAAAGTCAGGCTCAACATCATTCTATTCATGCTCAATATCATGCTCAAAAGGGTACATTCCTGTCTTAGGGAAATAAAATATTTACATGTTCTTTAAAAAATATTTTATTTATTTATTTGCAAGAAGAGAGGGAGAAAGAGAGAGAAAGAGAGAGAGAAAGAGAGATAGGGGAGAAAGAGAATGGTCATGTCAGGGCCTCTCACAATTGCAAACAAATTCCAGACGCGTCTGCCAACTTGTGCATCTGACGTTTTGTGGATCCTTAGACTTTGTAGGCAAACACCTTAACTGCTGAGCCATCTCTCCAGCAAGGGAAATAAGGTATTTAATGTATGTTCAAGCGTCGCTTAATGACAGCCTACATTCTGAGAAGTGCATCATTAGGTGATTTCATCATGTGAGCATCCCAGCATGCACCTCCACAAAACTAGAGGGAAAAGGCTGCTGTCCAATCAGGACACCACATAGCCTAAGAGAGCTGTGCTGCAGATGCACTCACAAATCGACTGATTGTCATTACCTGAAGCATGACTGCATAGAAGTATTTTTGTATTTGGTGGCTGACTCTCTTTTCTACTCTTCTTGTCACATTTCCTCTGAAACATTCCACATGTTGCAATCATGTCTTAAAAAACAATGCTGAGTTACTTAACCTTATTCTTGTCAACTCATTTGGGATGTTTGAAGGTGAACCCTAAAGTCCTTGGGTCAATTTAACCATTTTATTTAAAATTATCCAAGCATATCTTTTCAACTCTGTAAAAGATGTGACGCAAAAGGAGCAGAAAATAACTCTAAATGTCCAAAGCAAAGATAATAAGTATCTATAATATGTTATGTCCCAATTAATTGATATATATATGACTTTGTAGTGAAAATTTTATACAAAATTTATTTAAAGTGATGAAGAAAGCTGTCACATTTTCTCATTAAAAATTATTCTTAAAAATTATTCAACTATCAAAGAAGCCTAAATATTAAATCATAAAGCACGTTGCTACTTAACAAAGAATCAAAGAATCTGGCAGTACTAGTCCAAGTGCTTGAAATAAATAATTTTCTGAAATATCATCTTTGGTATGAGAAATGAAAAGTAAAAATCTTTGTGAAGCTTATTTTTTTTTTATCCCATTCAGTTACATGCTTGCTTAAGAAATGTTTGAAACAGAAAAAGGCATTCAGCTAGGTTAAATGGTTTCACTTAGGAATTTTGTAAATGCCATAGGCTGAGAGCATAAGTTGTTGATTTTAAATAACTAAGGAAACACATTCCAAATGAGCGTCTGGTTTTGGCCTCACTCTGCCCTTCATCCTTACATCTTTTCCCTCAGGGTCCTCAGAGTAAAAGCACGAGTTGAAACTAGATGGATTTTAATGGATTTAATAATTATGTTTCCATATTTCTTCAAAAACAGCTGCTAGATTGAAACTTTATCCTCCCTCTGCAAAGAGATTATAGATTTTCATCCACTGACTCAATGCAACTTAAGTGCAGTCGCCACCAAGGGTTTTTCTTAATGGCATGAGCAGGGAGAGAACCCTTGACTGCTCTGCCCAAGGAACCTTCTGGAAAGGCAAGGCCCCTCTGCAGGGCTGCTCAGCTCTAACTGTTAAAGCAGCTCCATGATCTACTCATAAGTCTCTCTCTTTTCTCTCTCTCTCTCTCTCTCTTGTTTCTCTCTCTCTTGTTTCTCTCTTTTGTTTCTCTCTCTCTCTTTTTCGTAGTTGTTTATTTTTTGAGGTAGGGTCTCACTCTGGCCCAGGCTGACCTGGAATTCACTAAGTAGTCTCAGGGTGCCCTCGGACTCATGGTGATCCTCCTACCTCCTCCTCCTGAGTTCTGGGGTTAAAGGTGTGTGCCAGCATTCCAGGCTCATAGATCTCTCCGTATAAGACTGACTTCAAGTACCCATTCCTGGGCCACATGTGGGTTTGTGTTCAAAGTCCGAAATTCTTAAAATCAATATTAAATATAAAGATAGTAGGAAGCATTTCACATTGATTTTGAGTAAAAGAGATTTGAGATATTTGCCTTTCTATGCATATACAATGGGCTGTATCTAAGCAAAATGAGATTCTTTTAATGTTTAATTTTGTTTCAGAAGATGTACGAAAATAAACTTACATATATAAAGACTATCTCTGCATTTTATCCATTTTCAGGAAGAAATTCCTTTGTGTATAATGACATCATGATTTGGGTGCTTGGCTGGGGCATAAGAAATTGCCCATGCCAATTCCAATCTGCTTACTTCATGTAGACTACATTTAAGTGATGACTTCCTCGTTGCTAGTGCCATCTCTTTAGCTGTAATTAGTCACACAAGGAGGAATGCAGCAGGCACCCTGGAGCAGTCTTACGTGCTTACCTGACTGGTCTTGAGGGAAGATCTCAGCACCTTGATGAATATTCCAGGTGAGCAGTGCTGGAGCTTCCAGGAATATTCATATTATATTGGACAAGTTACCCAAATACACTATAAATAGCTGATTACTGCTTCACCAGAAGGTTTATTATTGCCTCTACATATCATACAAATGCACGCATGCATTTTCCTTGCTTTGGATAAATGACGTGTTCCTGCTTTCAGAGTGGGGGCAAAATGGTGATTTTTATTGCAGCATTAGCTGGATGTACACAGAAGTAAGTGGATTCAAATAAAGAATAAGTACTAACGTTTCTATGTACTGTGTACCTAATATTTATGAGAAATATCCTCATTTTGAAATATGCAATATTAGCCCTTTCCAAAAAACTGCATTGATTTTATATATTTAAAATCAGAATTTATCTATAGACTTATTTATGAAAAATAGAACTTTAGGTACTTTATAGCAGAAAAATAAAAAATACATGAATACAAAAGAATAGTATATTAGCTAGTGCATTTTGTAATTTTTATAAATGTTGTGAATTCCTACCCATTGTGTGAAGCCATCTCTTGCTTAAAGGTGGGGATAAACCCCATCAACAGCCTGGAAGGCATTGTATAGTATGAGTGTGAAGTTGTATTTTTCAGGGTGCTACAAAAGAACAGCCCTGAAAGATAGGCTTCCCATGTGTTCTGCATGCAGGGAAAGTCAGCCCCATCCTGTCTTCTGGCTTCTCACTGGTCTCCTGCCCGCATAGCTGATTACATCTTCTACTAGCGTTCTGGACTGTTCCCTGCAAGTTCATGGTCGCTGCCTTGGTCATGCTGGGGCCTACCTAATCGTCTCCTTGGCACTACCCAGGCCTTCTTCATGTCCATAAATTTCCTCTTTACTTTTCAGTCCTCTTCTGGGGACATGTAGGAAGTTCAAGATCTTGTGCCTGCAATGAACTAGCCAGACAATACTGTAGTGCAACCTTTAGGCCACCCCTTATAAAGATCCCTGTTTCTTCAGCAATATACTATGAACAAATATAGAATTTGTCTGCAAGGGATGACATTTTCTCAGGTTGTACCAAAGAACCAAACCAAACCACAAAGTCTTCCTGGAATTTTCTTGATCCTGTTTGGTTATTTCTACGCAGGTCCTCAGGGTTTGACCTTATGAGCACAGAGGACACTCACCTTAGAAATCTCATTTTCTTTCTTTCTTTCTTTCTTTCTTTCTTTCTTCCTTCCTTCCTTCCTTCCTTCCTTCCTTCCTTCCTTCCTTCCTTTCTTTCTTTCTTTCTTTCTTTCTTTCTTTCTTTCTTTCTTTCTTCTTTCTTCTTTTTTGTTTGTTTGTTTTTTTTTCAAGGTAGAGTCTCACTCCAGCTCAGGCTGACCTGGAATTCACTATGTCGTCTCAGGGTGGCCTCGAACTCATGGTGATCCCCCTCCCTCTGCCTCTCAAGTTCTGGGATTCATTCTTTCCTTTATTCATGCCATCTCTTTGGTCCTCTTCCAGATCACAAGATGTCTTTGCCCCCTTAAGTTCTGTCCATTCATAAAATTTTATAATGAGCTGCCTCGTTTGGCTCTTCACCTATAGAGGAAATGAATCTGTTTTAGTGTTTACAGAAGTTTTCCTTTTCTGTTCCAGTGTCTAGCCAATGAGTTTGGATGTGAACTGTCCTCTGTGCTCTGGTATTTTGAACGCTTGGTCCTCAGTTCGAGGTGCTGCTCGGAGAGGCTGTGGAACCTTTAGCTTGATTCAGGGCCTAGCTGGTCGGTATAGGGCTCTAGGGGTGGGCTTGAGGGTCCTGATCTGGCTTGGCTTTCTTGGCTGCTGGAGGGTTTACAAACTGCACTTTCAGCCCCCTCCCACGGATGGAGCCACCACCAACATGCTTCTTTACCATGATGGGCTATGTCAGCTTAAATCTTCCTGCTTAACTTGATTCTGACTGTTATTTTATCACAGTGACAAGAAAAGTAATATAGATTGAAAGGCAAAAAAAAAAAAAATTCTTGGAATAATTCCTAGAGAAATGGACATGAACCTTAAAAATATGACAAAGGTGAATGAAAGACAAGCCTTTTAAGTAATTTTAGTTAACCAGTAAAGTATGGTTTTCATTGTGACATCACACACACACACACACACACACACACACACACACCCTTGTACTTTGTTTTTAGTCACCTTCTCCTGTCTTCCCCTCATTCTGTCACTTGCTGGTCCACTTCCGCCCCACAAATGGTCCCTTTGCTTTCATGTCACGATCCATTACTCTCTTTTGTTTGTCACTCCTTTTACACCTCTTACTTCTCTCTTATATTTTTCCTTTTATCATGTCATATATATGTATATATATGTGTATATATATATATATATATATATATATATATATATATGACATAATATGTATATGTATATGCATAAATTCAAATCTAGATTTCATGAAAGAGAGAGCCTGGCTTATTTTGCATTTAACCTAACATAAAGACATATACTTCTATTCATTGTCCTGAAAATGTCATAATTGCATTTTTCTTTATGACTGGATAAAACTCCAACTGTGTATATGTACCACCTTTTCTTTATCTACTCATATCTTGGTGGTTATCTGGCCTGGTTCTATTTCTTGGCTATTGTGAGTTGTGCTATAATAAACATGGTTATTATTATTGTACTTTAAGAGTAAAATAGCTGGATCACATGAGAGTTCTGTATTTATATATTTGAGGGACCTCCAAACTGATTGCCATGACTCCTAGTGTGCATTCCCACAGCTGGTAATCGGTTTCCTCTTTCCTCATAGCCTGGCCAGCATTTGTTGCTTTTTGTATTCTTGATGATAGCCATTCTACTAAGTTGAAATAGAATCTCAAAGTAGTTTTAATTCACATTTCTCTGATGGCTAAGGATAGTGAAGAGAGTTTCAAATATTTATTAGGCATTTGTATTTCTCACTTTCAGAATGGCCATTCACCAGCCATTTACATATTTTTACACACACACACACACACACACACACACACACACACACACATATATATGTACTTTTTAAGAGTTCTAGCTGTAATTGCCTGTTAGCTGTGCACTTGGTAGATGTTTTCCTAAGCAGGAGGCTGACTGACTTCACTCTACTGATTGTTTCCTTTCCTGGGCAGAAGCTTTTTAAATTTATATAACAAATGTGATTATTTTTGTCAGACTTTCAGATTATTTCCTGTGCTACTGGATGGCTCTTCAGAAATTCCTTATCAGTGTCTGCATCTTGAACTGTTTTGCCCTATGTTTTCCTGTAGAAGTTCTGGCGTTTCAGGTCTGACATGAAGGTCCCCGCTCCATTGTGAGCTGATTTGCATGCAGGGTAATAGATAGGAGTCTAATCTCATTCTTTCCCATTGGTTTATCCAGTTTCGTAGCATCATTTGTTGAAGAGGCTACAGAGATAGGTTTTCATCTTGCCTGTGTCTCATAGATATCCAGCTACTACCACAGACACGATATGTCTCTGCATGTCTTATAGCTTTACTCCCAGAGGAGTTTTATCCCAACACTGGGGTACAAATGTACTTTTCATTTTTAAGGGAATTTGTAGCACACTATGTTCAATGTTCTGTTATCTTTCACCTTTTATTTTCTATATCATTATCCACACCTATCAGAACCCATAGGGCTGGCTTGGCCTTTTAAAACAGAAACATAGTATTCAAACATAAGGGAATAACAGTTTATTTAGTCAGAACGCCATTGGTTATTTCAGCATATGTTGCAAGCAGTGCTGTAGTAAATATCTTTCAATACGTGTTATAAGTGTTATAATAATAATAATATATTATAATTTAACATATGTTTATCTCAGAATTTATATTCATTCTTTAGGACAGCTTATACATTTATTCATCAATATAACTACATATTTACATAATTATCTGAAGAATCTATGAATTTGGTTTTGTGTTTTTGGTATTATATTATAAACTTAACTGATTATAACACTTAATTAGTATGAGCAAATGTTTCTTCCACAAAGAAAAGTTACAGATAACAGCAAAATACTTGAATAAAATTATACCACAACACCAACTTAGAAATAGGTCTCTCATATATATGACTCCATTGAATACTTTGCATGGCTCACATCAAAACTTACCTGAGAAATGTGACAAACATCAATGTCTACAGTGGCATTTAAGAGAACAGTAACTTGGCAATGGAAATGCTGCTGTAATAAGTACATTACTGTTAGCTAGAAGTACTTGCCTTATGTTGATTTGTCTACCTGGTAATGTGATTTAAACTAGTCATTTTTATTAGACTGAGGCACGGACTATGTTGTCAGAATAACTTAGCACCTTACTTTTAATGCTTTCTGGACGATACCAACCTGAGCCTGACAGTTACAGGCAACAAGGTCAAATTCAGTACAGCACATTACTGCTTAACCAAGGCAAGTTAAAGCTTAGTGAAAGTATTAAATCCATACTGTAATCAGCTTCCTCTTTTAACTTACTAGGGCTTTACATCATGTTTTAGGTGTAAAATAACACACAATCTTGCAACTTTATGCAGTGCAAATGTGTTAAAGTTCCCTTTCCAAAGAGAGGACCCAAGTAGTACAGCGAGCCCATTTTGGAGAGCACTAGTCCAGAACGCACATAGGAGAGACTTCAGATTCAGTTTTTCTCTATTAAATATCTTGATTTTATTACTTAATTTGTAGTGTGTGTCTTCCCATTTTAATGCTCATTCTTTTGGGATTTGTGTTGAATTTTGTGCTGACAATGTTTTCTTTATAAAATTTATCACTATTATTAAGTTAAAGAGATAAATTCTTTTTTATCTCAAAAATGTTTTAACTCAATGTTGAAGATAAGCAATAAGGTTTTTCTGACATGAAATGTTAGAAATTTATTATTACTCATTAAATACCAGTTTAAAATTGCAGAACTCACCCTGAAGACTCACTCTTTCCTCCCCACCCCAATTCTTATCAAGCACTTTTCAAGTAAAGTCATGCCGACTTCTCTCTTTTGTATAAGACCTTGAAGAATAAAGGCAGAGACCATAAGCATCTTGCTGTGAAAGGCTGCCCGCTGCTCAGCAGATGGCAGCTGCCCAGGCTGTCTTCATTGCCCGGGGCCTGACAGGATCTTGTTCGTGAACTGCCTCTGCACAAAGCAAGCTTGCCACTGGCTGGGTTTATCATTCTGAGGGGCAAAAACCTCACAAAGTCTCAGGCCAGTCTCTTGCCTTAGCTGCTGTAGGAATGCAAGCATCACTTCATCTTCTTGTTCCTTCGCAAGTATGGCATAAATTGCATGGAGTGGAAACCCAGGCACTCCAGGAATGGGGAAATTAGTCATTCCCAGCATATGCATTTTTTTTCTCACCTTTGCTTTTGTAATTGCACTTTTGGAGTTTAAGACACTTGGAAATGTACAGAGTATCAGCATTCTCTCAGCTTCATTCTTAATTTCAGAGTTTTGAAGAGGACCTTAGCCTTGAAGTGGTAGATGACTTCATCCACAATATCTTCAGCTTTTGTTTCTCTGGGGGCTGGGCCTTTGAACTGACTTCTGAAGGGCAACAGCGCCATGTTTCCAATGAGCCTGGTGTCTGGGTCCAGAAGAGAAGTGTGGTACAACAACATCCTGGCGGTGCCTGGGCTGCAACCCAGTGAAGCAAGATGTGGCTGGAGCGTGGAGTTTTCAGCCTGCAGAGACTAGAGATAAACTCTTATAAAACTTCAGTAATGCAAAACAGAAGTTGATGAAATAGAAAGAATTTAAAAAATATAATAGCTGTCATTCATCAAGAGAACAAAAATAAATACGAATAACAGATATCGTCATATACTTATATATTTCATTTTAGAAGGTATTGTGGTTATAACTTTCACAGGTTCCACATAGTCTTAATGTTTAGCTCATCAATGCTACTTTTGAGTATTAATACTATGTAAGTCAAAATTCCAAAATGCAAACATATGTGATTGAAAATTTGCATAGAAATACTCTTCAGTATGGAAAAAGGATATATTCATTGTATAATAAATATATCACACACAAGAATAATAGAGCATTTTAAATGATGGTTTTTAAAAGTTTATAAAGATAATCCAGGCATGGTGACACATGCCTGTCACTCTACTACTTGGGAGGCTGGAGAATTGTGAGCTTCATCATAATCTGGGCCGCACTGTAAGACATCTTGAGCCTACCTCACCACACGTGGTCTTTCTTTAGCCTAAACCACAGAGGCCTGGAGAACGCAGGAAAGCAGGCTGGTCTCAGCCCAGTGATGTTTCCGAGTCTCCCGTCGAAGAACAGCACTGTGCACGGGAGCGGTGCAGACAGCACCTCTACAAGGACAGAGGAGCAGGGCCGCTGCAGAACACCACTAAGTCATTGGTTCATCCACTGGAAAACATGGTATTCAGCATGTGAGTCTTTATCTTGAGAGGTGAGTTTCTTCCTCTGGGGCCCGCTCAGCCTTGAGTAAGAGGAGGCAGCAGAAGGAAGGACTTGCATGTTTTGTGTGAAAAACTAAACGCAAAAAAAAAAAAAAAAAAAAAAAAAAAAAAAAAGAAATTTAGTCCTAAAATTCTAAGGCAACACATAGATGGAAATTAATCTACAACCACATTTTTTAAACTTTGGGGGTTCATGGAAATAAAGGCCACATTTTTTCCAAGCATTTCTCAGTTTCTGAAACCATCTGTGCTTCAAGGAACATTTAGTGCATATGTTTTTAGTTAATTTACACTTAACTCATCAAAATGTTGACTCGTTATTCCAGCTATTTGATGTCTCAGAAATCATATACACATTTTAATATATGTACTGATCTCCCATTCTTTCCCCCATTTGGATAAGAAAGTCGTTGCTAGCTAGCAGTAAACAGAACATGGAAAAGTTTAAGTCTGGTTCCAAATAGAGAATTAAGGAAATTCCAAAGATTTTGAAATTTGGCAAACTACTTTCATGCACATGGTTGCAAGAATCTTTAAAATGATAAACATGAGAAATGACCAATGACATCAAAATGATCACAGGCAAAAATGGAGTGTGTACAACATGAAGATGCTAGTCAGGAACCATGCATTATATGTCATGTTAACTCTTTTTTAAAATGAAAAACATCAGGGTCAGCACAAATGTCCCCCACGTCCATTCATCTTTTCCAACATTGTACAGAGGCCACCAGCGCAATTTTACCCAAGAAAGAGGACAAATGATTTTCTTTTGAGGGTTTTCTCACTCAAACATCTTTCAAATAAAATGCATGCTATTTTTAAAAATGCCTATAGCTTTCTCTTGGCTGGAAGTAATTTTATTTTCCCCTAGGATGGATGATTTTTAGGTGAGCATATCTGAGTGAAAGTTACCATGGTTTAGTGTTTGATAGTCTGTTTATACACCCAAACTTTTAGAGCCATTTGATCCAGGAACATGGCCTTTTGTGACTGGAAACAGGAAGGGCTTCAGAGACCTGAAAGCATAGAGTGTCCTGGGGCCAAATGCCCTGCCAGGACAAAAGACCCAATTCATGTCCAAGCCTGGACCATAGTCCAAAGCAGAGGACTCGTGGTCCAGTGAAATGCATCAAGAGGAAGATGAAGTCAAGGGAGTCAATAGGGGCCTGTCACAGACGTGGGTAAATAGCAGCATTGATGCTGGAGAAACTGGAGCAGCTGAGAGGTTAAAAAATATTCTTGGGAAGTATGGAGGGTGGAGGATGCAGAGGCACAGCTAGAGGTGGGAAGTAGGTCAGTTTGGGCCAATTTTGTGGTCATCTTGAGTAGTATGACTGGCTTCATTGTTCAGGGAGAAACACATAAAGGAATAGAAGTGTCAGGGACAGAAGCACACTCTCTAATCCTCTCAGCCTCCTGAAAATTCTGGCCATCTTGTTTTGTTAAATGTAGGTTTTGTAGCTCAAAAGGGACGAGTAACATTTTCGCTCTGGCATGCCCACCATGTGAGAGTCTGTCTGTCCTTCTGTCTGGCCTCGCCTTCTTTCCATTGCTCTGAGTCATTTCCTCCTCCTCTTTCTTCTCCTTATGGTTCTTTCCCACTGGCTTGGATTCCTGTGCCACTGTCATTCCCAATCTAACTCAAGATTGAAGCAGGAATGACAAAAATCATGCCCGATGCCCAGCTGGAGCTATGTATACAGGGTGGGGGGGGTCCACAAAAGCATGTTTGTTTCAAGCTTATTCTTAGCATTTGAGTTCAGAGATGTGAACCAAACTTGAACCGGTGAGTCAGTAAGATGGGACCAGAATGTAAAAGTAAAACAGCTCCAAAGACCTGATGGAAGTAGATTCTCTTTTGAAAAAGAACGTTTGGTGAATTAAGTGTAAATGAATCCGAAACACAAGGATTTGATTTCCCTTGCCATATGCACGAGTTTAAAAATTAATGGAAAAATATTCTGAACAACGTGTTTTGCATTTTGTCTTTTTCCTCTTATGATCTATAGAAGAGAGAAGCTGAAGAATGCTGAAGACAATGAAATGAAAAACAATCACGAGTTGCAAATGTTTATGTAACACACGCTGCACTGAGACTGAGCAGTAAGACCCGCTGGCTGAGCACTCCCCTTCACAAGGCCTGAAAGTATTTTTAGTTTCTGACCCAATTATATTACCAGAGGAAATCTCTGCGCAGGCCTCTGTCTGCATTTATTGTGTGAGAATCAGGGGCAGCACAGTGAGGAATTCATTTCATTATAGACCATGTGATACTTGAGTGAAGGTGTAATCAGGTAATTAGAATAAAAGAGATAGTGAACAGCTTTATTTTAAATTGTAAAACTTTCCAAAAAAAAAAAAAAAATCAAACAGCCTACTGCATGACCTTTTAATTATATCATTTTATCTGCCTCAGACATTTTACTTTGTGTAGTCTAAGTAGAATCTTTGTCGAATGTTTCAACTAAGAAAAATGTAGAAATATTTTAGAATTCCTGCCCCCTATTTTATTTTTCCTGTCATTGGGGAATTAGATGGGGGGAATATTCAACAATTATTCTTCTGGTTTTATGGAGTCAGAACAGATCTTAGTTAAAATTTCCTGTCGAGTTGTAGGAACACACAAAATTAGCTAAATAAATTTTAAATATTCTCTTTGGCAGTATCTTCAAACTCATATCTTATTCAAACTTGTATTCATTGCTTAATTCACCCAGGATCTTCTAAGAGAATTTGTGAGTTTAAATAAACTGTGTCTGGTTAACTTATGGTTTGTATTTAAAACCCTTGAGTGACTGAAATCAAACCATTTCAGATGCTGGAATTGGATGGGCACATAGCTAAGCTACCTTTGCAGCTATATTGCAATGATACACTGGCTAGGACAAAAATACTCATTTCTCAGAGTGCCAGGAGGACATCATTCGAAATAGCCTGCCACAGCCGTTGCTCCTCAGCCACGACACACAGTGAGAAGGCCTGCGAGTGGTCATCCCATTGGTCACTGTGTGATTCTCATGCGTTGTTCCATGTATTATTTCACAACATGAATATGCTATGTGAAAAGGCTTTGTTCACATTTAAGTAAGTTACGGTTTATGTGCCAAATGTGTAATCAGATAGAGGTAGTGATTAGGGATAAGGTATGATGGGTTTTGTTGTTATTGTTTGTTTGTTTTTAACCCCTCTTCGAACACTACAAGGAACAAATTGAGAGCATTTTTAAAAAGAAATACTATCACAATGACAAACTCATTTGGTCAATGCTGTGACACCAGTCTTCACATGATCACATGATCATGGCTAATTAAGTCTCAGAGCTATAGAGACAACCTCTGTGGAAAACAGGTGGGGACCTTAGCTCTGTAAGGCACTATTTATTTTTAAGACTGGGAGTGGAACTTCCTCCCTCCCATCAGGTGTGCTGAGCATTTCCTTGTGAAAGCTCTTATGCTTAGAATTTCAAATCATGTTGATTTTTAAGTTGTTATAAGAAAATCAAGAGAAAGTCAGCATTAATTTCAATGTGTAAATTCAAATCATGGAAACTTAAGCTCAGTAACTGATGCAACAAGAATGGAAACAAGCGGCTTTTTCTCTGCCCAGGGGACATGGGAATCAGGCTCTCCATTCTTCAGATGCATGTGCCCTGCGAGTCCGGGGAAGAGCCAGTGTAGCCATGTACAAGGAGCATGTGGTTTTCTTACTTCGGCATCTCTCTGGTTTTGCCATCTTTCTGAGTTCATGTCTGGAGTCAGTTGGTGGGTGTGTAGATTTAATGGCATTTATTTTGGAAAATGTTTTCGACTAAATTTTTGTAGTAATGTAAATAATTCTCAAATTGGCAGCTGAAGCTACCACTGTGCTGCCATCAGCAGTTCCTCGAGGGTTTCCGTGCAGAGCAGTTTGTAACACCAATGGTCCAGACACTATTTCAGGTCGTGCATTCTCGTGTAAGGGGGGCGGGCAGGCCGTGGAGCCGGAGGCGCACCTCCAATGCCAGGAGAAGAACTCTAAGGGCGTCTCCTGCTGTGGAACTTACCATGGATACAGAGGACTTGGCGGCACATGATTACTGTCCTGTGAGCTTCTCCTGAGGAGATGCAAACAAACCATCCAATCACCCCCCCTCCCCCAGGCAGGGCACCAATGACAGAAGACAGGAAATCATTCTATCCAAGGCTGCGGTGGTGAGATGGAACTTAGTGGGCTTACTTACAGGAGCATGGGCAGGCTTGACCACTGAAGAAAGGCCTCTGCCTCTCCCACTCTCCCCCTCTGTCCCAGCAACTGTTAACTGCCTGTAAATCTTCTGATGGAACTGGGCCTCCCGAGGGCCACGCTACTCCATAAAGGAATGTAGTGGGCCCAATCCAGTGCAGTTCTCCCGCTGGTTACCACCGCTGCTGATTGTTCAAGAGAGCAAAGGCCGTGGCATGCCAGGAGGGCAGCGTTTCACAATCCTTGTAATCCTAGTACTCAGGTGGCCGAGTCACGAGGATCATAGCATTGAGACCAGTCTGGACTACATAGAAAGTCTCCATCTTAAAAACAATAATAAGTGTTGTTCTACTTTGGTATTTAGGAAAGATAATGAGAAATACAGGGTATTAGAATGCGGTTCTGTGCCTCAGAAGATATCTTTGCCCCCCCCCCGCCCTGTGTGTGTGTGTGTGTGTGTGTGTGTGTGTGTGTAGAAGGGACAGGCCATGCACAGGAGACAGAGGTAGACAGGCCATCATTTGAATGACACACATATACAGATGTCCATCCCTCTTTATTCTCTTCAAAGGGTCGGGCATTCAGTCTCCTCTCATGGGGTTGCTGGCTAAGAGGAAGTCAGACAGTGACAAATAAACTGAAATGGTAGGGAAGTATCTATTCGTAGTCCAGCTACTACCATGAGCCTTTTTGGTATCTTGCCTGATTTCACACACTTCCCGAACAGCTTGGTGGATGAAAAGATGTATGCAGAGAACTTGACTCACTTGTCACAGTCCAACAACCAGCAAGGGGCACTGCTGGAGTTGGAAAAATGGAGATAAAGGGAGAAGACAGGCAGCACCTCAAGGGGTGTGAGAATGAACAGTTAGGCTATCATTGAGTGACACATATTGCCAACTTGATTAGGTCATAGTTGTGGTAAATCCTTAATGTATGGTAATGAAGGCATACAATCTTTCAAAATATCCTGTAATATTTGATATTCCTCTTCCCCAGAAGCTACAACCATAAGTTCGTGAGTCTTTCCTCCCAATCAAATGCACAACTTCCCAGGTTGGGAGGACCGGCCTCTCTGGCTCTGCTGTCGCTCACGTCCCCAGCCCTGGCCACCTCCTGTTTTTCTCCATTGTCATCACTGGCTCCATGAACAGTTCAGCTACACAGGCCAGGGCCTCGGAGTCTTCCGTTACAGCAGAATTTCCCTTTCCAACCATGTTCAATCTTTATCCACCTAAACGTGTCTTCAATCTGCCTACCTTTCACCAGTCCCACCATCCTCCTGCGAGCTCCCTGGGCTTCTTGACTTCCAACCCCCATGCTGGAATCCTCTTCTCTTCTCTTCTCTTCTCTTCTCTTCTCTTCTCTTCTCTTCTCTTCTCTTCTCTTCTCTTCTCTTCTCTTCTCTTCTCTTCCCTTCCCTTCCCTTCCCTTCCCTTCCCTTCCCCCCCCCTCCCTCCCCTCCCCTCCCCTCCCCTCCCCTCCCCTCCCCTCCCCCCCCTCTCCCTCCCCTCCTCCTCCCCTCCCCTCCCCTCCTCCTCTCTTCTCTTCTCTTCTCTTCTCTTCTCTTCTCTTCTCTTCTCTTCTTTCTCTTCTCTTCTCAATAATCCACATTTCCTCTTATTTTACTCAGGGTTCTCCAGAGAAGCAGAATCACTTAGCTATCTAAATCATCTATAATTTTATATATTCATATATTATATCCATACATTACACAGATGTATACGAATATTAATACTCATGATAAAGAATTGGGTAACATGATTGTGGAGTCTGGGAAGTCCCACAATGTGCTGACTGGCAACTAAAGAGCCAGGAAAGTTGCTGGTGCAGTTTGAAGGCTTAAGATTCCGAAAGTGCATGGTACAGATTTCATTCTCAGTCTGCGACCTAAGATCCATGAGTATCAGTGGCAGAAGGTTGATGTTTTAGATAGTTAGACACAAAGCAAGTTCCACCTTCCTTGGCCTTTTGTTCTGCTCAGACCACGAGCGCACTGGGTGATGCTTGCCGCAACTGAGCAGCTCTCTGGTTTACTCGGTGTTGCTCAGGTTCACACTAGGGGCAGAAATCACCCGACCAAGGGCAGCTGTGGGATGAAGGGTTTCTTTTGGGTTACAGGCTCAAGGGGAAGCTCCACGATGGCGGGGGGGGTGGGGAATGATGGCCATGAGCAGAGAGTGGACATCACCTCCTGGTCAACATCAGGTGGACAATAGAAACAGGAGAGTGTGTCAAACACTGGCAAGGGGACACTGGCTGTAACACCCATAAGCCTGCCCTCAACAATACACTGCCTCCAGGAGGTGTTAATTCCCAAATCGCCATCAGCTGGGGAGACTAGCGTTCAGAATACCTAAGTTTATAGGGGATACCTGAATCAAACCACGACACTCAATTTACCAATTCAGTTGCTATCCCTTCTGGAAGTACCCTTGCAGTTACCCAGAAAACATGTTCAGACAGATATTTAGGCACTCCACAACCCTGTCAAGTTTGACTTATAAAACTATATATATATATATATATGTCTAATTATACTGAAACTAAATATGTATCCTTCACTGTACCTCAAAAACCTTTCAGGATTCTAGGAAAAGAGATTCCCATGTTCTTCAAATCTCAGAGACCATTTGTGATGTAACAGTTGTTAGAAAACTCATGAAGACCATTCAGTGACTAACATGCATAAATCTTCTATGACATTTTTCATATGTACAACTTGAGATTAACTACAGAGATGCTAAGAGAATTACAAAGCTTCAATGAAGTATAAGTAGATGGCATTTTCAGGCATTGTAAAATATATTAACATAATTCAAATAATTTTAAAAACAGTTATGGTTAAAATTAAGGAGCTATTTCTATTTTTCCTAACCTGGCTGTGAAGTATATATGTATTTTTTTTTTTTGCTATGGTCTGTAAAAGTGAAAACTGTGTTCAAATAGTTTAGCTGTGCGTATATCTAATTCTTCAAGATGAAATCAACATGTTGGTCTGCATTTCAAGGTAGTAAAGACACTGAGCAATTAGCCTGATCAATGGAAGTACCACAGCTGAAAACACTTCATAATAAAAGACAAATTGCACATGAAAGTGACTGATTAGTATGAAAAAAAGAGAGCTCTGTGTTAAAATAATGTGACTAGATCTGTAAATTATTTGTCAGATAATTGGCGTGCTAGCTTTTGGTCACAAAATCTTCGGAGAGAAGTCATTTTTATGAAGAAAGATTTATTTTGGTTGACAATTTCAAAGGCTGTGGTTAGCGTTAGCGTTCTCATTATTTCTGGGCCAGTGGTGAGGCAGACTGGCACAGAAGGAGGGTATGGCAAAGTGGAGCTGCCCACCTCAAGGCATCCACAGAGCAGCGCAGTAATAGGAAAGAATTAGGGTCAAGATATATGACTTATAGTCACACCCCCCCCCTTCATCCAAGTAGGCCCATCTGCCTCACTCAGTTGTATCACCTCCTAAAATCCTTTTCCAAGTTTTAATCATCCATGAATTAAACCCTTGATTAGGTCAGTATCCTTATGAGCTAATAATCTCTGGAGACACACACATACACACATATACACACACACAAAAGTGTGCTTTACTAATCTCCAGAGTATCCTCAATCCAACCAAATTGACAGGATCAATCAAGTTAAACTATGCTACTAGATCCTGGTAGTTTGCTATGTCAGCTCAAATTTATTATGAGCATAAACAAGCCTGTGACTCTTTTCCTAAGCAAGATTGAATGAGTCACTTTGTTAAGTACTTACACTTTTCACACCTCAATTCACACCTACATAGTACAGATCAAAGCTCTTTGTGTTGTCTTCTCCATGGCCTTGCTGTGCTCAGCACTCTGAACCAGCACAATGATAATTCAAGAGAACTAGCGCTACACAAATAAAGATCAAGATGTGTTCACTGAGCATTACGTATGAATACTGTTAGTACTGCTTTAAGTGAAAGAGAGGAAAAAAAGAACATAGACAGTCCAACTTTATCAAATCTGTTAGAGAACTAAAGAGAAAAGAAAAGGCAAAGGGAGAAGGTAGCATTTCAGTAGAGTGGGTGTGATGAGCTGAAAGCCTTAGCTCCATTGTAAATACCATATAGATAGTTACTCTTAAAATAACTTGGAAATGAACCGAACAGAATCATAACTATTAAATTGTGGTGCCTTATTTTTTGTTCTTGAATGACAAGGTACTGCTTAAGATATGCATAAGATGTCACTAGTAGTCATAACTCATACAACTTAAAATCTGAGAGTAATAGAAGTGAAGACCAAAGTTTACATTTTCTTTATATGTTATCTTGCAAGATTTGGAAGTTTTCTGTGTTAATGATTTAATAATAAGTTACATTTCATTATCCAATTTTCAAGTTTAAGTTTTAACCACTTCGTGGATGTAAATATCCCGAGATTCAAAAGCTAAAAGTAAGCTAGGCATGGTGGTCCATGCCTGTAATGTCAGCATGCATGAGGCTGAAGCAAGAGAATTGTGACTGAGTCTAAATTGGCATATATAGCAACAGTCTCTCTATCTCTTTCTGAGACTTTGTTTGCTAATATAAAGGTTGTTGCAGATTAATTTCATTTTTTTTTTTAATTTCTAAGATCAGAATGAGTTCACTGATCTTCAATAAACAATTCTGTCTCTTTGGTGTTTGCTGATTCATGAGGAAAACTAGTCCTGGGTAACAAAGCTCCAACAGAGTGAGAGAGGCAGATGCCTATACTAAAGATGTTGTGTGTGTGTGTGTGTGTGTGTGTGTGTGTGTGTGTGTGTGTAGTGATCAAGCTCCTCCATTCCCTGCTGCAGAGCTCTTGGAAGGTGGAGTCTTGCTCCAGGAAGTGTGTCATTGACCTTGAGGTTTATTAACCCAGCGCCAAGCCAGGTATTAAACTGCCTCCACACAGGCATGTGACAAGATGTAAGCCAGTTTCCTGCTTGCCCGATGCTTTCCCACCATGAGGAAATGTCCGGCCAAGCATGGTGGTGAACACCTTTAATCCCAGCTCTCAGGAGACAGAGGCAGGAGGATCACTGTGAACTTGTGTCCAGCCTGGGACTGCAGAGTGAGTTCCAGGTCAGCCTGGGCTACATGTCAGACTGTATCTCAAAAAAACAAAACAAAACAAAACAAAACAAAACAAAACAAAACAAAACAAAACAAAACAAAACAAAACAAAACAGAAAACTGGGCCTCTGCAGCAAGCCCTTTCTTCCCACGAGCTGCCTGGGTTGTGTTTCCTCCCAGCACTGGGACGGTGACGGCTGGAGGTGTGGAGTGGAGCGCTCACCTGAGAAGGAGTGTCCGCAAGGCGCATGATCTTTTCCTCACTTCCTGCAAGAGACTCCTTGCACTTTATTTCTCTCCTTCCTCTTCCCTCTTTTTGTCCTTCTTTTCCTTAGTATAGGCATCCCCCTCTCACGCTGTGGGATTGCCTTATCAGGGACAAGTTTTCCTCACCAATCACAAACACCAAAGAGACAGGATTCTTTATCACTTGCTTGCAAAGCATGAAAGAATTAGTTCAGTTCCCCAGGTCCCACATAAAGCCATGAACCACAAAGTGGCTCATGTATCTGGAGCTTGTTAGAGTAGCAAGAGGCCCTAGCATACCTATTCACTCTCTCTCTCTCTCTCTCTCTTTCTCTGAGTACAAATATTTAATAAACAAAATATTTTTGAAAGATGTTTTACTAAAACTTTGCTTTTCCTGGAAAAATAATCTTATTTTATGAAATTTAAATCCAAGTACTTGTTCCCCTCTTAGTGTGAATGTCCAGTTATGTTACATGGCTATATGTGTAAAGAAATCACATTTTTAAAATTACAAAGATAATTCAATTATAAAAGTGATTACAACAATAAACATAGAGAAATTCAAATCAATTCCTGCCTTATAATCTTCAATTTGTGTCTGAATGGGTGTATTTATTATTATTTTCTTTCAAAGATGATTTCTGCTTGATCTTATAGAAGATTCTGTCATATTCTCACCAAAATGTATTTTATATCATCAATATGATATCAATTTTTTAAATTCCATTTTCACAAAGTCTTTTTTTAATTTTATTTTTTATTGACAACTTCTTAAATTGTAGACAATATCCCATGTTATTTCCCTCCCTCCCCCACTTTCCCCTTTGAAACTTCACTCTCCATCATATCGCCTCCCCCTCTCAATCAGTCTCTCTTTTCAGTTTGATTACTGCCAGTATTTTAGACATAAAATACACATGTTAACTTTTATCTACTTAACTAATTATATTCATAAAACTGAGCTATTGGTAATACATATATTTGATAAGGAATATTCATGCAACTTTTTAATAGAATTAATGGAGTTAGTATACTGCAGGTACATGGACACCTATCAGAAACATACACGTACACCTATCAGAAACATACCTCAGCAGGTCTGTATACTGAGGCACTATTTTACAGGCATGGGTTAGTAGCTTTAGATGTAGCCCATGATATTTTTTAAACACCTTCCTATATTTTAGGAGTAGACAATATTTCATAAGAGATCAGTAGTACTGTTTGCTATGCAAAGTTTACCACAAAATATTTCAATTAGAAAAATATATTATTATCCATTTATCATAATTGTTTAGAAAATTTATTTAGAATTATTATCAAAAGTTTAAATATATTTTTACTATCAGTACTTAGCATTGTACTTATATGTAATGACTTTTGATGTGTCCATTTTTATTATTTTTGTGTAAATTAATCTCTATAGGTGATATTAAACAAAACAAGGGCTGAAGAGATTGCTTAGCACTTAAGGTGCTTGCCTGTGAAGCCCAAGGACCCAGGTTCAATTCCCCAGTACTCACATAAACCAGATGCACAAGGTGGCGCAGATGTCTGGAGTTCATTTACAGTGGCTAGAGGCCCTAGGGCTCCCATTTTCACTCTCTTCTCTCTCTCTCTCTCTCTCAAATAAATAATAATTTAAAAAATCAAAGTAGCTTTAGAAGAACAAGGCTTTTACTGGCTTATGAAAACTATCCAGGTAAACGTGGGTGTGTCTTTTCCTTCTCCCTTCCTTTGTCTATGGCAGCCTTCCTGTGCTAAGATGTCTGCTGGAGCTCCTGAGTCAGTCTCCAGTGATCTTTCAGACCAGAAGGCAGTTCCACTATTCCTTTGGTCCCCACAAGACTTCAGACTGAGTCCCATTGGTTTGGTTTGGTCTAGCCCAGTACAGTTCATCATCGCTGAGTGATTGTGCCTCCCCAGGAGGGAATGCCAAGGGTCCAGGGCTTCACCACATTTTTCAACAGCTGATCTGAAGGAGAGGGATGGCTTTGACACATGGGAATACATGCCATCTTGGCCAGGGGAAAATCACAGATGTCCACAACCTCACTTCACTCATGGACCAGTTTCCGAGTTTCTTCTGCGTTCCACGAAGACACAACACAAGGAGACATGGACACTGCAGACATGGAAGAGGACAAAGCTAACCCCTGCCCCGCGCCAGGATGAACGTAGAGATTTAGGTTGTAGAGATTCAGAGGAAGGTTCAACATTGTGAGAGAAGACTAGATGCAAACCCTCCGAAGGGGTCTGATGAGTGAAGTAGAAAGTACTGTCTTTTTAGGACTCTTAGTGAAGTCTTACATAACTTTGAGGTTTGGAATTTGTTGGTGAAATATGAGAGAGCCAGTTCTAGTAGCTTCCAGGAATCATTCTGGGGAGGAAAAACAGGTCAGGGTAGATGTGAGGCACACAAATGCCAGGCAGATTTGGATATTGTATGAAGTTGTCTCTTTTGACAGGCTCAGGATATGTGAGAAAGAGGCAACCTGGAAGGCAGCTAGTGTTATATGGAGACCACCACAGAAATTAGGATGTAAAATGGCAGAGACTGGGAAGGACAGAAGACTATGGGGAAGAGAAAAAAAATTAAATGATGGTGATAAATTTCAAAGGGAGGATCGATAGGACCATAAGGTGCTACTGGAAACAGAGAGGAAGAGGGAAGATGACTCTAAATTATCCAGCCAGAGGTCCAGGTAATGGAAGAATCATTAGAATGTGGTGACGGGAGCCATCATTTCATAGTATTTATAGCGCTTTCTCAGGAACACACGTCACCTGCTGCAGCAATTTGTATGCATGTCTTTCTTTAGGAGCTGTGTATAATTCATCCTTGTTTCCTCTGCAGCATGTTTGCTGTTTTGCATGTGAGTTATTCAATGCAAATGTGTTAGGTGAGGTTTATAGAGGGGAAAAAAACTCCTTAAGAGTCAGGTTAATTTGTGAACTTCTTACCAAGTCAAAAACTCATTTACCAGGCAAACGAGTGACAAAATAGCAATGGGTGTGACCTTGTCACAGAGTGCTACTTTGTCATCTGGAATCCTTTCCTGCTATGGATATTTTTTGTTGAAATACATCTTTCTTTGATATGAACTGCATGGCAAAAAAGTTAAAATAAAAAAGTTTATAAAAAGAGTCATCCATGTCCTATCACATATAACTTACATGCATATATAAGTATATATATGAATGCATGCATACATGTAACTACTTATATGAATATTTATATAAAGCTTTTTATTTATATAACAATAAATATATAACCATTTGCCCAAAGTTGCTTTCAAAGTTAGATTATCAAAACTAATCTTCTTCCGATGCCCCCTTATGATCTATTACATATTTCCTTTACTTTGATAATTTTTAGATTTCTGAGACTCTGACATCCCTAATTCCAATGTTCTGTTAGTTTTTCTTTTTTTTCCCCCCATCTGAAGTACAATGCTAGCACAGTGCCATAACAGATTCCCAAGAAGTAAGCGATTACATTTTCTTTGGTGTTTCTCAGTGTGGCTCCCAGACCACCACCACCACCATCAGTAGCATCAGTACCACCCCGAGGACACTGAAAGTTATGAATACAGACAGCACCCTGGACCTCCTGACCACGGGGACGCACCCCAGCAGTCCTCCAGATGACTCTCGCACACTGAAAGATGAGAAGCATTGATCAGTGGTGGCCCCTTAAACGCCCTCTTTGAATGTACGATTTTCAAATTGAACGTGCATCCTCTGAAGGCTTGTTAAGATCCTGATGCCTCTACGACTCTCATTCAGGACGTGTGTGACCTGTGAGTTTTCACTTTCAGCAAGTTTCTAAGTGCTTCTCCTGCTGGGAATCTGAGAAGTACATGGTTAGAAGCATTGCTCTGGTGTCAGGTCCCAAGAAGACACCTTTTGTGAAGCTCATCCCCCTGCACAAAGGTCTCTGAATAGTCTCGGAACTAGATTTTAAAAGGGCAGTAAAAAGCTGGTGTAATCCATTTATGTGGTGGTTTGAATGTGCAATGTCCCCGGAGCCTCGCATACTTGTGAGTAAGCCTCATATTTAGTCCCTAGCTGGTGAAGCCTTTGGGAGGTGGACCTTGCTGGGGAAGCATGTTATTTGGGGTGGGCCTTAAGGTTTATTAGTCCCACCTTACTTAGTGTTCACCAGCTAGCTCACTTGCACTGCTTCCCTCCTATGACCGAGAAGGGAAAATAAGAGCCTCCTTCCTGTTCATGACATGTTTATCCTGCCAGGATGGAACTTCCTGTTCATACCATGTTTACCCTGCCAGGATGGAACTTCCCCTGGAGACTGTAAGCTGAAATAAATCCTTTTTTCCTGTCGGCTAATTTTGGCTGAGTGTTTTTGTTTTGTTTTGTTTTTTGTGGTTTTTCAAGGTAGGGTCTCGCTCTAGCCCAGGCTGACCTGGAATTCACTATGTAGTCTCAGGATAGACTTGAACTCACAGTGATCCTCCTTCCTCTGCCTCCTGAGTGCTGGGATTAAAGGCGTGCGCCACCACGCCTGGCTTCTGAGTGTTTTATTGTAGCGAGAAAGTGACTGCTACAACACATGTAGGACACAAAGACTCTGTTGAATGGAATGTGCATTCCTGTGGAATATCCGAATCATTTATTGGGCAGTCCCAGTAAGATTAACCAGCCACTGCTGACTTGTTCTCCTGGCCTGTGAGCACTTGGTAAATTGGAAAGTTAAGGTCGAAGCAATAATGAGATAACAAGGCCCCAAACCCCCTTCTGAGTTTCCTAGTTAGTTTCATAAAACCCTTCAACAGCACAAAACTATAATCTGCTTCTGGGGACCAAGTTGTGTGTAGCAGGAGGTAACACCAAGGTGGATGTGCATTTTCTTCAGAGGAGACTAACTGGAAGCTACAACGAGCTGGGCAGTGAATGCCAGGAGTTCCGAGTCCCAATTACCAAGTCGCTTTCACTTGGCATCCTGCTGCATGGGGACAGAAATGGAAAAGGACAGGAAAGGAAAGGGATGCCATCTTCTGCCCGTGGCGCCCTTGCCCTGGAACATCAATGGCATCTTTCATTCAATTCAAACACACAAACTCTCCATTAAAAGTCAAAATTGCTGAGGTGGAAGATGGGACATTTAAGTTGGCAATGGGAAAAAGTCCAGTGTATTTGATGGAGGTCACACTCCTGACTTGGTTTTTCTTTCTTCATGTTTGGGATAGCTATGGTTTGGATATTAGCTGTCCCCAAAGGCCAACTTCTTGGGGGCTTTTGGGTGGCTGGCTTATGAGTGTTAAAGCTGGCTTTCCCTTGCCAGTGTTTGGCACACTCTCCTGCTGCTGTTTTCAACCTGATGTTGGTCAGGGGGTGATGTCCACCCTCTGCTCATGCCATCATTTTCCCTGCCATGGAGCTTCCCCTTGAGTCTGTAAGCCAAAATAAACCCTTTCCTCCCACAACCTACTCTTGGTCGGCTGCTTTCTGACAGCAACACAAAGATGGTTGCATCAATGCACAATGGAGAAAAAAGATTATTTAACTCCAGTCTGTCAATCAAATTAAGGAGCCACACAAGATATGCTCCAAACAACCTTCACGTCCTTCTAGTAGACTCCTTCAAGGGAAGCCCCAGCAGTTACTGAAACCCATGAGGACTTTCCCACCCAAACGGCCTGCTGCCCCTCTACTGTCACTGCTCTTAATACGGCTTTCTGCTGCTTCCCTACTTGTGTGCACCTTTCTTGACTTCTTTGAATAAGACCCTAAAACCCGGAAGCACCCAGACCAAGATCAATAGTAATAGCTTCTTATAGGAAAAGCTATCTTCAAATATAGCCAAAGTAAAGCACGGAATTGACCATAAAATAGTTTCAAAAGACATGTTAAAGTGAAGGCTGACATAAAATGTATGTTAAGGAAAATTCATAGCTAATAGATTGATCCCTTCCAAACATCAACTATATTGAGAGGAAAAAGAAGAAACATCTTTAAAGATTTTCTGGAAAATCAAACTCTTATGGGGCAATTATAAAGATTAAATGATTTATACTTTTTCTATCTATCTTTGTCTCTGACAATAAAAATGGAAGTTATGAAAAACTTTTGCTGTACCAATCAACAAATATAGATGGTGTATTGTTAAGGCTTGATCCTTTTAGCGCCATAACACATAAGTTCCCCACACAGAACAAACTCAGAACCTCTGGGGCAGGGGCACACCCCATCTTCTCAGCACTTGAGAGGCAGAAGCTGGAGGATCAAAAGTTCAAAAGCAGCCTTGGCTATGTAGGAAGACCCTCTCTCAGAACAAGTCAAACAAAAAGCAAATAAAATCCAGATGGGAGAGATTGCTCAGTGGCTGAAAGCACTTGGTGCACAAGCCTGGTGTCCAGGATGCAGACACTGGAACATAAGCAGAACGTGCGTCTGTTATCCCCAAGTCCCAAAACGGGGCAATGGGAGGTGGAGTCAGTGGGATCCTGATGCATGTGGGCCAAATAGTCTGGCATTTAGAGCAATAGACAGGGGACATCCTGTCTCAGACAAGTTGACAGGAAAGGACTGATGCCCCAAGGTTGTCTTTTGATCCTCACATGTGCACTGTGTCATACACACACCCTTACACACCACACACACACACACACACACACACACACACACCAAAAACAAGAAAGAAAGAAAGAAAGAAAGAAAGAAAGAAAGAAAGAAAGAAAAGAAAGAAAGAAAGAAAGAAAGAAAGAAAGAAAGAAAGAAAGAAAGAAAGAAAGAAAGAAAGAAACTCAACTGTTGCAGTTTGAGTATAAAATGTCCCCCACAGGCTCATGTGGGCCCCAGCTAGTAGTGTGTTTGGGAAGGTTTGGAACCTTTAGCCGGAAGAGCCTTTGACAGGAAGTGAGTCACTGCGGATGGGTCTTGACATTTGATAGGCTGGTCCCCCACTTCTTGTTCACCCTCTGCTTGCTGATTACTGGCACAGTGTCACCCGTCCTCCCTTGCTTCTGTCAGTATGCATCCCCAGCTGTGACTCCACTCTTGAAACTATAAGCTGAAAACAAATCCTTTCCACCTTAAATTGCTTCCAGTTAGGTATTTATTTATATCAATGAGAAATTACCTGATATTCTAACAAAATCAAATCAAACCAACCAAAACAGAAAGAATCAAACAAACAAACAAAAGCTCAATTTATTCTGAGGCCAGTGCCAACATTCCAGGAAAGGGTGATGCCTCTAAGCAGATAAAAAACAATCAAAGCAGCAGAGCCTGCATTCATCAAGTACTTCCTGTATCGTATGCATGGGTTAGGCCTATTGCAAGAAAAACGCAACCCCTCTCCCATGCTCAGTTCCCATGTCCTTTCTTGAAGCTAATGAAGACTGATGCTTCAGAAATGAAGACAGACTCAGAAGTATAGTGACAGCAGAAGTGCAAACTTTATTTTTATTGCAAGCAAAAGGCTCCCTTTGGGATTGGAGGGGCCCCAGAGCAGGGTGTCCATTTATGGGCTCAGGGACTGGGTTATATAGAGTTGGGTCTCCCTCACCCTCTCCTGCCATGCTCATGAGGGATCAGAGCTCAGTTCACCCTATTAGCCCCCTGCTCTCCAAGACTCTAAAACTACTAGCCTTTTAAACTTTTTTTTTTTTCCCTTTCTTTCCCAGCTTCTGTTTCTATAGTTTTCTGAACCCATCCTATGGTTACTTGTATAAAATGTTTTTATTTTTATATTTTTATTTCTTATTTGCAAGGAAAGGGAAAGAGAGTGAGAGAGACCACATGCTAGGACTCATGCCACTACAAACTCCAGATGCAGGCGCCTCTTTGTGCATTTGCTTTATTGTGGGTACTGGAAATCTAACACAGACCTTCAGGTTTTGCAAGCAAGACCTTTAATTGCAGAGCCAACTCTCTAGCCCCTGGTAAATTATATAGATCATTTGAATTCTTAACTGTCTGCATCCCTGTTTCCCCATGTCAGCAATCCCCTAGATCTGTTCCCTACACGCCTACGCCCCTTAAACTCCCCTGGGGCTCTTTCTTCATAACCGTGATAGTTACTGTAATAATGGCTCCATTTCATAGAAAAGGAGACTGGCATAGAGAAGTTGTGTATACGCACCCTTAAACTCAGATTCTAGACATGCAGATTTAAAGGCTTGTTTTCCTTCCTTACACTGGAGTGAGGGGCATGTTTAGATTTATTACATGTCCCATGCTGAACGCGGTTTTTTCAGTGGCCGGTCTCTTTGATGCTTTAAGAATCTGATACCAATGTTGCCTTGATCTGGGCAAGTCAGGAGGAGAGGCAGCCGTAATATTCAATTGTCTGTAACCAATGTGCTAGGAGTCACCGTCTTTCATCCAGATGGTACAGTGGCATTTTAAAAATGACATCTATTACCACATTAGAAGCAGCCCTTAACAGTCCCTTATAGAATGTTTGTCTCAATTGTGGCTATTTAATGTCATTACACCAGATTTCAAAGCACTCTTATGGTAAACAGATGCAGTGAATCAGATGGAGGTGGGCTCCCGTACAAGTTCTCAAAACCAGTAGTTGGTTCTTGCTCTCTCTTGGAACTTTTCATTTTCGAAAGTTAAAAAAAAAACTATTTTATTTTATTTTTTTGTTTATTTGAGAGAAACAGGCAGAGAAAATGGGTGCACAGGGGCCTTCAGCCACTGCAAATGAACTCCAGATATATGCGCCACTATGTGCATCAGCCTTAGGTGGATATGAGGGAATTGAACCTGGGTCCTTAGGCTTCTCAGGCAAGTGCCTTAACTGCTAAGCCATCTCCCCAGCTCCAATTTTCCAAAGATTTAGGAATTATAATTTTTACTTTATAAAAAAGGCTTTTGAGCTGGAGAGGGTGCTTAGCAGTTAAGGCTCTTGCCTCCAAAGCCTAAGGACCCAGTTCAATTCCCCAGTACCCATGTAAGCCAGATGCCCAAGGTGGTGAATGCCTCTGGGATTTGTTAGCAGTGGCTAGAGTCCCTGAGGCCCTGGTGTACCCATTCTCTCTCTCTCCCTCCCTCCTTCTCTCATAAATAAATAATTTTTTTTTTAAAAAAAGGCTTTTGGGCTCAGCAGTTAAAGGCATTTGCTTGCAAAGCCTGAAAGCTTGGGTTCAGTTCCCCAATACCCATGTAAAGACAGGTGCATGGATTGATCTGGAGTTTGTTTGCAATGGTAGGAGACTCTGGCATGCCCATTCTCTGTCTCTCACTCTCTCCCTTACTCTCTCTATTTGCAAATAAATAAAAATATTTTATTAAAGTTTAAACAAAAGGTTTTCACAAATTCTATTACCAAGACAAGTAAAATTTTAATATTAATGAGATTAAAGAAAACATAAATCCATTTGATCCTCCCACACATGCAAAGGGATGCTAATATTTCTCAGGTCAAACCTCTGTCAAGTTCTGATTCAGGGTGAGTTTAAATAGCCGATTTGTAAAGCCACAAATGAAAAGGTCCGACTGGAGATGCTGCCAGGCCCCTGGTCAGCAGTACCAGTGGGTTCCACCCAAAGTGAAGCAAACCACAGGAGACAGTGGTGTGTGTCTTGGAGCAGGCACCAGGCACTTAGAAAGAGCTGAAGATGATCCTGCCGCACACTGTGGTTACCGTTGTGGTTTCTAGCTATTTGCTACCACTGTTCATATAGGCACAAGGGACAGTAATAATGATGTGTAAACAAAATAAAAATAATTAGCAATATCTTTTATTGTTCTACTTTAGCATTATTAAAACAGCACACCATTCCTTTGGAAGTAGAAGGTAAATGCTGCTAAACAGAAATTAAGTACTAATATGCTACATATTATTACCTCTGCACCTTGTCTGGATTATCAATGTGCTACATATTATTACCTCTGCACCTTGTCTGGATTATCAATGTGCTACATATTATTATCTCTGCACCTTGTCTGGATTATAAATATGCTACATATTATTACCTCTGCACCTTGACTGGATTATCAATATGCTACATATTATTACCTCTGCACCTTGTCTGGATTATCAATGTGCTACATATTATTATCTCTGCACCGTGTCTGGATTATAAATATGCTACATATTATTACCTCTGCACCTTGACTGGATTATCAATATGCTGGATTATTATTACCTCTGCACCTTGTCTGGATAACCAATACCTTGTCTGGATTATATTATTACCTCTGCACCTTGTCTGGATTATAACCAATATGATTATAGCATATTATTACCTCTGCACCATGTCTGGATTATCAATATGCTACATATTATTACCTCTGCACCTTGTCTGGATTATCAATGTGCTACATATTATTATCTCTGCACTGTGTCTGGATTATCAATATGCTACATATTATTACCTCTGCACCATGTCTGGATTATCAATATGCTACATATTATTACCTCTGCACCATGTCTGGATTATCAATATGCTACATATTATTACCTCTGCACCTTGTCTGGATTATCAATATGCTACACCTCTGCATTATTACCTCTGCACCTTGTCTGGATTATCAATATGCTACATATTATTACCTCTGCACCTTGTCTGGATTATTGTCAATATGCACCATGTCTGGATTATTATTACCTCTGCACCTTGTCTGGATTATCAATATGCTACATATTATTACCTCTGCACCATTGTCTTACCTTGCACCTTGTCTCAATATGCTACATATTATTACCTCTGCACCTTGTCTGGATTATCAATATGCTACATATTATTACCTCTGCACCTTGTCTGGATTATCAATATGCTACATATTATTACCTCTGCACCTTGTCTGGATTATCAATATGCTACATATTATTACCTCTGCACCTTGTCTGGATTATCAATATGCTACATATTATTACCTCTGCACCATGTCTGGATTATCAATATGCTACATATTATTACCTCTGCACCTTGTCTGGATTGCTATTTGCATCCCTGCCATAGGCCAGCCAGGTATTCAAGAAGATTAAGCAACTCGAGAGCCGTGGCAAGCACTCCCAGAACATTGATGCTTCTCAACGCTGGAAGCAGAATTCCAACCACCCTGGCTTTTCACAGG
The DNA here is from genome assembly GCA_036365145.1 of Orientallactaga sibirica. Taxonomy (NCBI): domain Eukaryota; kingdom Metazoa; phylum Chordata; class Mammalia; order Rodentia; family Dipodidae; genus Orientallactaga; species Orientallactaga sibirica. Next base: position 18,647,684 of record JAEOAD010000037.1, read on the forward strand.
CAGGCGTTCAGCGTTGTCCATGTACGTCCAGTTCTACACAGGAAGCCAGGCAGCATGGTTGCTGGGAAGTCAATGCAGGCAAACCACTTGGGTCACTACTAAGTGGCTTTTTAGAAGAGGTATTTCAGGAAGCACAGGCCAAATTCTAAATATTGACAAATATTGACTCCAGTTTTATTTATTTATTTATTTTGGTTTTTTGAGGTAGAGACTTACTCTAGCCTAGGCTGACCTGGAATTCACTCTGTAGTCTTAGGGTGGCCTCGAACTCACAACGATCCTCCTACCTCTGCCTCCCCAGTGCTGGGATTAAAGGCGTGTGCCACCATGCCCTGCCTGGACTCCAGTTTTAGTGTCAAAAACATGTCACCAATTCAGCAAGAGAAACATGGATACACAAAAATAAGAATAACAACCTTAAATATTTGTTGTATTTGGGACCAAAGGAATTTATCATACTATTATTACTAGTTAGGTGTTTTTGAATTATTTGTTTATTTATTTATTTGAGACAGAATATCTTTATACAGTCCACACTGGCCTTGAAATCGTGGCAGTCTTCCTACCCCAGCCTCCAAGGGCTGAGATTAAAAGTGTGAGGAGCATACCCAACATGTTTTTAAAATTTTAATGCTAAAGTTCATTTTAAAAAATGATAATATAACAATATATATATAATATATAATAACATAACAATAATATTAAATGATATTTTCAACTTTATACATGACTGGGCATGTGCATATGTATTTTGCTGAGATACCATCAACATAATGCCAAAAGCTTTCCTAGCACTTGAGTTGTTTGCATTGCACATTGCTTGGAGGAATATTTTGGGATTCTTTCTAATACTGTGGTATTTGAATAGCATGGAGGTTTGCTAAGATTTCATTATGGTGATAAAAAGAAAAACCTACCTTTGTGGCACTTCCCTCTATACATGAGCAACGGAGTCTTTGCTTAGAGTGGTCAAATCAATCCCTCAAGCTGTCAGCACTTAGGAAAAGCAAGGTTTGGGCACTGAGAACATGGAGTTACCTCAGACAGCAGCTAAGCAGAAGAGCTAACACGAGGCACACATTTGAAAGAATCTACGAGAGATGAAGAGTTTGAGAGGCCTTTGCAAACCAGGAAAAGGTACTGAGACCTCAGTTCCACTTGGCATGACCTCTGCTTTTAATCTTATCTGGCAATAATTCTCTTCAAAGCCTGCAGCCATCTTTTTTTTTTTTTTTTTGGGGGCATCACCTGTCTCATCCAAACCAAGCTCATGGACATAGAATTTCAAGTCTTAACAAAGGTCTTGGTTCCTAACCTGGGCCAGTGAGAAGGCAGCTAACCGTGTGCCTAGGACACCATCTCTTCAGTTGTGGGGGCACAGGTGCCACCCCTCTGTTTCTTATCTACATGGAGTTGCTCACTGAACGTCTTCCATAGACCGTGGATTTCTAGTTCTGATGACCTCAGTTGGGGGTCCCTTCCCTATTGACGTGGACTTTTGGGAGCACTGCACACTTTGCATCTGAACAAGCCACATGCTCCCCACAGCACTATGGTTAGTCATGTGTGCTCACCCGTTAAGTTTTAGGTGAGAGCTAGGTGGGGTATTTCAATGTGACTGTGTGTCCCCGTCGGCTGAGGTATCTTTGAGCCAAAGTTAAACTTCCTACTTGTCTCCAGCAGCCTGCTGGCGGGGAGCTTGGCCTTTTGTGCTGCTTGTTCTTTCCTTTTTTTTCGAGTAGGGTCTCTCTGTAGTCCAAGCTGACCTGGAATTCACTGTGTATCTCGGGGTGGCCTCGAACTCACAGAGATCCACCTACCTCTGCCTCTCAAGTGTTGGGATTAAAGGCGTGCGCCACCTCGCCCGAGCTTGCTCATTCTTGCTTGCTGCAGTTGTGTCTCTGTCCTGTGGATCTATGAAGCGAGCCGGCTTGTTCTGCCACGATGGCACTTCCCTCTGGATTCTGTAAGCCTGAAATCAACCTTTCCTTCCATAAGCTACCTCTGGTCAGGTATCTGCCCAGAAACAACAAAGTGACTGCAACCCAGGGAATAGAACTCGGGATATTAGCATTTCTTGGACTTTCTACTTGCTCGACAAAGCACTCTTACCTGCTGCACCATCTTCTCCGCCGCTATAGACCATCGTGGATAGAGAAAACCAGTTTTGTTTTTAAAGGGATAGCTGTTGTGTCTGTAATTTATTAGAAGTTTAAGCATAGACAGCGGGATGATGAACGAGTGTGCTAACTTCTGTCTGCAGTTGAAAACAGTGCTGTGTTTAAGCAGAAGAGGCTGCAAAGGTTGGCTCTCCAGCGGCACCCTACACGGACATACACGTCAGAATGGGCAGCCTGTGAGCCTCCTGCCCTGGAAGCTGTCACGTGGCTTCGTCTTCCTCTCAGTCCCTGATGATTTGGTTCCCACGTCGGTCCTCTAAAGCCACTTTTGCTCTTGTTTTGTGAAGGTAAACAAGGAGTTAAGGCAATCTTGCTACTCAGGAATAAAGAGGGGAAAAATCCGTCCATGTTCTTGGAATTTGGCCATTGAACCTGAAGGCCATGTGAATTTGACTTCCTTCAGGGCATCCTGAAGGAACCGTGGTCGTTGCTCATGGAGCATACCCCAGGCAGGGTCTTCCTTGTGACATTCTGCACAATGCTGAGGTATATGGAGTAAGGCCTTTAATATATCTGTTGGGTGCTCCCATATTTACTACCTTTGTGGACCTCAGGTGACAATTTACCTGGCCTTATTCATTGGCTTTGTTATTTAAATTTAGCAACCACATTAGAGTATCCACATAGTTTCTCCTTGCCTCTAAGTAAGTAATTCTTGTGGCTGTAAAGACACTCATGTCTCAAATTAACATGTGACCCAAGACACACATGATCTTGGCATGGATACTCCAGGTTTGATGAATTCAGAGAAGTGAATCAGCGTCACCGATTGGTCAAGCCTCGGCAAAGCGCAGGAGTGACCTCGGCGCTTGGTTTCACGTTCGAGCCAGCGTCATGCTGGTCATCCCGACAGTGACCCTGGCAGATGCATCCCTGGAAAACTTACAGTCGGGAAGACTCAAATCTCAGGAAAATGGACAGCCAGATTCTGACCTCACTTTGATTTTTCTCCTAAACTATAACCTCGGGGGGGGGGGAGGGGAAGAAAAGCGAGACAAAACAATTCCCGTGTATCCGTATTTCTTGTAGAGTAGCAGAATATAAGAATTTCATGGATTTGAAAGAAAAAAAACCTCTTAAATACTGAATTGAATATGATTTAGTTCATGATTGACAATATTTTGGTTTCTTTTACATGTATTTGTTACATTAACTAAACATCCCTACATTTATGCATAAGCTCAAAAGCCCAATTGCTATATTCTAGAAAGTATTACAGTCATTCATACATAATAATCTCTCTTTCAGGTTCTGCTGTGCCATAATACCTTAGACTAGGCAATTTATAAACAGCAGAAGTTTATTTACTGAGGGTCTTAGAGGCTAAGGGTTTGTGTCTGGAGAGGATCAATCTTAGTGCTTCCAGAATGGCGCCTCCTTGCTGCATGCTCCCAGGGTTCTAGTTCTCTCCAGGCTCTTTGGAAGGCCCCGTCCACTCACGAGTGTGGAGCCTTTGTGTACAAATCTCCCAGCAAGCCCCACCTCTTATTGTTGTTGCTGCTGCTGCTCCTGCTGTCATGGGTATACGTTTCAAAGTGAATTTTGGAGCACATTCAAATTATAGCCCAATGTTAACTTTTTTTTTCTGCAGAATAATTCAGTATCCAGTGGTTTCTGTGTGCCATGGCAGGTATGGAGAGGACAAGGAGGCTAACTTAGCATGACCAGAGTGAGTCTCCACACCGCCCCTGAGAAGAACAGGGAAATTCCATTCATAGCAATGGGGACACGCTGATAGAATCTGAGATTGAATTCCTGACACAGGGACTAATCAATATACAATGATGTCGACAGGAATGCCCATCAAATAAAAAGGAATGTGTGAAATGTCTGAAGTGAAAAATTCAATGTGTGACTTGTTTGAATTCTGTAGGTAATAGGTGGAAGATATTCCAATTGATTTCAACCAACCATGATAGACCATGAAATAGGGAAAGAGTTAGGCCAACAAGGTTAAACAGATCACCTGCGCCTTACCTTCCTGTTAGGATTACTGGAGAATGTTGTCCATGCTTATAGTGTCCACAGAGGCTGTTTGTATCAGAAAATTAAAGAGTTTTAAGAAAAAGATAAAATTTATTAAAATGTAATTCTTAGTACTAACTGAAGAAAATAGGCATAAGAGGGAAACCTGACAACAAATGCGTGGGTAGACGTGGGGCACCCTCCAGGATGCAGTTTTTACTGAAGCACAGACACCTTTCTGGAACTGTAAACATGAAACCCGATGTCTTTTTCAAACCATTCTAAATGATCCGTGGTTAATTTCAAATAATCTTTGAAGATTAGGAATTTTAAACAAATTTTAGCTTACGTATCGAAGATAAATCCATGGTGTTTTCTTCAAGTTTTTGTTGTTGTTGTTATTTTGTTTTGGTTTTGGGACAGGGGCTCACTTTGTGGCCCAGGCCAGCCTAACACTTTCATTTCGACTACCCAAGTGCTGGGGTGCATGTGCCACCATTCCAGGCATGTTTTCTATTTAAAATGTTTAGTATAAAGCTGGAGAGATGGCTTAGCAGTTTGCCTGCAAAGCCAAAGGACCCAGGTTCGATTCCCTAGAACCCACATTAGCCAGATGTACAAGGGGGTGCACATGTCTGGAGTTCGTTTGCAGTGGCTAGAGGCCCTGGAGTACCCATTCTCTCTCTCTCTCTCTTTCTCTGTCAAATAAATAAATAAATAAATAAATAAATAAATAAATAAATAAATAAATAAAAAAAAACAAAATATAAAAATAAAATGGTTAGTACTCACCACTGCACGTATACTGACTTCACAGAATCCTTTCAGTCAAAACTGAAGCAGACGCCCACACCCCAAGTACTCACAGTGAGCGCCATCAGCCACTTGTAAGAACCCTCCAGTCACCTTTGGGGAAAAAAAATCTTTTTAATGTCCTGCCCTTAAATATAAAAAGTAAAATTCCTGAGTGACGAAAAGTTCAGACTCTTAGAATCAGTATTTCAGCTATGGTCATGGAGCCGCTCAAACCCTCCTTCCTTCCTTCTCAGTGGGGTAGGTGAGATGTTTGCTAGGCTTGGGTGGGAGACAACTGGGGAGATGAAGCACAGCCTGTAGTGTTGGATTGAGGACTGATTTCCGACAACTAACTGGTTGGATCTAGGCACAAAGGGTTGCCCCAGAGTTAGATAGTGTTCAGAGTACAAATGCACTTTCAATTCAATGCTATTTTGGTAATGCTTTTTGAATTCTTCATAAAATGAAATAAGTCACAAAATGATATAATTTATAAAATCAATTAATATATCTGAGAAAACATTTAGCAGAAGGAAATCTATACTTAGCACTATAAAGAAAATTCAGCTTTTAAGATGTACAGAAGGCCATTTTCTCAAAAACTAGTTTCAGATAAGCTAATTTTAGTTATTCAACACATTTAGTTAATTTCAATTATAATCTAGTCCTCAGGAATGTTGTAATTAATATACAACTTTTGTTTTAATACTTGACGTTTTGTTAAAGGCCAAAACGTCAAGAATTTTATTATAGATATAAATCTTAGAAAAATATTTATCTAACTAATGCCAATAACGGATACACATGTTGCTGTCCATAATCAGCTCCGGGCCTGTGTGGGCTTGAAAGACTTTGTGCAGTTGAATCACTAACGGTGAACACGGAACTACCAAACCCCAGGCTGGGGTCGATCTGCCTGAACAGACAAGTGACGCGCAACGAAGTGAAATCCTACACGGTTGCTAGTTACAGATCTCAATTTGCTGCTGTTCTAAGTGATATTAACTACTACTGAAAAGGAATGTTTTTCTGACAGTTCTAGTGTGAAAATGAGAAGAAGGTCGAAGCAGGGAACTTTGATAAGAATAATTATGTAGTTTACAGAGGAGACATCTGCAAAATGTCACCGCTTCAGGGTCCTGATTGCACAAGATGGACTCACACTCCTGTCCTTTCTTACTTTATGATGTCATGCAATCCCTTGACTCATTCCTTGGGAATTCATTTGTAAAATAGTCACATATTTTCCCTCAAGCCATCCAGAGGAACCACAGAAAATAAAACAATGATTTTATGTCATTGCTTTGCTAATGCCCTGAGCTATTCAGCCCACCCACATTCTATCAAGATGCCATTATGGAAAGAATGAGCTCTTTGTAAAACAAAGCAGTATAATTTCATGAATGTAGTATTGTTTGTGCCTGTAATCGTTATAAAAATATCTACTCAAGTAGCTTACAACTGTCTCATAATTCACAGTGTTCATCTAATTCTGCATTAGATCATTTGAACATAAAAGTGTCCAAAGAAGTTATTTTGAAAATTGAAATTCACGGTCTCCTTAAGAACTCTATCTCACACAACCTTTAATTCCATGACCCAAAGTGAGGCGGTGCAGTGAGATCACAGCACATGGACACATGGGTTACTTACCGCCTTCCTAATTATTAAGAGGGACAACGTTTATGACACCACAAACCAAATACCAACAATGAATAGAAACATGGAAAATTGTACTGTTTTGGTCTACCTTAGTTTGATTTTCTTCCCATTTCAATACTTTTTATGATAAAAGTTTAATATATTCTCTCTTAATTTGATTTATCTAGGCAATTCTGTTTACTGGGAACAGGTTGGCATGCTGACTAAATAAACAGATTTTGAAAAAAAAATACAGCTTGTGTTCACGTTTTGCCTCAGTGTGATTGACCTGTCCAGGCAGTGCTTCTCAAACTTCCCAGGCCCTCAGAGTGAGTTGGAAGGGTTGCTAGAGTAGCGACTGCTGGGCCTCATTCACAGAGAGTCTGACGCGAATTGTCCGCATGGTTAATGTTTCCAGGTGGCACGTGCTGTTTGAAGACAGCAAGGTGAGGTGAGGTGAGGCTAGCATCGGTCTCCACGGCGCTCCATCCCTCACATGTACACATGGTGATGGTAGCTCCTGCTCGGTAAGTGATTAGTTCCCAAGCAGTTGTTATTGGGGAGAAACAAACTACAATGATCCTCATCAGTGTTAATGGTAAATTATTGAACAAACTATGATTGTTAGTACAAATTAGTTGTACTGTTTAAGAAAACTTCATACACGATAACTTACATCTTTATTATAGATATATAACCGATTCTTCATTAACACAAAATGGTCCTTTATGTGGGACTGTGAGAATCTTCATCTCTTCCATGCTCAAGTATGACAGACACTGTTAATTACTGCTTGATTTTTTTTTAATTCTTCTTTTTCTTTGATTCTCATTTCATCCAGATGTTAAAGTGCTCACTTTTCTAAGAGTGTCCCATGCTTTATGGAGAAAGGCTTACTCCTTTCTCTGTTCGTCTCTGCCCCTCGTGATGGTGTTCATCTTTTATCACACGATGCAATTCTGAAAGTCAATGAGAAATGTGGGCCAAAATTCCTTCGTTTACATCGAAAGATATTGAGAAAGACTTACCTTCTTTTCAGGTGTTGGTATGTTGCCCAGGACTGCTAAAGTCAGATCACTACTATATGGTGAGTGGCCTGAGAATAGCCTGAGGATGAGGGAACAGAAAGACGAAAAGAAATCCAGACCTTTGGTGATGCCATTGAGTCATTTAGCTGTCCCTGCAGTTACCTTTGTGGTATCTATCGCACACAATGGTACATTTTCTTGCTATATGAACCATTTTCAACCCTGCTTTTAGTTCCTTGCTATTAAATATATCTTAACTGATAAACCAATTTTAAAAACAAATTACCCTTAAAATTAATTAAAATGATCAGAGTAGTGCTATGCCTGGGGTCTCATTTAGCTGCAGCATTAATGGACAATGTGTCCCAGCAAATTATTTAACTTCTCTTGGCTTCCATACCCTCATTTGTATAATGATGCTGTTGAGCTGAATCTCTGTAAAGTTAGTCCAAGTTTTAAATACTGGGACTATTTGATTGTATGCCATGTGAAACATATTGATGTCCTATCCTTTAAAAGATGGGGTCACATGTGCCTAATCTAACAACTATATAATGTAATGGCACGTATATAAAATAAGGACCATATATTATATTGATAATACTTTAATATCACACTCATTGTATACTTTGATTTATTTAGAATGAAACTCATTCATAGTACAGTTATTTAAAAATCACAGCTCAGTAAAATGATGTAACAAAAATAACACATTTCTTTAATATTTTAATATTAAAGATATAATAATTTTAATATTAAAAATAATATTTTTTAAAAAAAATCACATGGCACATTTAAATACATAGAGATGGACTTTACTATATAAGATGAAATGTTATATTTTAAAAGGAATTAAGAAATTAGAGTTGGGTTACTTCTGTACCTCTCATCTTTATGTGGCCACATAAATTCTTAGATTTAAGGTAGGGATATATTTCATAAGTTGTGTAATGATGTTTTAGAAAATATGTAACAGAAAAATTTGTATTTTTGTCTCATGTCCTCTCATAGCAAAAACACCAATGAATAAAACAACAGAATAAATAAACAAAGGCAAAGCATGCCTTGCCTTAAAATTAAAAGTATGCAAAGGACTAGGGATGTAGTTAAATGACGAAGCCTTTGCCTCCCATGTACAAGGCCCTTACTAACACGCACCCCCACACACTCTAGGAAATTTATGAACTTCTTTTGGGTAAATATTAATCTATTTGACATAGCCTTCTCTCTCTCTTCTTAGTTCTAACATTGAATTCTGGGGAAGATCCGCGGTCACAGGCACTGAATCCCAGTGTTTCTACGAACTAACAAGGGCTCCTTTGCCCTTGTGCCATTTCTCTCCATAGGCCCATTGCTGACCTGTCTGTGGTTACCATTCATCTGGCCCTTGAAATTCCTTCGAGTCTTCTTTTGCCTAAAGTTTTCTCTGGTTCCTACACCCGCAAACTTCTCAGCCAATTCCTTATCCCTGAAGGGGAAGAAAGGAAGACCAGTCAGCTCCCTGCTGCCCTGGTGTACAGCTCAGGGGAGCGGCTGTCCTACGTCATCTCTCTCTGTCCTGATGTTTCATCTCAACATCTGGGTTTGTGTTTGCCTTCCCCTCTGCTGTCGTGCATGGTAAGGAACATTTACAAGCTATCCTTCGCAAAGTTCCCATCAGTTTCACTCTACCAAGGCCAGTATGAGGTTGCCGTGGAGCCTTTGTGTGAGCACCACCACGATCTACAGCCTCACAGGCAAAGAAATTCAGACCAGCTGCCTGGTGGCCACAGGGAAACTCTTTGTCTAACATTCTGTCCTGGGCTTGAGTGGAGGGAGGCAGCAGAGCTCTGGGCCCCCAGTGTCAGATCCCTAGCCAGGCCCTTCACAGCTGCCTGAATGTTCACATCCTTTCAAATTAGAACACCATCCTTACATCATCAAACGTTAGTGTTAGCCATTTTGGCCTGAACTTTGTATGAGTCTAATCTTGATGTGCAAAGCTCTGTGTTTGGACAAAAAGTCTTAATGAGCTTGATCTTTGATATTCAAAGTCACTGCTTCTGGGCTGGAGAGATTGCTTAACGGTTAAGGCACTTGCCTGCAAAGCCAAAGGACCCAGGTTCAACCCCTTAGGACCCACGTAAGCCAAATGCATAAGGCGGCAAAGTCACTGCTTCTGCTCCAAGTTCAAAACATAAGAAACCAGATAACAAGAACACTACCCAAGACAAACACAGCAGTGATTTTTCAGAAGCTCATTTTGCCAGACTCAGTAAACCAAGCTACCTGATTATTGCTCCCCTTAAATAGCATGTGTGTATCCATGCTCACTTTCTTTAAAAACAACAACAACAAAAAAAACTATCTATTTATTTTAGAGAGAGAGAAAGGCAGATAGGCAGAGAAAACAGGCACACCAGGGTCTCCAGGCACTGCAAATTAACTCCAGATGCATGAGCTACCTTGTGCATCTGGCTTTACGTGGGTCCGGTGGAGTTAAACCTGGGCCCTTAGGCTTTGCAGGCAAGCACCTTGACTGCTGAGCCATTTCTCCAGCCCCCATCCTCTCTTTCTTTAGAGACATATTAGCATAAACTCTATCCTTCCATGTCTCCCTTCCTCTGCCTCCATCTCTGTGCCTGCCTTTGCTGTGTCTGACGCACCACAGCTCAGCCACTCTGCTCACTCTCATAACTTATTATAGTGTTTTCTTTCCTTTCTCTTTGATAGTTGCAGAAATCCACTGACTGGAGTCTAAATTTTCCTCTGTATCATAGTTCACTCCACATAGAAACTGTCCATTCATTCGTTCATGCATTCATTCATTTAAGAAGCATTTACTGATTTTCTTCAGGGTGCTGGGTGCTGGCTTAGACAGTGGTGATCTCATAGTGTTGAAGGTCCTTAGGACCTTGCAGTCATGTAGAAAGAATGAATGAAAGCTGAAAGAGGAAGAGAGTGTGGCTAGAGCTTTGATGGCGGAAGTGTCGGAAGCCTTGTGTGAACACAGCAGGACCATGTCATCTCCTCAGGGACACCAGCAAAGTCTTCAATAGGCAGTAGTTTTAAGCATAATCACTAAAAGGTGGAGAGGATATAGCAGAAAGAATATTCTTGGCTGGAGAAGTTGTGAAAAGGACCAGAAAATATGAGGAATGGATAATAAAATTTCATTTGGTTGGCACCTAGAACTTCTGTGTCAAGGTGGGCTGGGTGGGCAGAACCAGTTTGCAGAGACAGCTGAGAGAAGGACATCAGGGTCCATGTTAAGAAGCTGGGGCCATGTAAAGGCCTTTGATAGTGGTGGGTAGGCGTGGGTTTAGCAGTAGACTCTTGTGATGGCTGGTCTTTCTCTTGACTGGGCTGATATTAACATTTTACTGTGTTTTTGGGTGCTGTTTTGTAGGATATCATTGAGGGACTAATGCATACTCCACAGGGAGTCAACATGATGGAGCACGCCTGTAATCAAAATATTCAGGAAGCCGAGGCAGGAGGATCAGGAATTGGGGCCCGTGCATACTTACTAGATTCTATCTCAAAACAAACAGCAATGGCTGCAAAAGCCCAGAAAAGCCTTCTTACTCGTCTGCATATTATTTTCACAACTGTCTCTCAATCTATAAAACAGCTGAAAGATTCTATCTATAATTACATTTAATATGTTGTAATAAATTCTAGAAAATGATTTTAACTAAGCTTGTTCTTTTAACATTCAAAGAGCAAACTTTTAGAGTTTGCTAAAAAAATAACTTCCTTTGATATTAAAGCATCACTTACAGTACTCACGTAGGACCCAATATGTATAAGGGGCAGTACACTAGTTACTTTAAATATATCTGACAGAAACAACTTAAGGAAGGAAAGGTTTATCTTGACAACAGTTGGAGGGATAATCTGTCACGTTGGGGCAGGCACGGTGAAGGGCGTTCCGGCTCCTGCTCACGTCCATCCACAGTCAGGAAGCAGAAATGAAGGCTGACGCTCAGCTCACTCCCTCTGTTTTTAGGTCCAGGACACCCAGCCCAGGGGATGATGCTGCCCACTTTTAGTGCGTGTCTTCCCACTCCAGTTAACCCAATCTAAACACTGTCTCACAGGCTTGTTTCCACTTGGATTCTAAATCCCCTCAAGTTAACAAGATTAGCCTTCACTGTCAGTGATATGGTAGCGTTAGAAATCAGGCCTTTCACATATCTCGAAGAGTTCTTTCAGTCACATAAAACCAACCCAACTCACAGCAGCAGTTTAAAAGAAGGGGAGATGTACTGTCTCTTGTAACCAGATCATCTCGAGTCAGATCTCCGGCTTTGTGATGTGGGGATCTCTGGCTTCTTTTCTGTAATTTCCTTTTCAGTAATTCTAGCCCTTTTGTCAGTTACTTGTCATTTTGTCTCCAGGGTTGCCTCCCCCATACTATAATAGTCCTGGACTTCACATCTTTAAGTCATGTTTATATGGTGTCTTCTCAAATAGAGATTATCTCCTCCACATTCTTCACCTACTACTTCCTTGGGCTTCACTGTCCTAAGCTATATCAGTGCCCCTTTGATGAGCCCTGCTCAAAGCAAGAAGAAATACTGCTTAGCCCAGGTCACAAGGCCCATCCTTAAAGTTGAAGCTGAGTTAACTATACTAGAGCAGAAGTACCAGCTTGGGGGAACTAGTCATTATAGTCTTAGGAATTCAACAAGCAGCTATTAAATAGAGCTATTATTGAAAATAAAACTACAAGGCTGGGAAGATTGCTCAGTGGTTAAAGACACTTTCTTATAAAGCCTGAGGTCCCAGGTTCAAATCTTTAGTATAGACAGATGCACAAATTGGAGCACGTGTCTAGACTTTGTGTGTCGTGGCAAAAGGCTCTGACACAGGCTTGCTTGCTCCACACCCCCCCATGTCTGTCTTTCTCAAGTAAATGAATTTAAAACATTTAAAAATTATATAAGATATAATTAAATTATAGCATCAACAAATATAATGCACATGTAAACTCATCATTGCCTAATCACTGTACTAGAATTTACTATGAACTCTACACCAGATTATGAATGTCTGTTACATTTGTGTGGCAGGAATGTCATAATGTCCTGCTGTGCATTTCTCTACAACTCTCCATCCAAAGATATCACGTTGGCAGTGTCACATTAAACACTGTGAGCATACTTCAGAGAGAAGTAAGCCAAACACTAGAAATCAGAATTTTCTCAGCTTTTTGAACCTATTGTCAAATATTGCCTAGTGGTTTTAGCCCAGTTTTGCTTCTACAATAGAACACTTGAGATTAAGTAATTAAATACTTAACATTTATTTCTCACACTTCTGGATAAGAAGTCCAGGATTGAGGTGCCGACAAAAGAAAGCAATAGGGAACAAATGAGCCCTTTTCTAATGGAGTCAGCTTCCGAGATGATGAACTCACCTCTCCCCCCATCATAACCTCTAACCATTCATGACGGCAGAGCCTTCATGGCTTAATTATGTTTTAATTCTGTTACTATAATCCCACTACATTAAATTTCAATATGAACTGTGCAGAGGACAAATATTCAAACCCCAGCACCGTTATAACCCTGGACTGACCTCACTGATTCCACATGGCTATGAAATGTGAGTTATTGGTTGGTAAAACTGGGGAGGGAGGTCATGCTAGAGAGAGGGATACTAGTCCATCCCCACCATGTTCATGTGCTACACTTTAAAATATTCAACTGTCTTATAAAGGAATCTAGAATGTAGGTTAGAAGTTCACACACAGGCAAATGCTAAAATAAGACTTTAGAGAATTAGTGTCCTCCCACTGTGCACTCTTGCTTTTGGACCACTCCTATGTCAGGAGCTAATTGAGTGAACTTGAACCTGACTTGTCAAGAGATAATAATTGCCCAGTATGGCCACCGGCTTTCTAGACTGTGCAAGTTGGAGGCAGAGGTGCTGCCCAGGGACTTGTGGGCAAAGACTCTGCATTTGTCCCACAGAACATGATGCTGCTGGTCTTTGACACTGCGGAGTAGGTTAAAAGTCAGGAGGATCCAGTGTCTGTAAACATCCCCTTTGTGGAAGTGTGCACACAGACGCCTGCTGAATAGTAATGCTGGGCCCATTCACTAAAGGTCTTCACGTTTCAGGTGACCCTACCTCATCCCGTCGTTACAGGCTAATACATACACACTCTAAGAAAATTCACTAGCCCAAGAAACATTGAACTGATGTGTGTCCCATTTTCCCCTTTTCTTTGTGTTCATTGACATTTCCCAAGGAATTGTGTGTTTATAATCATATCTGCCTCCTATAAGGTCTGGACCCTTCTGGGCCCATTTGGGGCGGCGCCCTGAATTATAGAAACTGACTCTTGCATATGTTTACTCAAAAGTGGGTTATATGATTCTTAGAGTGTTGTCAGGAAGGAGGAAAACAACACTGGAGTTGTTCCGAGCAAGGATGCACCCCTGCTTGTGCTGTCGGTTGCTCTGGCGTTCCTGCAGGTATTTGTTAATGTGTTCACTGGAGGCAAAACAACAGGAATACGTGCAGAATTCACATCACAGGAGCACGAAAGGGCAGCAGGGAAGTGAGGGGCAAGGAACTTTTGACTGTGAATAATTCTTTAATAATTGTTAAGGGAAGGGATTTAAGGGTGTGATCTGTGGGACTCTGCTAATCCAGAATACAACACATAGTTCATAAATGCAATCACCCCGAGCACACCTGCTGCTTTCCGCACTTCTGTGGACAATTCACTACTTTTGTAAATATTTATTTATTTATTTACAAGGAGAGAGAGAGAGAGAGAGAGAGGAAAATGGGAATTCCAGGGCCTCCAGTTGCTACAAATGAACTCAAGATGCATATTTGTGCATCTGGCACTATGGGGGTACTGGGGAATTGAATCTGGGTCTTTAGGCTTAGTAAGCAAGTGCCTTAACCACTGAGCAATTCCTCCAGCCAAATTTGTTACTTTTTTTTTTTGAGAGAGACAAAGAGAGACACAGACAGAGAGAGAGACAGAGAATGCGTATGCCAGGGCTTCTCAGCCGCTGTGAATGAACTCCAGATGCGTGAGCCCCCTTGTGCACATGTGCGACATTGTGTGCTTGCATCACTTGTGCCTGGCTAAACGTGGGACCTGGAGATCCGAACGGGCATTCTTAGGCTTCGCAGGCAGGCACCTTACCCGCTAAGGCATCTTTCCAGCCCCAGATTTGTCACTTTTAACATGCATTGTTTAAGTCAGCAGTTCTTGCGCATGCACACGTTTCTCAGGGTCAGGAGCACAACCAGTCCCTGAGGAAGCAGGGCATAGGGCATGGTTTAAGATTGGTCAGGATCTCTTATCATTCCAGGTCAATGTTATTCTGTATTATTCAGGCCAAAGATAAACTAAGGCAGAGGAACTCTATCCACACTGTTCTAAGTGGGTGGAATTACATGTTTGCAAGACTAACTCCAGGCAAGTTGCAGACGGGAACTTAGCGGAATAAAAGCAGCTCACCGCAACCCTCTCAGAACAGCAATTCCAAGGCCCTGAAGAAATAGTCCCAGTTTTTCCCTAGTTCATTTCCATATCGCACCCTCACATTTTGTTCTCATGCTTCAGTCCCACGCTTCTAGACTACTCCATAGACTTATCGGATGGAATTCTAAACTCATGCTTGGAATTGTTCTTGGTGTTTCATACATTGTCTTTTAGAACTAATACTAATCTACATGATTAGAAACTTCCCTGGATGCCTTGTTTGACTCATAGCATTTAAACATCAATTGAAATTTCAATAAACTGTAATTTATAAGTTTTCCATTGACTCATCACATGATTGGCACTGGGTCAGATGTGTCACAGGAGACAATGAGATACATGAATTCTTTTTTATGTTTCTTCTTAGTATTAACATCATATTTCATATGGATACATCATGTGTTTTCTCCTCTTTTTCCCTCGTCCCTGCCCCCATTCTATTGGGGACACTCCTCAGTGGGGTTGCAGGTATTCCCCACGGGGTTGTGGTTTATGGTGTGGGAGCAGCAGTCAGTTTTTTTGAGGGGAGGGAATGTCTCTGGACATGATGTCTCAACCTGTGGCTCTTACAATCTTTCAGCCTCCTCTTTCACAAAATTCCCTGAGCCATGGTTGGTGAGTTTTAAGTCTACTTCAGTGATGAGCTCTTAGGAGCCTCTGGATCTCTGCTTTGGCAGGTGTCGAGTGTCCTCAGGGTCTGTCTCCTTCACCCTGGCACTGATTATCAGGTTCAGCATGGAGGCAGCACTCTTGCTCGTCTCCTCATTCCTCTGTGGATTCAGCTGTGTCTTGGCTGAAGTGCAAGAGGTGGTTTATCTCTTCTAGTCTCACTACCTTCTGAACAAGAACAGATTTTCCAATGGAGAGTCATTGAAATCAGCATAGTTTAAATGGGATAAGAATTATTAATTTATGGAGAATTTGGTGTATGTAACCCCTCTTTTAACCAAAGACTAGTGAGAGCTTGACGCTGGAGAGCATAATCTTTGTCTCCATAGGATTCTGAGCTGGTTCTCAATTCTAGATAAGGGTTTCTTTACACTGAGCAGATCTCTTAGCCAGCCGGGAAACTATTGATTACCCACTGAGATTGTGTGCCACGATTGCACTGGCTTGAATATTCCGTCAGAGTGTTTGCTTCTGAGTAGCTTAGACCTCTCGTTGTTCAGACTGTTGTTAGCCACTTTCCCCAGTAGCTCACACGTGCTTTCAGCACTAGATGGGCTGACTGACTGGGGACTGGCTCTCTTCTGCATTCCAGCCAGGTCTCTCCATGCTCTGTGTCAGCAGTATATGGTGTCTTCAGCAACAGGGTCTTAGATTTTGCCTCAGGTGGGTAATCAACTGCTTCAACAGAAAGCTGTCTTGACTTGGGGGCCTGTAGTTCTCTTCCATCAACAGCTCAATGTGGGTAGCAAACAATATCGGATACTGGGAGTTACAAGCCAGAGACTGAAAAAACATTTTCTTTTAAGCTTAGGCTTCATCCCACCCTCTCCAGGGCCCTTGTTTTAAGATTCTCCCCCCTTAATCCTTTTGTTAGGCTATCTCTAAGGATAAAGGTTTGTATGGTACCAGCTCAATTTGGATTTAGTTTGTGTTTGTTTCCCCCTCTCCCCTTCCCCTCCCTCCAAATCCTTCCATCCCTATTGTCTGGGCCTTGTGCTGCTGTCAGGTATGTCAGCAACTCCAGCTGGTCCAGGTTAGGAACTGCAGATGAGTGAGACCATGCGGCGTTTGTCTTTCCGTGATTGTGTGAGTTCACTGAGTATGATCTGTTCCAAGTCTGTCCATTTTTCCATAAATTTCATTGGGATATGGGAACCCCTAAACCACTTGTCCAGGAGGAAAATGGTCATGACAGAAATTGTGATAACTAAAAGAAAATATGTGACTTGACAAGGATCAAGATGAATTTTGAATATTTTTGTTTTGTTGGTAGCATGTATCTGTAACTGTCTTATGTTGTGAATATGTAGACAAATACAGGAAGGAAGGAAGAATATCTTTGGAGTTTGGGTGGTATGATTATTATGATTATTTCCATGCTGGGGAATAATTCTATGAATCTTGATCATTTTTTCTTTGTAATCTTCACCTAGAATAGTTAGTTTTCCACAAATACAGAACCTGGCTTTTCACTAAGTTATCTTTACAAATCTAATTTTCTAGTTGAACTGAATGGTTTATACTGCAGACATTTTACATGCATTTGGGAGGAAGCAGTGCTCATAATGAGAATACAGAGACAGAAACCCTATGAAGGTTATGCTGAAAATTGAAAAAATGGACAGCAAAGACAGATTAGTTTATTTCTCCTCAATTTTTCAAACACTCAATCCACTGTCACTTGGAGATTCAGGCAAACAAAATCTGGTTGTCTGAGACTGTGGTTATACCACGGGTGATGTATGTGCACATACAGACTGTTTTTGTGTACTAAGTGCTTGATCCCGAATGCTCGGTGGATAGACCATCCCTCTTATCCAATATAAATAATACATGCATGAGTTCATTATGAGAAAGTATCATTTTCCTCTGCATCACTTCCTCTCTACCTGTATTTATACTTTTCCTTCACCCCCAACCAATTTTGCACTATCTTTCAGGGGTAATTATGGTTAGTAAATATGCATCTGCTGAAACTTTAATCTTATTGACTGATTTATTTATAAATGCACATCTATAAGTATGTTATTATTTATTTTGCATGAGTAAGATTAAATTATATTTATTATTCCCTACTTGTCATATTCATTTAAGAGTATGGCCTGGGAAATTTTCATGTCACTGTATACATAGCTTCTCTGGGTTCAGATATAACAGTTATTTTGAGCCATGCCTTTACTGATTTAAAATGACCTTCCAGCGTTTGCAGTATTATGAACTGCTTAGTAATGGGATTTTTAAAATGGTCTTCTTTAGGAACAGATGTAAGTATTTCTCTAAGAGTATTTCAAAGTAGAATTTTGAAAAGTGATGCCATTCTTTCTTTCAAATACTGTGCCAGCTCTCATGCACACTCTCCAGATCTCTGTCTACACAATGCATTGTCTCTAAGTCTTGCCATTGTAATGAAGGAAAACTGGAATAATGTGTTATGATTACTATTTCTCTGCTTATTAGCGAGTCTGAGTCAATTTTTCATGTGCTTATAAAGTATCAAATTTCCCTGTGATTCCTCCATGACCAGATTTTCACTCAAAAATTAGCAGTGTCTGGTTTGGAGACAGGGTCTTCTCACATTTCTGTATAAAATCTCTGAGAAGACTACATTTGAATTGCATGAAGACTGAGCAGGTTAGTATAACTAAGTTTCAGCTTGACTTCTGATTTCTTAATATAGAAATAAGTTACCTGTTAATATCCATTACTACTTATCCACACAACTAGTTTTTTCCTAGGCTTTTGTCTCTCTGGGGGCCATTCTTGCACATTCATTTTCAATTTTATGAATTTGATTTACTCCTGGAATCTTACTTTGCATTGGAGGGCAATACTTGACAGCTGCAGGCTCTCCTACTTCCTCCTTCCCCGTCTGTGTCAGCCGCACAACATATATCACAGAAATGCAAAGATGACCTGTCCACTTGTCCTATTCTCACTTACGTTTGAGGTGAGGCTGAGGGACCCAGCTATGGTTTCATTTACATGAACAATCTCCTATAGGCTTCAGTGTTGAAGACATGGTCTCCAGCTAGTGGTAATATGTGGAGAGGTGGTAGAGACAGAGCAATGGGGTACAGTTGGAAGAAGTAGGTCACTTGAGGTGTAATTTGAAAGATATTTTGTCCTTGGAGTTCTCCTTTCTCTGGTCTTCCTGGCCACAGTGAAATGAGTAGTTCTGTTCTGCCATGCATTCCCTGCCATGTCGAACCTGCCTTGTCTTATTCTGCTCTGCCATGCATTACCTGCCATGCAATACCTGCTTTATCTTATTCTGCTCTGCCATGCATTCCCTGCCATGCTGTATCTGCCTTGTCTTATTCTGCTCTGCCATGCATTCCCTGCCGTGCTGTATCTGCCTTGTCTTATTCTGCTCTGCCATGCATTCCCTGCCGTGCTGTACCTGCCTTGTCTCAGGCTCAGAGCAATGGAAACAGTCACCCATGTGCTGAAACCACAGGACTCATGAGCCAAAACAAATCTTTCCAAAGCACAGGAAATAGAAAAGAACCAATTCTATGCATCTCACTAAACCAGTAAATGCCTAATAAAAATAGGGGGAAAAGAAAAGCAAACTAATTCAGCCAAACAGGAAAATAATCCTGAAAACTACAGGAATCTACAAAATTCTCTCAACAATATACCCAAAGCATAAATTGTCTTAACTCTCCAATTAATCATCAACATCCAACTATTTGTTGTCTCCAAGAAATACTCCTTACTGGGGAAGATAAATAAAGGCTAAAAGTTAACAAGTTAAATAAACAGAAATTGAACAAATGGACTATCTACCCTCATACCTGAGAAAGTAGACTTTAAGCTAAAATTAGTTGGAGGAGTTGAATTTTTTTTTTTTTTTTTTGGTTTTTTGAGGCAGGGTTTCTTTCTGGCCCAGGCTGACCTGGAATTCACTATGTAGTCTCAGGGTGGCCTCAAACTCACGGCAATCCTCCTACCTCTGCCTCTTGAGTGCTGGGATTAAGGCGTGCGCCACCATGCCCGGCTGAAATAATATAAATAATATAATAATAATAATTTTATATTAGTTTTTATATTAATAAAAACGAACTGCACAGCCAGGCGTGGTGGCCCACACCTTTAATCTCAGCACTTGGAAGGCAGAGGTAGGAGGATCACTGTGAGTTTGAGGCCACCCTGAGACTATATAGTGAATTCCAGGTCAGCCTGGGCTAGAGAAAGACCCTACCTCAAAAAAAAAAAAAAAAAAAAAAAAAAAAATAAAAGAAACAAACAAACAAAAAAAAGAGCACAGCAAGAACATATAGCTATTATAAATATATATTCAGTGTATGTTGGAACTCCAATTTCATAAAACAAACACTAATGGACTTAAACGGATAGATAGGACCTGGGGAGTGGGCTTATACGTGTTCATGTAGTGGTGGGAAAATGTATGGGGTATGGATCACAGGGGGATTGGTTGTGTGAAGGCTGCTGGCTGAAACCTCATTAACATATAGGGACCTTCCGTAAAAGGTCACATGGCCACAGGGAAACTAAAACCTAAGTCTTATCAGGATGCCCAGGTGTCTTAGAGGGCACACAGCGGCCCTACTCCTGCCAGTCTCAAGGCGAGATTATCTGGGTGTGGGCCTGCTGCAACCTCCTGTGGCCTGGGGCCCTTAGCTGTGCCTGACAGCTCAGGCCTGTTTTAACCTCCAGTGGCTTGGGGTCCTTAACTGTGCCTGACAAATAATAATAATAGATAAGAAAAACAAAATATTGCATGGTTTCTTTCATAAATGGACCTTGACATAAGTATATATTAAATTGTATCTAAGAAATAAGCAAAGAGACAGACTACTGGAGGGATGAAGAAATCTAGCGGAGGGGTGATGTTGGGAGATGGTAGTGAGGGGAGATAAGAATGAGCAAAATACAATCATGTATGTATGGAAATGTAATAACCAAAGTTTTGCCTTTTTTGGTGGGATTTTTTTTTGTTCTGTTGTTTTTGTTTGGGGCAAATTCTTATGTGTTCTAGGCTGGCCCTTTTTAATCCTCTATGTAGACAAGGATGGCCTACAACTTCTAATCCTCCTGGTAGAGTACAGGCTCACCTAGTAATCTGGTACTGGGGATCAATACTTGGTTGATATGGTATTGAGTCTTCCTGCATACTACCCAAGCTCTTTCATCAATGTAATCACATTTCCAACCAAAGATCAGTGTTTTGTAGCCCAACTTAAAATATTGATTAAACATTATTGAAAACAATGAATTGAAAATGTCTTTCCATTACTAACTCCTCTCAGATAGCTGTGGAGGTGATAGAGGTCTCATTACCAGCAGCTCCCTTATCTCCCTGATCCTCCTATCATCTGGAACCTGGTCCCCCCACAGAAGCAGCTCCTTCTGCTATCTCCAGTGCTTCATGCTTCTTCCCCCTCACAACTCTAGGCTGGAATTCTCCCAGTTGGATATTTTGCTACTACAAAAATGGCTTTAGAGAGAGAAATCTGATGGAATTTTAAACCTAAACTGAACCTAGAAGAGGACTTTGAAGAGTCCGTGTGGGGAAAGATGAAAGCCTAAACTTCCCATCCAGAGTTACCTGTGTTCCTGGTGTTGCCTCCTTTGTGGCTCTGGTCCACATCCTTGGTGAGCGGGCATGCCATCGCCATGCAGTCATGAGGTAGTCGTGGAAAATGGCAACAACGAGCAGAGGTTAAAGAGTCTGCCCTGTGGATGAGTCTCTCCTTCACAGAGTAGTTGTGCGATAGGCAGCCAGTGTGAAGCCCCTGATCTCACCTTCTGGATGGCTCTACACAGTCCATCCTTAGATTCAGTCAACTGTGAATGAAAAACACTGAGAAAAAAATGTGCCTGTACTAAACATGTACAAATTTTTCATGTCAGTTTCCCTGAACAATATAGTATAGAATATCTGTTTGCATCATGTCTACATTGTGCTAGGTTTTATAAGTAACATAGAAATGATTGAAGATTTTTGAAGGATATATGTAGGTGAAGTACAAACACTATGCCATTTTTATGCATGGAACTTAAATATCTAAAGATTTTGGTATCTGAAAAGCCTGGACACCTGAAAATATGTAGAAACTGACATTTAGGGATGAGTTTATCTTTTTTAGCACTTTAAAAATATTTTATTCATTTATTTGAGAGAGAGAGAGAATGAACATGCCAGGGCCTCCAGCCACTGCAAACGAACTCCAGATGCATGCGTCCCCTTGTGCATCTGGCTTATGTGGGTCCTAGAGAGTTGAACCGGGATCCTTTGGCTTTGCAGGCAAAATCTTTAACCACTGAGCAATCTCTTCAGCCCATGGGATGACTTTATCCATGCCTTGTGGTTTCCTGTCACAAGGAAGGGATGCTTGTTTGTGTGACCAAAAGGATACGATAGAAGTGGCTATGTGACATCTGAGACTAGAGCAGAGAGTTGAGACTTCTGTGTTTCCTTCCTGAATCATGTCCTTTAGGGAGGCCAGTAGAATAGCACAGGAACAAGGGTGAGCCCTTGTGAAGAGCCCACCTACGCAGGGATGAGAGCACCCTGCAATGGCCAGCACCCAGGTGCCAGCTGTGACATGAGCTGTGACTAAGTGGCTCTTATGGCCCCAACTAAGTTTCAGATGAACGTGGGTCTAGGTGACACCTGACATCTTATGAGAGATGTGATGGAGAATCTTTAGCCAAGCTTCGTCTGAATACTCTCACACAAGCTATGACCTGTAGAGGTGAATTATTATTATTGTGTTAACCAGATTTTGAAGATTTGTCATGTAACATTAGACATCCACTCTAAGTTGTGTGGCCATGTGCAGAATCACACAGGCAAGATGATAATCCAACCCACTCCACAGCGTTAAAGGATTGGAGGAGTGATAGGTGACAAATGCATTCATCAGTACCAAAGCATAGCAAATTCTGTGTTAAATATTGTCTGCACTGCACCCAGCGCTGTTAGGAGCTCTACTCCCAGGTCTGGACCAGGAGCCCAGTCCCTCCCACCTTCTTGCCTAGCATCCCTGGAAGGTCATTCCCTACAGTTTTTATTATATGGATGCAAAACGGACCACACTTATTTCTATTGTGAAAACATTAGCTATTCCTAAGGATAGCGCCGTATAACCACCACTGCCTCACACACACTGTATTTATTTAGTTTTTTTTTTTTTTTTTTTTTTTTTTTTTACCGTAACAATGATCTCTAACCTTTTCTCTTACTCTGTGGGCCTCATTTCCCATTTGTTTGCTTCATCCAAGTGCTTACTCAAACAAAAGACATTTCAATTTCCAATCTTCACTTTTAAAATGTGTGTCCAAAGCTTTTAAGACTTAGATGCACAAAAGGGAAGATGAGAGACCCATTTCCAAAGGAGAGTGTTAGAAGAGGCCGTTCTGATTTGGCCCTCACTCGTCTTACTTTCAGAGGCACGTGTTGTGCACCCGCATGGTTATCAGGATGGGCTTGTAAAGGTCGTGTGGCCCAGTCTCCAGTGCTAGAGATAAAGTCTGTCTACAGTTGCACTTTGGGTGTCTCCTTCTTTCATTTCATGGCAACTTTACTGTTCGCACCATCTCTGGAAAGACAAACAGCTGGTACCGGTCTCCGCCCTGTCTTTCAGCAGGATGAACTGCTGAGATGTTTTCCACTTCTATGGCCATTGCGTGTCAAAATCTTTTCAAGCTAAAGAGGGCTCTGTTGTCCCCTCATTTCTGCAGCAGTGCTCAGTGTCACTGAAATGCACCCTGGATGGGACACCCTGCATTACTCAGGGACATTTTCTTCCACGTCGAACACTAGTGGGAAAGGTGATTTGTTCACATGATGCTGAGAGAGTGTCGTGTTTGGTCTGCTAACGCAGGGGCCCATTTTAATGGTGACCTACCAGTAGTGTATCTTCCATCTGGCGGCTCCACTTGCCAGGAGAGAACATCAGTCATCGTTACCGGCTCCAGATCTGATAGTCACAGGTGTTACGGTTGCACGGAGGTGTGGCTCTGAGCGCACTCACAGGGCCTGTTTGCCAGGAGCACAGTCTGCATTTGACTCCAAAGCTTACCGTCCAAGAATGAAGGTGAGATTCCTACCTGTGAGAATGGGAGGGGGAAGCATTTAGACTGTCCCTTAAGGGTCAGATCTGCTGGGAAACATAGAGGAGGTTTGCCTGACCAGAGAAACCAGCAAATACAAGAGGCCATGAAATGAACTAGCTACGGAAGTGCCCACTCTGTCGCTCCTTTGCAGCATTATTATTTAAAGTTCAAGTGCCTTGGACATGATTAATGTTTCCAGGATACTGCCCCATTTGAGGAACCGCAAAAACAGGCAGAATGCGCTGAGAGAAATGTAAGAGGAGATAGGAAGATGACAGTGGCAGCCCTGAAATCTGGATTTGACACGTCAGTTTCCCACTCATCATCATACCGCAGACTCCACGCAGAGGCCAGCCTGCCTCCCACCTCACTGTGATCTCCCTATCCTGTGGGTTGTGCCATATCTGTTGGCTGCATTCTTCTCATCCTGAGGTCCACATTGACTGATAAGTTCAATCCATGTTTAGCTACATCTGTGGCTCTTCTTTCTGTCCCAGGAGGTCTCCTGGGATGCACACTGTCTCCTCCTGTGGGTAGCTTGGGCTTAGTAATGAATAGATGGTACCCTCATTCAGGCAGGTTTATATGGTTTTAGGTTACTTTATTGGACCCATTCATTATATCTTTTAATACTTATTAGCTCAGAAATATAAGTCAATAAAATAAATGTCCGATTTTCAGATGATCAGAGCACTGTGAAGCAGGACTGCTCGCAATAAGCAACACAAGCTCTCTTTTGTTGGACTTTTACATGTTTTATGCTTATACGTTCTTCCATTTCTCATGGAGAAATTATTCAAACATTTCTTCAGCCCTTACAGTTTGACTAGCGTCTGCGTAAGGGTTTCAAGTCATCACACTCGATCCTAAGCAAGCCGTTGCCGTTCCACCCGTTGCTAATGTTCCATGCCTGTGCATCACAGATAATGCCTGATTTCTGTTGCAGACATATGTAATCTGAAGTCATGCAACGTTTTGCAAATGTTGGCTGGTGCTTTTAATTTCATAAGGTCTTATTTGGTCTGTCGACCAAGTTTTGATTACTTCCATATTGCTCTTAATTGCCTTAATATCCCCGCAGACTCTCCTAGTCTGCATATCCCTTTATCTTTCCTTCTTTTATCTCTTGCAATGAGAGCACAAAATTGCTGACATATTCAATGGATTTAAATCCTGAGTGTCGTACAAGAGTTTTAAAATCTGTTTTAATTTTCTATACTCAGCTGAGGACCATTACACATTCTGTTCAGTTAACCTGTTTTTAATCATATCTGTAAATACTAAAGTTGTACATGAGAGAAGTGGTGCATAAAGTAAAGCCAGACCAAGTGTATTTTAACATTTGTAAAATGAAATTCTTACTTTGTTCTATGTACAAGTTTGATTGGACTTTACTTGTACAGGTTTGACTTATGCAGGGATTTATTTACAATGAGTTTGTGATACTGTACTGGAAAAGGTTTAAGTTTTTTGTTTTTTTAAATGTTTCACATCTGCCTTAATTCTCACTCAGTCCTTGGGTTTCCACAGTAATGTCTGATGAATACAGAGCTACTATTGCTATTTTGTACTGTATCAGCTGGGATATATTCAACTTCATGGAAGTAATCATTGCATTAACAGTGACATTGATCCTAGACAATTGCTCACTTGGAGTTCCCTGAGGTCCGGAGTTCTTCTGTTCCTTTGTTCTTCCTTTCTTGGGTCATCTATGCTAGCTTCCTCCTAGGCACACCTCCAGATGCCATTCCTCTCATTGTGTGTAAGCAGGGAGGGAGGGAAAAAACCAGTCCCAGTACAGGACTCTAACCTTTTATCCTTCTGGCAAAGCCTCAGCAATCTTCCCTGTGTCCCAAGGCAAGAACTCATCATGACCAGCTCAGATTAACCACAATTTTCGGGATCTTTCATGTTCTAGTATTGCTGGTGCTACTTCTGGGGTTTTGTCAACAAACAGTAATAAGTCTGGATGAGGAACGAAAAGATGGAAGAAGGGACAGTCTTTTGCCATACTTAATAAATATTCAAAATTTAAATTCAATTTACAGAATTTACAATATTGTTTTAAAAAATATTTTAATATTTATTGCTTTACTTATTTGAGAGAGAGACAGAGAGAGAGAAGGAGAGAGAAAGAAGCATGCCAGGGCCTCCAGCCACTGCAAACGAACTCTAGATCCATACACCCTGTTATGCATCTGGCTGATGTGGGTCCTGGGGAGTTGGACCTGGGTCCTTTGGCTTTGCAGACAACCGCCTTAATGGCTTAGCCATCTCTCCAGCCCTACAATATTGTTTTTTAACCTCTGAAGTCAGATAAAATGTTCCTATATGCTGTGTGTTTATACATTACTTCTTGCATTTGAGAGAGAGAGAGAGAGAAAGAGAGAGAGTGGGCATGCCAGAGCCTCTTAACATTGCAAATGAACTCTAGAAGCGTGAGTAATCTGGCTTTCCATGGGTTCTAGGGAATCGAACCAGGACTGGCAGGCTTTGCAAGCAAGTGCCTTTAACCACTGAGTGATCTCCCAGCCCTAAAATAGCATACCACGTTGTATTTTCTTTCTGAGTAAAGTAGATAGTATGAAATATAATAGTCTACCCACATAAAAGGGGAAAGAGCAATTGCTTAGAAGTGTAGGAAAAAAAAATGAAAATCTGGGAAGGAAAAAGCCAAAAACTAAATTGTTATAAATTTCATTTGCAAAACCTCTGCTGTGGACCATGTGTACTGCCTTGTATTTTACCCTCTCAATGGCAAATTATTTCCTCAGAATAAAACTGTTGCTCAATGGGAGAAGGGTTACATAACTCTGTTGCAGAATCTGGTCAGTTGGCTAAGTGAAGAGAGAAACGTGAAATACTAAAGTCTTTAGCTATTTATTTTCTGCCTCTTCTTAATTTTTGAAGTAGTTTGGCCTCCGGTTTATTCTGTTAGAATAGAAAATAGAAAAAGGGTCTGTGGAGTAGTCACACTTTAATTCTTAGGGCAACCTCTGAGTTGACAATTAACTCTTAGCTGCCAATTTAAGACAGGGAAAAAGAATTACCCAAGGCACTCTTTCTAGTTTAATGTTACAATTAATTCAAAGGAACCACTTGTCTCAGGGTTCTCTTGGGCATAAGTGATAGAAATTCCCACCAGATTAACTGAAGCAAAACTTGGCCTTTGAGGAGAAAATGTAGGAAC
The DNA here is from genome assembly GCA_036365145.1 of Orientallactaga sibirica. Classification (NCBI taxonomy): domain Eukaryota; kingdom Metazoa; phylum Chordata; class Mammalia; order Rodentia; family Dipodidae; genus Orientallactaga; species Orientallactaga sibirica. The sequence continues at coordinate 18,674,735 of JAEOAD010000037.1, forward strand.
AGCACACGTTCAAGGAGAATGTTCCGTGACCATGTCTAGGGAGTACACGGTGTCTTGGAGCTAGTGACCCGGATCTGGTGCCCCTGTATGGCTCCACATTTCCACATCTCTTTTAGAATTTCCTTCTTCCCCTTAGCTCCATGTTCTCAGTGTTACATGGACCAGCGCCGTGAAAGCGTTCAGATTCTCCAGGAGAAATTTGAATCATCCCTACAAAGGACACTGACTTTTCAGTCTTGGGACAGAAACTGTGACCTGAAGGGAGGAAGAAAAGTTGCTCAGGTACTACGATAAACAGATGTTCTTCTTCATGGCTAGGACTGATATTTCTTGATTTACTCTGGGGTTATTTCTGACAAAACCATAATAGGTCAAAAATTACTCCAAATTGAAATCTGTTGAATTCAGTAATTCCCAACTTCGTGTACTGTAAATGATTACTGGTTGACTAATGAGACAATGGCTCACTGCGGCCACCCCACATCTCCAGAGCATTGTCCTGCATATGACTAGTTTTAGGTAAAGGTTCAAACTCCAGATTCTTGCCATGGTCACTATAGAATGCCTATTGCGTTCTATCATAGTCACATGAAGACAATATAAGCCAACCCATTAAAAGTTGGAGACTCTGTACTAGGATGGAACACGGGAACATGTAACACTTGTGGGAAACATGGCTGGAAGAAGGGTGGCTTTTCTCAGTGGAAAATGTCCTCCACAACACAGATCTTACTGTTGGAGGTCTTGCTTTTTAGTAGAGTGGAGGACTTCTATGGCTTGAGATGGACGTGCTGGTGGCCCCCTTTTGGTGTGCATGGTCTAAAGCCAGCTTGCAGAACAGTCTTAGAAATCTCAGGCCTGGGGGCTGGAGAGATTGCTCATTGGTTAAGGTGCTTGCCTGCAAAGCCTCACAACCCAGGCTGGATTCCCCAGCACCCACATAAAGCCAGATGCACATAAACATTTGGAGTTTGTTTGCCACGGTTACAGGCCCAGGTATGCCTATTCTCTCTTTCCTTGCAAATTAATGAATACCTTTGAAGAAGAAGAGAAAGAAGAAGAAGTAGAAGCAGTAGTAGAAGAAGAAATTTTGGGCCTATAAAACTCTACTAAAACCACTTCCCTAAGTCATCAGGTCATCCTAAGTGCCAGAGCTCCACCCCAGCCACATGTCCCCAGCTCGTTCTTATCACCCTCCTGCAGCATGTGCATATTAACTGATTCCATTATTGAGCAGACCCAGACATTGTGCAAGTGACAAAGTCCCCTTCTCAAGAGCTTCCTGGAGATGGAGGAAGTAATGAAGTAAACCACTATTACCACTGTGATGCGCACCATGGAGGAAATAAAAGGCTGTTGTGAAAGAGATTGTTTATGGAAGATGCGCAGGGGAAGGGCCACCTGCCTGAAGGTGTTGACTGGTCTCTTCATGGTTCTTCTTCCATGGTTTTGGTGCTGGGCTCTTTTTTGTTTTTTTGAGGTATGCAGGACCTCTGTACTATTTATCATATAGTTTTTGTAAACCTGGAACTATTATAAACAGTAAAACTTGTTTTAAAGCTGATGCTTTTTTCTGAGTTCTTCATCTTATTTTATTATTTTTATTTTAATTTTACATTCATGTTGGTGCCTCCGGTAGCCTCCTCCTTGATCTCCCCCCTCTGAAGGAACCCTCATCATTGGGGAATGTGGGTTGTGCATTATGGGGGTAGTCAACGGTTATGGGGGAGAGGCAAAGTCTCTGTGCATAATGACCCAACTTGTGGCTCTAACACTCTTTCTGCCCCCTCTTCCGCAAATTTCCGAGTCATGTTGGGTTCATTTTAGTTCAATTTCAGTGATGAGGTCTTGGGAGCCTCTGTGTCTCTGGATATCTGGCTTAGTAGGAGTTGAATGTTCTCTGTGTTTATCTCCTTCAGCCTTGTTCTGGTGTTGGGTTCACCAAGAAAGCTGCACTCTTGCCCATTTCCCCCGTTAGTCTATGGTTTCAGCTGGGGCCCTAGTGAGGTGCGATAGGCTGATCCTCCCTTCAGGTTCGGCGTCCATCTGGGCTCTCTTTTATACAGTTTCTTTGAATTCACTTTCTTCTTTCTGCTTCTGGAACACAGGCAAGCCCCTAGACCAAATAAGTAGACAACTTCCATTCCCTCAATCTCTCCTCCCTTGTTGTAAGAACCCCTGCTCTTTTATCTTTTGACTTTTTATTTTTCTTTCAATGTTTGGAAAGTAAGTGATTGATCTTCTATAACCTCCTTCCCACAAGCTCTGACTCTGAGAGAAGGCAACAATGCCTGCCAGCAGACAGCTGGTTATGGAGGAGGACTATGCGGGGAGAGCTTCCCTGTAATTTTCAAGTCACCAAAGCAACTGCTTAGTCCAACACCTCCAAGAAGGCCACGATGGATTAATTGATTAGGGTCAAACAATCTTTGCTCTCACATTCCCCACTGTGTGTCACTTACTCTTGGTCATAGCACTGGGCATGCTCATAAGCAAAGAGTTGTCAAACATAAGGTAAGTAATGAGATTGAAGAAGCGCCAGGACTGTTTGGACTTGTGGGGGGTCTTCTCCCATCACTGACGTTTGTAATCCACGTTCTGTGACCTCCCTAGCTTCCCAGGTGGGTGATTGCACGCCCAGCGGGTTATCAGAGTCCAGGATGTGGGGCAGACTCCTTATGTCTCAGCTGCTGTGCTTGCCCTTGGGGTGAAGGGGTACTGGCTTCCTTTCTAAGCTGGCCTGCTGTCTGTAGTAGTGGAAATCTGCACTGTAGTCAATCTAGGCGCCACTTCCCAGAATCTAGGCTGTGCTGATCTGTTATGAGGCTGAAAAGAGTTTGTGGCTTGGCAAGATGACATTTTATTTGAAATATGTTGAAAGTGTTTATAAGGCACATTTGGTACTTTTACAACAATTTAAAAATCAAGGAAACTTACTTGGTAATAAAATATTTCTTCCAAGAAAATTGTTTTGAAAGTTGTGGAACAGCATTCACAAAAGCACTTGGTTTGATTATTAGCCTAACAGCAATCAATGCAGTGGTCAGAAAGTGAGTCTCTGTTCGTCCTGTCTTCCTCAGGCTGTCATCTACTAATTGTGGTGATAGTTTTATTTCTGACTTGTGTGTGTGTAAAACAAGTTCAGATTTACTTTACGTGGCTCCGTTATTATAACACAATTTTCCGAAATCCCTACGATCTCTGTCTCAAGAGTGTATTAAAATGAGGGGTAAGTCCGTGTTCTTCTTGCTCCTCAGAGCTTGCTGTTTTTCTGGCCACTTCCCTTTTCAATTTCCAGGACTTCAATCACCTGCCATGTCTTCTGAAGAAGGAAAGCTATTCACGGGAGGGCTCACCTTCAACACCGACGAGCAGGTGCTTGAAGACTACCTCAGCAGCTTTGGGCCTTTTTCTGAGGTGGTTGTTGTCAAGGACCAGGAGACTCAGTGATCCCGGGGTTTTGGCTTCATCACCTTCACTGCCTCAGGGCATGCCTCAGACTCTATGAGAGCCATGAATGAAGAGACCCTGGATGGGCACCAGATACGCATGGACCGTGCGGGCAAGTCTCCTGGAATACCAGAACATCTAGGAACGTTGTAAAACTTGTACACAATGTTTCCTATGGACAAAAAGCAATTTCTGGATGTGCCTGTAAGCAATCTGCATTGAGAACATGATTACTTAGAGAGTATTTTATTCAAGATCACTATGCTGATTATATAGGAGAGCTTCTTGAAAATATTTGTGACTGTCATTTTTTTTAATACTGGGAAGAAAAAATTCTCTGTTGCATATCATGTAGTATTTAGGATGTCCTTCACAGAGCTGATTAAAAGATGAAATCTGAATACAAAAAAAAAATCAATAAATAAAGGGTGAACATGGAGAGAATTTATTAGATGTTCACTGTGAACTGGAATGGAACTACAATTCAGAAATACTTAATAGTCTAGTTGAAAAACAGAACATAAACACATGAAATTGACAAAGGAACAAAGATGAAGCAAACAGTGGCTGAAAGTGACTCCAGATGGATAGTTGAGAGGTCTCCAGTTGGCCAAGGTTCACTGGGAAAGATATTCTGGAAGAGAACAAATGGAGGGTGGAGGATTAAAGAAATGCTTTGAGCACCAGCAACTGGAAGCAGAAAAGCGGCTCTCTATTACCCTCCAGACAGTCAAGATGCGACTCACCACAGGAATTCTACCTCCAACAGCCCCCTTGAGCAGCTTAGGCCTCGTGCACTATCCAGAGTGCTGGCTCGTTGTCCTGGCCTCTGTGTGTCTGACCCAGAGCTGCCACCACTCACCACCCTCCAGCTCCACACAGCCAGGAACACTAGGAGGTGGGGATGCTCATTTGGGTCCCTGGGGACTTAGAGGCATAGGGCCTTGAGCAATGTTTTCTTTGACAAAAAAGAGTTTGTCTCTGACTCAGGAAAAGTAACAATTTGCAAAACCACATGCTCACGGTATTTCTTCCTTTCTCAAGGGGATAAGCAATTGTTGATGAATTGCAATTTTTTTCTGAATTACAGAAGCCCTCTGTCAACCTAGGGGAACTTTAAAAGATTTTTAAGCTTTGTGGGTAGCAGGTTTTAGTCACGTCTTGGTATTTATTTTCTTTGTTGTAGTTTGGATTGACAATTCCTTAAAAAGTTGAAAATCCTTCTTAGTGTGAGAAACTAATACAGTCAGTCAGTGTTGGCTCTTGGGCCATCATTTGATGACCTCTGTTCCATACAAAAAGAAAACGAATGGCTACAGCCACTCCATGCAGCTGGTGAGCACTGGCTATACCGTTTGGTGAAAAACAAAACAACCACAGAGTTATTTGGGGAATAATGGCAAAATTAAATGCAGCCTGGATATTAAAAGACACTTATGTCTTTCTTAAGTGATACCTGCTGAAATATTCTAAAGCGAAGTGTCAGGATGCTCAGCAAACTTTCATATGTTTCAGAGAGAATGTAAAAATGAAAGAAGAGCTGATATTTGTTCTTAAAGCATTGAGTGTATGTACCCTCAATTTACCACTTCTGCAAATACACTCAGAGAACTAGAATATCATAAAACTCAGTTACCACATTCTATATAGGAATGGATAAAATCAAATTCTAGAACAGAGTCTAGATTTCATTTATTAGTATTTAAAGATTTGGGTCATATAGGAAGAGGAAGGAAATATGATTAGCTTTAGAGGAAAAAGAGCATACTAAAAGTAATGATAAATTAGGGTGTTTTGCTTTTTATTTTTATTTACTTAATTTAATTTAATTAATTATTTTTTTGAGGTATGATGTTGCTCTAACCCAGGCTGACTTGGAATTCACTGTGTAGTCTCAGGCTGGCATTGAACTCATGGCGATCCTCCTACCTCTGCCTTGCAAGTGCACCCCTACATCACATCTGGCGGACAAATTATTTTTTAAAACAGTTTCCTTGACAATTTTCACAAACACACATATATAAAAATATATACATGTGTGTATGTATATGTAATATTTTGATCACAGTTCCTCCCGTTGCTTCTCTTGTCCCCTTTCTCTGTTCTCCTTCTACAAAACCACTTTTTCTTTTCAAACTAGTTCCTCTTCCACTCTTATGTCTCACTCCCACCATTCCACTGTCCATAATAAAATGTTGATAGGGCCAATATTGTGTAGGTCTTGTGCAAGTCACAACAGTCACTGTGGAATTATAAAAGCAACAGCCACTTCATGTCCAAAAGACAGCATTCCAAACCCTCTTCTTCACCCTGGTCTGCTCCCACTTCTAGAATGTTTCCTCATCCTTGGAGGGAGTGATAGAGATGTCTCACTCCCTGCCAAGCACCCAACAATCACTTAGTCTTAAAACTCTTTGACAAGTTTTGAGCTTCCTGTGGTCACAGTCTAGGTTTTGTGTTTCAAGTAAGAGAACATTGGATCTATAAGTACCAGGGAAACTATTACCGAAATCTGTTTATTTTTCTAACTAAGAAAATCACTGCCTAGACAGGTTTTATTCTGTGTTCAAATGCATCAAACATCTAGTGTAAAAGTGGCACTTATGGGCCTGGAGAGATGGCTTAGTGGTTAAGCGCTTGCCTGTGAAGCCTAAGGACCCTGGTTTGAGGCTTGATTCCCCAGGACTCCATGTAAGCCAGATGTACAAAGTGGCACATGCATCTGGAGTTTGTTTGCAGTGGCTGGAGGTCCTGGTGTGCCCATTCTCTATCTATCTGCCTCTTTCTCTCTCTGTGTCTGTCTGTCGCTCTCAAATAAATGAATAAAAAATAAACAAAAAATAAATTCAAAAAAGTGGCATTTAAAAGAGATAGTAATCTTTTTTCCCCATTGTGGTATCAATGTTTAGTGGAGCACACAGTTTATTATTATTATTATTATTTGATAAATCCCATTTCCCTTAATTTGTCAGGTTAGATTTTTTCCAGTCCTTTCAAACATGACCGAATGCTCAATTGATTTTTTTTCTAATTAGGTTTTCACTATATTGATAAAGACAGAATAAATAACAAGGTGACTATTATTTGCTACAAGTTCTCTAATAAATTCAGGCCTCGGTCACAAACATTTAAGTACATATGTTCTTCACTATCTAGCCTTTTGCTTCTCAAATAAGAGGAACACAATACTTTAAACTTAGAAGGCACCCAGCATTGTGAGGAGAGAGAGAGAGAGCCTGGTGTTTATTTGTTTGTTTGTAATTCAGCCCAGGAGTCTGTCAGGGGAAGAGTGGTTCACAAAAGTCTAATTACCTTGTAAAGGCTTCTTTCTCACCAGACAGCTTTACTGATTTGTTTTACTAAAACCTGATGACATTGGATGGATAATGAAAGACGACAAGAGACGTGAGCAGAGAAGGTAGGGGATAGAGGGTGTTTTCTCTCTAGAGAAAGAGGATGAATCATTGCATAGTGCACTTTCAAAGAGAGAATGACGAATCTTTGTGCTTTGACAATACTCTTGCACTTAATAGATAGGAATTTCCTCCTGTACTATATTCAGAATAATTCATTTGGAAAAAAAAAAAAAAGAATTGCCTGTGTGTGTGTGTGTGTGTGTGTGTGTGTATTCACTTGTGCAATTGTGTGTGTGTGTTTTGATAAAATCCTCAAGTACCTAGTAGCTAGAATTACTGAGGTTCCAATCGCTGTCTTTTGGAGTCTGATACGCAAGGACACTTCTATTTAGAAGAGGCTGCAGTGGGGTCTGTTCTGCAGGTAACTTTGATGTCCTCACTGAAAGGCATCTTTTCAGTGTGAAAAGAATGGAGCAGTGGCTGCCCATGGCTGCCGTCGGTGTGAAAATGTGCTGGAATATTTTATTGTTGGGTTGGCATTGAAGTCTGCTGTGAAATGATTTTTATGAATGCTATTTCCTGGGAGGCTCACAGAACTGAGAATTGCGTGTCATGAGGCCATGATCCCAGAGAGCAGAAATCAAATAAATAAAGGTCTTGGCGAATTATGGTCTATGGGATATATTTTCTTCTCAAAATGAGTCCATAGTTCACTTTGATGGTGAGTTTAAATGGATCATACGAGAGCAGAAAAATACATCTATCTTTAACTGGTAACAAAGTTACATTTAAGAATTTCCCCCCATAAAAATAATACCTGAAGTCTAAAAAGGAGAAAAAAATAAGACAAGAAAAGAGAATAGTTTCTGTAGTAGAAGGAAAAAGCTTAGTCCGTGGGGTTTAAGGCACCTGAGAGAGTGATATTCATATTTAGGAATGGGGAAAAGGTAATTCAGAGCTTACAAGTCCTTAAGGGTACATGTTTGAGGCTTCTTTTTAAACAGGCTCATTTAAAGGATTTCTTCTTAAGGAGAACCAGGTGATGTCACGGAGAAAGAGCCAAAAACTGGTTGATTCCAGCAGACCAGGAACTGGCTCTAGCTGGAAGCACAAGGGTGAGAATGCCTGACAATAGTCTGAGCCAATGTAATCACTTCTATGGAAGATTCACTTGAAAGGAGCTTTGAAAATATGGATGCTCATATAGACCCCACAGCAATTCTGAACACATATTCCACAGGTCCAGTTCAAGGCAATCTAACTTTACAATTGTCATGCAAGCATATGAATTGGGCCCATTTCAGAACAGAGAGAGACTCATCATCATTAAGGGAAAGTTCATGTTCAGAGGTGAGTCAGAAGTCCCTTAAGTGTTCACAGGCTACAGCCGCCAGGTCCACTCATTCAGCACTAAGCACAGCCACGATCTGGACAACGTGGCCCTTGTCAGAGGACTGTGGAGGAAGACTTCCAATAACTGAAACCACCTGTACTCACGAGCAGATGGCAATCTCTGCATAATCAACACAAGATTCTTCAATGTGAAATTTTCAAAAAAAAACTCGAGGGATTTTCCTACCAGAGAGTCAGAGTCAAATGATGGATTTCAGAAGAGATCACTCAAAGACCCCATACAATAGAAATGCTTGCATATATATGTATAATGTTTATTAATATGTATTAACTGCACATAGTAATTGGTTTCATTAGAACTTTTCTTATGTGTATGTAACGGATTTTGTTCATATTCACCCACATAGCCTCTCCTCGCTCCTTCCCTCTGCCACTGTTAATGTACGTGCTTTCAATAACAGTTGATTGCTTTTCTGTTATACTGCACACGTTTTCTGAAACTTCACTGTTAACTTGAGGTAGTAGTAAACACTCATTGTGGGAGTGAATAAGGAATATATAGGAAAGAAAATAAAGAAGGGCAGTGCTGGAAGATGTAGGTTGATATGCTTCTCTGTGTCACTTTATTTTATTTTATTATTTTATTTGGTTTTTTGAGGTAGGGTCTCACTCTAGCCCAAGCTGGCTTGGAATGCACTATGTAGTCTCAGACTGGCCTTGAACTCATAGAGGTTCTCCTACCTCTGCCTCCAGCATGCTGGGCCACCATGCCCTGCTTATGTCCTTTAAAATAAATAAACCCTTTAGAATACATGCTAAGTTCAGGTTGTGGGGATCTGACCAGAATGCAAGACTGTCAGTATTAAAAATAAGGACAAGAGAAATACCTAGTCTAAGAATAACAATGACTATGTGAAGACATAATATAAGCTGCTATAACTGCTTCAGCCCCTTTCATTCCACAGCTCCATGGAGTAATTTGTTTCCCATTAAAAGTGAGGCCAAGGGGGCTGGGGAGATGTCTCAGCTGTTTAAGGTGCTTGCTTGAAAGCCTGACAGCCTGGATTTGATTTCCCAGGACCTACGTAAAGCCAGATGCACAAAGTGGTACACACATTTGGAGTTCATTTAAGGAGAAAGAGGCCCTGGCACAGCCATTCATTCTCTCTTTCTTCCCCACCCACTCTGCTTACAAATAAATAATGAATGAAATATATTTTAAAAACCTCAGGCCAAGTCCCTTGCCTAAAGCTGTGGAGACCATAGCTAATTGTAGATAGTAATATAAACTGCTTTTCTAGCATTGTTCTTCCAACCAGAAAGGACACAGCCCCCCTTGTCCAGATGGCCACAGTGTAATCACCAAATTCTAAATGCAAGCATTGCCTGGGTATGAGCTCCTCTGAGGGGAATATGGATTTTTAGAATCAGTTCAAAGTTTGTTGAGTTTCAGAGCAATGATCCAGCTTTTAGAGGACGTTAGTTTTGGCCCCTTCCCCGGTGGTAGAAGTCAGAGCCCAGCAAATGTGAAGGAGCTTTGCTTTAACCTGCAAACCTACAGGACTTCCTGAAGGAGCTTTAGTGCCTGCGACCACTGGCTTGGCTCCTTTTGCATCTGACTTGATAGACTGACGAACTATACTCGCTTAGAAAATTCCAATGTGGACAGAAGAAAACTTCGCTCTTCAGAATCAGAGATAGATAAACATGAATGATGCTAAGGAATGGTCTCCCCACTTTACTGTAATTGAGTATTTTGATAAACTACCCTGGATTATTTTTGGAGTTCCTCAGAATCAAAAAACGATACAAAAAATTAAAGGATTTAGAGTAATTGCACTGGTGATCTTCCTGTCTTCCCAGCTGTCAGGCAAACTAAAGTATGGAGTAAAGTTTAGAAGTGTGTCGGGATTTACTATGATAGTTGTCAGAAAGATCCAGCAATGAGTGTGAGAAAGCACACAACCAAACCCTCATCTAGAGTACCTAATGGGTAAAAACTTGTACAGAATATACCCTTTTTAATAAGGTATTTCAAAGTCAAATAGGATTGAATAAGAAATAAAACTTAAACAAAACAAAAATAAGCTTATTTTAAACACACATAAAATTTTAAAAATTGTATTTATTAATGAGATAAAATAACACATACATGCAGGTATATGTTGTAACTTCTGCTTTGGTTTTTCAAGGTGGGGTCTTGCGTCAGTGCAGGCTGCCCTAGAACTCATTATGTAGTCTCAGGGTGGCCTTGAGCTCACATTGATCCTCCTACCTCTGCCTCCCAAGTGCTGGGGTTTAAAGGTGTGTGCCACCATACCCAGGTTTAAAAAAACAAAAATAAAAACAAATCTTTTACTGATAATCTCCATACACGTACAAAATGTACCCTGATCACATCCCCTCCCACTATCCCCACCACCCTCTTTCTACTGAACCCCTTCTTCTTTCTAATTAGCGTCTCTTCTATTTTGATGCCATTTTCCCCCCCTTATATTATTCAGGTCCTGTGTGGGTCATGTCAGCCACTGTGTGGTCATGAATGTAATGAACATTTTATGTCTGGAATATAACATTCCAATGAATTCTTCCTCATCCGTTGGCTCTTCCATTCTTTCTGCCACCTCTTCTGTAAGCAATTCCTGAGCCTGGGAAGGTGTGATAGAGATGCCTCACTCCATGCTGAACACCCCACTATCACTTCTTCTCAGCACTTTGATAGTGTTAAGTTTTCCCAGTGGTCATCACCATCTGAAAAGAAAAGCTTTTTATAACCAAAAGTGAGAGTTGCATTAATATATGGCCATAAATAGAAATATTTAGTGGACAATTTGGTGGGTACAATATATCCATTTAGCCAAAAAAGACCAGAAGTTTCCCCCAGAATTTATGATCTCCCCAGCCATCGGCTTTTGACTAAGTTTTCAGTACCAGGCATAGATTCCCTTCCATACAGCAGGCCTCAAGTCCAATCAGAGAGCTATTGTTTCTGTGATAACAGATATGCCACCATTGCACCAGTTGGCACATTTGGCCTGGCTGGCCATTTAACGTTGCAGTATCCACTACTGGTTAAGACCACTGATGACTTTTCTCTCTCGGCAGGATGTATAGCTCTTTCTAGCATTCTGACATCTTGTCAACAGGGAGGAGGTGTCCAGCTCTGCTTCAGCTTCATTCTCAGTGACTTGCAAGCATGTGGTATCTTCAGCAATAGGTTCTTACCATATAGTTCTGGAAGGCAACCAAGAGCCTGTATTGTTTGGGGGACATCATGGGCCTCCCTGACCAACAACTCGCTGGGAAGTAACCTCACCCTGGCACTGAAATTTTTCCTTAGCAACCTATCACTCCTGGGTACAGAATGATCTACCCCCACAGGGTACTACTGTAAAAACTCTCTATTCTTTTTAAACATATATGTTTTAGTAAGCAAAGAAGAAGGTTTCCATATAGCTTGTTCATAACCTCTTTGATTAGGCCTATTCCCATCCCCTCCTCTTCTCCATCCTCCTTCTCTGACCCCACTTAGATGTTTTATTCTTTAAAATATTTTATTTTTATTTATTTATTTGAGGGGGAAGAGGCAGGTGGAGAAAGAGAGAGAAAATAGGTGCACTGGGGCATCCAGCCACTGCAAACGAACTCTAGACATATGTGCCACCTTGTGCATCTGGCTTATGTGGGTCCTGGGGAATCGAACCTGAGTCCTTTGGCTTTGCAGGCAAGAACATTAATCACTAAGACATATCTCCAGCCCAGGTGTTGTGTTTTTAAATTAGCTTAAACAAATCCTTTTCCTTAAGCACTTATCATAACATGAATATATTTTATTTTTTTTAATTGATTGAAATTGAATCACATGTATCTCATGTTGTCCTGGAACTCAAGTGTAGCCAAGAATAGCCTTGAACTTCTGACCTTCCTCCCTCCACCTCTTGAGTACTGTGGGTACAGGTGTATGCCACTATGCCTGGTTTACGCAATACTGGGAATAAAAACCAGGACTTTATTCATGCAAGGCAAATACTCTACCAAATGAGCAACTTCTGCAGCCTTTAATATACTAATTTAATATCTGTTACAGATAACAGATCTCTCAGGTCATTCAAAACTAAACTCGCTTCTCACTCAAGTGTTCTTCCCTCCCCACACGATCGATTTGCAAAATCTCTTCTCTTTCTTACTCTACTTAGCAATGATCGGACAATAGTGAAACAAGGACATGTTCTTTTCATTCCTTCTAATGTTTATTCAGTCAAAAGTAGTTTTGGTAATTCTATATCCTGAAAGCCTTCCAAATCCATCCATTCCTCCTCAGTCTCTTTCTTGCTGACTATTAATTTAGGCCCCAAACACTACTGTATAGGACTTTTGCAATAGTCTCTCATGCCTTCCATACCTTCAAATTTTGACTTACCTCCTAAATTAACACAATTATTTTCCAAAAACCATAAATCTATAGTTTTTTAAGAAAATCACTCTGTATCTTCAGGACCACAGAAACTAAAATCTTAACTTTTAAAAAATTTAACTTAATTTAATTTTAGAATTGTATTTTGCTTTGGAGAAGAAATCTTATTATGTAACTTTGGCTATCCTTGAACCCTTGATCTTCCTGCCTCATGCTAAGCATTGAGATTGCAGGTGTGTCACCATGCTATGCAAGTCTTAACTTTTATGCAAATAATCAAGGAGTCTTTGCATCTGTCCTCATGTTCAGCTTCCTCACTCCTTGCACACCAGTTGTGCTGCTCTATACTTCCATCTTACTTGGTGATGAAACAGACGATCTGCTTCTGGGGTGGGGCTAGGAGCCAGGTCTGCGTTGCTATTGTGACACTGAGGGTCCTGGCATAGGGACCGCACTCCAGGAAGCACTTCTGTAAAGCCATCCAGGTTTCCTACTGAGTGAGACACTTGGATTCAGCCCCCAAATCACTTTTCTTTCTTTTTAAATTCTTTTCCTGGGGCCTCTCTTTCCTAAATTGAATATATCATTCTACTCAATCTGCAAGCATTATTTACAGTATTACTCAAAGCTGGTTTCTTAATGTCTTTTTCCTTTGATCTCCTTAAGGGTAGCAGGTACATTACATTCATTTTTATATTCCCAGACTTAGCACAGTGAAGGGGAAGCCATTATCCTTAGCTGAGTGAATGAAATTTGACAGTATTATATCTGTATTCTTGACTGGGCCATTTTCCAGATGTAGAATTGCTTGTGATATCTGTTAACTTTGAAAGCTTCTGGTACATGTATTTCACTGACCTTTTGATAACATTTCATAGCTCTCACCAATTCACCAGAGGGAATTTTCAAGCAACTCTAATCTCACATTCTAATGAACAAAGGGGGCACACATGACAGGTAGGCAGAAATCAGTTTGATGAAACCCAATGCAATATGAAACAAAAGACTTTAACATTATCTGGGAGCATTTATGGGCCCCTGTCTAATGCCCTTCCTTAAGTGATGGTGGAGCCACCTGATTGAAGACATGAGGAGAACATGGTGTCAGTGAAGTGACAAGCGTCCGGGGAATAAAATGTGGTCAGAATGCTACTGGAGCAGTAGGGTCCAAGCCTGGATTCTGACAGCCACAATGAGCTAAGCTTGGCCATGCCAATGTGTCAGTAAAAATGACAAGCAGAGCGGAAAGCAGAGAAAGAAGCATTCAGTGTGGTCATGTTGTAAAGAGGCACAAACAAAGAGTTCTGGGAACTCTCACATCCACCCTTGGGGTAGAGAAGTGAGTTTCTGTGCTTAAATAGAGGGGGGAACACACATGATTAAGCAGTCCTGGTTACAGTGTGGCCCTACCCGTCACTGACCCAAGTTTGTCTCTGGCTGGGTGTTCTAAGTTGTCAGAAATGTGTGACAGTTCTTCCAGGAATGCATACTCCTCTTCTTGCTGACAACAGAGCTTCCATCTTTCCCTTTATCCAGCATGATAAAGGTTCCTGGGGACATTTTATTTCAATAGTCTGAGCTTGGGAATAGGCAGGTGCAGATCTCTTTAGAGCATCTTCATTCTGGGCAGGATAGTCCATAGACTGTAGATGTGCGTACCGTCATTGTTTGACCTTCAACTAAGCCTTTCATTGTGTCAGCACAGTCTTCGGGTGTTTATGAATTTATATGTCTATAGAAGTAAGGAAGTGGTTCTTTGGGAAGGCTGAAATCTTCCTGTTTTTAACTCATGATCCATAGTCACTGACTAGGTCAACATAGTGCCAACTAAGAATTTGAAGCCCAGATCTTCTACTTGTACCTGACTGCACACTTAATGGGGACTCTTGCTCAGCCTTACAGGCCATTCTCAACACTAAAAGCAAGACTCAGTTGTGAGAGGGACAAATTCACACAATACGGACTAGTGTGAGGAAGCTGGAGTTGAGTGCGTGGGAGACATCAAATTTTACAGGAAGCATGGACCCATATGTGAAAGGCCTTCAATGAGATATCAAGGAGTCTAAATTTGATTTTTTCAGGCATTTGGGATCCACTGACCTAATTTCAGATCAAGAATTAGAGAAGCAAGAAGCAGAGAGACTAATTATACAGCCACTGCAAAAGACGGGACCTGAGCCAATTTAGGGCATTGAGGATGGTAAAGAATATTTCAGAGAAAGAAGTTATAGGATTTAATGACTATATTAGTTAGCGTTCTCTGGAGAAAGACACATGCATATATACTCATTCATTTTAAGGAACTGGCTCTTTCAGTTACAGAGGCTGCAAACCCCAAATCTGCAGGGCAGGCTAGCAATCCAGTGAAGAGTCCATGTTACCTTGAAATGTGAAGGGAAGCTGCTGAAAGAATTCCTTCTTGTTCTGGGGTCACCTTCCTGCTGTTCTATTCAGGCGTTAGCTAAGAAGTGAGACACATAGGCATTAGACGTACAATTTGCTTTAAACAAAATCCAGCAACTTAAACATCAATATCATCCCAAAACCATTCTCTTATAAAGCCATCCAGAATCACGTGTGATCAGATATCTAGGCACTGGTACTGGGGCCAAACGAGCTGACACACAAAGTCAGCTCTTACACTAAACAGTCAGCTTGGATATTTGGGGGAATGGTGATACTATTTTTAAAGCTATGATAGGAACCGTGATAAGAGGGATAAATATTGATTAGAAGAGATTTATTTTCACTATATAAGAAACAAGTACTGGACCAAATAGTTCTTATTTTCAGTGTGTATGTGAAAGGAAATATACAAAGATTTTCATCTGGGGAGAAACCATCATGTGGTGATAAGCATGTACTATAGAAATGCAGATTCTGATGTTCTGTAATTTGAACCAGACATTTAACGTCTCCAAGTTGGATCTATAAAATGAGATTTTCAAAGAAATATAATATATGGAACATAGTCAAGAAATATCTCCAGCACCCTTGTCTATGTTTGCACTGTGAGTTATTGCAACTAAGGTAGAATGCTAAACAGAGATCAGGTTTGTCCTTAATGTCGTGAGAGTCTCTGAGGACATGGTTGCTGGGAGGGTACTAAGTGACATTCTCTTCTGGGATAGAACACTAAATGGCCCCACAGTGGCTTGAAGCAGATCATAATCCCCCACAGGATCTATGTTAGAACCAGGGAATAACCCAGGCACTGGTCTCATTAGAGTCTATTATTCACTGTGTAAACAATGCTTGAAGGACTGGTAATGCATAGACAATATTTCATTAAAATTCACAAAGGTCCTAAATAAGCTTAACATTTAGAAAACAAAATGAAGCCCCTTTAAAATAATTTAATTACAGTTGATAAAATTACATGTTAATATACTCATTCATGTATCCAAGTGCACTGAGTCAGTGTGGAAGGAGCTTTTACCAGTTGATATAACCATACGGTACAGTTTGATCACTCGTTCATGAATGGATGCACTGTGGATGGTTCACAATCAGAAGTGATGCCGAGGAATGGTGGCCCGTGGGCCGACTCTGCCCCCACGCTTGCTGCGACATGGCCCATCCCTCACCCTGGTCACGCTTTGCTCTTCAGTGTCAGGGCTGAGGACTTCCAGCAGAGCCCACAGCAGAGACGTTTCCCGACCCCTGCCCCCCGCAAGCCTCCTAACAGTCCAGAAAGCTGGCATGCTCTGGAGGGCAAGTGCAGTTTGCAACTGGAAACCCTTTCTGCTGGTCACATGACGGACCAGGTTGTAAGTGAGAGTGGAGAGTACAGAAAGTCTGCATAGGCCCAAGAGATTACCGCGAAGAGCCCACTCCTGGGTGCTTTTGCCAAAGAGAAACGCAAGACCGTGGGCAGTACTTTGCCCAAATTTGGAAAGAAGCCAGCTTTCCATTTGCTTAACCAAAGTTTCAGGTTCCGAGTTATTTTTAAAATGAACCCAAAAGTTCTAAGCACTATTTCACCACATTCACCTCTGAAAATACTATTGTGAATCAATCAGCAGAAAGTGAGTTGAAGAACGGACAGTAGATTCTGACTTTACAGACGCGTTTTTCTCCTGTATGCACAGGCCTCAGTGGACAGATTGGATCTGTTCAAAGCAAAGAATGACAGCACAGAAGGGAAACAAAGCACCAGGCAAACCCTTCAACTCCAGCCTAAACCCCATCACTTGCAGGGGATGCTGCGATCTGGAGAGGGAAAGCCACAGCAAGGCAAGACCTTCAGGAAGCTGAACGACTGAAAGAAGAGGAAAAACCTGCATTTACCTGAACTGCCAAATCACAGCAGATGGTGAGATCTGAAGGGAGATAAACATTAAGGCTTGGAAAGGAAGCAATTCATCCTGTCAGCCTTCAAGGGCCCGTGCAGCTGCGCGATCAGCACGAGAACCACACAGTACTGTACAGCAGTCATGTTTGACAACAAGCAAATCTGCCTATCAGGTGGATGATAGAGCGGGGCCATGCTGAGGGCGGAGAGATCCTTTTGGCAATGGGAAGGATTCCACCTAAATGCCTGGAGCTAAAGAGCAGAAATTAAGCAGGTGTGAGTAATCAGAAAAAGAAAAAGAAAAAAAAAGGTCATGCTATAAAGCCAAAACAAATTGGCAGAAAAAGGAACTGTTAACTTTCCTCGGCAAAGGACAGAGGACTGCAAGCCCCTTGAGCCAAGAGAGAATCTGATGGCAACTGGGTTGGCACTTCCATTTTCCAGTGCCAGAGATGACACGGGGATGGGAGGTCCCAGCCTGAAGCCCTGACAAGGTGATCCTTTGGTTGCTAATGCTGCAGCTTGACTCTGAGAGCCTGCCTGGATCCCTAAAAGACTTTCCCCTTCTTTCATTTCTTCGCTCCTTTGTTCATTTATTTCACAAATAGCTATGTGGATAAGTGCCTTGTCATGCGCCATGCTGCCCTTGCTGTTGGGAATGACGCTGGGAACAAGGCAGTCTATTCTGTCCTGGAGATTATATTCTACCCGGGCAGATAATAGTTCATAGCTCTGGGGTCCTCACTTCACTTTCTTTTATAAAAAATTCACAGTCACATTTGCTTATGACATGGTGTTAGAAATATTGAGAAACTCTTACCAAGCATAGCATGGTCTGTCCAAATTACTATTATTAACATTCTTACATCAATTTCCCGAGTCTGTGGGTGGCATCTTGTCGTTAAATATATTTGATGATATCATTCTTTTGTTTAAAGTCTTTTAAAAATATTTTATTCATTTATTTGAGAGAGAGAAAGAGGCAGACAGAGAGAATGGGTATGGTCATGCCAGGGTCTCCTGTCACTGCAAACAAACTCCAGAAGCATGTACCATGATGTGCATCTGGCTCTATGTGGGTACTGGAGAATCAATCAATCAGGCTTTGCAAGCAAATGTCTTTAACTGTTGAGCCATCTCTCCAGCCCCTGAAGTCTTCTTGGCTTTAAATCCAGAGCAGAATGAACGAACGTCTTCTTAATGGTCTGAGTAGTTAGCTGGGCATGGTGTTCCACACATGCAATCCCAGAATTTAGAAAGTGGAGGCAGGAAGATGATGAATTTAAGGCTGACCTCACTCAGTGTTCTGTCAAAAGAAAGATTTGGTACTAAATATGTTGTGCTTTGAGGCTCAGACCATTTCTGCCATAGTTGTTAGACTCTAGCAGTATATTCTTATAATGTACGTAGCCATGTGTACAGAGGTATGGGCAATGAGGCTGGGAAGATGGCTCAGGCAATAAAGCACTCACTGTGCAAGCACAAGAACTCCCAGTACCTGCACACAATGCCAAATGTGGACCCACGGCTGGAGTCCAAGGGTAGGGAGGCAGAGCCAGTTGAATACCTGGAGTTCTCTGGTCAGCCAGGATCGCCTGTTGGGGAAACTCCAGGCCTGCGAGACACTTTCTCAAAACTAGGTGGATGGTGGACCCAAAGATGACGCCAAAGGCTTCCCCTAACCTCCACACACCACGCGTGAGTGATGAGTGCACACACACGCACCCACACACCTATGAACATCACACACACACACACACACACACACAAACACACAAAAAAAAATGTAAGGTGGCTGTGTTACAATGAAACAGTTCTGAAAATAGGTGGTTAATCAAGATTGCTTCATGGATGAACTTAGCCCAGCCCGTGACCTAGCCTAGGGCATTATGTCCAAACATCATGATTCTATGCCCTTATTAAAAAAATAAATAAACAGGGTTGGAAAGATGGCTGAGCACATATGTCTGGAGTTTGTTTCCAGTGGTTAGAGGCTCTAGAGAACCCGTTCTCTCTCTCTTTCTGCCTCTTTATCTCTCTCTGTCAAATAAATAAATAAAAATAAAATATTCAAAACAAGCAGCTTGATATTTCCTGGTTATCTATTGATTTTTAATCTGTCTTTAAAAATCAATGATGTGAGCTGGGCGTGGTGGCACATGCCTTTAATCCCAGATAAACCTGAATTTATTTAACCCATTACCCTACTGTGGTGATTCGATTCTGGTGTCTCCCATAAACTCAGGTGTTCTGAATACTAGGTTCCCAGCTGATGGAGGTTTGGGGATTAAGGCCTCCTGGAGGCAGTGTATTGTTGGGGGCGGGCTTATGGGTGGTATAGCCAGCTCCCCATGCCAGTGTTTGGCACACTCTCCTGTTACTATTGTCTGCCTGATGTTGACCAGGGGGTGATGTTCACCCTCTGTTCATGCCATCGTTTTCCCTGCCATCATGGAGCTTCCCCTCAACTCTGTAAGCAAAAATAAATCATTTTTTTCCCAAAAGCTGTTTTTGGTTGGGTGATTTATGCCAGCAGTGAGAACCTGACTGAAACACCTACCTTTTAAGTTTTCTAATCTTGTTGCCTCTGCCATAAAAATCCGAGGAATGGAGGCTGTGGCATGCCCATTCACTCTCTCTCCAGTAAATAAATAATAAATAAATTTTAAAAGAATGAGGGCTGTAGATCCTTGATAGAGTGCTTGCTTACTTAATGTGAGGCCCTGGGTTCAAATCCCAGATCACCAAGTGTGTTTGTTGCACACCTGCTCAGCATTTTGCTTCTTAAACTCAAGAGCTAATCAATTAAACTTAAATTTCTCTCTAAAAAGATCTGTCTCCATCTGCGCAAAACTCACTATTCTCTTGTTTACTTTATATAGAACTCCATCCTAAAGAGCTGAGGTGAAAGTGTCAAGTAAAAATAATAGGTGAAATCTAGTGTAACTAAATGCCAGATACTTTCAAAAATGTATATATTTATTTATGAGAGACAGGCAGATAGAGAAAGACAATGGGTACACATGGACCTCCAGCCATTGCAAATGAATTACAGACACCTATACCACCTTGTGCATCTGGCTTACATGATTACTGGGGAATGGAACCTAGGTCCTTAGGCTTGCAGGCAAGTGCCCTAACTGCTAAGCCAGCTTTTTAAAGGACTCTCTGTGAACTGCCAAAGGAATCTGGTGTCTGGACCTATGGCTGAAGCACTGACTGTATGGTGGGATTTACTTTGGTAATCTAAATTTTAACTAGGCGAGCTGGCTTCTGCTGCAGCATGAAAACAGAAGGACCTTCCTCTCGCAATAGTCAAGATCGCCAGCCTTGTACACGGACCTGGCAGCTATGGTTTACAAGCGACTTCTCTCTCTTATGCACTGAGTTCTGGTGCTGTGGTCACTTTAGGTCACCAGGGACCAAGATAATTTGCTCATGGTGGAATCCTGGGAAGCACATGCTGAGAAAGTTAATGACTCAGCTGTAGAGGTGAGATGATTTCCTCACATTTTTATTTATGAAAGAGAGAGAGAGAGAGAGAACACACCAGAACTTCCTGCTGCCGCTAATAAACTCCAGGTGCATGTACCAGTTTGTGCGTCTGGCTTTACAAGGGTACTGGGAATCAGACCTGGGCTAACAGGCTATATAAACAAGCACCTTTAAACATCTCTCCAGCCCAAGAAATAATTTACTAGCCAGTTAAAGAGACAGTTTAATGTTATCTCAGAGTCTCCATTCTTTATCTTCTAGGGGTTTGGTATTTTCACTGTTTTATTGATGTAAAAGAGTAGGGGTGGGGCTGGGAAGATAGCTCAGGGGTTAAAGGAGATGGTTTTGCACATCTACCAGATAGATTTCTGATCCTGGCACCCACAGAAAGATGATACTTGAGCAACAGACTCAGGAGGATCCTGAAGCTCTTGAGTCAGTCAGACCTTTCTAGGGGGCAAAAACAATGAGAGGCCATGTCTTCAACAAGACGGAAAGAGAGACACCCCAAGGCTGTCCTCTGACCTCCACACATGCGCAATGGCATCTATGCTCCACACACACACACACACACACACACACACACACTTGTGCAAATGTGGGTAATGACTGACGCAGTGAGAGTATGGGCTTGTGTTCTAAAACTTCAGCTTCCAATCCACATAAACTCTAGCCTTTTGGAATTCAAGTATCTAGGGAGAGCCTTAATTTAGAACACAAGAATGAGCCAGGGCTGCCAGTGCATGTCTGTAATCCTAGCCATTGGGAGGCAGAGGCAGGAGAGCCAGGAGTCATTCTCAGCTACATAGCAGGTTTGAGGCCAATTTGGGCTAATAACATCAAAGAAAAAAGTAAAAAAACAGAAATAACCACAAGCACAGTATATGCTACACAAAACAAGGGGAGGGGGACACCAATTCTTTTTAGATTTATTTATGTATTTATTTATGGTTTTTTTCATTTTTTGGTTTTTCGAGTTAGGGTCTCACTCTAGCCCAGGCTGACCTAGAATTCACTATGTAGTCTCAGGGTGGCCTCGAACTCATGCGATCCTCCTACCTCTGCCTCCCGAATTCTGGGATTAAAGGCGTGTGCCACCATGCCCAGCTATTTTTAGATTTTTAAAATGACTTCTGCACCAGGATCTATGTGAGGTGTTCCTATGTGACTAAGCTCTGTAGCTCTGTGGCTCTGGCAGCTCACCAGCTCCTATTGGCATCTTTCTGTGAGCTCTGCTGGTCAGGTGTAGAAAGATGGAGTTTCCTTTGTCCCAATGAAATGGATAACTTTAGCATCACACAGTAGCCTACATTCATGTGGTGTACAGTTTAGTGTGTTAATTGATTCTTGATTTACTGGTGAATGTAACAATGGGTCTCACGGAAGACAGTAAATTAAGGGCTTCCCAAGAGTGACAGGATAAGCTAATAATAACAACGATATTCACATGGCCAGATTCTGTGTAGTGCATAGTATTTTTTTTCAATTTAATGCCACTAATATGTAGTATTTTTATGTCCATTTCATAGATGAGAAAACTGAGACCTGGGCTATGTCTCTTAACATGCTCATGGTCACCCACATAGCAATGAAGTTGTATGTGAATCTCCCTCTGTTACACTGAAGTGTTTCTGACCTGTGACTAAGGTCATTTAGGAGAAGAGAGTCAAACAGGTCGTCATTTCAGCCTTCCAGATTTCTCGAAGACTTGGGATGCAGTTTTACCTCATAAATCATTAGGAAGGGAACCAAGAACTCTGAGTTGTTTTCCAGGTCCAAGTCTCACCAGGTGTGATTGGTAGAGATGATGGGCACACTGTGCCATTTGGGAGGGCGCATGGTTCCTCCTCTCAAAGGCCTGCCGCCGAGGAAGAGTGTGGTCTCACTGGGAAATTTCAGGACCATGAAAACAACAACGATAATAAGAGTAATAGAGTCTAATCAATTAACCAGAGAGAAAGGAGGACTGGAGAGACCTGTTTTTATTTTCCTAAATATAACAGCAATTTTTGTAGTGCCTTGGTTAGACCTAGTTCTGCCTTTATGTGCCCTCAGCTCCGATGAAGGGTACTCCAGACCCCTACATGTGGCTCTAGAGAACCATTGCTTCCCAGTCCCTAGATCTGCATGACCCAGGAGCACAGTGACACTCACACAGGCATTCAACCCTCGATCACCAGAGCGCCTCAGGCCCTGTTTGTGTGAAATTTTCAGGAAGCAGCTCTCTGTTGGCCTCTCGTGGTACTGCATACCTTGTAAGCAGAGGAATTCACTACCTTTTTCAGGGATGCTTGGATAGAAAGCAGCCTTGGGAGACAGACAGAGAGTCTCCTCCCTTCAGCAGTTAGTTTGCTGACTGGCTGGTATAACACACATACTGTGTCCCAGGGATGAGAATCACTATCATTCCATATGCCTTCGTCTTCTGAGCCGTGAGTCAGAACAACTGTGTTCCTTGTGTTCTTGAGCAACTTTGCACTGACGTTGTGATCTTGGGAGGCAAGGAAAACCAGTGTGAATAGAAAGCTTGTGCTGTATGCTAGGTTGGGATGAATTAAGTCCTTTGTCTCTGCCCTAGGAACCTCGTGTGCTCCGCTTGGCTAACTTTTTATTATTATTATTTAATGTTTTTATTTTTATTTTTTTGTTTTGATTTTTTTATTGACAACTTCTATCCTTATAGACAATAAACCATGCACCCCCATTCCTCTTCAGAACTCCACTCTCCATCATATCCCCTCCCTTCTCCATTAGTCTCTCTTTTAATTTGATGTCGTCATCTTTTTCTCCTATTATGAGGGTCTTGCGAAGGTATTGCTAATGGGTGCAATAGCGGCATTTCTGCTCTTGGAGAAATTGGCTAACTTCTTAAACAAGGTAAAAACAAGATACAATCTCAGGCCTTTCTAGTTTGGGACAAAAGCCTACTGGTCTACCATTCCATGGAGTCTAAGGCTGACTTAGTATTATGTTCAGCAGAACTCAAATAGGAGGGTGTGGTGGTTTGATTCAGCTGTCCCCCATAAACTTAAGTGTTCTGAATGCTAGGTTCCCAGCTGATGGCAATTTGGGAATTAACACCTCCTGGAGGCAGAGTATTGTTGGGGGAGGGTTTATGGGTATTATAGCCAGCTTCCCCTTGCCAGTGTTTGGCACACTCTCCTGTTGCTGTTGTCCACCTTATGTTGACCAGAGAGTGATGTCCACCCTCTGCTCATGCCATCGTTTTTCCTGCCATCATGGAGCCTCCCCCTCGAGCCTGTAAGCCAAAATAAACCTCTTTTTTTTCCCACAAGCTGCTCTTAGTCAGGTGATTTCTGTCAGCAATGCAAACCTGACTGCAACAGAGGATGATTTTTTTTTATTATCTATCTTGATCACTTTTAAAAATTAGTGGTGGTTGGTGCATATAGCACATAGCAAATTGCATTAAAACTCACTCTTGGAGCTGGGGGATAGCTCAGCAGTTAAAGATGCTTGCTACCAAAGCCTGCCCTGCAGTGTTTGATTCTCCAGTGTCCATGTAAAGCCAGGTGCACAGAGTGGCACATGCATAGACTGGCATGACCATGTTCTCTCTGTGTGCCTTTCTCTCTCCTTGCAAATATATATGTATGTTTTAAATAACCTCACTTTTCTAACCCTTAATACTCTCTTGCAATACTTCATGGCTTCTAAATGAAAGCACAATCTTTCCCACCATGTGCTATTTTGTCACAGCCTGTCAGGGCACAGGCCTTGCCTTCATTGACTATTCTGCACAATACCTACCACTTGTCACATTCTCAGGACAAATGTTTCCACTTTTTTCCTGACAACTCAAGCAGCTCATGGATACTGTTGCCTGGGTTGTGAAGGGCTACCTTTTGTTTTTCCGAAGGAATGGAATGGGCCTTTGGCTGGTGAGGGTTTTCTCTCTTTTGAGAAGTTGGCCATTCCTAAATGCTCTGTTTTAAACAAGGGGCGGTGGTCCTTGAACCCTTTGCATCTGATTAAGTTTTCTTCTGTCATTCCAGCCTTGCTTTCAACTTGGCTCACTGGCAAACATCTTGTAACTGATGATGTTATCACCTGATGGCTGAGGACAACTGTTCCATGTTTTGATTCTATATTTGGGCCTCCTCCCCAGCTCCATTGGATAGAATTTCTTTTTAACAGCTCATATTCCCAGGGAGTTTACACAAGCTTTCTCAGCTGGTTCTGCAGGACAGTTAATTAACACAGTCACCTCAGCTGTGCTGACACTGGTTGACGATAGCAATGTAAATCCAGAAATGTTTGGGAATGATCAGCTGTTAGAACTGATGCCAAGAGAGCCCTGCTGTCTTTTCCTCTTCTGTTGGAAATATGTTTAATTGTAGCTCTTCTTCCAAAGTACAGATAACACTAGTGATTAGGGGAAAAAATACAAAACAACATTGGTATTATAGTAAGCCAGATAAGAGATAATCACTAGCCATTAAACACACTTTATTTCCAAAGAGACAATATATAGAGTTGTATGGTTTTGAAAGCACAAAATAATGATATTTTTATCTTGCATCCGGTTCCACATATGGCAATCCTGCTGAGCCCTGTGACCAGGCAAAGTTGAGGGACTTGTTATAGTGAGTTCATTGACTGCAGTGGGACCCTGATCCATTTAATTTGTGCCAGGAGGCTGTTGTATGAAAATCACTAACATGGCTCACAGTTGGTTTCAAAGGAAATAGGATGGAATGGAGAGCTGGCTCCATATTCTCCTAGAAGAAACAAACGCTTTTTTACTCTATTAATTCCAGGAGACATGATAAAAATTAGATGCCATGCCTTTTTACTGAAAAGAGAAATACTTTTGGCTTTTTGATATTCTAGATGAAATCAAAATCCTAACATTTGTAGTCCTGGGATGTTGTGTGAAGACAGCCCTGTTTAAGTCAGCAGCAAAGGCTCGTACACCCACAGGCTGCTGTGATCCATGTTCCCTGGCTTCACAGCTGTGAACCACAAGAGAGACCACATCTCAAGGCAGAAGGCAAGGGTACATGCTCTGTGGCCGTCCTCTGATTTTCATGGCACTGTGGCATCCCCCCCTCCCCATACACAAGAGTGGCTAATGAACACACACCTAGTCCTTTGAGAACATTAAGTTCAACCTTTGTTCTATTGCAGCTACTATTTTTTGGACAATTTTATGTGATCACAGGAGATAAAATAATGAAGCTAAAATTTGTTGCACATCTGAACTAAATATAAAGATGAATATTATATCCAATTGCATGGTGTTCTTACAATAGGACCTGTATTTTCCTGTAACTTCCATGCCCAGTTTAGAATTTATGATCATATTCACATGGTTTTTAGACAGATATTTCCTGAAATAATTGGAATATTCCTAGAAGATATTCCTAGATTCACTCAACATTTTCCCAGCCTGACACATGCAAATGCAAACTACCTACTTAGAGTCACCGTCACGAGGTCTTGCCCCTCTGCTGCATTCAGGTACCACCCTGTCCTTTGAGGAAACCTTTGGTTTGTTTGAGGAAAATATTATTCCCGTGCTCACTAGTGTCTCTTTATTACAAAAAGAAAGGAAAGCAATGTTTTGAGCTGAGAAACCTTTAATGTTTCTGGTTTTAAAAGTCAACTAATGAGGCACGTGAAGGCACGGAGGAGGAAGGGAAAGACTTGGTAACTCTGTGTGCAGATGGGATCAACTCATGTCTTCCAGGCTGAATGGGGATTTCATAGAATCACTGCACTTTGAAAACTGTACAGATAATTTTAGTAACCCTTCATGTGCTACAAACTTTTACCCATCTCACCTACTCAGTCAACTCTGAAGACCCAGAATATTCAAAATATTGGTAGTTTCTCTCCTAACACATGATATTCATTTTCACTTTGCTGGTAGCTTATTTCCCAATAAACTACTTAAAATTATAAACTGAAAAATGTAGTGATGTCCTGGAAAGGCATGGCAGCTCATGCCTGTGATCTTAGCACTCAGGAAGCAGAGGAAAATCCTTGTGCGTACTAGGCCACCTTGGTCTATGTAGTGAGGTCCAGGCCACCCGGGCTATAGTAAGAACATGTCTCTAAACATGAAACCAAAAGGAAAAAAAAAAAAAAAAGTTGTAGTTGTGGTCTAAAAGTCTAGACTCGTGTCTTGCTTTAAAAGTACTGTTAAGGGATGGAGGGATGGCTTAGCAGTTAAGGCGTTTTCCTGCAAAGCCAAAGGATCCAGGTTTGATTCCCCAGGACCCACGTTAGCTAGATGCACAAGGTGGCAGGTGGCGCATGTGTCTGGAGTTAATTTGCAGTGGCTGGAGGCCCTGGTGTGCCCATTCTCTCTCTCTCCATCCTTCTTTGTCAAACTAAATAAATAAATAAATAAATAAATAATTTTTAAGTGCTGTTAAGGTGTACCATTCAAATGTTTACTAAGTGCCAAGTACTGTACTCAATTTCTTACAAGCAAAACTTGTGCTACAAGAAAATATAGGGATGTGCACAAAGCTAGAGCCACTTGGTTGTCTGCATGTTAGTTGTCAGCGAGTTGTCTCATGGTAAAGAAACAATCTTAGTTCTTGAAACACACATTATTCTGTGTCAGTATGGCAGGAGGTCTATTGGGAAATTATTCAACTCTTGGATTGCACGGGTCTTTTATTGTTTTCTCTCTAACAATAATGTTGTAATGCTGACAATATTGATGACTCAGAGCTTCTGGAAAATGGTCTTATTAACTAAGCAGGTGAGGAAAATAATATTACCTGCAGCACCCAAGAGTTCTCTGCCAAAGCATCCCTTTTTCTGTCAAGTGGGGCTTTGGAAACGGCTGCTGCTTGCTGGCATCTACACATCACTGAGAGTTAGGACTTCTGAGACTCGTGCCTTCAAGACAAACAGTCGAAGCCAATGGGACAGCACTATGACCCCAGCAAAGACCATTTCCCATTTGCTTAAAGACAAAATTCATCTGATCTCTCACTGAATTTGATGAACAAATTTAAATTAACATGCCATCCCACATTTTAGAGTGAAGTGGTCATAAATGTTTACATGAGAAACGAAAGTGAGCAACGACAATAGTTTTGTGCCAGTTCTTCCATATTGACCCCGTGAAGGATAGCCAGTACTGTACTAACACACAACCTGGCCGTTAGGCTTGTTTGCGTCTATCTTAGGAGAGGATAGATCATCTTTCTTAGTGTGTTTGGGTACATGTGTGTTCAGTTGCACATTCACACATGTGGAAGCCAGAGGACAACCTTGGGCGTCATTTCTAGAAGCTCTCTCCACTTTTTAAAAAGAAATATTTTTATTTATTCATTTTCCAGCAAAGAGAGATAGAAGTGAGATAGAGAGAATGGGCACACCAGGGTCTCCTGCCACTGCAAACAAACTCCTGATGTATGCACCACTTTGTGCATCTGGCTTTACATGGGCACTGGGGAATTGAACCATGTTCATTAAGGTTTGTAGGCAAGACTTAACAGCCGAGCCATCTCTCCAGCTCCTCCACTTCTTTTTGATACAGGGTCTCTGATTGGCTCAGAGCTCACTGACTGGGCTGGAGTTGTTGGCCAGTGAAGTCTAGCGATGATCTGCCTGTCTTCATTTCCCATCAGTGGCATCACAAGTGCGCATCACTGTGCCTGTCATTTTTATGTGGGTTCTGGGGATCAAACTCACGACTTCAGGCTGAGGAGGGAAGCATTTTACTGAATGAATTATCTCCCTAGCACAAAGGACATATAACCTTTAAGAATCAGTTTTACCAAGGAATCTATGTCCCAAAGGTTAAAGCACCACTACATTAAATTGTGCACTTTGTGAACATATTTTCTCTAAAGAAACACACGGTTTCCCAGAGCTTTCCGCAGACCTGTTAGTCAAACACTGATGGAATGAATTAGCACCGCCCAGACGTCACGATGGGGGCTTTGCCATTACAGCATGTGCTGCTGCCATGGGCCTAAATTGTTCTACAATGTAACACATGATTTGGTCTCAAAGCAAAGTGGGGGACCTGCATAAGGAGTAGAAGGAAGGGACAGTCCTAACTGGTTGGTTACAAAACCAGTCAATACAAATTACTTTTTCTGTGAATATCTCAGACATGCATCTCCTAGCATTGCAAAGGTTTGGTTTCAGATGCATTTACTGAGGGCTTTGTTGACTTACATTTTTATGATATGAGGCATATAATACAAGGGAAACACTGGCATTTCAAATTGTGCATTGTGAAAGGAAACATGAAATAGTGTTGAGGAGCGAGGTAGACAAGGATCCAATGAGCCTTCCTCCCCTCTTCTCCGTGACTCACCCACCTTCTGAGTACCCCGCCTCTCTTGCCTCAGTCTACTGGCCTTGTCTCCCCCCTCATTTTGCTCTTTTCTCCACCTCCCAGCCTGAGGCTCCATTTTCCATTTTCACGTTAGCACTTTGCCCAGGCCTCAGATTACAGCAAAACTACAGCTCTGTAAATGGCCCGAGGGAGGGACAGGCTCACATTTCATGTGCCTGGAAATTTAGAATTACAAATTAACCTACAGGAAACAATTGCTTGAACAATTTAAAACTGATGTGGCCAACAGTCCACACAGCCCTTCCACTGACTGCCAGGCAGTGTGATGGGGCCGGGAGCTTCCACGTGCCCTCGCTTGGCCTCCCCCACACCTGCTCGGGTTAGCCTCTGAGAAGGGTTAGCGAGGTGACTTGAAAATGTTCATGGCATGCTACTTCTAATAGAGCTCCGTTCATTTTCAGTTCATGACGTTATCAGATATTGAACAACCTTTTGGATTGTTTTGACTCCAGCATTTTCAGTTACACTTGAATTTGAAAATGCTTACCATAGAATTTCTGTGTGGTGAAGAGGTAAAGGGAGTTGGACAGCGTGATTTATAACAGGGCTGCTTCATAAGACACACTCCTACATGCCTTCCTCCTTGTTCTTTCCTTTTTCTGTTATCTGCTAAAAAAAAATAGACCTGAGAAAAGACCTAAAATCTAATATTTTTACCTTGAAAGAAGTAGTTTTTGGCTCAGGTAAATGAATATCTTTATACACCGTTGATTCATTTTATTTAAGTATCTCAAGCACATTGGGATTTGAAAGAATAATATAAAATTGTGGGGTTTTTTTTTGTTGTTGTTAAAAATAGTTTCTGCATTTTGAAAACTTGAACCTAGGAGACAGTTTCCCCTCACAGTTTTGTAAGGGCGCCATCCATTAGGGGGAAGGGCCAGCTAATTCTAAACTATATATGATTAAACTTGATCATGCCACCAATATTTTAAATACGTTTATATGAATACTTTTCTAGTAGCACATTTTTATTCCTGGTGATGATTAGCCTTGTTGGTCTATTTCTAATTCCATTATAACTTTTTTTTTAAAAATTTTTTTCTGACTTATTTTTATTTATTTATTAGAGACAGAGAGAGAGAGAGAGAGAGAGAGAGAGAGAGAGAATGGGCACACCAGGGCCTCTAGCCACTGCAAACAAACTCCAGATGCATGTGCCACTATGTGCATCTGGCTTATATGGGACTTGAAGAATCAAACCTGGGTCCTTAGGCTTTGCAGGCAAGTGCCTTAACCACTAAGCTATCTCTCCAGCCCCCATTATAACTTTTAATTCAGTACATCATTAAAAATTCTAGCATGCTATAGACAGTACTGTTCTAAATCTTATCGTTGGTGAGTTAAGGGCCTGAGCCTTGAGCAACGCCATGTGTAATGTCTGAATGACACATTATAGCACTCCACTCCATGACACATAAGTGCACAGACTCTGCCCTTGCCTTTGAGCACCATACTCTATAGAAAGCATCCAGGGACAATGTAAATTAGAAAGCTATTACAATGTTCATGGCAAACTGAGCGCTATAAGAATGTTCAGGAAGGAGAGGTGCCTGCATGACACTTCGGAATTGCTCCAGGACTGCAGAAGCCAGTTGACCTCTGCGGGTGGGAATGAGGAAGAATATTCTAATTACAACAAAAGTACATGAAGATGAAGACATTGTGTGTGTCTGATATAGTATGAAGAGTTGTTGGAGGTTCCTAGGAGAACAAGATACATGGCAGATGCAGTTGTGAGATGAAATGAGATGTTGCAAAATTTTAACCATTTCCCTAGACAATCAAAAGTCATAAATATTCAGCTGAGTGCATCATGTCATGCTCATCCATCCAAACCCCAGAAGCATTAAAAATAGGAGAGATGAAAAAAGTTGGACTCGTGGTTTAGTCACTTTTTTCCATTTTTAAGAGTAAAGAAGATCTAAACAAAAGAGAAGCAGCCGGGAGTGGTGGCACATACCTTTAATCCCAGCACTCAGGAGGCAGAGGTAGGAGGGTCGCCATAAATCCAAGGCCACCCTGAGACTACATAGTGAATTCTAGGTCAGCCTGAGCTACAGGGAGACCCTACACTGAAAAACAAAAGAGAAAGAAAGAGAGAGAGAGAGAGAAATAGATTGTCATGATAATTATTGTACATGTTCTAAACTATTGGCTTGTTAAATTTCTTTTTGGTTCCATAATCACATGAGTTATATCATATCATTTCTCCCCTTTCTTCTTTTTTCCCCACTGTCTACATTCTTGCCCTTTTTCTTAGCCTCATTGTGATATTATCATCACCAACCTGCTTGGAACCTAGTTCTGACTCACTTGTGTCTGGAAAGGCTCTTAACTGACTTAAGGTGAGACAACAGAACCTGGCACAAGGTCATTATCACTAAACAACTCATTTTGGTTTTCGTGGAGCTGTGTGGTTCTGCTCCGCTCATCGTTCCTGGTAATTCTGGCTGAGTGTAAGGAGCTCTGATCTCAACAGATGGGACACTGACCTTGGGTAACCTATATGATTACATGGTTCTAATAGGAAAGCCAAAGCTGCAATCTTATTTCCTAATGGGACGGGCAGCGTATGGGATTCACGAGAGAACTAGCACATTTAATGACAGAAGCTTACCCAACAGCACCAAGTGCAAAGCTGTGCTTCAAAATAAGAAATGATATTTTCAGAATTTCCCAGCTTATTCTCAGTCACAGAAAAATGTCATTCAAATGCTCTTGCTTTTCCTTTAATGCTAGTTTTTCTGCTGATGAATTCTCGACTACACATTTCCTTCCACAGACAACCAGCCAACGTGTTCAGTCCCTTCTACCTGGAAGGAACATAAAGCAACATGACTTTTGGACAGTATTTTTTATTTATCAAATTGACCTTTTGCTTGAATGGACATTTTCCACTTTCTAGTTGACGCATACACTGGGAACATGATCAGCGGATCCCTATTGATTGTTCTGATGCAATGTAGCTCTGGTCATGCTTGTGCTGGGTTTGCAATTATACTGAGGAGGGGATTATTGACTGGGTCTGGTAATTACCCTACTGAAATCAGATTCAGCCAGAGGTGAACGTAACCTATGGCCATGTTGGTGTTCCTGTTAGAAAAGATTTGCCCTGATTCTTCCCGTGTAGGAAGAACAGCACGTGCTGTTATGCTTTGGTCACAGCAAGTTATTTTGCTCCGTTGTTTATTTATTTTGTGTATCAATAGCTTCAGGTACTGACTTTGGAAAATCATGCACTGAGGAACTTAACTATTGACCTACCCACATACACTTTCATCTAACAACAAAAAAAAAGGTCACATTTTGTGTGAAAGCAATGGCTCGTGGACAGACCTTTTAAGTGGATAGATCAATCCTGCATGTTCTTAGCCAGCTAAAATATGGCCCATTCAACAGTAATAGTTTTCATAGTAATTTGAACTTTTTATATAAAATACTTACATATTATCTCATAGTAATGACTTGTAATGTTTGTCCTTAGAAAATAGAAATATTTATGTATGTCAACTGTATAATTAGTAGATTTTAGTAAGTTTATTGGAACATGTATGTAAGTGAAGATTATGTGGAACAAGTAATTTTTTTTTTAATAGAATGCCATGCTGGAACAAACAGAAAAAAAAAAAAAAAACACCAGAATAACAACCCACTGGTTCTTGTGCAGAGAGGTTTGGTCTAACTATCACCTACAAAGAATACTCAGAAACTATTGAGCCAAGAGGAGGACAGCATTGTCACACTACTGCAGCTTAGAGCCAGGCCCCAGATAGTCCTGACAAACCTTTCACAACCTGGAAAATGTTGAAAACAACCATTCCTATTTTTTTTATTAAATCTTACACAAAAAAAGAACACTCAGAAACTAGAAAAAAATGCACTGCTTCAAATTTGGCATATTATTAACAAAAATCCACAAGTAACTTGTTCAAAGTTCTTATCAAGTACACCTATTAACATTTGAAGCCTTCATAATATGCTTACTTTACTAACTGAAACTAATATAAACACAGAATATTTAAAATGGCCCTCTTCATATTTAGAACAAGAGCAATGCTCTTTGTGTGTCTTTTTAATTATTTATGTTTTGGTTGAGGATGACATGAACATCTGATCCTCCTGCCTCCTTCACCGCCAGAGTGCTAGGATTACAGGCAAACACCACCATACGCAAGCTTATGTAGTGCTGGGGATCAAACCTAGGGCTTCATATGTGCTTTGCAAGCACTACCCACTTAGCTATCCCTAGCCTTTGAATATGAGCAATTCTTTATGATGCAAAAGGTCATTAGGCTTTGCTCAAAAAGGTGAGTGCCTATAATTATAATTTGAAAGTTGGATGAGAAAGCAGCATGCTGCTTTTGCCTATAAAATTCACTTAATTGACACATTTCAGAGCCTTTGGTTATGCTGTGCTTAGACCCCTTATACCCAAATTATAAGACTGTGTATTTTACACAGATTCAATTTAGACTATAAAAGACTTCTGGTTTTGGTTGTTTCATAAAGAATAATAATTCCAGGGCCAATATGCCTGTGTAGGTATACCTTGCTGGGTAGCACTACTATTACTGTAGAGTTTAGACAGAATAGAAGCTCCATGCAACTGAGAAAGTCCTTATCAAATTGGAGGATCTTGTTCATAGGACATTTCTGATTTAATTTATCCAGTCACAAAGGTACCCAATTTAGGAGCAGGCCTACAGTCAAGGGAGTAGCCTGGCCATCTCCAATCCTTTAAACTTTCAATTCAAACAGATGGGAAGTTTCTAGTGGCCACCTTCTGACAATACTATATTTTAGAATAGAGTTTGAGGACCTGGAACAATTAGTCAGAGTTAAACTAGTTACTATGATTACACCATAGTCCAGTTAACACAGGGCCGAGAAATACTGAGCCATGATGTGTCATGGGATGTACCTCAGTCTCTCCATCACCCTACCAAGAGTCCTTTGGTCTCCCATGGAGCCTTATAACAGAATACAGATGTTCCAGGACAATCTCATCACCACTGTGCTAAGAAACCATCTTAATCAGCAGAGACATGCAAAGCATCGGGGAAGAGGCAGGGGCAGGAAATGTCAGTGTTGCAGACATGCTTTGGAAGTGCTGGGGCGGGAGGCTGGCTCCAGTGGTGAGCAAAAAGCACCAAAGACTGGATAATTTGCGAGAGCCAAAGTTTTATCTAAACAATTCAGAAAACTTGGACAGAAGCAAATGTTGGCTTACACAGAAAGGAGAAGAGATGTAATTGTACATATTGCTTTTGTAGATAATGTTGGGATGATCAGCTCAGGGATGGGAACGAGTCTCTCCTTCTTAAGACTGAAATGCTGGAAGAGATTTGGTGCTATTTTCAAAGATTCACACAGAGGGATGATGAAAATAGGATGCCTTATCTCTCTAACTGGACTCAAAACTCCTATCATCTAGGGATTAATATGTTGTTTTAAAATCTGTTTTACACTAAGCATATTAAGGAGCATGTAGGCTCTTACCTTGGAATGTCAGCAGGATGGAATTGGTGACTAGTTTTACTCACTAAAGTTTTGTTCTTTTGTTGTAGAATATTTCAACCCCTTTTCACCTACACATACAATACTTTTATTTAACCTGTTAGCCAGAATTACAAGTGGAAACAACAGTTTGAATAGAATAAAAAATAATTGAAGTGATTGAAAAGAGAGAACCCTGAAGTCAGAACAAAAGGTGCTGGACAATGTTAAAGACGGGTTAAAGCTGAAGTGAAGCAGCAGAGACACAGTCAGATCATCCATTCCCACCACGACTCTACATGTCTTCCATGTGCACAAAAACGCTGCTACCTCCGTGAGATTCGTAAATATAACAACATTTTAGATGATTTTGATTTATTTTATTTTATTTTATTTTATTTGGAGGAAGGGTCTTACTCTATCCCCAGCTGACCTGGAATTCACTCTATAGTCCTAGGCTGGCCTCAAACTCACAGTGATCCTCCTACCTCTGTGTGCTGGGATTAAAAGTGTGTACCACCACGCCTGTCTGGATAGTTTTTGTTCCAATAATCTTTTAGTAAATAATATCTTGGGATAGTTTCATGCCCTGTGGCATTTTCCTGAAAATCTAGAACATTCAACATCAACCTGGGGTCAGAAAACAAAGAGAAATAGATGTGTACAAATTGAAGCCGGACAAAGAAACCACTTTCCAGGGAAAGGAACACATCAAGTATGTGGAGAGTGAAGTGCAGATGGAACGCCCCTCCTCTGATTCTGTTATGTCTTAAGATAGCTCACTTCACATTTTAAACACACTGTTGATTGGATGTCTTAACATATCAGGCACCTTAGTCTACTCCTGCCAGGTGCCTGATATGTTCAGAAAGGAGTAATCTTCACATTTGCAAAATTGAATTACAGTACTTACTATAATGTAATATGAGATTGAACCAGACAAGCATTTCTTTATGGATTAGGTGCCAGACATTTTTGAGTACTTTGAGAAGAGACATTTTCTGACCTTGCCCTCTGACGTCTTGCACACTTGCATCACATGCATGGAGTAGGCAGGTAGCACACAGACAAGAGTGTGATCACGTCTCCCAGTCACGGTTGTACAACTGGGCACACAAATGACCTCCATCTTCCCATGGCTGTGGGTTGCCATGTCTGGTTACTGAGATCAGGGCAGGTGGGACCCAGGAATGGTGAGCCGAACTGTTGCTCATGTCATTAAAACTCAACTAGGCCGAGAGCTAGGATGAGGCAGTTGACAAAGATAAAGGTCAGTGCCCTGTGATTTGTCCTTAAGTAGGCGTTGGCATTGGTTCTTGTCAAGCAAGGGGGAGGCGTGTGTGCTGTGGCACTCGGACATACACAAGCAGCCCTAGTCACAGGGAGAGAACACAGTGCATGCAAGCTGACATTGAAAGGGGTTTAGATAAGTCCTCAAGGTAACAAAAATCAAAACGGGGAGGAGGACAGCAGTGAAGCTTCAGCAATCGCACGGGGTGGAGTGCACCTATTACAGCTTGGCCCCCTCCGTCAGCACCAAACCAGCCTTCCTTGCCCTTTGGCTGTGCTGTCCTGGGTTACAGGGCAAGGGTGCTTGAGTTTGTATGTTCGAGCGTGCTGTTTCCATCTCTCTTGTTGCTCACACACATGCACCACATCTCTCAAAGATCTGCTCTGTTAAGCATGAAGCTTCTCCTTGAAGGAAGCATCATTTTCCTATGGAGGAGATTTCATTTATTTAACATAATGATCTCATGGGACGAGGCTGCAAATAACACGATATTAATAGGTCACTGAGATGCTGTCAGCACCAATACGAACATGGCATTGTGCTAGCTCCAATCACGCTTGCCCATAATCATTATTATAATTTGTGTCCATTTGACATACTCAAATAGCTAATATTCTGGCTTATTAGAACTCTGCCTATATGTGTTCTCAACATACACAAAAGCTGTGTGTTTTTATAATGTGTGTAAGCACTTCAGACGGTAAGCTGTGCACATTTCAGTGAGCAGATGGTAGCTCTTATCACAGATAAAAGCACATATATATGTTTCTGTAACTACACACTCAGAGGGAGCGGGTAAGAGAAGAATTCTCTCCACATCACAGCTTACATTCCCCATCCACTCAGGCAGCCAACAGCATATGCTTTACTGCTTTGGAAAAGCAGTACTTGGGAGGAAAATATGATTAAAATAAACTAGAGATAACCCAATGAATAAATACAAAAGCTGTGTGACTTGAAAGTTTGCTCTGTGTTGTGGGGAAGGCTGCAAATCCTCTGCATTCAGAGAATGCGATAATGACGTGTACTTCTCCATGACTGCCTGATAAATGCAAGATTCCCACTTGAATCAACTTTCTGATGAAAAATGAATAATTTTTTATAAGTGTTGCAAATTTTGCATGTCCCATACAATATTTGGAACATTTTCATAGTTAAATATCATGAGCTATTTATCTGAAAGTCAAATGCAAGTATGAATCATATATATACATAGGCCATATATGTACACATATATTATTTTTTTCTCCAAATCTAGTTTTAGCTGTTGCTATTTACGTTTCTATCCAATGATCCCTGTTTTCCAGGGAAGGGAAAGGCTGTTGACAGACGAATCTATTTTGCAAGAACACGATTTCAAGCCTCTTGCTATGCACACAAAGCCAGGGTGGGTTTGAGTAACGCGGTCAAGAACAGACCAGCAGGGATCATTAAGACGTAGATGGCCTTCCTCTCAAGTTTAGATATGGAAGGAGCTAGGTCATTGTTTCACATTGACTGTGGAGGCTCAGCTGTTCTCCTTCCTGAATGTAGGTTACTATTTCACATTCAGACCTCTTTGTCCTCATAGACGAGGAGACAGCTTTCAGCGTGCACAGTGGTATTCCTCTGGTGAGGCCACTATTTAACTGGAAGGGTAAAAGGAGTTCAGACAATTTCTTTTCTTTCTTTTTTTAAAATTTTAAAATTTTATTTATTTATTTATTTACTTATTTATTTGCTCTGGCTTTTTATCTCGTGTCTCTCAGCAAAACTGAACAAAGATGACTCTGTTTTACACCAAACGATTCAATTACTTTTCAAATGCTGGGTAAACAGCTGCAGATGAACGATTATTTTACAAATGTATTTTCATTCACAAACTTCTGTGACACTTTTGTGTCCACTCTTCAAGAGCAGAGAATAGACTCCAGCCTGCTTCTTGAGCCAGGGCTTCCACTGCCACCAGCCTGCCATTTCTGGCAGGCCGCCAACCCGTCTCTGAAGCCCTATGAAACTCTGATTCCATCTGCCGTGGCAGCGCAATATATTCCACCTCAGGTCAAAAGCGGGGGGCCAGCAGTATTAACATTACACTAATCTGTGGAGACATTTTCACTGGGCTAGATAGGCTAATGTTACCCAGGCTTTCAAAGCTTCGAGGGTAAGGAGCAACGGTGACTGTCAGGGGAAGATAGAGCGGGCAGCGAGCTCTCGCCAAGACTATTCTAAGATAGGCAAGATGGATGGAGCTTAAGAACAGGGAGAGAAAGAAATTCCTTTTAAAAAGACAAGCCATTTGCTATCTTGTTAAGCAGGTATTTCAAACACAGGATTGGGTCACGTATTTCACAACTATAAACTCTGTCATTCTTTCCCCCTGTGCTTTTGCTATTTCCCAAACTAAAGCACACACATTTGCACAGGTTAACACACACACACACACACACACACACACACACACACACACACACTTTCAAAGTTTGCTAAACAACTGATAAAACTACATTCTCCAGTAAACAACTTAGATGGACAGCCTAGTACCTCCTTGACATTAGCAGAAGGATTGCTAAGCCTGCAAGATTGTGTTGCACATAAATGAAAGCTCCTTCACCCCTTCACCCCTCTTAGCTATTCTGTTGTTCACAGACAACATGCTCAGTTTGGGGGAACACAACTCCATACTCAATTGCATGTTAAACATGACCTACTCAGGACTTTATTATTGGTCCCCTATGGAAAATTTACTGAAGGAGGACATGCTGAAAGTAGACTAATGTATACAATGAAAATTAAATGCCAGCAATCCAAATAGTCTTTTCATTTTCAGAGCTCCTTGGTGGAGGGGAAAAGGTACTTTAAGATTCATGCCTTTAGGCACATCAGAAACCATTAACAACTACATTTCAGGAAATTGTAATGTATAAAATTTCAATTTAGACTGCTTGACTTTCTTTAAGCAGGAGAGATAAAATGTTTGGTTGGAAATGAACTTTTTGGACCCCTATGCCACAATTAGAAAGTCTACAGTCATGATTTTTGTTATAATTTGAAACTATGCATGTTTGACATGAAAAGATAGATTTTACTCTAGACAGAAGTATGCTGTCTCTCTGATTTAAAAAGTAGCAAAATCTATAGCTAATTTCAGTTTCCCTTTCTTTATAAAAGTAGGTGAAAGCCAAGGGCTGTATATTTTACATTTTTCACTTATCTTTCTTTTTTCTTACACTTAAGTATATAAACTGTTTGGAAATCAGTGTGACCACAAAAATTTTCAAACATAGAAAATAAGAGAAAATTTGGCAAGCATTTTTATTGTAATAGTTGAACACTTACAGCCTCTCTATATTCCTTGCCATAAAAATTTGGTCATAAAAGGTGCAAAATTGCATAGACTAGAAGACCCCCTCCCCCATTGTTCTATAGTTCTCAGCCTAAATGGAAAATTCACAGCGTACAGATTAGTTAATATGCATGAGCCTCCCTACATTGATATACATATGATTTCTCATCTACAAAGAACGGTTTGGAAGACTTGTTATCTGACCAGAAAAGCCTGTAGTAAGTTGAGATAAAGGAGACTGACTCCAATCCCTTCAGCCTTTGCAATTGCTTTATATTCTAATCACTGTGCTAAGCATCTGTCCCCGGCAGGCAGCTTGTTCAATCTTGCAGATAACGAATGCAGCCCATGGTGGCTGCGCTGGTCCTTCCCCACGCATCGAGGAGCCAGCGTTCCACTCCTCTGATTCCACAGGCAGTGGGGAAGCACTCTCAGAGCTGTAATTGCCTCCGTTATGAAACATCTTCACCTGTTAGCCAAAGCTAAGTTGAATCACAGCAGAAATTATTAACAGTGGCTGTTTTCAAGCCAGCTTAATTTGAGCTGATGTTGCTGTACACTTAACACAGATGAATAGGTGTGCAGGCCGAGAGCCTAAGTGGAGATGACACCCCGATGAATATTTGCTCGTAGCCCTGCTGCGGGGAGCTGGCTTGCACAACAACAGACAATTGTTAAAAGCTAGAGAGGGGGAGGCTGCAGCCTTGGACAGGACCCACTCTTCTGCAGGCATTTTCTGTGCTCATGAGAACTTCCGACTAATGGCAGCTTTTGACAGCTAAATCATTTTTTCAATTAGTTTCCACAAATGTTGGCAAACACAAACCATTTTCTTTGTTGGGGTTGGGGGTGGGGCATGCACAATGCTATGAGAACACTACCCTGCTTCCACCATGGCCAGAAACACCGTTTTTCAGGGAGCCGAACAAGCATTAAAATTTAATGGTCTGCTTTCATTTTCTCTGCAGTGTGCTTCAAGATGATTATAAATTACAGCATTCTGCTTACTTTTGATGGAATAAGTCATGTATCAGCATTTGATTTAGAAGCAATGTGTTCTTGACAGATGAAACCTATCTTGCAGATGTGATTTATCACAGAGCTCTTTTCTGTTTGTTTCAGAAGAAAATAGCTACATAAGGGGGTCAGTATCATGACAGTGACAGCTCAGGCGTGGGGAGGGGGGCGCTGGCTTCAGAGCCTTGACTTCTAAAAGTCTGAGCGGTCTGAATGCGTCAGTGTCTTTCAGACTGAGGCGTCCTTTTGTTTGTGCTCCAAAGCTCAGCGCTCTCCGCCCCTCCCCCACTGCCTTCACTCCTTTCATGTTTTGAACTTCACTGGGAAAAGATGAGGGCGGCATTGCTGGGTACAGCAACCACTTTTTCCTTTCT
The DNA here is from genome assembly GCA_036365145.1 of Orientallactaga sibirica. Lineage (NCBI taxonomy): Eukaryota > Metazoa > Chordata > Mammalia > Rodentia > Dipodidae > Orientallactaga > Orientallactaga sibirica. Next base: position 18,714,959 of record JAEOAD010000037.1, read on the forward strand.
CTGCCTTTCTTTCTTTCTCTTTCTTCTTTCTTTCTCTTTCTTTCTTTCTTTCTTTCTTTTCTTTCTCTTTCTTCTTTCTTTCTTTCTTTCTCTTTCTTTTTCTCTCTTTCTTTTTCTTTCTTTCTTTCTTTCTTTCTTTCTTTCTTTCTTTCTTTCTTTCTTTCTTTCTTTCTTTCTTTCTTTCTTTCTTTCTTTCTTTCTTTCTTTCTTTCTTTCTAGAACAACTTTTCCCCAAGTTCAGTGGAAGGCAAGTAATCCTGGGGCAAGTTGAGAAGCAGCTGCCTGATAAGGGCCTCTGATAAGGTCCAATGGGCCCAGGAAGGAAGGTGAGAGCATGTTGGTGGAAGGAATGGTCCAGCAGTGCCCACCGTCATGGCAGGGGGAGGCCGCGCTGGCTGGAGCTCTAGCAGCCATTTGTATTTCAGGGCACTCTTCGGTGTAAAGTATATATGGGTGGACGAGTGACATGGAAACAACTGAGGACTTTGCTGCCAAAGGAAGCATGCCAGCCGTAGCTCGATTACTTCTGTAATTTCTTAGATGTGAGAAGGGAAAAAAACAAGAATCTGATGCTGGGAAGATTGCTCAGTGGTTCAAGGCATTCGCTTGCAAAGCCTTCAAACCCAGGTCAGTTCTCCAGCTACCCACATAAGGCCAAATGGGCATTTGTTTGCAGCAGCAAGAGACCCTGATGCCCACCTCCACATCAGGCCAAACCAAACCAAACCAAACCAGTTTTTAATTCCTCAGACAATATTGGAACTTTTAAAAAAATATTTTATTTTGCATTTTTATTAATTTATTTAAAAGGGAAGCACAGAGAGAGAGAGAGAGAGAGAGAGAATGGACACAGCAGGGCCTCTAGCCACTGCAATGCATCCGGACACATGCTCCACTAAGTGCATCTGGCTTATGTGGGTCCTGGAGAATAGAACCGGGGTCCTTAGGCTTCACAGGCAAGCGCTTAACCGCTAAGCCATCTCTCCAGCTCTGGTAATTGATCAATTTTAATGAAATATCCAAGCATGCCAGTGTTGATCATATGTTAAAATCTAATATTTTGGTTAGAATATAACATTTTAGAACATTGTCTATTAAAATGTATGGATTAAACAATGTAAATAATGTATAATATATTATCAAAATTAGTATTACCTACTGTTTTCTTTAAAATGTGGCTAATAAAAATTTAAATACTTACATTATATTTCTAACAGACACTGCTGTTATCTATTGTTAAAAAAAAAGAGCAAGTGTCCTTGGGAGGTGCTTCAGCGGGTACAGTGCTTGCCGTGCAAACATCAATACCTGCTTTTTCAACTCCAGAATCCATGCACAGCCAGATGCTACCGCGCAAGCATCTGTCATCCCGTGTCCCTGCAGCAAGAAGGGAGGTGGACAAGGACAGTCCTCTAGGAGCTCATGGGCCAGCTAGAGTGGCGATGGCAGGGGTGGACAGTGAGAGACCACGCTTCAACAAGGTGGAGGGTGAGGACTGTCACTCAGTGTTGGCCTTTGACCTCCACGTATGTGCTATTGTACACACACTACTGCACACACAAAGATAAACAAAAATATTTCCCAAACCTTAGCAAATGGCCTTGTCAATAGAGGCTATGATGTGTGTATTTTGTCTCTTATAGTGTCTCACTTCTTGAGCAGTAGTTTGATTAAAGATGCCCACCACCATAGCCCTGAGTAATATTTCTAACACGTCCACCATCCTCAGCAAAGTGGACATTCTTGTTCTATTGGGAGGCATTAAAAAGAATATCTCTTAAAAACTGAAAAACATTATCAAGATTTTTGTTTGCTTGTCTGGGTTTTCCTTTCTTTGTTTATGAATGAGCTTTTAAGAGAAATTCTTCCACAAATGGCTTTGTAAGAAACAATTCATTGAACAGAGGAAGCAAGGAAGCCCTGGTATTAATCTGAATTTATGGTCAATGGCTTGGTAGATCTGTGGCTAAGAGTATAATTCAATTATAGCAAGAGGCAGATGCAATCTGTAATTTCTCTCTTAACTTGCTCTTTTGTCTGGGGAAGGATGACTGGCTGGTGTCCATGTTGTGGACTGTAAGGAAAATGTGCGCATCTGCTTTCTGTCAGAGTGTTTGTCCAGGCATGATCCAAACCTTCTGCGTCAGGATACTAAGGGTGATGGACCACTTTTTCTTGAGTGATGCTTTTGATAAAGGTAAGAGAGAGATGAGACAATCTCTCAGGAAAGCTACAAGCCAGGAATAAGGCAATAACTAGGCAAAAGACCCTGACCCAGGGTGAAGGAGAAGGGAGACTTAGCACAAGAAGTAAGAAAGTAAGATAGGTGAGTGTGCTTTGAGGAGAAAACTTGATGCTTTACTGTTGACCACCAGAATATTCTGTTTCGTCGCCACTCCTTCTGATATGGCTTAGGAGCAAGACAGCTTTCTCCATAGGTAGTTAGCTAGGGACTGGCCCCCAGAAACATGGATGCCACCTTGCCTGCCCTCGCAAGTCTAAGCAGTAGAGTCTGATTCAGCCTCATCCAAGATGGCTCTAAGCAGCAATCACCTAATCCCTCTTTAGCAAGTTTCCTGTGTGTATTTTGCCTGCATTGGTGTGCCATTCCCAAATCAATGTTCCTTCTGGGTCCACCAACCCATCGTGTTCCTCCCCAGATACCTGAGCCTGACGATGAGGCTTGTTCTCGCTGGATGCCTGATGCCTATGAATGGGCTGAGGCACACGGCTGCGAGCCCTTTCCCCCACAGGTTTCTTGGTTTCTGCTCCCCTGTCCCAGCCCGGTGTGGGAGAGACTTCTTTTGGCTTTCCTTCTTAATTCAACTCTCTCTAAAATAAATCGTATGGGCTAGAAAGATAGCTCAGCAGTGAAGGTGCTTGCCTTTGCTAATATGGACAAGAACCGGAGACTTGGGAGCTCGTGGCGCAGGGGTTCGAATCCCACTCAGAGTGGTCACCAGCATCACGTCCTCGGTAACATGGACTTCAGGGAAGGAGCAGGTGCCTCTTATACAAATAACTATGATCCTTGCTTGCAGTGAGTATATGAGCTATGTCTCCATTGTAGCCCTCTGTCCTGATGAACGACAGATGAGTCTAATGTGATAGATACCTCTGTATGTGATAGTAACAAACAACTTCAGAACCATGTCTTTATTCTTAAGCTTCTCCCCAGTCAACTTTTCTCAGGTTTTCAGGAGGAAATATAATGTATATAGGATAGCCTGATACAGTTACCTTCCACCTTGACCCTTTATTACTTAATGAAACTTCCTTAAGGCCATCTTCTTGACACAAAAAGATCAAGTGAGGAATGCTTAAGGATTTCATAAAGAAATTGTTTGCCCAGTTTGTCCCAATCTTGCTTTCTTCAGTTTCCTAGATAACGTGAACAGTTACCCTGAAAAGCTGGATGAAAATATAAAGAAAACCTGAAATAGAGACTGCTGAAATACCACGTGGTATACCTTTGGAGTTGGTCCTTGCCATAAAAGAGGAAGAACTGTTATTCCCTAATCCTGAATGTTTTGCTGAAAAGATCTTTACTGTCATCATAGACCAGACCTTCTGATCCACACCCTGCCCATCAGGGCCAAGCAAGGCCTGGGGTATAGAAGCTGTGTGTTCAGCAGAGGAAATGCTTAGATTTATTTCAAAGGTAGGCGTGTGCCCAACACAAACAGCCATTTTTATCAGTAAAAGTTGTTACTGAAATTTACAGTGGAATTTAGCTACCTGTCTTGCCCACTGATCAATCCTAATATAGATTACTATTACCATGATATTTTTAATAAGGAAGAAATGCATTTCTATTTGTGCTATATTATTTTATTGTTGTCTTCATTGCCATTGGAGAATCGTGTTTGATGTTTTAAAGGAGAGAGATTTTAGTTTATGGTGCTGAAAAAAATACCATTCAAACAAAATGTAAATCCCATGCATTAGGAGTTTAATTCGATCATACTCTAGACTTACAAGAAATAGTTTAATTGCAAGTGACAGTAAACAACCCAAATGAGGGCAAATACAATAGGAATTTATTGTTCCAAGTCATTCAAAAGCTGTGTGTGTCACAGCAGATCAGGTTTAAAGAAGCAGCTCAAAAGTTGTCACAGAGGACCTGCTATTGTCCCCTAGCCCTCAGAACTGCAGCTTAGAGTCCAAATCCTCACACTGGTATTTCCAAACAAGGGAGAAAGTGTCTATTTTGGGACAACTTCCCAGAAAATCAGTCTTTGCTTAGAGTTTATCCCTCAAAATTGTGATCTCTGGTGTGATTCTAATATCCCATGAGTCATAATATACCTGTATTTATAAACCAGGTCTTTAAAGAAGCAATCAAGTTAGAATGCGGGCATTAGGGCATTAGTGAGGAGTGGAATCTAATGTAACTGATGTCTTTGAAAGAATAAGGTTATAGGCCACGGAACCACACAGAACTAAGACTTGGTGAGACAGAGAGAGTGATGAGTTATGGCAAAAAAAATCATCATCAACAACAAAACAACCACCTAACAGAATCCTGCTCACCTTTATGTGAAACATCCAGTCTCCAGAACTGCTACAACGTCATCTGTGGCGTCAGCCTCCCTGGTGGTGGGGCTTTGCTGTGGCAGTCTACCAAGCAAACACCCCAGACACTTCTACCAAATGCTCCAAGGGTCACGTGGATTGGACTTGCTTAGTTAAGTCAGGCACTTCCCCTAAGCATTGTCACCAGCCACTCAGTACCTTACTTGATCTGAACACCCCAGCCTTGCCCCTGAAATTGTGGGTGGGAGGAAATTATCCCATTAAAAGCCACCAAGCTAAGACTCAGGAAGAGAGATGGATGCTCAAAGCTAGTCTACTGGGATAAAGGTCTCCTTTGAGGACCTACGAGGTAGTAGAGTATAGACATTAAATTCCAGCATGGTGCTCTGCTTAAAGTTTCCACAGCCGTCCAAGATGATCACCATATTCCTCTTCCTGGGCCCTGGAGGTCTTGGTGCTCCATGGATGAGCTCCCTTGAGAGAAATTGTCTCTTAAAATTGGGAGATATGGGCTGGAGAGATGGCTTGGCAGTTAAGGTGCCTGCCTGCCAAGCCTAAGAACACCAGTTCCAATCTCCAGGTACCACGTTTATCCAGGTGTAAAGTGATGAAAGCACTCAATGCCTCACTTGCCCACAAGGGGGCATACATGTCTGGAGTTCATTCACAGAGGCTGAGAGGCTGCTGGCGCGCCCATTCTCTCTCTCTCTCCTCTCTCTCTCTCTCTCAAAAAAGAATTGGGAGATATTATCAAGAGAGAAATAGGCCTTTCTTTAGTCATATTTTACTTTAGCCTGAGTGTCTTTGGACTTCCTTGTATAAACTCAAGGTCCATCCTTAAGAACAATAGTAAAACAGGATCAGCAGCCGAGGCTCCCCTGAGTCATTCTCCTGTCCCTGCCTCCCCATCAATCCTAACCCTACATGGCCACTCCTAACTTCTGTGTGGTGTGGTGGTTCACATTGTCAACTTGACAGATTCTAGCTAAACTTACTTGTGAAGGATTATGTAGATCAGCTTAGCCTCTGTACTCTTCAGTGAGGAATTATGCAGATTACCTTAAAGTAGGAAGACCCATTTTAACTGTAGGTGGCACCATTCCACGGGTTGGGGACCTGGACTGTATAAAAAAGATACAGATGCTGAACCGTAGGATTCATCACGTTCTGTTTCCTCACTGTGGACCTGCTTCAAGCTGCTCCAAGCTCCCACCATGAAGAGACTTCCACTGGAACTGCAAACCCAAATTAAGCCATTTTCCTTCCACGTGCTCTTTCTGGTCAGGCATTTTGTCCAAGGAACAAGCTGAACCCAGGTCTTCATTTTACGCAAGCACTTTCTTCACCAAGCCATCTCCCCAGCCTCTTATTGTATTCTTTATCATTTAAATGTTGCCTGAAAAATAGAAATCACACAATTTGTTTTAAGTAAAGATCTTTCTTCACTAGTGTTTGCTTTCAGCAGTCATTAGATCTCCTTTCCATTATCAGCACCAACATATATATGTACATATGAACATATATGTATGTGTGTATATATATATGTATATATACTCATGTGTATGTGTTCCAATACATATGCATAGGTCACACATCTCTTCTGTCTGCTCTGATTCTCGTCTTACCTGTCTGTTTGAGGAAACAGCACCATCAGATCTTTCTAGACCTGAACTAGATCTGCCACTGCAGGACACAGGCAAGCACTTGCTTTCTGAGAGAACAGTTCCAGCATGGGGATTCAATGTTATCCTGTCAAGACCATCAACTTATCAAACTGAAGTGATTTTCCAATAGAATATGTGTCATTCTGCTAATTCTTTAAATTTAAAAAAATTGTTTAATAAGATATAGCCCATTTTAATTATCTTTTACATGATCCACTTTTATTTAATAAGGCCTGTGTGTCAAGTGTGACCTGACCTTTATCTGTTTCATCAGTTTTAGTTCTTAACACATTCCTTCTCATTCCCCGCCCCAGCACCACTCCTATAGGACTCCTGAGTTCTTTTTCAAGTGCACTGTGTGACCTCTACCTTTTGAGAGAGGGTCAGGAAATATTTATTTTTGCAATTGTATTTCAAGTCCAAATTATTGAACTGCCCCACAAGACATTCTTCTCTTTCTAGGATATGACAAGGAACTATACAGAATTAACTTCATGCAACTCGTGGGGTTCACTAGCTACCAACAGGAGGAACAATCGCTCTAAATTTCTGACCTCTTTAGTGCTCTCTGTCTCCTCCGTATAGGCCCAGAAAACTTGAACCGCAGGCTCTGCCTGTTACTATCCCACCACAATGCTAAGAATGAAGCCACCTTAATATTTCTAGAATGTGTAAAGATCTGGCTTCACATTTCTGTTTTGAAAGGTATCAGCTTACGAGGTAGCAGAAAGTACAGATGGACTCCTGGGGCTGTTGGGAACCCAGGTCACTGGCACGAGACTTCCAGCACGGTGCAGTTCTGAGTGCCCCAAGCCTTCCCTCTCCTGCCAACGCGCCACGGTCCTCCAGGTCCCCGGAGGACAGCCACACTGTCTATATCACATATGCCACTGTCTTGTACAATATCTGCTATACTATAGTCATCTCCTAATTATTTCTTAGATGAACGAGTGAATCTTATATCTAGCTAAATAGTCAATGGAGTTAATAATGGAGGGACAATTTATATATGACTTCACAAGGTTTATGCACCTGCAGGACATCTGGCTAGGGGTCAGACTAGACATGCAAACATTTCCACTTGGGACACACTACTGCTACAGTAATGCTAACAACACGAGGAATGGTGGAAGTTAAAACAACCATCATTTCCTTAGCATGGATCATTTTTGCTGGCAATTTACCACATGTCTTTACTTGTTACAGATCAGGTATTTTTTTTAAATATATTTTATTTATCTATTTGAGAGGCAGAGAGAGATGGAGAGACAGAGAGACAGAGAGAATGGGTGCACCAGGGCCTCCAGCCACTGCAAACGAACTCCAGATGCATGCGCCTCCTTGTGCATCTGGCTACGTGGGTCCTGGAGAATCGAACAAGGATTATTATTCAGAATAAACTTATTCAGAAGAAAGAGTATTAATGATCATAGTTTCCTTAAGATATACTGTGTTAGGTGTTATTTTCCCCCTTAGACTGTCTATATTTTGTTTGTTTTTTAAAAGAAGGTATTTGAAGTGTCTAAAAGGGCATGTTTTCTCTCATACGTGGATCTACATTTAAGTGTGTGTGTGTGTGTGTGTGTGTGTGTGTGTGTGACAGGAGAGCAGAAGGGACCATTTTTGGAAGAGGAAAGGGATCAACAGTAGCAAGCAGAAGGATGACAGGGTAAAGTGACCAAGTGTGAGGAAGCACCTTGTTATCCACATATCGAAAAGGTCATAAGGAATCTCATTATTTTGTAAAGTAACTAAAAAAAAAAAATCACAAAAACTGTCCTGGAAGCAATAATGGGTGAAGTGGTAATATTTTAATGTTCTATACAGTACTTTAAAAATTATTCGTGCATAAACCCACTTACTAATAGAAAACTTAAAGAAAGGAACTAACATAAGACCCCTTTCCTGAAACGCAACATTACCTAATGAAAAAGCAGTAAATGAGAAGTGAAGCTCTCCACAGAGCTTATATTTGAGGCTTTGAACTTGGACAAGCCTCATCACATCTCTGAATATTGCTTTCACCATGTGAAAAATAAAGGCCTTCAAGGCTGCATCTACCTACATCTCTGAGTCTTTGAATCTAACTACAGATCAATGCAGCTCTGAGAACATAAGTGATTTCTAATTGCTGATGTGTGACAATTTAAAATAAGAAACCAAAATGGTCACTGTAATTAGGTCTGACACAAGTCTCCCTCTGTGGCAAAGGTCAGCCACTTCAATTTCCTCTGTCTTACCGGATCCATCCCCCAAACAGGGATACATTCCTGACACCTGCCTTTCCATCATGAGTCTCTTGTCTAGATTAATGAGGATCCTGATTCTCTGAAGGAAATGGCTCTTATGTTGGAGGTATATTAATTCTCTTAGCTCACTATGGCACTATTTGCTCAATTCTATTCTGAAGTGGCAGCCATTCTTCCCTCATCCTTAGTGAGTTAATAGTTTTAACCTGGAAAGCAAGAAAATTATTTAAAAGACAGACCATCAATGATCCTCAAGTTTCCTGAAGATATTTTTCAGGTGATTTCTCCTTAAAATGTGATTATGCTATTATCAAAATAGATATTTTCTTTCCTTTTTATGTATCATCTACCAGATAGGAGACATGTCACCAGCTGGGGATATGGCGGTACAAAAGTGCTCTTTTAGATTAATACTCTTTCAAGGACACAGGGAGCTACTCTTCATGTAGACTGAAATTACATCTCCCATGTTCTTTATGTACAAAGAGAAATCTATACAAGCCTTTATTAAGATTTTTCTCTTGGGCTGGAGAGATGGTGAATTAGAAATCAAATGACACATTTACATCCAATGGGTCAAGAAAGAAATCATAAAAGAAATTATAAAATTTGCTGAGACAAATGAAAATTCAAAGCACAAATACTAAATTTACAGGAGGATTAACAACAGAGCAAGATACCAAGCTTATGGTGGTAAATATCTTTGGCAACAAAAAAATCTTATTAGCAGCCTAACTTTATACATCAAAGAAAGTAGGAATGCATCAACAAATGAAAGACAAAATTAACAGAAGGAATAATAAAGACCAGAACTGACAGACAGAGAGAGAAAATACCAAATAAAAAATTAGGGAAACTGAGTTCTTTTTTTTTTTTTTTAAAGCATCAGTCAAATTGGCAAAAACATTAATAGACTAATGGAGAAGTAGAGGGACAGAGAAGACTCAATAAAAATAAGAAAATGAAGAAATGTTACAGCCACTGCCATAAAATAGAATGATCAAAAGGGACTTCTGTAGAAAAAAAATATACTAACAAATTCCAAAGGAAGGGGACCCACTTATAGAAACAAACAACACAAAGTGTGAAAGTCTGAATCAAGAGTAAACAACAACCAAAAATAAATAAATAAATAAATAAATAAATAAATAACCCAAAAAACTAAAGATACTTATAACTATTGAAGAGACTGAATAAGTAACGAAAATCCTACCCCCAAACAAAAGCCCTATTTCAGATATTTTCAGTTAAGAATTCTATGAAACATGTAAAGAATTAAGAACACTCATTCTCAAATTCATCCAAAAAAAAATTGGAATACTTCCAAAATCATTATATAAAGTAAGGTTTGCCTGGAGGCCCCAAATCAGATATTGATACATAAATCCTCAACAAAAATTAGAAAACCAGATTTAGTAGCACATTATTTAATTTATGGCCTAGTTAGTTTGATTTCTAAAGTACAGACATGGTTTGATGCATAAAAATAAATCAATTAGTACACATATTAAAGCATACAGGATAAATCCATATGATCATCTCAGTCGATGTTGGAAAGAAAGATTTGATAAAAATTTACACACTTTCATGATGAAAATACTAAGAAAACAAACTATTAAAAGAAAGCACCTCAACCTGGTTTATGAAGACCCACAACTAACATGACACTCAGGGTAGAAAACTAAAAGCCTAAAAGCTTTCCTTGTCAGGTCAGGAGCAAGGCAAGGGTAGCTAATCTCAGTACTGCTATTTCAAGTAGTTTTAGACATCTCAGCCTGAGCAATTAGGCATGAAAAAGAAATAATAAACAACCAAATTAGAAATGAAGAAGAAAAATTATCTCTGTTCACAGACACTCTTTATTTGCAGGAAACCATAAAGATTTACCCAAAGAAACCTTTTGGAATAACTAAATAAAATTATATAGACAAAATCTACACATAAAATTAGTTGTGTTTCTACATGTTACTAATGAACAAAATAAAATTGAAATGTAGAAAATAATACCATATACTAAATCATCAGAAAAAAGGCTACTTTGGAATTAGCTGAGGTGAAAGACTTGTATACTGAATATTTTAAGACCTTTAGGTTACAATTTAAGGGGCACATAAATAAATGGAGTGACATCCTGTGTTCAAGAATTAGTTGATCTAGTAGCTTTAACATCTCCATACCAACCAAAGTGATACATAGATTTAATACAATCTCTGTCAAAAAAATCTCAATATTTTCTGCAAAAATAGAAAGAAATAATTGTCAAATTCACGTGGCTTCTCAAAGGAGCCAAAATAGGAAAAAGCAAACAAAAACTTGAGAAACAATAGTAATGCTGGGCTGGAGAGATGGCTCAGCAGTTAAGTGCTTGCCCATGAAGCCTAAGGACCCCAGTCAGTTCGAGGCTCAATTCCCCAGGACCCACATAAGCCAGATGCACAAGGTGGCACATGCATCTGGAGTTCCTTTGCAGTGGCTGGAGGCCTTGGTGCGCCAATTCTCTCTCTCCCTCTCTCTCTCTCTCTCTCTCTCTGCTTCTTTCTCTGTCTGTTGCTAATAAGTAAATAAAAATTAACAAAAAAATTAAAAACAAAGAATAGTAATGCTGACTAGCTCATACTTACCCAGTTTCAAAACAAGTCACAAAGACATACCAGTCAAATCAGCAAAAAAGACAGGCATGCCGATCACTGGAGCACATTGGAGCCCAAATGCTTTTCAAAGGCAGCACAGTAAGACAAGGATAGGCCTTCCAGCAGATGGCACTGGGAAAGCTGGAGATCTCTACATAATATGTCGGATTACCACACACCATATTCCAAAACTCACTCCGGATGAATAAAAGGCTTAAACATTAGAACTGGAACTATAGTCACTATAGAAGAAAACAAAAATGAAATCCTTTGAACTTTGGATTTGTCAATGATTTTGCAGATATGAAATCAAAACATTAATAAAGAAAACAAAAATAAGAAAATGAAATCACATCAAACTTAGAAATTTCTGTGCTGCCAAGGACATAACAGAATGGAAAGGCAACATCTAGAATAGGAAAATGTGTTTGTAACCTAAATATCTTATAAGGACATGGCATTTGGGATATACAAAGGACTCTTACAACTTAAGGACCATAGGCTAAGAAAGGTGCAATGTAAAAGTAGGCAGAGGATTTAAGTAGATGTGTTTCTGAAGATGATGATGACGACTACTAATGACAATAACCTGTGAAATGACAGTCATTATCACTCATCAGGGAAATGTGAATCACAATGACAAGTCACTATTAAAACACACACAAACACACACACACACACACACACACACACACACACACACACTGAAGATGATGATGGTTCATGAACACGTGGAGAAATTTGTAATTTTATGCACAGTTGGTGAGAATGTCAAATGACACAGTAACTATGGAAGACAGTCTGGAAGGCCCTCAAAAAAATTAAAATTAGAGTTACCATATGATCGAGCAATCTCACATCTGGGCATTTATCCAAAAGAACTGAAAACATGAGCTGGAGGAGAAATTTGCCTACTCATATTCATTTCAGTAGATTCACATTCCAAGAGGTGGAAGCAACCTATATGTCTACCTAGAGATGAACAGATGGAGAAAATGTGGTCCCATGCATACAGTGGAATACTAATCAACCTTAAAGAAGAAGCATGTTTTATAACATGAGTGAATTTTGTAGAAATTATGCTAAGTGAAATAAACCAGTTTCAAAAAAAATAAATACAACACGATCCCACTCAGTGCATGAGGTATGGAAAGTAGACTGCTTCACAGAAACAGGATGTCGAGTTGTGGTCGCCAGGACTGTGGGGAAGGAGAAAGGGGAAGCGGGATAATGGCTATCGAGTTTCAATTTGACTAGGAAAAGAAAAACACATAACACATGAGCACGCATTGAAGTCAGCAAGCCTGAGCTCTTTGATGGTGGGAATTTCTCAGAGAACCCAGGGCAGTATCTTGCACATGTGTGTTCAATTATTGTTTGTTGGGCTAACCATGATGGGCCAATGTGGAAAGAGGAAGTTTCTTGTGAATCTATAAAGTGTATAGCTATGGTCTTAAAAATTTTTAAATGCCTTGCATTTTTTTATCAAGTATAAAAGCTCTCACTTTTGTTTTGTATTTTTTATAATTTAAAAATAAATTATATAATATGAATTGAAATGTTTACAACATGTAATTTTCGGATATGTCCTGTCTTATCCCTCCCGGATATATTCTATCACACTCCCATAGCTCATAGGCATTGGAGCTAGAATTGCTGCTGGAATCGAAGGAAAGAAGGCACATATGCTGGCATCTGCCCCCCTTTTTATCCATGGCAGACAGGCAGCTGATGACTTTTTCACTGAGCCCAGACATAGCAACGGAATTCTTCTCAGTGCAATCTTCCATGTAGCCTCACCGACAGATTAGAGTTGGCATGTAACATGAAGGCAGCTTTCCATTCTTTATTTACAGTGTAGTTTTTAGATGTCTGACTTTGTGTTTAAGAGTCTGCAGACCAAAATATGTCTATGTATGTCTATGGAGCGAGAGCACAGCCAGACAGAACCACAAGTGAAGGAGTTCTTCACTCAGCTACATTTAGTCTATACCACTGAAAAGTCTGCATCTATGCAGAGCAGTCTGAGCATTGTAATCTTACCAGTATCTTTATAAAATCATAAAGTTATATTTGGAGAATTACTGAATGTACACTTACAACTGATCATTTATGATATATCTATATATTGCAAAATTTATAAAGAATCTACGGTCGATTCTGTAACAAGAGCCTGATCTCTCCCTGCATAAGCCTGGGTGGCTCAGCAGAAAGCTTCTGCCACAGTGTCCAGGTGTATGTGCTCCAAGGTGCTTGCATCCTACAAGACAAGGATGTTGGACGATGTATTTGGGAATCAAAGGTTGTTTCTGTTGGTTTTTCTTATGAAGAGTTATTATTTTTTGCATCTGAATATTATTTCTCTGTTCTCTCTACCAATAGCATATTTCTGACCTATGTTAACAGGAAGGCTTTTAAAATTCATCAAGATGTATATGGGTGAGCAAGAGAATATGTTTTTGTGGGTGTTGAAGTAATTATAAACATGCCACTCTAAAATGTGCTTCTTTGGCAAATTGACTGGTACAAGTTAAAGGAACTTGGAAGCTCACATGTGAAAGCTGAGCCTGACCTTCCATCTCTTTCCTAAAAGCAGGACATGGAACTCTCCAGTGAAAGATAACCCTCTCATGCTAAATGGAAGGCATCATTCTAATCACCAGTGACAGGAAGTAGAGGCAGAGGGACATCTATACAAATAAATGTTGTTAAATTAAACCTTATCTCTTTAGTTATTTCTCAACCTGTGGGCCTTTTTTTTTTTTTTTTTTTTTCACCAAGTATAAAAGCTCTCACCTTCTTTTCATGCTATTTGTAATTTCAAAATAAATTGTATGGTATCACTTTGAATATTTAGATAATAGATAATTTTTAATATGTGCTATCATACTGAATATATGCTTATCCTTCACTGATTTAAAACACTCCCACAGTTAATAGGTACTTGAACATGGTAGTCTAAGCCCATCACCTTATCACATGTTCATAATATCATATTATTTGTCTAGTTCCATATGTGAAAGTTCAACTCTAACTGAGCCCTTGGTCTTAAATTTCTTATGAAAGCTGCAGTGTGATGTGTAACACACATCACACACACACACACACACACACATATATGGGAACACATACAAATATATATATATATATATATATATATATACAAATATATATTATATAAATATACATACAAATATTTATATATATATATATATATATATCTATATCTTATATATATTATTCTTCTTTCCCTATTGGTCTGTCTTAAGTTATTAATTCTCTGGCCCTGCCAAAAGCCCTGAGAGAATAGAGGTAATAATTTTCTCTTCTCTACATTGTGTATGGGTTTCCCTTTCTTGGAGACTTAACCTAAAACCAATTCATCCATTTGTACAGTTCTGAGTCATTCCTGTCATGATGTTGCCATCAGACAGTCTGCCTTCAGGATTCTGTTCCTTCCTTTGTGACAGTGGCCACACCCATTGCCATGTTGGATGTAAGAGTGCCTGACTGTGCAGACACGTAGCGTCCCGGCATTCAGTGCTGCCTTTTCTTTCACATGTATGTGGAAGGGTCAGTGACAGAGGTGGAGAATGCGGTGGAGAAATGAAAAATGGTCTATCTTAGGAGGCGAGACCCTGGACTTCAGAACCACAAACACATTAAATAGTCTTTTGCTCTGTTGTATTTATGTCACAAAGCTGCCAGGCATTGAGGAATGCTTGAAGAAGTCTCTGAAACCTTTAGGTGAACCTGAGGGATCAGGAAGTTAATAATACAAGAAAACCAATTCAACTCAGTTTAGTAGTCTATTAACTTTTCCTACCAAATTTTGTACTTACATGTTTTCACTTCCTAGAAAGAGAAAAAAAATGACTCCCCCTTTGAAGTATCAAAGGAGAAAAGAAAACCTTTCTCTTCTCAGGGAATATGCAATGACACTGCTGCAATTTGTTAAGACCCTCCCTAAGTCCCCACCCTGATAAGGACATCTTCATTTTATTACTTCAGGCATGTGTGAGAATCCTTAATACCTGACTCTATTGCTGGAACATGCTCCTCCCACACTGAGCAAGGACACGACCCTTCATTGTAGTCAGGCCTCTTGTTCCAAGGCGTCCAGTCAGGTCTTCGGTTGTACCAAGGCATGGCTAGTCAGCCTCCCCTTCTGAGGCATGTCCAGCTACCTAACACAAGAAGGATGCTCTCACATGGCTGAATTTTCAACTTGGGAGCCTGCTACAAGCCTTTTCCCAAACCTTATCAAGTGTTAATGCTGCAATGAAACCTTTCACCTTCACTCTCCAGCTAAACTAGGCTGGAGCTCTGGAAGCAGACCATCTCTTTTGGGTCCATTTCTTGAAGACAGAGAAATCAGCTTTTCCTCAGCCTCCTTTGTTGTAGAAGTTGTGGGTGGTTGGGAGGTGAATTCAACCAAGCCAGCAATGAAGCAGCTAACTCAACCTTGGTCTCTCCAGGCCAACACAGGTCTTCACTGGGGGTTAGGTGTGCATTTTGAGACTGGGTTAGTGTCTATTGTACCACTTTCTAACTTAAGAATAAATGTAGATTTATATTCTTATGGCCACATAAGATCTTAGTTTGTCGAATGAACTTGATTTTACTAAGCTCGAAAGCTGAAAGGTTAATCAGCTCCAGGGACCAAAGTCTTGACACTTTGACATTCTTAACAAAAAGAAACTGGACTGCTTGGGATTCTTTTCATGTCACCAGGCATCTGGCACTGCGTGCAGCATTTCAAATGCATGTCCTAACCAAGATTCACCTGCATCTTCTCTTGGGTTTGGTGTTTCTTGCCTTCAAACAACTTCAGCATTCACTGAGACATGGTTTTTATCTAAATAAACTCACACATTTTACAGCCCATCCTAGACTAGCAGTGCTCTATGCTGTTGGTAACTATTGTGTAATTTTCTCTGGAAAGACATCAACAAATGTCTATTCGCCACAGACAGGGCACCGCCAATAAACTTACAGTAACCACCCCGCCCAAGTCTAGCTTAGAGAACCAGTGAGTTTGTGAGGGTTACTTACAGGAGTGTAGGTAAGGGGCAACAGGAGTGTGACCGACTCAAAGGCAAAAGCATCACAGAAGCCCACCCAGCAGGGTTGGCTGTTCTCCTAAGCTACATCCCTGGAGCTCCCTGCACCACTCAGAGGCACTGGCCACCGACTCTCTTCTCCCCAGAAAGTGGACTTTTATCACATAGAGGAGGGAGCTTTACGATTAGTTTGAGTTTCATTTACTCCCTGAATGTTACGAGTCTCCCTGCTCCTTCACAAAAGAAAGTATCAGTCCAGAGGAAATAGCGATAAAACATTAAGACAACCAGAATTTCGGAGCAACAAGGTGTTGTTCTCCAGGCCCTGGCAGAATTATCATGAAGGTACTACTCCACCTGCCCTGAAAAAAATCTGCGTTCAAAAACCAGAGGAAGAGTCTCTGCAGTGTATCTTTCTTGTATTAGTTATGTACATATTCAGTGTGTAAACAGCACATGGTGTTACCATCCTTAGCCTCATCCTCATCCCTGTCCGAAGGGACCCTCCTCCTTGGTTATCCCCATAGGGAGTGTGGGTCGTGCATTGTGGGGGTAGCCATCAGTTATGGGGAAGAGGCAATGTCTCTGTGCAAAATGTCCCAACTTGTGGCTCTAACAATCTTTCTGCCCCCTCTTCCATGAATTTCCCTGAGCCATGTTGGGTTCATTTTAGTTCTACTTCAGTGATGAGGTTTTGGGAGCCTCTGTGTCTCTGGATCTCTGGTTTGTTGGAGTTGAGTGTTCTCTGTGTCTATCTTCTTCACCCTTGTGCTGGTACCAGGTTCACCGAGAAAGCAGCATCTTGCTCATTTCCCCTATGACTCTGTGGTTTCAGCTGGGGCCCTGGTGAGGTGCGATGGGCTGGTTCTCCCCTCAGGTTCTGCATCCATCTGAAAGAGAGAAGCAGATTCTCCAACGGAAAGTGATGTCAGCATGGGATAAATGGGACAACCATGGTTAGTTTAGAGAGAATTTCATAGGTGTAGGCCCTCTTCCTAAGGTATGGCGACTAGGGTTTTAATTACTTACAAAATTAGTATTTTCTAGAAAATGCCTACAATGTAGCTAATACTTCTTTTTATAGTTTCTATCACTGTCCTGCGTTAACTCACCTCATAACTTGAGATCATTGGCACCGCTGGCACCACTTTCAAACGAGGTCCTTTCCCAACTCACCACATACTGCCAGATGGCCCAAGGCTCTCTTGGAGGCTGCAGCGTTGTCTTGGGTTTAAAAGCAAAGGTTCCAGTTAGAGGCACTAAGTAACAGGGTTACATCAGCACTGTGCAAGACAGTCAGGCCTGCGGTGATCCTGGAACGCACTTTACTCATAGGCATACATCCTCATCCACATCTTATACAGTCAAGAAATATTGCTTGCTTTTATTTTCTTCATTTGAACTTCAGTCCGATTCAGTCAACATCGCTCACTCACTCGTCCCCTCTCTGCCGTGAAGGTCAAGCAAGTTGATGTCAGTCACTGTTGGGACTCAATTAGTTCTATGAGTTAATTTAGTCTGCTCCGATTTTATGAGTTAAATTAGTCAGTAGCGAGATTTCTCAGCCTTGATCTGCTGGGCTGCATGTGTCTTGACTGTGGAACTGTCCTGTTCATTGTAGAATGTGTCGCTGCAAGTCTGGCCTTTACCCACTAAATGTTCTCGGCAACTCCCCACCAGCTGTGATAATCAAAATATCTCTAACTTGGCTGGCTACATAATTCATGGGGCCTAGGAAAAATGAAAACATAGAGCCTTTAAAATAATTTATTGCTCACAAAACATAATGGAATCATAGTGCTATGCATGTAACAAAGTAACTTCATAAATTGCAAACAGACCAGAGTCAAGAAAACACTTTGGGATCAAATCACATAAAAGCACATATAACAAATCAAGGTACTTTATTCCTATGATCTCCTGATGATAGGATTATTCTGGCTTATGTCTCTGTACATTCATTCATAGGATCACTAGGATCTCCTACTTACCCCTGTATTTTTAATTGATAAAATTGCAAGAAGCTCAGGAGCTTTTAGCAAAGGGAAGACTGTAAATTCGAGTGTCCTTCCATTTAATTCTATTACTAACCCTGTAGATATTTTCTTTGTACAGCTGCAGCACTTTTCAAAACCAAAGAATCCAAACAAGTCAAAGAATTTTAATAATTCTCTGAATACTTTTATACTAATTTACTGAGAAAATTCACTGCCTGAACACTGTGTCACTGCCTGGCACTCAATGCCTGTGTAGATATCCTCAGGATCACTTCTTGAATCCTCTCCCTGGTGCATGTGGCGTCCTGAACACACCAAAACAACACTGTCTTCTGTTGCTGCCATAAGCAGTCCTCTGACCATGCCCTTGTCTACTGTCTCCCACCATGACGGCTGGTCTGAACAGTATCCTCAGCTTCACTCGGCCCACCTTTAACAGCAGTAATCAACTTAACAATTGTAGATTTAGTAGCCTAAGACTAGGCTCTGTGCTAGTAACTTCAAACTTGCTTGAATGTTTCCTGTGATAAACTATACATTTTTCATATCTTTCTGTTCTATACCTTCTATCAAGCCTTCACAGTCCACAATTCAAACTCTCACCAGAATAGCCCATCCAGCTCTCCTTACAACACTGCAAGGCTTCTATAATCCAAATTATAGGATCCTTCAATATTCCTCTAGCACACAAGTTCCAAAAGATGAAAATCCACCTGCTCAGATTCGGCAGTTATGTTCTCATTGCTGGGACAGACACCCAACCACAAGCAGCTTATGGGAGGAAAGGGCTTTTATTTCAGGCTTACAGAATGTAGGGGACATTCCATCATGGCAGAAGAAGCTGGCTTACTCCCACAGAGCCAAGCAGAAAGACACATCCAAACAGCCAATAAACAGGAACAGCCAGAGCTCCAAACTGCTCTCAACTCACCTTAGGGCTGGACTACAAGATCCACCACCAGTGACAGACCCCTTTCCCAGCATGGCTCCACCCACTGGCTACTCAAGTTGCATGCTCAATCTTAAAAACACCTGAGTTCATGAGAGCATATGTTCAGAACCACCACACATACCAATGCCTCTTGTGCAATATTGGCACACGTGTGTGTCCACACATGTGCCAAAATGCACACACATACTACACATGCATACACATGTAAGAAATAAAAATTTTTAAAATGAGACTTTGAAGAGTACAGAACTAAGCACAAGCTATGTTCATCTGACAGAAACATGCTTTCAGAGAGACCCTGTGTGATCACGCAGTGCAGATCCATGAAGCAGACGACCACAGCAAGGATTCTTAGCCAATAGGGAGGGGGCTGTCCTTATGAAGGACAGTGTTCAACTGCAATTGTGGTAGTCAATGGAATAGTTAATATTGTCTGTGATGGAGTTTCTAGATTTGGTTAATTGAGGTGGCAAGACTAACCCTAACTCTGGGTGGCACCATTCTGTGGACTGATCTTAGACTGAGGAAAAGGAGAAATTAAACTGGGTACCATCCTTCGTCTCTTACTACTTCCTGACCGTGGGTGCAGTGTGATCAGTGGTTTTACACTCCTGCTGCCATGCCCTCCCTGCAGCAATAAGAAAAGTGAGTGGTCCAGACAGTAATGCCTGTCCCATTTCTTTGTTGACCACAATTAAGCTTAATTTAATGAAGACCCTTTATACCTGATGTCATAAATCCAAGCTTACCACTTTGGAGGCCCTCCCTTGTGAATGAGCAGTACACTGAACCCTACACCAAAGAGCCATAGTTTCACACTATCTTCAGAGATATAGTTGCATGATTTCCCTTCCACTTAGGGGTTTGGGCTCTCTGAAGATCCACCATCACCCCAGATGCCCACAAGCTGTACCCGTCTATGTCCCTCAGGAATGCTGGGAGCCAAGGAGTTTTCTTTCCCAGTTCAGAGAGCAGAGTTCACAGGGAATCCCCTTTTCTCCTTTCCCTTCATCCCTCAGAAGGCATGCGCTTCTGTTTTCCATCTGGTCACACCAAAGGTTCTCAGAGATTCTGCCTGAACTTTTGACACCTGAGATATTTGTCTGTGTGTATGCTGAGTGGAGGGGTAGGGGCAATGAGCTAAGACCTGAGAAAGGGTAAACACATTTAAATTCATTCTTTTAATGCAATAAACACCAGCGAGTACCTATTATGTGCCTGCCAGGTATTGTCAAATGTAATAAAAAATAAAAATAAAGGCCTCATATATTTGGTACTTTATCAGGAGAGATAAGAATAAACAAATAAGGAAGCAAAAGCACTGAGCAGTAGAAGTATAAGATTTTTATTTTATTTATTTATTTATTTATTTATTTATTTATTTATTTTTATATACCATGTTTTATGGGGTAAGTGTTATTTCCAAACATAAAGCAGCCCCAGTACATTGGCTGTGCCTGGGGAAGGGTGCTTGTGGGCTGTAGGAAGAAGCCCTGTGTGCATCGGCAGAGGCAGTCAGGCGGAGGTGGTGGAGGGTGCAGAGAAGCCCACGGTCGGCGTTCCATGGAACAACACACTTCAACAGGAGCTGTGAAACGGAGCAGGCTTGGCCAGTGTGAAGGGAAGAAGACAGAGCTTGGGAGGGGCAGAGCTGTTGGCTGTAGGTTCTTCTAGCACTTTGCTTGTGTTTCTGAGATTGCAGTGGCCTTGCAGGTCTGAGTGGAGCAGCCTGGTTGGAGTCCCGTGTTAAAAGGATCCTCTGGTTGTTATCTCAATACATCATCCTGACACGGAGGCCTTTAAGTGCCATTTAACTGCACTGTGCTGGCACGAGTTACCCTTTGGGAGCCTTTCTGGGCTTATTTTGGGACAAGTAGAGATAATGGGAAAGATATCTCGCTGTTGCAGTGATGGTTACGTTCTTGCTCAGCTGCTAGGGGAGACATTTAAGGTCCTGAGGAAATCTCTCCAGATCTCACAGGTCTCTCCGGTGGCCACATGCAGCTGCTTGAAGCTGCCTCTGAATCGACCGACCGCCTTCATAAACCACCTCATGGGAAGTGTGAATGGTACATCTGGCCTGCTCTCCTCCCCCGATGGCAGCAGAGGGCTCCTTTCCCAGTGGCTAGCTGTAAGGGCTTCTGGATGGAGGTCACTGCCGACTGGCACTTTGAGGACTGAATGACCAATTCTGTATGAACAATGACAAGGTGTTTTGGCTTTGAAGTTGGTCTGGGGATTCTCAAGAAGTTCTGTCCTACTCGTTTCTCATCAAGGAGAAACTGCTCAGGTCAGTCTAGGATAGATGCTTCCCTGCCCCAGGTGGCTTCACTGTGAATGAAAATGGTCATGGGAAACTCATTTGTTTGGAGAGGTTAGTGCTCTTTTTTTTTTTTTTTTTTTTTTTCCCCTGCTGAACCTGAGGTCAGCAAACCACAGGCAAGCAGGTACATGTGCTTCAGCCAGCTTCAGCAAACTATGCCGTCACACACACTTCATGAGGCACGCCTCCCTGCATGGGCCTACCTCAAGTGCTCAGGAAAACGATCTTAGATATCCACTTTAAGGACGAGCTCTGCTGGTCATCTCTTCCCCCTTCCATGTCACTACTGACGCAGCCTGTGCTTTACTGATGGAAATGTGTGCTGTTGAGGTTTAGTGTGTGTGTGTGTATGTGTGTGTGTGGTATTGTCCTGTTGCACACATCATCTTTTCATTTTCATCCTGGGTAGAAGAGTGAGAGACAGAGAGAGGTTAGAAGTGCCAGACCTTCAAAATGGAAAGCACCTTGACCCCAAAATAAATAAATAAACCAAGGCTCATTATTGCAATAATTTTACTGAGGGCAAGTGTCTTTTTTTTCCCCTAGATGCTTGTTGTGCAAGCTTGGAATTACAGAAAAAAAAAATAGAATGTCAATAAATCCAGCTTTGAACATCTATCTATTCAATGAGTTATTTCCTAGTAGGAGGAAAAAAAAAAAAAAAAAAGAAAACAATTGAGCTGGGCCTGGCAGTCAAGAGGGAAGGCATGTAAATGACTTGTAACTAAGAGGATATGACCCTCTGCATAATTCATAATCATTAGTCTAAGTGACACTTCTGCCGTCACTCTGCCAGGGCACTCTAATATGGCGCAGTGGAGACCCAAAAGGCCACTCAGCAGCCGTCCCCGGGCAATCAGGTTTCTCTGAAGGATGGCTCCCTGGAAGGCTATGTTTGGGCTACAGGGTCTTTCTTTCTTTCTTTCTTTCTTTCTTTCTTTCTTTCTTTCTTTCTTTCTTTCTTTCTTTCTTTCAAGCAGAAGATGCTGGCTCAGCTTCATCATGTGTGCAATTTAAAGGTTGCTCAAGTGATTCTTTAAAACTGCATAAAAGCAATTCTGCAGGGCCTGGGAGACGGTACTGCTATAATGTTCCATGCATACATCTGCATGATTTCTCAGAGCTAATTCAAATTTAATGCATTGGTAATTTCTTTCCCACCGAAGCCACCCAGCAGTAATCTGAAGGTTACCAAATGATCTTCCAGCTCAAATAACACTTTTAGACTAGCATAAATGGAGAGGCAGGGATATAATGGGCAGAATTAGGCCTGCAATGATACATCCCATCCTCATTACCTCTCTGAGTGAGGCGCACCAGAGTTTAGTGTGTTTTGAGAAGGATAATCATAATAGAATTGTAATAAAAGCAAGAGTCAAGCTATGGTAGTCTTTTTATCAGAAAGTATATAATAACCAAATTGACAGCATCTGAATAACTTAGGGAGTATTTCTCTAAGAACTGTGAAGACCATGCTCAGAGTAAAATTAGACTATGATTGAAGAGACAACTCACACATCTACAAAGCACCAGAGAATAATCATTTAGCATAGATATTATAAAAATATTGACACCCAACTGGATGAATAATTAAGAATAATTTGGAGGGTATATTAAATAAAACGTGTGGAATACCTGCAACTCCACTGAGCAGTGTCCCCAGTGAAATGGGGGCAGAGATGGGGGAAAAGAGGGTACCAATACATGATGTATCCATAGGAAATGCCTTGTTAATGATAATAATAAACATTAAAAAATTTAAAAACCATTTAATGTACTTTTAAATTTTAGATTAAAATTAGATTTTTACAGAAAAAGATGCAAAGACCTGGCTTCCACAAACCACATATAGTTTCTACCCTATTGATATTTTGTCTTATGTACATATGGTGTGATAGATAAGTCAATATTGAAACATCATTATAATTTAAAGTCTATACAGTTTCTTCAGATTTACTTAGATTTACACTGTTTTTTTGTAGATTCTGTCCCACATATCACAGTGTTCTGTTGCCTGTTTCCTTAGACTCCTCTTGCTTTGGACAGTTTGTCAGAGTTCATTTTGGTGGAGCTTGCATTTTTGTTTTTGTTTTGTTTTGTTTTGTTTTGTTTTTCGAGGTAGGGGTTTCACTCTAGTACAGGCTGGGACCTTGCATTTTAAGGGATACTAATGAGGTGTGTTGTAGGTTGTCTCTCAATGGGCATTTGCCTATTTTTTTTTTCATGATTACACTGGGGTTGTGGCACTTTTAAGACTATGAAGGTCAGATGTCCCTCTAGACCATTATTTCACATGCCCATGCCATCACTCTTCATGTTAACGTGTTAGGTAACTTATCCCTGTATCTCACACTGTGTCCTTTACCCAGGGGCCATGTTATCCACCCTCCCTGAAAGAGTGAGGAGTCAGGGTCTATCTACTCGAGGGTAACATACTTGCCTAAAGGAATAGGAAGTGTGATAGACTGGAGATTGATCTATTCTCCTTCATTTCTTGTTAATTGATTGGTGTCTGTATAGGTCATGAACTATGAGTCCTAATCTGGTACTATTTTAATGTCCAACTATTACACGTGTGGTCACTGGAGCTTTCTCACATAATTCTGTGTCTCTTTGCATGTCAGCCCTGTGGGGTTTCCATGGCGTTGTGAGGGCCTTTCTTACTTCACAGCACTGCAGGACGCTCAGCCTCATGCTGCTTGTCTACTGCCCAATCCTGGGTCGCCCACTTCTCCTCGCCAACCTTCACTGGACAATGGACTTCGAAATCGCAGTGCTGGTTTCCGCTGCAGTGTCATGGCCTCTGTGTCCTCTCAGCTGCCAGACATGGAAACATGTGTGCGTCACAACCCGTGTGGATTCACACACTGCTCAATGCTTGCTTGTGTAGCTATCTGTATCTATCTGATGCGAAATGTGAGGTCACTCTGAGGCCTAATCTAATCCTCGTGGAGCACAGCTGACTTCTCCCTTGCTTAGCTGATACCTCCCACTCTAGCACTGAGAAACTTGGCAAGGGAGTGTTTCACCATTTCTTTTCAGATCTAGATAACACAGTAAATCAGAATTTCTGGTTTGATTCTAGCCAAGGACTGTCTTTCTACTTCCTAGTCAAAAGACTGACATCACACAGAAGAATTAAGGCAATTATCTCACTGGTGATTGCTGAAGTTGCTTGCTGCCAAAAGCTGCATGGACATATTATCTTTAAATATGATCCCTTAAGGCTTAAAATTTGTGAAACAGATTGCATGGCCATTTCTTGCTCCATGGTGGCTAAACAAAAGCATTTGGCTTCTGCTGTTAGCAACCTATTCAACTTCATAGAAATAAAATCACTAAAAGCTGTTCTTCCCTGAAACCAAGCATTACTCACTGGCAGATGTTATCTGTTAGGCAAAGGATTGCAACCAGTAAGTGCCGGGGATCAAGGTCCTACTTAATACAAAAGCCTGACATCATTGGTGTCACTTACAAATCTGGTATTAATTATTTGATAAGCTCGAGGCTGGTTCTGTAACACAGACATTTTGTTGTATGAATGGGGAATGTCAAGATGACTTATTACCCTGAGCGCATTAAAGGGAAGGCTAATATGACTTCGTACAGAAAAGGCTCAATGGCAGCTGCACCAGAGTCAATTACAGTGTTGTGTGTATGTATGTGTGTGTGTGTGTGCAACAGAGACGTGCAGCCAGAGAAAAGGAGGAATCAGTCCCCTCCATATCTGCTTACGGACATGTTTGCTTCTCCTCGCAATGCGACAGTGGGTGTTTTTGTCACCACAAGGAAGAAGTTAATGAGAAGGTTTTACAAAGGTCATCAAATACCCTTTAAAGGGCCATGGAGCAGCTATCCACTCTATTGCTATCAGGATGGGTTTCCTAGCCTCGAGCCTTTTCAAAGAGGAATCTCAGAACAGAAGTTGTTTGATTGTGTGTTGTGTTGAGTGTTACTGATTTTGAAAAAAAAAAAGTAAAAATGAAAACCTACACTTTATGAAACTGAGTATACAATAAGATCTAAAATCATTCTCTCAAATTCAGGTTACCTCGTGGGTATTTATCCCAAGGGGAGGAGTAATCTTTGAATTAAACCCCAGCTAAGCTGAAAGCAAACATGGGTCTCTGATTAACTGCAGAAGCACTTATTGCTCAAGGGAAATGGCATCCTTGACATGATCAGTCCTTCTGTGATTTGTTCTCTGAATTATCCTAGGTGGACAGTGTCCCGACAACACGGCGACTAAGAACGCTCTTCTAGCTCTTGCACAGCTACCTATCACATAGGCCACCTGCCCACCTGGGCTTTAGACTACACATAAGTTTTCCTAGTGGGGTGGAGTCAGCAAGGCAGAGTGCTAATAGAATACACCTAAACTCTTCATAGAATATGAAACCCAGCCAGCCCCTGGGGCCTGGTGTTAGTCAAATGCAATGAAGTCAAATGTATATTATAAAATGGCATTTCCAGGCCAAAACCTGTTGTGTGGGTTGTGTAATACCTGGACAGACTCCCCTATGTGCCAGAAGGACTCTGGGGTCCTGTTGGAAACAAGGCTTATCTTTCTGGGTTCACACTGCCCTCAGTAGAGTGATAATGTAAGGGTTGTGCAACCCTTATAGAATCAGGATTGACATAAATATTAACCACTATTCTTGACCCAAGCTTTTTCATCAGTTCAAGCAATGAGTTGATTCAACCAGAAGAAAATAAAATACTTGTTGCAAAATGAATGACAGCCGCATTGTCGTTGTATGGGAGCTGCTGGGGTTCAGTGCGTGTGCTACCGTTTCCCCACCCTGGAACTGAACTGGGCCTCTGTTATCCTTCCTTCTAATTTTCTTGGGAAAGTTATCTCTAAAGCTTGAAGAAATGGTCCCTCATCTAAATACTTTTTATTTCTCAAAAGTCATTTCTATGTATTTTAATGTAGTCATTAAGAATATAGTCCAGAACAGAATAAAACAAAATGACAAGAATAATAGAATTTACAGATATCCCTTTCAGTTTTATAATTCTGGTTTCTTTAAAAGTTTTTTTTTTTTTTTTTTTTTGGAGTCAGGGTATCACTGTGTGCCCCTGCTGGCAGGCCTCAATCTTACAATTCTGGCTCAGTTCCTGACTGCAAGATGCTGAGGCAGGATGCCCAAATTATCAGGATAGTATAAAAATTTCTAAGTATCTTTGCCCAATAATATCAGGCTAACCAAATTGTGAAAACATTCTCTAATAATGCTTAAAAGCTGAAAGAAATAGAAGGATAACAATTAAACTCTGCAGTTTTACCTATTGCATTAGTGAATTAAAGGTTTTGATGGCATTGATGTCAGGCGTGAAGCAGAGGAGGAACACACTGGACTATTCTGAGCTAGGTCTGTGTTGCCAGGGATGATCCCACGAATATAACACAGCGCCCACAAAGCAAGATTGCTTGATTTCTGCTTAATAATTACAGGCATCTAAGTACCATTTTTCTTAAAGAAAACACAAGAAACTATTGATGTACGTGTCATGGGGGAAATCGGGTAAAAGAGCTTCCTGTATTTGTCTACGATTTCAGTTGTGAGCGATTATTTGGGTATTAAGATTGGGATTCACTTTATTCTTACTTGTCTACGTGTAAAAAACTTAATATTGATGCTTCAGTTTCACAACAAGTGGGGTCTACGCTGCCTTTTAGCCACCATTTCTTGCTACTCCTTAACTTGCCCCTTTTAGAATGACCTCTATATGTTCATGTCTCTTCTAATAAAATTTTCTGCTGGGACTATCTTTCTCCCTTTATCACCCTAGTAAACTCCCCTTTTGCCATGTAATGAAAATGCAAATATTCTAAGTCTGTTCTATTCTTTTTATGTTCATTGTTTTAGCAGTGCCCGGAAAATGTCATTTGGCATTATTGTTTCCTAAAATACTGTATTATGACAATATTTTTAAATGAGCAGAAAACTAACAGATAGAAGGTATTTTAAAGTAATGTATCTGCTATGGAATAACTTCAGTGTTTTTCATGTGTATGTATATGGTGTGGCTGCATGTGTGTTTGCATGTTCACATATGTGTGGGTGCACTTAGTATGTGTAGGCAGCTGCCATGGACAGCAGAGGTTGTCATCAGATATCTACCTCCTGACCTTACTCAATCAGACCAATTCTCTCACTGACCCCACCGCTCACCAGGGCCCTAGCTAGTCTGGTTAGCCAGCTTGTCCTGGGGATCTTCCTGTCTCCACCTCCCGTGCCCTGGGATTATAGCTGCATACTTCCACACCTGACAGTAACCTGGGTTCTGAGGGTTCCAACTCAGACCCTCATGCTTACATGACAAACACATTTTACCCACTAAACCATGTCCCCAGATTTTTGCAAAATAACTACTTGTATTAATTTTGGATGGTAACTGTGTTGTTTGAATGTGACCATGTAAATGTGGGGCCCCATATACTTGGGAGTTTTATTAAAATTAAACTTGTAACTTGGGTCTCCAGCTGTCTGTCTGGAGGAGGTGTGTCACTGGGGGAGGGGGGCAGGCCCTAGAGTCCAGGCCTAAGGTGAGTCTGGGGCTGGATCTGGATTCCAGGCCAGAGGTGTTGAGAGAACAGTCTGAGCTCTGGCGGCTCTGGGTTTGTGGTCCTAGTTGTTGGGTGGTTTCTCTGTGTGGGTCTGTGAAAGGGAGCCAGATTCTTCTACCATTGATGGAACTTCCCGTGGATCTGGAAGCTTAGAATAAATCCCTGCCTCCTGGAAACTGTGTCTGGCTGGATATTCATCCCAGCACAGGGAGCTAACCACAGCAGTACCTTTAGTTTATATAATCTGTGATCATCTGAATTTTAAAAGCAAGTCACAGGTAACAACAATGGTATAGCCACATTCATATCAATTATTCATGTAATTTTATGCCAAACCCTCCAGTCCATTCTCCCCATGTGAAATATCTAAATATTGGCTTTAAATGGACATTGAACATGCCAGCAAGGTCTTAGCATTTATTTTTAACCTGCTGCAAAGAAAGCATGGCATAGAGTTGAGAAGGAATCAAGGGCACTGGGTGAGATATTTGCATTACTGTCTGTGAGTAGATTGCCCTGTCCTTACCAGCCCTGTCCCTTGATAATCACCTTCATGCTCAGCTGCCCTTCATTGCGTGGTTACCATGTTACAGTGATGTTTGCTCCCATGTTGATTTGGTGTCGGCCATTTGGAAGCATTACCATTTAAATTGGTTCCTGTAACTAATGAGCATATGTTTCCTCCATGTTTCACAGGAATGAACCAATGGAAGTATCACTGCATGAAGACTGCTTGTGAAGACAGCCCTTTCCGTCAAAGCATAGTGCCAGATTTTATACCAGTGCTGAGGAAAAAGATTTCCTCTGGCATCAGATGATATATGAAATCTTGGGAGGATGATGAGAAAACTGAAGCGGAAGCTGAAATATTGATAAGCTCAAGGTAAGAGAAATGTGAATGTAAAATGCATAAACTTGCGCTGGAATACTTAAGTATGTTGAATGAAATAATCATCCCCTTCACACGTGCTGGAGGGAGACTGCAGGCCCAGTGGATTCTTCTCTGCAGCCACAGAGAGCTGTCACTGTCCTGGGAGAGTGGGACGTGCTTTCCTGTGACGCTGCTCTAAAGGGCGATGAGGGTTGGTTCCCACATCCTGACTTGCATTTCTCCTTAACTTTGAGGATGTGAAATAACTCCCTCAAAATCAAAGCAGAGTGAGAAAATTAGGCATGAGATGTAGAATCTGAAATGGAATTTTGGAGAAACAGAAAATAACACAAACATGTTGAAATGAAAAGCAGTCATTTGGCAGTCTTCCCATGCTTTTCTGTGATGTGTGTCCCATTACACTCCAGGTGAAATACTTCATCCTTCAGCCTCAGCTCACAGGGTGACATGTTCTCTGACCAGGGGTGGGCAGGTAAGGAATGCCTGGCCAAGCTGACCCTTGAGATTTCTTGGCCATGGTTACTGGCACTGGGATTGGCATGTGACTCAGCCAGAGCCCAGTAAATGTGTGGCATGTGGCAGGGATTGCTGAAAGAAATGCATGCTTGTTTTCTCTAGCCCCAAATCATGGATTGGACAGCTCTGATGGTCATCAGGGATAAGAGTTGTGCCAAGATCCAGAAAAAGACCAGGCCTGTGCACTCCGTTTGAAGCTCTGACTCAAAGCGGATGAAGCTGGCACTACTCCAGACTTTGTAGCCACATGAACCAGGAGTTTGCCGTTTTGCTTTGGATTTTAGCTTGGGGTTTCTGCCTCGTACAGTAGAGAGCTGTGATGTGTGCTTGAGATCATCCAGCCATCTCATTTTAAGAAGCATCTAGCTGAAGTTGGGAGCTCGTAACAACAGCGAGACACACACTCACTACGGCTCTTAACAGCATAGAGATTCACACTCACTACGGCTCTTAACAACATAGAGATTCACACTCACTACGGCTCTTAACAGCATAGAGATTCACACTCACTACGGCTCTTAACAGCATAGAGATTCACACTCACTACGGCTCTTAACAACATAGAGATTCACACTCACTACGGCTCTTAACAGCATAGAGATTCACACTCACTACGGCTCTTAACAACATAGAGATTCACACTCACTACGGCTCATAACAACATAGAGATTCACACTCACTACGGCTCTTAACAGCATAGAGATTCACACTCACTACGGCTCTTAACAACATAGAGACTCACACTCACTACGGCTCGTAACAACAGCGAGACACACACTCACTACGGCTCGTAACAACAGCGAGACACACACTCACTACGGCTCTTAACAACATAGAGATTCACACTCACTACGGCTCGTAACAACAGCGAGACACACACTCACTACAGCTCATAACAATGTCGAGACACACACTCACTACGGCTCGTAACAACATTGAGACACACACTCACTACGGCTCGTAACAACGTCGAGACACACACTCACTATGGCTCTTAACAGCATAGAGACTCACACTCACTACGGCTCGTAACAACGTCGAGACACATACTCACCACGGCTCTTGCTCTTCTAAGGATGGTCAGATGTAGAACTCAATCCTTCCTCCTTAAGGTCATTCATCTATAAAGGAATAGGCTTGATTCTGACTCGCAAACAATCTGCCTGGTATTAATACTCTTGGTTTCTTCTCACATTTTCCAGCATTTAGTGCTATCACCTGTTCACATGTATATTCAAAATGCCACCTGAAATTATTTTGCCACAGGTCATTTTTCACTGTGCAATGCAACTTAGCACTAGTTTATTACATTAAAACAACATTGGTAAGTTTAGTTAGGAACTGGATTTTCAGAAATGGCTTTTGAACCTCTCACTAGAGTCATGGTTAACTTAGATCACAAAATAGTCTTTAAGGAGACTTGGATTTAGGAACATTGCTTATTAGCGCAAAGATAGGGAACGAGGTACCTACCCATCACTGGTAGAATTGATCACTTGTAGCAAACTGACACAAGGAGCACTAGAATCCCATAAACGCAGAAGGTTCAATATACGAAGACTGTGGTCAACATAGACGAAGCATGTGTTGTGATGTCAGTTCTAAGGCTCAGTGTAAACAGAGGCGCTATGTTGTGCAGGGATGTTGACTCATGTGATGAAATTATTTTTGAAGAACAAAGACATGAGTTCAATTCAATATGGTTTTTCCTTTTGGGCAGAGAGTTGGTAAAAGGATGTCCCCAAGGCATATGGTATTAGCAATACTGTAAGTTTTAAGTCACCTTTTGTTACTATGACCAAATCCCTGAGCAAGCCCACCTAAAGAAAGAAGTGGCTATTTTGGCTTCTGGGTTTGTCGGTTACAGTCCATAGTTGTCTGGCTTCATTGTTTCTAATGTGGGCTGAGGCAGAGTATGACGGCAGAAAGGTGTGGAGGAACAGAACTGCTCACGTCACAGCAGCCTGGAAGCAGAGAGCTATAACGGGGACAGACCAGGGAGAAGGTCAGAAGTTTAAAAGCACACCTCAGTAGCCTTGTCCTCCGCCTCTTCAAGCTTCTGTCACTTCCTAATATCAGAAGCATTAAGGAAAAAGACCTGGAAAATGTTACTTGGTCATTTTCTTTCTACATTGCAGATATCCAAACATAAATTAAATTCATTAATATTCGTAAGAATGTGCCACTTTTGTTACCAAATATAGATATGTTCTCTCGACTTTAAACATACTGTAATTTTCAATTGGTAGCTATCAGTTATCTCACATTTACCTCAGGGAAAGAATAACCACTGAATACAGAAGTGTTTAGTTATCGAAGTGACTATGGTATTTTCTCCTCCAGCTATGCCGTTACTCTTCTATAATTATCTAAAAAGAAAATAAAAAGGGTTTATAAAATTTCATATACAGTGATTTTTATGATAGTATAATACTTTCTTAAAATTACCAACTGTGTTGGAAAATTTACCATTATGACATAAAATTGGTGCATGAACGCTGTCTAAAAAAGTGACAGTGGGGTTAGAGAGATGGCTTTGTGGTTAAGTGTCTTTCTGGCACAAGCATGAGGGTCCGAGATGAAACTGCCAGAATTTGAATCTCCAGAACCTACATAAACATCTGGACATGGCCACTCATGTCTGTAAAACCATTCTTGTGGGGAACAGAAACTGGAGACTTCCTGGGGCTTGTGAATAGTAAGCTGGCGATCAGTAAGTGACTGTCACATGGAAAAAACAGGTGAGTGAGTGATGGAAGGGGACACCCGATGTCCTCCAGACATACAGACTAGCACATGAGGCACTCCATGTCAACACATGAGGTGTGATATTACCACATACACATGTATATTCCACACCTACCACATCAGACTTACTATGTGCACAAAGAGATAGAGATTGAGAGAGAGAGAGAGAGAGAGAGAAAGAGAGAGAGTGCATCATATTCTTCAGGGGTCCCACCAATTAGTGTCCTGTTGTGTGAAATGTCCCACCAAGGCTTTGCAAGGATTGGACTGCCTTCTGACTCAGCACTTGACAAAGAACCTTGCAAAGGCTGCTGACAGTACATGTTTTTGACAGTACATTTATTATTATTATTTATTATTATTATTATTATTATTATTTGAGAGAGACAGAGAGAGAATGGGCACACCAGGGCCTTTTCAGCCTCTGTGAACAACTCCAGACACGTGCGCTCCCTTATGTGCCTGTTCAACATTCATCGTTGCGTCTGACTAAATGTGGGACCTAGAGAATTGAAAGGGCATTCTTAGGCTTCACAGGCAGGCGCCTTAAGTGCTAAGCCCGACAGTACATGTTTTTTTGTTTTGTTTTGTTTTGGTTTGGTTTGGTTTGGTTTGGTTTGGTTTGGTTTTTCAAGGTAGGGTCTCACTCTAGCTCAGACTGACCTGGAATTCACTATGTAGTCTCAGGGTGGCCTCGAACTCATGGCGATCCTCCTACCTCTGCCTCCTGAGTGCTGGGATGGAAGGCGTACGCCACCATGCCCAGCTCCAACAGTCCATGTTTTAAGGAAGAGACTCATCTTAGCATCTCTATCTTTGCCATAACATGATAATCCTGCAGTGGCCAGCAAGCATTTGCTTCATGATTAAACAGAACAAAAGAATGTGACAAGAACAAAACCATGTGATGGATCATAAGGTTCATCCCATGTGAAGCCCTTTCTCTGCAGGTGATCAGAGGTGGAAAATGGGCACAGGCCTGTGGGCAACCTGGGTGAAAGTGGCCTTCCATTCAAGCCCTTTTGTCCTGTGCCTGCCTCTGGCTTGGCCTGGAGCTAGTGACAAAGCGAAATACATGACACCAAGTTAGATGCAGCAGTCTGCTTTGTGCTGGGAGCACCTATTTGTAATTTTGACAAAACAACCAAACAAAAATGTATTGGTCCATGGGGGAGGAAAGGCAGAAGGCTAACGATGGTACCATCATGGCTGTATACACACTATATACATAATGAATAAAAAAAATGTATTGGTACTCTTTCCCATGAGTAATTGCAAACAAAACGGAGGTACCTTTGAATTCAGTGACGTTCCCCCAACTTTTTCATAGTTTACCATAGCAGACCTTTCTTCTGACCTAGGTTCACAAGAGGGTTGATCCAAGTAGACTCATTGATGTAACTAAAAAGAATTAACTTAAATTTTACTCTGGATAAATTGGAGTATGGCAGATT
Organism: Orientallactaga sibirica; assembly: GCA_036365145.1. Classification (NCBI taxonomy): domain Eukaryota; kingdom Metazoa; phylum Chordata; class Mammalia; order Rodentia; family Dipodidae; genus Orientallactaga; species Orientallactaga sibirica. The sequence goes on from JAEOAD010000037.1 coordinate 18,748,557, forward strand.
TTGGAGAGACATGTTTTAGTGTGATTTATAGGGCAACATCTTTGTCCAAGAAAATCATGAAAGTGGAGCTGTCAGATTGATTCAGAGACTAAATTGTGTTGCATGTTTTAATGTATGGGCTTCTGGGAAGAAAGAAATTTGTCTTTAGATATTGGCTAACTACTAGAAAGTGTGTCAAGCAGTCTCTACATGTATATTTATGTCTGTGCAGATGCTGACTTGTGTGTGTGTGTGTGTACATATGCTCACATGTGTGCAAATGTGTGGATATTCTGATCATATAGAAATTATAGTCTTTGGTATTCTGTTTTCATTATCTAAACCCCATTCATGACAACAAGGAAAGCATCACTAATTTGAAGAGCATAGATCACCACTATCTGGACCACTTTGAGTTATTTGATTTCTTAATTAAACAGCAGGGGAGCATCTATTGGGCTAGGAAATCAGAGCTTCTTAGAATTGTGATCTGCTCTTGAGCCCATACTGACTTCTTATGGTTTTCCTGTTTGTTTCCCTAAAGGATAAAATCAAGTTGAAAAGGACTGATCAGATATCCTGTCCCTTACCTCCACCCCAGCCATCCCAATTCCAATCCCTAGCTCCCTCTCCTCAAATAAGGTCCAGAATGATCTATATGCTGAGCCTGGCTTTACTTTTTTCCTTTTCATTAGGATGAGAGGCTGTTTTGTGAACAGCATCTTCATGCTGCTGTCTAAAGTGGAATCTCAAGAAGCTCCACAGAGCTAAGCCTAAGTAAAAGGACGGAATTCAAAATCAGTTTTTTATGTTCATGAGCCAGGCCATTGCTGGCTTATACTAAAAATGAGTATATGTGTACATATATGTACATGCGCATCTAGTCCATTTTTCCTTCTAAATCATGGGCAGATTGGCCTGAGCTTTATTTGAATTCTTAGAGGAATGTCGCCTGTCTTAGAAGGAACAGGGTGAGCTTGTGACTGCCTAGGTTGTCTCCTGGAACAGCAGCACAGGGATCCACTCAGGTGTATTCTGGGACAGCCGCCATGCCTTGTCAAGATACCAGTGCACATTTGGATTCCAGAACATTTGAGGTTATAGGGGATAAATTAATATATTCCCCCACGGCTAATGTTTTTCTTACTTTGAAATAGTCTGTGGTAAATTTATCTCTGTAGTAACAGGTGCTTCTTAAAATGAGCTCCAAATTTTATATTGCATCAGTGTGAATTATGGAAGAAACCCCAGGCTTAGAAATGAGAGAAATGGATCTTTTTTGAAAGTCAAACATGGCTAGACATTGCACAATTATTACTTCTTGAAGTCATTGAAATAGCTCTTTGAAGCAAGGTCTCTCATTGATAGAACCCTGATGACCCAGGAGGTGAGTCACACAAAGGAGGCCCTCGGCTGCTGGGAGAGGAGTGAGTGCACCTCCAGATAAAGGAGGCCCTCGGCTGCTGGGAGAGGAGTGCACCTCCAGATAAAGGAGGCCCTCGGCTGCTGAGAGAGGAGTGCGCCTCCAGATAAAGGAGGCCCTCGGCTGATGAGAGAGGAGTGCGCCTCCAGATAAAGGAGGCCCTCGGCTGCTGAGAGAGGAGTGCGCCTCCAGATAAAGGAGGCCCTCGGCTGATGAGAGAGGAGTGCACCTCCAGATAAAGGAGGCCCTCGGCTGCTGGGAGAGGAGTGCACCTCCAGATAAAGGAGGCCCTCGGCTGCTGGGAGAGGAGTGCACCTCCAGATAAAGGAGGCCCTCGGCTGCTGGGAGAGAGAGGAGTGCACCTCCAGATAAAGGAGGCCCTCGGCTGCTGGGAGAGGAGTGCGCCTCCAGATAAATGAGGCCCTCGGCTGCTGAGAGAGAGAGGAGTGAGTGCACCTCCAGATAAAGGAGGCCCTCGGCTGATGAGAGAGAGAGGAGTGAGTGCACCTCCAGATAAAGGAGGCCCTCGGCTGATGAGAGAGAGAGAGATAGAGGTGAGCACCTCCAGATAAAGGAGGCCCTCGGCTGATGAGAGAGGAGTGCACCTCCAGATAAAGGAGGCCCTCGGCTGATGAGAGAGGAGTGCACCTCCAGATAAAGGAGGCCCTCGGCTGCTGAGAGAGGAGTGAGTGCACCTCCAGATAAAGGAGGCCCTCGGCTGCTGAGAGAGGAGTGAGTGCACCTCCAGATAAAGGAGGCCCTCGGCTGCTGGGAGAGGAGTGCACCTCCAGATAAAGGAGGCCCTCGGCTGCTGAGAGAGGAGTGAGTGCACCTCCAGATAAAGGAGGCCCTCGGCTGCTGAGAGAGGAGTGAGTGCACCTCCAGATAAAGGAGGCCCTCGGCTGCTGAGAGAGAGGAGTGCACCTCCAGATAAAGGAGGCCCTCGGCTGCAGGGAGAGGAGTGAGTGCACCTCCAGATAAAGGAGGCCCTCGGCTGCAGGGAGAGGAGTGCACCTCCAGATAAAGGAGGCCCTCGGCTGATGAGAGAGGAGTGCACCTCCAGATAAAGGAGGCCCTCGGCTGCAGGGAGAGGAGTGCACCTCCAGATAAAGGAGGCCCTCGGCTGCTGAGAGAGGAGTGAGTGCACCTCCAGATAAAGGAGGCCCTTGGCTGCTGGGAGAGGAGTGCACCTCCAGATAAAGGAGGCCCTCGGCTGCTGGGAGCAGAGTGTACCTCCAGATAAAGGAGGCCCTCGGCTGCTCCAGAGTGAGTGCACCTCCAGATGCTGAGGCCCTCGGCTGCTGAGTGCACCTCCAGATAAAGGAGGCCCTTGGCTGCTGGGAGCAGAGTGTACCTCCAGATAAAGGAGGCCCTCGGCTGCTGGGAGCAGAGTGTACCTCCAGATAAAGGAGGCCCTCGGCTGCAGGGAGAGGAGTGCACCTCCAGATAAAGGAGGCCCTCGGCTGCTGAGAGAGGAGTGCGCCTACAGATAAAGGAGGCCCTCGGCTGCTGAGAGAGTGGCCTCCAGATAAAGGAGGCCCTCGGCTGCTGAGGAGAGGAGTGCACCTCCAGATAAAGGAGGCCCTCGGCTGCTGGGAGAGAGGAGTGCACCTCCAGATAAAGGAGGCCCTCGGCTGCTGGGAGAGAGAGGTGCACCTCCAGATAAAGGAGGCCCTCGGCTGCTGGGAGAGGAGTGCGCCTCCAGATAAAGGAGGCCCTCGGCTGCTGAGAGAGAGGAGTGCGCCTCCAGATAAAGGAGGCCCTCGGCTGCTGGGAGAGAGAGGAGTGCACCTCCAGATAAAGGAGGCCCTCGGCTGCTGGGAGAGGAGTGAGTGCACCTCCAGATAAAGGAGGCCCTCGGCTGCTGGGAGAGGAGTGCACCTCCAGATAAAGGAGGCCCTCGGCTGCTGGGAGAGATCGGAGTGCACCTCCAGATAAAGGAGGCCCTCGGCTGCTGGGAGAGAGGTGCACCTCCAGATAAAGGAGGCCCTCGGCTGCTGGAGAGAGGAGTGCACCTCCAGATAAAGGAGGCCCTCGGCTGCTGAGAGAGAGAGGAGTGCACCTCCAGATAAAGGAGGCCCTCGGCTGCTGGGAGAGGAGTGCACCTCCAGATAAAGGAGGCCCTCGGCTGCTGGGAGAGGAGTGCACCTCCAGATAAAGGAGGCCCTCGGCTGTTGGGAGAGAGTGCACCTCCAGATAAAGGAGGCCCTCGGCTGCTGGGAGAGAGTGCACCTCCAGAGGAGTGCACCTCCAGATAAAGGAGGCCCTCGGCTGCTGAGAGAGAGAGGAGTGCGCCTCCAGATAAAGGAGGCCCTCGGCTGCTGAGAGAGGAGTGCACTTCCAGATAAAGGGGGCCCTCGGCTGCTGGGAGAGAGAGGAGTGCGCCTCCAGATAAAGGAGGCCCTCGGCTGCTGGGAGAGGAGTGCACCTCCAGATAAAGGAGGCCCTCGGCTGCTGGGAGAGGAGTGCACCTCCAGATAAAGGAGGCCCTCGGCTGCTGGGAGAGGAGTGCACCTCCAGATAAAGGAGGCCCTCGGCTGCTGGGAGAGAGGAGTGCACCTCCAGATAAAGGAGGCCCTCGGCTGCTGGGAGAGAGAGTGCACCTCCAGATAAAGGAGGCCCTCGGCTGCTGGGAGAGGAGTGCACCTCCAGATAAAGGAGGCCCTCGGCTGCTGGGAGAGGAGTGCGCCTCCAGATAAAGGAGGCCCTCGGCTGCTGGGAGAGGAGTGCGCCTCCAGATAAAGGAGGCCCTCGGCTGCTGAGAGAGGAGTGAGTGCGCCTCCAGATAAAGGAGGCCCTCGGCTGCTGGGAGAGAGAGGAGTGCACCTCCAGATAAAGGAGGCCCTCGGCTGATGAGAGAGGAGTGCACCTCCAGATAAAGGAGGCCCTCGGCTGCTGAGTGCACCTCCAGATAAAGGAGGCCCTCGGCTGCTGGGAGAGAGAGGAGTGCACCTCCAGATAAAGGAGGCCCTCGGCTGCTGGGAGAGGAGTGCACCTCCAGATAAAGGAGGCCCTCGGCTGCTGGGAGAGGAGTGCACCTCCAGATAAAGGAGGCCTCGGCTGCTGGGAGGAGTGCACCTCCAGATAAAGGAGGCCCTCGGCTGCTGGGAGAGGAGTGCACCTCCAGATAAAGGAGGCCCTCGGCTGCTGGGAGAGGAGTGCACCTCCAGATAAAGGAGGCCCTCGGCTGCTGGGAGAGGAGTGCACCTCCAGAGCAGATAAAGGAGGCCCTCGGCTGCTGGGAGAGTGAGTGCACCTCCAGATAAAGGAGGCCCTCGGCTGCTGGTGCACCTCCAGATAAAGGAGGCCCTCGGCTGCTGAGAGAGGAGGAGTGCACCTCCAGATAAAGGAGGCCCTCGGCTGCTGGGAGAGAGAGGAGTGTGCCTCCAGATAAAGGAGGCCCTCGGCTGCTGGGAGAGGAGTGAGTGCACCTCCAGATAAAGGAGGCCCTCGGCTGCTGGGAGAGGAGTGCACCTCCAGATAAAGGAGGCCCTCGGCTGCTGGGAGAGGAGTGCACCTCCAGATAAAGGAGGCCCTCGGCTGCTGGGAGAGGAGTGCACCTCCAGATAAAGGAGGCCCTCGGCTGCTGGGGAGAGGAGTGCACCTCCAGATAAAGGAGGCCCTCGGCTGCTGGGAGAGAGGAGTGCACCTCCAGATAAAGGAGGCCCTCGGCTGCTGGGGAGTGCACCTCCAGATAAAGGAGGTCGGCTGCTGGGGAGAGAGGAGTGCACCTCCAGATAAAGGAGGCCCTCGGCTGCTGGGAGAGGAGGAGTGCACCTCCAGATAAAGGAGGCCCTCGGCTGCTGGGAGGAGGAGTGCACCTCCAGATAAAGGAGGCCCTCGGCTGCTGGGAGAGGAGTGCACTCCAGATAAAGGAGGCCCTCGGCTGCTGGGAGGAGTGCACCTCCAGATAAAGGAGGCCCTCGGCTGCTGGGAGAGGAGTGCACCTCCAGATAAAGGAGGCCCTCGGCTGCTGGGAGAGGAGTGAGTGCACCTCCAGATAAAGGAGGCCCTCGGCTGCTGGGAGAGAGGAGTGCACCTCCAGATAAAGGAGGCCCTCGGCTGCTGGGAGAGGAGTGCACCTCCAGATAAAGGAGGCCCTCGGCTGCTGAGAGAGAGGAGTGCGCCTCCAGATAAAGGAGGCCCTCGGCTGCTGGGAGAGGAGTGCGCCTCCAGATAAAGGAGGCCCTCGGCTGCTGAGAGAGAGAGGAGTGCACCTCCAGATAAAGGAGGCCCTCGGCTGCTGGGAGAGGAGTGCACCTCCAGATAAAGGAGGCCCTCGGCTGCTGGGAGAGAGAGGAGTGCACCTCCAGATAAAGGAGGCCCTCGGCTGCTGGGAGAGAGGAGTGCACCTCCAGATAAAGGAGGCCCTCGGCTGCTGAGAGAGGAGTGCACCTCCAGATAAAGGAGGCCTCCTCGGCTGCTGGAGAGGAGTGCACCTCCAGATAAAGGAGGCCCTCGGCTGCTGGGAGAGGAGTGCACCTCCAGATAAAGGAGGCCCTCGGCTGCTGGGGAGAGGAGTGCACCTCCAGATAAAGGAGGCCCCTCGGCTGCTGGGAGAGGAGTGCACCTCCAGATAAAGGAGGCCCTCGGCTGCTGGGAGAGGAGTGAGTGCACCTCCAGATAAAGGAGGCCCTCGGCTGCTGGGAGAGAGAGGAGTGCACCTCCAGATAAAGGAGGCCCTCGGCTGCTGGGAGAGGAGTGAGTGCGCCTCCAGATAAAGGAGGCCCTCAGCTGCTGGGAGAGGAGTGAGTGCACCTCCAGATAAAGGAGGCCCTTGGCTGCTGGGAGAGGAGTGCACCTCCAGATAAAGGAGGCCCTTGGCTGCTGGGAGAGGAGTGCACCTCCAGATAAAGGAGGCCCTTGGCTGCTGAGAGAGGAGTGCACCTCCAGATAAAGGAGGCCCTCAGCTGCTGGGAGAGGAGTGAGTGCACCTCTAGATAAAGGAGGCCCTCGGCTGATGAGAGAGGAGTGAGTGCACCTCCAGATAAAGGAGGCCCTCGGCTGCTGAGAGAGGAGTGCACCTCCAGATAAAGGAGGCCCTCGGCTGCTGGGAGAGGAGTGCGCCTCCAGATAAAGGAGGCCCTCGGCTGCTGAGAGAGGAGTGCACCTCCAGATAAAGGAGGCCCTCGGCTGCTGGGAGAGAGAGGAGTGCACCTCCAGATAAAGGAGGCCCTGCTGGGAGAGGAGCTGCTGGAGAGAGAGAGGAGTGCACCTCCAGATAAAGGAGGGAGTGCACCTCCAGATAAAGAGGCCCTCGGCTGCTGGGAGAGAGGAGTGCCTCCAGATAAAGGAGGCCCTTGGCTGCTGGGAGAGGGAGTGCACCTCCAGATAAGGAGGCCCCGGCTGCTGGGAGAGAGAGGAGTGCACCTCCAGATAAAGGAGGCCCTCGGCTGCTGGGAGAGGAGTGCACCTCCAGATAAAGGAGGCCCTCGGCTGCTGGGAGAGAGGAGTGCACCTCCAGATAAAGGAGGCCCTCGGCTGCTGGGAGAGGAGTGCACCTCCAGATAAAGGAGGCCCTCGGCTGCTGAGAGAGGAGTGCACCTCCAGATAAAGGAGGCCCTCGGCTGCTGGGAGAGAGTGCGCCTCCAGATAAAGGAGGCCCTCGGCTGCTGAGAGAGGAGTGCACCTCCAGATAAAGGGGCCCTCGGCTGCTGAGAGAGGAGTGCACCTCCAGATAAAGGAGGCCTCGGCTGCTGGGAGAGGAGTGCACCTCCAGATAAAGGAGGCCCTCGGCTGCTGGGAGAGGAGGAGTGCACCTCCAGATAAAGGAGGCCCTCGGCTGCTGAGAGAGGAGTGCACCTCCAGATAAAGGAGGCCCTCGGCTGCTGGGAGAGAGAGGAGTGTGCCTCCAGATAAAGGAGGCCCTCGGCTGCTGGGAGAGGAGTGCACCTCCAGATAAAGGAGGCCCTCGGCTGCTGGGAGAGAGGAGTGCACCTCCAGATAAAGGAGGCCCTCGGCTGCTGGGAGAGGAGTGCACCTCCAGATAAAGGAGGCCCCGGCTGCTGGGAGAGAGGGAGTGCACCTCCAGATAAAGGAGGCCCTCGGCTGCTGGAGAGGAGTGCACCTCCAGATAAAGGAGGCCCTCGGCTGCTGGGAGAGAGAGTGCACCTCCAGATAAAAGGAGTGCACCTCAGATAAAGGAGGCCCTCGGCTGCTGGGGAGGCCCTCCAGATAAAGGAGGCCCTCGGCTGCTGGGAGAGAGTGCACCTCCAGATAAAGGAGGCCCTCGGCTGCTGGGGAGGAGTGCACCTCCAGATAAAGGAGGCCCTCGGCTGCTGCTGGGGAGAGGAGTGCCTCCAGATAAAGGAGGCCCTCGGCTGCTGGGGGAGGAGTGCACCTCCAGATAAAGGAGGCCCTCGGCTGCTGGGAGAGAGGAGTGCGCCTCCAGATAAAGGAGGCCCTCGGCTGCTGAGAGAGAGGAGTGCGCCTCCAGATAAAGGAGGCCCTCGGCTGCTGGGAGAGGAGTGCACCTCCAGATAAAGGAGGCCCCCTCGGCTGCTGGGAGCTGCTGGGGAGAGAGTGCACCTCCAGATAAAGGAGGCCCTCGGCTGCTGGGAGAGAGAGGAGTGCACCTCCAGATAAAGGAGGCCCTCGGCTGCTGGAGCACCTCCAGAGGAGTCGGCTGCTGGGAGAGAGGAGTGCACCTCCAGATAAAGGAGGCCCTCGGCTGCTGGGAGAGAGAGGAGTGCACCTCCAGATAAAGGAGGCCCTCGGCTGCTGGGAGAGAGAGGAGTGCACCTCCAGATAAAGGAGGCCCTCGGCTGCTGAGAGAGGAGTGCACCTCCAGATAAAGGAGGCCCTCGGCTGCTGGGAGAGGAGTGCACCTCCAGATAAAGGAGGCCCTCGGCTGCTGAGGAGAGGAGTGGCCAGATAAAGGAGGCCCTCGGCTGCTGGGAGAGGAGTGCACCTCCAGATAAAGGAGGCCCTCGGCTGCTGGGAGAGGAGTGCACCTCCAGATAAAGGAGGCCCTCGGCTGCTGGGAGAGGAGTGCACCTCCAGATAAAGGAGGCCCTCGGCTGCTGGGAGAGAGAGGAGTGCACCTCCAGATAAAGGAGGCCCTCGGCTGCTGGGAGAGAGGAGTGCACTTCCAGATAAAGGAGGCCCTCGGCTGCTGGGCACCTCCAGAGGAGGCCCTCGGCTGCTGGGAGAGCAGTGCACCTCCAGATAAAGGAGGCCCTCGGCTGCTGGGAGAGGAGTGCACCTCCAGATAAAGGAGGCCCTCGGCTGCTGGAGAGGAGTGCACCTCCAGATAAAGGAGGCCCTCGGCTGCTGGGAGAGGAGTGCACCTCCAGATAAAGGAGGCCCTCGGCTGCTGGGAGGGAGAGGAGTGCACCTCCAGATAAAGGAGGCCCTCGGCTGCTGAGTGCACCTCCAGATAAAGGAGGCCCTCGGCTGCTGGGAGAGGAGTGCACCTCCAGATAAAGGAGGCCCTCGGCTGCTGGGGAGAGGAGTGCACCTCCAGATAAAGGAGGCCCTCGGCTGCTGGGAGAGGAGTGCACCTCCAGATAAAGGAGGCCCTCGGCTGCTGGGAGAGGAGGAGTGCACCTCCAGATAAAGGAGGCCCTCGGCTGCTGGGAGAGGAGTGCGCCTCCAGATAAAGGGAGGCCCTGCTGCTGAGAGGAGTGCACCTCCAGATAAAGGAGGCCCTCGGCTGCTGGGAGAGGAGTGCACCTCCAGATAAAGGAGGCCCTCGGCTGTTGGGAGAGGAGTGCACCTCCAGATAAAGGAGGCCCTCGGCTGCTGAGAGAGGAGTGCACCTCCAGATAAAGGAGGCCCTCGGCTGCTGGGAGAGGAGTGCACCTCCAGATAAAGGAGGCCCTCGGCTGCTGGGGAGAGAGTGCACCTCCAGATAAAGGAGGCCCTCGGCTGCTGGAGAGAGGAGTGCACCTCCAGATAAAGGAGGCCCTCGGCTGCTGGAGGAGTGCACCTCCAGATAAAGGAGGCCCTCGGCTGCTGGGAGAGAGGAGTGCACCTCCAGATAAAGGAGGCCCTCGGCTGCTGGGGGAGAGGAGTGCACCTCCAGATAAAGGAGGCCCTCGGCTGCTGGGGAGAGGAGTGCACCTCCAGATAAAGGAGGCCCTCGGCTGCTGGGAGAGGAGTGCACCTCCAGATAAAGGAGGCCCTCGGCTGCTGGGAGAGGAGTGCACCTCCAGATAAAGGAGGCCCTCGGCTGCTGGGAGAGAGGAGTGCACCTCCAGATAAAGGAGGCCCTCGGCTGCTGGGAGAGGAGGAGTGCGCCTCCAGATAAAGGAGGCCCTCGGCTGCTGGGAGAGAGGAGTGCACCTCCAGATAAAGGAGGCCCACCTCCAGATAAAGGAGGCCCTCGGCTGCTGAGTGCACCTCCAGATAAAGGAGGCCCTCGGCTGCTGGGAGAGGAGGAGTGCACCTCCAGATAAAGGAGGCCCTCGGCTGCTGAGAGGAGTGCACCTCCAGATAAAGGAGGCCCTCGGCTGCTGGGAGAGAGGAGTGCACCTCCAGATAAAGGAGGCCCTCGGCTGCTGGGAGAGAGGAGTGCACCTCCAGATAAAGGAGGCCCTCGGCTGCTGGGAGAGGAGTGCACCTCCAGATAAAGGAGGAGGCCGGCTGCTGGGAGAGGAGTGCACCTCCAGATGAGGCCCTCGGCTGCTGGGAGAGAGGAGTGCACCTCCAGATAAAGGAGGCCCTCGGCTGCTGGGAGAGAGAGTGCACCTCCAGATAAAGGAGGCCCTCGGCTGCTGGGAGAGGAGTGCACCTCCAGATAAAGGAGGCCCTCGGCTGCTGGGAGAGAGGAGTGCACCTCCAGATAAAGGAGGCCCCGGCTGCTGGGAGAGAGAGGAGTGCTGCTCCAGATAAAGGAGGCCCTCGGCTGCTGGGAGAGAGGAGTGCACCTCCAGATAAAGGAGGCCCTCGGCTGCTGGGAGAGGAGTGCACCTCCAGATAAAGGAGGCCCTTGGCTGCTGGGAGAGAGGAGTGCACCTCCAGATAAAGGAGGCCCTTGGCTGCTGGGAGAGAGAGGAGTGCACCTCCAGATAAAGGAGGCCCTCGGCTGCTGAGAGAGGAGTGCACCTCCAGATAAAGGAGGCCCTCGGCTGCTGGGAGAGAGAGGAGTGCACCTCCAGATAAAGGAGGCCCTTGGCTGCTGGGAGAGAGGAGTGCACCTCCAGATAAAGGAGGCCCTTGGCTGCTGGAGAGGAGGAGTGCACCTCCAGATAAAGGAGGCCCTTGGCTGCTGAGAGAGGAGTGCACCTCCAGATAAAGGAGGCCCTCGGCTGCTGGGAGAGAGGAGTGCACCTCCAGATAAAGGAGGCCCTCGGCTGCTGGGAGAGGAGTGGAGGCCCTCCAGATAAAGGAGGCCCTCGGCTGCTGGGAGAGAGGAGTGCACCTCCAGATAAAGGAGGCCCTCGGCTGCTGGGAGAGGAGTGCACCTCCAGATAAAGGAGGCCCTCGGCTGCTGGGAGAGAGTGCACCTCCAGATAAAGGAGGCCCTCGGCTGCAGATACCTCCAGATAAAGGAGGCCCTCGGCTGCTGAGAGAGGAGTGCACCTCCAGATAAAGGAGGCCCTCGGCTGCTGGGAGAGAGAGTGCACCTCCAGATAAAGGAGGCCCTCGGCTGCTGGGAGAGGAGTGCACCTCCAGATAAAGGAGGCCCTCGGCTGCTGGGAGAGAGGAGTGCACCCCAGATAAAGGAGGCCCTGCGGCTGCTGAGAGAGGAGTGCACCTCCAGATAAAGGAGGCCCTCGGCTGCTGAGAGAGGAGGAGTGCACCTCCAGATAAAGGAGGCCCTCGGGCTGCTCCAGGGAGGCCCTCGGCTGCTGGGAGAGGAGTGCACCTCCAGATAAAGGAGGCCCTCGGCTGCTGGGAGAGGAGTGCACCTCCAGATAAAGGAGGCCCTCGGCTGCTGGGAGAGGAGTGCACCTCCAGATAAAGGAGAGAGGAGTGCACCTCCAGATAAAGGAGGCCCTCGGCAGAGTGCACCTCCAGATAAAGGAGGCCCTCGGCTGCTGGGAGAGGAGGAGTGCACCTCCAGATAAAGGAGGCCCTCGGCTGCTGGGAGAGAGAGTGCACCTCCAGATAAAGGAGGCCCTCGGCTGCTGGGAGAGAGGAGTGCACCTCCAGATAAAGGAGGCCCTGGCTGCTGGAGAGAGGAGTGCACCTCCAGATAAAGGAGGCCCTCGGCTGCTGGGGGAGAGGAGTGCACCTCCAGATAAAGGAGGCCCTCGGCTGCTGAGGAGAGGAGTGCACCTCCAGATAAAGGAGGCCCTCGGCTGCTGAGAGAGGAGTGCACCTCCAGATAAAGGAGGCCCTTGGCTGCTGAGAGAGGAGTGCACCTCCAGATAAAGGAGGCCCTCGGCTGCTGGGAGAGGAGTGCACCTCCAGATAAAAGGAGGCCCTCGGCTGCTGGGGAGAGAGAGTGTGCCTCCAGATAAAGGAGGCCCTCGGCTGCTGGGAGAGGAGTGCACCTCCAGATAAAGGAGGCCCTCGGCTGCTGGGAGAGGAGTGCACCTCCAGATAAAGGAGGCCCTCGGCTGCTGAGAGAGGAGTGCACCTCCAGATAAAGGAGGCCCTCGGCTGAGAGAGGAGTGCACCTCCAGGAGGCCCTCGGCTGCTGGGAGAGAGTGCACGCCCAGATAAAGGAGGCCCTCGGCTGCTGGGAGAGGAGTGCACCTCCAGATAAAGGAGGCCCTCGGCGGCTGCAGGAGAGGAGTGGCCCTCCAGATAAAGGAGGCCCTCGGCTGCTGGAGAGGAGTGCACCTCCAGATAAAGGAGGCCCTTGGCTGCTGAGGAGAGGAGGCAGATAAAGGAGGCCCTCGGCTGCTGGAGAGGAGTGCACCTCCAGATAAAGGAGGCCCTCGGCTGCTGGGAGAGAGGAGTGCACCTCCAGATAAAGGGAGGCCCTCGGCTGCTGAGAGAGGAGTGCACCTCCAGATAAAGGAGGCCCTCGGCTGCTGGGAGAGAGGAGTGTGCCTCCAGATAAAGGAGGCCCTCGGCTGCTGGGAGAGAGGAGTGCACCTCCAGATAAAGGAGGCCCTCGGCTGCTGGGAGAGGAGTGCACCTCCAGATAAAGGAGGCCCTCGGCTGCTGGGAGAGAGGAGTGCACCTCCAGATAAAGGAGGCCCTTGGCTGCTGGGGAGTGAGTGCCTCCAGATAAAGGAGGCCCTCGGCTGCTGGGAGAGGAGTGCACCTCCAGATAAAGGAGGCCCTTGGCTGCTGGGAGAGGAGTGCACCTCCAGATAAAGGAGGCCCTCGGCTGCTGAGAGAGGAGTGCACCTCCAGATAAAGGAGGCCCTTGGCTGCTGGGAGAGGAGTGCACCTCCAGATAAAGGAGGCCCTTGGCTGCTGGGAGAGAGAGGAGTGCACCTCCAGATAAAGGAGGCCCTTGGCTGCTGAGAGAGGAGTGCACCTCCAGATAAAGGAGGCCCTTGGCTGCTGGGAGAGAGAGGAGTGCACCTCCAGATAAAGGAGGCCCTTGGCTGCTGGGGAGAGAGGAGTGCACCTCCAGAGAGAGGAGGCCCAGATTGGCCCTGGCTGGGAGAGAGGAGTGCACCTCCAGATAAAGGAGGCCCCGGCTGCTGGGAGAGGAGTGCACCTCCAGATAAAGGAGGCCCTTGGCTGCTGGGAGAGAGGAGTGCACCTCCAGATAAAGGAGGCCCTTGGCTGCTGGGAGAGGAGTGAGGCCCTTGGCTGCTAAAGGCTGCGCCTCCAGATAAAGGAGGCCCTGGGAGAGGAGTGCACCTCCAGATAAAGGAGGCCCTTGGCTGCTGGGAGAGGAGGCGCCTCCAGATAAAGGAGGCCCTTGGCCTCCAGATAAAGGAGGCCCTTGGCTGCTGGGAGAGGAGTGCACCTCCAGATAAAGGAGGCCCTCGGCTGCTGAGGAGAGGAGTGCACCTCCAGATAAAGGAGGCCTTGGCTGCTGGGAGAGGCTGCTGGGCCCTCGGAGAGAGGAGTGCACCTCCAGATAAAGGAGGCCCTTGGCTGCTGGGAGAGAGAGGAGTGCACCTCCAGATAAAGGAGGCCCTTGGCTGCTGGGAGAGGAGTGCGCCTCCAGATAAAGGAGGCCCTTGGCTGCTGGGAGAGGAGTGCGCCTCCAGATAAAGGAGGCCCTCGGCTGCTGAGAGAGGAGTGCGCCTCCAGATAAAGGAGGCCCTTGGCTGCTGGGAGAGGAGTGGCCTCCAGAGGAGGCCCTCGGCTGCTGGGAGAGGAGTGTACCTCCAGATAAAGGAGGCCCTCGGCTGCTGAGAGAGGAGTGCACCTCCAGATAAAGGAGGCCCTTGGCTGCTGGGAGAGGAGGGAGTGCACCTCCAGATAAAGGAGGCCCTTGGCTGCTGGGAGAGGAGTGCGCCTCCAGATAAAGGAGGCCCTTGGCTGCTGGGAGGGAGTAAAGGAGGCCCGCACCTCCAGATAAAGGAGGCCCTTGGCTGCTGGGAGAGGAGTGCACCTCCAGATAAAGAGAGTGCCCTCCAGATAAAGGAGGCCCTTGGCTGCTGGGAGAGGAGTGAGTGCACCTCCAGATAAAGGAGGCCCTTGGCTGCTGAGAGAGGAGTGCACCTCCAGATAAAGGAGGCCCTTGGCTGCTGGGAGAGGAGTGAGTGCACCTCCAGATAAAGGAGGCCCTCGGCTGCTGGGAGAGGAGTGCACCTCCAGATAAAGGAGGCCCTTGGCTGCTGGGAGAGGAGTGCACCTCCAGATAAAGGAGGCCCTCGGCTGCTGGGAGGAGAGTGCACCTCCAGATAAAGGAGGCCCTCGGCTGCTGAGAGAGGAGTGTGCCTCCAGATAAAGGAGGCCCTCGGCTGCTGAGAGAGGAGTGCACCTCCAGGGAGGCCCTCGGCTGCTGGGAGAGGAGTGTGCCTCCAGATAAAGGAGGCCCTCGGCTGCTGGGAGAGGAGTGTGCCTCCAGATAAAGGAGGCCCTCGGCTGCTGGGGAGAGAGGAGTGCACCTCCAGATAAAGGAGGCCCTCGGCTGCTGGGGAGGAGTGCACCTCCAGATAAAGGAGGGAGGCTGCTGGGGCTGGGAGATAAGTGAGGCCTCCAGATAAAGGAGGCCCCTCGGCTGCTGGGAGAGGAGTGAGTGCACCTCCAGATAAAGGAGGCCCTCGGCTGCTGGGAGAGGAGTGCACCTCCAGATAAAGGAGGCCCTCGGCTGCTGGGAGAGAGAGGAGTGCGCCTCCAGATAAAGGAGGCCCTCGGCTGCTGGGAGAGGAGTGCACCTCCAGATAAAGGAGGCCCTCGGCTGCTGGGAGAGAAAGGAGTGCGCCTCCAGATAAAGGAGGCCCTCGGCTGCTGGGAGAGGAGTGAGTGCACCTCCAGATAAAGGAGGCCCTCGGCTGCTGGGAGAGGAGTGCACCTCCAGATAAAGGAGGCCCTAGGCTGCTGGGAGAGGAGTGCACCTCCAGATAAAGGAGGCCCACGGCTGCTGAGAGAGGAGTGCACCTCCAGGCTTAGGCTCGTTCTTCAGCTGTGCTTTCCTGTTGCGCTCTCTCTGCCAGGACTTGGTGATTTAATCAGATTTCAGTGTGGAGAAGTAGTTACTGTGTAGGAAAGAGAATATTTAGGAGGCAGCTTTCAATAATTTTAGCAGGTTACGCAATAATCTACAAAGAACATTATTCCAACAAAATGGAAAATGAGGGAAGTACCTGAGTTATCAGACTTTCCTCCTCCCCCTCCTCTTCCTTTTCCACCCTTCTCCTTTCTCCTCTCATTTTCTTTCTTCTTTTCCCTCTCCATTTTTTGATCCTTTTCCTTTTTCACATAGGGTCTCATTATTTAGGCCAGAACTGGCTAAAATGCATAATTTTTGTTTTGTTTTGTTTTTCAAAGCAGGGTTTCACTCTAGCTCAGGCTGACCTGGAATTCACTATGTAGTCTCAGGGTGGCCTTGATCTCACGGTGATCTGCCTACTTCTGCCTCCTGAGTGCTGGGATTAAAGGCGTGTGCCACCACGCCCGGTTATATTGAAATGCATAATTTTTAAACCTACCAAAATACAAATATAGGACATTGTGCCCAGACAGAATTCATGTTGGCAATCTTTTCTTAAACTCATAGGACTGGGTCTGTAATGAGTCAGTAATAAAGTCAGTGTACAAATGAAGAAAATAGATACCATGTAGCAAACTATAACAGTGATGTTTTATTATTGAAATACAAATGAGTAGATGACTCCCTTTCCTTCTACCTCTGGGGACATTTTCCTTTTAGAGCATGTACTTTCCATTGCAAAGTTCTCTGCTCTCTATCTTTTATATATACATGCCCAGACATCCCTGGACTTCACTTTGAGAGACGCTCTTGAACGTGCCTGGAACACTGGGAAGCATGGGCTGCAGGTGGATGAGGGATAGGAGAAGGCTCAGAATCCATCAGGTAGCTCAGTGACATAAAGTTGAAAGACCTGATAGTTTAATAAACAATATTTCTTTTTGATTTTGTGTGTGGCATGTGGAGGAGCACATGTGCACAGTAGCATGCGTGTAGTGGGCAGAGAACAGTCTTGGGTGTCAGTCCTCACCTCCCTCTGACCTGAGTCAAGATCTCTTGTTGTTCACCCTTGGTGTGCCAGAGCAGCTGACCCATGAGTTTGCAGCCAATTCTTCCATCTCTGCCTCCTGGTGCTCAACTTTACATAGATTCTGGGAGTAGTCAGATATCCACACTTCAGTAAGTATTTTATCCATTAAGCCATCTCCCTAGCTCAAAGAATGCGTTTAAAATGATCGTTACATGTATAAAAGTTCATACAAAGCTTAATTGAAATATTTTTAATGTACCTTTAAATAGATGTAATCTTTCTGAGTCAAATGTAACAGTATATGTTTGGGTATACATCTATAAAAATAAAATAAAGATCAAATTATTTTGTCACTGTGAGGAAATACTGGTAAGATTGTGGTGTGTTTTATATCGACCAGCTCATGGAGAGACAGAATGATGGTGATGATGATGATAATGATGCTGAAAGAAGGAAAAGATCCATGATTATTTCTGTAGATTCTGTCCTTTGACTCTTTCTCTGTTCATGTTTCTCTCTTGCACTCTAGGAAGCTGGAAAGATCATGCCAAGCTGGAGTGTTAAAGTTTATCATTATCTTCTTACTGACAGGATACCCATAGTACTGAAAAGCACAGAGAATGTTAGGGAAATAAACATTATTGAACATTTCAATCCATTTACTGGTCAGACAACCTGATATTTAACTCACATTATTTCCAATATAGGAGAAAATAGCTGGTTCCCCCATTCTTGTGCTTTTTTGACAGCCAGATTTTTACCTATTATGTTTTCACTTTAATGTTATATTTTCATATAAGTAGTTCAATCACAAAGCTCAAATATCAAAATGCAATTAAAAAGAGGCATAACTGAGAAATCATGCTCTTATCTTTTCCTGGTCTAGCTCTCTGTTTTAAACCTATCTTTGTTCTATAGGTAATTTTGTTAGATTCTTACATTATTTGTTTTTTAAATAAATATAATATAATCTTTTTCTACATATTTGTATATATGACTATATAATTGAATACACAACAGACTATATTATATGGTATTGATAAAACCTACAAGTATAATTTATATGTACATATTAAGCTTTACTGTAAGGATTTTTAAAAGTTTTTAAAAAACATTTATTTACTTATTAGAGACAGAAAAGGGGGGCAGAGAATTGGTGCACCAGGGCCTCTAGCCATTGCAAACAAACTCCAGACGCATGTGCCACCATGTGCACCTGGCTTATGTGGGTACTGGGGAATTGAGCTTTGAACTGGGGTCCTTAGGCTTCATAGGCAAGAGCTTAACCACTAACCCATCTCTTCAGCCTTACTGTAGGGATTTTTAAAAGTATATGATATTAATTCATTAGTCATTGACTCAATGTAATATATATATATATATATATATATATATATATATATATATATATATATATGTATATATGCCTTTTCTGAAGACCTTTGTATGAAAATACAAAATTTACCCATAATATTTTTATATCTGCACTCAAAAGAGATATACCATCATTCGATCAGTCCCTGACTACATTGCTACCCAGGATAATGGCACGGCTACTTTACAGGGGAGAAGGCAGAAGCCTGGGGGAGGGATGTACTGTAAGGAGTTTGCCATGAACTTGGAAGAAGAGGGTTATGAAACAAAGGGCATGCACAGCCTCTAGAAGTGGGCATGGCCTTCAGCTGAAAATTACAAACAAAATACAACCAAAAAAACTGAACTCTGCCAACAACCCGAAAGAGTGAGGAAACAAGGACCTCAGTACTTGAACTTCAACCCTGTGGATTCTCTCCTAGTGAGTAATGGCATCTGGTGCAGCTGGCTGACTTTAACCCAGTGAGATTTGTGTTGGACTCCTGGTCTATAAAACCGTACAATAATAAATATGTAAATATATTTTATTCCAAATCAGTAAAGTTATGCCTATTTATTACAGTAACCATAACTTTACTAGTTTAAAATAAAGCATATTTAATTTATAGTTGAGTGGTGAGATGGTTTCCCTACATCTTCCCAGACAGAATAGACTGTGTTGCCCCTGGGATAGTGAAGAATAAATACATCAGTCTAATTTCAATGTGTGTTTCCCTTGCTCTAATGAGGCTGAGCATCTCCACACTCGTGTCTTTTCCTATTAATCACATGTCTCATTGGGCTTATGTTCTCCTGGTTATGTTGGGGTATTGGCTGTCTTCTGATGAAATTCTAAGGATGCTTTATATATGAGAAGATGAATACTTTACATGTGATAGGGATTGGAACCGTTTTCCCCCCCAAATCATTTTCCACGTGAATTTAATTACCAATCATTACTTTCTAGTTTCTCTGAATTTTTGCATCAGATCATGCTGGACCTCTTGAATATAAACTGCAATGCCACCAAGAGCACACAGTATGCATCTGTGAAGGAAGAAATTAGGAAGAGAGAGAAGGAACTGTTGCATTAACTCAGCTCACTTCCCCTTCTCACCTTCGGAATCATTTTTCTTGGGGCTCCTCTCTAACGCTTGTCTGTGGGTAGTTTCCAATTCTAGGTTGGGAAGTGCAGCTGTGTTCTGATGTCATGGGTGCGGCAAGCAGGGCATTTTGTACCACATTCTTCAACCAATACTTAGATCCTTAGACTGAACACTGTCTGAGGCCTGAAGCACCAGCGCCTGGCCTTCCGTGGAGCAGAGCCATGGCCCTCCTCTTCAGTGACACCAGGTAGTGCAGGTCATAATTACAACTGCTGTTCCCTGCCGTGAGCCAGCAAGGAATGCTGGCTCAGGAGACAGATTCGCGTTCATATCTGGAATCTTTCCTTTTTTCATTCAAACCAGGTTTGCTGATAGCTAGGTGTGGGGGCAGGGAAGAAAACTGTTATAATTGGAGCATCCTGAGGAGAAACAATAAACACTTCAATAATGAGAGGAGATCATCACCCGGTCTGAAAAAGACCAGGGTTTAAAGCCAGGCATTTCTGACAAGGAGATCAGTACCAGGTTCATTATCTGCCCTTACTGCTTTCAGAATATGTTAAACGTGGCAATTTACATTAAAATGGATTTAGTGACACCATCTTCTCATTACTGTCAGTTTACATTTGGATTCATAAACTATAATTGTAAATAAAATATGCTTTTCATTACAATGTCTATTTAGTAGAATATGGTAGGAAATTAGAGGCATAATCATGATTTAAATTATTAATTCAGTAATATTTTTTTCAGGTGCCATATGTAGATACTTCACTGCGCATAATGGATCTGTGCACAGCAGTTAAATGCCGGTTGCGTTTCTGTGCTTGCCTCTCATTTGCCCTTGGCTTGCTTTGTTTGTGCTTCTCGACCTCTGCATAGTGGGGCAAGCTGAAAGGGGGTTCTCAGGCCAGCTTGCTATTACCTCTGCAGTTATTTTCATCTCATTTCTCCTACTGAGTTTTAAGAAGACCCAATAAAGGACATTCGTTTCTATTTCCATGTCCTGAAAATGTTGAGGAATAATGAGTATCGTAGAGTAAGTGATCAAAGCATCACTCCTAGGCTCTGATTAAATTGGGAAAGTTCACAGAGCCTGTGAGATTCCCGGTCTGTCGTGGTCAGACCATGTACAGAATAGACTTGCAGCCTGTGCTTAGCTGGCTAATGGACATTCTGAGACACCAGGTTCTTGGTTTCAGGAAAGTCTATCATCTGGTCAAGTTTCGATAATGTGATTATATTAACTTTTTTGATGGGGTGACTATCCTGAATTAACCAAGAGTACCTTACCTGCCTCTGAAAGTATTCTCAGAAGAAAGGCACATGGAATTTTGACAGACAGAGGAGGAATAAGCAATGTGAGTAGAGAGGTAGAGTTGGCAAGGCCGCCCCTCCACAAACCAAGGAGTACAAGCCTGCAGCCACTGGAACATGGCAGAAGCAGCTAGTGTGTTCCCTCTGAGCCTCTCAAGGAAGCTGGCCCTGCATCGTCAGGATGCCAGCCTAGTGAAACTGAATTTCGACATCAGACCTCAAGTACTATGAGAGAATATGTTTCTATTATTGAAGCTACTAAATTTGGGCAATTTGTTACAATAGCCTCACAAAAAACTAATATTCTCCTCCGCGCATCTGGTTGACAGCTTCAGGAAGTGCTTAGGATGAAGGCTGTGATGAAGACCTTCGGGGCTACTCATGCCCAGTTCCTGTTTCCAGACAGACTCTTGGGTAAATCACCCCATTACTTGTGAGATAGAGTCATTAAAGGGAAGATAGTGTCCAGAGAATACTAAGAGTAAATCTCTCTTCATGAAGCCCCTTTTTCTTTGATGCATGGAACTTTCTAAATTCTGTCAAATGTAATGTTGAAATAATATGTGTTACTAAAATGTTATGACCATTGTCAGGTCCTAAGGCTATAGTTGAAATTAACTTTTATACCGTGGACTTTTGAAGACCATTAGCATTGTATGTTAATGCAAGGACAGAGGTTGGAATTTACTTCGCTCTTTGCTTCACAGCCACATTCTGTGTTGTGTGCTGACAGCACGGAAGGCCAGCTGCTACTTTCTTTTAAAGTCAGTTGATAACTCATCAAGTTCACTGTCTGTCATTATCCAATAAAATGGGGCTACCTAGAAATACCCAAGTTTGTTCTATTTCAACATATTTTCCCTTCATATTGAGCAAACATGTAGACAAATTACAATATGTAACTACTCTAAATCTTTAAATGTTAAATGCTTTCTCATGACTTACAAACTGATAAATCAGGGAAGCTTTGTCCAAAATCCGAAGACACATGTAACAAAATATCACCTATCGACCTTGCCAGAAAAGAGCATGATTCATATAGGATAAACATACTCACTCTATTGAGTGTCTCTCAAAGGGCTTTTCTAATATGAGCTGTCAACTATAATTTCTTTTAGTGGGTCAGAGTAAACCATTATTTTTCAATCATATTTATTAAATGTCCACTATTTACAAAGCATAGTTTCATGAACAAACAAAGGTCCCAACCATGCTAGATTTTCTTTTTAATGGCTAAAGTATATTTTGGCGAGTTTGGCTTAACCCACTTGGAAGACGTCATCACTGCATGTTTAAGCAGCAAGTAGAAGAGGCTGAGTTGCATGATGTCAGGAATTTACACACATAGAAAATGGCCATTTTCTTTCTTGCAAAGAAAAAAAAAACCTAAGTTTTGGACAAAATATGTAACTTTATCATTCCCTCTCACCGATGCAGAGCTAGAAAGAGGATTCTATTGAATACTTCACACTCTTTAGCTTTCCAAAACAGGTGGTCTGCGCTTTAAGGAAACTGGTGTACACACTGAGAAAATCGGGTAGGCTAAACATTAGACTTCATGGAAGTAGGAATATAGTCTTCTGTTTCTCTTAGAACTAGGCAAATCTAATTTTTCATTTGGAGTTGTTTTTTTTTTTTTTTTTCCTAACAGGTATATACTTGTTTTTGAAACTTATTGTATATGCTATGAATATTTGTTTTTTCCACATTACTACTTCTAAACTCTATAGCCCAGTTTGGTCTGGAAATGGTTTTATAGCCTAAGCTGGCCTAGAACTTGTAAGCCTCCAGCTTTGCCTCTGAAGTGCTGGGCTTACTAACATGTGATAACCACAATCGGCAACATTATTTTTATGTGTCCTATAGATTTAGCACAATACCATTGAGTGGGCATATAGAAAATTTGTTAATTGACAGCGATGGGAAGAGAAAATAAGACTATCTAGAAAGGAGGTTAGATGTGCTCATGAATAGAGAGTCAGAGATGAAAGAGAGAGGGAAAGGGAGAAAGAAGGAGAGAGGAGAGAATATAATATTGACCTGCAGATCTTGAAGTAAAAAGGAATTCATGTTGTTTAATCATGTTTAAGCACACATACACATACTTCTTATAAGAGTCTTTTCTTTCACTATTCACTGTGATATCATTTGCAAATTTGCAAAGAAATAAATTAGGACAATTGTTCATGATTTTTAAGTGCTACTGAAGAGGAAATAATTTCTTCTAATCAACGGAATATGCCAGATGATCCTAAAAGGTAAAAACTCAACTAGAAAACAGTATTCCCACTGTTAATTAAATCTACCCAGACATAGAAAGAAGAGCTGCCATCTTGATGTGGCAAACATTTGCATTCTTCTCTCCCAGAATTCAGTTCTTATACATCCTTAATATGTAGTCATTTCTCTATAATTCTATTCAAAGAGTTGTTAAATTTTTATATGCAGAACCAAAAAAATAACTTCTCTAACTAAAAACTTTTACCATATCATTATTTTTTACTTTGGAAGTTACAGAAAAAAACCAGAACATTCTTGAATAAAATTATATAAGTTGTAGTCAATTAATTGCTATACCATATTCATGGAAAAAGACACTTGATTTAGATAAAATATACATTTTCATAATTATATTTAGTTTCCTATTCCTGTTTTTGTTTAACAGAAAAATATCCTTGATTTTTTGACATTTTATGGAAACACAAGGATCCAAAAATTAAGCTACTTTGGGGGAAGATTATCATGGAAGAACTTTTCATATCAAATAGAAAGACTTATTTTAAAGAAATAGCAATAAAAACATTGTGATACTTGTTTAGGTAATGACAGAGCAGTGGAAGTGAGAAATCCAGAAGAAACAGAATCCATGTTGGGAATTTACTGTGGTGTAGAGGAAGGATAATAGACCATTGTAGAGTAAAAGGACTGCAGAACAAGTGGTGCTTCAGTAAGTCTCTGTCTGTCTGAACTTAGGGGTAATGAGACTCCCCAACTTAGGCACTTTGTGAGAATTAAAAATATATGTATAGTTATGAAACAATAGAGCATTTCTTTTCCATTGCTTTTGCTTTTAATTAGTATTTCTTTGCTATGCTGTGCTATGCTGTGCCATTCATGTTGCAATTCTCCACTGAGTCATTTCTCTTTTGCCAGTTGAATTATTAGGAACGTTGCCACAGTCTGTGCTTCCTTGGTTCTTTGGAACTTAAATTAATCATCGTAGTCCATGATCTTCTAAGGTTTTATCTGGTTAAACATTCTTTTTTAAATTTTTATTTATTTATTTATTTATTTATTTATTTATTTATTTATTTATTTATCTGAGTCAGAGAGAGAGAGGGACAGAGAAAAAGAGGCAGACACAGAGTGAGAGTGGGTACACCAAGGCCTCCAGCCATTGCAAATGACTTCCAGAGGCTTGTGCCACCTTATGCATCTGGCTTAAGTAGGTACTGGGGAACAGAACCTGGGTCCTTAGGCTTTGTAGGCAAGCACTGTTGGGGTCCCCCCCAAGGCCAGCTCAGGAGGGACGATAGGGTCTCTGCCGAATTGGGGTGAGCAGCGCGGAGTCACGACACAGACTCCGGGAGTTGGGTGAAAGTGGAGCGAGAATCCACAAAACTCGTTTATTCAGGAAGTGCACATGGGTTTTAAGGGGCTGTTAATCCTTGTATGGGGCGGTCCCCTTTTGGTGACCAATGACAGCTTATCTCTGGACAGGACATCTCGTAGTAGGCTTCTCGCGAGCATGGGACTGTAACTGTTGTCACATCATGCCTGCGCACAACGCCATTTTTACAGAAGCCACTTCCTGTTGTCTTTTGCCATGCGGTCTGGCTAGGACCAGGCCTGTATTGTGCCATACATATCCTCCTTTTTGTTTTTATTATTGGCAACCCTGAGAGGTATGGTTTATTGCCAAGCCATTGTTAAACCCAGGCCCCAAGGGATCATCATACGTGACAGTGCCTGTCTTAGGTTGTTCCATCTCATGGAGCCTTACCCATCATGGGCCAAATGCCACCTAGGTGAGAAAACCCGAGGGGGATAGCCTGGTATGGCTTTTGGAAAGCCATTGTTGAACCAGGCCCAAAGGGATCATCACATGTAACAGTGCCTGTCTTAGGTTGCCCCATCTCATGGAATCGTACCCGTCATGGGCTGGCTGCCATCCTGGTGAGAAAACCCGAGGGGTATGGCCTGGTATGGCTTTTAGTATGAGGTCTGGCTAGGGGCTAGACCTGTATTGTACCATACATATGAGGCTGTTGCCTAGGAGGCATGGAAGGGCCAAGTGGGCGTGGCTCTGTGGCATGTGAACAGTCCCAGCAAGCGAGAATCAACTAGAGAGCCTGAAGAGGAACTGGGGTAGGACAGGTTGCTGGGTGAGTTTACCCTAGCGTCATAGTCAGTAGCATTGAGTGTCCTTAATGGTAGCAGCTCAATGTAATGAAAGGAGTTGGAAAGGAATTTATGGTTAGGTGGGGGGGGGATAAGTTTAAAGTCCCATATGTAGTCTGAGGGGTCTGGCATCATCTTCTTCAGCAAGGCTGGTCGCTGAGTCAGTGGCCGGTGGGGGGAAATAAGTTTAAAGTCCCGTATGTAGTCTGAGGGGTCTGGCATCATCTTCTTCAGCAAGGCTGGTCGCTGAGTCAGTGGCCGGTGGGGGGAAATAAGTTTAAAGTCCCGTATGTAGTCTGAGGGGTCTGGCATCATCCTCTTTAGCAAGGCTGGTCGCTGAGTCAGTGGCTGGACGAACGTTTCTGGCAGGAACCCAAACTGGGATCTGTGAAGTTTCTGGAAAGACACAAGCATACCCTCGGCCCTGCGTTAAAAGAAGGTGGGTGCCCTTCCAAATATTAGTAAGAGGATCTTTCCAGCGGACTAAGGGTAAGGGTGTCGTGGTTGGTTGGGATCTCCAATGTTTGTAGGCTGGGGAGAGTCCTGCCTCATCAAAGGTGAGAAAATTGAGGGTGAAAAGAGCTTCCACTAGGGCCAAGTGGGGGTCCTTGGGTGACATAGTGGACTTTTGTTTTATAATTAGTTCCTTTAGGGTCCGGTTTGTTCTTTCCACGATGGCCTGTCCTTGTGGGTTGTAGGGGATCCCTAGGGAGTGTTTTATTCCCCAAGATTCCATGAAGGATGTGAATTGGGCAGATGTATATGCAGGGCCATTGTCTGTTTTAATTGACCAGGGCACACCCATGACCAACATAGCGGTTTTTGTTGCCTTAATGACATGGGATGCCTTTTCCCCAGAGAGAGCAATAGCAAAAGTAAGCTTAGAGTAAGTGTCCACAATGACATGGACATATTTGAGGTTACCAAAGGAAGGTATGTGAGTAACATCCATCTGCCAGATAGAATTTGGGGTAAGGCCTCTAGGATTGACTCCTTGAGGCTGTAGGGGGGGCCCAGGGGGGCACATGCCTTACAAGTATGGGTTAAATGCTTGAATTGGCCAAGCGAGGGCTCAGGATATAGGGTCTGTATAAGGTCCTGTGCCAAGGAGTATGTCCAAGGTAACTGGAATTCCATCCCTAAGATTTTGGCGGGCCTGGGATTCCACCAGGTCACTATAGGCGGCTTTCCATTGGAGGAATTCAGGGGAGAGAAGAACTGCCTTGAGGAGGGAATACCAGTCATAATAAGTCTGAAGATGGATGGCCCATTGTAAGAGGACTTGTTCAAAGTAAGCAGAATCAATGCCGGATTCCTGGGCTGCCTTACAGATGAGGGCCAGATCAAAGAGGGGGGTGGGGAGCCACGGCCTGATTGTCGCATCGGGCCCTACTTTAACAGGAAGGCGGCGAAGGGGCGTGTCAGGGAACTAGCAGTCACCTGGGTGTGTCCAGGACTGAGGGGGGGGGGAGGTCCTTGGAAGGATAACAAGGGGGAGGGGTGGTTGCCAGTGTGGCTGTAGCAGGAGGGGGTTGTGGTGGTGGTCTATTGTAATGTAAAAGTTTGAGTTCCTCCTCATCCGAGTTACCGTAAGAGGGGGCTGGGAGGAACGAACTTTGAAGAGCCAGTTTAGGATCCTCCTTATAGCGTTCGTTACAGGCAGAAATGACGTTCTCCACAGTGGAGTCTTTAAGGCCGGCAATTATGGCAAGGAGGATAAGAATCCATGGGGCTAAAACAAGAGTTTCATCCCAAAAGCTATGGAGGTCTTTTTGTTTTAATTTTAAGCCACATTGCAGAAGGAGGGCCTTAAGAGCTTGCAATTGCGGCGTCCTCTGGTGGGGAGGGAGGTTGCCCATTGCCACGTGGTGTTGTTTGATGGGGGCTGGGCTGGGACACTCCTGAATCAAAGAGACTGAGAAAATAATAACCCAGATCAAAGATGATAGACCAGAGGATAATCATGCAAACCACAAGTCCTAATGCTGGGGCCAGCTGAGACATACGGATAGATTGTTTAGGACCCACGTGTCTTGTGCTTAGTGGGGGGAGGGTCCAACACAGGCTTAGGGCCTTTTGGCAGTGTGTGCCTTACTGGGGGGGGGGAAGGGAGGACAAACAAAGGAAGAAAAGGAGGGAGAAGGGGCTGCCTGCTCACCCACAGGCAACCGTTAGCCGTTTTTCTCACCAATGAAGAACTGGGCGGTTTGCTCATCAGACTTTCAAGGACGAGGCATCGCCGAGGGGGCTACTCGCCGAGGGGGCTTCTCGAAGAACTGGGCGTTTTGCCGTTCTGCCAAACGCCGAGGGTCTGCTCACCGGCTCACGGGACATTCAACGGGGCATCTCGCCAGCTGCCGATGGGGCAGGGGGTCACGGATGGGGTGTCTCGCTAACACCGACGTCGGGGCAGAGGGTCCGTGTTCGGGCGCCAGATGTTGGGGTCCCCACCAAGGCCAGCTCAGGAGGGACGATAGGGTCTCTGCTGAATTGGGGTGAGCAGCGCGGAGTCACGACACAGACTCCGGGAGTTGGGTGAAAGTGGAGCGAGAATCCACAAAACTCGTTTATTCAGGAAGTGCACATGGGTTTTAAGGGGCTGTTAATCCTTGTATGGGGCGGTCCCCTTTTGGTGACCAATGACAGCTTGTCTCTGGACAGGACATCTCGTAGTAGGCTTCTCACGAGCATGGGGCTGTAACTGTTGTCACATCACGCCTGCGCAAAACACCATTTTTACAGAAGCCACTTCCTGTTGTCTTTTGCCATGTGGTCTGGCTAGGACCAGGCCTGTATTGTGCCATACAAAGCACCTTAACTGCTAATGTTTCACAAGCTCTAGTGAAACATTTTTTATGGCTCCTGGGTTTGGTTTCTTCTGATTATGCAAGCAATTTTTGCATTTTTCTTGATCTCCTATAGTTCTTCATCTGTTTATATACTTATATCATGTGCAGTCCATCTTAAACTTACTTACTATAAGACATGACATTCTTTATGCTCTGTCTAGAAGTTCCTTATCATTTGTTTGGTAGTGTCCCTTCCTTCTCTATTTTATGGAAAGGTTTGAGAATCATTGGTGTTATTTATTCTGGTAAGGTCTGATAAAATTCACCCATGAATCTATCTGGATCTGGACATTTTTAGCTTGGAAATGTTTTAAAACTGCTTTGATCTCCATACTTGTTATAGGTCTATTGAATGGTTTATCTTATGATTTAATTTTATGATTAAATCTATGGTTTAATTTTGATAGGTCATGTGCATCTAGGAAATCATTCATTTCTTTCAGATTTTCAAACTTAATGGAGTATAAGTTCTTAAAGTATGTCCTTGGGATGTTCTGAATTTCCTTGGTATATATAGTATTGGTGCCTTTTCCATCTCTAATTTTATTTATTTGTTCTTCTCTGTTTTGGTCAGTTTGCTAAGGGTTTATCAGTCTTGTTTATTCTTGCAAAGAATTAACTCTTTGTTTCATTGATTCTTTGGATTGTTTTTTGTTTGTTTGTTTGTTTCTAATTTATTAATTTCTGCCCTAATATTTATTCTTTCTTCCCATCTATTGATTTTTGGTTGATCTTGTTCTACTTTTTCCAAGGCCTTAAAGTGAAGCATTAAATTGTTTACTTAAGAGCTATCTAATTTCTTAATAGAGCTATCTAATTTCTTAATATAGGCACTTAAAGCTATAAATTTTCCTCTTAGGACTACCTTCATTGTGTCTCAAAGGTTTTGGTATGTTGTATCATAATTATTATTTGATTCTATGAATTTTTTGATTTCCTTTTTGATTTCTTCAAAGACTCATTCATCCTACAGTAATGCACTGTTTTGTTTCCATGATTTTGTATATGCTCTATAGTTTCTCTTGCAGTTGATTTGTAGTTTAATCCCACTATGATCATATAGCATAAAAGGAACTGTTTCAATTTTTCCTGTATTTGTTAATATTTTCTTTGTGTCCTAATATACGGACTATTTTAGAGAATGTTCCATGTGCTAAGAATGTGTATTCTGCAGCATTTGGATGGAATATTCTCTAGATAGCTATTAGTTACATTTGTTATATGACATCATTTAATCCAGATGTTTCTCTATTTATTGCTGAAATGACCTGCCAATTGATGAGAATGGGGTATTGAAGTCACCAACTACAATTGTGCTTGGTGGAAGTATATTGTCTTGACTTTTTGTCTTTCTTTTATTATAATGTAGAGATTTTTGCATCTTGAGTTAATTTGGTGCTTGGGTTTTCTAATTATCTACAGTATTGTTCTACATGTAAGTCTGATGTTATATAGCTTCAGATAAGGAGCTTAAACTGCTAGGTGCGGCTCTTATATTACTCCCAGAGTTACAGCAGAAGTTACCCTAGTGTTGGGTTCTCCTGCTATGCAACTATTCTGGTAGGCTGGGTGGAGCAAAATATAGGCAAATTCTAAAATTCAACTGAGCAATATACATGCTTAATTAAAATCAGCATGGAGTATTAGTGTAAGAGTAGGGATTAAAACAAACAGATAATCTAAGAAAGTCGAAGTCCCTAAGGGTGTGTGTTGCCTCACATCCTTAATCCTGTCAACTGGGAGGCTGAGATTTCTGATCTGTAATGAGTTCGAGGTCAGCATGGGGCCAAGTGAAATCCTGCCCCCCAAAATGACAGAAGACAAAGACAAAGGCATTATAAATCAGAAAACATCAGAAGCCACAAAATCAACCCCAAAATACAGCTTATTTAATAATGGTAAAGCTGACTCTCAATGAAATCTAACATATAACCTGCCCTGACATGGACGGTACAATCAGTATTTCCAGGCTTTGGGGCAGATGTTGACCCAGCGTAAGTAGGCTGTTACCGTTTGGGGATGGCTTCAAGTCTCACCATGCTGAGTGCCCACTTGGGTCCTTTTTGGTTGTGCTGTGGGCTCAGCTAGGCTGGCTGGGTCAGTGGACTGGCTGTTCTGATCAGCTCTGCTGGATGCTGTGTGGATGCATTCCCTTCCTTAGATCTCCAGTGGCTGCTGCTATTGGCCATCGGGGGAAAGGAGGCTTTGGAGGGCTCCTGAAATTGTACTGGGAATGCGTGGCTCATCTCATTTGTCTTCAGGAGCTGCTCCGCTGGCCTCTGCTGTCTTCTCCTTCAGGTTTCTTGACTATACAAGGATGCTAGTGTGAGTGTAAAGCTCCTTCACCATGGTTCTGCTCCTGCTTTTGACTCTGTATTCTTTTATATTCTCTCTTCACAGCCAAATATCTCTATGATTGTATTCTAGTTCCATTGTCTTCCCACTACCCATATTCCTCAGGCAGTTGCATCCATACCCATGGACAGAGGTTAGGGAAAATGCTTAGTGGCAAGGTGCTTTCCTAACATGTGGGAGGCTCAATCCCCAGCACCACCAAAAAAAAATAATAAATCCAAAGAATGTACAAGTCAGGCGATGCTTCCCTCTCCTGCTCACAGTGGCACTTAGAGTCAAGCCTGAGCAGGTTTTCCAGGGCTCATCTTTCCCGCTCACTCCTTGTCTACTCTCCCTCTGACTGAGGACCTTTGGTGCTTCAAATGTGCTACCACTCGTGCTGCCCTTGGCCTTAGCCCTGACAGTCTCTTCATCCACGTCACCTAACATTGGTCTGTTTCTTGTGAGGGTCCAACTTAAACAGCTGCCTCCTCAGCCCTTCCCTTATGTCCTAGTCTAGAGCTATGCTTAGCTTCTCTATCAGTCTTCACATCGTGAGCATTTCCTACTCTCTGATGGTATTGCCTTTCCTCACGTACTAATATCAGTGGTCTTCTTGTGCATTGCTGTGCCTTTGTTGCAGAGCACGTACGATGGTCTGGGGTACTGACATACGGGAAGTGCAGGGAGCTACTATTTGGGGTACAAGCAGCAAAGAGAGAGTGTTCCTATCTCAGCAGTTATTTATCTATGTGAACATGGTACAAAACACCTTTTTCTTTAAAAGTAACCATCTTTAAAGAGCCTGAAAACAAAAGTAGGTGTTGTGTATTAAAACTGGGACGTGAATGTTAGGTCTGAAATTTCCCCATCAGCATCATATTCAAGAAATTGTAGGCATTTCCAAATTGGAATTGGTTACCAACATCATGCTACAAGTGCATAAATAAATAACTATTCCTGTGAATCATGTATTTGTATATTGGTATGTATTATGTATTCAGATATAACTGTTAATATACCATTAAATCTTATATAGAATAACTTTTTACAGAAGTAATTTAGTAGAAAATTGTAGCAAAGTAAGCAAACCCTTAGTCAATGAAATATAGAAACATTTTGGGGGAAGAAAATTCAAGCATGCTTGTCTATGTTCAACCTCTTATGGACAGCTGTAAACTCCATGTAAACTCAGGCTTTACTAAGTGTGGCATAGATCAGTCAATGGAGTGGAAATTCTGCATGACTGCGAAAGTGCTTAAACATCACTGCTCTCCATCTCTCCGGAGGTGCTGGCTTGTGATTCCACTGTGAGGGGAAAGGCTGACACACATCTGTAGATTGCAACCATATGGGTCTCGTTTCTGAGCCAGTGAGACTAAGGAGTTAATTGTGTGTACATGTCAGTCATCATCAGTCAATCAGGCAGCTAATACCTTTAGGGGTCATGGATCTAACAGGACTGAAGTTGATGGCAAGCTGACAGTCCCTGGCCTGATACCTAGATAGCAGGTTGTGTGCGGCTAGCCATTTCTTGCTTGTGCAGATGGCAGAGGACACGTAGCTCCCGGGCACTCCCGGTTCCAGAGCGGCAGTCTTTCAGAGAGCAGCAGAGACAACAATCTTGCTCTTGTTATGCTGCTAACAACTGCCAGGCCATTCCACACAGGACCAGGGTGCGAATGGAGTCTTGTCTGCTACAGTCAGAAGGACTGCATGGCTCAAGGAACCCAACCCCACAGCTCATCAAAGCAGAACAGGAGACCTCTGGTCAAGGGCAGAGCTGTGTTCAGAACCAGTTTCTGACTCACGAACTAATCTCATACTGAAGCAATTGCAAGTACTTTTACATGTCTATCGGGATTTATGTGCCTGCTCTCTAGTTGACGAGACTGAGAACTAATTGTGCCAACCAAAACGAACACGGCCACCAGGACGTTAGCATGGAACCTAAAGGAGTGGATCTTCTAAAGTTGTCACCTGCAGAAACACAGACTACGTGTCAAAAGCTTTTAATTGGCTCCAGAAGATTCTTTTTAAAGTGGAGAACAGAGAAGTAACTCATTTTAAAAAAATCAATGCAATAGCATTTTTAAAATATAGAAGAGACAAGTCTTTATTGGTACCTAATCACCGGTCTCGGTGAGAACACGTGGGCAGGCTTAAAAGGCACACAGGCCCTGCCTGCCACTGCTCAGCAGTTCTGCTGGGCACTGCACGTACATTTTTGCAAATGACCTCCACTGGACTTCAATGAACAATATACATCAACAAAGTGGAAAGTCCTCTTTATACAAACACTGGATCCAAAAACAAAAACTACCACATCTATCGTTTAGACAAGCATGAAGCCCTCCCTTTCCAACCCCATGTTCTGTAACTCCAAACATCTTTACAGCCATCTTAAATGTGTCCATGTGTCCAGACGTGTGAAACAGCTACAGTTGTAAGTTTGGATTTGAAATGGTGAGGGCAGAGCAAAGAAAAATATTCCATGGAAAATTCTAATGCCTTACATCAGGCTGGAATTTTCACCACTTCCCCATTCACTCATCAAATCCTATGCCAAACCTGCTTCCAAGGAGCCAGGCTGGCTGGTTTGAGTCCTCCACCCTT
This sequence comes from Orientallactaga sibirica, assembly GCA_036365145.1. Taxonomy (NCBI): domain Eukaryota; kingdom Metazoa; phylum Chordata; class Mammalia; order Rodentia; family Dipodidae; genus Orientallactaga; species Orientallactaga sibirica. Next base: position 18,780,427 of record JAEOAD010000037.1, read on the forward strand.
GACCTCCATTTGGCATCAAGTGAGTAATGAGGTCACCATAACGCAGCAGGAGAAAAAAGAAAGGACCAAAAGGTTCAGAAAATTTACAGAGTCGATAATTAACCCTTATAAATGAGGAAAAGAAGAAGTTGATCCTCAGAAAACAGAAAAGAAAAGAAAGTGGTGATTGGTACCTACAACTGGTAAAGATGAGAATTCAAAATGTATACAAAGCTTGGGACTAGCATACCTTGAAGAAAAGTTATAATCTCAACATAAGACAGGTTACAAAAGAAGTTTCTAGAAGACCAAGCACTCCTACAGGGAGGAACTGCTTCCATTTTAGACTGAGGAAAGAGTAAGCTTGCTACCAGCAGGAAGCCTGAGCTAGCAGCTGTGTGTTATAAGGGCAATTATTTGGAAACCCAACTTTTCCATACTATCTTTTCTCTGTTTTATCCTCTGCTTTAGTACTCGATTTTCAGGGATAAAATTCTCTTGCTTAAGGACACAAAACAAAAAGAGGAAATACAGCCACTCCATAGCATCTGTGTTTTCATATCACATATTGGTTTCCCGGCAGCCATCCACACCCTTGGTTCCAGCGTTAGACTATAACTGTAGGAGGAATCAAACCCAGCCGTGACATTTGTTCTCCAGTGGCATGCCTTCCTAGGAGAGAGGGTGCAGTGGGGCCACTGGCTGGGTTTAGTTTCTCTTTGAAAAGCCTCTGGGATGTCACTCATAGCCCCGAGATAGGACTGCACTTTGTCAGCTGCCTGCTGGTGAAGCAGAGGTAAACTTCCATCTCCAGAAAGTTGTCACTGAAGCTCCAAGAGCCAGAGAAAACTTTACAACAGGACAAGGAAACCATGGAGGCAGCAGTCTTAGCCAGTCTCCCTAACAGCTCATCTGCCTCCGAGGTCACCCCACCTATCAGCACACACTGACCGCTTTGCTCCTTTTCTTTGTGACTCAAAATAAGCAGTGGAAAAGACCAGTGCACACTGAGTGCGTGGGCAGAATACAGACGTGTCTACTAGTGATTCCTGTAAGGTTCGGGAGTGACCACAACCATGCAAACCACTCTGAGGCAAAGATGAAAGCTTTTATTCTGGAAAAGCACAAGCTGCCAGGGCTGACTCACAGGAGAGACGCACAGCCCACCTGAGTTTCCAGGTAGTGGGATTTATAGGGCTTCCAGTTGGGGGAAGGTGAGGAAAAGAACTGCTTGAATAAGAAAGGGTCCTTTAGGCGAGAACTAAGATAGCCAGGGTGTGACACCAGAACAGAGACCAGGTGATTTACAAAATAAGGGGGCAGGAGACAATGACCTGGGGGCATTGCACACAAAGAGGGGATAATGGCTGGATGAGTTTCTTGAGGGATGTGGATAATCCACTTCCTTATGTCTCTGTCACCATCCTGCTGTCCTTGGTGATTCCATATTGGGACCTGTCAGACCTAACCATTCCCAAGTGGTCTATGACTTGAAATTCCTGAAGACTTTGTGTCACATTCTGTTTTCCACTGTTATAACAGAATGCCAACGACTAGGTGACTTATAGTAAAATTGACTCCTCGTAGTTCTTGAGCCTGGGAAATCCTTTATCAAGGTGCCGCATGCGGTTAGGAGCTTCTTGCTGCATGAGAACACGGTGGAGGGACATATGGGGAGAAGAAAGATTGTAAGTTTGCTCACTTTTATAGCAGCCATCAGGTTCCCTCTCCCAATATACAGGGACTGACTCACTCCTGAAGTGCCGCCTCCTGATCTATTATCCTCTTAAGTGCTCCACCTTCTAACATAGGATGGGGAGCCCCTGATCAGAAACCCCGAACTTTATGTCACACTATGACAATACAAGCGGAAAGTTTCCCGCTTCACCTCAAAGCATAGGTCTCCATCATTTTTGTAGCAAAATACCACATAAAATTACCTTCAGGTCATATGTGTAAGGCATATATGAAAATAAATGAATTTTGTGTTATGATGGGTTGCATTCCCAAGATAATTCATTATGTATGTGCAAATATTCAAAATTCCAAAGTAACATGTAATTTGAAATACTACTGGCCCCAAGTATTTTGGATACAGGATATTCAGCTTGTACCATTACTGTGGCAATTAAACTTCAAGCGTGAGTTTTAGAGGCGACATTCAAACCAGAGCACTTGGAAGGTAGGTTGGGAAAATTTTAGAGATAACTATTATGGTAATCATTTTAGAAACTAAAAAGAAGCAGATTGGGAAATATTTATAGAACTTCATGAAAGTTGCCTTCTAGGTGTCACTATATTTTTATTACTTTGGCAAGAACTTGATTGTTGATTGGAGAAATAAAATACAGTGCTTCCTTTGCTGAGAAGAAGCCATTAGTCTCATGCAGGGACAATGTCTTCATGATGGGAAGGGAAGTTATCCAGTCACCATGTAAGTACAAGTCTAAGTGGTTCAGAGTAAGTAGGCTGAAAGATGTTGTAGGGGTAGAACATATTGGTCTTCCTATGATCCCTTGCATCAGAGACTTTCTTCATGAGAACAGAACATCTCTACCCTTCAATACTCTCAAAATCCCTTTACACACTGAAAAAAAAAAAAAAATCAAGCAACTGGGAGATAGCTCAGCAGTTAAAGGCACTTGCAAGCCAGCTGGCCCAAGTTCAATTCCCCAGTACCCATGTAAAACTGGACACAAAGTGGCCTGCATGTCTGTAATTCCACACAAGAAGGAAGGATATTTTCTTGAAAATTATAAAAGCGGGGGTGGGGGGAGGCAGTAAGGTTTGAAAGCTGGTTATATGTGGGAGAAGTGAAGAGGGGAAGTTCTCTACTCACAAGGTCCTCTGTTGGTGGGGGTGCTGAGTGCTTACTATGCAGCGTGGCCCTTCCTCCGCGCTTCTTGGGGCTAACCCTCTTGCCTGTACCCTTGCTGGTTTTTTCCAGGTAGGCATTCTCAGCCCAGATTCCCTGCGTGGAAGATCTGATATAATACATCTCCTCTAAAAAGAAGGGGAAAGAAATGAACCTCTTTTTAACCTCTTCATCTTCCATGCACCGTTTGACGTGGTTGTGGAGTTTTGAACCACTCTCTGTTATTTTCTTGGCCTTTTTTTCTTGTAAAAAAGAAAACATTTCACACCCTGACCATCAGTTTCATCCACTCTGGAATGGAGGGATGGTAGCAGTGGGCTGTGTAAATGATCGCTGAGTTGCTTAGCTGAAGGCCGGCGCAATTCTCGTTGCCTGGCAGAAAGCTTGTCGTTTATCTTCCTTCCTGAACCTTTAGTCCCTTGTTGTTGTTTTACTAATTATTCCTGGTTAATTTCTAGTGAAGTTAGCCCTTTGGGAGACAAGTTACTAGAAGAAATAAGACGCTCTCCCTACATTCTAGGGCATCACCACTTAGGACTTGAACATAGAGTAGCAGGTGATATCATATGAAAAGATTCCCGCGTCATTCCACTTTAAGTTTGAATTGTAAAGTACAAGAGAATAAAGCATTGTTGGCCTCCATTAAATCGCAAATGGGTTTCTGGATCCTGGTATTCAAGATGGGCTATGTGTGTTTTTCTGAGACTTACCTGATGTCTTAAATTCCCCAAAATATTTGTTTTTGCTTTTGTTTTCTCTGTACTGCGTAGTGACCATACGAGTATAGGTGTGCATGCATATAAGGGCCTCAATCACTTTCCACCTTGTTTTTTGAGGTAGCCTCTCTCCCTAAACCTGGATGAAGCTGACCAAATGTCTGGAACTTCTCAGTGCTGGGAACACATGCTGCTGCACCCTGCTTTTCTGTGGGTGCTGGAGATCAGAGTTCAGGTCCTCTTTATTTATTTATTTCTTACATTATTTATTTGCAAGCAGACAGAGAGAGAATGGGCACACCAGAGTTTCTCATCACTGCAAATGAACTCCAGACACATGTACCATTTTGTGTATCTGGCTCTACATGGGTGCTGGGGAATCAAATCCAAGCCATGAGGCTTTGCAAGCAAGTGCCTTTCATTGCTGAGCCATGTCTTCAGCCTAACAAGCACTTCATTCACTAAGCCATCTCTCCAGGCTGCTCTTGGTTTTCATACTCCACACTGACAAATTAGCTCTCCACCTGTATCCTTAATGATAAAAACAGTGCTGTAACTCATCATGCCAGCCACAATGAGAGACCTTGCTACGCTTGCTCCATGTGGTAGCCTTAATAGTTCTCCTTTCATCCTTGCTGAATGCACATCACTTAGATGCATAATTCTCAGCCACTGTTCTCTGTTACAATTGCCTAGGGAGACTGTCAAATGTTCACACTTGGTTCTTCCACCAAACAGTAAGCCAAGAACCTTGGGGTTGAACCTGGGTGTGGAGAGTTTTACGATCTTCTAGGTACCACGATCATAGCTCCTTGGCTGGGAACTACCCGGTTAGAAAAGGACTCCCAGCCCTGCAAAGGGTTGTGGTCATCTCTGAAGAAACTCCAGTGAGAGGGCTGACCTCAAAGTTCAAACGACCCTGGTGTGAATAACAAGTGTGTTTTCATATGTCTTGGTGACTGCTGTGTCCTTGTGCTTCTCAGATTATCTTCGGAACTATGTCCACGTGCTGTTTTTAATAGTGCTTCTGGACAAACCCAAGTGGACACTGAGAGTTTCTGCAGCGGAAGTAGCTGAGGGTGATGAGGCTGTGGGGCAACTCCACATTCAAACTGTCATGGCCCCTTTAGGAAATTAAGCAAAACATGTTCCTGTTCTAGGCCAAAGCAGAATTCCATGGAGGCGTGCATGGAGGCGTGCATGGAGGCGGCGTGCATGGAGGCGTGCATGGAGGCGTTTGTGCAGACAGTGGGTTGAGCCTTGGCCCTTGCTTGTTCTGACAATGGTAGGAGGTAAAAAGTGCTTGCAATGAGAGAGGCACTCAGTCAGTACTAGTGGAAGAAATGTCTTTAATGGTGTTCATCCAGGAAACACGGGAGCCTCAGTCACAAGCCAGAGGAGCGCCCATACTGGGCAAGAACCAGCTTCCCAGGAGAAGCAGCAGCAATCCTGGTAGGTAGAGTTTGGCAGTTTCTAGTTTGTGGTGTAAATAGTCCATTCCAAACTGTTACCACATGGTCAGATCAGCTCGAGCAGAACAACACCAGCTCTGATCCATTGTTAACGCTGAGGACCCTCAAGTTCTGGGCCAGAGAAGAGAGCTAAGGCTGCCAGTCCTCGCGGCAGTGGAAGAGGAGCCTTAGACAGTTTGTGTCGGCGCTTGCACGAGTGTGAGAACCAGGAAATGGTGTATGTGATCCAAGGGGGATAGCAAACGCCTTGGGATGTTTTTAAAAATACAAAATAAAATCCAGGCTGTATCAGCTAACTAGTTCACTGAGTATCAGTTTCTTTGCGTGACACACAATGTGGACTCAGTACTCAGTACTCACTGTTCCGACCGAGCAGATCACAATGTGGACTCAGTACTCACTGTTCCGACTGAGCAGATCAGACTTCTCCATACCCTGTGAAGAGTAAGGAGAAATGAAAACGTCTACACTGTGTATAGATGAGTTTAGGGTAGCATTTTTACTAATACATAAATTTTTCTAGGTGGGTGAATACTTTGTACATGTTTTATTTTTCTAGTGGAAATAAAATAATTAAGGTTAAATTTGTTTTTAACATAATTTGAAGATTGAGGGACTTTTCCAAATGCCAAGAATTTTATTTAAGTTCATAGCGACCCAGTTGTGGTCCTATTTCTTTTCTTTTCATCAGAATTCTTGTCCTGATTTTCCTCTTTCCTTCTTCATACACTCCATTTGACATTCTTCGTTTGATTCTGGATTTAAGCAAAAGTTAAACACATACCCAGCAACCCAGACCAAGCAGAAATCAAAACCATCAAATTGTAGGAATATAAACCCCTGTCATCAGGAGCTCAGCCACAGCTTTCAGAGTGGTGATTGCTAAGCCTTGAGCTATCACTCTTCTGGGCAAATACTAGTGTTGAAATCTATTATTACTACCTCTCTTCCCACTCCATCCACCAAACAAATGTCCAGCTTCCCAGAGAAGCATGTGATGGAGAAGACGGAACTCCCAGAGCAGCCTTTAGACAGGGACACAGAACCCTTTAGCGTTTTCCTTCCTCCCATGCACCACTGAATCATGTTTATATATAATGTGTATATTACAAAAACAACAGCCAATGTCAATGGTGCCGATTTAAAAATATCTTAATAGCCAGTAACTGACTAATGAATACTACTGTAATAACAGTTTAATTTGAAGAATTCTGACAGCTGGTTGCTTTGATGAGACTGGTTTCCAAGGAGTTCTAGTCTCATGCTGAGAGCATCTCCAGCCTGCTGATTTATAGCAGCAGTGCTGAACTGTTTAATGTCACCACCTCTCAGCTAAAGTAATGATAAACAGGAATGTTATGGTTTATTTTTCTGTCTGAATTGTTCAGGCTCTGTATGGTAAGCACCAACTCAATGGGGGATAATAGCTACCATTCCCCTGGGAGTTGTAACTGGTGGGGAGCTTTTTTCTCCTGTCTTTTTTCATTTTTTTTTATCAGCAAGGTTTCTATATCAGAATGAATAGAGAGGTTCTTGATTTCATGCTGAATTTATTTTATTCTTTTACATAGCTCTTGCTCATTCTAGCCTGCTTAGCAAATGTAATTACTCTGGTTAAGATGTAGTGTTCCTATTATTTCTGAACTTCCCAAGATAGTTTCAAGCAGACAGCCAGGGCATGAAATATAGGGTTCTACTACTATCTTAATTATACTGCATGACTCTGTGTTTGATATGGAATAGCAGTGTCTGGAAAGTGAATTTAATCTCTACAGATTTAGGATGATTGCCAAAAAGATTCATTGATTTTTCTTTTTTTGCAGAAGTGCAATCTTTTATTGTATAAATGTCAGAAGCTTCAAATTATTAGGAAATGTGTCAAGAAGCTCAAGGTATAATAACATTCTTTAGAGAGCTTGGATCTGAAGACAGTGCAATGAAATGTGCAAAAAGCAAATGTGTCTTGTGTTGTGAGAGAAGAAAGCTCTAGGATTCATTTTAATTTGTCACGTGGAACAGGACGAGGCCTCTACTGGATCTTTTGATGTGAAAGCCGCGGGGATGATGGATAGCAGTTTCCCAGTCACCCACAAGCCTTTATACACTGCAGACTGCAAGAGCATCTGCAGCCCCGGGAAAGAAGAGACTGTCTTGGGATCTGGGGGTTCAGAGCTGGACTGTGACAGATCACTAGGATTGGTCCTGGTGAAGAGGTCGAGAAGTGATAGTCACGAAAAAAGTAGACAATATTGTGAATTGTGTTCAGGAAGAGCGTCAGGCGGTCCTAAAATCCCTAGGAGAAGTCCCTGGTGTTGAGGGATATGTTAGTGATATTGACATCAATTATGGGCATATTAGCTACTTATGACACTGTGACAGCATACCCAGAAAAAAATTCAGAGAAGGATTTGTGTCAGCCCAGAGTTTCAGAGGCTTCTATTGTGGCGGGAAGGGTGGACAGAGCAGAGTGGTTCAGCATGGTGACCAGTAAGTGGGGAGAGAGAGAGAGAGAGAGAGAGAGAGGGAGAGAGAGAGAGAGAGAGAAATAGGATGCTTCAGCTCCTGGAGTCTCTTCCTTTTCCACTTTTGCTCCACTGGATCCCAGTCTATGAAAAGGTACCTTCCATATTTACAGTGGGTCTGCTCCCCTTAGTTAATCCTCTCCAGCAATGGCCTCTCAGATACGCCCAAAAGTATACCTTACTAGGCTCCTAAGTGCTGACCAATCCAATTAATTTGGCAAGACTACCACAATAGTAGAAAACCGACCACCGTTGATTAAATAACCCAAGAATATAATGATTCTCCTGTCTGAAAAGCCGGGAAGCGGAGGAGACTTCAGACATGTGAGATCCAGGAGTCACTGTTAACATCAGCGGTTGAGCGCCGTTCCTGGCTGCATCGCCCTGTTCCACTCTGCTCTGCGTGTTGGGGTCCTTCTCAGAATAGCTCCCTGGACCTCATACTCACTCCTTTCCTTTGTCTGAAAGATCTTCAGGTTAATGCAGATTCCATTGACCTCCTCATATCCTCATATGCTTTGGTCATGGGCCTGACAGATGTCCAGAGGAAACCAGGGCAGTTGGAAGGAAGGTAATGAATGGTGGGCAGGCAGCCAAAAGTAATTTTCAGAGATGGGAAGCTCTTCTTTCTGAAAAAAAAAAAAATCAAGATTTACTCAAAACCCAGAACAGAAATATTCTATAACAAGCATTTGCCGACAACTAATACTGTTCAAGCTCAACTGAAAACACAACCACCACGCATCTCTGTGCAAATAACGCAGTGTAACCATTCAGCTGACCAGTCAAGGCTTTCAGCATGAGCTCATCAGAACCTTCCAGATGAGGCTCCCAGGATTCCTGAGCAGCCCTGTATTCTGACTAAGCTCTTCTCCCATCTCCCTGCCTCTGACACACTCTTCCCCCATCTGCCATGGGTGTTCGTTGCCGCACCAATCACATCAGATTTCACATTGAAAGTTTGATTACAGTAGGCTATACTATAATAATAAAGAATAAAGGGCCTGAAGGAGGCCTGTTCTGGTTTGATCCAGGTGTTTCCCCTGAGCTCAGGTGTTCCGACTGCGAGCGTGCTGGTTTGATTCAGATGTCCCCTAAATTCAGGTGTTCTGAATGCTAGATACCCAGCTGATGGCAGTTTGGAAATTAAAGCCTCCTGTAGGCCATGTATTTTTGGGGCAGGCTTAAGGGTGTTATAGCCAGTTCCCCTTGCCAGTGTTTGGCACACTCTCCTGTTCCTGTTGTCTACTTGATGTTGGCCAGGAGGTGATGTTCACCCTCTGCTCATGCCATTGTTTTCCCCTGCCATCATGGAGCTTCCCCTCGAGTCAGTAAGCCAGAATAAACCTTTTATTCCCCACAAGCTGCTCTTGGTCCAGTGTTTTCAGACTGCAACATCTAGGTTCCCATCTGATGGTGATTTAGGAATTAACACCTCCTGGAGGCAGCGTATGGTTGGGGGAAGGCTTATGGGTATTATAACCAGCTTCGCCTTGCCAGTGTTTGACACACTCTCCTGTTCCTGTTGTCTGCCTGATGTTGGCCAGGAGGTGATGTCCACCTTCTGCTCATGCCATCATTTTTCCCTACCACCATAGGGTTTCCCCTCAAGTCTGTAAGCCAAAATAAGCCTGTTTTTTTTTTTTTTTTTTTTTTTCCCTACAAGCTGCTCTTGGTCAGGTGCTTTCTGCCAGCAATGCAAACTCCACTGAAAAAATGTCCTAGGCCTTTATGTATCACTGCAGACTTGGCTCTATGTGAGGAGGAATTCTACAAGTTACACAACTGACTAAGCTAAAATTTCCTTGCAACCAAGTACCAAAGTGAAATATAATTGTTTGTGAGTCAATTTGCTATTATGAGCATGAAACGGGTTAACATGTTAACAAACAAGCTTAGTTCAGTGCCTGACAGTGGTACGCAATCAGTATGCACTAATTATAAACCATCCCATGGCCTTTCCATATTCTTCTTCCTTTCACTGCACACTTATTGGTTATTTTCATCACTTCATAGTGGAGAGGGGTGATCAGACCTCTCCAATAAAATGTTGGCTTTTGTTTTCTGTTTCTTGGTTTTTCGAGGTAGCCCAGGCTGACCTGGAATTCACTATGTAGTCTCAGGGTGGCCTGGAACTCACAGTGATCCTCCTACCTCTGTGTAGCAGACAGCTTCAGGTTCGCTGAGATGAACTTCCAGACCAGGCACAGTTATGGAGGAAGGGATATTATTTATTGAAGCTTACAGATCCAGGGGAAGTTCCATAATGGCAGAAGAAGCTGGCCTCCCTTCACAGGGCCAAGAAAGAGAGAAAAACCAACCAGCCACACAGCACACAGAGCAAAACTACAGCCAAAGAGTCACACAGCACACTTCAGGAACTCCTGCTAGGCACACTTTGCATATCTTTACAATGGAATCTCAAACCCACACCACAGCTTAAGACTGGCCCCCAGTGATATTGCCTCTGGCAAGGTGATTGCAGATGCAAACTATAACTAATAAAACACTGAATATATTGGGGGATATATATTCAAACTACCACACTCTGCCTCGCCAGTGCTGGGATTAAAGGCATGTGCCACCATGCCTGGCTAAAATGTTGTTTATACAATGAAAATGTAAAGCTAGTGAAAAGATTGATGGGTTAATTATGTAATTTAGGATAGAAAATCCCATTCTCTGGCTGAAGAGATGGTTCAGTGGTTAAGGCGCTTGCCTGTAAAGGCTAATGAACCTGGTTTGGTTCCCCAGGACCCACGAAAGCCAGATGCACAAGGTGGCGCATGCGTCTACAGTCCATCTGCAGTGGCTAGAGGGCCTGGCATTCCCATTCTCTCTCTCTCTCTCCTTCTCTCTCTCTCCTTGCAAATGAATAAAATTTAAAAATAATTTTTAAATCCCATTATTTACTCAGTCAGAAAGTGTTTACTGAGAACAACATTGGTTTCTTTCCCCTCTTCAGTGTCCTATGCAACGTACAAAGTGCAGGAAACGTGACGATGAATGACACAATCTCAGAGAGCCACCATGACGTATTACAATTATGAAGGACTATGAGGAGAAAGCACAGGTTCTAAGTACTGAGAACAGGGCTTCGTGAGTTTGGGATTTTGTGCCTGCTATTTCCATTGCCTAGAGATATGGGTGAACGTTCGCACAATTGTTACACATAGAGTGGTGTTACACACACCATGCATGGAGGTAACCAATCACTTATGTCAATACAATGCTGTAAGTCTTCACAGTGCTTCCCTATTTCTCATTTATTATGCACAATCATGTAAAAACAATTTCTTTTTTCCCAATTAAAGGTTGAGCACAATGAAGTTCAAACATGTCAATGTTGTTTGGAAGCTCCGAGATCCAGAGGAGGGCAGAGCTGATAGTGAATCCGCTCTCTCTTGCTAGCCACCTGGTGCCCCTTCCTCATCTCTCCTACTGCCAACTGCTGCAGATATTTAGTGGTGAAGGGAAACAGCTGAATAAAGTGAATACATTTCTGATAGCAGGGATGCCAAATAGCCTTGGGAACTGAGCAATTGGATAGAAAAGGCAGCAGACTGAGAACTGTACCTGGCTTCTTTGTCTAATGCAAAGAAAAGCATAGCACTATCCTTACCCTGTTTTGAGAGCTAAGTAAGCAGGCCGACCCTTTCCGAGCTCGTGTGCTCTGACAGGTAGAATTACTGCTTTGATGTGGCGTTGTTAGTAACGGTGCCTGTGTCCATCGCTATTTCTTCTGCCTCGTACTTGCTAACCCGAGTTTGACCTTGGAGTTAGGCTTACTTATGGCTCCCTTCTGGAAGCATTCCAGGGTCACTTTTATGGAAGTTCCTGTTCTTCTATCCGGAATGACGTCCTGCCACCACCCTCCACACCCAGCCAAGCCGATCTACCACACAGGTTTACCCAGCTGTCTTCTCCTGTGCTCCTCACAGTAGCTGTGTGTCTCACCCGTCCTTGTGTCCTTAGTGCCTAACACGGTTCTGGACCAAGAGGAATGCTTGAATGCTTGCTCAACAAAGATGCTGTCTTGTCTGTAAAACTCGGAAAGGCATAGGTGGCATGCCACCACACAGTGTCATATTGTCGTCTGTTTCAGATCCTCGCTGTTCAATAATGTCTTCTTGCAAAGGAACATGTGAGTCAGTCTGGAAGGGCTGACCTTGTGTATGTGGAGTAGCAGGGCAGTGTCAGCACCCAGCATCATCACAGCATTCATGAAGACAATGTGTGATTCTGCCGCTGTCACTGGAGAGTGAACTCCTCCCTAGGGAGCCCCAAAATGAGCAATGGGCGTGGTTCAGGAGCGGAAAGTCTGATGGATCATTACACTCAGCCACAAATTAAAGTGAACCAGTCCTATGGCACTGACTTCAGGTGAGAGGTGGGGAGGTAGAGAAAATGTAGGAGAAAAGGAAGCAGATACAGAGACAGAGACGTTCATTAAAATTATAGTGTATATAACTTATCTAAAGAAAACTAATAATTGGCTTACTTGTACATTGAATAGAAACACTCTGAGATTTTATACAGTCTTGGCAAAGAGAGCTCTGACTGGAAATCAGGACGCGTGGGTTCTGAGTGTGATCACAGGGCTTTGGCATCATTCTAAATAAGTGGGAGGAAAGATTTGCTTTAAATATATTAAAGGTCCATCTTAACTTCATTTTTTAAATTATGAAAACAAAGATTTTTATGGAATATGAAAAAAGTGAAAAAAATATGATGAGCAAAGAAAAATCAGATTATAGAAAACAATTAAACAGACTTCCAGGTAAGATGCTGGCATAGGAGCCATGCCAAACCAGCCTAGGGAGGGATTTAATCAAAACCACAGCAAAATACACTCTTCTTCTGAAAAGTGAAGGTATATAGAATGTTATCAGCTGTAGCTGAGAAGCAGGAGAGACCAAGATCTGCCAGATAGGAAGAAACTGGCCAGAATCCCACTAGGAGCTTGTGGCTCCAATCTGCACAGATCTGCTATACATCTCACAGAGGATTAATATCCAGAATATATAAAGAACTCAAAAACTAAAAATAAGAAATCAAACAACTCAATTGAAAAATGGGCTATGGAACTAAATAAAAAAATATTTAAGCATCAGTGTTTGAGGATAATTTAGTTTAGTTTCTTATCTTAAATGTCTGAATTGTGAAACTTACTGAGTTAAAATATCAGAAGTCTTTCTTCTGCACAATATATATATATAATCTGAACATACCATAGAGCAATTATCTATCTATCTATCTATCTATCTATCTATCTATCTATCTATCTATATAGAGAGAGGGCGAGAGAGAGAGAGAGCTGTTTTACAATAGTAAAAATACTTATATTGACTTATCTGTAGCCTGTGTTGTTTCAACATGATTCCTTCAAACACTTTTGCAAACAGTTGTGATTTAGTCTCCTGGAGGCTGTTTCCATCTGCAATACTCATAGCTTTTGGAAAATGAATGGCGTAATGAGCATAAGTTTTGAGAAGAGTGATGGTAGAGTTGCAGTTTTGCAAAGCTGGAAGCAAGAATAAAAACACTCAGGACACATACGTTGTGAATCAAATTCAGTGTATCCTGAGCCTTCTAAATACTTCTCTGACCAGGTTTATCTGCAGCTGAACAAATATATTTCCATATCGTCTTGACAATGCAAAATCTTTGTCTGATGTTATCTATGACCTTGAACCCTCCTGAACTGTCTTGTCGTTTCAATGTGGCCCTGTCAGGTCAGTGCCAGAGCTGTCTATACCCTCAGTCTGTGGCAGTGTATTCTTCATGGAGAGCCAACAATGTGCTTGCTCTGCTGTGACTTCTCAGATGTTGATCCCAACAATGCTGAGTCACACACATCCTTGCAGAGCTAAAAAAGATGATGCACCTTAGCAGGTAAGGTGCTTGCCTGAGAACCCTAATACCCAGTTTTGACTCTCCAGAACCCACATGAGCCAGACATACAAGTCGATGCATGTGCACAAGGTCACCCATGTGCACAAAATAAGACATGTGCTCAAGGTGGAGCATGCATCTGGAGATCAATTGCAGTGGCTGGAGGCCCTGGCTTGACAATTCTCTCTCTCTCTCCCTGTCTCCCTCCCTCCTCTCTCTCTCTCTTTCTCTTTCTCCCTCTCTCTCTCAGAAAAATATAAGTAAAAATACTGCTCTATGGTATCTTCCTATAGTTCAAATATATGGAAGAAAATGTCAACTGACTAAGAATTCTTGAAATAAAAGTACTTGTACATTATACATTTTTTTAAAAATTAGAATGACTTTTCTTGGGCTGGAGAAATGGCTTAGCAGTTAAGGTGCTTTCCTGCAAATCCAAAGGACCACAGTTTGATTCCCCAGGACCTACATAAGCCAGATGCACAGAGTGGCACATGCATCTGGAGTTTGTTTGCAGTGGCTGGAGGCCCTGGCATGCCCATTTTCTCTCTCTCTTTCAAATAAATAAATAAATAAATATTAAATAACAATAAATAAAGATAAAAATGAATGACTTTTCCTGTTTTCTTAATATTTTATTATGAAAAATTTCATATATATATATATCCAAGTTGAAAGAATATTCCGGTGAGCATCTGTGTATCCACCACCCACATTCTTCTTTCACATTGAACTCTTATCCTCTCCATCTGTCCAGCCATTCCTCTAGATGGCCATCAAGCCATCTTATTTTCCTGATGCATTTGAAAGTACATTGCAGATGTCCGTACATTTCCCCCTAAATACTTCATCATGCACATCATTAGCTGGAGTTCAATATTAATTCACAGTCTGATGGTGAAAGACTGACACAGCATGAAACACGCGTCTCAAAATCACATTCTGTGCTTTGGGCACCGTATGTATCCGTGTTATCACACCCATGGTGCTGAGGTTTGGACTTCGATGTCTCTCCAGGGGTTACCCACCTGGTAAAAGACTTGGCCTCTAGCAATACTGGGAAGTGGTGGAAACGTTAAGATACACGATCCAATGGGAGGGCTCCACGTCCGTGGCGAGCTTTTGAAGATGGTACCCTAGCCTCTTCTTCCCTCTCTCCTCTGGCCCTGAGGTGAGTGGCTTTGCTCTACACATGCTCCTACCATGCTGCCCTGCCCTGCCATGGGCCACGAGCAACAAGGCCAGCCAATGTAGGCTGTGACCTCAAAACTGTGACATAAAATAGCCCTTTTCACTTTTCCAGTTGACTGCACCAGTATTTGTTATAGTAACAAGAGCTGCCTTGAGGATGGGGCTTCTCAGTAGGGGAGGAGTGTTCCTCTCACCTGCCTCTCCAACATGTCTTCAGAGAAGGCATGTTCTCATGACCTTGTGAGTGCCTGATGGGCTCTGGTGTTCATGTGGCATTTGAAATGCTGGGAGGGGTCACTAAGGTGTTTCAGTTTCCAATGTGACACCCAGGGAAATAGGAGGTGGTGTCTGTTCTTTAAGGACCTCCAAGCCTAGATTCACCTACATGTTACATGTATATGTGTGTTTGCAACTTTTGCGCCTTAGAATTTAGAGCATTTGAGTTTTTTAAAGTACTATGCATTTCACCAGGCATGGTGGTGCATGCCTTTAATCCCAGCACTCAGGAGGCAGAGGTAGGAGGATTGCCATGAGTTCAAGGCCACCCTGAGACTACATAGTGAATTCCAAGCCAGCCTGAACTAGAGTGAAACCCTACCTGAAAAACCAAAAATAAATAAATTACTTAAATAAAGTACTATGCATTTCAGACTACCAAGTGAGTTTCAAATTCAAGCCCTTCTTGCACTTAATAAATTCTATAGGAAACTCTTTTTTCTCCATTGAATAGTTGAACACAGATGGAAAGAATTTTTAAAAGAAAGTAATGACCTTAGGCATATTCTTGAAGTGTGAAGGAACTGTTTTCTTCAAATAACTTATAAGTAAAGCATCAGTTCGCAATTCTAGAAGGAAAAACAAAAGAATGAGTGTGTAATCTCTACACTTCTATGAAGACTGGCTGAGTGTGAGTGTAGCCTGGAGTTATGAATGCCAGCAAGCTCTCAGGAAGGGGACTCTGCGCCTGTGCTTCCTGCTCTCAAGAAAAAAATCAGTAGATCATAGATTTCACATAAGTGACATTATTTCAAATTCTCTCAAGATTATAGCATTACTAATGCCTGGGGATAAAATGAGAATTGCAGCACTTGAAAGATGTTTCTCTAAATAGCTAAACATGTTGAAAGAAAATTTGCCGGCACAAATAAACAATTTGAAATGTTCCTGAATATCTGGAGCTCTGACTTCTAAAAATTGTGCAAGGATGATGATTACATTATTGACTCAAAATTTTCAAGATAATTGGAAAGAAGTAATTATGTATGATTGTAAGTTGCAGAGGGAAGATGGGGAGAAGTGAACAGATTATGTAATAATCACAGAGGGCTAACTAATAGATCTAGGAAGCTGTCAAGCAGAGTTATTATGATGGAATCTAAAATTTTCTTTCCCAGAAAGCTGTCACCATGGGAGTCATATATGATATGGAATGATTATCATTAAATATGGAAAGGAATTGTTAAGTTTATTTAGATTGTGTGTGTGTGTGTGTGCGTGTGTGTGTGTGTGTGTGTGTGCACTCATGTGCGTGCATGCCAGGATGTCTTGCCATTGCAAATGAACACCAGACACATGTACCACTTTTTGCAGGTAGCTTTACATGGGTGCTAAGGAATCAACCTCAGCTTGGCATGCTGTGCAAACAATTTCCTTTCACAACTGAGCTATATCCTTAGCCATATCCATGGAAAGATTTTTGTTGTTGTTGTTTTTTCTGAGGTAGAGTCTCACCCTAGTGCAGGCTGACTTGGAACTCACTCTCTAATCTCAGGCTGGCCTTGAACTCATAGTGATGCTTCTACTTTTGCTTCCCATGTTCCGGGATCAAATGCCTGTGCCATCTCACCTGGCTAAGATTTTTAATGAGAAGATATATGTGTGTATAGAGCTTATATTTTGTCCATCTATTTTATCTTTATCAAGTCACCTCAAGTACTTTATTTCTAAGACTTGTTTCACAGAAAGAGAACTTGATGAGACAAGATATCTCAAATAAAGGGAGATACAGGTTTGCAGGGTGTGTCAAGAAGGCCAAGTGCAGAAGCCATGCACGAGGTCCACAGAGCGAGGAGCATCTTGAACCCAACTGAAGGGGCGTCAAAGCATTTGGAGTGAGCAGCAGTAGATCCTTCCACATTTTTACACAGGGACACAGGGACAATGCTTGCTTAGCTACCTGGGTCACGAGGACCACTGTGGGGACCCAGTCAACTCTGCACTCATAGTCCAAGGGTGTCACTAATCATAGCAATCAAAACTTTTGGCCAGGAGGTGTCTTTCCTAGAGTGTGCTCAAGGCTTTTCAGCAGGCATCCAAGTTCCTTTAGTGCTGTGTTGACTATAAGCGTGTCCTCTCCCCTACCTCTACCCAGCGGTCACCGCTGCATCAGCTTGTCTCTAGGTCAACACAGCCTTTATCCTGAGTCCCTCCTGAGCTGACATTGAAGGATCACCATGATTCATTCATTAGAAGATGCGATTTCAGGTCCTACCATTAGTAATGTAGTTTTGTGCCTAGTTCCAAAATTTTTACCTAGATTTTTACCTATGTATTTTGCTTTATTTATCTTTTATAATAGCTCTTATTTAGACAACTTATTTAGAACTTTAAAATGTGAACACACTGCAAATCGGGCCCATTCCCATCAGATTATCCTCTTATGTCCCCATTCTACTGAAAGCCTTCCTCAGGGGAGGTATCATCCCTGTTGGGTCATGAATGTACCAGTCTCCATGGGGCGGGGGGCACAATACCTTACTGCATGCTTTCCCTTTCACAATGTTGCCTGAGCATTGTAGGACCTGTTAGAAGTCTCCTTTAGTGTTGAGCTCTCATCAGCCTCTTATTTTCTGCTTTGATGAGTTTTTTAAAAATATATTTATTTATTTGCAATCGGAGGGAGACAGAGAGAAGACAGACAGAGAGGCCTCTAGACACTGCAAGTGTACTCAGGTGCATGCACTGCATTATACATCGGGCTTTATGTGGGTCCTGAGGAATCAAACTAGGACCACTGGGCTTTGCAGTCAAGCACCTTAACCATGGAGCCATCTCTCAAACCCTGCTTTGATCAGTTTTGAGTCTCCTTAGTGTCCATCACCATCCCCTGGAGGAGGTTCTCTGACTCTCTGTGAGAGCAACAGTCATATTTAATCTGCCACTTCCTCTGTAATGTTTCCTGGGCCACAGTGGATGTGATACAGATGTCTGGACAAATCTTAGGCACTCATTTTTCTTCTATTGTCATTCTCATGAAATTTGAGCCACTCTGGTATTTACCACCCTCTGTGAAAACAGATTTTCTAACCAAGAATAAGAGCAGCATTGACCACAGAGGTAAACACGTACATTTAAAAGTACTATGGTAAATAGCAGTTGGGGCAATGGACAACCCTGTCTTGTTCCAAAACTTATTGTTTTCCCATTTAGCATAATCTTTGTAGGCATATGGAGCTATAAGCGTCTCTCTTGAGACTGCCTTATGCCCCACAGATTCTAGTGTGCTGTGCGTACATTCTCATTTAGTTGTAGATTTTTTAATTCCTTCTTGATTTGTTCAATAGTGTGTTGTTCAATCTCCAGTAGTTTGTCTATTTCCTTTTGTTTCTTTTCTTTTGATAATTTCTACCTTATTGAATTGTGATCAAATATAATACAGGGGTTTTGTAAATTTTCCTAATTTTTTGGAGGCTTATGTCCTAATATATGATGTATTTGGGGGAAGGTTTTGTGAGCTGCTAGGAAGAATGTGTATTCTGTAGTTTGGATGGAATGTTCTGTAGATGTCTCTTAAATCTATTTGATCTATGGTGTCATTTAGCTCCATTGTTTCTCTATTTATTTCCTGTTTGGATCATCTGTCTATTGACAATAGTCGCCCACTATTATTGAATTGGGATTTATGTCTGATTTAAAGGCTAGTAAATTGTATGTTATAAAATTCAGCATACCTGTATTTGTTCATATATGTGTAGGATTATAATAGCCTCTTGAAAATTGTTTCCTCTTTTGAAAACTTTTGGGTCAAAATCTATTTTGCCAGATATTAGTATAACTGATATTGCCTGTTTCCTATTTCCATTTGGGAGCAGGACATATATATTTTTAAAATATATTATAAAATATATAAGCATATTTTAAAATCTCCAAAATGTGCTTCTAATGTTTATGATTAGTAAATATTATGATTAGTAAAAATTAGTAAATATTATTATTATAGTAAATATTATATTATATTATTATGATTAGTAAATAGTTGGTATGAATCATCATATTGAACACATTTTAAATGAACATTTCAAGGAGTGAATCAGATATAATATTTCCTGAACAATATAGGTAAATAATTAATACAAAAATTCTTTCAGGAATATCTCCTGTCAGCAAAGAAATATAAAATATTATTTTAGAAAATATGAGCATAATGAATGTTGACTCCAAACACTAAGTCATATACATGCATTGCCTGATCTGAAAGACAAGAACTTATTAGCCTTTTAAATATAATTGAGGTGCTGGTCCTGTGGCCACTGTTTCATTTCCCTGAATTATCTGGTGACAGATTTGCATATGACAAGAAGACCTCAGGGTTCAGTTTGGATTGAGATATTAACATGCCAGATCTGTAGAAGACTCATCTGGATTGACTTGATGGACTGTGAATGAGTGTCATTACTTTTCCATACTGTTATTGCTCACAACAAACTTTCACAGATATTCACATAAGAATAAAGTAATAAGAACAGAGGAAAAAGTCCATTAGTAAGATAAAATGGATAACAGAAGTAATAGCTGTGTATTACAACTGTAAAAAAATCAATAAAACAAATATGTTATTCTTTTTAAGTGTCATATTACAATAATGTTTTCCTGAAGACTGTTGTCTGCATCCAATTTAGAAAGGCATCTGCTTGTGTTTGCTTAAAACAAAAGGGTGGTTGACTTAATGAATTATTTAGAGGCACACAATATGGCAATAGTGTCATTACGAACTCTCTTCTAAGATTTCCTCTGGCTACTCCTGGCAGGGTGTCAATTTGCTTGTTTTTATGGTAGGTACATGAAACTGTGAAGCTATTCAAAGAGATGAGATTCTACTATTGGACTTACTAATGCACACAAACCCAGTAAGAAAACCATGGTAACAAGAGTGGCGGAAACATTTATTTGGTATAATAATGTGCAGTGTGGAGTTCAAATGAAGAGGAGCCATGAGAATTACTGAAAGCAAGATGCAGCCTTGAAAACAGGCTGATGATATCAAGAAATCAAAACAAGCCTATAAAAGGAATCGAAAAAAAATAAGATTTAGAAAAGGGCAGAATTTACGACCTCTTCCTTCTCCCTGATCCATATACTTCCTGTTTGGGAAGAGTGTTTTGGGAGTGCTTAGATGCCTACAGGGATGCGATGAATTAAAAAATTGATTGAACTTGGGAGTTAATAAGAAGTGAGCATAAAGACTTAAGAAGAAAGTTCATGGGCGTAAAGTCGACTGATGTTAAAATCAAATCATTTTCTTCTGCCTCCTCACACTAATCTCAGATGTACCATCCTTTCCTTCTATTAAGTCAGCATATTGATGCAGGATCTGTGCAGTGCAAGCACCCAGCGTGGGGTAGGAGGAACAAAACTCCCACAGAAGTGACACATTATCTTCAGATCAGAACTACATGTGTACAACCTTGTACAAGCATTCTTTTTTTAAAAAAAAATAATTTTTATTAGAAACTTTAACTTATGAACATACTAGAAATTGGATCCATTCTCCTCCCCCTGTGTATTGACCTTTGTCCCCTCTCCCCCACCCCCGTTCCACGGAGGACCTCCTCGGCGAGGGTGTCAGTAGGTCACTGTGGGACATGAGTGCATCCGTGTGTTCATGTGGAGAGGACACTGTCTTACAGCACCGTGTGTAACTTCCCACCCCACGGCTCTCATATTTCTTCTTCTCCAACTTCCAGTTCCCTGGTTTATGGAGGGCATGGTAGACGTCACTGCGAGCGTTGAGCTCTGACAGCCTCTCATTTTATGCCTTGATGAACGTCGACTTTCCGCAGTGTCTTCCACCATCTCCCTAAAGAAGGTTCTCTGACCAGCCCAGGGAGCAGCTGTCATGTTGTGTCTGCCATCTCCTCCGTGATCTTCCCTGGGCCCCGGGGGGTGTGACAGCGATGACTCTTCCCATCTGGCTTTGTCTTCTCATTTGGATGGGTTTTGGGTCTATTTTCTGCCATCTGTAGAAAGCAGGTTCTCTAACTAATAGTGAGAATAACATTGATCAAGGGGGGATAAAAAGACAGTTGATAGGCATAACCTCTACATTCAGCCAAGAACAGTGGAAGCTTTCTTTAGGCTGATCTGGGACCTGCCAAGCCACAGGCTTCTGACTTGGTTCTCAGTACCCGGCATGAATTCCCTCCAGCTGAGTGAGCCTCATGTCTCCCAGAGAGCAGCCGATTATCTGCATAGCCTATGTGCCACGACTTCATGGGTGATCAGTTTTGTAGCGTGCAGGATACACTGCTCAGTCATTCACACTGCTGGTGACTTCTGTCCGCCAGCAGCTGGTGTGGTGCTCTCTAGCTCTATGAGAGCTGGCGAGGAAGGAACTTGACTTCTTAATGTCCTGTGACAGCAGCATGTGGGGTCTTCACCAGCAGGGTCTCACCATGTAGCTCTGATGGGTAACCAAGTACTTTGGGACGGGTCTGTATTATGTGTGTGTGTGTGGGGGTTTCCTGGGCCTCCCAGGCCTCACTGTGAGGTGGTGACTCAATTCTGTCACTGGGATTTACCAATAGCAGCCTACTGATTTAGGGTATTGCTTGCTCCACACCAGTAGTTTACTTCTGCCCAAAACAATCATCTCTCTTTCTTTTGAAGTAAGTTGTAGCTTGTAATCAGCTAACAAAGAAGTAGGCTTCTATAGTACCAATGCATGGCATCTTTAACTGCATAAATCTCCCCCCCCTCTCTATTCTGACCTTGACTTGACTATCTACCATCCCCTCCTCTAATCCCAGAAAGCTCTACTCTCTCCAAACCTTAGTTTAGCTCCCTAATTAGAACTACTGATGCCTACTACAACTTATAAACAAAAAACTATTCCATGTTAGGATCTGCATATGATAAAGAACTTGTAGCATTATTTTATCTGAAGCTGCATGACACCACTTAATATAATACCATAATCTAGTACATTTTTATGAAAATCTCATGATTTATTTTTTCCTATACCTGCGCAGAACTCTCTTGTGTATATGTATCACATCATTATGATCCACCCATCAGTTGATGGGCATTGGGGCTGGTTCCATTTCCTAGCTACTGTGAACAGAGCTTCACCAAACATGGCTGAGCAAGTATCTCTAGTAAAGAGAAGAGTCTTCAGAGTTCAAGAGTAGATTGACTTTGCATTTTTGAGTAACTGATTTCTAGGCTATGCAAGTTTACACTCCCATCAACTGTGATGAAGGATCCTCTTTCCCCACAACAGTATTTATTGTCACTTGATTTTTTTCTTTAAGGCAGGGTCTTACTCTACCCAGCCTGACCTGGATCTCACTCTGTAGGTCCAAGCTTGCCTCTAACTCAAAGCATTCCTCATACCTCATTCTTCCAAGTTCTGGGATTACAGGTGGGAGCCACTATGACCAGCAGTTATTTGATTTCTTGATGATAGCTATTCTGACAGGAGAGAGAGAGATTATCAAAGTGATTTTAATTTGCACTTCCCTGATAACCAAAGATGTTGAACCTTTTTAAGGTGTTCACCGGCTGTTGTATTTATTCCTTTGAGAGCTCTCTGCTCAGTTCCCTGCCCCATTTTTTACTGAGTTGATTGATTTTTTTTTTTTTTTTTGCTTGATGTTTTGAGTTCTTTGTATATTCTAGATATTAAACCTCTGTCAGATTTATAGCTCGTGATGATTTCTCCCGTTCTTTAGGCTATCTACTGAGTCCGTTAATGGTTTTCTTAGCTGTAGAGCAGCTTTATAGTTTCAAAAGATCCCAAGCATTGAGTGCTTGCCTTATTTCCTGGGCTACGGGAGCATTAATCACACAGTCTGCTCCTGTACCTACACCTTGGACTGTTATACATAATCTTTTCCTTTGGTGGTTTCACAGCTTCTGGTCTGATTGACTCTGAATAATGTCCAATAAGTTCCTTCATTTATATGGTGTTGATTTTTGTGCTGGGTGAGAGACAGGGGTCTAGATTCATTCTTCCCTGTAGATATCCAGTGTCCCCAGCATCATTTGTTGAAAGTGCTATTTTTTCTCCAGTGTTTGTAAAAGATCAGGTGACTGTAATTACTTGAACTTATACCTAGATCTCCTATTCTATTCCATTGTTCTGTTTTTGTGCCAGTACCTTGTTTGTTTTAATTACTATGGCATTGGAATATACATTTTAATAAAATATGGTGACACTGCCAGCAGTATTCTTTTTGCTAAAGACACTTTTGGCTATCTTTGAGATTCTATGCTTCATAAAAATTTTGAGACTTTTTTTATATTTGTTAAAGAATGGTGCTGAAATTTTGATTGCAATTGTATTAAATCTGTATATTGATTTTGGTAGGATTGCCTTTTTCACAATATTAACTCTTCCAATTCATGAGCATGGGAGATCTTTCCTTCTCAATTTCTTTCTTTTGTGTTTAAATATTTTCATTGTAGAGGTTTTTCACTTCCTTGGTTGGGGATCTTTCAAGATGCTCAATTTTTGGTGGCTATTGTAAATGGGACTGTTTCCCTGATTTCTTTCTTCGTATGTTTGTCATTGGTATATGGACAGCCACTGATTTCTGTGTGTTAATTTTGCATCCTGCCACTTCACTTAAAATGTTTCACAGCTTTAATAGATTTTTGGTGGAATATTTAAGGTTTCTTATGTACAGAATCATATAATCAGAAAATAAAGCTAGTTTGAATTATTCCTTTCCAATTTGTATCCCCTTACTTATCTCTTGAGCTTAGACTTCATGTAGTATATTAACTATTAGTGAGAAGAGTGAACACCACTCTTTGTTCCAGAACTTGGTGGGAATGCTTCAAGATTTTCCCCATCCAGCATGATAGGGCCTGTAGGCTTGTTGTATGTAGTCTTTATTATGTGGTATGCAGGTTTTATTTTGAATGTTGAGATAGGAGTTCTCCATCCCTAGTTCCTCCAGTGTTGTAGTCACAATGAGATCTTATATTTTCTTAAAGGCCTTCTCTGCATCTATTGCGATGATTTTGTGATTTCTGTCCCTAAGTCTATTTATGTAATGTACTGTTTATCACTTTTGTATGTTGAACTATCCCTGCATGCCTTGGATGAAACCTACTTGTTCTAAATGGGTGATATTTTTTATATATTCTTGGATTTGATTTGCAAGAATTTCATTGAGAATATTTTCCTCTATATTCATCAGGGATGTTTTGGTGTTAGACAACGCTGGCTTCATAGAAGGATTTCCTCCTTTGCAATTATATGAAATATCTTGGGAAACATTACTTTCAATTCTTCCATAAAGATTTGGGAAAATTCAGCAGTTAATCTATCTGGGTCTTGACATATTTTGGTTGGGAGTTTTTAGGTTATTGCTTCAATCTCATTATATATTATGGCTCTGTTCAGCTATTCATCACTTCTGAGTTTGACTTTGGTAGGTTGTATTCCTTCCACATTTTCCAATTTGGTAATAAAGGTTTTATAAATATATCCTTATGATCCTTTCAGCTCCACTGGTATCTGTTTCAATACCTTTTTTAAATTTTGTTGAGTAGGGTCTTCTCTTTCTTTTGGTTAACTTGGCTAGGGATTTATCAACATTGATTATTTTCTAAAAGACTAACCCTTTGTTTCTTTAGTTATAAAAGTTGTTTTCTTCATTTCAAATTCAATGATTTCTGCCCAGGTCTTGATTATTTCTTTTCTTATGGTACTTTTTTAGGTTGTTTTCTCAAGCCTTCAGATGGATCATTAAGTTATTCTTTTGAAACCTGTCTGTGTAGCAGACAGCTTCAGGTTCACTGAGATGAACTTCCAGACCAGGCACAGTTATGGAGGAAGGGATATTATTTATTGAAGCTTACAGATCCAGGGGAAGTTCCATAATGGCAGAAGAAGCGGCCTGCTCTCACAGGACCAGGCAAGAGAGAGAAAAACCAAGCCGCCAGCTACACAGCACACTGAGCAAAACTACAACAAAAGAGTCACACAGCACACTTCAGGAACTCCCGCTAGGCCCACTTTGCATATCTTTACAATAAAATCTCAAACCCACCACACCTTAAGACTGGCCCCCAGTGACATTGCTTCTAGCAAGGTGATTGCAGATGCAAACTATAAGCTAATAAAACACTGAATATATTGGGGGCCATATATTCAAACTACCACAATCATTAAGTTATTCTTTTGAAATCTGTCTGTTTTTGTAATGTTGTCATTTGAAGCTATAAATATCTCCCTTGGAACTGCCTTTATTGTGTTCTATAGTTTTGATATGTTGTATACCAGTTTTGACTGTTGTTGCTTTTTTCCCCTTCTATAGCCTCTTGAGTATATTTATTCTTTTCTTCAATGTGAAGTATTCCATCCAGTATTCTCTATAGGACTTGTTTAGTGATCATATGTTCATATAACCAGCTTTTATCATGGGAAGTTTTTATTTCTACTTCTACTATAAAGGATAATTTTGTTGGGTTTACAACTGTGGTCTGCCAATATCTGAAACCCTCCATTCCAAGCCGTTCTGGATTTTAGCATTTCCATTGAAAAACTAGGTGTAATTCTGAAGGGCTAACCTTGGCAAACGACGAGATGGTTTTCTTTTGCTGCTTTTAGTACTCTGTTTGTTTTGTGTGTTCAGTGCTTTAACTTGATGTGACTGGGAATTTCTGTCCGTGCCCTATTTGGCACTCTGATTGCCTCTTAAAACTGGAAAGGCTCCTTTCTTCAGAAAGGTTAGAAATTTTTCTTCTATGATTTCATTAAAGATATTTCCTATGCATTTGACCTATCTCCTATGTCTTTGTATGTCTTCTCTTTCATGGGTGCCCATCATGCAAACATTTGGTCTTTTTAAGGTATCCCACATTTCTCTTGTGTTTGCTGCTATGTATTTTATAACTTGTCATGATTTTGACCTCTCTATCTATTTCCTCTACCTTGTCCTCAAGTCCTTGTATCATTTTCTACACATAATCTATTCTTTCCCATAAGCTTTTCAATAGCTTTTTTCATTTTTTATTTCCATGTGGTTTTTCTTCAGCATCTCTATTTTCTATTTGGCTTGACCTTTATCATTTCATTTACTTGATTATTTGTTCTCTTGGAATTCATTCAGACATTTGTTCATGTCCTCTTCTGATTCATTCAGATGTCTATTGTGTCCTTTTAGTTGGTTCTCTTGCATTATATTCAGCTGTGTTTTCATGTTCTATTTAAATTCATTGTATATATTTATCACACTAGTGCTTGGAAATTATCTGGAGTTTCCTCTACATAGTTCTCATTGGAGGGTTCAACTATGGGACTAGGCATTCTTGGTGGGGATATCTTGCCTTGGTTTCTTGTGTTATTTGTTTTGTGTTTATGTCTGCCTATCTGGAGATAATTACTTTCTCTTTCCTAGACTGTACCAGCAGTGGTTCCCCTGGGGCCTGTGGTACATGGCCTGATCCCCCTTGTTCTGTGTGGCATGGGCAGGCAGTCCACATCTGTATGTACACTGGTGACCTGAGCCATCTATTCTCCCTTGCTCAGAGTCTACCTGTAGTATGTGGTTGAGCTCACACAGGGGAGCAGGATCAGAGCTGAATGGGCCTGGTCTTCCCTCCTTTAGGCAGCTGCCTGCAGACAGTCTGCATATAACTCGTTTGGATTCACAAGGAGTGCTCAGCTAGGACCTGAGCAGTCAGTTCTGAAGGGCTTCAGACTGGGTGCCATACAGTATACACACAGGTCTGAGCTGGGCACTGTGGGTGAGCCTCTGACACTGCACTAGAGGACTGGATTAGCCCTGTCTGTCTTGCTCAGTGCCAGCTTGGGCAGGGGATTTACATGTGCATCTGAGCTGGTTGCACAGGAGAGCAAGACCAGAGCTAAGCCAGCTGAGTCTTCCCTACCCACTGGCACTCTTAGTTCTAATCACTGATGAGTGGTATTTGCTGATGCTGAAACTTGACCGAGCTGAAATTTCAACTTATAAAAATGGCACTGTGAGAAGATGTTGTACACCAAACCCAAGAAAAATTGCTCCTTTTTTTCCATAAGACCCAACAGTGCTTGTTCCAGAAAGAAATGGTCTATGGAGAGAGTAAGTAGAGGCTGTGGCTGTGTATTTTTTATTTTATTTTTTATAATTCCGAAGCTGTTTTGTGATTACCTGTCAGACATGGTGGCTAATGCGAGGCTTGGAGGTAACAGTGGGAAGGGCAGCACTGTTGGGCTCGAGTTCAGCATTATGATCTTATGGGGAATTTTCTCTTTAACATTTGACAACTCAAAGACTCTTGTTAACTAGTATTTTTATCTTAATATGTTTATTATATTCTGAGGGTCATAATAGTTTGAAGCTGTCATTTCATATTTTATTCTAAGACACCAAAAGATAAATGTAGTAGATTTTCTTATTAACTCTGTGAAAGGCAAACTCTTACATGCTAATGAGAGTTGAACAAAGTGTGAATAAGTATAATTTATGCTTAAAGCTTGAGCTGAACATTCTCTTTGATGACATGAGTGTTTTTTTTTTTGGTTTTTTTTTTTTTGTGAAAATAGTAATTTGAGGTAAGAGGCCTCTGATGGTTTTTCAGGGTTATCTTATAAATTCAAATTTCATTTTGAAGAAGGGAGAAAAATTAAAAGCAGCATGCCCCTCCCTATCAGGAGTAATTCTTTCACTAACGGCTTTGAGACTCTTCAAAGGAAGTAAGAAATCAGTGAACATCTAGCCATGGGAATAGGTCTGGCTCATGGAAGAAATACGACAGGAAATTTTCAAAGTGCATTTAGTTGCTCTTTTAAATATATTTTATTTATATTTATTTATTTGAGAGAGAGAAAGAGGCAGGGGGTGACGAGGGAGAAAAAAAAGGGCACACCAGGGCCTCCAGCCACTGAAAATAAAAAAATATATATGCTCCCTCGTGCATCTGGCTTACATGGGTCCTGGAGAGTCAAACTGGGATCCTTTGGCTTTGCAGGCAAACGCCTTAACCACTAAGCCATCTCTCCAGCCCTACTTCCTCATTTCAACTCTAGATATATCATAAAGCAGAAAATGCCACATCTCTTGGCCTTTAAACAAACTTTTGTGCCTTCTGTCCTGATGCTCTTTTTCAATGTGTTGAAGGGATATCTGCAGAAAGGGCCATGAGGATGGTTCTGTTTCCAGAGATCTTAGGACCAGGTCCTGGCCCTCACCAGCCAGGACCTGTGCATTTACATAAGCCACTAAACTTTGCTGAGATTCCATTTTCTCATTATAAAACTTGGAGAATAAGGATAATAACCACAAATACTAGCTAAATCCACTTATTGGCATGAAACTTAGACAGCTCTTAGTCTAATAAGTTTAATTAATACTAGTTCAAAAATGTTAGACTTATTATTGTCATTATTTTAGTTTGCTACCAATGACACTGGTCTTGTCTTTTAGCAATAAAGCAATATTTTGTAAGTCACCTGGCACCTCAGATCTACCAAGTGCATAAAGAGTCATCACACAGAGGAAGGCAGGCAAGGAAAGACATTTGACAGTTATATTGGAAATGGAGATATGCTAACTGCAGACCTTAGCTTCTGTGAAGAACTCAAGGATTTGTCTTTCCTATTTCCAAATCATTCCGACTTCAGCCATGAGGAACAGCAGGGCCACCACACTCTACGGCAGCCGGTGAAGAAACGGGGTCCAGAGTGCACTTAGCTGGCGCAATGAGCTTGGGATTGGTTTCCCTTAAGATTTGTTTGTCTCTTTGAGACCTCTTCCCGTTTCCCCTCAAACTTTTTCATATGACTGTGTCCATCTCACATCTCTTCCAAGCTACAGGAAGAGGGTTTAACACTGCCTCGTATTTGAGGACAGCCTTGGGAAGTAGAAGGACTGTGGCCTGCTGGGAACAATGAAAGGTGCTCTGCACTAGGAAGTAGGCCCACTCCCTCTATGGACTACTGCTTTACTGTGTGCCCTGGCTCAGGAGCAACACCAAAACATACCAGACAGGGATCTACCCTCCATTCTCCAGCCAGGTACAGAAATGGTCCAAGGAGCTGAGCAGCAGTTGAGTGTTCACGTGCTGAGAGGCAGTCGGTATTCCTAAGAAATGTCCGGGTGTTCCATGACACCCAGAATACCACTTCTCTTACTGTACTCTGGAATAGCGGGAACAGTGATAGTTATCAAGGTTTTATGTACTAAATGCCTTTTGATTAACACTTTGGAAAACCCTATTTGACAGATATCTTGCTCATTTAGTTTTAATTTTTCTACTAAATTGACAATACAGCACTATTAATGATGCCTGTCATGCGAGGTCTATAGTGAGCAAATAGCCCGGAAGTGAAGCAGGAACTACTGTTTTATTTTTCACACTCATAGTTGATCTCAATTTCATAATCATTTTACTTTTTATACGGAACACATTTAAAAACAAAGAAATCTCCTTAAAATATGCTTATGAATAAATGCATTTTTACTTATATAAAATATTTCTTTAAATTAAAGATCTCATAAATTAAAATAAAAATCACACCATGTTTATTATTTTCTTAGTGTGACAGATTCTTCAAGAAATTATATCTTGTAAGGCCCCAAAGTTAGTAAGTAACAGAGTTAGGATATGAATCCAGGTGCTCTGAGAAAAAGTTTTAGATCTCCGTTCATCACACTGCAACTGGCTTTTTATTCAACCTCTTTTTTAGCAGTAGAATTCACGTTCCAGATGAAGTGTCTCATGTAAATCCAATGTGCTACATGGGTAAAGGTGGGGAGCCAAGCATCATCTTCACTCTCCCATTTCCATCTTGCAGAGACCCCTGAGGAACTGCCAGTAAATCCAAAGGACTTCTCAGGGAAGTTGAAAAGCACTTTGTATCTCAATCTATCTCATTACCTTAGGGTATGATCATGTGGCCAGGCCTAGCTACACAGTGCAAAATGAAATGTGGGGCCTCATATTTAGAATCATTAAAAATTTCAAGATGGTGACAGCAGAGGCAAGCACAAGTGTTTTCTGAGCATGTGGCTGCATGCCACTGTGTAGGTCACTTGCTGATGAAACTTGCTCTGCGTGGATCGAGATGATTTTCAAAGCCTTAAATGGACCATTCATCACCTTTTCTCAATGACCCTTGCCTATTCCATGTTCCAGATCATTCTCATATTCATGCTTGTGGTTTACAAGGGTCATGAAAGCTGTTAAAATCATATTAGAGTAATACTTTTAAGTTATTTTTAAAAGTTCCCTCCTGACTGAAATCCAGGTCTCTCTCCTTTCTTCTCCTTGCCTCCCTTCTCCTCTTTACTCTTTTCCTCTCCTCTTCTCTCTTATCGCTCTCTGATCCTCTTGTCTCCTCACTCTTTTCTTTTGACATTATCTTGCTCTATAATCCATGTTGGCCTGAAACTCAGAATCTCCTGCCTCAGTCTTCTGAGTATTTCCATTGCGGGGGTGCACTGCCATGCCTGGCTCTGCTTTGCAGGCCACATAGCACATGCATATTCCTGCTGGAGATTAGCATTTCTAGATAAAAAGAAGCTGGGACTTAATGTATGGCTCAATGGTAGAGTGCTGGCCCACTATGCCCGAGGTATCATCTCTAGGACCATAAAAACAAAAGCAAGCAATGTGAAGCGGATATTAACCTTTGACATGGACGTTCAGTGCTTCTGAGTGGACACTTACTCCTCGTACCATCAGACTATCTAGTATCCGTGAGGGCAGGCTCAGTTAACGGACGGTGTACCACTGGCCTGTGGTAGAGACAGCGTCTTCTATTCATAAGGCATTTAGCTGTCTCATCTTGCTTTTGGATACTCAGGAGCATGGCATAGCCTAGGTATTCAGCTAAGCATTAATGGAATGAAAGCAGATTGATGACTGTCATTTGTGGAGCTGGCTCAAAAGCATGTATGCTTCTCCACACACATGTTTCTGCAGCTAGAGCTAAATGCAGAGGAGCCAATGGGAAACTCAGAGATGCTGGATGATGGAAGGCTTGGGAGAAAGAAAGATCCAGAAACCCCAAGCAACTCCATTCATCAGAGTACCCCAATCCCCCTTTAGCCCAAATGAACCAATGTAAGTGTGAATAAGTCTGCATTAGAGTGTGACTAAGACTGACTGAAGGACTCATTACAACAGTCAGCTTCCCCGTTGTCTAACGCGTAGAGTTTAAAGAGAAGACATTTCTGACCTTGTTGGGGCTTAGTGGGATTTCAACGAACATGTAAGTAAGTGTTCTAAATAAAATCTTTTTGCAGTTTTTTTAATTGGTGGCACTCTCATACATGTATATGACACATTTTGACCCCTCTCCCAGTTACATCTCATCCCTCTCTCCCTCCTGCTAATACCCTTCTTTAGCCTTTCCTTTCTTTTTCTAGCCTTTCAAGGCTTGTTACTTGTTATATTTTTTTGGTTGACCCACTGAGTTAAAGTAGGGTCACTTGCATGATCATGGGGTGTCAAATTACTTACAGGACAATGGACAACCCACCAGTGGCTACACCGCTGACGGACTCTCCACTGGCAGCCATCACAAGTCACCTCTAGCTATTACGAGAGGAGCGTGGTTTCACATAGTCTTTGCTCATCTATGATAAAATATTGACAAACTCAGTCTTTCATAAGAAACCACATCTGCTCCTGAGTGCTACAAACTTATATCCAGAAGACAGCATCCGCACCCCACTTCCATTCCCCTGCTTTGACATTCTCCCCACCCTCTCTTCTGTGAAAGGTCCCGAGCCCTGGATGGTGTGTTTAGATGTCATATTTAGGACTGAGTAGACACTAGTCACTTACTTGGCTGTTCGGGGCTGTGAGCAGTACTAGTTTGTGGAAGAGTGGAGTAATTCAGCTTCCTTCTTTTAAAGCTGAAAGATTGAGTGATGGGGTGGAAGGATGCGTGGTCATGTTTATTGTCATCATATGGTCAAGCAACCCAGTGGTATACCAAGCTGAGGCACACGAAGCTCTTGACATCCCGCCTTCCCGAACCTCCTGTGGTGTCTCCTTATGTAGACAGTAACAAATTTTGGCTAGCGAGGAGTATCCTGGGTGAGTGTTTGAGGCAATAACTAAGATGGAACCACATGGACATCACAGCTACACCTCACAGGGGGCATTTGAAAAACACAAACTGAAATTGGTCAAAACTACCAGAGAAAACTGGGGATCCTGTCACCTCAGCCACTGAATTTACCAGGGACCTTTGGATGTAGCAGAAGCAAGATGGGCACGAGATGGAAAGTTCAGACATAAGGACCCTGAGTTTCCTGTACTGGAAAATAGTAGGCCCCACCTTTCTACCCATAAACCCAAGCACATCACAAGAAAAACAGAAGTAGCGAAAAGAAGCAACCTTGAGGAAAGCACGCCACCCTGCGTGGGTGGTTCAGGTGACCAAGACAGATGGCACGTGAGATGGGAGTGGACACTTAACGGAGGGAGCAAAATGAGTGCTGACATACCAGAGGGTTCGAGGTAAAATGAAGTACTTAGGTTTCTTTGCAAATCTGAATTTTGATGAGTGAGATGTGGTGAATCTATTGCATGTGATCAAAATAAAAACGCATTAAGGGAGCCTGAGGAAATCCTGTGCACTGGGAGAACCTTCCATCCCACAACGACTGCCTCTGGCAGAGGAGTGCAGAGTGGTGTGGATGGACGCAGCTACACGCCTTTCCTCAGTGGTGTCCCCTGAGCTTTGGCATTTGCTGTTGCTTGTTGTTTGGTTGATTTTCCTTTAGGCTAGTCTCAAACTCCCTACGTATCCAAGGCTGGCATTAAAATTCCGCTTCTCCTACTCCCAGTTTCCAAAACTGGAATTACAGGTGTGTGCTACCATGCCTGGCTTGCCCTGACTTTTTTAAGTGCAATTTCTTTCCCCACCTCTATTCTTTTGAAATGTAACACACAAGACAGAAATGTGCATAAAACAGTGCTAGGTTTTTCATGTTTTCTTCCCAAGCAGTTCCCTGGAAACACCAAGTCTGCCAAGAACAAGGCCAGGCCCATCAATTGACTACAGTGATAACAAGATGCCCAGAAGGCAGGTTGTGTGACTGTGAAGGTGCCAACAAAGAAGCGGCTGTACCTGTGGGGACCTTCAGTAGTTCCACCAGGGTGCTCCGGAACCAACGACAACGGCGACGTCAAGCAGTCAGAAGTTCTCCTTTTACTGCACTGGGAGCTTCCAGAGCCTTCTGAGCCACTTGGCTAGGAGAGGTCACTCCAGGGAAGACTGCAACAATGCACGCGTCACCGAGAGCAGCAACTGCCAACAAGCTCTTCCCGCCTTGCATCCATCTTTGAATTTCACTCTGGTTAATTACTGGAACCAAATCCCATCTCTTGATTAGCTGCTTACCAGACTTAATTGCCTGAGTAGAAAATTGTAAAGAAAAGTGGCTGGGAGAGCAGTTGGTATCTCTCAAACTGTGCGGTACGTCTGCATGCATTCGGGGCTATTTTGAGTCACACTCAGTGCTCACGTGCACTACAGGTTTAAGCTGTAGTAGGGGATGCTAACCATGAATACACCGCAGCTGCACTGTGAACTGAGCATCATGGGCTCCATGGATCAGAACATTCTCATCACATCAGATGGCATCTGTGTCCTGGGTGCTTCTAGACAAAGTATTGCTAGCTAGCAGGGAAAGGTTGGGAGTATGGAAATTCTGCAAGATGGAGTGTAAAGCCCCAAAATAGAAGATGATGAAACGTTTTATGAGACCACATCCACACTTGAAAGGAATACTCATAGTTTTCAGAATTGTTTCATTTTCTTTTATCTTCAAAATCTCCCAGAGAAAGAGGGAATTAAAACACCTGGGTCAGATTTCCTGACCTCATCACCCAAGAAGCATCTGGATCTTCTGGGTCTGGCATGCTACCCAATCACCTGGGTCTAGGTCAGTTGTCTTACTGACCCCCTGTTGCAGGCCTGAGGTCTTAGACCTTATTGTCTTGAAGAAAAGAATTCAGTTGAGAGACAGTTTAAGCAGAAGTTTACTCAGCAAATAAAGCAACGCCCAAAGGCAGAGAGGACTCTCCCAAAGTGCGGGTGGGGAGCGGCCCCGTGCATTCTGGATTGTGCATTTAAACAATTTTTATGACTAGTTATAGTACAGGTGGCACACTCATCAGGCATTTCTTCCCATGGTCCTCTGGAAGGAGCTCACCAAAGGGGACACTCAGAACCACAATGATGTGATTATAATCATAGCAGGTCTTTTGAGGATGTGCAGCTTTTGTTTGCAGACATGTGTGGCAATCGAGAAAGTGCCCTAGCACCCTCTTTTGTGATATAGGAGGAACAATCTAACTGCAGCTTCCAAGATGTTTAACCACAAAGAGACCTTCTGTCTGTCAAGGGACACAGCCACCAAAATACAGCTGCGTTTGTCACTGGTCACCACATCTCTAGCTGCCTGCCTACTTGGTATCACTTACCCAGTGTTCGTTTGCTCTGTCGGAGAGTTCGTGAGCTTGTTTGAGTCAGGGGTGCTTTCAGCCAGGGTCCTAACAGAGGGTACATACAAACTGGAGGGCTTTTAGGGCAGTTTAATAAAGGAAGTGTTCAGAAAGGGAAGGGCAGAGGGGAAGGAGCCTGCAGAGACGTGAGTCACTCTTGAGCAGGAACAGAGGGTTCCTGGTTTTCCTAGTAAAAAAAAAAAAAAAAAAAAAAAAAGCAGTCCAGAGGAAGAGAGACCTTTCTTAGAGGAGCCAGAAGTAGGCAGGCAGACTTCAGGGAGGGAGGGTCCTCACGGAGGTCTTCCAGCTGGAGCCAGACGCCTGAGGATCCTAGAGATCTTCACGGGACGAACAACAGAGTGGGAAGGACTACCACTGGCCCTGTGCAAAGCACTGTGTGCGTATTCCTGGAAAGACCTGGACAAATGTCCCCTCACCCCTAACAGGGGACCAACCACAGGCCAAAGTGATGCTTCCACCCAAGCCCAGCCTAGAAACCCATTCAGGTTACCTCCAGGAGCGTGGTGACAGAGTACTGCCATGAGCATGAAAGAGTTAAAGAGAGCTGTGTCGGGGGAGAGCCCACCACAGCATGGTGAGGACAAAGCACAGGATCCCCGTCCCCAAAGCTCCCTGCTCGGCCTGTTGAGCCTCCTCTTCCCCGTCATTGTTTACTTCCTTTTAACTCTGGGCGGCAGTGCCCCACGAATCTTTTCTCAGCAGTTTCCTGCTCGTGTAGGTTTGTACTTCCCGAGTCATTTATTTAATTTATTTAAGAGAGAGAGAACAAGAATGGGCATTCCAGGGCCTCCTTCCACTGCAAACGAATTCCAGAAGCATGCCACTTTGTGCGAACATGGGTACTGGGGAATTGAACCCAGGCAGTCAGGCTTTGCAAGAAATTGCCTTTAATTGCTGAGCCATCTCCCCAGCCCTACTTCCTGAGTCTTAACAAAATGTTTCAATAAGAGAAAGTAGTTCTACGGCTTAGGCTTTCCGGCACAGACACGTTCTCCTCTCTCGTAGACGCCCAGGCCTGGCTCAGTGGGCCTCAGTAACTCGATGTTCGATTAAGAGAGTGCTCGTGGCAGCCCTGCTGCTCTCTTTGTTTCTGCACAGTAACTTACCTGTGTTTAGTCCTCACCAGAGAAGAAGGGTCTATATCTATTTGAAGCACTCTAGAAGATTCTGACTGGAGGAATGATTTTAAAGCATAATTTAACCCAAAGCAATAACAGACCTCTAAAGCTCTGGCTAAGAGCCCTAAATAAATTCACTGCTCTAATTACCAGTGTGTACACAGCCAAGTCAGTTTTATGAAGCAGCTCTGGCATCCTGCGCCCTTCCTTGATCAACCTTCAGGAAGGAATTGACTTCTCTGAAGACGTGCTTGTCCGCGTCAGGCAGGTCCCAGGATCACCATCAAACAGCGGCACTGTGAACAGCCGGGAGTATCTGATGGCAGTAAACACAGATGTGCCTGATAGGACATCACGTGCTTGGCAGGTTGATGGGATTGACTTCCCCAAGATTGGCAAGGCTGTGTTGTCTCTGAGATGCTGCTGTGCGGGCGGAATGTCTGCCGGGCTCCGTCCCGCTTCCCGGCGAAGTACTTCTGGGCCCACTGAAGCAGTCCTCCCGCTTGCTGCTTGCGATGGGATCAGCTCCAGACCTGTGACTTACAAGCCAGGCTCAGAACCTTTCAGTAATTCAGTTCCCATAAGTCTGCATTATTGGCTCCTGAAGGCACTTGCTTAAGCTAATTAAAGAATAAGCTGAAGAAATTCATTTCTTATGCAAGATTAAATTTGATACACATACTCAGTGTTGCACCTTGTCACGTTCATTTCCTGTTCATTTCTGCCTTCCCCTGCTCATTCCACAACTTGAGAATTCTACTCAAAGCAATTTTTTGGATTCTTGCAGACACAGAATTGGTTCTTTTTGGAAATGGTTGCCTATACAACAATTTAGATAAAGTACTAAGACACAAAACATTTCTAAATATTTTATTTTATTTATTTATTTGACAGAGAAAGAGGGGGAGAGAGAGAGAATGTGCGTGCCAGGGCCTCCAACCACTGCAAATGAACTCCAGACACGTACACTCCCGTGTGCAGCTGGCTGATGTGGGTCCTGGGAAATTGAACCCGGGTCTTTTGGCTTTGCAGGCAAATGCCTTAAATGCTAAGCCATCCCTCCAGCCCAGACACAGAACATTTTAATGTTGCTTATATAGCACTGGCATCAACCCATGTCATCATGGGCCTAACAAATCCATGGTCCAAGGATAAAACAGGGATAATCCTTCCATTAGGCCAACCTGCCCTTTATGTAAGGAAATAACATTGGGAGACCATGTAGTCCTGGCAGATGAGCATTCCTGACTTGATGATGCCTTGAAATCTCTGTCCTGGCTTGCCCAGCTGGCATTAAACTAGTGTCATAGATATATTTGCAATGTGGCTTGAAGAAATTAAAAGCAAGATTTAGTAAGAAACAAAAGATGTGCTAGCTGTATAATACAAGCAGACAGCATGGAACAAAGGAAAAGTCATCCACATAGAGACCACTGGGCTCGGGCTATGCTCAGTCTGGCTCTCTAGATTTGCTAAGATGTCTAACCGGTACCAACTATCTGCAAATGCATTCTTCAGATGAATCGGTGGAAAAAGATCATGGCTTCAAAGATTTTCTGAATAGCCATCAATGAAATTCTCTGGGGAAAAAGTGTGCTTGTCCCAGAGAAGCCTGAGTGCTCTTGCTGGTCCAGAACATTCTCGTCAACCATGGGAGTGAGCATGACCTTGCAGGCTTGGACACTGCTTTCCATTTTCCCCTCTGAAGCCTTCTCAGATAACACACACTAGGGATCCAGCAGAGTTCCCCTTTCTTGCCTTCCCAGGGAACTGCTAACAAAGTCTACTAGTGCTTGCCTCTGTTCTAGGTCCTCTTGCACAAGCTCTCTGAGTGGCTGTTGAGTCCCTCTTATGATGGTTGCTGCATAGAACAATGCTTGTTAAAACCGGCTTTCTGGGGGAAATCAGAATTTCATTTCTGTTGTATATATTTTATATATATTCCATCTATCTATGATTTCTGGGTCAACCACACTCTTTCCCCAGAATTCTTCATTCATGACTATTCAGAAAAATCTTTGGAGCAGTGATTTTTTTTTATCATCTGATATAAATCTTTTATTCCTTCACCCCTGGTCCCATTTCCCTAGCACCCTCCTCGGTGAGGCTATGGGATTCACTGTAGGGTCATGGAGGCCTCAGTCATTCCCAGTGTGGTAGTGGGGTAACCACACCTCAGGGTATTCTTATCTGCTTTGTGGCTTTTACAACCTTTCCGCCCTCTTCTGCCATGTTCCTTGAGCCATAGAAGCCTTGTTGGCAGTCTAATTTAGTATTCAGTTCATTGTAGCCTCTGGATTTTTGCTCTGATGGGCTTTGCTTGATCACAGTGTCTGTCACCATCACCCTGGAGCTGGTTGTCAGGCGACCAGTGAGAGCAGTGTTCTTGGTGTCATTTCTACTGCAAGTTATCCTGGGCCCTGATAGATGTGGTGGAGGTGGAAAGTCTCATGATGAACAGTCAGCTACTTTCTTCTCTTACAGATGCAATTTGGTTCTCTTCTGTTTTCTTTACCATCTGTAAAATAAAACAGATTCTCCAACCAAGAGTGACAGTAGCTTGGATTAAAGGGGGTATGAAATGTTATTTTAGAGACTCTTTGGTGTGTGAGCCTACTCTTGTTCTCCAGAGAGCAGTGCAGACTTGCCTCTGATGTCTGAGTTTCCCATCCGTGGGATTCTGACTTGGTTTCCAGTACTGGATATGAGTTATGTCCCTCTGAGTAGGCCTCATGTCCAATCAGAGAGCAGAGACTATGTGTCCCCATTGCACAATTGTGTACTTCTTGTCCAATTGGCTTGTTTTGTAGTCTGCAGGCTCCCTGCTCATTCATGCTCTTGGTGACCATTGTCCTTCAGTGGCTCCCATAGGGCTCTCTAGCCAGGAGGGAGCTCATTTCCCTTTAGGTTCCAGAATGGTATTCCAATGTCCCGTGATCAGAGCCTGTGGTGTCTTTTAGCAATACAGTCTGACCTTTTAGCCTTGGCAGGTAATCCAATGTTTTGATGATAGCCTACATTGTTTGGGGGACCTCATGGATCTCCCTGGCTAACAACTCACTGTGGAGGGCACCCCAACTCATCTGGGAATTATCAGCCAGACTCCATGGTTTTAAGGTTAAGCTTTTTCTACCTTCTTTCCAGTTTGTCCCCTTTATTGGTGGTATATCTTGTAGAAAGCTAGTCAGAGTTAGGATTTCTATGAAACTGAATCAGAGTTTCTTTTGATAAAATATTTTTATTTCTTTATTCACAAGGGGGAGAGAGAAAGAGATAGGCAGACAAAGA
Organism: Orientallactaga sibirica; assembly: GCA_036365145.1. NCBI lineage: Eukaryota > Metazoa > Chordata > Mammalia > Rodentia > Dipodidae > Orientallactaga > Orientallactaga sibirica. Next base: position 18,819,202 of record JAEOAD010000037.1, read on the forward strand.
ATGGACATGCTAGGGCTTCTTGCCACTGCAAACAAACTCCAGATGCATGTGCCACTCTGCACATCTGGCTTTACATGGGTACTAGCGAGTCAAACCTGGCTGTCAGTCTTTGCAAGAAGGAGCCTTTGACTACTGAGATATCTCTCCAGCCCCATGAACCAGCATTTCTTGATCCTAACTAGATTGGTTCTCATTCCCTATCTATCCTACTTATGGCAGACTTCCTGTTTAGCTCTCGCCAGAGTTAATTATTTGGTTTCTGTTCTTTTATCTTCCTCTTTAGAGCTTCTGCTGGAAGCTTCTGACCTGTTCTTAACAAACACAGGGTATCATCAATGCAAATGAACCAACTTGTATTTTGACATTCACTCTCACACTCAGAAAGGCCAGAGCTTTCCCCGTGCCCCGCCTGCCTTAGACCAGCCTTAGGTCTGGACTTGCAGATGCTCTTGAAGACCCCTGCATAATTAAAGGAAGGCAAGCTGGGTGTGGTGTGGTGGTTCACATCTGCATTCCTCGTACTCAGAAAGTTGAGGAAGGAGTTCTCCATGAGGCCAGTCTGGGCTGTAGTATTAGACTTTACCTCAAAAAATGAACAAATAAGAAAAGTAATGCTACCTGCTGCTAATCAGGTCAATTTTTTTTTTTTTTTTTCTCATTGCTATGATGCTATTTACCAGAAATTGGAAAAAAAATCCATTGATAGTATGTGCTACACAGAATGGGTGAGCCAAGCTCATGAAGAACAGAAAAGACCATCCCCATCCAGCACTGGATCTAGAGTTCCTGACAAGCAGGCAATCTGCCAACTACACAGGAGTTTTGTTCCATTTGTTGCTCCTTCTTCAGGGTAGGCCTGAGAACACCATTGTCACTGGATGCAAGAAGAGTGGGAGGGTGCCAGGCAGTCCGAGTTCACACCACAGCTGTTTACGGGAACTCTCTGAGAGAGCCCGACTTCAGACCTAGGGGTCTTTGTGACAGTGAGACATTGCCATTGCTTCTGCTGGGGGGGGGGGGATGGAGCTCCTGGGGTCCGTGAGAGGGTGAGAGGGTGAGATGTGAGCATCGCTGGAAATAAGACAAAGCCAAAGCAAACAGCTGTGGATGCGTTCTCACTTTACTGCCATCACACTATGTAGCGGATCAGTCAGCAGGAGGACCACTCATCAGTTTCAAATCAAAATGCAGCTAACCCTGGATGAATTCAATCTGAAAACACACCCGGCACACAGGACTTCCTATTGTGTCATTGAAAAGGAACTCTGTCACTTTCTTGATTCACTCTTTATGGAGGTGGTGATAAAAGTAAAGTAGAAATGAAAGGTGATAAATGGCCTGCAGATACCTCATTCAGTGATAAAAATAAGACATAGATAAAAATATTAATCAATGCTCTGAGCTTAGTTCCGGTACTAAACCACAGAACGTAATACATCCCATGGCTTAATTATTATTTTTATGGGCAGAGTGGCCTGATGTACCCCAGGAAAGTGCATCAGTAAAGTATTTGGCTAGGTTGGGTTCAGTACAGGGATATATACTACTTTTCTTCCAATATAATAGCATTGTGCTTGTGTTGATTTAGGGAAACATTTTGAGTAGTGGATCCTGGATATTTTCTGTTTTTAATGCCCAGTTGAAGACAACTGTCCTCTGTTGCAAGCCGGGCCTTAGTTCTTTACTGGAAATGTGCCTACCTACGCCAACAAAGAGACCTGCTGCATTTGGCCATGTGATGCTATGGAAAATCAGGCTTGCTACAAAAATGAATTGACTGAAACGGGCTGGAGAGATGGCTTAGTGGTTAAGGCGCTTACATGCAAAGCCCAAGGACTGAGGTTTGCTTCCTCAGTACCCACGTTAGCCAGATGCACAAGGTTGTACATGCATCTGGAGTTTGTTTGCAGTGGCCAGAGGTCCAGGTGTGCTCATTCTCTCTCTTTCTCTCACATAAATAAATAAATAAAAAGCTTTAAAAATAAATTGATGGAAACAATGTTTTCATCTGAAATTTGATGTCCTATAAAGCACTTTCTTTACCCTGTATTGAATTTTAAATATAACTTTTCAGTAGAGAATGAGCATTTGGTTGAGGCACATAAGAAAGCAGAGCAGGATTTCTCTCTCTTAGAATGAATCTTTAGCATGGCAGCTCATTTTAGGATTCCTGCATTTAAACAAAAACCACCTCAGATAAATTATACAGAGAAAGTCTTTTCGCATCTGAGTGGTCATACTGTCAACCTGTGGTCACTAATTACATTATATTCTCCTCTCTTGTGAGGTCAGTGACTTCTGGTTGGCTTTGAAAGATGATGAAGTAAATGAATGTTCATAGACTATCATATATTAGAAAGAAGAGAGAAATATCCAAGGAGATCTGACTTCACTGTGTCTCAGACATTCTTTCTACACATACCCAGAGGCACGAAAGCATGTACTGCCCTAAAACAGAATTCTGGCTGTCATTGCCGGTTCAAACTGCTGACTCAACCAAGGAAACGAGTTTGAACCAGAAGGTTATCGTTCTGTATGGCACTGTTTTACCACTTCCTTTCTAAAACTATTCAAATTTATTCTGAGATACCAAAGATATTGATTTTTATCCCCTGGCTTTTCACTGATCCACTTTTCCACAGTCATTTCAGCAGATATGAGTCTACATCATAATACAAGGTGAACTGTACAGTGATTCTACAATGATAACATAAGGTAAACTGGACATGATAAAAATTTAAAAAGAACACAAAGGTAATCTTGCATGCCAGTCAAAGCCATATATCTGTGCAACTTGCAGATGTTAACTGGGGAGGACCTTTAAACGTGAGGCGCTTTTTCTCTAGTGTACCAGTCAGCCCTGTGTCTCTGAGAATATGGCTTTTCATAGTGTGTAGACAAAACAGATGGGTAATTTGACAGCCTCATTCATTTCTTTTTATCCAGATGTTCTTCCATCCTGGTGAAAAAGCCTTTCCACAGCGTTTACCAGTTGACACTTGATATAAGCTTCACATCAGTGCAGTGAAACTTGCTAAAAGATCCTAAATTTGAACTTATTTTAGTAATGTTAGTCTAAGTACCTACTCTAATACATTGTTAGTAGAAAAAGTAAGATGCATTCATATATATATATGATGCATACATTGAACACTGTGGACTTCAAATTTCAGAAATAAATAATAGGCTATTAATTATTTTGTGTGCTGACACTTGGAGATGATATACTGAAATGCATATGGACAAACAGGAAGGAAAAACTTAAACATGATTTAAACTTTCTCTTGGGTACAACTTAATTTCAAGTGTTCTTTTGGGTGTGTACAAAATAATCATGTGCTTCAATTTATTTGGAATGCATTATTTCTAAGGTGCTAGATCTTCATATAATTTAAAATTTTAAAGGATCCATAGCTTCAGAGATTCTTACAGTAAGAATTCTAAACTAAGCATAATTCTTTATATTTCTTCAGGAGCTACAACTGTAAATGTTCCTGTGACAATAAATATCTTTGCTTCAAGAATCCTGAATAAAATGTAAGGGAATTTATCATGAAATAAATAAATGCATTGTTCTCTGAGAGCAGGTCAGTGTCTTTGAAATAGACTGTGCTAGAATGTTAATTAAGTTTTACATAAGCATGGATATCAAATGCATCATGCCACTCAACTTACCAGCAGTGAGACCAATTACCAATTCCAATCATCATCTGTGTGGTGACAGCACACTGAGGTGGAGATGGTGAATATTTTAGTTTGTGATATTATCATGGCTTCTTAAAGCACTGACTACGTGTTCTGAAACCAGCAGACGTAATTGGTATGCATGTCAGAACCAGCAGGTTGAGCACATCATTTATTTATAGAGTCTTTTGATGTAACTCTGTGGGGGAAAAGTTAATAAAACATGGTTCAAAGATAAATTTCCACTCACCACTATATTATGACATAAAGTACAAATTATTGTACTGAAAACACTGTTTTCTAGAGAAACATGTTCTTTATTCTTTCTTTAGCCTTTTTTTTTTTTTGGAGAGAGACAGAGAGAGAGAGAGACAGAGAGAGAGGGAGAGGAAGACAGATAGAGATGGGCACACCAGCAGCCTCTCAGCTGCTGTGAACGAAATCCAGATGCGTGCGCCCCCTTGTGGTCAAGTGCGGCATTGCGCCCTTGCGTCACTGCATCTGGCTAAACGTGGGACCTGGAGATTGGAACCGCTGGAGATTGGAACCAGCGTTCTTAGGCTTAGGAGGCAGGCGCCTTAACCACTAAGCCATCTCTCCAGCCCTCTAGCCTTTTTTTTAACCAAAGCAAAAAGAAAAGTGCCCAGAGGAAACAAGATGTACACAAGTCTTATTAATTCCTTTAAGATCTTCTGAGGCAACCTGTGGTATCCCAGCACTTGGGAAGTAGACGCAGAAGAATCAGAAGTTTAAGGTCATCCTGCTAACAATGGTGACCTTGAGGCTAGCCTTGAATACATGAGACCCTATCTCAAATAAAATAACTAAAAATCCATGGTCTAATAAAGAGTTTTGTCAGTTCCTAACTTGTAGGGTTTGCCCACATAAACTAGGTTTGTCAACAGGGGGCTTCACCAAAGCAGAGAAGGACTACAAACATTTAGAAAGAGGCCAGGACACTGGCTCCTCTGAAAGGCCAGACAGGAAGGCAGTTCTGTAAACACTCATCTACTCTGGCTCCCTCAGACTATGCAAACAGAAAGGTGTATTTTACAACTACACTAGTTATTCTAGAGAGTAGCTGACCTCAAATGACATACATCAAATGAAATCAAAATTTCCAAGTTAGGAAAATATTAAACTATTGACAAATATATATATATATATATATATATATATATATATATATATATATATATATATCAGGGTAGTAATCTAGACAGAGATGGCAAAACAGAACGTGAGCATTGCCCCGTATCTATGCTGTATGACCCACCTGCCTTAGTTACAAAGCACCGTGGAGGGCTGGCCCAAAAATCAAATTATAGGTTTAAGAAGCGGATAAAATTCATTTTTGGTTTTGTGAGGTAAGCACTCATTCTAGCCCAGGCTGACCTGGACCTGGAACTCACTCTGTAGTCTCAAGCTGGTTTTGAACTCACAGTGATCCAGCTTTCCACCTACCCTTGCCTCCCTAGAGCCAGGATTAAAGGCATGTGACGCCCAGGCCAGTGCAAATGAATGACAGACACATGCACCACTTTTGTGCATCTGGCTTCACTGGGGAATTTAGTGCGTACTGGTGAGTCAAACTCTGGTCATTGGGCTTCATAGGTAATGTCTTAACAGATAAGCCGTCTCTCCAGTGTGCATTGAAACTTCTATTAAAAAAATTAATTGTGTAAGCAAGTGCAGTTCCTCATAAATTTTGTCTTTAACATTTTATTATTAATATTTATTCTCAACAGTTTCTTTTGTTGTATGGGAACAGATATCCTAATTAACTGATTTTTGTACCAGCATTTACTTATTTTTTTTACTCCCCAAATGGTATTTTTCTAATTTACTTTATATTGTTTCTGGAAGGTTAGTAAGGTATAATTAGATTAGGCTAGATTTAGTGACTCAGAATTAAACACTTAGAGAAATATGGAACAAAATCAATGCACACAGTCTGCTGAGTCTTGACCCTAGCAAGCACAATTTGTCTAACGATGCACTTTAAAAAAGAAAAAAAAAACTGCATTCAAATACTACCTTGCACAGAAGCGAGCTGTAACGATTTCTCTCTGATTAAGAAGGAATTGGCTGGGCTCATGTAGGCATTTTGGCAAGGTGGCTAGTGATTGGTTGGGCCATACATAACTGTCTGGCAATTGGTTGGGTCTCCTGCCTATGCTAAATCTGGATTCTTCTACAAGTTTTCTACAGTAGATGTGCTCTGGCTTCCTCCATGGGCACTAGAGTTCAAGACAAGAGTAGGGACTTCTGCAGTCCGAGCTCAAAGCCGCCTGGCAGCACATCTGACCACCCTATTGATGAACTCAGACCGCCAAGCCAGCTCGTGTCAGCTGGGGTGGGCAGCACTCTCTGAGTGGAGGAGCTGCTCGGAGCCCTTCCCTCTTGCCTAACCGTGGCCCTCGCAGCTGTGATGTTTGGGCTGCACGATGCGCGCATTTGTTTTGCCAACAATCAAAGAACTACTTCTGCGCAAAGAATCTACTGTGAGGGGGTGAAGAGATGGCTCAGTGTATAAAGCGCTTGCTGGCAAAGGCAAACGACCCAGGTTCAATTCCTCAGTACCCATGTAAAGCCAAACGACCCAGGTTCAATTCCTCAGTACCCATGTAAAGCCAAACGACCCAGGTTCAATTCCTCAGTACCCATGTAAAGCCAAACTACCCAGGTTCAGTTCCTGGTACCCATATAAAGCCAAACAACGACCCAGGTTCAATTCCTGGTACCCATGTAAAGCCAAACGATCCAGGTTCAATTCCTGGTACCCATGTAAAGCCAAACGATCCAGGTTCAGTTCCTGGTACCCATGTAAAGCCAAACAACGACCCAGGTTCAATTCCTGGTACCCATGTAAAGCCAAACGATCCAGGTTCAGTTCCTGGTACCCATGTAAAGCCAAACGATCCAGGTTCAGTTCCTGGTACCCATGTAAAGCCAGATGCATAAACAGATACATCAGTCAGGAGACCTTTTGCAGTGGCAAGAGGCCCTGGCTGCCTATACACACACACACTCTCTCTCTCTCTGCTTGCAAATTAATTAATTAATCTATTTAATAAAAAAAAGATCTATTGTGGTAAAAGAACACTTCGTGGGAAATACGCTGTTCACTTATTTGGTCACAGTTTCTTAACCACTGGGCAAACCTACCTAAGGCTGCTTCTCTCAGTCCCACGTGGTTGGACTGGACTTCTATGCGCATTTTAATAAGTTCACCATTGTTTGGTGGCTGTATCTATGGATGGTGTCGTTCATAAGCGGCTGGACTGCTAAACAAGATTCCTTTATTCTCTGCCTCTGGGCTGGTTTAGCTTCTTCACAGGGTAACTTATTTTTAAAAGCACAACAATTAAAAAAAAAAAAAAAAGGAGGCTTTCAAGTTTTTATACCTAACTGATAGACATGTATAGAGAGCAAATTAATGCCTAGACCCTGGGGAGAGGAATTATGTGTAAGTGGGCAGAGAATGAATAACAAATGACAGTGGGCAGATGGCTCAGAAATGGTGTTTACAACATGGAGGTTGTTTTGATAACTCAAAGCTAAATAATTAATGAAGTGTTACATATTTTATTATCTGAGTTACATTTTAAAATGATAATCTTTCATTGTAATTAAATTAAGAGTGGAGAGTTTGACCACAGAGCCAAAATATAAATGTTTTGTTTATTTTTTTCCTCAATTCCTTAGAAAAAAATCTATAAATTTCTCTGGTGTTCTTGTAGTCTTTTGGTATTTTGTCACTCATCCTAGGAAGAGTCTTTGCTCATCCAGGTCATCACTGTATCAAATTATATATTTACAGCTGCTCAAATTATTTACTACCATTGTCTAAGAGTCTTGCATATACTTAAGTCTGTTAGAGGATTGAGAACAACTCAGTACTTGTGGGTATATAGTAAATGCAAACTCGATTGTGTTTGTTCTAGGGAAATTTTCAGAAATGCAAACCACTGCGGGATTCTAATGGGTTCACCCTGTTTAGAAGGCAGATTTATTTGAAATAAAAATAATTTAAAAACATTTCAAAAATGTAACTGTAGAGCCAGGCATGGTGATTCATGCCTGTAATCCTAACAATTGTGAGGCTCTGGCAGGAAGGTTGCCATGAGTTTGAGGCCAGTTTGGGCTGCGTCATATATTTCAGGACAGCTTGGGCTCCATTGTAGGATGCTGTCTCAAAGCAACAATGACAAAATCTGATTATAGGTCCCCTCAATGTTACTAAACTTCCAAGCTGATATTTTGTATATCTTATGGTATCAGGGTACAGAGATTTTTTTTTAATCCTGCATAAGTTTCTTTTATCCTGAAATAAAGAAGTAGACAGAGACATATGTATATTAGTAGAAGTGTATTCTTATACAGGGCTGGAGATATGGCTTAGTGGTTAAAGCACTTGCCAGCAAAGCCAAAGGACCTAGGTTTGATTCCCCAGGGCCCACTTAAGCCAGATGTACAAGGTAGCGCATGTGTCTGGAGTTCGTTTATAGAGGCTGGAGGCCCTGGTGTGCCCATTCTCTGTTTCTCTCTCTCTCTCTCTCTCTCAAATAAGTAAATAAGTAAATAAAAATTAAATTAAATGAAAGAATGGAGTTCCATGGACAGAAGCTGTCCAGAGCTCAGAAGACGGTTGGAAGCACAATGACCCTTGTGTAGAAAGAACTGAGGAGCTGAGACCACACCGAGATCAGGAACAGAGCTGATGTCACTGTCCATCCAGCTAAGCCCGAGCTGAGGGCCAGATCTAACTGTGGCCATTGGGCACATGCTGGTCCTACATGCTGGATTCCCAGTGGCTGCAGCCTAGACCATGCCACATGGAACATAAACTCTGTGTGACCGAGACTGGTCCATAAAGTGGTTGTTTCAAGCAACAAGGTTTTGGGGAGCTTGTAAATATACCTCACTGCAGATATTGTTGTGTTCCTTATTCTGAAATATCAATGATTTAGAATCAAACTATGAAAATATAAACGTTAAGGGGCTAGTGGTACAGCTTGCTGATGTAGCAATTGCTTCGCATGTGTGAAGGCCAGGGTTCAGTTCCCTATCTCTACAGAATACACACACACACACACACACACACACACATACACACACACACAGAGAGAGAGAGAGAGAGAGAGAGAGAGAGAGAGGGAGCAATGTTGTTCAGTAGTTAACGTAAAAAAAAAAAAAATACTAAGAGAGCCTTAGCTCTCCTCCCAGATAGATCCCTAACCGTCTCTCCAGAAGGGCCGTAACTGACCCCAACTTACCCGATGCCCACTTCCCCCTTAGGCCTTGCTTGTATTTTTTTCAATCCAACATTTTCTTCCAGAACTGTCTTCATGTACCGTCTTGGAGAAACTTCCCAGCTGCCACATCCAATGACCCCACTCAGCTTGAAGACACCAGATCAGTCATTCCTCCATTCTACAGTGACAATTAGGGTTGCTTTTTCATGGGGGATTGATGCAGTTGAGTGACTGTGTCCCGAGCCCGCCTCTGCAGGCTTTACCTGACTAGAGGTCAGAGGAGCTAGCTGCTCCTCATCTCTTGTCTAAAGGAGTCCACTAGATCTGTTTTTCCAGAAACTCAACCTGAACCCCATGCTAGGACAGCGTTACCCTTTCCTAGAAATCAGATTCTTGGAGGGATTAAACCTGAACCTGACATTATGGCTGGGTAGCTCAGCCCCCATTCAAACCTGTGATTCCAATTTGGGTCTCTAAGTGGGCTCTGCCACCTCCTGCCTGCTCATGGGCAGGAGATTGTTGTAGTTTCTCTCTTTCTTTCTCCTAATCTAATAAAGTCCCCTTTAACTTTTTTTTTAAAGAACACATTCTAGGAGATTTCATAAGCAGTATGTTTATGCATTTTTTTTAAAAAATTGTGGTTTGTTCCTCACAAGGAAGTCATAACATTTAATATTTTACAGAGGGAGTCATTTGACTCAACTGAAAAAAAAAATAAGCATCCATAAAACTTACAACCTTTTAAAGTATGAACATATGTTTATAATAAATATATATTTGCTGATTGAACAAATTAAAGGCACACGTACTTCAATGATTGAGAGAATTTCAAAATTCTCTTTTGAGGCTTGTGAAACCTAAGTGAATACCATAAACTGAGTCAAGAGAGTAAGGGTGATATCCTTTTTTTTTTTTTTTTTCTTCCTTATTTGGGCTTCCATATTCTTCATGTTTTTCAGTATTTTCTTTTTTATCTTTTTTTGCATAGTTTATTGGCTTGTAACTCTTTTTTAAAAAAGATCAGTTTTTCTTCCAATGTGTGATAGTGAAGAATGAGCTAGTGTGTGAAACAGGAAGCGGAGGGTCAAAAGGAAGGGGGCTTTCTCTGCCTGACTTATACTTGAACCCTCCAGCATGGGTACTCTAGGAAATGAAGTCAACTAAAGGGGTTTCGGAGCCAGGGAGCTAGATCAAATACAACAATATGAACTAGAAACAAAACAATACAGAAGCCATTTAGCAGGTAAAGCTGGTTCTTTTAAACTGGCAAGTTGCAAACATATTCAGGACACTTTGTATCATTAGTGCCACCAATATCAACCAGTGAGTGCTATTAAAACATAAAACTGAATTTGTTTCTCAAACTGAAGATTCAGACTTGTGTTTTAAAAGCCAGTTTAGTGAATTATGAGTGGCATTAAAAATGAAAACTGGATTGCAAAATAGCATTTTACCTGTGATAATGACAAGAGCTGCTTCTGAAAATTTTTGTTTCAGTATGTGTTCATGCCTGTGTCTTTATGCCTGTATGCATATATAGCAAGTCAATCAAACAATTCAAAACCTTTCACAGAAGGTAGTATTTTATTAAATTTTAGAGAGAAAAAAATGAAAAGATCCAGCTTTGTACCTTCACTTCCCAAATTCTCCAATGCACCAGTTTCCATAGATGCTCAGCCGTGACTAAGGCAGTGTCCTCCTGGCCTGGTTGCGTGTACTAGACGTCAAAGCAGCCCTAGACCAGGGTAATTAAATCTCCTGGATCCGACCATCTGTGCCATTGAGTAAGTGAAATGCTTCAAATAAGTGAATGATGAATTCTGTTCCAGACTGTCCCATAAAATTATAATAAAAATAATAATGAAGTGCTCTGTAATAAAAAGAAAGTCGTTACAAATACCGAGCTATTGATTTCAAAGGGCAGTCATTTCAGAGGGCTGTTTTCATCTGTGTTATAAATCTCCACAGCCAGTGGAGAAAATGTCAGGATTTTAAAAGCAAACAAATAGGGAGAGAGGAAAAAAAAAAACATCTCACCACTCATCTTTCATGCTGTTTTGAGTAAAACTAAGGTAGCACAAATATTTAAACAGATGGCTCAATGATAAGCTTTTTCTTGACTAATCATAGTTATTAAAGCCCTCACTTTATTTTTATTGTGTTTTAAACAGGCAGAGAAAATGTGAGTCTGATAATGACCTTTGTACATCATGCTGCAAATTGATTTTGATGACCTTTCACTCTCGGATAATTAGGCTGGCTCTGCACACATTCATCTCCTGCTCCCTGGCATAGTGCTGGGTGCAGCCTTTCCCTGCCATCCTCCCAGCCTGGGCTGGCCTCCCCCGCCCCTCACCAGCTTTGTTTCCTCACTGCTGGATGGAGTTTCCACCCCCTCCCCGGGAGCCACACATTCTCGAATAAAGAATGAATAGAGGTATTTAGAGGCTGACAAAAAGGAACAATAGTTTATTTTACTGATGTTCCAATGATCACATATCTGAATTGTCGTGTAATTACGACCATCGCAGTGATGTCATCGCCACACTCATTTGGCGATTGTGTACATCGTGTTGAAGACTTATTACCACTTTGAATTATAACGTGGCAATTTAGTGAATTTTATAAGGGCGTTTCTTTGTGGCTAATGTGAACAGATGGTAGAAGTGGAAAAGAAATAAACTATGCCTCATTTTCCTTTACATATTCTTTGTTATAATCAGAGAATAAGAATTTCAGACCAACATGCATTCATACACTTATGTTTTAACATCATAATAAAAAAACACATTGCCACATATTTCTAATCTTCATACTTTCTGCTTCTTTACATTTTAAAGGACTTTTTATTATGGTAAAAACGAGTGACTATTATTGTTCCATGTGCATTCACAGTACTGTGCAGCTACCCTCGCTGTCCATTTAAGAACGTTTTCACCATCCACATCTTTACACATATTTTTAAGTAACCACAACATTTTGCTCAGTACTGCAGGAGTTCAGTGGATACTTTATTAACAGTAATTTAAGAAACTTTACATCTGATAATAGCTAACATTTAAGGAGTGTTTGTTTGTAGCAAAATACGAAGCTAATCACTATATTTATTAAGGGGGAAAACTACATAATAAAAGGCTTGTTAAAACATTCCTTAATCTCAGCACCCTCAAAAAAATAATAAAAAAACTGAAGACAGCAAAATGGACACTGTAGCACTAGGCTGACCTTTGCTGCAAACACGTAACAGTTTCCTCCGTTTCTTTCCATGTCAGAAAAAGAACAGTGCTCTTCCTCTTCCTGTAGGGACGCTGACTCCATCCTGGGGTTCTGCCCTCATGCCACAATTACCTCTCCATGTCCTCTCCTCTGACGCTGACCTACTGGACTTTTCAGGTTAGGGATAACACAGGCATACTTCTGTAGCAGTGTAGTTTTTCATTTACTTAGGAATTATTCAAGTTTGTGGTTGTAGCACGGATATTTATGTGCTACATAATTTCTATATTAAAAGAAAATGTTTGGATGCATTGGTTCTGAGTTTCCAAAGCCTTTCCCTTCTCACTGTGTGCCCTGGGACAGGCATGTCATTGAACAGGCTGTCCTCTGTACCAGGACATGGGAGACCTCCAAGGCTTGCTCATAAAAACAGCGGTCTTCTGCTTGATGTCTCTTGGGACATTCTCTCTTGGATGAAGCTACTGTCATCACGGGACACCTAACGGGGCTTGTGGAGCATGTGCTGGGGGAAATGGAGTCTGTTGAGCTGGTGAGTGACCCTGTGTTGAGAAGACTCCCCAGCTCTGCCTGGCCTTCAGAGCACCGTCTCTCAGGCGATGTCTAGCTGCTGCCTGGTGAAACCATCGAGTCTGAAACACCAACATTGCTCCCAACTCCCTATTCCTAGAACCGTGTTGGATAACAGTGTTTTTTTAACATTTTATTTATTAACGTGTGTGTGTGTGTGTGTGTGTGTTTGTGTGTGTGTGTGTGTGTGTGTGTGCTGGGACCTCTTGCGACTACAAACAGAACTCCAGGTGCTTGCACCATTTTTTCCAGTCTGGCTTTATATGTGTGGCAGGGAAATTTAACCTGAGTTGGTAGGCTTTGCAAGCAAGTACCTTTAAATGCCATTCCCCAGGTCCTGTTTCTTATATCTTTAAGCCAGTAATGTTGTGGTCATTTGCTATGTAACTATTAGTGCCAGAAGCTTATTTTATAGGTGTGTTAGGTTTAATAAAAATGCAAACAATCATGCCATCAACAAATGAGGTAGATTTACTTTGTCCTGTCTTAGTGGCTGCCTTCCTGTGTCTTCGACTTCCGGAGGGAGTTGTCCTAGCAGTTACTGCCTCCTGTTCCTGGGTACAAGTTGCTCTCTGTCTTTCTCCATGAATGTAATTTCTCATGCTGTGTGGATGCGTTCAGTTGAAAATGGACGGTCACACTGTTGACTTTAAAGAACTAATAAGAGGAAGAACGTTATTCCTTTATATGGACCTGCGTGCTGGGCCTGTGTCTAAGAGTCTTCTAGCGGTCTTTCATGTCCCTTCGTTCTGAAGAGCAAACTTCAGGTTCTTGCAACTCCACTAGCAACAGACCGTCAGATTTTGCTTATTTGAAAACATCTGTCTCGTGACATTTAAAAATAACCTTCAAAGTATTTTACATTATTTAACTCATTTGGATTTTCTCCTATTAGAATATAAGGCTTATGGAGTTTTTAATTTTATCTCATTTCTTCTGTATTCCCTTAACCTGCTGTGGTCACAAAGAATTGGTCAATTTGTTGGAAATCACATTGGAGAAAGGAAGGAAGGATGGGAAAGAAAAGACAAAAGAAAAAATATGATGGAGTGAGCAGAGAAGGAAAGAGGGGAGAAAAAAACAGGAAAACTGAATGAAGAAATATATATATTCCTCAAAACAAAGCAAATACAATAAATATAAAAACTGCCAATAAAAAATGGGGGCAAGGACTCTTATTTCATCTTTGCTAAATACAGGCCCCTTAGGGGAAAAATACATTAACGAGCACTTGGCTTAAAAGACCTGACTAGACACTTCTTTCTTTTTTCATTTTTGGTTTTTAGACAAGGTCTCGCGTACCCTAAGATGGCCTCCTATCCCCACCTCCAAGTGCTGGGATTGTGGGCATGTACCACTGCACCCAGGGGACGATCTGAATTCCAGGTGTGCTCAGAATTCCAGTTTACTAGTGAGATATTTCAAGAAAAAAATCTATTCCAGCCCTTTATTACTTACCTTTCCTTTACTATGACCAAATTATCTGGCACAGGCACTTGAAAGATTCATTTTGACTCATAGTTTGACATGAACTATGCTATGTTGGGAGTTGGGGGAAGCCTGCCTGGGAAGCTCAGTTCATACAATGGTGGGCCCGTAATCAGAGAAGGCAAGAATAGGGCAGGGATTATATGTGCCCCACCATCCACCCCTAGTAACCAACTTCCTCAGGTGGGCCCCACCTCCAGTTTGCAGACCCTCTCAAAACAGCACCACCATCAGAAGACCTTGTGTTCAAACATGAGCCTGCTGAGGACATTTCAGAATCAAACCATAACCAGCTCTGTTGGCACATAAGAAATTATTCTCACCATTGCCTGCATCTTCTGCAGTCAGCGCAGCCCTCAGGAATATGATTCCAGTATTGTTTTCCCTTTGTTTGTTGCTATTCAAAGTTGCTGCATTGACTTAAAACTCCAACCGACACTCTTCTCCGTTCATCTAAGGTTTTTCAGTGTTTTTTTTTTTTTTTCCAAATCTCAGCCTTGGGTGTGTCATTTCTTAGATTGAAATCCAACCTCATTCTTCCCTCTCGTCATCACTGAAATCTCTCTGAGGTCCATCTTTTCTAAATATTACAGTGGACATGCTCTCACCAGTGACAATCATCTTGTACTTGCTGTGTGGCTCTGTCACTGCAACAATTAATTCATTGAAGTGGAAAGTTTATACCTTATTTAAGTGATATTTCAATTTATTTGGATCTGTAACAATTTTTTAAAATTATTTCTGAGAAGGGTTCATTGTGTAATCCAGACTAATATTGACGCTTATCTCCTGCCTCCTAAGTGCTGGGACTATATGAGTAGACCACCATCTCTAGCTCAGTATTGATTTTCTAGTTGGTTAACTATAGATTGTTGCACTATTGAAGTGTACCATAGTTTATTTAACAGATATTTTACTAAAATGGCATTTAAATTGTTTTTAAATTATATGATTACATTGATTATATTTCAATTGAATATTACATTGTGCAGTTTTTACTTACACACATATGTTTTCCCATGTGTTAATTTTAAGTAGTTTCTGGATTAGGAAGACCAAGGCCTTTTCATATACTAATTAGAAATTTGTTTAATTACTTTTAAAAATGTCATATTCCTCACTGTTTTTGTTGTTCTTTTGAGATAGTGTCTTGTTATTTAGTGCAGACTTGCCCTTCAAGCTCCTGGTCCTCCTTCTTCATCCTCCCTCCAGGCTGGAATCCCAGGTGTGCATCCCATCACTTCTGCCTTACTATCTGTAAATGTCTATTTCCTGTTTGAAAAATGAAATTGTAAGAGTTTTTCCTAAAGTAATGTAATTTATTTTTGTTATTTTTTTGGTGTGATGAAATATCTTCTGTATAGCTTTCAGTATGTATACTATCAAATTTATGACTTCTCAATCGTGTGTCTGCTCAAAAAGGTGAAGCCCATCTTCGGGTTATAAACAGACTCAGGCAGGCTTGCATTTCTCTTATGGCTTCATTGCTTACATTAAGACTTTCATCCACCTGGAGCTTATTTCTATGTAAGTAGTGTTTTAAGAATGTATTATCCTTTCCAAATGACTGTGTAGTTATCTCCAATTGACCGAAAATTTTACCTTTACCCCTACTGGTTTGAAATGCTCTCTTTATGGTAATGTCCATACATATTTGAATGTATTTCTGAGCTTCTTCTTCCACTGACATTTTCTGTGTATTAAGGTGACAATAATGAGAGTGCCGCCATACTAGTACAATTTTCTAGTCTTCTTCCTGAGAATATTTCAAGCTGTAACCGCACTGAGGAGTGTACCCAATGTATTGGGGGCAAGGACGGGGGAAAACAGGGTGCCAACACATGATGTATCCATACGAAACATGTTGTTAATAATAATAGCAAACATTAAAAAACAAAAAGGCATTTGGTAATATGCCTAGAACATATTAAATATTCAAAAGTGCTAATCAGGCTGGGAGATGGCTCAGCAGTTTAGGTGCTTGTCTCCAAAGCCTAATGACCTGAGTACAGTTCCCCAGAATTAGTTCTTATCTTTTGTTTTGACCATTAAATAACATTAATGACATCTTTAATGCTTGGAACATTGATATATGGAATGGCCTAATGGTTTGCATATAATATAGGGATTATATTAGAGTAAACATATGCTCTAGAATTTTCAAGGTGGCCATATCAGGTAATTTCATTATTTTAAATAAAAACAATAAATTATTGGGAAGCTATTGCAAAACTGTTATGTACATTGTAAGATATAAGTGCATTTATGAATTAAAAGAAAGATAATAGCAGGAAGTCTTGTGTTATGATTGATTCTTAACTGTAATGGAAATGTTTCTCAAATATTTATATCATTAGAATTTACATAATTAAAACTTTTTCCCTTCCAGATAGAAAAGGTAAATACATGTTTGACAGACTCATTTGAACTATCAGTTGGTAAAACTGACAGATTTTTTTTCGCTGAATTGTCCAAAGTAAGCTTTCAACAAATCCTGCCTGAAGGAACAAGTTCTGAAGACACACGCTAACTGAGGCACGAAGGAGACTCAGGGTGTGCACAGCCAGGTTCCACAGGCCTCAGGCATGGTCAGTGAGTGGTACTCCATCCCAGAAGACAAGAGTGCTGTAGTCCAACCCTTCCTAATACGTGGAACAGTCTTTACTAAGAGAAAGACATATAATCAGAAGGCACTAAGTTACAAACACTGAGGTGGAAATGTTCAGTGATCAGTCTTCAAGGAAGATTCCCGCCCCCCAGAATGCACATGTGTTACATCTTACTTTAATCAGCTAGTTTCTTTAATCAGCACAGTGGAAACTGTGCATATCTTGTTTTCACTATAAAACCATATCTGCTTCACTTAAATGTAAAGATTTCATTTATGAATGCTCACCTGTGATGCATTGTTCTCTTTACCGGACAGCTAGCTCACTTACCGCAAAAGAATTCTACAGAACCAGATGGCATTAACCTTTCAGACTGCAGCATCACTGTCCTGGAAGTAGCAATGACACCTCATCATTTCTATCAGCTACTTTATGACATTTGATAAACAAATAAGCACAGCCCCACATTTCAAAGCACTGAGATGACTAGCGTTAGGATTGGCCCTTTGACAATCATTTGTGGCGGGTGCTGGAGCCGTGGCACCATTTCAGAGAAATGGCTTGACTCCACTCAATGCGGGTCCTGGGATTTGAGTTAATTGCCAACGCATCTCAAACAACAGAGCAGGTGCTCGCAGAAAGAACATTCCCTGTATGTTCTGTGTTATTTATAGTCAGAGCTCTTCCCCACTAAACCCTTGAGCTGGCTTTTTAGAGCCCACTGTATAACAAATTCATTCACTTTCATGTCAACAAGCTTTGGCTTGATAAATTAAAACAGAAGAATGCTGGCTAAAGCACCGTAGCCCTCCATGATTCATTTCACTGGAGGGTCCTGGCAGCTGCCCAAGAGTGACCTGCCATCTTCCTAGCATCCTTATCATTTTCCCATCTGGAAAGGGCTGAACTTACTGCACACTGGGGAGTTAAAGGCCTGTGCAGGCTGCATTCAAAGGCCATTAACAATCATAACTCTGAAAATCATCACCCTCTTGCAGGCAAGGTTAACAGGAGTCTACAGATAGATAGGAAGATCGATGTCTCACTTTTATTTAAATAAATACAAAATAAATACCATGACTTCTTTAATTGCGTGGGACTTCCTGCTTACCAGAAACAATATGCTTTTAGGTATTTTGGTCTTCTTTATAATTAATAAAAAGTAATTTTGAGGAGCTGATTCTAATTTAATAAACTTTGAGTATTAATTGCCTGTTTACTTAAAAACAATGCATTCAGAGGTTGGAGAGATGCTCAGTGGTTAAATGTGTCTGATTGCAAACCTGACACCTTGTGTTCCCCAGTACCCACATAACCCTAGTATCCACATAAGCCAGATGCACATGCACAAAGTAGTTTATACATCTGATGTGTCCATTCTCTCTCCTTATAAATATATATCTACATATAGTATAATAATATATAATATAATATATATCTATATAATATATATTCCTTGTAGTATATATTTATATTCTCCTTTATACAATTGGGTTTCCTTTAAAGAGTCATAAGTAGGATAATTATTTTATTAATTATTTCAGCAATTAACTATAAAGATGCAAAGGCCTAAGGAAAAAGCTATAGGTTTGAAAAAAGAGGTTAAAGGAATGATAACCCTACTTAATGAAGTCTTGAAATTTTCAGGCACTTTTCTTAACCAAGACTATATATAAACTACTTGTAAATTAAGTTTGAAGACTTACCAATTGAATACTTATTACTCAAGGAGCTATCAAAGAAGGAATGTAAGGCTGTAAAATCTCAACAATCATAGTGCCTTGAAAAATGAAAGCTCCCATACTACCAGGTTTGTAAGAAAACACTTTATGGCTTTTAATAACCAAGAATGCATGAAATTGTGTCTTGTCTCCAAGGTAGATAAGATGGCAGAAATGACTAACTACAACCTCTTATCAGCCACCATTGCTAGAGCAAAAACCCAAATCCAAGCACAGCTTTGGGAATAGCAAGCAAAATGGTCATTCTTGGGAGAAAGATCTATGGTAGCAGTCCCATGGGCTTTCCTGGGAACCTGGAAGGGTTTGCAGAGGCCTCAGAGCCCAGAGCCATAAACCTTGCACATGACCAGCCGAATAGAACACTGGAGGGGAGGAAAGGAGATACGATTTCAAATTGGGTGTTGCTGAAGTTAAAGACTTAAATTTTATTTCAAAAGTCCTTTTTGTTTGCTTACAGGTAAATTTGAGATTTAATTTTGGGGTGGAAACAGAGTGATCTGTCTGTGAACATTAAGAACAGATCAAGCCAGTGTAAATGGTTATGTATTCTGGGTGACAAACCTGGGAATGGCTATCAGTATTTTGTGACACTTGATGTGTTTGAGATTGGAACCTTGACTCCAGGGTTAGAAACATATAGTCAGAGATCCTCCCAACTAAAATGAATGTGGCCTGAATTTTTTACCTTCCCATCCACTTATGTTGCATATACCCAATCCCAGGGATTTCATGTCATCAATTGCCCATTGAAATGATATGCACATTGGTTAGTCATCGTATGTGCACAGTGCCTTTGGGATGGAATTTCCTGTGGGTACTCTCTGTTCCCAGAGGTTGTTGGCCACCAACATCCCAGGCACAGGAGTTGCTGAGGGGAAGGGTGAGTGTGACAGGCAATGAACCACCTGGGAGGCAGTCTGATGGATAGTGCACTGTCCTTTATTCAAAAGGGGGGTGGGTTTATAAACACTTGAGAAAGGTTGAGAAGGCACATATAGACTATAAGGTGATTGGCTACATAGTTTTATGGGTTGCTATCTAATAGGTTGGTGTTGGAAGGCAGAAGTTGCAAGGGAGAAGCTGCAAGGGAGATAACAGAAGGGCCAGGAAAAGCTGCATGCTTCAGCCACATATTGGATGGCTACAACTTCAAGGAGACTGTTTATAAGGGTCTCCCCCCTCCTCCTTCTCTTCATTCTTTTTCTTTCTCCCAACCTTCTTTTCCTTCTTCCTTTTCTTCTTTTTCATCTCTTTTAACCACTGGCTTTCCCCAAGAACTAAGATCAAGAGGAAAAGATGCAAATAAAACTGTTTTTTTTTAATGAAAAGATTTTAGGCCCAGTTAGACCAAGGTAAAAGAGGGTCAAGGTATGCTGTGTAGGTTACAAGGTATGGAAGATGACAAGAATCATCTCATGTCATTGTCAAATACATTCTCCTTCAGTTCTATCTTCATAGAAAAGATATCAATGTCCTTTTTACCCATGTTGGCATGTTCTTCAGAACCTGTCCTAGTAAATCAGAGCAGTTGGCAGTAGGCCAAAACCCTGACATCATTCTCTCTCTCATGTGTGTGAGGACAGATCAGTACATTCTACAGGCTCAACTTTGTATGATCTCATGGTGACATGCCAGGCTGATAAATGGGAGCAATTAATTGTATTTCACCAGACCATAGCTGGTTCCTGACCAGCGGCCCCTGGTTGTTCCGGAGGTGAGGATCCTAAAACCTCTTGGTACAGTGGGGCAGGGTGCAGATGGCATAAGTGCACACTGAAGGAGAAAAACAAGGATGCTAACGTGACCGTAGAAAAAATCAGGTAACTGTTGGGCATTGCTAAACACGGGCTGGGACTATGAGGAAGCTGGTGTGGACTATTGGACATGGCCTGGGACCTTGGGCAGTGGGGGTTGCAGCTAACTAGCTACAAGATCAGGAACTATGGAGGGGGGCAAAGCCTGACTATGGAATGGTCAGGTACTTTTGAGATGGGGGGAGGGTCTGCTGGTTCTTCCCACTCTGGGCAAAGATAGGGCACACTACAACCTTGAGGAGGGAGGGCCAGCTCTGTCACCAGAGCGGGTTCCCGACAATAAGGCCAGCTGCAACCCTTGCAAGATCTTGTCACGAAATGTTCCTTCTTCTTTCTACAGAATGATTGAATAGGGTCTCCGGACTTTTCTGTGATGTGTTCTAAAACAGCTCTTCCTTTCCTCTGGATGCCTTTAGCTAGTGAGCCTGTGGATTTGTGGCAGAGCACTAAAGGTTCTAAGTGGTAAGGACTAGTCTTCAACATGAAAAGGAGCGCTGATGAGTTCATTTTTCTTGTTTTAATTTTAGATTTGACAGAGAATTAGATCCACAATCAGCAGGCTCTTACAGGAGAACATATTTCCTATTTAACAGGATGTAAAACAGCTTTGGTAGGAGAAAACGATAATAGAACAAAGCAGATAATCTTTTAAAAATTTTATTTATGTATTTATTTACTTAAGAGGGAGGGAGAGAAATAGGCAGAGAGAGAAAGTGAGAGGGAGAGAGAGAAAGAAAATAGGTGCTCCAAGGTCTCTAGCCAATGAAAACGAACTCCAGATGCATGTGCCACCTTGTGCATCTGGCTTTACATGGGTACTAGGAAATTGAACCTGGGTCTTTTGGTTTTACAGGCAAGAACCTTAACTGCTAAGCCATCTCTCTAGCCCAAACCAAATATTCTTAAATGGTATTTCTCTTACTCTCTGCAAAAAGAATGACAATTGGTAACTGAATAGTTCACAGGACATGGAGGTATTCAGATTCGACCTCCCTCCGACATCAGCCACCTTCAAAAGCAATAAATAGTAATATTTTTCTTATAAATAATAGAATACATGTTTAAAAGTATGCATCCCAAATTTTGCCCAAATAAACCACTTTCAGATTATAATAAGCTTATAATGAAGTCCATTAAGCATAAATTATCATTGCATTTTGGACATGTTATTTTCTACAATTTTTTTTTTTTGATGCTTCTTCAATGTGTACCTATCTAGTTGAAAAACTTTTGGGTCAGAGTCACATGCAAAGAACTGATCCCACCCCTGGAGAAACTCCCCCATCTGCACAGTTGAACCCCTATTGGGCTGCTTCACAAGACAACATAGGAGGCACCAATCAATTAGTGTGGAAACGGAGAAGGAGGCTGAGAACCCTCACAGTCTCAGTGGTCCTCTCACTCTGGTGCCTCTCTAGAAGCATTTAAGGAAATATAAAAAGAAAACATTGGGCTGGAGAGATGACTTAGTGGTTAAGGCGTTTGCCTGTCAAGTCAAAGGATCCCTGTTTGATTCTCTAGGACCTACGTAAGCCAGATGCACAAGGGGGCACATGCATTTGGAGTGTGTTTGCAGTGGCTAGAGGCCCTGGCATGTCCATTCTCCCTCTCTCTCTCTCTCTTTCTCTCTGCTGCTTTCTCTCTCTTGAATCAATCAATCAATCAATCATAAAAAGGTTTTAAAAATCAAGGTTCAAGTTGGAAAAAAAAATACCATGCCTTTCCTCATGGCCAGTACTAGGAGCAACTGGTGTCCTTAGACACACAGGCTACAGGCTTGTAGGGCAGATGGCCTGCCTGTTGTCACTATTTAAGGAGGGGGAATTTGCCATGGAAGTATTGTGGGTCAGTTTTCTTATGAGGGAACATGAACTGTCCCTTATCCAAAGAAAGTTCAATGGAAGAGAAGGAAGAATCAGATCTTACAAACGTCAGCATTGACTCATTATCTGTCCATCACTGAGATGTACAGTTTTAAAATATGTATGCAAAAAGCTCTGTGAAGCCTATAGAGCATGCGGAGAGATCGCCACTGTAACGTAGTGAGGAAACAGGACACAGAGTGGCTAACGCTAGACGTTGAAAACCCCACTTTTACTTTGAGTGGCTGTCCTATGAGTACACTGTTTTCTCAGAACCAGAACAATTGTTAGAACTTTTAAACTCACTTCAAAGAGGCAGTGCCGAGGGTTATGGGGGCAGCCCTGTGGAAATAATGTCTTGCGTGTATTTGAAGATGCAAATTTAAAATATTTGGTGCTTGACATGGGGCTAATAAAAAGGTGAGGAAAAGCATATTAGCAGTCAAGCAATGAACACCAAAATAAGGCTGGAGAAATGGCTTAGTGGTGAAGGCAGTTGCCTGTGAAACCTAAGGACCCAAGTTCAATTCCCAACTACCCAGTGTAAGCCAGATGTGCACGGGGACAAATGCATCTGGAATTTGCTTGCAGTGGCTAGAGACCATGGCATACCTACTTTCTTTTTCCTTCCTTTCTTTCTTTCTTTCTTTCTTTCTTTCTTTCTTTCTTTCTTTCTTTCTTTCTCTCTCTCTCTCTCTCTGTCTGTCTCTCTGTCAAATAAATGAAAAATAATAAAATTTTAAAAATCTCTTTTTAAAAATAAATAAGCTAGTTAGAGGTAGGAGAAAGGCCAGGCACAGGAAAAAGGAAAGCAAATCAACAGCAAGAACTGTGCCACTTTTAAAAAAGTCAAATGGGGGCTGGGGGTTGGAGTGTTAGCTTAGTGCTCAAGGCACATGCTTACAAAGCCTAAGGACCCAGATTTGATTCTCCAGTACCCACATTCGCCAGAGGCACAGGTGACACCTGCATCTGATCTTTCTGCCTACTAAATAAATATTTTTTAAAAATCAAATGTTTGTGTTCTGTTTACCAGCTGTGGAATCATTCCATTATATTGTTGTACTTCAAAATCACGAGCATTTTGCTTTTAAAACTCAAGATTGCATTCATAGTTATTAACAAGAAACATAAATTTAGATACTTTATTCTATGTAAAGGCTTACTGAATTTTTAATATCATCTTTAAAATATTTAATTGACTTCCAACTGTTCTTGTGTTGATTTTACCTAATCATGTAGCTTGTGCTTTTTGCAGAACCCCCTTTAGAGAAGCAGAACTTTGCTTCAGATTTGTGCAAAAAAGCAGTTTCTTATGACCTGCCCTTCTTTCTCATGTTTCAGAGAATGGTGCAACTGTCCAAAGGACAGGGCGAGGATCAGAGAGCCTCAAGCTGACAGACAGCAGACAGAAAGGACAGCATATAGGAGCCCTGGTTGCAGATTTGGTTTCAGGGCTGCATTTCCAAGAATGGCAAGGATATGGATTCCTCTGCTCCTTTGGGGATTACTACTTTTCCACTTGGACCAAGCTTCTACGTCACTGTGCGTGCTCCGGCTGTCAAGGTCAGGACTCTCTCACTCACTGTGAACACCACTCTTGGAGGCAAAGTGTAAGAAGCGCTTAGCGGTCACCGCTGGAACGGAGAAGATCTCACTCACCGTGAACCAGGCATGCCAGAGCCTTCCCGTGTTGTAGAGTCAGGATCTTAGAGAGGAACAGATGGCACATTCAAGTGGGGGTAATTGAGGGGAATTTAATAACAAGACTATTTGCAAAGGTGTGTGCAGGGTTGTCTCCATGGACATCTCCAGGGGAATTGCAGAGCAGGACCAGCGACAGTAGTAGCCTTGATTATCTGCAAGCATAAAGCCTCATGGGAGGAAGCCACCAACAGGACCCAGAAAAGAGTCACTCCTTAACAGAGTGGCAACCTCCAATAGATGGATACGGTTCAGACCCGTGGGAACCCAGGGGAATCAACACTCCCGCCACACTTTCTTGTCTCCATTGTCTCCTGTTTGCCATGCCAGGCCAGAAACGCGAAGGTAAGACTGCCCTTTCATCCTGTTGGTAGAACACAGAGAGCGTAAGGGAGTAGAGAATGTATTCATGGGGCAGATGGAGACCAGCCACATGTAACATGTCTCTCACTCCTCACCACATTCGCATTAGAAAGACATTATTAACACCGGCCTTTCTGGTGAGAGAACTGAGTTTAGGCAACCTAGGGGCATTTGTCAGAAAACACAGGTAACCGAGTAGCACTGAGGTAGAAGCCTCCATCTTCTTGATCCAGAGCTTTTCTGCCCCCACCCATCTCCCAACAAAGCTATTCCTTGAAGCTAAGGGTTAGGGTGAACTCACAGTGCTGACACTTACCTACATGAGACCATCATAATAGGAGCAAAAGATCATGACATCAAAATAAAAGAGAGACTGATTGAGGGGGGAGGGGATATGATGGAGAGTGAAGTTTCAAAGGGGAAAGTGGGGACAGGGAGGGAAGTACCATGGGATATTGTCTACAGTTATGGAAGTTGTCAATAAAATATGAAAATAATAATAAAAAAGAAATGACAAGCATGAGGGACAGTGCAGTGTACAGTATGTACTGAGATCCAGCCGGGTCTCAGCCTCCAGAGGGAGCTTTTCTGAGCAGGACCCTGCGAGACATCTCTCCTCAACTTTGTGAATTCAGACTGTTGTTGCTTTACACAGTAAGAAGCGGGGCCTTACAGGGGCATCCAGCCAGCAGCAGTGGACTCAGGTTGAGTTACGCATATTCTAGAGCTCGTATTCTTTCTGCATGTATGTGTGCATATGTGTGTATGTGTATGTACATGTTCATGTGGTAGCAAGGATGTGAAGATCAGAGGACAACCTCATGGTGTCAGCCCTTGACTTCCACCTTGTTTGAGATAATGTTTCTCTTGTTTCCCACAGCGAATGCCAGACGAACTGGCTTGCAAGCTTTAGGAATCACCTGACATAGGTACATTGGGCTGACAGACACACACATGCTTGCACCTGGCTGTACATGGGAATCTGAATTCTAGTAATCAGGCTTACACAGCAAACACTGTTAACACTTACCCATCTCCCTGAATCCTGCGCTCAAATCTCTTAATTAAATTACAAGAATATGAAAGGAGAAAGAAGAGTATAGACTGCACAAGAACCCCAAATGTCACCTACAACTGGCACCAAATTCCAAGGGTCCTAAGTGGTTGTTTTTTTAAAAAAATACAGTCCACTCCCCTCCTGTCTGTTTCTTTTCTGTCCTCTTGGCTCACATGTGTCACGCTAGAGGTTCAGATGATGACAGCATGAAAAAAAATACTCAATTCAGGTGATTTAATTATTTTAAGGATAGATAGCTACATGTATCTGAGGAGAGGCCTATTTAAGTGTGAGTTCACTACATCCTTCTCAGTGTACTCTTGTACATTGCTCCTTCAAAGTAATAAAATATCTAACTTTTCACTTTCACCAAAACCCTGAACACCTTCCTTCAGAAGTATATTTCCATTCTATTTAGTAGAATCCTCATTGAGTGATAAAAAAACATCAGTCTACATCATTCTAAATGCAGTATCACCCTTGGTAGGATAATTACAGTATTCCTTTGAGATCATGTCTCATGGGGCCTCATGTCTAGCACCAGTATAGTGTCATTTGTGGTTGAGTCATTGGCTCCTGATCTCCACCCTGTTGCTGGGCACAAAATGGCACCTCAGTAAATGGTGTCTGAGTGACCAAGTGCAAATTGGGGCTTCCGTAAGTTCTCTGTGTGAAAGGAGCATGCGACTTGCTTTGAACACATTGGGAAGTGTATGCCTCAGATCTTGCAGACTCTCTGTTGCTGCAAAGGCCAGGTGAGGCTGCGATTGCTTGACTTCCTTTTGGTTTCCTTTGATATCTCACTGGATGTAAGCCCTGCTGTTCTTCAAATGTCAACCCGACTTGGAGTCAATGCTTTGATTTACTGTTCCATGTGGTTTGCTGATACTGAGCCGGGCACATTTAGATTTTCCAGGTTTCTATTTCCATGAACCCTCCTAAAAGACATGGGTCAAAAAAGCCTCAAGGATAACTTTCACCTAAATAGCATTTTCAACCAACAAGACTATATTTTCAAACTCTGAAATGCCTTGGGCACCTAGTTAAAATGTTTTGGGGTGTGTCTATGTCACCAGCAATGATGAAAAGCCACAGGAACTGACAAAGACTTCTTGAATCAAAGGCACATGTATGAAGATTCTTTAAGGTCGATGACATAAAGTGTCCAAAGTGTGTGCACAGCTTGCTCTGAAGAAAGAAAAGCATGAGGCGACTCTTACAAGGCTCTCACCGCTACTACAATGTCTTTTTGTCGCTGATGCAGACACATTCTAAATCTCTTTCTTTGGGCAATTTTCATTTGATGCTTAGCTTTTTCTTTAGCCAGACAACTTCCTGAGAGAACTCAACCCCCTTGATAATGCCTGAGAGTTGATGTTTTCTCTGCCAGCCACCTTGCATTTTGAACTGACATTCCCCTATGCCCCTTCTCCCACATCATCAGTTATATCAGCGTCTGTAGCAGCTGAGGTTTCCTCTGACTGAAAAGTCTCCATGTTTACCTCTGAAATGTCATCTGCTCACCTCTCTCAACATTCAGTTTGTTCCCAGTTGCCCTCAAATGCATTCTGAATAAACAATGCACACACGGCAGAGCAACTGGAATCATGGCATCTCCAACTTGCCTGACTGTTCTTCCCGCAAGAGTGTGGCATCACCATTTAAAAACATTTTTGGCACAGGAGGTGCTGGCTGCATATTTACGATGGCAAGAATATTTGTAGTGGTTGCCAGGCCAAGAGGGCAGAAAGATTATACAAACGGGGTGGAGTGGGGAGAGACCACTCTGCATTGTTTTCCATTTGTCCCCATTGTCAAGTTGAACTTCACCCTGGCAAAAAGCCGATTATTCATCTCAGTCTCTTCTCTCCATGGCATCCTTACACTTTGATTAAATGATTAAGTTTTGCTCCAGTTTTTCAAGGTCCATATTTTTCATCTGTGAGATTTTAGTATGTGATTTGGTCAATAGGAAAGGGGTTAATTAGTCTTCTTATCTGAATATGTTTCTGCAGAAATTTAGAAAAAGCTGGAAATAGTGATGTCATATCACAAGCCTTAAGGATAACTGTCATGAAGGTTCCTGAAAATGGCTACAATATAATGTTGAAGAGTTTTTATAAGACTTGGTTAAAATTTTACTGTAACTTATTGTCAGCCTACTGAAACTTGAAAAACAAAAAGGGGGGTTGTTGTTATTTTGACATAAGCATGTCTCTGTGTGTATGTATGTTTCCATGTGTGTGCATGCAGGTGCATGTGCATGTGGAGGTCAGAGGTCAATGTTGAGTGTCTTCCTAAACCACTCTCTACTTCATTCACTTGTTGAGCCGGGTCGCTCACTGACCTGTAGCTCACTGACTCAGTGGGTGTAACTGGTCCTTGAGCCCCAGGGATCCTCCCGCCTCTGTCTCCCAAGTGCTGTGATTCCATGTGGGCACCCCTACGCCTGGTGTTTACATCAGTGCCTGGGATCCAAACTCAATTTCTCAAGATATTGTGGCAAGCACTTGACCTACTGAACTACCTTCCCCAAAAAACATTTTGTGAAATAATAATTACCACACAAACATGAAGTACTTTCAGGCAACAAACATACCAGAATCTTTCCAAAATGTTATCATTACAAATTTCAATTCAGTCTTTTCTACAGTCTTAACTACATAGGCCGATTTCTAATTTTGAAGCATTAAATTAATTTATTAAACTGACATCACTACTTCATGGCCATTAGGGCATAGTTTTGAGTTATTTTTCTAGTGGCTAATGGATGAGTAATGCAAAAATTTTCCCACTGTGTGGTCTGTCTTCTTTATGATCCATTTGTCTCATGGCTATCTAGGGCTGATGGCTTAATCTGTGGCTGAGAGCAGGGTGAAGGCCCATGACCCATTTCTCACTAACCTATCACCTCAACTTCATGAGAAATAACTAACCACAGACATAATTGCTAGTAAGTAAAGATTTGATCCTGGTAATCTTAGTCTTAACCTCTGAGATCAAGGGAGTTGAAAAATGATCCTGTTTTAAAAGCTTATGCATGCCATCAAAGTTGCCTGTCCTTTTCGTCAATATACTTCAAATAATAATGCATTTGTCTGATTTTAATTGCCACAATCACAGCAAGCATTGCGTTGCTCTTGTTGCATAATAAAGCTTTCTTGAAAGAAGACACTAACAGGCTGGAGAGATGGATCAGCAGTTAAAGGTGCTTGCTTGCAAAGTCTGATGACACAGGTTTGATTTCCTACTACTCACATAAAGCCAGATGCACAAAGCAGTGCATGGGTCAAGTTTGTTTGCAGTGGCTAGAGGTCCTGGACTGCCATTCTCTAAATAAGTAAATAATAAATAAATAAATATTTTCTAAGAAGCAAACACTAATTGGTAATGGGTTAGTCTATACAACTGTGAGATAACTATTGTTTTAGTAGTACAAATAGGAAACTGAAGCACGGGGTTGTGTTGTTTATGTTCCACAGATTGCCCATGACACATAATAAATGGTAGAACAAGACTTAAAGTAAGGCCAGAGGCTGAGCAGAAAGCTCAGTGTTAAGCACTTGCTTAGCATATATGAGATCCTGACTTCAATCCCGCAAACTGCAAAGAACAGGCTTGTGAGACAAGGCTGTAGTTGCAAAGACTACCATTTTGGCCATCATACTATGCTGCTCCCTGGCCCCATTCACCTTGAACTACTCCAACTGGCAACAGCAAACAACTAGATCAATACTCGCCCTCTCCTCCTTCTCCTTTATTCTCACAATTCTGAGCATTCATAGTCCAGCTCATGTGATATGCCATCCAACAACTTTGCCAGAGACCCTCACTCAAACAGTAATTATAGCTTATATCTCAGTATTCTCATGCTAGTCTAATAGTTCTTTTTGGAGGACATTGTATTAGCTACTTTTCTTTTTGCTGTGACAAGTGCCCAGACCAAAGTAACCTTGCTTGACCACCCATTCCCCATAGAACTTTCGTGTATTTGTGTCCTTTACATATTCCGTAGCGTATAAACTCTCTGAAATCAAGAACTGTCTTGTTCATCATTCTATTTCTAGCAAATAAATATGAACATAGAACAGGTAATCAATGAGTATTTGTTAAATAAATGAAAATCAATTTACTCCTCAATCTATGATACAAGTTCTAAGTAGCATTTCTGCTTAGTGCTGTGAACTTTGAATATCAGATTCTAGCAACTTCTACTCACCTGTTAGAGATTTATGGAAATATTATGTCTTTGAAGAAAGTGACTTATATAGAAGTGGAATAAGAGATCATCTGGATGAGCTACAGGAACACAACAATGGAGAGGAAGCAATTGAGAACAACAAAGATCACTTTAACATAGTGTCCTTGTTGACTGCAACTGTTTACAATGTGAACACTGTATTTAAATGATATCAAGATTCACTAAAATTTGTTCCAGTATGACCCAGGTAAGTACTAAGATTAAACATTTACATCATTTTATGCCGTATATGAATGACACAGATTAAAGACGATGTTTTAGATTTGGGGGCTTTTACAGAGGTAGTAAAATTTGCAATCATTTAAGAAAATTCTGTCTGAGGATAGGCAGCTGGGCAAGGTTTACGCAAGGAGGTGAACAATGCAGAACAGAATTCATTGTGTTTTTTTAAAAAAATATATTTCTATCTATTTATATACTGAGAGGGAGAGACAGAAAAAGAAGCAGAAAGAAAGGGAGTGAGTATGGGTGTGCCAGAAACTCCTGCCACTGCAAACAAACGCCAGATGCATCTGTCACTCTGTGGCATCTGGCTTCACGTGGGCACTGAACCCAAGCTGTCCGGCTCTGCAAGCAAAGTGCCTCCAGCCATGGAGCCATCCCTCCAGCCCATTATGATCTTCATGTGTGTTGCACTTAAAATGTGCTGAAGACTACAAGCATCGTTGGCTTTGAATTAGGGTATTTGGCTACATTTAAACTCCACATGTAATGATTTGTCTGAAAGCAGTGTCCACTGAAAAAGCCTGGGCTCACACAGTTCAACTCTTTATTTCGAACAGCTCCGTTGCAATGCCTGTTCACTGATTTCCTAAAGGAAACTATTTGGTATGCTTATCATATCATGTACTCACAATGTCATCTATTTTGAAAGCCCAGCTCAAATATAAGTTGACAGCATCCTACTGCGCTGACCCTTGTGATGGTGCTGAAAATAGCAGGCAATTCACTGAAATACCACAAGATGCATTTTGCACCGTGGATTTGATAATGGGTTGTAGACTTTACTACTAGAGAAGCAGAGTTACACAATTTTGGAGTGAGGAGACATTTTGCATAGCATCTCACTGACTTATTTTATTTTCACTAGAAACAAATTCCTTTTCAGAATACTGGCCACCCACGTTTTTGAGCAAATGGCCTGGTAGTGCAGGTGGCACTGCAATGTGGTCCTCTGCTAGTCTGGAGGGTTGTTTTTCTGGAGGGGGGATAGTATTATTGCAAGGAAAATTCATATGCAGAATTTTGGCCCTCATAACCTTTACCTCCCGGTATTATGGTATAATATTTTGTATCACATAACCAAAGGGACTTCCAAGATGTAATTAAGGTTATTAATCAGCCTGTATTAACATAGGGAAATTATCCTAGTTTATCTAGTTATGCCAGTGTAATCACATATGACTTTTAAGGGAGTAGAAAAATCAAACACAAGAAGATCAGTAACTGTGGAAGGCTGGGAGATGCAGGGATACCAAGCCAGGGGATGTGGGAACCCACCAGAAACTTTATCCAAAAGCCACTGGGAACCTCAGTCCACTACCACATGCAGATAAGTTCTATTAACAACCAAATATGCACAGAAGTGGAGCTCTTCAGATTATTTGGAAAAGAATGCAGACTTTATAATATCTTGACTTCAGAATTCAGCTGAGATAATGGAAACTAAGATAATAAATAGGTCTTGCTTTAAGCCTCTGCTTTTGTGGCAATAAAAATCTAGTGTAAATGGTTTGCTAACATGCTTCCCCATTCCTTCTACAACACTGGCTTCCATGAACAGGGAAGTATTTATGCACATATCCACTCACATGACCACGTGCACCTGTACACTAACAAGGAGCCATCCATCTATGTCAAG
The DNA here is from genome assembly GCA_036365145.1 of Orientallactaga sibirica. Lineage (NCBI taxonomy): Eukaryota > Metazoa > Chordata > Mammalia > Rodentia > Dipodidae > Orientallactaga > Orientallactaga sibirica. The sequence continues at coordinate 18,850,709 of JAEOAD010000037.1, forward strand.
TGTCCTTCAGCTCCTTCAGCTGCAGGATGGATCTCATATGTCCTTATATTAGTCACCTTTCTCTTTCCCTCTGGTGTCTCTTGCTATTTCCACTGAGTTACCAACGTCCCTGCACATCATAAGATGATCCTGATCTAAGATCACGGAGTTGCTGTGGGTGCTGTCAAAGCTTAGGCTCTTGGGGATGGGAGCTGGGTTGCTTCCGCCTGGGGATAATAAGAGTGATCTCCTGGTTTGTGCCCTGCTCAAGGGTCTTGGTCTCTAAAACAGCTCTTCAGTGGGGGTCTTCATGCAGGCTTCCTCCTTTTCGTGTAGAGCCTCATGAATACTCTTTGCCTTCTACTTGGTATCAGCTCTTCCGGAAAGAACAATGAAAACTAGCTTATGGGCCAGGGAAGAAAAACTGTGCAGTCCTTTTTCCCTTTTCTTATCTTATTCTTACATTGGATCTTTACTCAATAGAATATATTTTCTCCTGGTTACAAAACAAAAAGTTCCACCTACACTATTCAAGAAAAGCTGGTGTAGGCATGTGAACGTATACCACACAGGTGTCTCTGTGGGGGGGGAGGGGTAAGTACAAGTAGTGGCCGACATAATTACTGCTTTTGAATTTATGAATGCAGGTCATTTACATTTGGCTGTGATAAATCAGACAACTTGTACAAACCCTTTCAGCATGCTTTTTGGTGACAAAGTAGTAGGATAAACTATCCCTAAAAGTACTCTTATTTCTACCAAATAATCATCAGAACCTATGAATATTACCTTGTATGTCAAAGGATATTTGAGGGAAAGGGCTTGTCGTAAGTCACCCAAGGACAAATCTTTATAAACTGAGGCAGTAGGAGATGTACATATACACAGTAGAGAAAAACTGAAGAAGAGGCAAGGTGACCTTGGTGACAGAGTGGCAAAGAATACCTGAAACCATCAGACCCTCTAAGTACAGACACTCTAAGACACTGTGGAGGGAGTAAGTCCTACTGAGAGCTTGATCAGACTTCTGTCTCAAGAACTATGAGAAAATACCACTGTGTTTTAAGCCAAGTTTGTGGTGAATTGTTAGGGCAGCCCCAGGAAACTAATACAGTCAATATATCCTTAGAATTTAAAATTGTGTAAAATACACACATAACCATTCATTCAAGATATCTGTTTGAAGACAGAGGTGTTCTGCTGTCTGCAATATTGTACACACTATCAAAAGTTAAATATTTGGTCAAGCAAAATGTGGTGGCACACACCTTTAGTCTAGTCCTTGGGAGGCTGAGGTAAGAGAATGGTCATGAGTTCAAGGCCAGCCTGGGGCTACAGAGTGAGTTCCAGGTCAGCCTGGGTTAGAGTGAGTCACTGCCTTGAAATTTTTTTAAAGAACATATTCAAAGTGTTTATCAGTTAACTAGTTCTCTTTAAAACGTGGCAATGTTGTTTTGTGCATTGCTAGTCAATTTGTTTTGTTGAAAGCTTACTCTGAGCAAATCAAGTCAATATGTCAGAAACCATGGGAGAGAGGGGAACCACAGAGAACATTAAGCAGGAATAATAAAAACACAACACACAGTACTAACTGCGTATCTGACATGTTTAAGAGTTTCTTCACATAACATGCACAGCCTTTACAATATCCTCACGCGGTTGGAACTTTTGTTATCATAGTATCCAGGAAATACAGAGGCCTCAAGAGCTTGAATGACTTGCTCAAGAAGTAATAAGTGGCAGAGATGAAATCCAAAGTCTATGTTCCTTTGACTGCCACTTGCCTTGAGCAAGGGAGAGAATCACATCTCAGAAGACAAGCAAGCAGCTGGAGAAACATTCAATAGCTGTTAAGCTATAAAGAAATTTTAACAAAAGCACTACCAAGCCAGGTGTGGTGGCACACACTTTCAATCCTGGAAGGAGTTTCAAGTCAGCCTGTGCTAGAGTGAAACCCTGCCTAATAATAATGACAATGATAATAATAATAATAATAATAATAAATAAATAAAAAACTTAGTACTGAGAGGGAGTCTGGTAGCTTAGTCAGGCAGTTAGGGTGACTGGGCCCCTGAAAAGGCAGAAATGTCTGCCCTGGGCAACCTGCACTTGCCAGAGATCAAAGGATGAGCTGACTCCTTATCGCTTGCCTAAAGGAGATCTGTTTTTTCCACAAACAACCTGAGCCCCTCCTGGGATGGAGGTCTCCTTTCCTAATCCTGACACTGTGGTTAGCCTCTTCCTGAGAAAACCCCCAGCCCAGACCAAATTCCCTATCTCTCTGACTCACCTGAGCAGGAGGATAGGGCCCACCACCATAAGGTTATAAATACATTTGCGAGGGGAGGGCAAGCTTTCTGGATTGCCTGAGCACTGGTGAACCTCCAGGTTCTGGTGAGTTTCCCCTTGTCTGGGCATGGCTGGGCTGAGACAAGAGAGAACTCCCTGACCCCTACTCCCCCATGGGCCCTCCACATGGCAGGAGCTTGTTGTACATTTTTTCTTCCTCTTTAACTCTTTTTTAAATGTATTTTCTGGGCCCAATAAATATTCCATATATATATATCCTAAATAATATATTCCCTCAATAAATACAATAATTTAATTATTATCCTTCTCAGTTTTATTTGCCCAATTCTTTGGTTAAATGCAAACACAAACCCAGAGTTTTGCGATCATGGACTCTATGCCTGAATCCCTAATACTCCGTTTTCCTACCATGTGATAATTTACTTCTATCTAGAATAATTTCTGTGGGAAAGGAGGGGGTCCAATTCTTACTAAATCTTGCAATAATAAAACCTTTTCCCAACCTACTCACTTTGCTCCCAGAAGGCAGTCACAGGTGGGGAATGAAGAGAGGGACCTCAGTGTTTATGTTCTCTTGTTTCTATTTGCTTTATTTTTTCTTATTTTTATTTATTTATTTATTTATTTATTTATTTATTTATTTATTTATTTTGAAGTAGGTCTCACTCTGTAGTCTCAGGGTGGCCTCAAACTCACAGCAATCCTTCTACCTCTGCTTCCTGAGTACTGGCATTAAAGGTGTGTGCACCCTGCCTGGCTCTTTTTTTTTTTTTTTTTTTTTTTTGTTTTCTTTTCTTTTCTTTTTTTATATTTTATATTTATTTATTTATTTATTTATTTATTTATTTATTTATTTATTTGACAGAGAGAAAAAGGGAGGGGAAGAGAGAGAGAGAACGGGCACGCCAGCACCTCCAACCACTGCAAACAAGCTCCAGACGCATGTGCCACCTTGTGCATCTGGCTAACAAGGGTCCTGGGGAATCAAACCTGGGTCCTTTGGCTTTGCAGGCAACTGCCTTAACTGTTAAGCTATCAGTCCAGCCCCTGGCTCTCTTTTCTAACTTCACAGTTAAGGTGTACCCAGGCTCCTTGATTCTCCTCTACCCAGCTTCATCTCTGGCAATCAAGTATCTGTTTTTGAAAAGCACTTGAATGAGCCACAGCCAGAAACACTCTTGCTTTTCTGGAAGGTTCTCTAGTCAGGGAGGTGAACAAACAAAGTGTCGGTAAGACAGATGCCCCAGCCCTTGATTTGTAGCAATAGTGAATTTTCAGGCTCTGCTGCAACGTTGTGGGCAGATGTTTGAAGCCCTTTGCTCTGGGAGGTGAAAGAAGCAAGAACCTTCTCGGAGGCGTCTCTTTTCCACCACACTGACAGACAGTAGGCTTTGAACTGTGGTGTGCTGAACAGTCATGCTTTGTGAGGGCTGAGGCTTTGCCAAACAGCTGGCTTCTTTATCAGGGACAGGCCAGGAGAGGAGTCACTTCCCAAGCGAGAACTAAGGATGTGTGGAAAGTGTGCCAGCACAGTTAATGGGAATTATGAAGAAATTCGATTTATGTGACTGCGAAAAAAGAGGAAAGAGAGGAAATTGAACTTCCAGTGAAGTCTGATAATTAAACTCTAGAGTACTGACAGAGTACAACAGATAAATAACTACTTGCCGGTAATTATAAGGGAGGGTGGTAACGGATTAGACAAGCTGGTGCAGTTGGTATTTTCAAGGCTGACATTTCAGTTCTAGGGGTATTTGGATCTGTGCTAGCAGATTGCTCTCTTTGTTCACACTGAGCCTCATGTTGCTGAAGGTCAAATGTGCCAATTCTCCACAGACAGCCTGCACATCATATAGAGGAACTCAGTCCACTGCTCAGGATGCACTTGGTGGCTGAGTCTGCAAACATTATTGAGAATATTGAAGGGATTTCTCTCAGGGTCCTCAAAAGAGAAACATGGCACAAAGGTCACAGGCTAGCGTCAGGCCTCCAGGAGTCAGGGAAGCTAAAGCTTTCAAAACTCAATTTGTCACATAAACACTTCACTCCGCAAAGGGGAAACAGAGGCAGAGCCCTTTTCTAAGCTGCGCTGTTCTTCCAGGGAAGAAACAAGCACTGGAGACAAGAGAACAAAGCACTGCCTTTTAGGAACAGAGGTCACCGGAGGCGCTTCTTGTTCCTCCTCTTTTCCAGAACGATATTAGAGCCAGCACTTCTCTAAGCTGAACTTACCTAACAGAATAAAGACTTTATTATTATTATTATTATTATTATTATTATTATTTGCCATTTCCTATGTGCAGACTGGGTGGGGCCTCGGTCCTTAGACTGGAAATGAAAATGTTGCTCTTTGTTGCTAAGAGCTCAGGGCCATTCAGGCAAGGTGTCCAGCTTGAGTCATCATTTGTCATGTCCTGACCCAAACTTCAGATGGTTTAGATTTCACATTGTTGACCAGCAACCCGTGTTTCTTTTCTTTCTCTCTCTTTCTTTCCCTCTTTTTTCCTGCCTTCCTCTCTTTCTTTCTTGTTTCTTTAATTCAAAAAAAATATGGCCATATCATAATTTATTAATTGGCATAGGGAATGAACTCCCTGCGTTCTGCCAGTGGGGGGAAAATCTCTCAGCGCCACATAAGAAGGCTGTCCACCCTGCCTGGCTCTTGAACAGGCTGAAATGAAATGTCTTTTGTTGTAAACACCTAATTTGTTCATTTTGAACTGTCTGAGTAACTAGATCAAAGACCAGTGTCAAATGCCCAAACCAGTGTTTGTCAGCAGTGGACTTTTTATTCTGCTCATTCTAAAGCAACTGAAAGGGAAAAAGAGCGGTACTGTATTTCCACAAAAGCATAGGAAAGCTTGAGTTGGCAGCCTCTTGCAACAGAATGAGTACATGCTACTGAGTACAGGCCATTTGTCTCCTGATTACAACAGACCCCAGGGGAACTGGCATTGGCTTTGAATTCTATCTCTTCTCTGAGAGCTTCCTCGTGACAGCTCCACCCCCAGTCCTCACAGTACAGAGCCCTGGGAGGCAGATCTCCTTTCTGTGTGGGTTTTAGTCTCTGTTTTAAATTCAAACGGGACCTCTTCTTTGCATGCGCTGATTTCTGTTGAACAGTAATATATATATATATGTGCGTGTGTGTGTGTGTGTGTGTGTGTGTGTGTGTGTATGTATATATATATAATTTTTTTAAAGTATTCTCATTTGGAATTCAATAGAGGCCATAATGGATGCATTTCACAAGTATGATAACAGCGCCTATCACACCGCTTAGGGGAAGCAAACAGAAAGGCCTAAAAAGGCCTCCTGTCCCTGGTATTAATTCTCACTGTGTATGAGTGTACATTGTGTCTAGTGAAGTTATAACAACTCCTGTATTTTCTCCGTTATAAGAGCATTGATTTGAAGGGGGGTAGAACATGGCATTTTATCTTAAAAATAGAGATAATTTGACAATATGTTGGATATTTTCTTCTTTGATATAACCTTTGCTGAAATTTCTTAAGAATTGTTCAGATATCATTGGGAGGCAAAACTTAGGCTTAGCAAGCAGGGGAACCATTGGCACATATTGTTTTATTTTCCAAGATATTTCTGAATGTATCTTCTATTTCAGATTATCCCCGTCTTCTCCTAAGTACAGATTTATTTCCCTTTCCTCCTTCCCAGCTATTTTTCTAACAGAACAAAAAAAAAAAAAAAAAACAGCAGCAGCCACAGCAAGTTGTCACCTGTCAGCTCTTTTTCCATTATGTCCACTGCTGAGAAATGCTGGGACAAAGGCATCCCGAGCACTGCTGAATGGAGATCAGCACTTAGCCCTGCTGGGGAGGCTGTAATCATTCTGTCTAGGGTGAAAATGCATGCTTTTCAGTGCTGGTTGGAGATTCTGTATTTATTTCCAGAATGCATGCTTAGCCCATGCAATCATGTGAGTGTTACTGCCAGCTCCTTACGTGGCCCACCACTTTCTGTGGTCAAATGGAAGAAATAAAGTGTGACCTGTCAAGCCTCAGTTGATTTGAAATAGTCCCACAGATGCTTTTAAAACACAGACTCCCAGCTCATGTCAACATCAATTTCTAAAACATATTTTTATCAGGGATTGAGTTCCTGCCCTGTCTGGCTAGATATGCATATGGGGAGGCAGTCTCACCCTGCTGACATGTGACTAGGGAATCACTCTCAGGAATTAAGTGGTGGGAATGGAATGAACCAAGAACAGGCACTGGGTAGCCTCAGCGCTCCTGAGGGAATGGGACTGGCAGGGCGGTAACCTGGATCACGCTACGCCGATCACCCAGGTGCCAACCAAGCAAGCATGTCTATTAGCCAAGAAAACTCTGTGGTTCCTTTTTCCATTCTGTTTTCTCCACACAGGTCAGGTAATCACATTTTGTTTTTCTAAGCCTGTAGATCAGTTTTTCCTGTGAGCTCATTTGTTTTGAAATTACTAAGCAATATAATTTAATTCATCACATGAGAAAAACAAGGAGTCCTGCTTTTGGACTGGAAGCGTTGTTGCGTCACGTGGATTCATTTCACACTGTGAAATGTGACCCGTCTGTATTAGCTTGCTCAGAGTTTTCTTTGAGTTTTTCCTTCCCCTGAAACTATTTGCTACTAATGATACTTCCTCAAAATTAAAGGGATTCAGACAAGAATTACTAAGAACTAGAAACTATTAAAAATAGACCATACAAAATAAAATTTGAAATGGGAGAAAGATTCTCCATGCCTTTAAAAAAGGCAGCTTCTTAGCATCAACACAAATTTTAGCCCCCTCCACTTTTTCATTGTACACACAGAGCCCAAGGCAGGGTCTCTCTGCAAGTGCCCAGCAGGTAGGCTGTTCACAACAGGTTGGACTAAGGTCACCAATTGTTTTTTGTTTGTTTGTTTGCTTTTGTTTAGGTTACACGTATTTTACCTCCTATTGTTATTATCTTATTTAATAAATATTATTCTAAGTAACCCAATATGAACGTGAGGAAGAGAATGTGATTTTTCTGGGGAGAATTTCAAAGCTGAGGAAAAATGTGACACAGCCATTTTGTTAAAAACAAAACAAACAATTTTCTCTAAAATTAGGTGGACTAAACACTAAAAAAAGTGAAAAAGTGAGCCAGGCATGGTGACGCACGCCTTTAATCCCAGCACTCGGGAGGCAGAGGTAGGAGGATCACTGAGAGTTCGAGGCCACCCTGAGACTACATAGTGAATTCCAGGTCAGCCTGAGCTAGAGTGAGACCCTATCTTGGAAAACCAAAAAACAAAACCAAACCAAAGAAGAAGTGAAAAAAGTACTCTTTAAATTATTAATCATATAAAGAAAGTAAGTATAGGTGAGAGATGATGTATTACGGGAATTGTTTTGTATTTTTTACTGACACTCCTCTGGCTCTTTCAATGAACCAGGTACTATACTAAGTGTTTTAGCAAGACAAACCCTTTTGATCCTCACACCTAATCTGTGTGAGAGCTCATATCTCATTTGGCAAATGTGATATGCGCTTGAAAGTCATATAGGTGAGATTAGTCACATGGACACTCTCCAGAGCTTATCCCTCCCCCTCACTCGGCTACCCTTTGGCCACAGTGGACTGTGCGAGTTTCCAATTAGCCCATCTGCTTGGAGGAGAGGAGGAAAGGATTACATAAGACACAGAAGAGTGCATCCGTGTCCAACCCATGTCATGTCTCAGGTAAACTAAAATCCTCACGTTACCTGTGGTGATCACTTTCTTTCTGGCTGGACCTTATTTTTGTTACTGCCGTGATTCTGCTGGGTACCTGAGCTTCCCCACTCTACACACGATGACTCAACATGCCCGTGGAATGGTACCACTGAGTTTCAGAGCAGCACAGCTGTTCACTGGATTTGTTGACATGGCCAAGGTCATCTACAAAAATGAAAAACAGCTGGATTAGAAGATTTATCAGATCCTTTCTAACCCTGGTATTCTGTGGTCACATGTGTTTAGCCTCTGAGTGGCCTCGTTAGGTTTACTTTGTTTTATGACCACAGATGCACATATCCTTGACCTGAGTCATCTATTTCAGAATTGGAAAACAGAGCAATGAAGCGGTTAAATGGGAACTAACCACACACTACTGGCAATGCAGCTGTTTAACAAGTCATCTCATATGAAGGAACAAGTCTCTTCTTGTTAGTTTATAGATGAGAAAGCAGTTTATGTGCAATGAAATGCTCAGATCTTAATGCAGGTCTATAAAATTTATTAAACATATACATTTACATATCCCATGCCTAAATCACAACATGTATCATTTCCATAGTCCCAGAAAAGCTCTCCTGAGCCCCTTTGGGTCCTTCCTCTCCTCACCCTGTAGGCAAACATTTTTCTGATTTCTATCCCGATAGATTAGATTTCCACTGTACACATGTGCTTTTAAATTGCCAAGTTGTAGAATGCAATACAGCACGTCAGAACAACAAATAGTTGTGTTTTTGGAATTGAAATCTTGGGTCTAATTTACATAATACTTGGATTAGTAAGGCTATATAAAATATAATATAGTAGCTAAATAGTACCATGATGACTTCATCAACTGTTGAAATGTTCATTCTTAAAATATCCTCTGAGAGATGAAACAATGAATCAAGAGAATGATTATCTGGACCTTATTCCATTTTCTTGCCTTTGGTTTTCTTTTCCCATTTCATTCTCTGTTAAAAGTCCTACATTCTGAAGACCTAAATCAAATGCTATGCTCTCAAAGCTTTCTCTCTACCTTACTCATCATCTATTTTAATATATCCCTTTCTTGGTAGGTATGTAGTTGGTTACATGTTTTTCTGCCTGAGTTGCATATCCATCAGAGGTACTGACATTGCCATTGCAGAGTACTTGGGACTAAAAGATCATGCTCAAAGTAACTACTAGAATGTATGAGTTATAGACTGCACATTAAATAATGTATAAAGCGTGTCTATACATTTTTATGTGAAGGGAGAAGTATCAATAATTCCTATATATCAATCCTGTGCTATCTTGTAGTGGCTAGTGCACAGCCACATTTGTCAAGATAATTTTGAAGAATTATCTTAAGTCTAAGAAGTTATGAAAAATGTGGGTATGAGCATCATAAGTTTTATTCTTTGTTGAAGAATATGTTTGATCATAAATAATCTTTGTAAAAGAAGTCTAATCTTTACTATCTTATTTAATGATCCAAAAATCTGTACTGAATCAGAAGTAGAAATGTTAAAGTAATTACACTGGAAAGTCAATTTAATGAATGTCCAATATGTGAAAGCATTATTTCTGTAATCTTTTTTATTGCCCAATTTATCATTTTTATTGTTAATTTACTCATGCTATATAGTTCTAGAATGAATTATACTCTCTATTCCCCTCCCCCAGCTTTTCAAGAATGATCTGTTAGAAAGCCATGAAAGGCTTTTATTTAAATAGCTTTCTTATACTTGTTAAAGTGAGTCTATTTGTGACTTATGTGCCTTGAATAATTTCCCTAGAGTCTTCTCTTAATTATATCATACATGTGTTTAAACACGCATTTGCTTTCTGGCAGTACAGATCCTTTCAAGTTCCTCATGGTGGCCATGAGCCCGAGTGTGGTGTTCATGACAGGCTTCTAACTGCAGATTTCTGAGTAGGGATTGTGCCTAGTGTAGATAGTGTAAGTGTACCTCACAAACAGCAGGAGGACACAGCATGCTGGCACAAGTCGGCACATGACTGGCCACCCCACCTCTATTTTAGAGGCAAAACAAGAACTCAAAAACCATACCAAGGAAGGAGGTTTGTTCTATTAGAATATGCGGACAAAAGGTATAATAAGAATAGAATATGTGGGGCTAGAAAAAAGGATCAGTGGTTAAGGCACTTGTTGGCAAAGCCATGTAAATCCAGATGTACAAAGTAGCGCATGCATCTGGAGTTTGTTTGCAGTGGCTAAAGGCCCTGGTGTGCCCATTCTCTCTATCTGCCTCTTTCTCTCTTCTTTGCTCTCATAAAAAAAAATAATTTTTTTAAAATAATGGAATATCTGATTAATTAAAGTAACAAAATATATAGTTGAACTTCAGTTCCTCTTAAGAATTTCTTGAATGATTATGATTTAAACTTTAGTATGTTCTGGATGTTGCAGAAACCTTCAACTGAAAATCTGCAAAATTATTCTAGAAGTATGCTGTGGTAGTTTAAATGGAGAGCCCCCAATAGATACAGGAGTTTATTAAAGTTTATAATGTAGATCTGCAGTCACCTGGCTGGAGGAGGTGTCACTGGGCAGATCCTAGGGTCCAGCCCTAAGATTTGGGGCTGGATTTGGAATTCCAGTCGAAACATATGCAAAGTACTTGAGCTTTGTCTGGGGGTCCTGAAGTGGTCTTGCTTACTTATGGTGGCTTTTTGCTTTTCTCTCTGTGTTTGGACCTGTGAAAGGCTGCCAACTTCTTCTGCCACTATGGAATTCCCCTGGATCTGTAAGCTTCAAATCAATCCCTTCTTACTCCCATCAACTATGTCTGGTCCGGAAGTTCATCCCAGCAACGTATAGCTGTCTACTACATATGCTCACATCATTTTAAAATCATACTCCCAAGATGGAAAATTGTCTCAGCAGTTAAAGGTGCTTTCTTGCAATGCTTAATGGCCTTGGTTGGATTCCCCAGTCCCTACATAAAGCCAGATGCACAAAGTGGCTCATGTGTCTGGAGCTTGTTTGCAGTGGCAGGAAGCTCTAGTGCACCCATACTCACTTCCTCTCTGTCTCTGTCTGTCTCTCTCAACTAAACAATTTTTTTTAAATATTTAAAAACTTAAAAAATATCAACCATTCTAGGAAGGGAAGGGCAAATTAGTGGAAGGTCAGGTGTGAGCAGGGCTGAACACAATAGGGAGACAGGGCTGAGTGCAGAGATTAAGTGTCAGGGCTAGATACCATTCCAGGGTGGCTGCCAAGGAGGGGACAAACCAGCAGAAGATAAGCTGCAAGCAGTATAGCGTGCCATTGGGAGATGGTGCGGTGCATGAAGGTTACACACCAGGGCCAGACACTATTCTAGGGCAGCCTCCAGGGAGGGAACAAACTTAGATTCTACTTTCACACCCACCTTGCAAGTCTCCCCACTCCAAAAGTATTTCTGAATAAGGGCTCTAGCAGAGGACAACGGTGTACCTGCCCTAGGCTGCCAGGACAAGCTGGGAGCTGATCTCACTCCAAAAAGCCAACCAGCCAATAAGACTGGGAGAAGAGTGTCTAGCATGGACACCAAGAAAGCCAGGCCTCCTAAAGTCTTACCCAGATTTGCCAGGAGGTGTTAAGATCCTGCTCAGGCTCGAGTGCACCCAAAGGCATAGAAAACATCTTCAAAAAAGTTATTGATGAAAACAAGAAGCTCACAGAATGCCAGACAAGACCAGAAATGGAACTCTCCCCAGCACATCATAGTTAAAACTGTAAACAATGAAAACAAAGAGAGTGCTAAGAGCAGCAAGAGAGAATGAGCTCATTACACACAAAGGTAAGTCCATTAGAATTGCCTCTGATTTTTCAACGGTGACTCTAAAAGCCAGAAGGGCATGCACTAGAGTCCTCCAAGCCTTGAGAGACCATGGCTGCCAATCCAAACTACTATGCCCAGCAAAAGCATCCATGATCATAGAAGAGGAAAGGACTTCCCCCCATGATAAAAAGCCAGTTCTATGAATATATGAACACAAAGCCAAACCTACAGAGATTACTTCATGGAATACTCCACATAGACGAGCCCAACACCCAAGCTCAAGAGCCTACAAGAGGGAAAAACACCAACCAAAGTTTTAACAGACACAAAACTTTATAAAACCCAAAATAGCCCCAAAACCTGCAAAGCCATCAGTATGACAGGGATGAAATCAAATCTCACATTTATAACTCTAAACATCAATGGTCTCAATTACCCCATCAAAGGCACAGGTTAATTGGCTGGATCAGAAAAATCACGCCATCTACCGCTGTCCACCAGAAACCCACCTCACTGTCAAAGATGGACACCCCTCAGGGTGAAAGGATGGAAACAATCTTCCAAGCATAAGCTCACAAGTTCCTATTTCCAAAATAGACTTCAAAACAGAAGTCATCAAAAGAGACAAAGAAGACCATTTTTTACTTACCAAGGGAGCAATCCAACAAGAAGACATCACAATCATGAACTTATATGTACCAAAAACATTCACAGCATGTTTTATAAAACAAAATCTTCATAACAAAACAGACACAAATCACATTACCATTATGGCAGGAGACTTCAATAACCGGGTATATCATCAATAAAGAGATCATCCAAGCAGAAAATTAGCAATTTGTTTCCACCACATCCTGACTACTACTACTGCTTTCTTTATTTTTTTCATTATCCCCTCCACCATTCCTTTAATGTACATAAAGTAACTCGTGTATGTGCTCAAGCATGTTGTGCTTTTCTTTATCTTTTTAAACTAAATGCCCAATGTTTGGTTGACATCAAATGGAGATGATATGGGGAAAAGTACTGGTTCTGTGAAAATATCACCTTTCTTCATCAGTGGCATGCTCATTCAGCTCTTATCTTTATATTACAGTAAGTTATTTTGCTCTGTGTTTTAGCAACAACAACAACAAAATAACATAAAAATTGGAGAATTTTAATGTTTTTCTCTTATCATTGTAAAACCAAGAACAATTTTATAACTTTTTTATACGTAGCTGTTACATGTAGGGCAATATGCTTTTAAATAGGGATAAATTACACTAACAAATGAATCCTAGATAGTTTTCCCTTCAAGTCAAGCATCTCCTTGTTTAAATAAACTTCTCATTTAAAATGAAAAAAATAATCAAGTCAAAATAGCTGTATAATAGTCTTCTACTTTGAATGTGAACTGAATGCTAGAGAGAAAATATCATGGTTGTTCATACATTGTGCAGTGCTCTTAAGCATATTAAATCAAGGTAGACTAAGAATTATTGCTGGTCCTGAAAAAAGGAAACTTTCAAAGCAAGCTACAGAGTAAAAAATTAAAAAATAACTTAATCTTAGGGGTGACTTGAGTTTGCTTTTTTGTTTGGTTTAGAGAAGTAACTTTTATTTCTCTAGAAAACTAATGTGACAACAGAGAACATATTGATGCAGAATTTGGGGGTTCAGGAGAGATATTACAAACTTATGAACCCCTATTTAGGGTCCTTATTGTATTTTCAAGAAAGAACTGTTAAAATGGACAAAAGAAGGCTAAATTATGCATCATTGAATTTATTTAAGAAAAAAATTATTTGTGATGTTTATTTAAGAAAAATTAATATCCAGAAAGAGGCTGGAGCAGATTCACAAGCACATGGAAGACAGGCTCTAGAAGCTAATATTGAGAGATTTAGAAGAAACACAATCGTGTGGGAGGCACAGCACCCATTCTGAGCCTCTAGATGGAAGAAAGTTAAGAAATTCAGTGGTGATGACTTAAGGAAGAATAGCAGAGGAAAAGTATCAAAGCAGAGACTGGGAAATTCACCTAAGAAATGGGTAGTAAAGAGAGTCACACCCATGGGTACCTCGAGTTTAGAGAAATTACACAGGTAGCAGGCCCAGAGTGTAAGGAAATGCCCACGTGGTAGTCTCGGGATCAGAGAAAAATCACACATGGAATCAAAGTGGGACAACCCAAAGCATGACAAAGATGGGGGACAAAACAGGGAAGTGCCCAGCCGGGGAAGTCAGCTGTAGGTGGACGTACATGTCCAGATGGAAGAGATCACTGGGCAGAGAGAGAACTGAGCATAACATGGACAAGCCTTTATAGTCAATTAAAAACGGATCCTGCCGGGCATGGTGGCACACGCCTTTAATCCCAGCATTCGGGAGACAGAGGTAGGAGGATTGCCATGTGTTCAAGGCCACCCTGAGACTACATAGTGAATTCCAGGTCAGCCTGGGCTACAAAGAAACCTTACCTCATAAAACCCAAAAATAATAATAATAATAATAATAATAATAAAATAAAATGGATCCTTTCTTTAGAAGTAGGAACTTAAGGGGAAGGAAGACCTGATTGTTTCGCAGATTTGAAGGCTGACTCAAAGGCCAGCCTACCTAGGTAGTGTGCTACACCGGTGAGGCAGCCTGGATCTTCCAAGACTGTGGTATTGTCTGCTTCTCTCTTTGGACTGGCCTAGAACTCAGACTCCTGCCTCGGCCTGGGCTTCCTGGGATTATAGGCATGACCCTGGCATTAGGAGGCACTGCTTCTAAGGCAGTAAGATGGATGACCACAGCTACCACAGGAGGAACCACGAACAGGTTCCAAACCTGGCGGCAGGACAAAGGGTGACACCACAGAGATGTAAGAGGAGAAGAATGCTCTATCACTTCTAGACACCTACAGACCCAAGAGACTGCCACACCAGGAACCATTTTCACAGCCCGCTGTGGCCCTCAGGTACTGTCTTCTGACACTACTGCATTATGCGCATTTTTTTTGAGAGAGAGAGAGAGGGAGTGGAAGAAAGATAGAGAATGGGCCCTCCGGCAGCCTCTCAGCTTTGTGAACAAAATCCAGATGTGTGCCCCCTTGTGGTCAAGTGCAGCATTGCGCCCTTACGTCACTTTGCATCTGGCTAAACGTGGGACCTGGAGATTGGAACCGCTGGAGATTGGAACCAGCGTTCTTAGGCTTAGCAGGCAGTCGCCTTAATAGCTAAGCCATCTCTCCAGCCATGCGTTATGCACATTTTAATAGGAGGCTTTGACCCAATATAAATCATTTCCCTCGTGGCTCTCTCGGGCTTCATGGGAAGCAAAATATTAAAAACTTTTTTAAAAGCGTCATCATAACACTAGAATTAAATTATGCTCATATTCATTGAAATTCAAGGTGCTGGTCCTGGATATCCCACTCAGGTCTCCACTTCGTTTTGCCTGTAGAAATAATAACTTTTGTTACAGAATAAACTCACTGTATAATCATTCATGTTAGCTACAGAAAAGATATCATGACTATAAAAAATGACTTGGTGTTTGAATTTGTGTCACTGAATAGAAATGCCAAAGTTAAATTCCCCTGAGATTAGAATTTCCTAGATTGATCTCTCTTCCCTTCTCTTTCGTCTTTCCCTTCCAATTTTCCTCTTTCTTATTGTTTTTTTTTCTCTTCCCTCTTTTTTCATATTAAGGTAAATGCTAAGGTCATTTAGTTTGAGCTTTTTTTTTTAAAGCAAACATTTGCTACTATGGGACATACGTGGCCAGATTCCTGCTCGAACACATCTAGCCCTAAATTACATTGAAAAGCTAGTTCCAAGTTCACAAATACAGGGAGCCCAACACCACCATGCCAAGCATGTAGATTCAGGGACTTAGGGACATCTTGTAGCTCTACCATCAATAGACAATGTAATAAACAAACCCCAAACAATAGTAGATTCTAGATTAGATTCCTACTTGGGGAGGTGGTGTTGGGAGGAAAAGATTTCTTTCTATGCATACCCTTTTCCCAAAGTATGTACTAACTAGAAAGTACTTTTTTTTTTTTTTATTTTAGAGACAGACAGAGGGAAAGAGAGGGCAAGAGAGAATTGGCACATTAGGGCCTCTAGCCACTGCAAACAAACTCCAGATGCATGTGCCACCATGTGCATCTGGCTTACGTGGGACCTAGAGAATCAAACCAGGGTCCTTAGACTTGGCAGGCATGGGCCTTAATCTCTAAGCCGTCTCTCCAGTCTGAAAGCACTTCTTAAAGCTTCTGATTGTGAGGAGAAAGCAGCACGTGGAACCTGACTGAGTCAGCAGTGGACTGGGCTTCCACAGTCACCAGCAGGGCAGGGCTGGCCCATCTCAAGTGCATGCAGACCCTTAGATTTAATTGTATTTTATATCTTTGACAGTCTCTGTCCAAAAGGGGAACTGAAAACACTGACCAGTTTAGATTATTCTAGAGATTTAAAGTCATCACCTTCCACAGGCTCATTTACTCTCAGCTGGGACAAATGATAGCTTCTCAGGCACTGGTTTACAGTCCTGGCGGACTCCTATAGAGAAACACCACTTGGATGGAAACGGATGATAATCATATGATTTTTTTCTATTCTTTCTGCAGTCTCATATATAAAAATAAAAAATGCATGGGGCTTAGACATCCCTTTATTGTATCAAATTAAATTGGATTTAGTGCCTGGCTGTGTGTCATCAGCTCAGACCCATTTGTACAAGCTGTGGAGTGCCACGCTGGTACAGATGAATGAATAGCTTTCTCATTACTTCACCCCCATTCTGCTGTCTCTTTTCCTGTCCTTTGTATTATAATGGAGGACAGCTGTGGCAGTGAAGTGAATGTTAAGTAACCCCAGTGCCTCAGCAGATTGTGACTTTAATCCCTGCAAATACCACTAAAATCAAAATTTAATTACACTCAGAGTAGCTCTGTTAATGCCTGAAAAATATTTAACAATTAGTGGTTGGCTTAATTAAGCAAACTGCCTTTCACAAAGCAACCTGAAAAGTCCTCCCCAGCCCTTCCCCCCTCCATTTTTTTATTCCATAGACTAATTAGTCTGATGTAAGCTCACAGCACTTCATTTATTGTTACTGAGTCTGCTGTTTAGCCCATTGAGCTGAGTTTAACAGCTTGTAGTAGAAAGGGAAGTTGTAAAAAGAAAAAAAAATAAGTTGACTGTACACATCTACCATAATAATCATAATAATAATAATAAATCTTTCTAATAAACCACTAATCACTCATGGCCATTTCTTCATTCGTACGATACTCTGCTATACATGTGAGAATGGCTGCATCTCAGTCAGGGTTAGTTTCAGAGATTCAGCAAGGCCACGTAACAAGTAAGTGAACACAGTCACTTCTATCAAAAAAGCCCCCGTCCATGTCAACTAGAAAGGGCTGTTTACATGTAAACTTAGAAAGGACAAAGGAACGGTGTATCACGACTGTAAACTGAACAAGCCAAGAAATAAAAGCAAAATAGATGGAAAGTGATGGGAAAAGCTGCTAAAATTTAAATTTAGATCCTTTCTGACTGACATTGTAATACCTCTGACCTCCTTGGATCCATGTTCGTTCATTTATCCAAGCATCAAACATTTTATTAATGGGATGAAATGGCTTGCCAGCTGACAGAGATATGAAACTGTGTCTTTGTGTTAACATCTAGAAAATATTTTTAAATGCCACAAAAGGACAGATCACATCATCCAACTATCAAGCTTCACTTTCTAATTGAATACTTAGTGGTTTTGACCAAATAATTGAGAAAATAAAGAACAGTAGAATTTATAACATATGTCATTTTTTCAGTAAACCAGGCACAAAAATTCCCCAAGAATCAGAAAGTAACAATAACAAAATAAAAATTGCCCTGGAGAATGAAAACATGTTTCAGAGGTATCATGGAACTTGAAGACCATTAAGTCCAATTTCACATATCCATAGTAGAGAGTCAGCTACAAATCAGAGACACTAAGGGGCTTCCAGGGCTGTATGAAGAGCTACGATTTAACTCATCGGCCTTCCAGCAAACTCCATTGCAGCCCTGTTTCCTTTGATCTGCCATTGTACACAGTTACAGCAAGATGAATTTGGTTTTGCAAATCACAGAAGCCACATAATACAAGCTGAAGGAGGGCTTCTGGAGACTTAGTGATCAGACACTGGGAACTATGTAAATGCATAATAAAATTTGCAAACTGCTAAGTATAAGTTAATGTGGAAAACATGATGTTGCAGTTACCTTCTTGTTGCTGGGACAAAACACCCAACCAGAAGTAGCTTATGAAAGGACAGTGTTTCTTTAAGGCTTGCGATTTTGAGAGAAAGCTTCATCATGTCGGAGGAGCTGGCTCACTTCTTCATCCATCCATCCACAGTAGAGAGACAGTAGTCAGCATGAGATGGCTCTGAACACACAGGGCTGGCTAGACTCCACCCAAGGTCCTCCCCTGGTGACAATCTTCTTCCAGCAGTCCTTCACCTCCCTAGGACTTCAGCAGATGGGGACTAAGCAGAGAGCTCAAACAAACGCAAACACCTGAGACAGACTATGGGGACATTTACATTCAAACAACCACACATGGTCTCATAGTGACACACAAACCCAGAGAATAAAAGCAACAACAACAACGCAAACAAACAAACAGCAACAAAACCACCTTGTGCTGGAGATATAGCTCAGTGAGAGGCCACCAATGAGACCCAGTGTTCAAGCCCCACACTGCAAAAACTGTATTTTAGAATGCAGATTTCTGTTCATTTCACTCACCATATTGTGTATATGTGTATGTGTGAGAGTGAGAGAGAGACAGAGAGAAAGGAGAGAGAGAATATCAAAAGAAATTAACATGATTGGCTGATGTGTTTTCTTTTTGACACTACCAGCTTCTAGCGAACTGTTCAGTTTTAGTAAAAATGATTTGTTCACTTTTTTTCAATCAAGACAATAATAGCCAGTCATCTCATCTTTACGGAATGTTCTCACCTACGATAAATTCTTTCTCGGTTTTTAAGATTTGTTTCCAGTATTTTGGTTATGTCCGTTTTTAAGAGAAGAGAGCAAGTATCAATCATGATGTATAGCTTACAAGGATATGTTATGCTCACGGTAACCTAACTCTGCCAGCGATCTCCAACTCTGTGTGTTTCCACGTAATGAGCAGGAAACACTTCTGGCCTCATGGTTGGTTAAGGATAGAGATGAAACTGAAGCTCAGGAAACAGGAAACAAGGTGTGCATACATTTATGCATGAGCTGCTTTCATTCTGAGTCAGGTGTTCTGCAGTACGAGAAGGTGTGTAAGGTCTTCGGTGGAAGAAATGTAACCTTCAAACAGGAGAGGAAATAGCACATGATATTTCAAAGTTGATCTCCTTGAAAAGTGTGAATTAGCATAATAATATAAATGGATGAGTTTCCCAGGAATAGTTGTGCTTTAGTGGAAACTTCAACTCGTGTTTCCAGTGCTTTTGTCTCTTAGTCACACACATACCTTCATTCTTTCTTGAGTGTGTACTGCGGAACCATTAGCCAAATGTTCAGTCACCATCAAGTTCTGTCTCTTCAGTGTTTTCTCATTCAAAAGCGCATAATGAGTCTCTTTAATGATACAAATAATCCCCTTCTAACGGACTATTTTCCTTTCTTCCATCCTTGAAAAACATTACTGCTTTTATGTTTTTAGTTAAATGCAATATAATTTTTAAATAGTATAGTATGGTTTCAGTAATCTTTTAGTTTTTCTGTTAAAAAATTAAAAATGCAAGTATTAGAAAACAAAACAGAAAAATTATCAAAGTCAGATTCAACTGTCAAAACTTTTTATGAAAAAAGTCATGAAAATCCTCTTTCATTTCAAGTAAGCAAATTTGTGATTTAACGTTTATTTTTGACTCTGAAGATCATTTGAAAACAAAGAAGCTTGTTCACGCTTGCTTTCACTTTGTAAAACGTCAGCTGTTCTGGGAAACCGGGGCTGAAGCTCTTCATTTTGGTGAATGGGGAAAGACCTGCCTCTTTTGAAAGGAACCAGGAAACTTCATGTTTGCATAGTTGATAGCTGAGTGTTTATCAGCAAGAAGTTATCCAGCAGTGCACTAGTAACAAAAACATGCACCACCACCTCTACCCCATATCCTGCATCATACACAGACACACGTGCGTGCACGCAGGCATGTACACAATACCCCTCCTTACAGCTTGTATCTCTAATACTTTAAGGGCTGCGAGATGGCTTAGCAGTTGAGGCACTTGGCTGCAAAGCCTAAGGACATGGGTTTGACTCCCCAGTACCCATGTAAAGCCATATGCACAAGGTGGCACAGGCATCTGGAGTTCGTTTGCAGTGCCTAGAAGCCCTGGTTCACCCATTCTCTCTCTTTCTCCCCCTGCTTCTTTCTCTCGTGCAAATAAATAAATAAAAATAAAAAAAAAAACAAACAAAATAAATATGCTCTTAATTAAGTTCAAAATTTGTTGTGATTCAAATTTCAACAAGATGTCAGTATAATTGTATGGATTTCTTTCTCTTTTGAAAAGTGGAGGCTGTTTATTGCTTGTGATGATATTCATAGGCAATGCACTACATAGGAACTGTCATATGTACAAGGTGATATTAATGGAACTCTTGTACAGAACTGAGCATTGAAGGAACTTCACACATGAGCTTTTCTTCGGTCTTATGTTCCTTTTTCTGGAAGAGGAGTCACAGCTCCTACCATGTTGGTGGCATCAGAAGCCTGTGTAAGATACCGCCTTGGGACGACATGGCTATTCCTCTGCCATGTTTCATCCCTGCTGTGCATTCCCACACCCACCATAGACCTATTTTTTTATTTGGTTATGGCATAAAAAAATCTTAATAATGTCGAGAGCCTACAAAAATAATGAGTCAAATTCTGACTTCTGTAAAGTTACGTGCTCTGATAACTTGGGAAGGACACAAGCTCTCCAACTCTCCCCAACAGACAGACCATTATTACCATTTGGAAGTAATTTTCAATCTTTTCTTAAATATCTCTAGGGTGAGAGACACTACAATTAATGGAAGTTAATCATAATGAAAATAGTCATTTTAATTTCCATTTGAAGCTGTTCCCTTTTATGTCATTTTTCATGGGGTCAAGTATAGTTGTTCAGGATGTTCCCTACACAATGGTGATTGAGTTATCTATCCTCTCTTGAGGGACAGGCTGCAAGGTTCATTTAGTTATTCTTTTCAGATTTTAAATTGTTTTCAAATCTCAAATATTCTTCACTTACCTCGCTTTCAGGGTTATCTTTTACTATCCATGTCCAAATAATATTTTGAGCCCATTCAGTGGAATCCAGGCAGTCTGGTTTTCACTAGGTTTCCTCCTCTACTGAACTTCTGGCTTTCTTGAGGAATTGTTCCCCAACCCAGTCTGCAGGGTTACACGTGTATTTGCCAAACCTCTGCCACTCCTGAGCATGGCTGCCCAGACCTTCCCAGGCAGACAGCTTCAGGTTCGTTGAGATGAACTTCCAGACCAGGCGCAGTTATGGAGGAAGGGATTTATTATAGTTTACGGATCCAGGGGAAGTTCCATAAGGGCAGAAGAAGCTGGTCTGCTTTCACAGGACCAAACACGGAGAGAAAACCCCAAATCCACACAGCACAGCACACCTCAGGAACTCCAGCTGGGCACACTTTGCATATCTTTAGATTGAATCTCAAACCCAGCACCACACCTTAAGATCTGCCCAGTGATACTGCCTCCAGCCAGGTGGCTACAGATGCAAACTACAAACTAATAAAACACTGAATATATTGGGGGCATCTATTCAAACTACCACACTTTCCTATTGCTAGTGTCCATATAGTAATTTTTCACTCTGAAAACAAAATTCAGGTATCACAAGTACTTCCAATTTCTTGACAGATAGCATGCTTTAAAATTCAGAAAAGTAAAAACAGAATTACTGGAACTCCAAAGGCAGTCCTAAAAGTTCAAGATTTCTGATTTTCTCATATTTTGCCAGTGCAGTGACCTTAAGTGTTAACAATATAGTATAATCTATTTTCAAACAAAAGGTTTCAAAGATTTTATGTAAAAATATAATACAATAATAGAAGTTATGGGTTCTATGGAATTATGTATTCTAATGACATGATCTTATCTTTTTACAGAAATTGATGATAGAGAGCTGGACATTGTGGTGTACGCCTTTAGTCCCAGCACTCAGGAGGCAGAAGTAGAAGGATCTATGTGAGTATGAGGCTACCCTGAGACTACATAGTGAATTCCAGGTCAGCCTTGGTTAGATAGAGCAAGACCTAACCTTTAAAAAACAAACAACAACAAAGAAATTGATGATAGAAACATTAAGGAAAGCAACTTTCACTGAAAACAAATAATAAAAACCATTTAAATAATTGATGTGTCACATATATTTAATAACTATAAATCATCTTTATTAAAATACAATTTTAAAAGATTTTATTTATTTATTTATTTATTTATTTATTTATTTATTTATTTATGAGAGAGAGAGAGAGGCAGATAGAGAGAATGGGCATGCCAAGGACTTTAGCCACTGCAAACAAACTGAGACGTATGCTCCACCTAGTGCATCCAGCTTTATGTGGGTACTGGGGAATTGAACCTGGGTCCTTTGGCTTTGCGATCAAGTGCCTTAACTGGTAAGCCATCTCTTCAGCCCCTTCAAAAAAATTTTAAAGCTTACAAAATATGAATTGCTTTCGTTTTAATATTAGTCACTTTTCATGACAATCTTCCAGACCAGAAAATTTTCATTAATTTTTCTACAATTTTAGTCAAATTGTCAAGAATATATCTTTAAGTTAAACGTTAGGCATCATGAATCTATTTTTTTAATATATTTTTAAATATTCTTATTTTTATGTATTTATCACAGTCAGAGAGAGAGGAAGAGAGGGAGAGTGAAAATGGGCATGCTTGGGCTTCTAGTCACTGCAAACAAACTCCAGACACATGTACCACCATGTGCATCAGCTTATGTAGGACCTGGAGAATCAAACCTGGGTCCTTTGGCTCCTCAGGCCTGTGCCTTAACCGCTAAGTCATCTCTCCAGCCCTCTTATTTCTTTTTTAATATGGAAATATTTTATCTTCTTATATTAGTTTGGTTGAAAATAACATTGCTTTTGTTAATATAGATTTTAGAACAACTAATTTTTGTTAGAATACTTTATAATAACCTCTTCTTGAATTTGCATTTCCTGTATTCAAGTATTAACAAAGAATTGTACCACAAAGAAAACACATCCAACCTTTAGGAAATGACAGACATGTTTATGTTGCATCCGAGTAACAACAGTCAACTCTTCTTGCCAGATCCATGACCGTATACAGAACAGTGTGTCAGAGTCGCTAAGGTAAGGATTCAGTTTGTTCCAAAAATCAGTTCTTAAGCAACCCTTCATAGGAATCATATAAAGTGTAACATGTAAAAAAATTAGTAATTTTTAAATTGTTTGTTTGTAAAATGACATCCTGGTAGCACCACTCAGGCCAGTAACTTACTATAACAATGTTGTAGTTACCATCTTGTCATTGGGACGAAGCGCCTGACCCAAAGCAGCTGACGGGAGGAAAGGTGGTGTTTTATTTTATTATTTTTTTGTTTTTGTTGTTGTTGTTGTCTTACTGTCTCTGGAGGGGAAGCTCAATGATAGCAGGGAAAAGCGTGTGTGGAAATTACATCCTTGTAACATCAGATGGAAAACAGCAGCAGGTGAGTGAGCCAAGTTCTGTCAAAGGGGAGCTGGCTACTGCACCCCTAAGCCCACCCAGAACACCATATTTCGCCAACCAGTCTTCACCTCCCAAACTGCCAACCAGCTGGGGACCAAGCCTTCAGAACACATGTGTTTATGGAAACGCCAAATCCATACCAGCGCAGGACTAAGGAGACAATTCATTTCTCCTGGGCTCCTCCCCTGCTTCCGGAGGCACCAGCAGTGAGCTCTGCTTTCCATACCAGTTTTTGTTTTCAATGTGACAACAGAAACTTCTTCCAACTATTATTGTTGATTTGTAAGCTCTGATGCTTACAAGAGGATTATAAAACTTTTTCTTGGGCTGGAGAGATGTCTTAGTGGTTAAGGCGTATGCTGCAAAGCCTAAAGACCCTGGTTCAATTCTCCAGGTCCCACGTAAGCCAGATGCATATGGTGGTGCATGTGTCTGGAGTTCATTTACTCCCCATTCTTACTCTCTGTCTCTAATACATAAAAATTAAATAAAATAAACCTATTTTTCCTGTTTTCCCAAGTTTTTGCTCATTTGTTTAAACAAAAACTCTTAGGATTTTGGAGGAAGAAGAATTATATATACACTTCCTGAGATATGTTGTCAGAGTATTGATACATGGAAAAGTCTGCTCAAGACATCCCCTTACTTATTACAAAGTTGGATATGTGTATATATGTGTGTGATGATTTTCTAATATTTATATTTTTGATAATTAAATATATAAAAATTAGAATGCAGAAAAATGTGTGTGCAGACATCAGTTTCATAAACTACTAACATAGAGCAATATTCTCTAAATCACACACCAGTATGCCTCTTCCATAGGTATGTCTGGAATTATTTTGAAGTGAATCCTAGAAATTGGCGCATAGGAGAGTCAAGTGAATATCCTTAGGCAAGAAAATGTAAGCTGACTTCTTCCATAAGCATGTACACAAATCTACTCAAAACACAGAAAGATCTAAGCACAAGAGCAAAACTCCAGAATCCTTAGGAGAGAAAGTACACTGGGGAGATGGTTCAATGGCTAAGAGCCCTTGGCACTTAAGTATGAGGGTCTTTTAGGATGGAGACCTCCAAGTTCCAAGTTCCATGCTCTAGAGCCCAAGTAAAAACCTGGGAATGGCCACAGGCCATGGGGAGTAGAGAACATTAAGGCTACATTTCATCTAAGGAAATATGCAGTTGAGCCTTAAAAGAAGAATGCCTGACATTCTCTAACCTCCTCACACACATGCATACACTCATACACATATATACATGATGCATCATACACACTACAAACACCACACCACACACATACTCTGCACTCACACATACACATGCAAATGTACAAACAGAGGAGAAAAATTTAGTTACATTAGATTACATGACAATCATTTGGATGTAATACCTTTAACCCAAGCAACCAAAGAAAACTGAGGTAACTTTGACTTCATCAAAAGATAAAGGTTTTGTTCTTCAAAGGACTCCATCAAGAAAGTGCAAATGCACATATAAAATGGGAGAAAAAATTCAAATCATGTATATGACCATATAAGGAACTCTTTGCAATGCAATAAGTAAAGGCAAATATTCCAATTCACCGCTTAACAGTGGGAAAAGAATTTAAGCAGATATATCTCTAAAATAATATATACCAGTCTCATAAGATGTCCCAAATCATTAGCCAATCGATAAATCCAATTCAAAACAATAAGATGCCACCTCATGTGAGTTAGGATGGCTATAAAAATGGTGGATGGTATTAACAAGGAAGTAGAGAAATAAAAACCCATATTTTGGGCTGGAGAGGTGGCTTAGTGATTAAGGCCTTTGCCTGCAAAGCTAAAGGACCCAGGTTTGATTTCCCAGTACCCACATAAAGCTAGATACACAAGGTGGCGAATGTGTCTGGAGTTCATTTGCAGGGGCTAGAGGCCCTGGCGCACCCATTCATTCTCTCTTTCTCTCTCTATCGCTGTCTGTCTCTTTCCCCTTCTCTCAAATAAATAAATTAAAATTTAAAAAAATTAAAGTATCACAAAATAAAAAAAACCATGTTCTTTGATTATAGAAATGTAAAATAGCACAGTTACCTTGGAAAACATCTTGGCAAGTCCTCAAAAGACCAGCAAAATGTTATCATGTGACCCAGCATTTCCACCTCTCGGTTTATAAAACTATGAAAATTGAAAACATGTGTGCAAAAAAAGCAAATATTATTCGTAACATTTTTACAATAGCCCCAAAGTGTAAACAACTCAAATGTTTGTCAAGTGGTAAATGGATAAACAAAATATGACAGAACCATAAAATGGAACATTCTGCATCCATAAAACGAAATGAAGTATTGATTTATGCTACAGCATGGGCAGAGCTTCCAAGCACTGGGCTAAGTGAAACAGGCAGAAAGAAATGCCACGTGTAATGTGCTTTTACTTGTATGAAACAGCCAGGAAAGGAAACTATCCATAAGACTAGAAAGTAGATTAGTGGTGCATGGGCCTTGGAGGACAGGGCTCCTCACTGGAACAAGATGGTGAAGATTTCATTAGACTATATCTTATGAAATGTTAAAGGCATAAGGTGCATTCTGAGCTAAGACTTCAGATACGTATTACATACATATGTTCTTAGTTTTTATCTTGTTTATTCACATCTTCAGTAATGTGGTGGTTTGGATCAGATGTTCCCCATAAACTCGTGTGTTTTGCTCCTCAGCTGGTGGAATTTGGGAGGTGGAGCCTTGCTGGAGGAGGTGTTGCTGGGGTAGTAGACTCTGAGGTGTATTAACCCTAACTTGCCAGTTTTCCTTTGGCTCACTCTCTGCTGCTGTGTTCCATCTGATGTGGCAGAGGTAATGTCCGGCCTTTTCTCATGCCTCCTTTGCCCTGCCTCATGAAGCTTCTCCTCCAGACGAAGCTAAAAATTAAAATAATAAAAAGGAAAAGCAAAGAAAACCTTTCCTCCCGTCAGCTACTCTTGGTCAGGTGCTTTATCCCGTCAATGATAAGGCAACTACACCAACTCACATAAAATAATGAACAAACCCAGTGGACGCTTAGCCTATGCAACATATGTGCATGGCATGGGCATCTGCTGAATGCAGCCTGTCATTCGTAACGGTCCAGGTACTCTGCTAGATCAGCACAAAGTGATGTAAAACCCATGGCAACTACAGAAGTGGGGCCTTGTGTTAACCAATCCTGAAAATGTAGAAGTAGCTTTGGAGCTGAGTAGGGACCAAAAATATTTTGAAGTTATTGCTAGAAAGAGCCTGTGGTTCTGCTGAGGGGATGAAGCTGGTGAGGGAAGAGAAGAAACTGCAGACATTACCTATGAGAGTGGCGACAAAGTTGGCATACACGTGCATAATAAGGACCATTCTGAGGAGATCTTGAATAAAAATGAGAAGTCTCTCAGTGGAAACTGTAGGCAAGGCTAGCTGTCTTGCAAAATCACACACACACACACACACACACACACACTCACACACACACACACGCCTGAATTGTACCCATGCCCTGCTGTTTTGTGGAGAAGAGGCCAGTTGAACAATGCACCGGGATGCCTGACCGACTTTTATTTCTAAACAAAGCACTCAAGATGCTTTGTGGCCTCTCTTGACTGCTCATGGGAAAATGCAAGAAAGAAGAAATAAATAAAAAGCCAAATTTAATACCTAGAGGGAAACAACTGTAAATCAAGGTTGTGGCAAGTGAGTCTTTGATGAGAAGAATATAGAGAAGAAAGCTATATGTTATTCATCAAAAAAAAAGGAAGAATGACCCCTCCTCAAAGGCACATCAGAAATCTTTGCGCTATGCACTGTCTGTCACAAGCTTACGCTACTGAAGCCTCGAGGGCAGAACTAAGGGGAGCTTGTGTGCCTGTGGGACCTCAGGGCCTACTGCCTCCGCCCTCTGCATTCCTACCCCGCTGCTTAGCTACCGTAGCAGACCAGGTTCCGCTGCGCCAGGGCAGCATGGGCCGCTGCTCCGTATGGTGCAGGCCGTGAGTGTGGGTGTACTCAGCCAGTGCAGGCGCAGAGTGCCAGAGCTCCGGACACATGTCGGCCTCCTCTAAATCTTAACACAAAGCCTTGATCGTGGCAATGTTTAAGGAGCGGTTATGCACAGCCATCTGCAGACCTTCACAATTTGCACTCAAAAGTTTGTAACCCCAGCTTTAAAGAGCTTTAGGGAGAAGACCTGTGATGGATGTGCCCACTGCATCCAACAAATGAGAATGGGATCCCTAGGGCTTGGGGACAGAGCACCCACTCCACCATGTCCAGAAGGGACAGGGGAGCAAAGATGATTGTCAGGTCTTCAGAATAAAGGTTTCCTTTCTCCTTTCCCATTTATCCCTTTTGGAAGGGGCACTAACTATCATCTACCCAGCCCACCGTTGGGCGTTGAACGCTCATCGCAGGACTGATCTCACAGGCTCCCAACAGGAAGCTGCCTCAGGATAAGTCACATCGTTAAGCTCCACCCTTATCATTTACATAATGTGTATGTGAGACTTTGGATGTAGACATTAAAGTTAATGCCATCATGAGTTAAACCCTGGCATGGGATAATTATGATTCTCTGTGGCAGGTAGAGTTTTAGGGGTCATAAAGCAAAATATGATGGCTTGAATGATTTTGTTCCCTCCACAATGCCTTTTTAAAGTTGATCCCTAATAGAAGTGGCCTTTAGGACATGTTTGAGTCATGAAGGCTTTGGAGTCAGAAGTCTTTTGAGAAAGGCTGATGGAAAGAGTTTAGCCATTTTACAGCCTTCACAGCGCAATCGTGATCGTGTCTACATCGTATTACCTATGAGAAACGGTCTTCACCAGCCTGGGAGCCTGCTGGTGCTCTCATCTTGGGCGTGCTGGCCTCTAAACCGTGTGACAAAAGTTCCTGTTCTTTACAGATTACACAATGTCAATTCATCACAAATTGTCTAAGGAAACAAGGACAGGACTCGGGTTTTGGGATAATTCTGGCTTCTGCTGCCATCTCGCCTCCTCCACTGAGTTACTAAACTTCTTCCTGCATAAGATTCTTCCTCTATAAAATGAAAATAAGAACATCCATTTTAAGAAGTGCATTGGAAGGGTTCAATGAGGTAACGAGGCGCATTTATAGGTGTACATGTTGATACATTTTTGTTTTGCTCATTTATTATAGTTTAGAGCTGATGTCTTTCTCATAAAATGTTCGATTCATTCTGCTGCCATATTTAGGATACTTTGAAATTCTTACTTGAAGTAATTTTTGAAGTTACAAAGGTATGTGTAGAGAGTACCCAAATTAACTATGACATTAATGTCTGAAAGTATTAACTTGATTTAGAGTTGATAAAAATATAAAGCTATCTTCTTGGATAAGTCTTGAAATATGACTATGAAATAAGCATAACAAATCTCAAGGAGTGTACTATATAAAATGTTTTATAGAAAAATAGCTTTAAAACTAACCTTTTTAATTTATTTATTTTTTCACTGTTCAGAGTTTATTTGGTGTTTTAGATGACACTTGGGTAATTGGTTGCCTTATTCCTATGCAGAGTTTGCTTTTACATTATATGGCATAAATATAAATATATACATAAAATAAGATCCTCTAGAACAGTTATGCACAGGACAGGCAATAATGGATTGATACACTTGATCCCAGGGTGTGCCGGGGCAAAAAGTGGGGTGAGGCATGTTTGTTGAAGGTACATGGCACCCAGTAACACATGATGTTTGCTGGGCAGTTGGAATCTGGGCAACTCCGGCAGTGGTACCCCAGTGACAGTGGAACTCTGTACTAACCACTTCACGACTACACAAGTGCCATTCATCATCAGGTTACAGCTGTGGGGTTGTGGGAACCATTACGATTTCTTTCCATTTCTTTTGTTTTTCTTTTATTATTATTATTATTATGGACAACTTCCATAATTATAGACAATAAACAACGAGAATCCCCCTCTCACTTCCCCTTCACAACTCGGCTCTCCATCACATCCCCTCCCCCTCCATCCTTTATTTTGATGTCATCATCTTTTCCTCTCATTACACTGGTCTTGTGTATGTAGTGCCAGGAACTGTGAAGTCATGGATATTCAGGCAGTTTTGTGTCTCAAAGAGAGCATTATAAGGAGTCCTATCTTGCCTTTACATTACCATTTGTATTTCCAATGTCAGGCCCTCTTAATACAGCAGCACTCATGAGAGTCTATATCAAAAGGACAACGTGCGCATCTCCACCAGAAATCCTGCTAAGGCCTCGGCAGTGAAGTGGGGGGATGTAGAAAGACTTTAAAATTGCAGCTGTTTTTGGATCCCCCAAAGTGTATCTGAAATGTGCCTGTTCATCAAGAGTCAGGGTCACCTTTACAACGTCTGAGATGCCATTTTGTTCCAGGATGCAAGAAACACTAAATCACCCTTTATTCCATTAAAACCCTTAATCATGGTGGAAACTGGATGTACCTGCCCAAGATTTTTCATTATACTTTCTGCCAAATCTGCCACCAACAGACAGTCCAGTGGCCCAGGATATATAGCCTTTCAGTTTGATCACCTCATAGGCACTGTGTGCCCCCTGTTCGTGAACTTCCTTCTGCTGCTCCCTGTGTGCATCGGCTCCTAGCTCTGGGTGCAGATTGTTCAGGGAGACCCCAGCACCATTCACCCCACTCCACACAGGAGCCTTAGAGTCTCCATGCTCCCCTAGACATCCGTGACAGCTTAATGGGTGAACCCCCAGTCTGTCCCCCATCAGGTAATGGAAGCTGGCCAAATCCAAGTTGCAACGGCTTCCAATGACGTGGTTTTGGGAAAAGCCACTTATCTTCCCAGTCTCATAGGTCAAGATGTCCAATGGGCGGAGACCACAAAGCAGCTTGCACATTGGGAAGCATGAACATAAAGATGTCATTTGATGCGGACCAAATTGAGATGGCTTTCTCCCTCTTGCCCCAGTCATGATGGTGAGCAGCTTGGAGTTTGCAGTCACACTATATTCTTGGCCAGACACAGTTTGGGGTGTTGGAAGGAAAAGGCTTCCATGGTGGGGAACCCCATCTCTCCCTCGACTTTGTCTTCTGTGACATCAGCGAGATCAACGAGAGCAAGCTCGTCTGCCAATCCTTCATTATGACACTGATGGCATGAGCCACGCCACCAGCACCGATCCTCACGGCTGTAATCTTATCCTGGGGAGCCTGTTCTTTCTCGAGAAAGTTCACAATCAGCTGATGCTTGAGACTTGCCCTCCTGGACTTGCAACTTGATGGATGGGATTCAAGGGCACGGCAGGGGATCCAGACTGGGCGACAATGGCTCCAGCACCTAACTTCATTTTTCAAACTCAGTTTATTTATTTACTTATTTATCCATTTATCTATCTATTTATTATGAGAGAGAGAGAGAGTATGCCAGGGCCTCTTGCTGCTACAGATGGGCTCAAACAGCATGCAGTGGCACAGTCTTTAAATCCAATCAGAGAGCAGTTGATTATCCCCACAACAGTCATGCCACTGTTGCACCAGCAGACTCATCTTGCTTGGGGGCTGCTTGTATAGTTCAGAGTCCACGGCTCTGGTGGACTATTGATGACTTTTCTTCTCTCAGCAACCTGCATAGCACTCTTGTCAGCAGGGAGGCGGCTTCTCGGAGTCTAGCAGGGGTCCACAGGGCATCTTTGGCAACAGAATTGTATATTCTAGTTGTGATGAGGAACCAAAAGTATTGTCAATAGCCCACATTGTTCCAGGGGCCCTGATAGGTCTCCCTCATTAGCATCTCAATGGGCAGTTTCTCACTTATGGCTCTGGGATTTTCCTATAAGAACTTATGGCTTAAATTTTATTTTTAATTAGCAGTGCAGTAGATTTTCATATGGCGTAATCATATCCTCTTTAGTTTTGCTTAAGCAGCTATTGCTATTGTCTGGCTAAGTAGATAGATTGTTTAAGTTTGCTTAACTGCCCCCGCCCCCAACCATCCTCTAGCTTCTGCCATTCCCTTCTCCGGATCCCTCTTAGTTGTCAGTAGTCTGTCCCCTCTAGTGATATCTGCCATCACCTTCTTTTAAGCCCTTTCTCCCCACCTAATGGTCCCTTTCAAGTTTCTTGGCCTCTAGTTAAAAAATAATAAATTATGAAAATTTCAAGAAAATGGATGGACCTGGAAAATATTATATTAAGTGAGTGAGGTAACCCTGGCACAGAAAGACAGAGGTCACACTTTCTCTTTTTAGATTTATATGTAAGTTAAATACGGTCTTTCCTTGAATCTCGGACGTTCTGCTTGGTCTCTGGCATATACACCTACAGTGCTTATTTCAATAAATATTAGCAATACCTCTGATGTATTTAAATTATATTAGAATTTGAATTTTATTTTTGTACTCTCTCTTGGCTCAGTATTCTGGGTGATAATTTAAACAACCAATTCCTGCTCATTCATTATTTTTAATGTAACAAAGATTCTAAAAATTATAGAAACTCTTTTCTTTTCTCTCCACCCTAATATTTAGTGATTCCAGATAGCACTATTTTTAGCACTACAGTCAAGTCATAAGTTGAAATGGGAAATATGTGGCATTCAAAATCATCCTTCAAAATATTACGTGTGTGCTTTATTAGTCTGTTCATATGTGTATGTGCATATGGTGTATTTGTGTGTATGTGTTCATGTATGTGTGCCTATGTGCTTGTGAGTGCATGCGCACATGCGTGTGGATGCATGTGGAGGCCAGAGGTCGAGGCTGGGTGGATTCCTCCATGGATCTGCACCTTATTTTGTGAGACAAGGATCCCCACTGAGCCTGGAGATCACTGACTCGGCTAGACTAGCTGGCTAGCAAGTCTTAGGGATCTTAGTGCCCCTATCTCTCCAGCACTGGGACTCCAGGTGTGTGCCACCCTACCCAGCTTTTATGCGGGTACTGTGGATCTAAATTCAGGTCCTCATGTGTATGAAGATAGCATTTTACACACTGAGCCATTTCCTCAAGAGAAGGTTATTATTTCTTCCTTAAATGATGTTTTTAAAAGGTCCATTTACTTTGTGCCTACCAGTCAGAACACTTAAACTTTTGCATAGATAGATGATAGAAAGATAGATAATAGTTAATACATATAAATGATATAGATATATTAGGCAGGTACTAGAAAAGAAAACATGATTAAGAAAAACTGCCTTCAAGTTTGAAGGAGAAAAACCAGAGTCACATGGGTTTTGCAGAAATAACTCTGATATAATGCACAAATTTAAAAATAGAAACAAGTCAAAATTTAACTCAGTTAAAAATATCTGTACTTTGAAAAGTCTAGGAGACCTATGTTGGT
The DNA here is from genome assembly GCA_036365145.1 of Orientallactaga sibirica. Classification (NCBI taxonomy): domain Eukaryota; kingdom Metazoa; phylum Chordata; class Mammalia; order Rodentia; family Dipodidae; genus Orientallactaga; species Orientallactaga sibirica. Next base: position 18,883,593 of record JAEOAD010000037.1, read on the forward strand.
AAATAGCTTTGTATTAAAGAGCACACATGAATATAATTCATATTTCTATAGCCCCTCTTTATCTTAGAGTTATGTAATCATCTACATGACAGAGGTACAGGCAGGTTATGATGACTTGTGTAAAGCATTAAGATGTACCGTGGAAAGCTTTCAAAGGTGGTCAGTACATTAACAGGACTAGAACGGTCATATTGGATTTCCTTGTGTTTGGTACATCTCCCTTTCAGGAAATGGGTTAGCTCTTTCATCAAGTATATATCAGCTTAGTTTGTAAAATATCACACCATCTCATGGATACATGCAAAATGGCACTTGTATCACTCTTTTGCTTTTCATTTGTAAATTTTTCTGGGTATGGTTATTCGAGGCAATTTAATATTTTTCACACATGGATTTGTACATTCACCAACAGGTGATTAATCAACACTTCTATAACTAAATTTTAAATTTGAAGCCCAAAGTGTCCAAAAGAATGTGTTAGTATAACAAACCTTTCTTTTGACACTGAATGCCATAATAGCAATAAACCTTGGGGCTTTAACAAAGCTAAATATATTTTTATGCTTTGTATGAAAAAAACATTTTCCTTACAAAAATAGTAATTAATAGAAAACCAGTAAACTCTTCATTACATATCATTTATCTCACAGCTCAAAACATGACCTCAAATGATTCACATGGTATCATAAACTAAGACATGAAGGGCTGTCTTAGATATGGGTGGTACTGCACAATCCTTGAGAATGAAAAGGAATAAGTCTTCTCTATAGCATTTGACATAAAGTCAGGTCAACACTTAAAAATTGATTTGCCATTTAATCTTTGAGTTCCTATTAAATCTGGAACAGTGAAATTTAGAATCAGGCTTAAAATAGATGGTATCAAAAATTAGCATGCAAATATCTATCTAATGTCAATGTTAAAGTCTACATTTAACATTAATATTTAAATGATCTATATTTATGACATTTTTTTTTAACTTTTGGAGAGAGACACAGAGAGAGACAGACAGAGAGAGAGGGAGAGGGAGACAGATAGAGATGGGCGCGCCAGCAGTCTCTCAGCGGCTGTGAACGAAATCCAGATAGGTGCGCCCCCTTGTGGGCAAGTGCAGCATTGCACCCTTGCATCACTTTGCATCTGGCTAAGTGGGACCTGGAGATTGGAACCCGGTTCTTAGGCTTAGCAGGCAGGTGCCTTAACCGCTAAGCCATCTCTCCAGCCCTATGACATATTTTTGTATCACAAACAAAGTAGATCATTAACATAATTTGTTACGATTCAGTTAAAATACACATTTTCTTCAAAGTGAATTACATCTCACCTCTAGAGAAAGGCCCGCCCTTTGAGGACATCCACTGACTGTGTACTGGATCATGTCACTGAGGAGTCAGCCAGGAGGCAACAGCAGCACAAAGAGGAATGGCTTTCTGGGTAATGGCAGCAATGGAGTCTGAAGACAGGAAATCAGGAGAGGAAAAGAAAAACTTCCGGATTTAACATAGGAACCTGTCACGGTACTGACCAAATTTATTGGTTGATTTCAAAATATTTACTTTACTATTTATTTTACCAACATAGCTTTTGACCAAGAATTATATAGATTTCAAAATGTCATTTACAACAGAAAATCAATTTGGTTATTTTAATAGAGATAATTGAGCAAAACAGTTGGGTAATTAAAGGACATAGCGCAGGGCAGGGATGCGGAGTGGAACAACGAGGAAATGGGTCTTGGCCACTAGTCTTAGAGAGCAAAGTGCTTGTGGTTTGAATGATAATGAACCCCATAAGCGCATGGGTTTCAATCACTGGTCCTCTGCTGGTGCCAGGGGAGGTGTGGAAGGTTGTGGAACTGAGGAACCTTGGGGAAATCGACACTTGGAGGAAGTGGGTCAGTGGAGCAGCCTCAAGGTTTTGTGGCCCAGCCCACTTTCGTTTACTCTGTGTTTTCCGCCTTCCCATGTGACAAGCAGGCCTGCAGTGTCTTCCCTGTTGTGATCGGCTCTGCCATTTAGAGCTGTAAGCCAAAATCAATGTTTTCCTTCCTCATGCTGCTTCTGGTCCGGTATTTGCGCCCAGCAAGAAGAAAGTAGCTGATGCAATACTCTCTCCAAGAACCAGCACGGCGATCCTGGCCTGATGCTGAAATGGTTTCTGATAAAAGGAGTCGCTTTAGACTCTCACTGCTCATGGTGACACAATTCAGTAGCAGGAAGAGCAAGGAAACAATTTCATAGAAGACTGTTGTGAAGAGCAGACCTCATCGGAGCTCAGTGCTGACATCTGGAAGACAGGGACGTTATTAAGATCTCGGATGTCTGTGCTGGAGTCTCAGCTTTGCTCTTTAATAGTCATTTACCTTCCCTGTGCCTCAGTTTCCTTTTTTTAAAATTAGCAAAGTAGTGGTGCTTCAGTTATAAGGTGTTAGGAGGAGGCAGTAAGTTAATACATAGATACGTGACTCAACAAAGTGAATGTAAATACATGTTGTGATCCTTGTGTTTTCATCTTGAAATTTCAAGAATATATTCCATCTATTTCATAGTCAATTATCATAATAACCTAAAAGCAATTTTGCTTTTTTACTCTTCTGTGTGTGCATGTGCAAAGTGTGTGTATGATGCCTTCCCATGTGTGCACATGTGGAGGTCAAAGGTTAGTGCAGGTTGTCAGCCCTCTCCTTTCACCTCATTTGAGACAGAGGCTTTGTTCTCCTTGCATCACCACACTAGCTGGCCCATGAGCTTTTGGGAATTCTCCTGTCTCCACCTGGTCAAAGGTCCTTTGCGAGTACAGACTCTTAAAGCAACTTTCTAGGGAGTAATTTCAAATTGAAAACATTCATTTGATGGTTTTTGGTAATTTTAGCATTAGGATTTTTGTTTTTTTATTGTTTAGAATCCGATTAAAGCAATGACTAAATGGTTTGATTACACATGAGATAAATATGTAAAAATTATAGCTGTATGCAAGGGCAGAGGGGCAAATGCAAAATGCACAAATAAGCCAATATGCTTAATTTAACTTAGATATCCAAGTCCTTAAAAATCTCATCACACACACATGGTAATAATTCAGAATGAGCTTAGCTGCAAGCTTAATTTTAATTCAAATATTTAAAGATTTTTAAAAATTATTTAATGAATTTTATAACATCTCTGTGATGGACTGATGAAACTAAATTCGATGGTAATAAAAGTAAAATGTTATATAAGTACTATCTTGGGTAAAGTCTGGAAATACTTGCTTCTGTATGTAACTTGGACACCCCTAAAATCCAAAATCTAAACATTAATATCAATGTGAACATTTATTTAAGTGCTTAGATGATTAATAGCAATAACTCCAGACCTAAAGCAATGCTTTTCAATTCCTCATCTCTTTAAAATACTAAGCATATTTTTAATGATACCTGTTCTGAGAACTGGTAATTCAATATTAGTGTACAATTCTTTCAAAATGACTGTAAGCAGAGATGAACTATTTTTATTTAATGATTTGATCATATAAATTATGACATTATTTTCTTAACAAAGGCATGAAACCATATTTCCACTACAACAGATAACCAAACTCTCAAGCTGTGTATCCAAGCAGGGACAGAAACACTGGTATTGCACATTTTTATTAGAGCAGAAGTGAATCCAAAATTCAATCTCTTGAGTTCAATTATAAAACCAATATGCATGGCAAAAATGTGCAAGTTCATTACACATAACAGGCTGCAAATTTCATCTTTGATTCAAAAAACACTCATATTGCTAATGTGGCATATACTGTTAAAAGACTGATATTTCTGTGTGGAGTCATATAAATGGGTAAGTGCAAACGTGTATTTTTGTGCTTTAAAAACCATGGCCTTTTAAGTAAAGGGCATATCTATGTAGAAGCTAAAGCTTGTTATAATAAGGAACGTTTATATTAGAGTACTTAATGAAGAATGACAGTAAAGAAAATTATACACAGTGCCTTTGAAATTAAACATGTTATAGCTGAGCCACTAGCGCCAGTGTAAATTTACTCTTAAGTTCATGAAGATGAGTCTTGCTCTTTGTTTTCAGGTCAACTAAAGATGAACATCTCTAGCTGGGTCTTTAGAAAGCTATAATGATTTCTAAGGTCAACTTAAAGTACCCACAAATAGAAATGGAACAAAGTCCACAAAATATTTGGATGTAGACACCTGAAGAGTTAGTGATCTACCAGGACACGTCACAAAGAGAATACATTTTAATCATAGACCAGTGAAAACCAGGGGTGGGATTCATTGTCAACAACTGGCTTACGCTTGAAAGATGTGGAGCTACCTACTGCTTCTGGTAGTTGAAAGCTACAGAGTCTCAACCTTATAATTTTCTTAGAGGAAGCTAACCTCACAGAGGGAGCAAGTAGAGGTTGAAATTTACAAGTCCGAGTTCTAGCTCGATTAGATGGCTTTGGAATCTTCTGAAATAGTAAAGTTCTCTTTTTTCTATGCAGAAAGAAGACACGTGCTGCTGTACTGGGCCTTATTGACCGATGCAAATTATTGTGAACTTACTAAACAAATGCTTGTATGTGGCAAATACTGTTACATGTGCTTTCTTCATCTCTTCCTTAGGACATTGACAAGCAGCCTTCCGTGTAGCATGATTCTCCCTCCTGTGGTTCATGACTCTACTGACCTCTTACCTTCATCATGTGCAGGATATATGACTTGCTTCCAAGCAATGGGATGTAAAATATGACTATGGATAAAAATAACTACAGGTGTGTGAATACATAAGACTACAGCCTCTCCATGCTAGACTCTTTTATTGCTGACTTTGAAGAAATTATTGCTACAAACCCTACAGCATCAAGAACAGTAAGTCTGGGCTGGAGAGATGGCTTAGTGGTTAAGGTGTTTGTCTGCGAAGCCTAAGGATCCCCGTTTGATTCTCCAGGTCCTATGCAAGCCAGATGCACAAGGGGGAGCACACGTGTAGAGTTCATTTGCAGTTGCTAGAGGCCCTGGAACATCCGTTCTCATTCTCCTTCTCTCTCTTTCCCCTCTCTCTGTCTCTAAGAAATAAATAAATTAATTAATTAATTAATTTAAAAATCCTTTAAAAAAGAAAGAATAGCCAGTCTATCCATGAGCCAAGGGAACTTAGATGCAAACCTTGCCCTAGGTAAGCCTCTGATGACAACCCAGGTGAGTCGCTACTTCGAATGCAGCCTTTGAGAGCCGCAGAAGAGGAGGGCCAAGCTAAGTTCTCCCAGATGCCTGACACAGAAGGTGTGAGGAAATAAAAAGAGATATTTATTACCCACTCCAGAGCAGACACTAAGTTATCTATTCTTATTATCAAAAACACTCTATCAAGATCATTACTATACAAAGAGGCAATAAAAGTTTATGTTGACAAAATTGTAAGAAATAAATTGTAGTAGAATTATCATTTTTGTTTTTTTATATTGATGGCATTTTTGAATTTTTAATAATTGCAATATTTGTGACTTGTTTTCTACCCTAAATAAATATTTACTTTCATAATTACATGACAATTACACTGTTTAATTCTTTTCTTAACTAGGGCATTGAAAATCACTTATGTTTTAAGTCCCATAATATCTTAGAGACAGTTCCAATATTTTCCAACATTTCAGTAACATGAAAGGAGGTTATGGCTCACTAGGAACATGCAAGGTGAAACCATTGCCAATTTTGCTAGTCATTATTTAGAGTGGTGCCATGGCCAGAAAGCAGAGGAAGAGAAGACAGTGAAGGAGAGGAGCTGTGGCAGGGTGGGTGCTGCTGATGCCAGAGAAATGGCAGTGAGAGCTGGCATGCTGCTTAGGTGGCAGATGGAGGGGAATGTATGGCCATAGCAGTTTTCTTTATTGATAGAAGCAACTTTCTATGGGGATTCTCCAATAGAAAGAGAGAAATTTACAACTTAGGCTGCACAGGGATAAACTGTATGGGGCGCCAGATGCAATAGAAAGACAGGAGAAATTCTGGGTACATAGAAGACAAAGGACCCCCTTACTCTGGAATCTGGTTGAAGTTTCTTATCACTTGAGAGGTAAGAATTCCAGCATAATTAACAACATTTGTTGTGAAGGTTTCCAACACAGAGACAATATTTCCTTTATATAGAAAACTTTAAAATGGCAACAAACCATGCTTAGAGCTTTAGCCCATATGACTTTCAAATGTAGCGTTGTTTCTTTCCCAGATATTTTCTGAGTCACTCACAAACAAAACTAAACCTTTGTTTACAGTAAAAAAAAAAAAAAAAAAAAAAAAAAAAGACTTAAGTCCAGGTAGGGTTGTGACCTAAGGTTTTACCTCATTAAGTATAATTATAGTCAATGCATAGCAACCACCCTTTGATCTCATGTCCATTCTTAGCAACCCTTTCAATATAATGGTTTCAAACCCCACCAAAATAGTATGACAACTGTAAAGTCAGTGAGGTTCAAGTCTCCTCTCAGAAGCCCACCTGCGACTGCAGAGATGACTTGGATGGTAAAGCACGTGCCTAGCAAGAGTAAGGACCTGAGTTCCGAATGCCTGCGCCCATGCAAAATGACAGGCACGGCGGCGAGCCCCTGGAATCCAAGCCGAGAAGCAGAGGCAGGAAGCTTCCCGGGGCTGGCTGGATCGCTAAGTGAGTGAGCTCTGGGTTCATTGAAAGACCCTCTCTGAAAATAAGGTGGGGAGTGATCAGGGAGACCCCCAACATTGACCTGTAGCCTTCAGGCACACTATCACACCCAGGTGTCCCCATATGCTCTTGAACATGTGCGCGCACACGCACACACACACACACACACACACACACACACACACATACAATAACAACAACAACAACAAATGAAGCCCACACCCATGTTCTCTGATGGGTCTCTTACTTCTTCCCAAATGCTTTTCTTTCTTAACCCTGTTGTAAAATCACATTAAAATCTCCTTTAATAAATTTCTCCTCGGCTTCATGCTAATTTGTCTTGAAATCCTTTTCTGTGGCGAAGCCAAGAACTCAGTTTCACTTGAGACGTGATCCCTAAGAGTAAGGAAACTCCTCAGGTGCTGGCAGCAGCACTCTGTCCCATGCCACTGACATTGTCTGGCCTCCAGCTGACTCCAAGTGATCCCACCTTCTGATATTCACATCCTGTTCCCAGTGCATGAGGGCTGGTCTGTGGCACAAATCCATACAATAAAGGTGATAAATTATCCCAGTCACTTAATCTCCCCCACCCCCGTGTGTACATATGTGTGTGTGCGCGCATGTTATTTCCCTCAGCCACTGCTCTGAGCACAGGGATAATTTGTTTTTGAGATTTGGAACAATCTATCAACCCTCCACGTAAACTGTTCTCCTGGACGTCACCATTTGCCACACAGTTTGGGCCATCCTAGAGTTGTGATTGTCAATAGTAGTCAGTGCATACATAATGGAATACTAACCTCAGCCCATTTGGGCTCTGTAAATACTCTTGGATAATTATGTTAATGGTAAGTGTGAGTTGGTAAGTGGTGATTCTCATTCTCACTAGGGACATACACAGACTACAAAAGTAATATAACAAATAACCATGGGTACGTTACTCACTTTAGAATTAGGAACACAAACCCACCTAAATATTCAAAGCGAGAATCTGCATGTGAGAGAGAACATGAGGTGTTTGTCTTTCTGAGCCTGAGTTACCTCACAGTACAAATTTTTCCAGATCCATTTCCTGTGAATTTTGTAATTTCAGTTTTCTTTATACTCAATCAAACTCCATTGTATATATTTCCGCGTCTTCATTCTCTATTCATTAGTTGATGGGCAACTAGGCTGGTTCCATTTCCTAGCTATTGTGAATAGGGAAGCAACAAACATGGCTGACCAAGAATCTCTGTAGTAAAGTATAGAGTCTATAGGATATATGTATACAGTTAGTAGTGGGTCACATGGTAGATCTATTTGAAGGTGAGTTGAAGTAAGTGTCAGCAGTAGAGGCCAGGATGTTAGAGTGAGGCTCGGAGGGAGGAGACAGTCTCTCAACTATAAGCCTGCAATATTAAAACACAATTTAAATGCATATAATGGCACAGAGTAAACATTCACACTGCAAACGATGACATTGGACATAGCAAAGGAATGACTGAACCAATGCAAATTATTGTCCTCAACTGCTCTTGTTCTGGAAAATCGAATCCACAAAGCAAAGCTGCAAACACAAAAGAAAAGGATTGTCATCCTTCTGAAGGAAAAAGAAACAAGCAATAAACCCAGGATAAAAACTTTACATATATATTTTTTGCTTGGCCAAAAGCTTTCCAATATATACTCATATTTAGGTTGATTTTCTGGGATCTTAGCATAAATACTACCAGGATTCTCCTTTACCCTCAATTTTGTCCACGTTACCTTGGTACACTTTAAGGCTGTGGCAGCCTTACTCTGATTTATTGCTGTATACACAATAAATGGAAATATAAGCACAAAGACTTCCACCATAAAACTGCACTACAGAATCCTGGGGGATTCAGAGAGAAAAATGATAAGTGCACAAAGTGAATCATTGATTTAAATCTAAGTCCATTACTTTCATTAAGTTTCTGTGTTGGTTCTGTCATTTGTGTTAGTCAAACATAAGTTTAGCGACTTTTTAATGTCACATTAGAACTTCTTAATATAGATAGGGTTGTGTAGAATATTATGTAGTGTTTAAGACTTTTACATCCATAAAATGGTCTGATTATCATTTCTGCAGACCTAAGGTATTATTTTCCTCATCGATAATCTAAGCATTGACAATGATGTGACTACAGAAATGACTCGGAGAATTCCGAGGATTTAGCATTGTCCTTCTCCTTGACAACTCTGTGCAGGTTCACCAAAACCACCTCATTAGTTGTGATGTGATACAGCATTGAGTAACAATACCTTTAAACTGACTTTTGACTTTTGTTAATTTTTATACAAGGAGATGTAAATGATAATGTAATATCATTTCTAGTATTTCCTTAGAAAAGTCTTTATTCAGATGAAACCTAAGGAAAAGCCAGTAAGAATGCTTCACTCCAGATAATCCAATTCTCCCAACATGGAAAAAGGTCCTACAGGCTCAGCTTTTTCTTATAGACAAACATCTGCTGAAATTTGTCATTTGTCCTGGAAACAAAGGGTTTTATGCTACTCAGCTTCTTATGATGAAATCTACCTTCATTAATAAATTTTAAGTAGAAATATTTTAGTTTTTATTTCCGACCATCCTGAGTTCCAAAATCTTAAATTACTTCTCCATATTCTCGAAGCCTAATTTTCCATTGACCAAAGTGACATGGCGCTCTAAATTAGAGGAACAGCATGTTTTACAGAGAAGTTACTGGTTATATTTCAAGCCCAAACATTGACATTTAAATTGGGCACTGATTCACTAGCTCCTTCCACATCCTCTTCTCTTACTTAACGAATGCAATGCTTTTAGGAGTAACTCTAGGAAAAAGTTAATACAGCACAGAATACGGGGGGATGAGGCATGCTTTCCTTATTCTTGACCCTGCACATGTCATTGGTTTTGGAAGTTCAAGACACTGTATTATGCAAATGAGGATGTCACTTACTTTTTCACTGTGATATGAAACACTGCACTATAAAAAATACAGCTACTGCTGCCATTTATGCAACAACAGGGCAAGCTTTTGACCTTGCTAAGACTCTCCAAAAAGGCTGAGTTAACCATGTTGATTGTTGAGAAACAGAAAGAAAAAAATCTCTCCATGTGGCAACTGTTCAACAGAGTATAGAGACAGATGGAAATAGGGCATTTTACAGACATTTTCACTCTTTAGGAAGGTCAGAAAAAAGACAATAAACCAGCCACCAACAGAAAAAAAAATTAAATACAGTTCATCCCCAAGAATAATATTGAATTATCAACAATATAAAACAAAACAACAACAAACAAACCCTTCCGGTCCTTGCCTGGGAGCTGTGACTGAGAGTCAGATCTCACCGCTGCCTCTGGTACACCAGGGGTTCCTTTCTCTAGGACAACCACAGTAATGGTGGCTCTTATTACATCATTATTGCTGCCTGCACTTAATGAAATCAAAGTAAATGTTACTCCTGAAAGAGTTAATCCTGCATCTCTTCTCTCACCTAATTAACAACAGGAAAGCTTTAGGCAAAAGGAAAATGGGACTCTTGGGACTAAGTCATCTCACTGACTCCATGCAAACCCAAAGAATGCGGGTGAGCTGGATGCAAGGCAGCGCAGACAGGTTTGCAGTCTGATGCCAAGCCCTTCTGTGGGGAAGTTACTTTCATTAACCTTCATGTTTTTAAAAGGCTGTTAAATTCACAATCGCTGAGAAATCTAACACGTGTTTGCTTTTACATTTTTATAAACCCACTAACCTAGACTAAAAAAGGAGATATATGTTGAATGAAAGTATTTTTTAAAGAAATGATAAGACATTTCTGTAAATGGTTCAGTGGATAAAGCGTATGCTGCACTGATTTCAGATCCTCAGACACCACATAAAAGCTGGAAGCTGTGGTGAGCATTTGTAATCCTAGTCCACCTACCGTGAAACGGGGGTGGAGGCGGAAGTTCCCACAAGCTCACAGACCAGAGAGCCTGGTGACCGAGCAGTCCTGTCTCAAGTGAGGCGGAAGGAGCAGAGGGACCCAAGAGTTGTTTTGTGACCTCCACATTTGCACTGTGGAATACTCGTTTACTCACACATGTATACACACACCCCAAAAATACCCAAATAAATCAATTAAGAAACCAAGAAATTATAGACTTGCAAAGATTTGAAACTACGTAAACAGAAAATGGCTTTGGGAGATTTAATTAAGAATGACTTGTAAAGCTGGAGAGATGGTTTAGCAGTTAAGGCTCTTGCCTACGAAGCCTGAGGACTCATGTTCAACTCTCCAGGTCCCACGTAAGCCAGATGCACAAAGGTGATACATATTCAAGGTCACACATGTGCACCAGGTGGCACAAGTGTCTGGAGTTCCATTGCAGTGGCTGAGGCCCTGGCATGCCAATTCTCTCTCTCTCTCTTTAAAATAATTTTTTTAAAAAGAATGACTTGCAGTGATATCTATTTAGATGTTTTAATTACTTGTTTATAAGGACACTATGTTTAATTATATTAAGAGCTATCATGCTCGAAAGGGGGCCAAGCTGATTTTTCACTGCTCCAAAAAACTCAGTTAAAATCCACGAGGTAAGACGTGGGGGGAGTTGATGCTTTGGGCCTTGGCTGAATATGACTGTACTATTTCCCATGAAGAAGAGAGCCTCTTTGTCATGTCAAGTAATGCAACTGATCATTGGCCACTTCTAAGCACGTTATATAAAGACATTTTTCATTTGGTGAAATTTCACTTGGTAAAATCAATACTTTGATTTTTTTTCTCTTGCAATGGAGATTTTTGAAATTTGAAATCTTGCCTGGAATTTCAGCATATAAATAAACAACCAGGTGATAAAGTTGATCTGATTGGTGAGTCCAGATGTCCTTGTTTGAGAGACGATACCAAGGCTCAGGTAGCTCTGTTCCTTCCCCTTCCTGGGACTCACGCTTCATATAGAACAGAGGGAAAACTTTCCCCAAGCTTCAGCTCTCTGACTGGAAAAATTGTTTCAACGTTCCAGTGATAATTATTTAGCTGAAAACAAAGATACAGGCAGGAGAGGCAGCACAGCCAGCAGAGTTCTAAACCCTGGGATGCATGTAGAATCTGGTTGTTACGGTGCAAGCCTGTCACCCCAGGGCTGGCGAGGCAGAAACAAGAGGACTCCTGGCACTATGTGGCCGGCTAGACCAGCAGGATTGCTGAGCTCCTCGCTCAGAGTGAGCCCTTGACTCAAATATAGGTGGAGAAGAGCTGGAGAGATGGCTTGGTGGTTGAAGGTGCTTGCTTGCAAAGTCTATCACCTTGCTTTCAATTCCTCAGTACCCACATAAAGCCAGACCCCAAAAGTGGCACAAGCATCTAGCTTTTGTTTGCAGGAACAAGAGACCTTGACATGCCTATGCCCCTCCCACAAATAATAATTAAAAAAAATAAAGGTGCAGAGTGATTGAGGAAAACACCTGAAATTGACCTCTGGCCTCCACACACACAGATAAACATGTGCATCACACACATATACACACACAATATGTATTACACAAAGCCAATACTTATTTGTGAGCACAGGACTTGTGAACTAACAACTACATCACATAGACTATTCAGAGATGTGGAGACTTTCTAAAGACAGTCTTAGTCATTTTGGTAGCCCCCAGTGACTATCACCTCCTGGTCTTTGTGTCCTAGCATAGTTCACGGCTTCCCAGAATAGCGTGGACAGAGTCACGCCTGAGCTTCTAACTTGTCTGTCCAAGTTATTTTGCTGTGGACAGTACCAGTGCCAGGTCACAAAGACACTGGTGTTTTTCATCTTTTTTTTTCCTGTCACAAAGACACTTTTACACAGCTATATAGAAAGCCCAGTGACAAGAAGCTGAATCTTACCAAATGGCCTTGAGTCTGAGTGACTTAGAGGCAGATTTAGCCTGGTCTAACCTTTCCAAGAATATAGCTGAAATCAGACCAACTTCAATACCTTCACAAGACCCTCATAATAGAAGAGAAAGATGATGATATCAAATTAAAAGAGAGACTAATGGAGAGAGGGAGGGGATATGATGGAGATTGGAGTTCTAAAGGGGAGTGGGGGGAGGGGAGGGAAATATCATGTGTTTTTTTGTATGTAAGTATAGAAGTTGTCAATAAAAAAATAAAATTTAATTTAAATAGAAAGAGACTCACTCACTCCTCCCAGCCAGAACAACTCAGCAAGCTGTTCCAAAATCCTATATAAACTGGACTTATTTCATTTATTTTTACCTTTAGCTGACATTTTTTTTTCCCGAGGTAGGATCTCACTCTGCCCCAGGCTGACCTCAGTGCTGGGATTAAAGGTGTGCACCACCACGCCCTACTTTATAATATACACTCTTTGAAGAGGAAAGTTACATGTCATATGACATTGAATACCAGATTGTTTAATTCCTGTTAGCAAAGTATTTATTTTGTTTTTTGATTTTTGATTTTTTATTATTTATTTATTTATTTATTTTTAGTTTTTCAAGGTAGGGTCTCACTCTAGCTCAGGTTCACCTGGAATTCACTATGTAGTCTGAGGGTGGCCTCAAACTCACAGCAGTCCTCTTTCCTCAGCCTCCCAAGTGCTGGGATTAAAGGCGTGTGCTACCACACCTGGCCCCAAAGTATTTAAATGTTTAAAAGCAGAAGATTCTTGGGCAAGCTTATGAAAAATGTCAAACTGAACAAACATGACAACAGGCATTTTCAAGACTAGGGTTCACCTTAAATTTGGAGACTCATTTTATCTGCCTTACACTCTTCTCTCCTTTCAGGCATATTGGTTTTATTCAAGTAGGACTCAAGAAATGTCTAGTTTTATGATATAAATGACATTTCCGCCTCTGAATTTGTGCCTAGATGAAAGCGAATTCACAAACTGAACATTCTTTAAGTATGGATATTTTCCTATCCGTATGAGTTGATGATTAAATGACTTGTCTGTCATCTTAAAGAATGGCTACTTGGGAAGCCATGATTATTTTGGTCAGCAAGCATTTACTGAAGACTTTCAGAAGGTGAGGGAGGCAGTGAGCTAGCTACTTAACAAGATAAGGAAGAACAATTCTTTACGTTCAAAACATTAGATTTAACCAACAGTAGAGGCACATATCATTAAGACCACATGACCTTCATTGTAAAGACCCATTAGGTACTTGCAGGCATAAGTGAAGCAAGGGGATTCTGTCCTGCAGGAAATGGTTCAGAACAATCTCCAGCTGAGCATGTTGGTGAATGAACAATAGCAAGAAAGTGTCGTCTTACTTACTTACTACTGTCCTGGTGCAGAAACATGTGAATTCTTGTAGGTGTTTAGGACACCACTACGTTTCAGTAAACACAAAAGATTCAATATTATTGCTGGAATTCACCCAAGCAAGTGTGTCTGCCCTTGTCTAACTAAATAGCCAAGATGACAATAAAGATCAGAATGTTTTCCCCATCTTTAGTGCATTTCTAAGAAGGCTGCCATGAGCTGCGCCTCACACCTTCCAGATCTGAAGTGACGTTTCCCAGTCTTCACATCTGGCCTCAGTGGGGCTTCCTTCTTTTAGCTGGAGCATTCCTTGGCATTGTGTTATAGAGTTAAATAATCATGTCAGAAGTGGACCAAAAAGAAGAAGGTAAAGCTGTGAGGATCTCATTCTGTACTTTCCTCACAAGATTTTTCTAAGAAAGGCATGGCAGATGGGAAAGCTGATAAAGGGAGGTGTTGCTAATTCTTCAATTTGATTTTAACATCCTGAATTTTAAAATAAGCCCACTATGTGGACTACCACAAACTAGTTTTTATAATCCTTTTTTTTTCCTAACCAAAACATAGGTCATTGAAAAGACTTTCCATTTGGTCTGTGGAATTGCACATAGCACATATATAGTGGGTCATAGAAATGCTACATGGGGACACCTGTTTCTTATTTAGAAAAGTATACTTGGTAGAGCAAAGGAACTACGTAAATCCTATATCACCGTTGTGACAAAGCCCATAACCATCATTCTTAAATGGGCTTTTTGTACCAAAGGCCTTTGATCCCAGTTTTTCATGAGTGATAACTTACCTCATATCTAAAGAAGAGAAAGTTTCAGGAGAAACAAAATACATCTCCTATCTTTGTTTTGACAGGTATAAATTAATGTGCACATCACTTTCATTCATTCACCTAAATTGAATTTCAAATGTAAAATAGAATATTGGAAAAAGTAGCTTGTCAGAAACAAAAAAAGTAGTATGTCAAGAAGAAAAAGTAGTAGGAATCATGATCACTCTGGGAGAGAGGATGTTAAACAAATTGGAAATCATACCCTTAGAAACCACTGGTGATGGAAAATGTATGTATGCAAGTGAGATTTACTCAACCTCAGTCTTTTTCATTTAGGCTGTAGAGAGAAACCACGCTCAAAGAAGTATACCTGTTCTATAATGAAGCCACAGAATCTATAGTTAACAAGGAAACTAGCTCCTTTTTCATGTTCAGCATGGAATTAAACAGTGTGTCACCTTTACAGATGATAAACGTCCTCCAGTTTGCCTATATCTCACTCCCAAATCAGTTCATGGATGCAAATGAGCACAAATACCACAAGCATCCCAGAATTTTAGTTTCAGCAGGACTCGTGATGCCCAGGCTGCCCGAACTGCTGTGTCACAGATAATGCTAACCAGATGTTCAAAGAGCAGGCAGCGTGAGCCAGGGCTAGAAGCTGGGCTTTTCCATCATCCTAGGCTTGCTCCCAGGCCAGCAGCACCTAAGTCAACACAGTTTCTGGTCCTATCTATGGATCTTCAGCACTCCATCTGTTATATCAAGGAAACCCTGTGAGGTCATATCGTTTCTGTCTCCAAAGCTTTGTGTATCAGTACACTGCAGAAATAGTATTACGCTACAGTAATAAATAAATGAGGAAGCTTTAAACGTGAATACTTGTTTACAGGAGGAGAGAAAATGAGGTTCTCTGAGTCAGGTGAACGTGCACTATGCAGAAATGTCACTTGCTCCCTGGCTTTCTTCTCAAAATGGTGATATCTTTGTAGGAAACTGAATGTGTAACTGCCTAGACTCAATATGGATTTGTTTGGTCATGTCAGAAGTTGAAAAGAGAGAGCTGGGAGCTATCACACCAATGAATCCATATCCCAGCAACTGGACAAACCAGATTTCAAGTCACTGGGGTTGACTGAGCAAGGTGCTACATTTCTTTCAACTCCTTTTCATTAATCTTGTCATGAGTGCAGCGGTGAGGTGGGTGAACTTGAAAACATTAAACAGAACAATTACTCACCAGGTGGTTTTTCCCAAACACCCCCATCCCAATTAAAGAGCAGTATTTGGTTTGGGCTTCCTCAAATGGTGCTCTTGTTAACACTCATCAAACACAGGAAAAATAAAATAGCAATTTAGCTGTGCCCACAGTGTGAAAGGCTTGTGCAAACAATCAGCACATTTCTCACTGGTTAGTAATAAGCAGAGTGCAAGAAACAAATGACCAGATTTATACCACTGGGCAGGTCTGAGAACAACATTCCAGTTGAAATATATTCATTTACAATTTAAAATGAGCCTTTCAGTGAATACTTGTTTACATAATCGTGAGGAGTGCCTGTGCTGCACAACTGGGATTCATTTACAATGTGTTAAACAAATAATGCACATTTACTAAAGATTTATAGTTTGTTTTTGGAGGAAAGAATCATGGTACTCAGGCCAACAAAAGCCAAGCATATGTACAGTTAGTAAATCTTTTCTTAGCTGCAAAATTACCAAAATTAGTGTCCAATCGCTTGAGCCCGTAAACTGTGTCAGCATAAGTCACTCATTATATTGATGTGTGAAGGTGGTATTCTTAAACAGCACGTTGCTTTATTCTGATTTTTTTTTTTTTAGTCCAATAATGAGGTGGGGGTAGAGTTGCTTAACCAGGCCAAGGAAAAAGAAAGCAGATCATCTTAAAAACGGCCATCCTGGATTTAATAGCCTACAACAAAACCCTAAGCAGGTCAAGTTCATGGTTCAGCAGTTCCTAAAAGCCGTGTCTACTTCTCCAAAGCTTATCGGTGACGGCTGCTGCATAAGAGTCCCAATGAGGACTGATTTACAGCACAGAGGGGCTTTGCAGTGACAAAGAAGGGCCACGTCCTCCAGTGCTTTCTATATTTTTCAGATCCCAGATGATGTGGCTCTGTGATAGAATCTCTTACTCTTTGCCATTGACATAAACAGGTCACAGTGACTGCAAAAGCTTGTATAGGAGTCAGACACTTTCTCGCTCCCTCTCTCTCAGTCCGATTTTATTGAATCAAGCTTGAATCTAATCGAACACAAACCCTGTGACGAGATCCAGAGTGCATTAAAATGGAAACAGAGGATCCCGGTTTGTCTCAGGCTAGTGCTGTTACAGGGTTACAAAGTTTCACACAACAGCTGAATACAAGATGATTTTTATTTTCTTGCATTGGCAAAAGTCTGTCTTTCAGGGGTGGAAAGTTGAGCACCACGCGTGCACGAGCACACACACACACACACACACACACACACACACACACACAGTTTCATGCTAGCTGTATCTGTTGTGAACAGTATGTTGTTAAATAGGACAAGTCAGGTGAGTTAAAGTCTCCTGGTAGCCTGATTTAAAGCACGGCTACACAAACCAGAGTCCTGTCCAGATCTCAGGAAAGTGAATTATATTTAATAACACTTACAGTTTCCTAGTACTATTAGATTTGCCTCCTTACATAAACGCTTAAGTTATGATAAAAAACAGGACCATGTCAGTTCCTTTCCGTCTCAGCACATGTGCTATTAGCATAAGAAATGCTGCTTATGGCAGAGCTAGTCGGGCTTGAAATTTCTGAATTAATGGATTTGATTTCCTCTTGAGACACACCATCAGCCTTGCAGTAATGGAAATAGATATAGTTGGTAAAACAAATAAAAAGCTGGCATGCAGATAAAATGGGTTTCAGTTTAAAATAGTAATGTTGTAATTGAAGTGAACAATTACAGGGTTGCTCCTAGGCACAAAAGAAATACCATGGAAATGAAGTAATGTTTTTGTTAAGTATAGTCATTTCATGAAAATGTCGAGCTGCACATGTCATTGTCTGCCAAAGGGAAAACTATACTTATTCTTCTATGCAAAGTTCACCTAATAACATTTGGCTAATTTTAATAATAACTGCTAATATTAACCCTTTGTTTCACTGGGAGCTTGAGGACACAGGCTCCCCAACCCCTCCACCCCAGTCCTCTTCCTTCCTTTGGTTGTGAGCCAAGGAGAGCAGGTTCCTATAAAAAGCTGTTGGCAATGAACTATCAGAAGTCCCCACCCCCGCCCAGCGGCAGCCTTCTCCTTCCTAATGTCTTACTTCTTTCTTTGTCAAGCATCTGTTATGGGACATAGAGCTTGTTAGCTGGCAATTGGAGGGCAGGAGTGAAAATCAAGAGGAGGGGTGAAGAGTGGGAAGCCCAGGACAGAAAGTGGGCTCTGGAATGTTCATTTCTGATCCTCTTGGCTTTTTTTTTTTTTTTTTTTTTTTTTTTTTTTTTTTGGTCTATTTCAACTTGTCTGTGAACCATATGAAATTCAGATCAGAAACTTCCATTTTTAGAACTTGAATTCTTTTCATGTTCATACGCCCACATACCCCGGCAGTCAAGGCCGCAGGATGTCACCGGAAGCATCCGTGCCTGGACGGAGGAGACGGTGCTCCACATGCACGTTAACAGATGCTCAGCTGGGACGACCAGCCCCGCCCTCGTGCCTGCCGCTCCGCGTGCAGTGCGGAGACACGCGCGGCTCCTCGTCGCTGGAGCCATGAAAACAATACTGTGATGTGGGGCTGCGTTAGGAGACACACCGTGCTTTGTTCTCTGGGAGGCTGACTGGTGCGTGCAGCCTGTTGGGCTCATGTGGCATGCTCCAAGGGCACTTGCTGAGGTTTTGGATTTTTCTTTCCTTTTCTTTGGCGGGGGAGGGGGCAGATCACGTCATTCACAAGGCCCCGCTGAAATGAGAAAATGAAAGTCTTTCCTAACAAAGATTGGCTGTGACTTCCTACGAGCAAAAGGTGAGATCCACTGGCTGTGTCTTGGAGGGAAGCCAGGAAAGGGCCTCTGCGTGTCAGTCAGTCCGTTAGAATAACTCCTTTCCTCCGGCAGGCTACCTGTTACAGTCACAGGTAACCCCCAGCCTGCTCAGCTCTGCCGGTTTCCTCTTCGCGGTGCCCCAGCACAACTCGGGCACGAAGAGCAATGCGCTGCAGGCCGACGGGGACCTGGGGAGCCGAGGACGCGCAGGCTGCGGGCATATGTCATCTGAAAGTCTCATGCTGCACTGGCTTTTACTGCCTCCTCCACACTCCCCTGCGCACATAAACACAGCCACGCAGGGCGGAGACGTCCCCACACTCCCAGGCAGCCCTCTTCCATTAGGAGACGTTTGAAAACAAATTAGCAACCCCCAAACCGATCAGCCTAAATGTGTTTATTACTGGGCTGTTTTAAGAACTCCTGATGGCTTCCCACAAGATTGGGGACTTCCTACAGAACGAAGCACACCCTTTCTGGAGTGAGGAAAATATGCATCTGACAGAGACTTAAATCTTTTTCTTTTTTCTCCTCTTGACACAGCGGCTGGTGACATATAAATGTACTTTTTTTTTCTTTTGACAGAGTAATAAAAATCTCATTATCTCTGAATAGGCAGCAATTTCGTTATCTAATCTTTTAACCAAAAGGTTAGTTAATTAATCAGAAACAAATCCTGATTATTATTTCAATAGAATTAGAAAGACAAATCACCAGGGCACAGCTAAATAGGGCGGGCCTGTGGTTTCACCTGCTCGTTGTCACGCGGCAGGCCTGCCAGGCCCCTCCAGGCACCCAGCCCCAACAGCCGCCAGCAGATGGCCAGCCTGCCTGGTCTCTAATGCCTGTGATCCCATTACCTCACTGAATCCGTTACCAGGGTAACTGTTAAATTGCTGTGAAAGGCATGGTAATAAAGTAACCTGTCACACTGGCAATAGAAGGAGCAGAATTTTCCTGTTCACTGAACTTCGCAGCTCATCAATACTCACTTGATGGAGACCCCCCCCCCCCAGACCCAGGGATCTTTCCATAAGGCTCCTGAAATGCAAAGTTCCTGTAAATACAAGGAGCATGAAAAGCTGCATGGAGTAAGCACTTCTGTCTTTCCTCTGGAAGGGCTGTGGGAGCCTGGCAAGCATCAGATTACTCCCTTTGTTGTTGTTTTTAATGTAAAGCATGCTAGATAAAAATAACCTTTGCTAGTGAAAGACAGCTGTGATTAATTCAAGACTGGAAAAACAAAGCACTGGGAAGAAAAAAAATCCCTTGTTCCTAAAAATCTGTCTTCCTTAGATCTTATTTTACTGGCTGTTTTTATTAAAGGGTCATGGTATTTAAAAAAAGATTAGGGTTTGAGCATTAAAAAAAAGACATAAGGGTTAGCCTTAGTTTTCACAATCAGGAGGATTGGAAAACAAACAGAAAACCCCTCTCCTGCCCCACCCCAACAGGCTCAGGCAGTTGAGACTACACAGAGATGAATGTGCTCTGACCGTGTCTCAGGGCAAGGTCCCCCTCTCTGTTAATGCCCTTCCAAGGTTTCTCTGTCAGGGGAAGTGTGAGATTGGCCACAACTGAGTGCGGTTCTTTGAGGTAAGAAAGGAGAAGAGCCAAAGACTTGCAGCAGTAAATTAAAGAATAAAAAGTAAGTGGAAAACTCTACTTACTTCAATTACATTTTGCAGCCAGATCTATGTGCATACATGGGAAGGAGGGTAAATCCATCTAACCCTCATTATTGCGCATTTGCAGACTTCATGTTTTTGGCTCCATTTGATGCTGTCATTAATTAGCTAGAATTAACCTCAGAATACTTTGGGGCTTGCCTATTGAAAAAACTTTGGGCATGCTCTTTCCTCTTCCCCCTTTGACTTGCAAGTGCTTACAGCTTGTTATTTAAAAATAGAAATTGAAAAAACTGACCGTATTTCTTTGACCAGCCAGCAGCAAACATTAACCTTATTTCTGGTGGGAGCTTCAACCCATGAAAGAAGTGGCTCCAAGCAGGAATCATCCTCATTAGCATGGGTTTCTGCACAGCCACTGGCTGGCCACCAGCCTTAGACTGGCACCTGAGAAATGAAGGTGCTTTGAACAGTGAAGTGACAGTGTGCTGCGTGTGGAAAAGTGAGTGAGTTCCCTGTGGAAAAGGGGGCCCATGGCTTTGTGTTATGCACATTTGTTTAAAAATATTTTCTATCCTGTTGAAAGCAATTGTCAAACAGGAAGCCACACACAAACACATACACACATGCCACATCATGCATGGTAAGATTGTATTTTACTGTTGATCTTTAAAGTACTCCCTTAATTTACATGCCTCACGCTTTTGCACTCTGATTAAGGCTGCTGAACAGAAGGGAAAGAAGTAGGGATTGTAGGGATAACTACTTGTGACAACTCCAGTTTACTGGACTATGGCTGCCATTCTGGATTCTAGAAATGTTTACCATGGATGTCCAGGCAGGAGAAAGTCTCTTTCTATGTCAGAGTTGTCCAGTTACATTTGGAGGGATAAGAACTAATAAAAATAATTAAAAAAAATAAAAACCAGCCCTTGGTCAGCTGTGAATACCAGGGACCAGTGAGTTACTCAATTATGTGAAGAGGATCGAATTTCAGTATGTGAGAAATACTACCCTGTGGTCTGCTGGGTTTTCGTCCTCTAAGAGAGCGGTATTAATTAGCTCCAGTGTTTCTAGGTAGCCATGGGAAGCCACCATCGCCATCGTCAGATGTTCTACTGTTTCAATCAGGTCTCAAATAAAGAATGTTAATATGACCTTTTAACTTCCAAGGTTTAATCATATCAGTTTTCTAGGGCTGACATTAAAAAAAAAAAAATACACAGAGTAGGTGGCTTAAAGAAGAGAGATTAATGTTGGCACAGCTCTGAATGCTGGAAGTCTGAGACAAAGGTGTCAGTTGGACTGGTTTCCCCAGACCTCTTCTGACTTGTAGACAGCTCCCTTTCTCCTCTCTTCACATAGGTTTTCATCTGCCTTTCCTGTATTTTTTTCTTTTTAAAAGAGACCTGTCATATGAAGTACCTTATTATAAATTGATTGGCTGTTGAAAATCTTATTTCTTAAATTCATTCATATTCCATATACTAAGAATTAGTTTATATGGCTATAACAGAGGGGGGTATGGTAATATATGACTCAGTCTGTAGTACAGATATAGACCCCAAACCAACCAACAAACAAAAACAATTTTGTCAAGAAGTGCCCTTCCTCAGGGGTGATGGAGTGCTGGTGGTAGCCCTGGCTGCTGGTCCACACTCTGCCACTGCTTTTGAATGCCAGACTTTGCTATTCACTGTCCCCTTGGCAACAAGTGAAATGGAGCTGCCATCTTTTGGTGAGCAGGCACTTTTCATTTCCAGGTTGGTAGCTCTCTTGATTGGTTCACCTTATTTACATATACCTAACCAAGCAAAGCTCACCTGTGTCTATGTCAGCACCTGCACATGGCCTCTCAGGACTTGTGAGATGTGCAAGAGACCTGCGTGCAGGGGAGATGTGCTTGGATCTCACCCCCAGGTAGGCTTATGCTGAGTCCTTCCCCTGCCCCTCAGCAGCTTGTGCTTGGGGCACTTGCTCCTGTCTCCAGGAACCCCTAGAGCTGCTTGTGCTGGGGACTGACCCTGCCTCCATAGGGAAGGGGCTTCTCCAGTGGGTTTCAATAGGACCAGCTGCTCTGGAAGCCTATGACTCCCTTCCCACAGGGACTGGAGGCTCTGGTGGTCCAGGTGGTCCTGGTACCCCTCTTGCCAGGTGTCCTGAGGCCTGCCTGGGGTTCAGAACTGCAACCTCTGGGTTAGTTACCTCCATGAAGAATCCAAAGTTCAGAGCTGTCACTACCACCTTTGTGGTCTCTCCGTTGGCAACACAGTGCCACCGACCGACAAAAGTCCATTTGCTGTTCAAATTGTATTCCTGAGGAAATCAAGTCCTTCTCATTTGCTCATCCTTTACCGTCTGTCTGTCCACTTAATTCTTCTTGGTAGGGAGACATAAAACCAAGTATCACTGTTATTCCTGATTTACAGATAGTATATTGCATATAGTCGGCCCCCTTTGAAACTATTACTGGAGTTTAACACTCACTGTGAAGTACTAAGAAGATAAAAATTTAATCTGTTGATAGCCTTTAGTGTATAATGTGGAGAGGTAATTAGCATTAGATGTAATTGTCAAAGTGGAGCCTCCATAATTGAATACTGCTAACTTTTTGAAAACATTTATTTATTTATTTGAGAAAGAGAAAGATGTACAGAGAAAGAGACCAAGAGAGATAGAGAGACAGAGAGAGAATGGACATACCAGGGCCTCCAGCTACTGCAAATGAACTCCAGATGCTTGTGCCACTTTGTGCATCTGGCTTACGTGGGACCTGGAGAATCAAACTGGGATCCTTTGGCTTTGCAGGCAAACGTCTTAACTGCTAAGCCATTTCTCCAGCCCAATACTGCTAACTTTATAAGGAGTAGAGAGAAAGAAAGAGAGAGGAAAGGGGGCAGGGGAAGGAAAGGAGGGAAGAAAAGAGAGTGAGGGAGGGGAGGGATAATGTGAAGTACTTTGGTCCTTCCTGGCAAGAAGGCCATCAAGTTGTTTAAACTTTGGACCACATCTGTGAGTGAAAGCAGACATCTCTTATTTATGTCTTCCTTAGTCTTCTGTATTGTGTTATTAGCAACAGAAAATAGACTCATTCAGAAAATTGGTATTAAGTAGTGGAGCTATTGAAAATAACTTACTGCAAATTGACTTTGGAACTGGGTACAGGGTAGGCTGGGGAAAGTCCTATAATTTCATCAGCAGCATGTTGTAGGTGATTCTGGCCAGGGCCCAGAAGCTGAGGACGCTAGAGAACTAATCTCAAATGGAAATGAGGGTTCTCTTGAGATTCGGGGAAATGCCATGCCATTGCAGAAGACTTGGTTTCATTCTTTCATGTCCTAGAGCTATGTGGAAAGTCCATTTTAAAATGATGAGCTAGTTCGTTTGGCAGAAGAAGTCACTACACGGTCAAACAGGAAGGGTACTATGCTGAGCATTATTCAGCACTTTGCATCTGACTTGCAGTCAGGCCTTGTAGTGAAAGGACTGGGGAGAATGGACTTGAAAACTAGTAGTCTATCCAGAGAAAGCATGAGAGGATTGGCCTGGGCAGCCATGCTCTGCAGAAAGAGTGAGCAGGGGCAAAAGGGAGGCAGCTCCTTTGTAGAGTCCCGGAAGCCATTTCAAATGCGGGACACCTCCTCTCCTAGCACAGCCCTGGGAAGCTAGAAGGGCAGAATTCTTCCATGAAAACCTCGGACTCCACAGGCCTGCTACAGTTGCATGACTTTTCCTAGGGAGACATGAAGAAATATCTATTTACTCCAAAAAGGACCTCAACCAATCAAAGAAAGAGCTCTACCCTAATGTACCTTGGTGAACCAGAGTGTCTTATTGGGATTCCAGGAGCATGGTGAGGACTGCCTGCGCTGGCACGGCTAAGTCAAAGGCAGCTGAACCTCCAAAACCGCCCATGCTGGAATGCTTGATCACCAGCGAAATCCGGGTCACGGAGTCCCACCCTCATGACCTTCGGCTTCTACACTGCAGCACCTCGCACAGCCGTGTGCAGCTACGGAGCGGGAGGGAAGACTAGCTGCTATTGCAGGTGCCGGCGGCCTGCTCATCTTCTCCCACCTCCTTCGATGAGGGGATTTACTAGCTCCCTGAGCATTGCCATAGACCTTGCAGTATCTGAATTATTTTACCTCTTTTATTGCTATGACTGTGGACCCAAGATATTCTGTAGATCACCATAGCAGCTTCATGATGGTGACAATCAGGTTATGGCAGGAGGACACAGCTATACCACGACAGCTACACAGGCCGCCTTGCCACCCTCCTCTTTGTTTTCCAGTGAAGTTCTCTGGGGTCACAGTCATAGTTCAAGTTTTCCACACAATAGTCATGTCAGTGGTAGAATGTGGGAGCAGGGTACGCCATTTCAGGGATGTTCATTGAATGCCTCGGTGGGTTCTCCCGGGAGGGTCACTCTCCACCCTCTGACATACTATCTGGAGATGGGATCACCTCCTCTCCTCTCCTTTCCCTATGGCTGAGATATCAACAGAGCCAGGCGGATGCTGGGCTACACCCTTAAATCACCAGAACAGTCAGTTAAATGAAACCTCTCTTTAATAAGAACAATGGGTCAATACTGCTTCCAGAGGCTCATGTGCTGGAGGCCTGGTCCCGGGCTTGGGGCACTATAGGGAGGTGGTGAAAACTCCCGGAGGTGTGTCCTTGGGAAAGAATTTAAGTCACTGACAGCATGTCCTTGAAGAGATGTTGGGAACCTGAACACTCTTTGTTTTAATTTTTTATTGTCAACTTCTATACTTACAGACAATAAACTATGATATTTCCCTCCCCTCTCCCACCCCCCTTCAGAACTCCACTCTCCATCATATCCCCTCCCTCTCTCCATTAGTCTCTCTTTTAATTTGATGTCATCATCTTTTTCTCCTATTATGAGGGTCTTGTGAAGGTATTGCTAGGCACTGCAAGGTCATGGATATCAAGGCCAATTTCTGTCTGGACAGTTGCATTGTAAGAAGTTGCACCCTTCCTTTGGCTCTTCCATTCTATTCGCCCCCTCTTCCGCAATGGTCCCTGAGCCTTGGAGGGTGTGACAGAGGTATTTCAGTGCTGGACACTCCTCCATCCCTTCTTCTCAGCACTATGTTGCCTTTTGGGTCATCCCAGTGGTCATCACCATCTGAAAAGAGAAGCTTCTCTAACCCTAAGTGAGAGTAGCATTAATATGTGAATATGAACATTAAGAGTAGTGCTTTCAGGGCAGTTTGGTGGGAATAATATATACATTTAGCCAGACAAGAATGGGCTTTATACCTCTAATGCTCATGACCTCCCCTGCCATTGTCTTTTGATTAGTTTTTTTAATACCAGGCATGTATTCCCTCCCATAGAGTGGGCCTTCAGTCCAATTAGGGAACCAGCTTTCAGTTGGCTGGTCTACAGGGAGAAGGTTTTCTGCTCAGCACCAGCTTGATTTCTCAGTGACCTTGCTGCTCAGACAAGTGAAGTCTTCAGCAATAGGGTCTTATCATCTGTTTCTCAAGGGAAACCAAGGGACTTGGCAATAGCCTATAATGTTTGGGGGGCTACAGGGACCTCCCTGGCCAACAACTCACTTGAAGGTATCCCATCCCAGGCACTGAAAATTTTCTACTAACAATCTATAGCTTTTGGATGTGCCATTATTCAAAAAAGGAGGTTTACATAAGTCTTATTCAGAATGTCCTGCTCACTCTTTCTGTCTCTGTTTCCCAACCAACATGAGGTGACCAGTCTTCCTGCCCCGTGTGCTCCCACCATGATGTGTCATGCCATCATAGGACCAAAGCAACAGATCCAAGGAGTCATGAACAGAATCCTCTGCGATCGCAAATGTGCAGCATTTATTTAGTAAGTGTTTGCAGTTCAGGCTGGCGGTAGAAGCTGAAGCAGGTGGAGATACATTTCACATCTTCCAAACATCTTCCTGTTTGTGGCGGTTGGATTCAGGCGTCCCCCGTAAACTTAGGTGTTCTGAATGCTAGGTTCCCAGCTGATGGAAATTTGGGGATTAATGCCTCCTGGAGGCAGTGTATTGTTGGGGGTGGATGTTATAGCCAGCTTCCTTTGGCCAGTGTTTGGCACACTCTCCTGTTGCTATTGTCCTGATGTTGGCCAGGGGATGATGTCCACCCTCTGCTCATGCCATCGTTTTCCCCTGCCATTGTGGAGCTTCCCTTTGAGACTGTAAGCCAAAACTAAACCTTTTTCACCCCACAAGCTGCTCTTGGTCGAATGTTTTCTGTCAGCAATGCGAACCTGACTGCAACACTGTTCTCCCTGTCTGTCTGTTTCATCTGGAGTGGTATCTCTGCCTTCCACATCTTTAAGCCTCTCTCCATTCCTCTTTCATATTTATGGAAAACTTGGCTTTATTTACATTTTCACATTCTGTTCCATTGGAATGTAACGTTGTGTCCATAGGCCCCTTATCCTAGTTAATTGAGTTTCCTACTTAGACATTTTAGAAAAGCAGTTGAGCCTTGTGAATGCTGGCTTGTCTTCTTTCTGGCCACTTGAGAGGCCCACATTGCTCTTTGGATTTCTAGACTGTTGCTGAAGCATAGATGAAGACAATTTTTCTATTTGCATATGCTTTTCCTCCTGCCGTGACTTTACCCTCACTTCTTGTGATGGCATTGAGGCAGTGCTTGTGTTTCTGCTACTGAGCATTTTGACTGTAATGTCTCAGACTGTGATCACAAGTCTGAGTGGAACTATCACAATTGTATTCTTCCTGCCTGTGCCTTTTCTTCCTATTTTCTATTACTAAATGTGGTGGTGATCACAAGGTGACAAACTAACTCTAGTGCTTGGGAATGATACGGATGCTAAAATATCTTAGCAGCCTATAAGGTTTCAAAATGCAAAAGAGTTGGGGGCTGAAGAGGTGGCTCAGCATTTTGCTTCCCTGCAAAGCCTAACAACCAGTACCCACATAAACCCAGATGCACAAAGTGGTGCATGCATCTGGAGTTCGTTTGCAGTGGATGGAGGCTCTGGCATGCCCATTCTGTCTGTACCTCTTCTATCTATCTCTCTCTGCTTGCAAATAAATAAATAAAATATATTTTTATTTTTTATTAGTTATGTACATACTCAGTGTGTAAATAGACCATTTTGGTACCAGCAAGAGTTATGCATGCAAACAAAATATTTATGGCTGAAAGATCACATTTGTGCATGTTTCATGTATTTAGCAATAAGATCAGAGATATGAGATATTATATTATTTGATTAGTTTCAGATGGCAGCTGGACAGGTAGCTTTTATGCCATGTTCATTTTCAATCACTACAGATAAATGTAAATATTGATGAGGAGTTTCTCGGCCTTAACATCTTGATGCCGTCAGCTCTCTCATCCAGATAGCCTTACTTAGAACGCTTAGGAGCACTCAAAACATTCTAAGATGGACTCATAATGATCATTGCTCTTTTGTTTCTCCTCTATCCATTCATTTGCTCATTCAATAAATCTAGTCATTTTAATTTAATTTATTCATTTATTTATTTGAGAGAGAGAGAAAGAGGCAGATATAGAGCTCTAGCACAACCTCAAGGGTATTAAACATATTATCATATGAAAGATTTGTTAGATTGTTGAGTCATGATCAATAATGCTCCCACTATGTGAATGATTTCTATGGGAAACTATAATTTTCAATCAGAAAAAAAGCTAAGTCCACATAAAACTTAATCCCATGTAGTGTTAACTTACTACATCTTATTGATGGTTTTCATTGGTTAACATTTGTGAACAACAACAACAACAAAGGACTTATATTTATAAAATTTTACCGGTATCACCAGAACCTAGTAACCATAATAATTGAAAGCATTTTAATGTTCATTGGGATTGTCAAAGGCAGATGAACTTATTGAGGCTCAACTGTGGATAAAAATGGATGTGACATGACATGCATAGGTACATGGGTTCCTCTGGCCAGCCTGAGAGCAGTCAACCCATGCAAGTCTTACCAGTAAAGAGATAAATAAGTCAAGTATTGTTTTCTTCACCTCTAACCAGTTAATAACAAGGGGATTGAAAATTATTTTATATGGGTCACTTTAACACCTTTCTACTAAGAAAAAAATCAAATAGTTACCTAAGCACAACATGAAAGCTAACACAATAAATGCAAATATTCTGGTCACTTCTTGTGTCTTTAGAGGCCATTAAGCAGGCAAGGAAGAATGCAGTCTCCAAACAGGATGCCCTTTTGGCTTCCCAAGAAAGCTATCAAGGAAGTCTACCAGCCATTCTCTGCCTCCAAACCTGTAGCTATCACCCAAAGAGCAAACCCACGAAGGCTGGGAGGCCACCTGCTCCACCGGCCCAGGGTGAGGAGACCCCATCCTAGCTTCTGTCCTGTCCTTCGCATTCCCACTGAATCAGGAGTATTGCTTATCAGCCAATGAGATGTTCACATGCAACTTATTTTCCCTTTCTAACATAAACCAAGTATCTTTATAATACTTTGAAATTCAGTCCAGTGATGGTAATTGGGTTAGAATCACACTTACAACAACTTTTCCTTTTGTTCCATAAACAAGAATTTCAGATAGGGTAAACAAAATTGAAGATAAAAACAACCATTAACATGCTTGAGCCTGTTGAGAACATTACTTTGGTCTCCTTATTGATTAGAATTTTTTAAAGAGAGCTGGGTGTGGTGGCACACGCCTTTAATCCCAGCACTCAGGAGGCAGAGGTAGGAGGATCGCTATGAGTTCAAGGCCACCCTGAGACTACAGAGTGAATTCCAGGACAGCCTGAGGTAGAGTGAGACCCTACCTCAAAACACACACACACACAAAAATAATAATAATAATAATACTAATAACAAAATTGTAAAGAAAATGGTAGGCAACTTAAATGATAATTTGCTCTGGATCTATCAGCTCAAAGCCAAGATTACCTTTCATTAACATGTACTTTCAGTTGTACATTTCAGGGATGCTGTAATGATGCTTCAAATTTTGAGAACTAATGTTCTCCTGCAGCAACCTAATTTTAACATGTGGCTATGTGCAAACAGCTCTTTTTCTGTGTCAGCTTTGGACAGATTCTTGGGAAGCTTATCTACGTAGTACGTGAGTAAGGCTGCAGATGTGTGTGACTATATGAACATCTCATACACCCTTTGAGTGATCACACCCATATATTCCATGCTTATAAAATCATCAAAAACACTGTTTTGCAGGGCTGGGGAATGTAGCTCAGTGGTAGAGGTTTTACCTAGGTGCATGACATCTGTAGCACTGAAGGGGAACAGACCAAACTAGAGTCTTACAGAAATTATTCTTGCACTTTTGACTATAATTTGAAAAGAGCTTGAACAAGGTCATGGAAGGAAAAATGTCTCTCATTTAGTTCAGGGGGTTGAGATTACTAAATCCTATTCTATCTTGAATTCTCAATACTTTGCATTCAAAAACTTGTGGTGGTAATTTTGAGTGTGAATAAAAAATACTTTACAATCTATCCACAGACAAGTGTCCATCTGTCCTGCTGGGGTCCCGTGTTTTTGTATTTTGCATTCTAAAAACCCAGGCATAGTGGATGCCCCAGCCTCAGGTAGGGTTCTGATCATTATTGCTGATTCCAAGTACTGCTTGTCACATTTGGGATTGAACACACACATGCACACACATGCGCGCGCGCACACACACACACATACGCATACACACACATTTACTCACTTGTTTTCCAATACAAGTTCATGCTCCCTAAGGATACAAGAAGTGTCAAGTAGTACTTTAAATACAGCCTCTTAAAAATCACAGGCAATGATTATTTCAGCAAGTTTGAGTGTTTGTTAGAAACATATGCAGTGGCAGCTGAGAACTATAGCTTGGAGACCAGGGAGCTTGTGAAAAACAAAAAGGAAGTTGTGACTTGCATGCAAAGTGCAAAACAATCTCTTCTGAATATTTGTGATTATGTGGAGACTTCGGGAAGACAGAAAGACAAAGACAAGCATTTCATTGTCAATAGAAGGCTGAGTACATTAAGAAGAAATTAATTACATAAAAAAAGATGCTCAAATCTTCCAAGTAATATTGAAAAACATCTTTTCTATAGTAAGTAGCATAATGTCTAGCTACATATCTTTGATTATCAAAAATATCATCGTTACTGTGTCTTTTCAACATCATGGAAAAAGTCCAGGCCCTGGTGAAAGATGAAGGAGAAAATGTTCTTCTCAGGTGGTGACCCCCCAGGTCATTTGAGCCTTGCAGCCTGGTGCTGCGGCAGCCTCAGACCCTGCGCCATGACAGTCTGAAGCCATGGGGATCGCGGTGTCATCTGTGAGTGATCAAATAAAAACATCTCATTCACAAACTCTGAAAATGCTGCATTTTACAATCTGTTGCTAGGAATTAGTGCAATCATGTCACTTCCTTCCTGTAATGGGAGAGAATAGGGCCCATCTGCATAGAAAGACAATCATACTCCTTATAAATGTCACAATTCATGTGAGAATCACCACTGTCTACCAGCAAAGTGACATACATCCCAGCCTTGACTGATCCCCTTCATATATTAAAGGTGGCGTATTTGCTCGTTATTGCCTTTCAAAGAACCTGATTCCTTCTGCTGACTGGAAGGAGATGGGGTGGGGGGAACAGAAGAGGTGAGAACAGCTTTCTCGCTATGGTGGGCTTTTGGAATCTAAATGAGGGGCCATAATTCTGCATGGTTTTCCAAAAATGAAAACTGCTGTGGGGAAGAATGGTTGCCACAGTCCACATGCTAGTATCTAGATGCAAACAAGAGCCCATAAAATTCCCTCGCAGTGTAATGACTTGTGGTGTCCCACCTTCCAGCTACCTGAATCATTTAGTGCACCTCAATAAAAACTCTATTACTGTAACATCCAATGTGATGAAAGCTTTATGCTGGTGCCTAGTTAAAGCCTTGTGGATATGTTGTTGTATTTCCATTGAGTATTGGCTCTTCATGCATTTGAAAACAACACACCAATTTAAAATATCCAGGAAGAGATAGGAATGGTATAATATAACCTATCATAATGTTATTTTTCAAATTTGTAGACAAAGACAAAATCCTTGTTGGCATCTATTTCCCTTCAATATCCCAAGTGAAGGAGAATTCTTTCATCTGAACATTATCAGCCCACAGTGTTGGTTTATTGGTATTTGACCAGAAAAGATTAATTGTGTATATATATATATAATATATATTCCCATAACCTGAGATGTATGATATGTATGGAATGGGATTATGGTATTCACTGTGGGATCATGAATATCTCAGTCAGTCCCTGTGGTATTTGCATGCTATTATGTCCAGTTTTATTTCTAGTTTTTTTGTTTTCTGTTTTGTTTTTTGAGGTAGGGTCCTGTTCTAGCCCAGGCTTATCTGGAATTTACTATGTAATCTCAGGCTCGCCTCGAATGCATAGTGATCTACCTAAGTTGGCCTCCCAAGTGCTAGAATTAAAGGCATGTGCCACCATGCCCAGCTGCCCCCTCCAGTTTCTTTCTCTCTCCCATGTGCATGTTGGAGAGTTCATGTCACGTTCTCTGGAAGACTGTCTTCTTGCTCATGGAATCATACAGCTGGTTCATATTGGGAGAGGTTTTGCTTTCTCCTTCTGTTATGAGTGATAATTTTTCTGGGTATAGTAGTTTGGGTTGGCAGCCATGGTCTTTTAGCTTTTGAAATATTCCATTCCAAACTTTTTGGGCTTTAAGAGTTTCCACTGAAAAATCTGAGGTAATTCTCATAGGTTTACCTCTGTATGTACTGAGCTGTTTTTCTCTTAAGAGCGTTTAGTGTGCTCTCTTTGTGTTCTGTGTTCAGTGTTTTGATTATTATGTGACATGGAGTGTCTAGTCTCTTGTCCTGTCTACTCGTCGCTCCGTGCACCTCCTATCCCTGGATGTCTCTCTTTTGTAAGGTTGGGAACAGTGTCTTCAATAATTTTGTTGGAGATATTCTCTATGCCCTTGGCCTTTATTTCTTCCCCTTCTTATATGCTTATGATATGAATATTTGGTCTTTTTAAAGTGTTCGAAAGTTTCCTCATGTTCTGTTTGCACATTTTTGAACTTGACAATGTTTCTGGAGTCTTGATCGAATTCTTCTGCGTGGTCCTTGGGTTCTGAAGCTCTGTCTTCCACGTGGTCTAGCACATTGTTGAGGCGTTCTTGGGAGTCTTTTGTGAGGGTTATTTCTTTTCTTTTTTCTGTTATATTTCTCTTTAGGATTTTCATCTGTTACCTGGTTTCATTTGAATCTCTTTAAAAACAATTATTCATTTATTTTCAAGGAGAGAGAGAGAGGAGACGGAGAAAGAGAGAGAGAATGGGCATGCCAGGGCCTCCAGCCACTGCAAACAAACTCCAGACACATGAAACACTTTGTGCATCTGGCTTTACGTGGGTACTGGGGAATTGAACCCAGGTCATTATGCTTTGCAAGCAAGCACCTTAGCTGCTAAGCCATCTCTCCAGTCCTCCATT
The DNA here is from genome assembly GCA_036365145.1 of Orientallactaga sibirica. Taxonomy (NCBI): domain Eukaryota; kingdom Metazoa; phylum Chordata; class Mammalia; order Rodentia; family Dipodidae; genus Orientallactaga; species Orientallactaga sibirica. Next base: position 18,916,459 of record JAEOAD010000037.1, read on the forward strand.
TGGATTTCTTAATCTGACCATTTAATTGTCTCTGGGGTTCATTCGGCATCTGGATATGGCCTCACTGAGCTTGTTCCATTGGCCCATGAGCTCATTTATTTGTGAATTCGCCTTAAATTCTTTTAACTTTCTGATGATCTCCTTTGATTGTCTCCAATTTCATTCAGCCACGACAGAGTACTGTTTTCTGATTCTTTTGGGTTTCCTTCAGCCATCAATTAAGTTGTTTTTGTAATTTAATTATCTTCCATTTCATTCATCTCGCCTTTGAATTCTATTTGTTGCCTTATTTGAATACTTTTTGCAGATTTTCTTACATTTCCTTCAGCCATTCTTGCAGTTCCTATTTGATTATGTTTGTCCATTTTCTTCCCACTGTTTGTTCAAAGTCTCATTAAGTTTGTCAAAAACTTTTGCTGGATTTCATTTGGACCTTCTATGTCTTGGGTTTTCTCTAAGATTTTATTAAAGACTTCCATTGTGGAAGCAGGTAATGTTGGTGGGGAATCCTGCTGGGTGTTGTGTGTTATTTGCTTGGCACTGGGGTCTGCCCATCTCAAGATCAGTTGTCTCACTGAGGATGCAGCAATGCAGCTCTGTATAGCCTGTGTTGGGTGGCCTGGTCTAAACTTATCATGGTGGGTGTGGGATGAAAGACTGCACTGGATTGGGGCAGGTGCACTTGAGTGTGTGCAGGATCTACTTTGTGTTCTGTCTCCCAGCAAATTTTGGAAAGACCACGAGAGGCCTGCCTGGTGTCCAAGCTGGACCCTGTCTTTCTAGACCAAGTCTCTGTTTGGCTCTGTGGAGTGAGATCAGCTCCAACTTCTTCTGGAGGCTAGGACAGGTACATAGTTGCCCTGTGCTTCAGCCCTTCTTCAAATAATTCTTCTTTTTTGAGGGAAGAGGGAGCTGCCCTCAAAAGGTGGGTGTGAGAACTGGAATCAAGCCGGCCGGTGCTCCTTGCTGACTTCTCCTAACTTGTTCCATCCAGGCGCCTGTCCTGGAATGAAATGCAGTAATTTCTGTTATGTTATTATTTTTCTGATTAAGAGTCACACTCTAGCCTAGGCTTTCTGAGGAGCTTACTCTAGCCTGGGCTGGCCTCAGACTCATGGTGATGCTTCTACCTCATCCCCAAGCATGCTGGGGTGAGAGGTGTGAGGCACTCCTGGCTGTTTGTTTGTTTGTTTGTTTGTTTGTTTGTTTATTGGGTTTGATTATTTTTAAATGGCCATGTTCCTTCCTTCAGGAGGGTTATATGAACTCAAATTCTCTCAAAGACCTGTCCATATAATCAGGATAGATATATGTTGACCTTCATTTCCCGCTCCCCTAAATAGGCCCAGATCAGCCAGATCCTTTAGCAGAGATAGAAAACCATTGCTCTGGACCCTGTCTGTAACACAGGTGTGAGAGTTCACTCATCTCTGAATGATTCTCCATCGGCTGCTGGTCACATGAAAGCAGAGAGTAGAAAGAAAGTGGGACGAGGTTATTAAACCTGCAGGCCTGCCTCTCTAGCCAGGAGCCACTCCTTCTAGCAAGGTTTCACCTTCTACAGGGGCCACAGCCTTCCAAAACAGCACCACCAGCTAGGAATCAAGTGCTCAAGGACATACATCTGTAAGTACATTTCACATTAAACCACCACAGTCTTGGGTCCCACCTAGGGTTGGTCACTGCAGTCTGATTGGCAACAGAATGAGACCACTACTTATAGTGATTGACAAGGACAATGAACCTGAAGTCTCACCGAGGCTCACATTTGATTGCTTCCCAAATGCAGGGGACGGAACACCTGGTGAGATGATATAAACAGACATATTGATATTTCAGTGCTGAGTACTAAAAGATGAACTTCAAGTAACTGTGTTTCAAGGGTGGGGAATAATTTGAATCTGTTCATTTTATGAACAGTACAAACTATTTTCTATCAGTACCCATGTCTCATGAAATAATGCTAAATACTCAATAAATGAATATAGGTATAAATGAATATTAATACCTCTATTGGATAGAGAAAATGAATGATTTGATTTGCTTTATTGATTGATTTACAAATTCTGTTTTCTGTCATGTAGAAATTGAGACTTCTTTGAACATGGCTAGTTAATTTGCTATATTAATCTAAGTGTAGGAGAACATAATTTCCCATAATCTTATTCAGAGCAAACATGCCTGAATTATCCATCACTGTAGTACTTCTGACATGTTTCTACATCAGCAATACTGTTAACATACACTGTCCTAAACCTACCTACAGTGAGCACTCCCCCCAGAATGCCTAGTTAGTGTTTTCAGATAGAGGACAGGAAGTCTTCAAGGATAGCTGAAGTCTTTCAAGATGACTCACAAATCTCAAAAGTCATTGCTTCAAGAAAATCATATTGGAATTGGAAAGCATGTGTTCAAGCTCATGATACAGATGCCCCTACCTATGTCTGCATGTGTCTTGTGTCTGTCTCACCACCACGCACATTGAATAAAGCTGTGTGACCTTGGAAGTCTGGAGTGAAAGTGTCTTCAGTATGTGAAAAGCAGATTTATCGAAAGGTAGAGATAACCTCCGATAATCTCTTCTTTCAAACAATCTGAAACCTCAGCCCTTTCCACTAGAAACATCTGTAGACCAGGCACCACAAAAGACATGCTGTTACCACAGTCAGAGACCCTGGAGCCTGGACCAGGAAGGACAGACGTCACAATCCCACTTCTCTTGGTTGATTATCTTGATTGATAACCGTCAGGAGAAACCCTTCTATAAACTTGTAATGAGTTTGCCATGCAAAATGTTGACCAAAGCTCCAGCAGTGCAACACCATGGCCACTCAGCTGATCAGGAACAGTTCCTGGTAGCAATCATGCTGGGTCATGAAACTAATTGCGCTTTGTGAGGGTGAAAATTCTCAATTTCTGAGCATGGGATACCACTGCATGACGGATGAATGTTCGAAATGTGGTGTGCTGTGCTCTTCCACCTCTGTCACTGGATATTTATTCTGACTCGGCTTCTAAATTATTCATTTTCTTTAAGCAATCAATATTAATAATCTGATTTGCTCCCTGACATTTTCAGTCACACTTCTGTTTAACTGACTGTAAATAAAGGTCACTTGGAGGCTTCCTGCTGCTGTTCAGAAGGTCCTTGCCTAATTAATTCCCAACGTTTTCTTTCCCTATGACTGTGATTAGCAGTTGCAGTCAGGCTGGGCAATTAGCTGCTCCTTGCACTGTGATTTGCTCTGTGCAGCCCCAAGATGAGGCTCCGCTCAGTCATTCAGCCTCCCTCTAAAAAGGAACCCAAGGAGGGAGGATTTATTTTTCACTTCAAGGTTTACAAATTTACAGATAATTATAGAGGACATTATTAAGCCCATCTGCCAGCTGCTGCAGTAATCTCCTTGTTTAGGGTCCTCAGATCCTGAGCACCTTGAGTACAATGTAGCTTGCTGGTGTTCTGGATACAGAAAGGTAGGGGCTTTATATGGTAATATGTTTTACCACATATAAGCTCTTTGACCTTGAGCAAGTTATTTATAGCTCTCCCAATTAAGAGTAAAATTTCTCCAAGGTTTATAGTAAAGATTAGATGATATTAAACATATGAATGGATTCAACAATATTTATTAAGAACCAGATATGTACTGGTAGAGCTATTTTAAAAATAGAAATGATGGTGGTGGATAAAGTAAATTAATGTATTAGGGCTGAAGAGGTTGCTCAGGGGTTAAAGGCATTGGCTTTCAAAGCCTGGCAGCCCGAGTTTGATTCCGTACTACCCACATAAAGCCAGATGCATAAAGTGGCACATTCATCTGGAGTTCTTTTGCAGTGTCAGAGGCCCTGACATGCCCATTCTCTCTCTCAAATAAATAAATAAAATAGTATTTTTTTAAAAGAAAATGAATGTGTAAATAAGTGAATTCATAAATTATGCTGACCTTGTGACAGAAGGCACTGAACATTATGAGAGAGGATCCAGTTTTCCATTCAAGGGCTCAGGAAAGCTCTGCTGAAGAAGGACCTTAACTTTCTTGTGTCGAAAGTGTGCCTGTAAGTTTGTTCTGTGGTGAGTTAGAGCATGGCATGAGAAGGGCGTAATAGGAGACCAAGGGGATTCAGCTCCTTGGACTAGCTCACCCATTCTACAGACAGGAATAGTACAGGAGTTTTTGCTGGATTCAAATCCCCTCTTCACCACTTGTGAAAATCATGACACTGAGCAAATTGTAACTTTATCATGCCTCTTTTTTCTATTGCAAAGGGTTAATGAGAACACTAAGTAAAATACTTATACAGAAAACATTCCAGCCAGACTTCAAAATAGTCAGCACCCACTAACGTCAAATATCCATGGGAGACACTCACAAAAGGTTTGGATTTCAGGCTGGGGAGAAGGCTGTGTGGATAAAAGGACTTGTAGCTCAAGCCTGATGGCCAGAGGAGTTTGGCTCCCCAGAAGCCACATGAAGCGCGATGCAAGAAGAGCACACGTCTGTAATCCCACGTGCCTGTGGCAGTGGGAAGTGATGCAGAAGAATCCTAGAGATCTTGGGCCAGGCAGGCTGGTTTCACAGTGTCAAAACAACAAGGAAGATCCTGTCTCACACAGGGGGGAAAGCGAGGACTGACACACCGAGGCTGTCCTCTGACCCCCACACATGTGCCTTGCATTCGTACACACATATGTAGACACTTACAAAGCTTGCCTCTCAGTAAGTTTGTCAAAAGAGTTCTGCAATGTTTTAAACTCCTGCTAAAGGTTGGGTTACCTCTAGTGTGAAAAATATTAATGAAGAGAATAGTGAAAATAAGAATCTTGATTAGGGAGGTCACCCAGAAGCCCAAAATATCAGTCCAAGTTGACAAAAGTAGATATGAAAAGATGGAACAAAGAGACCAAGCATATGAAATATCTAGCAGTGTTGTTAAGAGTTACAACAAAAGCCCTGTCCCTCTGGTCATTTCTCTGCTTCCTGGATGCACTTCCACAAGGAGGATGTAAGATGAGTTCTTCTCTTTGCATAGACTATAGATAGCTTAATATGTGGTGCCATTCTCTTCTCACCATTTAGTGTTTGTGAGGCCAGTAGTGCCAGATATACAAGAGCAAATGAGTATATGGAGTATATGATTATTCATTTGGTGTAGGTTTCTAAAAATATGAACATGCTAGGAGGCAGCCAAAAGGGAATATTCTGGAAAGGCAGATTGTAGTTGGTATTACAGTGGATCAAAGTAGACAGAGCTAAAAGTATGTGAGAATTTGGGGAGGCATCAGGTATCTAATCTGTCAGGTGTGAGGTCTAAAGATGTAAAGGATAATGAGGAGGTTTGGGGGTAAGGCAGAACACACTGGACTAGGAGAAGGGAAGGCCCAGGTAAAAGAGGGAAGCACATGAGAAATTCAGATCAAAGTACTCAGGAAGACGGACATGTCTATTCACTGGCCCAGGAGACATGAGACACAGACGTCCACAGCTTCATAGAACCCACATTCTAGAGGTGGGGGGAGCCAGTACACTGGTGATAAATCAGTAAGTTACTCTTATAAAAAACATAAGGAAGACATAGAAAAATAAATTAAGCATGGAGTATTGTATGACTTTTATGCACCCCTATGAGATAGGAACTATTGAAAGCTTCTGACTAGCAGAATGATAACATATATAAAAAGCTCTGTCTGGCTCAGAATAGATGATGGAAGCAAAGGAAATTAAATTAGGTGTTAGGGAATAATTGAAAATCTTATGATGAGAGAAGAGAGTGAGTTGCACACGAATGGTAACAGTGGAAGAGAGATAAAACTGGAGGATTCTAGGTGTGGTTGGCTGATTGAACCAATGGGATTTACTCCTGCATTGGATGTGAGAGGTGAGAATTTTCATTAGTGTACTAAAACCAACTCACACCGCTTTAAAGAGCTCACCATGTCCACAGTGAAGACACACTGGTAGCTTAAAACCACAGAAGGTGGTGAGAATTTATACCAGAGAACCAGCAAATGCCACACACACACACACAGACACTACATGCATATATTTATATAAATTTCCTCTCCTATAAAAATTGATTTGTGCACTCATTTTGTCTGAGAACTTTAAGAAGAATTGCCAATTGCCAATGAAGCTATGGAACATTTTGGATGGTCCATATTTATAAGCAGTGATCTAGAGTTAAACTGTATATGTGTTAATGGGTTAGTGGTTTGAATTTCATAGTCATCCCATATTCACGAGGTGTGAGGTCAGGGACCTGAGGGAAATGATCACCCGGAGAAGTTCAAGGACTGTCTATGGAGTCTGAGGAGGGACCAGCAAAGGAGACTATGAAGGAGACACTGTAGACAATGTCTAGGTTTGAAGGCATCTGTGTCATCAAAGAGAATGTAATCGTTCAGAAGACAACCAGACCTCTGCCATCATCTTTCAGACACTGGGTGTGAACAGGAAGAGAATTTTGAGAATGAGACTGATTTTTTAAAATGTATTTTAAAATGTAATATAGATAGATAGAGATAGATATGAGAGATGCAGATAGAGAATGGACACACCAGTGCCTTCAGCCACTGCAAACTCCAGACACATGCCACCTTGTGCATCTGGCTTCCATGGATCCTGGGGAATCAAACCTGGGTCCTTAGGCTTCACAGGCAAACACCTTAACTGCTAAGCCATCTCTCCAGCCCTGAGACTGATGTTCAAAGAGCATTCTTAGTCCTCACGGTGAATGAGAGGCAATTATATCTCAAAGGAGATGAGCCCTTCACACGTCGGCACTAGTAATAGCCGGGGCAGGTGGAAACAAGGGTTCCTGGAAGGTATTTATTTGTTAGGCAGGGTTTGCATATTAATAATAGCATTTTGAAGACAACTAGTTTTCTTTGGTGATATATTCTCCCCAAAGTGTCTAACTGGGTATCCCCAAGGAAATTGTACTTTTCTTAGAAAATCTTATCATCCAGTAGCTGAAGGAGGTGCCCACCACTGTGGGCATCGGGCTTCCTCTTTTCCTGACAGCTGCAAGCCAAAGCAAGCATAGCCCTGCAAGAGCACATTTTCTTCCCCCTTTCTGCTTTGTAAGCTCATTCGTTGATGCTCACAGGGGATCTGACAGCTTGTTTCAGCTTCTAAAGCATGTTTTCAGCAGTCACCAAAAAGCACGGTAAGAAAGAAAAAAGGATGCTGATGGCCAAGGGCAGGCCGGGACCTGCTGGGGGTTCTGTGAGGAAGGCCTGCCTGCTTCCCAATCATGCGATGCTCAAATTAGGACTGGAAGAAGCACTTGCCACTCTGTCTTCATGACAGCCCAGCTAATGACTGCAAATGTTCAGCAGAGCCCATGTACTGGACAGTGCATGATTCATCTCATTGAGATGTATTATAGACAACGTCATGTGTTTTTAATTTATGGACTGCATGCACAGTTCACGTGGCTCTATTCACTTTTTGACATGCAGAACAGGTGACGGGTCCCTTCCTCACTATATTCCAGCTGGCTGAGAAAGTCATTTGACAATCTACACCGTTGCCCTCAGATAAGCTTAGTTTTGTGCTCAGGAGATAATCAAAAGATTCTGTTCACCCGATTGGACTTCTTCCTCTAGTGGTAACACAAGGCAAGACAGACTAGGGAAATTCCTTGCTCTCAGGATTCTGCCATTTGGAATTCATCAGCTGCTTATAACAATTATCCACAGAGCTCTCCTGTTCTGCCACAAAATATGCTTAAGCCTGTCCATTCCAGCTTGTCCCTGCTGGCAGATATCTGCCAAAGATTGCCTACCTTCTCACTTGTCTTCCCTAGTGAAGCTCAAATTGTCCTATGATCAAAGGGAAATGAGAGGCCCATTTAGACTACAGAGTTCAGGACTAGAAAGGGTTTGTTCCACAGTACTCATTGTGAGGGTAAAAGTGTTCTGTGTTTGCATTTCCAGGTTAGTCACTGGCCACATGTGATGACTGGGCAATGGAAATGTGGTCATTTGACTATGGAGTTGAATTTTTAGGTATTTTCTTTCATTATACTGAATTACAGTTTGTAATGACTACCTCTGCCTAACGGCTCTCAGACTGGGTATCTGCATAGATGCACGGAGTCTGAAAATTTGGATTTAGTTCTTTACAGAAACTTCTAGCTGTCTTCCAGGAATCCCTTCATATAATGCCTGGGTTACGAGAGACATCAGTAGTCCTGAAATCTGAGGACATTGTGCCCACTCCATCTGCATGGTACCAGCTCACTCACGCATCTTTGTTGTCCTAATTTTAGGACTTGAAATTATAAGATTGCAGCAGCCTTTCCTCTTTCTTGTCTTCTGAGGCATAATTCTGCAACATGTGAACCAACACTGTCCTAAGAGTTGTGCAACCTTGGCATATTCATGAGACAGCAGACAAATTTCAGACATGAAAAAGGATAAGAGCTCACCTGTGTCTTGCTCTCCTGTATTTCAGATATGGTCATGAGATAGAAAAGGGAAACAGAGCTTGGAACAGAGTGCAGTGGGGAAGGGATCGTCCCTGAACTGTGTTCCCATCTAGGTTTAGGTAAGTCACTTCTTAATCTCGCTGTGCATGGGCACCCTCTCTGAGCAACTTAACCCAGGACTCGCTCAAGATAGAAGAAGATCTGCAGCCAGATTGGACTTACTATGTAATTTAATGCTAGTCATTGAGATTTTTTTTTCTCATTAAACTTTGTTTTAATGGGTCTCAAAATTCTGTGACAAGTTTTGGTCAAGTTGTTTCCATTAAAAAGTACCGTTTTTAAAAATTAATAACTTAAAAGTACCACACACACACACACACACACACACACACACAGAGAGAGAGAGAGAGAGAGAAACGCACAAAGGTCCACAGAACATTCTCCTTTCCTTCTGAAGGTTTTATGATGCATTGTTATCATTAACTAGTCTTTTACTATTAAACTTAAATGGCCAATTGAGACAAACAGTTCTGAGACATTCTTCCACCACTGATTAAGACTGGGGTGGCAGGTGTTAGGGGTAAGAGTCATTTAGTCTTCTGAGCTTTCTGGGCAGATTTGGTGACCTTGCCAGCTCCAGCAGCCTTCTTGTCACAGCTTTGATGACACCCACAGCAACTGTCTGCGTCATATCGTGAAGGAACACGGAGGAGCTCCCCAAGCACAGGGGCTTTCTGGAAACCATGTCAACGATGGCAGCATCACCAGCTTTCAGGAACTCGGGTCCACCTTCCAGCTTCTTACCAGAACAACAGTCAATCTTTTCTTTCAGCTCAGCAAACTCGCAAGCTATGTGAGCTGTGTGACAGTCCAGCACCGGGGCATGGCCAGCATTAACTTGGCCTGGGGGGTTCAGGATAATCATCTGAGCAGTAAAGCCTGCTGTCTCCATTGGTGGATTACTTTTCTGTCACCAGCAACATTGCCATGGTAAATATCTTTGACAGACACGTTCTTCACATTGAAGCCCATGCTGTCTCCAGGAAGAGCTTCACTTAGGGCCTTGTGGTATATTTCAAGAGACTTGACTTCAGTTGTGACATGGACTGGAGCAAAGGTAATACCATGCAGGAACAGGGTTTGTCATGTTTTTGATCAACACCAGTCTCCTGGTCTCGACCCAGATGGGACAGTTCCAAAAACCTCCAATTTTGTCAAGACATCCATTTGAAGGGGCAGACTTGCCCAAATCTATGTGTCCAATGATGATGATGTTGATATGAGTCTTTTCCTTTCCCATTTTGGGCAGTGGTTTTTACACCTGAATTCTGATGGCAAACCTATTGGGAAAAAAAAAAAAAAAAAAAAACACTTTTTTGTTGTTTTGAGATAGGGTCTCACTCTACCTAGGCTGACCTGCAACTCTCTCTGTGGTCTTAGGCTGAACTCACAACAATCTTCCTATCTCTGCCTCCAGAGTGCTGGGATTAAAGGAGTATGCCACTGTGCCTGGCATGTCATTGAGATTTTTAAATCTAGAACCTTTCTGAGATTTCCTTTGCTTATGGGCTCACGGGAATGACCAGTGGCCTGGAAATCACATTTCCTCAGTTCTCTCATCCTGGATTCTCCTCTTCTTGGTCACAGCCTTGAATTTCAAGTTAGGACAAGCAAATGAAACTAAGTATGCTGTTAAGATGAAAGAGAAATCTTTCAGGCTTTGTTTGCTCTTTTTAGAAACAAAACCATACCTTTCTAGGTTCGTGCTATGAGATGTAGGGCTGAGCAGAGAGACGGGGTGAGTCAGGGTGAGCTAAGCTGCTCTTACCCTCTGGACTTCTGGGGAAGACCGTGGAAGCAGGTTCACTGCACCCCAGCTGCTAACACGTCTGCATCCAGTGAGACAGAACACTCCAAACCCAGTCACAGCAAATTGTCTTATTAAAGATAGGCAGCAAATAAAGACAGAAGTGTGGGTTTTGTTGAGAGCCAGTCCTCTGAGGCTTGGAGACGTTGCCTGGGTGGATGGACTGGTGGGAATGTTTGTCCTCCCACTAGGGATCCTGAAGAAGCACTGTGGGTTTTAGACCTCAGTGGGTCCCATGGCTCACTCAGCTAAAGTATCAAAGGCCATCCTGTTCTGGAGACAGGGAGACCAAAGCAGAGACCAGCCAGAGGTTGTAGAAAGTTCCTCCCTTATCTGCATGCCAACAGTCTATAGTTATTCTTGGTAACTAACTCTAAGCAGGGTTTTGTCAGTCCAAAGCAACAAGAAAATGCTCTCACAACTTTGATTTGGTCCCTATTGTACCTGCGCCTAGTCTGGTCAATCTCTTCAACAATCTTTGCAGCTGTTCCATTCAATCCACAGCTGCTTCGAGCACTTTGACACAGGTAACAGGAAAGTGAATGAGAATGACGACCGGCTTGATGACTTTGAGACTACTTGGACATCAGTGGCACACTAGAGTGATGAAGTCATGGCAGGTCCAGACCCCCCTTATGAGGGTGAATTGCAGATATCCCTACAGAAGATCACATGTGATTTTCTCCCATATGGCCAAACTGTTTGCAGCAAGGATACGATCATACACATTGTCATGAAGCACAGGTAGAGAAGTCCCTAAGGTCTGCTTCTCCAGAGAGGTCAATGGCACGCTTGGTGACAATCACGTAGATATTGACTCTATTCTCAAAGAAAAGCCCATGAACTCTTTTACCAGAAGGCCACCGGTATGCCTTATGACACAAGGAGATCGGGCTAAAGTGAGGGTTTGTGCATGATTGGACGTGAGGGGTGAACGTGGATAGCAGAGACATTTCTGCTGCTTCTCCCATTTGTTTCTTCTCCTCATTATTTTGCTTCTTTTCCATTTCTTACCCGGATCTTCTCTGTATTCTATTATAAGCACAGGCAGTGTGAATCTTTACAATGAACATGGCTACAGAGAACGTTGTGCGGTGCAATGAGAGCGCCAATCCAGATCCTTGAATAAAATCTGTGGAGAGACTTCTGGTTCTCACGACATCCCCTCAATGGGGAGAGGTGGTGTCTCTTACAGTTACTTACCAAACAGACTGGCACAGTAAATTTCTAAACATCATCTACACTATTCGCAGTCTCTTCCCTCAATAATTCGCCATCCATGAAAGCAAATCCTCCCCCCCCCATCGCATACACACTCCAACCAATGTCTCCCCTGATATGTGTCCACTGGTCACCAGCTGCTATTATCAGTGGAAGGCTCAATTTGTTAAAGGAAAAATATTCCTGTCCTTAGCCCCTTCAGAGCTGGACTGCCATGGGACGAGAGAGCTTGCTTTGCTTTTCTCTTTGATCAACCATCAAAGCTGTAGCTTTGAATCCACTATCCTTCAAATAACGGAATTGCCCAACACTACTTGAAGACCTTGTGCAAACCTAAAAATATCACACCCTTTGCCCCCTTCCTTCTTTGTTAGGACCTTTTCTCTGTTTCTTCTTCCCCTAAGCCTTTTTCTATAAGGGAAGGAAGAACAGAGAGAAGAAATAGCTTTATTCCTACCCTACTCTGGGTTCGTAATGTCTAGCAGTCACGTAGCCAAGATGGCTGCACACAGGCTCATGCGTATGCACCATTTACCCAGGACAGTCTGTATGCTCCCCACTGCTGACATAGAAGGGCAGAGAGGTTACCTGTAATCAGCTCCACTTAGCAGGAGTCACTTTTGTTTAGACAGGTAGGTCCACAATACCACAGAAGCTTAACTGATAGCACCCTCCCCTACATACACAGACACCGGAACATGATGAAAACCTTGCAGTCCTAGAGTATATGCAGGGCAGGAAAGTGCTGGACTGCATTGTATTTCCACTTCAGCTAAACCAATGGGTGATGAACAAGGCTCATCTCCAGACTCCAAAGAAACACAAGAGGCTCTGTGGAGGGGACAGCTATCTTCCACCACAAGATTCATGTTCCCAGAGGTCCCACATTTGGGAACTCACACTTACTCATTCTGAAGCTTCCTGCCATCAGAGTGGAGAATTTCTGGCTTTGTAATCTCTCCTGTTTCCTACAGGTGTGCAGGGAGTAAGGAAAAGCCAGGTTGAGCCAGGTCTTGCAATTGAGTCTTCATTCAGTTTTCTCACTTTCAATAAGCTTATTGTTTCTTAGTAGACTTTCACATAAGGTTTGACCTGAAACAAAGTTAAGCAGCCAAAACATGTAATCTGGTGTAGATGAAAGGGTCAAGATGGCTTCTGGCCTCATCTACCTCCATGATCTCGGCCACCTTTTAGAAGCCAAGAAGCTTCTCGGTAGGAACCAAAACACAAAAAGAATAAGCATTATTGGTTGTGAAAAAGAGAGGATGTGCTAATTTAAGAATTAGTGCATTTTCTGTAACTAAGCTGAACATTTCTGACTACAAACGACTTTTTCTGGCTGAGAAGAACACTGACATCCAGGAAGTTACTTAGGGTAGGTGAGAGCACCCTGAGACCCTTGGTGGCTTTGGTCAAGGACACTGGACAGAAATATTGGCTGGCTGGTAGGCACTAAAGGTGATGCAGAACCGTAGTGTTTTGGGTTCTTTTAGAAACATAGCTTTGATTCTTGGATTTCATAGTTTTCCTGGGTCATCTATTACAGCCTCCAGTCCACTTGCCCCTACGAGGACAACAGCCGCAGGAACCATCTTGGTGACGAGAGGATGTGGCATTCGTCACTTTCCTCTACTTGTGCAAAGAGAATCCTGAAATCATGGGATGCACATCCATGCAGAGTGGGCATAGAGTTCATTCTTGCGCTAACTTACCTTCCCTATGTAAAGTCACTCAGAGGACGCTGGAACCTAACACTTGTTCCCCTGAGAAGCCACTGACATGGCCTCACTATTTTTCTGAATGTATTGTTCGGACAAGTCTGCCCCTTCTGTCACAAACGTAGCTCGTGTGCTTTGCTAACTTCTCCTGGGCAGCATGGCTCCCACCACACCCCGTTCTTAGTGCTCTCATGAGGCGTCTTGTCACTCTTCCTGGGCCTACATTTTTATCCTAGGTTTTCTTGGGTGCCCGAGGCTAGAGACCCAAGCCTCTGCCTTGTGTGTGAACATCTCAGGCATCTGGAAGACCCTGAAGTTCCCACCAATCCTGTGACCTGAAACCTCAGCAGCTGTGTTCTCTGACCTGAAGGAAATGTCCTCGGGGCATTCCTGAGGCTGGAACTGCTATCTGCTTCCAACACTAGCAGTATATCCCTGGCAGGTGGCTGCTGAGGTACAGCTGATCCTCATACTCCATAACTGGCATTCTAGAAAGAGGGGGTACTCTGGATTTGAGAACTCTGCTCAGATCTTCATCCAACCTTGAAGGCTTTCCTAGTTTACTATTTCTTGGGATATAACTTGGTGAGGTGAAGTAATAGAAGGTTTTGTATTCTGTCCCTGAAGTGTTTCCGTATCTGTTAGGATACTGCTATTCTTGACAGGAGTGTCTTGGAATAAATCGTCCATTCTCGTTCCCATTCCCATTCCTTGCCTCCTTTTCAGCCAGTAGTCAACTTAGCTCACTTTTCCTGATTTTCAGCCATATCAAGTTTGTATTTTCACCCCGTGATGCTGTATGTAGGAAAATCAGTGCTTTCTTTTTCAATTGGAAGTTGCTTTGTGAAGCAATAATGAACCTCAAGGCCCTCAAGGCCCTCCAGTCTCCCTTCCCATGAGTGGGTGAGGAGAAGGACTGTCCAGCTTGAAGACTGGAAATGTGCCTTCCAGATCTCCTTGAAGACAGGCCCTGTGAACTTGGCCTTCTCATCTGCAAAGGCAGTTCTTGGGCCATGCTACCCAAGTGAAGAACAGCTGACTAGAGAAGAGGCCAGGGCTTGGCCCCTCTCATTTTGAATGATTCCATGTATTTGAAATCTTTAGATGGCAAGCCCTACATCTGCTGCTATCAAAACCATCATATCAGCTTGCAAGGACCTTTCTTCCTTTATCTAGATTCTTGCAAGAGATTTACATAATGTTCTTGACCACTGCTTTCCAAAAAAGTATGACGTTTTTCTAGCAGTGGGAAAGGCACAATTCACAAGCTATAAGCAGCCTACTCACTGATTACTGCAGATTTGTGCCCAAGTTTACTTTATGGACATGCTTCTCGTTATCTTTGGATGTTTTTCTATTTTTTTTTTTTTTGGACTAGCCATTTCCTAAGGGACTCACCAAGTTACTTTTTGTCATCTTCTTAGAATTATCTGACTTTCAGAGGCTCACTGCGTGAATTATGAGTTTCTTAGCAGACCAGCTCTGGTTTGTGGCCATTCTCTAGCCGTGCTTCCGACACTGCCTCAGACACTTCCTTCTCGGAGATTCTCACAAGTGCACCTGCACATCCCAGCTCCTCGTTCTTCTGTGAGGTCTTCCTTGCTCCTTGTTCCTCTCGGTGCTGGCAATCTCCTCTGATCTCCATTGAAACTTTTTCTTCACAGCTTCACATAATGACTTCTCATGGGCTCATTCCAGGAACTGTGCCCGTGCCCTGCAATGCCTAGCCCCAGGGGCTCTCTGAAACGGTGGCAAAGATACCAAGATCCTATCAGTCTTCATCTTTCATGGCTACAAAGCCAGTACCATGTGGACAATGTTGTCAGTTTCGGGGTCCAGTGTGGGATGGAGCTTGGCCTCTTTGGACCAAAGAAAGCTGCAGTGTAAATCTTTGTGTTTGGTTGCTGAATCTGTGGAAGCTCTTTCCCAGTCTTTGAGAAGGGAATCCCTTCCGTGTCAAATCCTTTCTTTCCGAAGGATTTACATTCTCACAAGTTAGAGCCTTCAGTGGGTGGGGTCTTGCCCTCAGGGCTCCTTTTCAGTCCTCTCAGTGAAGAGAGGGAAGTTTCTCTGTAATCATGTTAATCTTTTTAATCTCCTCAACAATCACAGGAGCTAGGTCCTCAGTGTCTCTTTGGGACTCGGAACTTGCTAGAAAATAGTTCTCCAGACTTCCCTGTTGCTCATCTTTTGCTCGCTTCCACAGTAGATCGGAACAAGTGCAGGAAGGAGTTATCATGACTCAGTCTCAGCGTTATCCTGCCTTAAAGTTTCTGACACCAAAAACTTCAGTCCATTCTTTCAGCCTCACTCTATTGATTTCTCAGACCACAGACAGAATGCAGATTTTTTCTTTTTGCCAGAATATAACACTAAATCATAAGGTAAGACCTCTTGTTCCCTCTTTCCTCACCCATTATGCCAAGGTAGGAAGAGACGCTTTTCACCCTTTATTACTGTCTTCGCTTTTAATCTTTCTGGACGCACACATTTTAAAATCCCTTTTCATGATTTTTTTTTCCCTCTAAGATCCATGTTCTTCTACATGAACTTCTGGGTACTGCATGGTGGATCTCCTGTCTCCTCATTTTACCTCCCTGTCCCAAGTCCTTGTGATATCTAAATAAAATGTGGTATTTTAAAAATCATTTTCTTGAATCTGGAATTGCCAGTTCTTTGGTTGGTTTGCAGATATGAACTCAGGGCTTAGGATTCCAGGAAGCACCCCAAACCCCAAAAGTTATCTGTTACAGACTCCTGTTTTTGAATACTTAGTTCCCAGTTGGTGGCATTGTTTAGAAAGGTTAGGAACATTGAAGAAGGAGGCGGAGCCTTCCTGTGGGCATCTGTCAGTAGGGATGGGCCTTGAGGAGTCACAGTGCAGCCCTACCTGCTTGCCATTATCACTCCATTTCCTTCTTGCTGATGTGAAGATATTTCCACGCCGGCTTCCTGCTTGGGCACCCCATGCTCTGCCCACCCTAATGGACCCTATGCTCTGAATTGTAAGTGGAATTAAACCACTTTTCTTCCATAAACTGCTTCTATTCAGGTATTTTGTCCCAGCAATGAGAAAGTAACTGGCAGAACAACTCATCTGGTTACAGGGAGAAGAGGATACGTTTGTATTTTCATGATTCCCACATTATGTTCTATATATATTAGCTATTATTTTTTTTGTATTATAATTATAATCAAGATTATTATAAATATTTGCATATGTTTATAGGTCAAAGTTCAAATAAAAATACACTTTTGTCTCAGTGAGCTTATGACTGATATATCCATATTGATACATTTAAGTAAATGAAATTTTACTGATTTATAGTATTCTACTGAATATACATACCATAGTTTATTCATTTCTCACTGACTGACCTGTCCCTCTATCCAGTATTTTTATTACATTTAGAGAACTCATAGGTATTTCCTGATATACATTTATACATCCTATCCATCTTCATATTTCAACAATTCATGTCACTCCAGATGCAGTAGGTTTTAATGAGCCATTACTAAAGTAAATTGACTTTTCTGAAGGTTAGATATTGACTCTCTAGGTTCACGGTGAGCTCCGTGGGACAAGAGGGATGGCTAATAGCACATCTTCAGCAAGCTGCTGGGCCTGAGCAGAGTGAGGTCAGGCTTTGACCAGGACAGCCTCACACAGCAGTGAAAGGTCTATGACAACTATCCACATAAAACAGAACATCCCCTTGGAAAGGACAGTAGCAGGGAGTTCTTAAGAGAGCTCGTGAATGGCGTTCATGCTGATATGCCACCAGCCCTGCCCTTCTGTACGTAAACCTCGCTTCTCTGGCTAGGAAAGAAAGGAATACCATTCAACTTTCAAGACAACTGACAAGACTTGACACTGCAAAGAAAGAAGGATGCAGAAAAGAGAAGTTTTGCAGTTTCTTAGTGGCATCACGGCTTGTCTATTCTTGCTCCCTGCAATCCTCAGACCCATGCAATGTCCTCTTCTAGAAGATACCATCCCACCCAAGTGTCTTCATGCCACAGTGCTCATTCTCTCACGCCAACTATAAAAAGTCATTCTGCACTAGGATGGATGCGCTGGCTCATAGAGAGAGCCAAGTGTCCTATTGAGACAAACTAGAAGAGCTACATAAAGACACAAACACCTGCTCATGGGCTTGAGAGATGGCTTAGTGCTTCAGACACCTGCCTACAAAGCTCAAGGACCCACATTTGATTCCCCAGTTCCACATAAGCCAGATGCACGAGGTGGTGCAGTAGCTGAAGGCCCTGGCGCACCCATTCTCTTTCTCTCTTTCTCATTCTCTCTCTCTTCCTCCCTCCCTCTTTATCTCTTTCTTGAAAAAATAATAAATAAAAAATATTTAAAAGAATCTGCTCAAAGGCCTGATGCACTCTGGAAGCAAATGACTCTTGTAGAGCCCAAGTGCTCAGGAGCAGGAAATCTCATTAAGAGGAACATGATATTTTGCCCCAGAGCATTTGCCAGTTTGTAGGCAATAAAATTCTACAAAAGTAAGAGTAGATTATAAATACAAAATTCATGCTATTGGTTCCCCTTGAGGGGAAGGCAGGATGTTCTGGGATATAACACAAAGGGAACTTTTATAGAACGTGCTGCGGTTTCTTTCTTAACCTGGACTGCAGTTATATAACTCATCCCTTTGTTACTTTTCTTCAAAATTTCACACACATGTTTACAACACACATAAAACAAGTCTACACCTGAATTTAGCATGGGATGGGGGAGAAAATAAATGGAGATAAGTACTGAACTAATAGCTCTTGCACAGGAGAGAATAAATGGAGATAAGTACTGAACTAATAGCTCTTGCACAGGAGAGCCTGCTCTAGTTCTTGGCAGGCAGCTGTTCTGTGTCTGCTCCTCGGAGAGCAATGCCAAGGCCTGCTTCTCCCATCCACCTTGAAAACTCCTGCTATTCTCCAGTGGTATTAAAAATGCCATGGCAAGAAGCTTTATGCTTATACCTGTGTAGTTTACAACCTTTTAAAAACTACTGGCCAGAAGGAGGATGTTAAGCTCCTCATTTCTGGAGGTAAACAAAATGTGAAGGCAACACTGAGGTAGGAAGGTAAAAGAAAGCATGAGAGGTCAATGTGTTCATAGAATCATCAGCATACGAGCCCTTTTACATTGTGGGTGTGTATGTATGCTTGTTTTACGTGTACATATACAATAATGCATACACTTGTACTGGATTATGAACGTTAGGAAGAATAGCTAAGTGTAGGGTAAAATGAGATTAGAAGAGACTATGGGGATGGCAGTTGAATTTCTGAAGAGAGATAATTTGTGAGTTGATGACAGTAAAAATAGATCCAAGAATGTGTAAGCAGCAAAATGTAATAGGAGGAAGGAATCAAGTTCTTTAGGGTTAAAAAGTCCTTAGTGCACTTTTCCACTGGAAAAGAGAACAAAATTGGTCATGACTTTATGCTGTCAATTTAATTATCCTTCCAGATTTCTAAGCAGTTTTTCTTTTATATCCTTACAAAATTTGTAAAGAATGGCCTTAGAAGAAAAAATATTTCCCCAGGGCAATTTCCTTTTTGCTGAGCACATACCTTTGTCGTCTCTAGCTTTCCTTAAACCAAAGATTGCTTGATATATACTACTTCAAGTGAGACGAGGGTGTGAAAGGAAACCTTCAGCACAAACACATGGGAGAATGGCACGAATCTATTAGTCTGAGCACCTGTTAACAATGGCAACAATGTGTGATGGCAAATAAGTGCCCGGGGGAGGGGGAGCCATATGCACCACGCAGTATGAAGGGGGAGGAGCCCAGTTCATGGTTTCGCATAGTCCCCATCTGTTGCAGTCAGGTTCGCATTGCTGCAAAAATCGCCCGACCAAGAGCAGCTTGTGGGAAAAAGGGTTTATGTTGGCTTACAGACTCAAGGAGAAGCTCCATGATGGCAGGGAAAACGATGGCATGAGCAGAGGGTGGATGTCACCCCTGGGCAACATAAGGCAGACAATAGCAACAGGGGACTGTGACAAACACTGACATGGGAAAATTGGCTGTAACACCCATAAGCCCGCCCCCAACAATACACCACCTCCAGGAGGCTTTAATTTCCAATTGCCTTCAGCTGGCGAAACTAGCATTCAGAATATCTGAATCAAACCACCACACCATCTCTCACCTCGCCAGTCCTTCCAAGGGCGGAGTCGGGGTGCAGCTGGGAAGGGGAAGGGCAATGGCACAGCGGGGTAGAAATGTGGGTACCAGGCCAGGGCTCATGTGTGCACTTTCATCAGGGAGGATTCTCCTACTTGAACTTCCGGACCACTGTCCTAGAGACAGCTTGTCAAGCTCGTGCCCCATCTTCTTCTTTCTCTTCCTCCTACACTCATAGGGTACAGCAGTCACGGGGCTGACTTATACAGAAGAAACCCAAGAAGAGAAATGGCTCCAGAACAAGGAGGACTCCGCCCCGGCCCATACAAGCCTGGCCTGCTAGGTTCCTCCCCATCACCTCCTCACTCCCCTCCCCTAGCAGGCCCTGCTCCCACTGAGGTTTGCACGAGGGCCCTGACCACCCTCCCCTAGCAGGCCCTGCTCCCACTGAAGTTTGCTGAGGGTTGACCACCTCCCCTAGCAGGCCCTGCTCCGACTGAAGTTTGCACTAGGGCCCTGACCACCCTCCCCTAGCAGGCCCTGCTCCCACTGAAGTTTGCACTAGGGCCCTGACCACCCTCCCCTAGCAGGCCCTGCTCCCACTGAAGTTTGCACTAGGGCCCTGACCAGCCGAGTGACAGGTGGCTGGGGAGAACGGTCTTTCCACTGCTAGTGTGGAGGTGTCCTGATCTCCCGTCACAACTGTGCTTCCCCTAACACTTTAGAGCCCTGACAGGTGGACTGTGGGTCTTGCAAGTTACCTTTCCCTGCCCTAAATGTCGACCTCAATGCCAGGGTCACAAAAGTTGCTCACTAATACTATTGAACTCAAATCATTGAAATTCCTGCCTCAGTGAACGATGTGACATTGGTTTAGACAGAAAGATCCATGCAGTGAGCATAGCTCTCCCTCCCAGGTCAATGCTACAGTCCACATGTCTCCAGTCATCAGATTCACCCGCTGGGCAGGCTCAGGACAGCAGCTTTCCTACCATCAGGTCATTTCCTCAGCTGCACAGCAAGGGCCTGACTCTTCCATTGCTGGAAAAGATAGAAGGAAAGGCAGGGCATGGTCTCCTGTTCACAGCCTCAACACCCGCCTCTACCCAGCACTTGTCTTATAAGTCTTTATGCAAAAAAAAAAAAAAAAAAAAAAAAAAAAAAAAAAAAAAAACCCTTTCCATTAATTACAAAGGTTAAAAGAAGATGTTGCAATTCACTGGACCCTCCTCCCAACCCCATCTCACAGCAACTTTTACGGCTATGTCTAAAATGGGCCGTGCATCCTTCTGCTCTGGCCTCTTCTCTCTACACAGACAGATCCAGACTCTCTGTTTTTCTAGCCAGCACTGATGTAGAAATTCCTAAATGGTCTACTTGTCTCTTCTGATAGCCTCTTCAAGTTAGAAAGTGTGAATATAAAAGTACTTTACATATTCATATAAATATAGTATATTTATTTTTTATTTATATATATATATATATATATATATATATATATATATATGTATATATATATGATTTCATACACACACAATTTATACCAATCACTCTTCATATATCATCCTATTATAATTTTAAAATGCAACCCAGACTTCAATATTTACCTGAGAAAAAACTTTCAGTGATTATTCATCACATTTGGATTCAAGTCAAAATCTGCTCCATGGCCTTGAAAGCATGATGGGAATTAGTTCCTGTGGCCTGACTTCTCCAGTCTTAGCTCATCCCATTTCCTCTTTGCTCTCATGGCCCTGACCACACTAGTCTTCTGTTTCAATTCTGTCAGCGTATTTCCTCAGACCTTTTCAACATGTCTGAATACAGTTGTCTTCTCTCCCCTGTCTACCACCTTCTCTTCCTGAAGACCCGAGCTTCCTCTGACAGTCTTCCGAGGCTTTCTTGACCTCAGTGCAGGCTCCTCCATGCAGCTCTGTCCCCTGAGGCCACTGCTTCTGTTCCCACTGGTTGATTTACATCACAGATTATCACAATCTATATTTATCTTGCTTTAGTGTGGTTTCTTGCTGTTGTCATGAACAATGAAGTGTAAATTTCACAAAAAGATATTTTATATCTCTTCATAGTTTATCTCAAGTACAAATAAATATTTTCTGAATGAGTTTTCCATGATGACCCTCAAAACTCCATTTCTTATAATACCAAGGCAAAACTCAGAATTTCATCTAAATCGGTGTTCTAGAGCTAATAAATAAGCAGTTAAATGTGTTTCTTTGACTCTTTTTCGGTACATTATATGCATGACAATCCTCTTAGTAACACTGAATTGCACTTACACTCAACTTTAATTTCTTGACCATAGATTATAGTTATAAGCCACCTCTAAACCAGTCTTCAAATTCATCTTCTGTCACAGGGTGTTCTCATGTTTCACCTACACTGATCCTATTCTTTTCTGATTTTAGGATTTTATTTGCTGTCTATATTGTTATGGGAAAAATCACTCCGAAACATTGTGGCGTAAACAACAAACATTTATCTCTTCATCTCCATAGATGAGAAATTTGGTGGTGGCTGTCAGCATGGTTCTGGCTTGGGAGCTCTCAAGGGGCAACAACTGAGGTTCTTGCAGGGCTGCGTCACCCACAAGCTTGGCAGGCCTAGAAAAGATGGTGCATTTGCTTCACTATTGGCATCAGGATTTTCCGTTCCTTACTGTTGTTGATAGAAGGCGTATGCGCCCTGCCAACAGCCTTCTTCCTAGGGCGGCTGGAGAAGTATCATGTTCTGGCAGCTGACTTCTACAGCAAGGACACAAGGGGCTAGACAGAAACTGCCGTGAATTTTACCATGTAGCCTCAGTAAACACCCTGTTACTTCCACAATATTCCATCAATTGCAAAAGTCAAGATACCACTTCTTTGAGACAGTTGGGGAGGATCATTGCTGTTGCTTCTCTGCTCTTTGATAGCTCACATACTTTCTACCTGTAAAATACGTACAACTCTCATAGTGCTGCCATGTACCAGTTCAAAATTTGAAACTTCATCTAAATAAATGTCTAGAGCTGAGACACCACATGGAGTACATTCCTGAGCTCGTCTGCTGTCACATAGATTCTTTTGATCTTGACACCTGTGAGACGTGATCCATTCTCCTCACTCCTAGCATACACTAGCGGATTAGCCCTAGGGTAAGTGGTAAAGTTATCTCACTCTGAAAGGGAGGAAAAGGGAAGCACAGGCATTGATGAATCCAAGCACACAAATCTTGAATGTTTCTTTACTAGGATTCAGTCTTGCCCCTGCCTGCAGATAATTCTTGCCTTGCTCTGCCCTCTGGGCTCGTGATACCATACTCTCAATTACCCTTGCTTCTCCATGAAAGCAGGTTAGATTTGCATTTCAAGAAACAGTGAGTGCTGTGCTGGGAGGTGACATCTGGCTAAAAGTGCTTCCTGCTCACACATGCTGACCCGAGTTTGGATCCCCAGAAACCACGTAAGGTTGGAGGCCATAGCACACACATTTTTAATTTCTGTGTGCATCCATAGACAAGATAGGAGGCAGAGCCAGGAGGATGTCAGGAGCTCAGCTGCTAGCTAGCCTGACATAGCCAATGGCAAACAGTAAGAGAGACCCTGTCCAAGCCAGGAAGAAAGTGGGAAGGTGGGAGAACTGATAGCTGGAGGTTGTTCTCTGACCTCCATACACAAACTGAGTCACATGCATGCACACACACACACACACACACACACACACACACACACAGAAAGAGAGAGAGAAAGAAAGATGCCAAGTGCCTCATGGATCAAAAATCGTTTCTTAATTGTAGCTGCTCACCACCTGGAACAGTTTGACATTTTCAAAACCATTGAACATTGTCTCCTGTTTGCTTAAAAATCCTTCTTTTCAATTATCTGTTATGCTTTTCATGTTGCTGTAAGTGGAAAGAAATGTGGGGAATATCTTGTTTGATTAGCCATAGTTTCTCCTCATGAATGACTCACTGTAGCAATGTCGTTAAACTTTCTACCAACAACGATGGCTCTTTATCCTTGCTGTCCTCTAAGGCCTCGTTATCAGCCCCTCAAAGTCCACCAGCCTTCTACACATAGTCTATTCATGATGCTTTAGATTTTCTTTCTCTTTTCCTCTAAGACCTTCCATCTTTTTCATTGTACCTGGTTTCAGAGATACTTGCACATATTTACATATTTGTTATAGCAGCAATTATTCTCACAAATTAACCCAAAGTTAGTAATCTACAATATCTAAACAGAATAAATAAATCTACTTTACTTGGGCCCTAAATTACTTTCATTTACCTTTAGAACAGGCTGTTTGAAGAAGTGTTTTGAGCCAATAGGGAAAGACTACGGAATAATACATTGTACAAAACATGCAATTAGCTAGTAGTACCAGTTACTTTTCCATTGCTGAGACAACATGCCCAACTAGAAGCAGATTAAGGAAGGAAAGGGTAGAATCCATTACAGAGGGAAAAGCATGGCCGGAGTAGGAAACCAGCATCACATTAGCACAGCAGCAGGGAGGAAGTGGAAAGAGCATAGGCACGCAGAGGGTTGAAGTATACAACCCTGGGCTTGCTCCCAGTGACACACGTACTTCAGCAAGGCTCCACCTCTTAAAGGTTCCACAACATTTCAGAACCCCACCACCAGCGGGGGACCAAGTACTTGACTCCTGCATCTACGAGCAGCAATAGTTTACATTCCAACCACCACAACCAGGAGCAGGTTATGAGATTCCTGGGCATGGACTATTCCAGAATTTTACAGATTCCCCCTTGTCAATGAAAAGCTCTGTTTTTGAAGTAAGGTATATAAGAATGGATTCTTTCAGTGAAGCAGGATTTAAAAGGCGTGCCTGTTCCCCTGTGAATATAAGACATGTATCAGGAGGACAGAATGCAGAGACTAAAAACTAACATGTAACTGCAGGCATATTTATGTGGCTATGGAAAAAGAGTCAGTAATTTATAGAAAATGTTGTCAGATCCTCTGACCCAGTCTCATTGGACATCCAGTCATTGGAAACACAAAGAAACTAAGAACACTACCAATCACTGAATACCACCCAGGTTATAAGTAATGATCGGCTGGCGGGTGAGCAGAACTGACCTACACTGTGGCGGTGGGGGAGGGGGGATTAAAACAAGTTATTATTTCCTCATCATATGTCATCTCAATGTTTTTATTAAGCTAGAGGTTACTTTTTAGGCAGGATGTTATGAATGCCATCACAGAAACACAACTGAAATTAGAGGAAGTCTGCACACACAGTCTTTCTTGATGGTGAAAATTTGCAAAGTCACTGTTATGATATGGATGTGAAACGTTCCACGTTGTCTCATGTGCTTGAGCACTTGGAGCCTAGTTGCTGGTGATGTTCTGGAAAGTGGTGGAACTTTTTAAAGGGGAGATCTTACTGGAGGAAGTGGACTGCCAGAGAGCAGGCCTTGTGGTTTTAGCCCAGTTCTGGCTCCAGTTCCAGCTCTTCCTCTGCTTAGGCAATCGCATGCTAACTGCCTCCCAGCCAAGTGTAAGGTGGAGTAGATGTGCAAGATGCGCTGTTTGGTAAGGAAATGAGAGTGCATCCAGGTAGGTGCAAAGTGGAGGCTTTTGTGAGAGAAATGAGTGTCGTTAAAGAGAAGCCTCGCACTCTGCGTTAGGATAATGGGACACGTCTCATGGTGGTAAACCCAGCCTAGTGAAGGCTCTAGGACATAAAATCTGCACGTTCACTTGAAAGGACAGTGCCTGATCAGAAAGTGCCTCCAGAGGGGTTCCTGCTTGAAAACAACATCCAAGGACTGTGTTTTGCTGATTTAGCTTCTCTGGCACACAGAGGGCACTGCTGCTGTGGGAAAGAATTCCAGGTTACATCTTAAGATAAGGACAGCACTTGTCATAATTATTCACACAGTGCAGGCTTTACAGGCATGCAGAAGTCAGACAGAGGATTGTGGAGGCTTGCACAGAGATTCCAGAAAGCTGCTGAATCCAGGCATCTATTACATGCCTGGAATTCCTGTTTGGAGATATTTAATGGGCTGTGTGTGAAGCTGTTGAGGTGAATTTTAAG
Source organism: Orientallactaga sibirica (assembly GCA_036365145.1). Taxonomy (NCBI): domain Eukaryota; kingdom Metazoa; phylum Chordata; class Mammalia; order Rodentia; family Dipodidae; genus Orientallactaga; species Orientallactaga sibirica. The sequence goes on from JAEOAD010000037.1 coordinate 18,941,912, forward strand.
TTGCAGTGGAGAATCCAGGATGTTGGAGATTCTAAGGACATGGCACATATGCTGAGTAAAACTGTAGGTACGAAGTGGGGCTGGCTGAAGACAGAGGCCTTTTGTGCTGCACACAGTAGCTAAAGGGTGGGCTATCCAAGACTATTGGAGTGCAAATGATGGCACCCCAAGCCCCAGATAAATACTCACATAAACAAATCAAACCAACCCAGCATGGACCAGCAATGATTGACAGTGTGTATACCTGGTCAAGGTTAAAGTCACTTGTTTATGGGAAAGGCTAACCATGGCAAGAGCTGAGGAGTCCATGACTCTTGAGGGTTATCAGCCAGCTGCATTCTGATACAGTTGGCTCTGCATATATTTGAAATAACTCAATTTATAAAAGCTTCCAATGGATCTGAGAGAGTTTTAACCTGTGTGCTGTAATAGAGGTGACTTCCTTTACAAACCTCACTTTTTTCTCTGTTATGGAGAGTTAACTCAACACAACTCCAGTAATAAAGTTCGTGAAAGTATCATTTACTGTGGCATTCTTGAATACATACCAGATTATTTATTTTACAAAGGGAAAGGGCTGTGGAGTTGTAAGAGGTTGTTAAGAATTTAACATTTTAAGGCATCTAGTCACAAATTCCTATCTAATTGAATATTAATGGGCAAACATGCAAAGAGATTCCACACATAATATCTATACCAACTGTCTGAAATGACTGCGGAAAATGAGCAGATTCTGTGATTATGTCTCTGGAAAGTGAACACGTAGTTGTGAATCACTAAGGACATAGTATTCACAATGGGTTAAGCCAGGGCTGGACCACAGACCCCTTCCTTTTAAACAAAGTATTCATCATAGACAATATCACTGTATATCACATAGATACTCAACTCAGTTTGCAACCATTGTTTTCATAAGAATGGACTTTTTGTATGTAACCCAATCTGATGTTGCCCAATAAAATAAGACATTAAAAAAAATAAAATAGTTTAAGACAAGTTCATGTACAATTATATTCATATTAGCTTTTTCATTAGAATTTAAAACCTATGGCAATAAGTAACTTCCACATATATCTTTCTGTCCAGGAATACAATGATTTAATATTTTTCATCAATGGCACTCAGATTTTTTTTTGTATGTTGAGCTGTGAACTTTCAATGCATATGAAGAGTAAAAGAATTTTACAGTGCTTCTAAAAGTCATACTGGGAGGAATATTAAAGTGCGATGTTGGTTATTTCTTTCTTAGTTTTTCTCCCTTTTTGGATATGTGTGTATAATGTACATGTACGTGTGTATGCAGGTGTGTATGTGTGTAAGTGCATATGTGGGGAGATGTGTGTGTGGAGGCCTGAGGACAAACCTCAGGTGTCATCTTTAGAGATATCTCCTTTTTGAGACAGGGTCTCTCACGGGTCCGGAACTCACCTAGACTGGCTGGGCAGCAAGCTCCAAGGATGCTTTTGACTCCCCAGTGCTGAGATCACAGGTGTTCAGTGGGCTGACAGATTGCATTTTGATGTGGATACTGGGCATCCAACTCAGTGTTCCCGCTTACAAGGCGAACACTTTATCCTCTGAGCTATTCCCCAGCCTTCTTTTCTTTTCACTAAAATTGGCTAGGTCTCTTTTGTACTAAGCCTCCATTTCCAACAGTCCTTATTGGAATTTCAATACTCCCCTTGTCTTCATTGATCACGTTCTGTACCACTTACACAGAGACAGGGGAAAGAAGTTAGCCTTCACCTTAATAATGAATTAGGAGTCTCCTAAATGCTCAGGAGTCTTACTGTGAAGTTAATATCATGCCAGACCTTTTCACCCCTTTAATTTCTTACCCCGCCCATATTTTGTCCACTATTCCTAGTGGAGTTTTCTCTTGGCTAGATTGGTTCTGCCTTAGAATCCAGTCATTCCTCACCCATCTCATTCATCTGATGCTTCAGCACCTGACGGCAGGGCATTTTTCTTGTTCACTTTATTTATTTATTTTTATATTTATTATATTTATTTGAAAGAGAGACAGAGGCAGACAGAACATGGGCACATCAGGGCCTTCAGCTTCTGCAAATTAACTCCAGATGCATGTATCACCTTGTGCACCTGGCTTACATGGGTCCTGGGGAATCGAACCTGGGTCCTTTGACTTTGCAGGCAAGTGCCTTAACTGCTAAGCCATCCCTCCAGCGCTTCTTGTTCACTTTCTGTTCACAGAGTACTTAAGTGACACCTACGACAAAAGCCTCATATTTAAGTCGGGACGGGCTGTGTTTGCTCTGCCCAAGCATCTCCTTGCCTCACTACTGCCTTCTCCCAACTTCTTTACAGTCATCTGTTCTGTTCCTCTTCAAGTTTCTTACGGGTCACTTAGAGTAGATTCAACACTATTTAATTCTTCTCAAACAGTGAATTTTATTTTGGGAACCGAGAGTGATGGGATGAGGGTAAGACTGACAAAACAAAAAACATGCCTCTAGAAAAATTTAAAGTCTTTGTGATAATAAGAAATTGTAGCTATGCCATACTTAAGTTAAAATTAACCTCCATGAATGTGTTTCTCCATTTCCTAATCACAAAAGCACAGTGTAAACTATTTAATGCAATTACAGGATGAAGACCTAAAAAAACAAAACAAACCAAAAAACCCCGCATTGCCTGGGGCAAGAAGTGAGCATCCTCCCATTCTGTCCTCATTAGAGAGAACCATGGAGACACCTCTAGGCATTATGAAGCTTTTACTTGAGTATTAATTAGAAGGAAAGCAATGGGGTAGCACGAATCTATATGACAGAAAACCATACGGTTTTCTAGCTTCAAACAATAGTGTCCAAAAGCGGTTTTAGGGTTTCAGTTCTACTCTCTTCTGTACATATGTTCATGGCACGGGGTCCCACATGCAGCCTCTGAAGCAAACAGCAGCTAAGAGAACACTGGTGTTTGGACAGCAGTTGGAGTGTATAGTGTGATGGAGGCTTTTCAGAAGGAAAGGGCTCTCTTTTGCTTTTAGGAACCTGCCCACCCACATGTGTATATGTTTACATGTGTGTCCTGAGCCTTTCTGGCTTCCTTTCAGGGATATTGCCAACTTCTGATTTTTTTCCTCCATTTTCTGCCTAGTCCTGTGATTGCTAGCTTTGACAGATGGGATCCCCCAAATGTGAGAGAGTGTGATTAGCCAGTGGCTGTGCAGAGCACATGGGGATGAATATGCCTACTCCCAGTTCAGAAAGTGAGGACAGAGCCTTTTGCTCTTTTGTCTTGTTATGTTTCTCCCAAATTACAGGAACTGATTCAAATGTGAGTCCGCAACAGTTTTTTCTTATGATAACATCTAAATATCTTCTTATTTGCTTCAGGACTTTGTTTCCTTCAGGACAAGTAGAGACTGACTAGAAGGGGTGTTTCTGAAGGAGTAAATGCAGGCACGTCATGAACACAGGCAGGAAGATGCCCAGAATGCTGGCTATTGTCCTACAGACCCACCTCAGACCTGCAGCTCCTTCCTGGAAATTCATAAAGGCTTTGAGCTTTCTGTAAAGGGTAGCTGGGTTTGGCAGATAAAGGAAAAAATAGGGCTCTCCTTTTATAAAAGAAATGTTTCAAAATAAGGGTGACTATATCAAAATAAGAGGAAGTATGAAATATTGTGCTCTTTCTTTTCCCAGACCTCTTTTTTATTTATACTTTTTTATCAGCACAGGAAATTTTGATATGTCAGGATAGGAACCAGTTTGGCAATGGGAGCTAAATTTCTTTTTACTTTACATATTTAAATAAATGAATAGAAATCAGAGATAAGCTATAGTTCCCAAGGGGATGAAATCATTTCTAACAACAAAAACAACAACAACAAAACCATAATAAGATGTTGAGTTATTTAGTACTACAGTGCAAGGCTGGGAAGTAGCTCAGTAGTAGAGTGCTTGCCCAGCACGTGCAAAACCCTGGGTTCAAACCCTAGTACCACTTTAAACACACACACACACACACACACACACACACACACACACACCACTACAGTTCAGTCTGCACAACTTAGGAATTTTCAAATGCATTTCATCTTTTGAGTCAAATAATTTTGTTTTAATGGGAGGCTTATATAAATAATTACAACTTAGTGGAGAGACTGATTTGCATCCAAGACCTCCTGGTTACGAATGAATGTGTGTACTGACCCCCATCCTTATTCCATCTGCCTTAGAGAAAAAGCCAAACTGGCATGGCTAGTCATCTGAATCCAGAATTTCTGTGAGTCTCCTGAGCTTCTAGTCTTCACATATCTCAAGATTTCAGCCAATTTGAAAGACATTTAGAAATATGTGTTGCAATTTTTGATGACTTGTTAAAAATGATATTAGTCTGTATTTATAGCCTCTTCAGTACAATACTTCTCGCAGAACAGTTACATGTGAATCAGCAAATGCGAGCATTTCAGAAGTTGACATATTAAGTTCAAAAATAAATTTAAGGCTAGAGGGAAAGAGATTTTTTACCCCAGAAAATTAGAGCTGTTAGTGATCCTTGACCATGCTCAGTCTCCACTCTCCACCCTGCTCATGCCTACGGTGTTTTAATTTGATCTTCGTTCTACAAGCTGCTCAGACCATGAAACCCTCTGGTGAGAGCAATAATCAAGACAAAAGAGGAAATCTGAAGCCACACTCAGCTCTGACAGTCCTTGTACCTATGTGAAAAAAAGAAATGTGGATCAAAGTGTGTGGTTAATCCTTCATACTTTCTTTCCTTTAAAGTCCTCTTCTGTTCCCTTACTGGGAATTCACTTGCCAAAAATATATTCATGTCTTACAAGGTATTGTTTCTAAATAAAGATGTTTGTTTGTAATTTATAGCTATTAAAAAGACTCTCCCCCTTATTCCAGAGAAATAATTTGCTGAATTTTAGTAGTATACTGAGTTCATTTAAATAGAACACACTGGGCTGGAGAGATGGCTTAGCGGTTAAGGCATCTGCCTCCTAAACCTGAGAACGCTGGTTCCAATCTCCAGAGGTTCCAATCTCCAGCGGTTCCAATCTCCAGGTCCCACGTTTAGCCAGATGCAAAAGTGATGCAACGGCGCAATGCCGCACTTGACCACAAGGGGGTGCACACATCTGGATTTCGTTTGCAGTGGCTGAGAGGCTGCTGGTGCGCCCATCTCTATCTGTCTTCCTCTCCCTCTGTCTCTCTCTCTCTCTCTGTCTCTCTCCAAAAAAAAAAAAAAAGAACACACTAACATTACTTGTCATAGACTATAGGTTATAAAATAGAACTTAATAAATAGCATGCCCTGTTCCTTTTAAGGCAAAGCTTGCAACTCTGAAAGAAGAATGAAGTTAAGAAATAAGATGTTACCACTGAAAAGCACTTGAATAATTATTGGGCTATCATTTCTCTTCACATCTGACATCTCTGAAGCAATAGGTCAGCCTGTTTTGTTTTCACATCTCCTACAGCCTAACTATGGAAAGAGCTCAGCCCCAAGCAGCTCCCTTCCTTCTGTAAGCTGTTTTATTGCTGTCATAATCATGGCTGGTGACCTCCTCGTCCATCTGTTGATTTTTTTCCCCTTTGCCGCAATAGTGCTTAGGTTTCAAAAATACTGATCTCAAAATCATTAACCTAGAAAGAACCTGGCCTTCATCCACTCTGTTTATGGGATGTTAAAACAGACTCAGGGATTTGCAAAAATAAACTCACGGGCTGTAGAAGAGAGGACCTCACCATCTGGCTCAGCCACAGAGGCTAAGAAGGGAGCGCAGAGGTGGTTATTTTAGGTGAATCTATTACAACACATGGAAATGACACAATATTTGGGTATTTTCTCCTTTACCCTGAAAATTATTCTACAGTCTGAATGATGGCGTAATTGGGTGGAAAAGAGGGGAGATCCAGTCCTTATGGAGAGAAACGTTCATGCGGGTGAATAAAGTGGCTAGCAACAAGACACCATGATTTCTAGTTCCAATGGACGCTTGCATTTCATTGATGACTGAAATTCCCCCAGTTTCCAGAACAAAATTATGGAAAGGATTAGGTGGAAATATATTTTCATATACTGAGTCACTCAGTATAATGTCAGAGGAAATCTGAGTTGAAATCTGTATATGCCCATTAATTTATGTTTGGTAAAGTATTTCTCCCTCTATTCCTCTCTTCCCCCTTGTTCTCTCTTTTCTTCCCACTCTCTCCCTCCTTCCCTCCTTTTCTTTCTCAGATTTCCTCAAAAAGAATTTTCTCTGGCTGAGACCCAGGTTTTATAAAATAAGAAATATGTCTTGAGACAAAACTATTTGTAAATGGTCCACTTTACATCCATTTTTGGGAATTCAAAAATATCTCTATCTGCCCCATCTCCATTTTCCCACCTCCCAGATACCTATCAGCCCACACTTACTAAATTTCTGAACATGTAATCTACTGAAATGATTGCCTCTGTTCTGCTGAGTGAAAATCCATGCAAGGTCCCTCACCTTGCTTGCTTGCTCCGAACACTCCCTTGTCCTGGCTTTGAGAGCACCCTATCCACTTGTCTCTGGCAGCCTTTTCAGGTTTCTAATCTCTTTCTATCTCCTAAACAGGACTTAGTTGATGGAGCCTCCCCGTTCTATGCCCAGATAATTGTCCCACACTTGAACCTGTGGCTATGCAGAAGAAGGGAACCCTCCCTACCAGTGTGATATGTCTTCGAGTTGTTTCCACGGACAAACACTGGCAATGGTGACCAATTCAGAAACAGTGACTCACCCAGGTTGTCTTCTCCAGCGTCATTTTCAACTAACAGCATGGGATTACTAAGAGAAATGATTGGTTCCAAGCATGAATCGGTTAAAATTCCTCAGAAACACATGAAGAGGCTATTTGCAACAAGACACAGCAAAGCAGATCTACTCAATGCTTGTAAATGCTGTAAACATTGGGGAAATCAAGAAAACTATACATTTTATGCTAATTCAGAAATGCATATCTATTAATTAATCTTGGAATCAAATCTGATACTGGATAAAGGAACAGGCTAGAGATCTAAGTATTATTTCATAGGAAACAATGGACACAGAAAAAATTGTGGGGGAAATAATAGAATGGTAGGCAAAGAACCCAGAAAAAAACTAAATTGTTATAATCTCTTAAAGACTAAGAATTTATCAACAAAAAAAGAAAAAGGAGAGAAACAGAAAGGAAATCTTATAAAGGAATCATGGAAAATGTGCTAATTATGATATACAGATCCTATTCAGATCTTAGTTAAAACCAATCTATAACAATGTATGGATAGTCAAAGAAGTCGGAGCACTGACTGAATCTATGATAACATTAAGAAATTACTATAATACTATGACTTGGGCTGAAGAGATGTCTCAGTGGTGAAAGGCATTTGCATACATGTACATAAAGCCAGATTCACGAAGTGGTGAATGTGTTTGGAGTTTGCTTGCAGAGGCTTTAGTCCCTGGTATGCCCATTCTCATTCTCTTTTTTTCTCCCTCTCTCTCTTTCTCTATCTCTGCTTTCAAATAAATAAATTTATATAAAAATAAATTACTATGACTTTATTTTATCTATGATGACATTAGGATTATATTTTCCTACAAAGTACTCATCTGTTAGGAATTCAAATGGACCTATTTATAATGAAAATTACAGGCCTATAATTCAATTCAAAATAATTTAGTAATGTTATTTGTGGTGGGAGAGATGGGTGGTGCCAAAACAAGAGTGGTCATGAATTGATGGTTAAGTAAAGGAGACACAGGGCTCACTGTGGTGGTATCTTCTTTTGTGTGTCTTTAGACACATAGTAAAGATTATTTTTAAAGTATATGCTTGTTGACTGAATTAATATCATTATCCCCATTTCCACCTGAGCACTGAAGTTGTATGTGCATATACCTTTATACCTAACATAACTGGTTATAGAAATAGTATACTTAACATTTTTTCAAAGTGCAACTCAAATTCCACAAGTTCCATTAAAATAAAATTGCAGTAAGGGCCATTATGCCTAGTTTCTTCTATCCTTTCCTAGTTCACTTATGTTTTCAACATACTTCTAGTTTGCTCAGTTCAGAAACCTAGGTAGCCAGGCATAGTGACACATGCCTTTAATCCCAACACTTGGGAGGCAGAGCTAAAGAGGGTCACTGAGAGTTGGAGGCTAGTTTGAGACTACACAGAAACCTAGGTATCCTATTTGTTCTGTCTTTCAAGCCGTTAATTCATTCCATTATCATAAATCCCTCTTATAATTATTAAAATAAATTCAAGCCAGTTTTTTTCTGTCTCCATCATAGTCTCAGCTGCCCTCGTCTCTCTCGGACTTCATTTTTCTTACTTTCCTTGTTCTTTCACAGAATTCATCTTTCTTATTCTACTTGCATTAAATATAAGCCTTTTCCAAACAGACACAAAGAGGTTTGCAAATATAAACTGCTCATGCTTAAACATCTCCCAACCACTCTCCTTTTTGTCTAGAATGAAGTCTATAGTTCCCCTGTCCTCCAAGGCTGTACACACCTCCCAATACATCACTCACTCACTAACTGCAACTCAGAATGCCTGTTATGGGAACTTGAAGTTTCCCAGGTCCCTCATGTCTGGTCCCTTTAGAAACACATGCTGTTTCTAATACTAAGAATGCTATTCTAATATTCTGTCTGTCCTGACTGTTTTTTTTCATTTGCAAGATACAAAGATCTCTGTTTTATTAACCCCTTTCTTACTTGCCATTTTTCTCTTTATACTTGTTCTGATTTATTAGTACAAACTTCCGTGCTTATTGTTTTCACCTATGTCCCTCACTGCAGCAGTCAGCTTCTTGTTGCTGGAACCAAACACCTGACCAGGAGCAGTTTATGGAAGGCAAGGGCTTACCTCTGGGTTACAGTTTCCAGGGAAAGTTTCATCCTAGTGTTGGTGGGGGGAACACTTTACATTCAAACCGCCAACCTCGCTAAACCATAAGATCCACAGTAGTTTTATATATAATTGTTATATAACAGAGGTTAGATCATTATTTGTTAAATATATTGTTGAAAGTTGAAAAAAAATCTTACCATAAATTGAATTTAATGCTGTGTTCCATGTTTCAAAAAGGCTTTCACTAGAAAATGTAAATATATAAGTATAAATGTTCATTTTAAATGTGGCAAGCATTTCAAGGAAAAATATAATCAGTACATGAAATTGGTTCAGTCATAGTAGTAGGTCAATAACCTTTCATTTAAAAGCTAAGTTGGGGTATGGCTACATTGAAATTGAAATTGTATTTTCCTTGTTCAGCTTAAAAATCTCAATCCTACCTCAAGGAAATGGTAGTTAGAGAAGAGACGCTAAAAGCATTATTTGAAGATTAATAATTTGCTGTTTCTCAAATTTTGTGCAGTAATGCTATAGAGTAAAAGGAAAATGCTTATTTCCTCACCTCAAGTCATTTGGTCTATGTTATTTAAATATGTGCTCTAAGTATAATTGCATCAATAGCTGGAAATCAGGTTCACGCATTTTCATGGTAAGCAGAAGCACAGCTCTGAAAATATGAGTTTCATAAACACTGTACGTGGTAGCAGCACTGTCACCTTCGAGATCTTTGCTTGAATTCCTCTTATGTCCTAACACGGAAGCAGGCAAGAGCCTTTCAGGTATGGAAAGTTCTTGGCACGCAGCCTATAAAGTAAGGATGTGTACTAAACTAGATTTCCAGCTCCCAAGGGATAGAAATCACTCCGGACAGCAGAGGGATAAATCCCATAGAATCCTGGGAAAACTTCAGCTTAGAAACATGTGGGGAAAATGAGGTAAAAAGGCTTTACCTGAAGAGTTTAAGATCCAAATGTGATATAATTGCTAACATTTCATTCCATTCCCATTCCATTCCACTCTATTCATTTTCTATTACATTCTTCTAAGTTATTCTAGACTCTTGTTCTGTTCGTTTTATTCTATTTTAGACAATGCTTTGCTATGTTACCCAAGTTGGCTTTGAACTCATGATTCTCCTGCCTCAGCCTCCTATGTAGCTAGGGTTACAGACATACATCTATTTTGTTCAAGGCCAATGGTTATTAACTGGAATACACATTAAAAGTAAGGAGGAGGTTATAAATTTCTAAATACAGACCCGTCCGCTTATATTCTGCAGGAATTGGCATCCAGGAGTCATGATGGATTTTAACACACAGCCCCTACGTGTTCCAGGGCCTCCTCTTCCATAGCAGGCATAACTAAGATGATTATGATATCACACTCGTGCCGATCTTGCAGATGCAACTACACATAGGGATTATGTTCAGCAGCCAGATGTTCAACTGTATTAACTGATTCATGTTCTTTGGTTATAATGCAGCAGAATTCCTCAAGATTTCTGAAAATGTTTATTATTATCTTCCTCAACACACCTCTCTAAGTAAATTAGAGAAAAATATAAAAAGTTATTCACCAAGATTTAAAACATGCAAAGGTGATTATATTCTGAAGTTGGAGCAGTCAGGCCTATAGAGACACTGATACAAAGCTGCAGCCTATCTCCCCTGGAAGTAGGGAAATCTCCCTGCTTTGAAGTCTCCTTGCCTTTCCTGTGGCCTCCGGAGTTCTCGGACCCTCGTACTGGGGGTAGAACAGTAAGTGAGGGTGGGTGGGTATGGATTACACTATATAGCAAGAGAAGGAAGAAAAAAGCAAGAACAAAACAGTTGCATGACAGTACGTTTCCTTTGGTTTGTATAAACGATCATTTCACACCATAATCTGTACGATGACTTCAAGAACATGCAGGTTAAAAGCGCGAACTGGAGACCAGTGATGCATCTTGCCAACAGCAGCCATCCATTGAAGTCCAAATGCCAAACTTCAAAGTAAGGTAGAGACAGGGCTGCCCACTGGTGTGTGCCCAGCAGCTCGGGGATCAGAGAAGTGGAAAAGCTCAGAAGAGAACTCCCTTTGTATGGATCTGTAGGCTCAGGACTATGGAGGGCCAAAGCCACAGTGGTACAGAGAATGCTCACCAACAAGAAACTTGAACTGTAGATCAGTACCCCACTCTCTCTCTCTGCTTTCTCTTTGGATCCCTTAAATCAAACTCTAAGATATATGTTAGCCGCATTCAGCAAACAAGAGTGCCCTGAGTCCGATGATGACTCATGGCCTATAAATAAAAGTCACAATGGCAATCCTTTTACTTTTCTGTTGACAAGCAGTTACTGGGCTTCTGCTATAGGCAAGAGATTGGGCGTGTGTTGGTGAACAGGAGAGCTTGATTTCATCTTCATAGAATTTGGTAACAGTAATGTGCATTAACAAAGTAAAAATTATACTAATGAACACAACATGCTATGAGATTCTATAGCAAAGGAGGTGTACAATACAATAGAAATGCAGAGGTTTCAGAGAAGAAAGTATTAATCACTTTTCTCATTGCTAGGACAAAGGCAATATAATAAAGAAAGAGTATACACTGACATAGAGCTCACGAGGATACATTCTAGCACGGCAGGGATGGCATGGAAACCAGAGCTGGAGGATGCTGATCACATCACATCCAAAGTCAAGAAGCAGAGGGTGAACAGGAAGTGGTGGACTAGATAACCTCAAGACCCCCGTCACTCACTTTCTTGACCAAGGCTCCACCTCCTAAGGGTTCCGTGGCCTTCCCAAACAGCGCCCCCCACTGGGGAGCAAGTGTTTAAGTGAGCCTGCAGGGAATGTTTCACATTTAAACCATAATGCACTGAAATAAAACCTCACCTGTGGGGACCTACGTGATTAGTGAGTGCTCCACGTTTTGTAGCCAGCCCACTCAGTACAAAGGATTGTCTTTTGGTATACTAATGCATGCGTTAAGTAACAGAAGCTTTGGGTTAAAAGCGTTGAAAGTTGAGCAGCATGTTCGGATGCTTGTATTCAAGTGGACAATGTCTGTGTTGGTCACTGCCAGGTCAGGATGCCTGCTCCTCTCCACTTGCTGCCATGTCTTTCACTGTCCGTCCGTGTCTTTCACTCTCTCCCTGCTTCTTCTGTCCCATGTTCTCTCCCTGCCCATTTCTGTATGCTTTCATTTTTCCATGCTCTCCACCACATGATTATGTCCCTTCTCTGTGTTTCTCATTCGGACATCTCAGGAGCGGGGGGGGGGGGACTTGGTCAGCTCTTCAGTAGACAGATGACAATGGATCTTGTGGTCAACTTGTCCAGATGCCAGTTCTCACAATTATAAGCAGGGAAAGTCGCCCGAGGGCAGCCTGGTGAAGCCTGCTTGAGCAAGGATTGGCCTCAGGTTCCACCTTCAGCAGAATACATAAAGGAGTAGTGGTCACAGCTTCCAGGCCTGTTCAAACAAGGTCACCATTTTTAAACAGGAAACCCACTCCCATGGTCTGGAAAGGTTGAAGGACAGTGGACGAACAAGGGCAGATATCCCGCCTGACCCCTCCATGTGACACACAGGGAAGAATGAAGCTGTTTATCAAAAGCAAAACTCACATCTCTATGATTTAAAAGGACAAATATGTTAAACTTATTAGGTAATTTGACTAATAGTAGCACCTATGTTTAGAAATAAGATATTCAGCCATGCATTGCCATAAATTAGCCACAATTGATAAAATGAAGAGGCAAAACTATGTGTGACATGACTCTTGAATGAGACACTTTCAGAGGAATAGGAAGGCCTTCCTCTGAAGTGAATGACAGGAAAGTATGGAATGCTTGGAATTAACAAGATTTCTACATTCAAGTAAATAAAATTCAAAGGGTCATAGCACAGGTGTGAGGACCCAAGTTCAAATCCCCAGCATCCAGGTGAAATGCTGGGAGAGGTGGCGTGTTCCTGTAATTCCAGCACTGGGGAGGAAGGAATGAGAGGATCCCTAGGGCTCACTGGCTCTCAAGCCCCATCAAATCAGTGAGCATATCTCAAAGAATAAAGTTGAGAGAGCCTGAGGAAAAGACCCAACGTTGACCTCTGGTTTTCACATGCAAGAGCACACAAATACATGTACCCTGCACACACGCGCACACACACACACAAACACACACACATACACTTGTGTCTATCTGCATATCTGCATGAACCCTGCACATACATCTTCCCACCCACACAAATATGAATGCATCTCTGCACAAACGTGGGTCCACCCACCATACATGAATAAGCAAGGACTCCAAAAAAGAATGATGTTGTAATAAAGTTCTAAGCTGACCAAAGGAATTGGAATAAGAGCTAAAACTATCTTAACCTGCTCATAAAATTTTATTTATAAAAAGAGACTTACATATGGGTAGACAGAGAAGAAGGTAACAAAATAAACATGCCCGATTTTCTGCTCTTGGCCCTGACTAGAAGCACTCCTGGTGCTGGCGTTCTTCAGGGTGGAGGTACCTGGCATTACATATTGTGTGGTCTCTGTTAGTCTCCAATTTGCCAAGCGTTTCCCACATCACTATTTGCTTCCTTTAATAAAAGATGACAAGAGACACTGGGCAGGCTCCAATGTAAGCTGTGCAAACATGCAGAGTTTTGTAACCTGACCAGGTTCTAGGTTCATTCAGAACTAAGCCAGCTCCACCCCATTAGTCCCTTTCTCTGGGGTTTTATATTCCCAGAACAAGTCTTAGATCATGTTTACACTGCCTTACCGTGTTAAAGAAAACTTCAGTTAAGTAATGTAGGTTGCAGAAAAAAAAAAACAAGTATTTATGGGGCTGGAGAGAGATGATTCAGAAGTTAAGATGCTTCCCTGGAAAGCCTCATGACCCAGGATCGATTCCCCAGTATCCAGGTAACACCAGTTGCACAGAGTGGCACATTTATGTGGAGTTTGTTTGCAATGGCTAAAGGCACAGGCATGCCCATTCTCTCTCTCTCTCCCCATCTCTCTCTCTGTCTCTGTGTGCAAATAAATAAATAAAAATAAAAATGTTTATGGCCAAATTTTGTGAATTAGGAAACTGTGTTATCCAAATTACTTGCTCAAAATGGAATATATTAAAATACTTGTTCTATTCAATATGCCATCATGAACAAATTTATTATGACTACCATTTTGCCTTTCCTTCTAGGTTGGTTCCCAGCTCCATTTTCTGGGTGTTTCTGCACTGCTTGGAACCACTGTGTTATGGCTCTGCTGGTAGAACAAGTATGAGTTGGAAACTGGAGGGTCAGAGAGGGGAGAACCTATGTGTTTTTAGCAGCATCTTCTCCAGGGGCAGGACCTGCGTGGTGATGGGAGGTCCATGGGAAAACCCTTCTTTTCACTGCCCCAGTCCCCAAAAGACAGCCCCAGATGTCTGTCTCCTGTTGAACAGCCCCAGCTCTGGAAGTAAAAATGTTGGAAGTAGGGGCATGTTTTGTTATTGTTAATTTCTGACATTCCCTACAATCCCTGTATCTCCAGTTCTTCTCAGCCTGTGTTAACAACCCCATAAATTAAAGTCCCTCTTTTTGATTCTATTATCCTAAAACGACCCTGAAAGTACTGTATTTTCTACTGTATCTAACAATGAAAAATGTTTTGTAACTTAATAACTCTTATTCTTATTGGGGACACTTTAAGCTGGGAAGTGTCTGTTACTTAGAAGACACTTAGAAATATACATATATTTACAATCATATATTTTGTTTTGGAAGACTATTTTCCTTTGTGAAATTAAGTAGTTTTTCAATAGATTCCAGCCCACTTTGTCCTATGTAGTGAGAGCCTCCATCTCGTTTCAAATAATGGCTTTTCCCAAAGGCAGTGTCTCTTTTCAGGGTATCATAATAAGCTAATGGACTGAGTGATCAATGCTGTGTGTGGTGGAACATTAGAAACGTGCTATAAAATATGGAAAACAATTTAGCCACTCTCTAATGCAGGGCATTCTTGTAAAAACTGTACATGAATAACATGCACCCAACCATGTTTCCATGCCTTACGACAAGATTAGATGCAATCAGAACCTTGTCTTAGCAAATCAGCATGTTAGAGGATATTGCCAGCAATAACTTTGCAAAGACATGTCCATTATCAAAGAGGGGCATTATTCTAAATTTATTCTCGTTCAAGATTGATGTCTGCTGTAAGCCACCATCTGTCTCTAGGTTCTTCGGTTTTACAGTGCTGTCACTCTGCACAGTATGGGCGCTCTGAGCTGCTTTTTACTTGCTTTCTCAGATTTTTCAGATTTGAAGATTAACAGTCAAGACAAAACAACAAAATACAAGTGGATACATGAAATAGAAGGATCAAGCTCAAGCAAGCCTCTGTTTTACTTGAGCAAGATGCACAGCACATTAAGTAAAGTGTTTGCCTGTCTTCCCCAGTGCTGTAGGCTAGAGAATCATTAGTGGCTTTCCTCGAGTCAATATATTTTGACACATTTGGCCAGTTTCACAAATTCCCTAAAACAAATGGCTTAGTGACATTTTAGCAAGTAAATAAGAATTTTCTTCATTTCAATGCTTTTTAAAGGACTTTGCAGGTGTTAAGGAAGGTGTGTCTCACGATCTATGGGACAGAACAGTGCTCTCAACTCAGTAATGTTCAATTACCTGTTCCAGTGAAGTTTTGTTTATAAATTACATGTAAATTACATACATATATGCTATTAGAATTATAAAGTACATACCTTAAATAAACACATGCCTGCATATATAACTATCAAATGGTGGGTTAAATTAAGTGTACACAGAATTATGAAGTATATACCTTAAATAAACACATGCCTGCATATATACTACCAAATGGAGGGTTAAATTAAGTGTACACAGAATGCCAAGCAGCTGTGCTGACATACCTTGCCCCTCATCGTCCTACGAGCCGTCTCAATCAGACGCGGGGCTAGAGCTCCGGCAGAGAGGCATGCTGGGAATCCTACAGGCATTCTGCTACTCCCTTGCCTGCTTAGGGTGGTGCTGCCAAGAGAGGTATGGAGTGTCCAGTTAAATATTCACAGAACAAGTTTAGACGGAAAGGTTTAATGTTTACCTGGAATTCACACTTCCATATCCTCAGGTATTTATTTATTTCATTATTTATTGGATACGTCTACCAATTCTAGCTCTTGGTAGGCTCTTCCTAGACTTCTACTTTCTCATGAAATGTGTCCTAAAAACCTGCTTAGTAAAAATGTCACGAAGTTATTTGGTTTGGAAAACTTGTGAAACTGACCAGATCTGCTGAAGCAAACGTTCTTGTTACAAAATGGTTGATAATCCCCTGGGGTTAACCACAGTGTGGTAATCTCACCCAAACAATGGTGTGTAGGCTGTGTCTTTATTTTTTTTTCAAATGCACCTGTGATGTGCTTGCTTGTGGGTTCACATGCTTGTATGGGTGTAGGTATATGTGCACATGTGTGTGCATGCATATAGAGGTCGATGGTTGACTTTGGTTGACTTCCTTGATCACTCTCCACTTTATTTAGCAAGATCTCTCACTTGAACCCAGAGTTTGCCAACTCAGCTAGTCCAGCTAGGTAGATTGTACCAGGGATCCCCTGTCTCTACTCCCCAGTGCTGGCATTATAGGCACAGAGTATTTTCTTGGGTGCTGGGCATCCAAACTCTAATCAGGGAAGCCTTTTGTCCACTAAGCCATCAGCCCAGGCCTGCACTCTTTGTCTGCACTCTCCCAACTCCTTCGCCTGGCCTGCAGTTGGCTGCACAAGGCCAGCGAGAACAGACAGAGCTTTGCTGCTGTGCCTTTAAATGGCATTGCCTGTGGCGAGACCTGTGTGCTGCCACGCTTCTCCTACTTGCTTCTAAACAGGACACCACAAATCCAGGCTTTATGAATCGCTTAAATTGATGATCTGCACACACATACAGTATTGATTGGATTGGCTTATTCACCAGCCCTTTATTCAATGCCTAATACATCATAGGCAATTGGATCTATAGTTAAGCTATTAGAAAGCATAAAGCACAATTTGATTATCATTAAAGTAAAAGCCAACTTACAAAAATGTTCTGTGTTACCCATATCTTGGTCATCATGTCAGTCATGAAAATGTATGTCTCCATTCTCGGGCTCCACTCTTTAACCCATTTCTTCAGTGTCTTTAGATTGTATTCTCAAATACCATCCAAAACAGTAATATTTCCTAAATTATACTCCTTCCTATGCTTATTAACTTTCAATAATATTTCCCTTTGGCATTTTCTATCAGCAGACTCTATATTCCTATATTTGCTATCTTTCTTCAGCAAATATAGAATCCACGAGGCTGGGCATTTTCTGTTTTGTAGAATAATGCGTAGAGTGGTTCAGTTAGACAGTGCTTGGTACGGAGCAAATTTCAGTAAGCATGTGACTCAATCAATGACTTCCTGTCCTCAAGGAAGCACAGGTTTCTCTATATAGGCAGAACTGGGAGGCATGCCATAGTCACTGAACAGTTCACTATGAGGGAACTGAAGGCAAGATAAGGACTGCTGAGGGTGTGAAAAATTAAAATGAGGATATGCAAAGAAAAAGCGGGAGAGCTTTTCAAAAGAGAGGTGTGGAAAATCTAGGAGAACAAATTACCTACCCAATTGGTTTAGGTCTAGTCTGTCTTGTGGCTTCTGAAAATGCTAATGGTAATAATAGCAAAATATTTATTATTATTATTATTATTATTATTATTAATTCCACAAAGTTCCTAATTTACTGCTTTCTATGTGTTATTTCTTCATTTCCCCCAAATCATATAAGGCCAATAAGATCGAATTCAGAGGTAAGGAAACTGAGACTTGGAGAATCCCAATAGAACACCTTGAAATAAGCGTTCATGTGAGACAGAGTGAGATACCTGCCCTGAGGACTTCCTGCTCTGCCTTAGTTTCCGAATCCCTGGAGCACTGCACATGTACGTGCCTTGCTCATAGCAGGAACTCGCACAGTGTGAAAACCCCTTTCTGATTTGTCCTCTACTTCTAGAGCAATGAACAGCTGAATTTGCCACTCTGCAGCAGACCCGTTTGTGCTAAGTTCTCCTGTGCAGGGGGCTCAAGTTCGCTTGAGAACAGCAACCCACGCTTCTCAACCCCAATTTACTGGATTAACCCAAAAGTCATACAGGAATCTGTATGAAGTTGATGCTTTGTCAACCACCATAAGATTTCGTTCGTGGTGCAGGCGTCACTCCCTTGCCATTCTTTTATTATTTTCTTAATATCCTTTTCTTAATTCTCTTCTTTCCCACCACCTGGCCACCTCAGGGTCACCTTGAAATATTGGTGACAGAGGTAGACCACATCGCTATACACACACACACACACACACACACACACACACTACACACACCATTTGAGAAGTGACACCATTAAAATAGCTAAGATTTAAGACTTTGTATTCTCTGGAAACCGAGGTTCATCTCTTTGGGAATGATATCACCCCACTGTGAATGCATGGTGTGCTACTTGAGTGTGACTGTCCCCCAGGCCTCATGTGTTTGTGCTTAAGCCTCATCCACGATCCCCAGCTAGTGGATACACTGAGAGGTGCGGCCTTCCTGGGGGAGGTGTGTCACTGGGGCCAGCCCCTGAGGCTCATTAGTTCAGTACCCTTACCAGTGCTAGCTGGCTACCTCTCGGCTGGAGTGACAAGAAGTAATGCCCAGCCTCTGCTCTACCATGCTTTCCCTACCATGGTGCAACTTTCCTTCACAACTGTAAGCCAAAACAAACCTTTCCTGGCATCAGCTGCTTCTGGTCAAGGGTTTTGTCCCAGCAACAGGAAGGTAGGTTCCATACGTGGTCCTGGAAAGCATGCATATTCTGCAGTTCACTTTTCCCACCTAAAAATAACTTATGTGCACAAAGTTGTGTTAACAACTAATTATTAGTAGAGTAAACTGACCGAGTGCAATGTCCTGAGCTCCTTTCTAGGTCTGTCTCTAACAAGCTGTACAATCTCATATCATGTGAATTTTCTGGTCTTCAGTCACCTTAATTCTAGCACAAGGGCTATATTTAATTAGCTCTACAACCCATTTCAGTTGAAAAATCTCATGAGCTTGTGTAATGAATCCTCTTGGTGGCTATTTTCCTCATTGGCTCTGAAGCTACACAGTTCATGGAGTTGAGGCATACATTAATGACTTCATGACCTCATGAGTTTGTGTAATGAATCCTCCTGGTGGCTGTTTTCCTCATTGGCTCTGAAGCTACACAGTTCATGGAGTTGAGGTATACATTAATGCCTTCATTTGCTGCTGGGAAATACATGGCACTTTTCCTTCTTTGCATTTGCCTTGCAGGACAGCAGTGGTATATTTCCATAAGCTTCTTGGGGGGCACTTTAACATTTCCTATGCTTAAAACCACTGTGTTCTCATCACTGGAGGCCTCATGATCTACTGACATCAGAGAGATGGATTTCCTTCACAGCTCTGGGTCAGAGATACAAGCATTCGTGAGATCTTAACTATGTTACTACATGAATGAAAATGCAGTAATGAATTTATGCTGGTGTTCTATGGCTTCTAGGTAGACTTGACCTGTGAATCACATTTAACAGAGTGCGATTATAGGACACAAAGCAGAAAAGTTTAAGTAATGTTCTTTTCTATCAAAGGAGATTGACTTAATACAATTCGATTTTATGTGGTGTTCAAAATTTAGGCTAGTGTACAATATCATTATCAGTCACACAGACCTCTTAAAATATGTATCTATAGTTTAATTATATATGCTGTATAATATATTCCTGTGTCAAAAATAAAATGATCAAATAATTAATTATTTTGTGTGCATCAACAGGTTTGTGTATACAAAAGAAATTGTTAGAAATTCTGTATGTTGAAGGGTTATTTTTATATCATGATAAATACTCTATGCTCCATTTACTTGTCTCAAAATTATATGCTCTGTAGTACTTTTGTAGGACAGTAGGATTCATCAGTGCCTTTCTTCAGGCCACTTCTAATCCTTTTTTCTCTTCATCATCTCCTGCTTTATTAATAAAGGTCTGACAGCTTTTCATTATATTTCTTTGAGTGAGTTAAGCCTTTTTAGATTATTCACAGGAACTACCACAAAACAAACATTATAGTTTTTTAAACAAATATTGATCATTACTTATGTTTATAGAAATCCTCTGACTAGGCTGGAGAGATGGCTTAGCGATTAAAGTATTTGCCAGCAAAGCCAAAGGAACCAATTTGGATTCCCCAGTACCAACATAAAGTCAGATGCACAATGTGGAGCATGCGTCTGGAGTTTGTTTGCAGTGGCTAGAGGCCCTGGCATGCCCATTCTCTCTGTCTCTGTCTCTCTCTCTCTCTGTCTATCTCTTTCAAATAAATGAATAAAATATTTAAAAAATAAAAGAAGAAATCCTCTGCTTCTTCCATAGTAACAAATTCTGTGTTTCAACTGCATCTTTACAAAGATGCCAATCTCATCAAAGGTAAGAAGGGAGGAAATAAGTGAGTTGAGTGAAGGAAATAAGATATTCCATTGTGATACTGTGTACTCATCAATTCACACATTCAGTATTCAGCATTGTGTTTTCTATCAAATAACAACATATTGATATTCTGTGCTCATCACAAAAATAATTCTATAGGTTGTGATATATTTTGATAGTATATTACTTCCCATCTCATTTTGTATAGTTGAACTTGGAAATGCTTTATTTATGCATGAAATTATTGAAATGCTATTTAAATATAATATACATCAAACCCTTCCCAGATTATTCCTAAATGCAAAGAGATTATTTTGGAGAATATATATATATATATATATTATTCATCCATCATAGAATATCAACTTTTATATTTTAATCTTATAAACTATTTCCTAGCAAACTTAATCATTATTTTGTGAAGATCAGTTACTGCTCAGTTTATTTCAAGTCATGCACTAATAAAACCTATGAGAAATTAATGCAAAGAGATAAATTCCACAGTAAAATAGCTAGGCAGAACAAGGTCATTAAGTTGTGTACATTGGGATATGTGCAAGGCTAAGGGAGGCTTTCTTTGTTTACTTTTTCCTTTTTTAAAAAAATTATTCATTTATGAGAGAGAGAGATTGAGAATGAGTGTGCTAGGGCCTCTATCCACAGCAAACTCTAGATGCATGCGCCATCTTGTGCATCTGGCTTATGTGGGTACTGGGGATTCTAACCTGGGTCCTTAGGCTTCTCAAGCAAGTGCCTTAGCTGCTAAGCCATCTCTCTAGCTTTGTTTACTTTATTTTATATAGTACAGTACAAGCCTGGACAAGTTCAAAGAAGGAGTGTCACAGCACAGTAGAGTATTTCAAATCTCAGCTGAACTCAGAAAACTGCATCAATAAAGTGTACTCAGGAAATGGTTGTAGGTAAACTGCAACCAAAAAAGTGTATTATGGTCTGTCATCAAGAGTAGGCATTCCTGGGCTAGAGAGATGGCTTAGCAGTTAAGGCGTTTGCCTGCAAAGCCAAAGGGTCCTGGTCCAACTCTCCAGGACCCACATAAGCCAGATGCACAAGGGGGTGCATGGAGTTCATTTGCAGTAGCTGAAAGCCCTGGCATGACCATTCTCTCATTCTCTCTCTCTCAAATAAATAAATAAAATATCTTAAAAAAAAGAGTAGGTATTCCTAAAATATTTACCTACTAAGCCTGAGATAGGTGAAAACAAACATTTACCTTAGGGGCAGAAAGATTGATAGAGCCACAAGTTGGGACATTACACACAGAGACATTGACTCTTCCCAATAACTGATGGCTGCTCCCATAATGCATGACCCACAATCCCCGTGGGGATAACGGGCATCCCCAACAAGTAGGGTCCCTTCAGAGGGTAGGGGGACAGGGATGAGGGTAAGGGCGGTACCAATATGTGTGGTTTACACACTAAGTATGTACATAACACACACACACACACACACACACACACCTTGGTCCCTTGCATCATTAAGAATTTAGGTAAATACTTCACCTAAGAGAGCTAGATTTTGCCTCTAGTGGAGATAAAATTTGATATTGTGCAGAAGCCAGTCTAATTTTGCAGATAAAATGCATGGTTCATCTGGACAAGCTGTAGATTAATCAGGTGCCCTGTAACATATGTCCATCGCATGCACAACACAAAAGCTATCATTTGGACAAGATCAGAGGAAGCACAGTTCTTGTCACAGAAATGTACTTTCATGTCAGCGAGTAGCCAACCAGCGACTAATGCCAATGAGCAGAGGTGGGGTCTGCAGCAAGTTTGTCCTCACTGGGTACAAAAGATGTGCGTGCCTGAGTCACAGGTTGCTAGGTGTCATGTAGACTACAATAACATGTTCTTTTTTCTAGAAAATATGCCCGCCTGTGTGAGAAAATGAACATTTTATAGGAACAATGGATAGATTTTTAGGACCATCCAGTTGTCACCCCCTTTGTCCCTTGGTTTTCTATTCTTCTGATAAATCGATCCTTTATCCAATCAAAAGGGAAGTGTTATTTCTGATCATTTCAGTAAAAGGAATTTCTTTTTGTCTTCATAGAGGCAATGCAAGATTTGAGTAGGAAATGAAGAAGAAAAGGAGATGGTGATTCCAGGTGTCTTTGTATCAGACAGACCAAATGCCCACTGTACTGAATCATGTTTTTGTATAATCACCACCTTGGTTCTTTAAAGTAAGATGCTTCCTGGAGTTAGGAGTGACTCATAATTTGTTTAAAGCAACACACTTTCCCTCAACATGAACATCTAATTAGCATTTCCCCCTATGGTATAATACAGTCTTGTTCATCAAAAGAAAAGTGCTTGAAACACACCTGTTAATGAGACTGCCAAATTCCACCATCCTCTCCATCACTCGGTCATTTTGGGGTCATCATAAGTTCAATGAAAGTAAAGGCAAACAGTGAGGTTCTTATTTTCAATAACTCAGATGAAGCCTTCAGTTTCTCAGAAGGGATTCTCCACTAAATCCACACCTGGCTCAGGAAGCAGATCTTTAAAGGCTTAATTGTCTTGATAGCCTGCTCTCTGGTGAATGGAAAATGGCCATCGCAAATGAAAACCTCATAAGGACGTCTCCTTTGACAGTGCCGAGGCACGTACACACTTACCACTCCGGTTCCTCTTTGCACTGCTCTTTCACAGCCAGCCCTTTTCAGTCCACCAGGAACTGTGGTTTCAAGTGCAGCACAGCTAAATCAGGTTGATGACACGGTCATGATCGAAGGTGTCGCCATCTGAATGGAACATGGAAGCCAGAGTTCTTTCTGTTTAATGAGATACACTTTTCCTTACATCTATATTCATTCTGCTTTTTTTTTTTCAAATTTTTTCTAGAATTTATTCTCTGTGTAGAACAGAACGCATTGCAGAGGCTAATTTCTGGTTCAAGCCACCCAGCTCACCTGAATAAGCCTACTACAGGAACACTTCAAAATGCTATTTAAAGAAATAAAACTTTTGCCAGGTGTGGTGGCACACGCCTTTAATCCCAGCACTTGGGAGACAGAGGTAGGAGGATTGCCATGAGTTCAAGGCCACCCTGAGACTACACAGTGAATTCCAAGTCAGATTGGGTTAGAGTGAAACTGTACCTTGAAAAACCAAAAAAAAAAAATTTTTTTTAATAAATAAATAAAACAATCTCCACACATATACACAATGTACCCTGATCACAATCCTCTTCCATCACACTCCTTTATCTCCTCATGCCTATCTCTTTCTAACTAAGCCACAATTTTTACACAACTAGTCCTTCTATTTTGCTATCCTTTTTGCCCTCATATTATGCAGGTTATGTCAGCTACTATAAGGTCATAAACACAACTGCCACGTTGTGTCTGGAAGACTGCATCCAGAGCACCCCTCCCACTCTTACAGCGTTTCCTCTACATCTGCCTCAGTGGTCCCTGAGCCTTAGAGCACGTGACAGACATGTCTCATCTAGTAGTGAGTGCTCGCCCGTCACTGCTCAGGACCTTGATAAGTTTTAAGTCTCGTCAGTAGTTACTACCACTTTAGAGAAGCTTCTCTAAGCAAAAGTGAGAGCAGCATTACTCTCAACGCATAAACACACACGTTTGGAGAGTGAGTTGGTGGGGATAACACAGCCACTTGGCCTAATAACAGTCGTGGCTTTGACCCTCGGCTCACGAGCTCTTCAGCCATGCCCATGCCTTGACGAGGTCTTCATTACCAGCAGGAGTTCTTTCCCACGCAGGAGGCCTCAAATTTAATCAGAGAGCAATTGATGATTCGCGTAACAGACGTGCCACAGTTGCTTTGGTAGACGCGTCTTACCTGACTGGCCATTTGTGTTTCACAGGGTCCACTGCTGGCTAAGATGACGATTTCTCCCCCGCATGCTGCATAGCCCGTTGCAGCACCCTGACAACTCCTCAGCAGAAGGAGGCTTTCGGCTAAGCCCTGACCTGATGTATTCGTGTCCTGCAACCAAAGCGTGTGGTGCCTCAGCCTTGTACAAGGTCTTTCTGTCTAGTTCTAGTGGGCTCCTTATGCTCTTTTTAATGACATTATTTATACATTTTCCTAAATACATATAGGATATAATTTTATAATTTAATTGATGACTATTTGCATAAGAATCATAACTATTTCATTGAGAACAGACTATTTTGTGGTGATACAATTTTTTTTTTTTTTTTTTTGTGGTTTTCCAAGATAGGGTCTTGTTCTAGTTCAGGCTGACCTGGAATTCACTATGTAGTCTCAGGGTGGCCTCAGACTCATGGCGATCCTCCTACCTCTGCCTCCTAAATGCTGGGATTAAAGGCATGTGCCACCACACCTGACTTGGTAAAATGTTTTAAAACTTATAAATAGGGATCTTTGCAAAATTTGTAAGAATTTACTAAAAATAACATTAAAATAAATGAATGTAATGGTATGTAAGCACTGGCCCTGTAAAGCTACTTTCACAAAAGTTATTAAGTTGGTATTGTTTACTGAATGTTTGGTATGAAGGTGTTTTGTCAAGAAGTTTTTAAGCTGTGGTAAAAATCTGTGTTAACTATAGATCAATGTTTACTATCTATTATGATGGAATTTATTTTTACAGATTCCTTTTCATGCAGGTCACAGAATTGCACTAAACGCTTGTAGAAAAGTCAAGTCATATTTTAAGTTTTCTTTTGAACCTTGGAGAAAAAAAGGAAAGTATTAAATCAAACTTAATAGCAAATGGCTATGCTCAGTGGGGTGATGAAACATTCACTGTTTAGACTGATAATCTCACGAAAGGAAGTGAAGACAAAGTTGAGACTCTGAAGGGACAGAGCTGAGAAACAAGTAAGATATTTGGTCATCCACATCAGAGACCAAGTCTAGCTTCTCAGGGAAGCCAACCGTACGGTGGCTGATACCTTCATGCTGTCCCACAGGAAACATATGGAGGCTAGGTGGTTACCAGGGGAGTTTAGTCACAGACATTTTTCAAATGTCCAAATAGGTGATTGGTGTCAGGTATACCCACAATTTGAGCTCATAATAGCACAGTTGGTATTGAGGAACGAAATCTAAGACTAACATGATAGTCTATTAAGATAAAGAAATATGTGGCTAGAGAGATGGCTTAGCAGTTAAGGCACTTGCCTGCAAAGCCAAAGGATCACCGTTCGATTCTCCAGGACCCACATTAGCCAGATGCACAAGGGGCACATGTATCTGGAGTTCGTTTGCAGTGGCTAGAGGCCCTGACACACCCATTCTCTCTCTCTCTCTCCCTTTTTCTCTCTCTTAAATAAATAAATAAATAAATAAATAAATAAATAAAATATCTTTTTAAAAGATAAAGAAATAGATAGAACAAAAAGATGTCATTCTAAGTGAACGAAACATCACTTAAAGGACTGGCAGTGCAGCTCAGTGTTAAATGCCTTCCTAGTATTTGACAATCCCTGAGTTCAGTCCTAGTGCCACTGAAGAAAACAGACAAACCAGCTCGGCCCCCTCACGTAGAGCTGACTTTCAGGAACAAGGGTAAACCTAGCATCTAGGACTAAGGCAGACAGTCAGAGCAAGCTAAGTCCGCTTTGATCTGAAGTTATCTTGCTTTATATATTTACCTCACATTCTTGAGTCCTCTCTGATTTGTTCCAGAACACTGGCTGGGAAGTTAGGTGGGGCTAAATGGCTCTAGCTGTAGAGAATAGAACTATATAATGTGAGCCCAGGGCAGCATCCCATGGTCTATGACTGCGATGTGCAACCACACAATGGAAGATCAGAGAGCGACAGGCTGTTTGGAACTTGCTTGCTTCTTGCCCTTCCCCTGTGGCAGAATTTGTTTCCACTTCACTTCACTCCTTTTACAGGCTTTGTGGAGTTTGAAGTGGACGTTCCATAATTAAATGCCCAGTAGTAACATTTGGACTGTGGAACACCTGTCGGTAATATTCAGCTTAATATACAACTTTCAGATAACTGGAAATAAACGTTTTATGACATGGTGTTCATATTTGTATCCTGAAATATTTTAGAAACTCAAACAAGGTGTGGTGGCTCATACCTGTAATCCCAACACTTGCGAGGCAGCAGTAAGAAGATTGCCACAAGTCTGAGGGCAGCATGGACTACATGCCGAGTACCAGGACAGCTAGGGCTACATAACAAGACCTTGTTTGAGAATGAAAAAAAGAAAAGAAGGAAAAATAAAAGAAGGGTGGAAAGGAGCGAGGGAGGGAAGGAAAGAGGAAGGAAGCAAGGAAGGGAGGAAGGCATGGAGGGAGGGAGGGAGGAAGGAAGGAAGGAAGGAAGGAAGGAAGGAAGGAAGGAAGGAAGGAAGGAAGGCAGGCAGGAAGAAAAGAAGGGAGGGAGGGAAGAAAAGAAAAGAAGTAGAGAAAGAAACAACCCAAAAGTTGGAACATATTGTTTATCAATTTATAAACTAAGCTTAAAAAATATTTTTTGCAGTGGCTGGAAGCCCTGACATGCCCATTCTCTCTCTCTCTCTCTCTGCCTCTTCCTCTCTTTCTCTCCCTCTCTTAAATAAATAAATAAATAAATAATAAAAATTTTAAAAACCATAGGCCAGAGGGTAAGGTTTAGAGAAATTTCCTAAAAACAACACAACACAACAACAACCTGCCAGTCTCTTCTGCGTGTCCCCACAAGCGTAGGTGGGATCATGGTAATGAACTCCAACCTCACAATACTGCTCCGACATTGCCACTGATGCACTCGGACCCACAGAGCCTCTGCAAGAAGCCAGCAGTTTACCACCCTGTTAAGCACAAATAAAGCAAAAAGAGGAAACTCAGATCCCAAGAGAATGAAAGTCATGCAGACTCATGGACCGTGAGTCTTCCAGACCATAAAGAAAATAAGCAAATTGATTGTCCAAACCAACTCCACCAGTCAATACAGTACCAGAAAGAAAATATGAATACTGATTGTCCAAACCAACTCCACCAGTCAATACAGTACCAGAAAGAAAATATGAATACTGATTGTCCAAACCAACGCCACCAGTCAATACAGTACCAGAAAGAAAATATGAATACTGATTGTCCAAACCAACTCCACCAGTCAATACAGTACCAGAAAGAAAATATGAATACTGATTGTCCAAACCAACGCCACCAGTCAATACAGTACCAGAAAGAAAATATGAATACTGATTGTCCAAACCAACTCCACCAGTCCATACAGTACCAGAAAGAAAATATGAATACTGATTGTCCAAACCAACGCCACCAGTCTATACAGCACCAGAAAGAAAATATGAATACTGATTGTCCAAACCAACTCCACTAGTCAATACAGTACCAGAAAGAAAATATGAATACTGATTGTCCAAACCAACGCCACCAGTCTATACAGCACCAGAAAGAAAATATGAATACTGGTTGTCCAAACCAACGCCACCAGTCAATACAGTACCAGAAAGAAAATATGAATACTGATTGTCCAAACCAACGCCACCAGTCAATACATTACCAGAAAGAAAATATGACTACTGATTGTCCAAACCAACGCCACCAGTCAATACAGTACCAGAAAGAAAATATGAATACTGGTTGTCCAAACCAACGCCACCAGTCAATACAGTACCAGAAAGAAAATATGAATACTGATTGTCCAAACCAACGCCACCAGTCAATACAGTACCAGAAAGAAAATATGAATACTGATTGTCCAAACCAATGCCACCAGTCAATACAGTACCAGAAAGAAAATATGAATACTGATTGTCCAAACCAACTCCACCAGTCAATACAGTACATCAGGACCGCCTGCCACAGACACAGTAAATCCATTGAAACTGCCAAACTCACTCTCAACCTACTGGATTTAATTAAAACCACTACTCAGTTCATGAGAGGTCTTCTGGAAGAAGAGATTACACCTAACTCAGGTGCAGCATCCACCCAGACATGATGTGGAAGAAGCAGTGTGTTTTTTTAAATATGTTTTATTTATTTACTTATTTACTTATTTGAGAGAGAGAAAGAGGCAGATACAGAGAGAGAGAGAGAGAGAGAGAGAGAGAGAGAATGGGCACGCTAGGGCCTCCAGCCATTGCAAACGAACTCCAGATGCATGTGCCCCCTTGTGCATCTGGCTTACATGGGTCCTGGAGAATCAAATCAGGGTCCTTTGGCTTTTCAGACAAGCACCTTAACTGCTAAGCCATCTCTCCAGCCCCAGGGTGTTAAGTTTTAATCCACATGTCTGTTAAACATGGTGGGACATCACAGCAATCTGCTGAGATGCTCTATGATCCCTTCCAGCCCGTCCCACCCTCCTAAGGAGCACATGCAACTGTCACCCATCTGTCTCTGCTCTTGGAATATAGGAAGTGCCAGATAGATGTAACTGACTACCTGATCCTTGTTTTGTGTCTTTAAAACCAGAGGCCATGTATTCCATGAAGTGTATGGAACAAAAGGTCGTGCTAAGCCTAGGGGTTCAAATTCCTTAGCGCATTTTCTTAAAAATTCCTCATGCTACTTGAAGATCTACAAAAGCCAGTTCCCAGACAGTTCATAATTGACCCTGTGAAGTAAGAGCACAAGACTGAGGTAAGAATATGAGACACTCACAAGCTGTTATGAATTCATGAGGCTGACAGAGGACAGATGTCTGACAGCATCTTCTAGGACTGGAATTTGAAACCCTCACTGGCCCTTCAGTGGAAAAGATCCCTCAAGTTTACCACAGAACGGACACAGACGCCCACAAGGTTGTTTTAGCTTGAAGGGCATCATTCTTCCTCTGGAACAATCTATGCTCAACGAGCCAAGCCTTCCTGCCAGTTTCCTTGTATGCACTTGGCTCCATATTATAAAGACAGAACAGACTACGTTTGGCATTTTTGCCTTGAGTTATTGACATGTTTTAAATTATGCTGTTTTGTGTCCATTCTTAATAGAACAGAAATCTGCTACAAACGATCTTTATTAACAGAGTGCCTCAGGTGCTGAGCAGACTCTCGACTTAACAACATCGCCAAGCAGACAGGCAGAAAGCTTGTTAATAGGCTTTTCCAACCCCTTGGCTTCTGTGAGATGTAAGTGGATTATGGAGGTTTGTTTGTCGGGCTATCTTTTTACATCACTGTCTGAGTAATTGCTACAAAGGCCTATTGCTTTGGCCTAATTAACAAAATGTACAAAATCCTGAGCGCAGAACTCATATTGATTGGTCCTCTCCATGGGAAGCTTCGGAACCCCTGTGACTCCTGGCCAGGACAGATGTTCCTCATGGTGTCACACAGGAGACTTCAGTCTGTTACTACACTGAAGACCTGACTGAGCATTTGAGCTCCTCAAAGTGCCAGAAGGCACTGGATTTATTGGCATGGTTTGAAAATCAGCAGCCTAAGCAGGACAGGACTTCTGATTAAAATCTCAGTGTTTACTTCAGGATCAGCACCAATTTTGTTTTCTTGGAAGATGATCCTCGAAGAGGTGGTTTCAATAATAATAATAATAACAAAATAGTGGTTACGAAGCAGAAGAAAAGAAGTTTCATCAGAATGAGTTAAAAATGAAAACCAAACATAACCCGAGGAAGGCAGAAGAGAGTTCATTTATTGTTCAACTTTTTGGAAATCAGATGCCATGTGGATAAGTCTTCAGGGCACGTGGCAAGGCCTGTTGTAGACACTGAGATAAACTAGGGAGCAAGACGGGGGGACATAGTAACCCTACTCTTACAGAGCTTTTGATATAAATAAGTGACACAGTTCTAGAAGTCAAACAGCTATTCCCAGTAACATTATACATAATTTTTCTTAGCCTCTTAGTAAAAGTCCTACAGAATGAGAAATCCCACTTTGTGATTTAGAAGGTTAAATTAGCTTTGGGAAATTCACCTGTGTACGTTACTTGTAAGTACATATCTTGAAAGATACTGCAGATAGATTTTTGGAGTTTTAGGAGACATGGGGTCAGGTCTCAAGGAACTCCACTTTAAAATGGAGTGTAGGATTAATGAAAAATTTTTGATGTGCTTATACATACATATATTCGAAATTGTTCTTTAACTTTTCTTCTTTAAAAAATATTGTATTAGTAACCAGGAAATGATTCCATGGCAACAAACAGATTGAATTCAACCAGCTACACAAGCAGTATTTGTGAAATCAGCTACAGCGATATACATAGAATTGAACTAATTCAGAATACTTGTAAACTCTTGAGATAGATTGCATTTTGTATCTTTTCCCTTCCCAGAATGAAAGAAAGTATCAGAATTTTTAAATTTGAAAAAGATAACTAGGAAATCTGTGCTGAATTTGGAGACAATGTCACACACAGCTATAAGCACATAGATGGAAATTTATCAATATAAATTCACAAGCAATATGACTAGCACCTGTCACATGTCAGCCTTCCTACTCCTTTGTAAATACAAGAGATAAATGCTATAGCTCTGTCTTCAAATATAAAAACACAAGAGTGGACTATGACCAAAGGGTGTGGTAGATCAAGGTCAAGCACACTATGCCAACTAGTCGTGAGATATTCTTCTGGGGAGACGCATAAATGACGGCATGAAAAAGGCTTCATCTGCTCTCTGTGCCAGCTGCTCTTTCCAGGAGCCAATGGGTTATTGAAATGAAAGGGAGAGATTCTTTCTTTCTTTCTTTCTTTCTTTCTTTCTTTCTTTCTTTCTTTCTTTCTGTGTCTTTTTTTCTTTTTCTTTCAAAACATTATTTATTTACTTGAGAGAAATTAGAAAAAGAAAGAGAGAGAGAAAGAGTGTGTATGTGTGTACGGGCACAACAGGGACTCCTGCTATTGCAAACAAACTCCAGTCACATGTGCGAGTTTGTGTCTGGCTTTACATGGATATCAGAGAATCAAACCCTGGTCATCAGGCTTTACAAGGAAGCACCTTTAACCACTGGCCCATCTCCCTAGACCACGAGCTTGTTTTCTTCCTAAGCAGCATCAATAATAACAGCCCAGTAGTTAATGCTGGCCCTTGCTGGCTGAGAGTTCACGTTGTTCCTTATCCCCTTTACTGACAGCTTACATTCACATACTTCTTCATTCTTAAAACAGCCCTGCCAAAACAGGCCATTACCTTTATTTCTATTTTATCTCTGTGTGACAATGTGGAGGGTAGCAATTGGCTTAAGATTTCTAAGGCAATAAAGGATGTAATCAGAGCTTAAACCTAGAGCCAAGTCTGAAGCCTGTGCCTGGAGCCACTGCGCTAAATTTGCCACGGTCCTGATGGATGCGCAGGTATTGTGGGTAGTTGTGGAGCGGAGGAGGCAGCAAGCAACTCATTACCCTTGTTTGCTTTGGGCTTTGCAAGAGATCATGTTTAAGGTAAACTGGTTATCACCTGCCCAGACATCAGTGATTTACAATTATTTCTTTATTAAGAAAATGTTCAGTGTATGAATGGTCTCTCTCTCTCTCTCTGAAAAAAAGCCAATAGGGAGGCCTTGTCAGTTTTTTTGGCACAGACACATCTAAACACATAAAAACAAGTTTAAACACTGTCATTTATGCATAATTCTTTCTTGGCATCATTTCTCACTTGCCACAATTTGAAGCCAGAAAACACTTATTCCTACTTTTCTTACTCTAGAAATAATCCAGCCTTAAGTGGATCTAATTCCTTCCCAGAAGAGAAATAGCCTTGTCAGGACTTGGTTGTGTGTGCTGTATCGGAGACATCAAGGCTTTCATTTACGCACAGCTGCAGGGACTCTGTAAGCTGGTGCTCAGCCAGAGCTCTGTACCCACTGAGATCTGGAGTCTGGAATGATAAACACACAGCTGCTGGTGGTGAGGGCCACCGGCATAATGGATGGCTATGTTTCTACCAGAGGCAGGCAGAGCCTGCACAAATCATTCACCCAACTGCCTAGATGTTAAATTTCACAACATAGGTACAAAATGGCGAGCTGTCTGCATGGAAGGAGGAGGGCTAGGTGGAAGCAATTTCAGGGAACAGGGGAGAATAAGCGGTTGTAAGTCCTTTGTGAAGTCCTGCTCTAGGGCTGATTTACAGCCAGGAAGCCCTCTTGCTGCAAATAGTTCATAAAGCCTGTGACCTGAGTACTTGCCCACGGGACCACAATAACATTTATCTAGCATAAATTAATGTGTTTCAACCACTAATTCAATTTGGCTGTCTCATTCTTCGGGTTTTGGCAAAGACTAGCCTTGCTATAAAGTCACTCCGTGACTCACACGAATGGCTGTGTTTGTTAAAAGAGTCACACACCACTAGGAACAAAGCGTGCTGTTAGTTGAGTAGTCATAAAAATATACCTCCAGAGCACATTTCGAACTGTGCTAATTGAAACTTCCTCTTTAGAGGAGGCTGATCAAAACCAGCTGTAGGAGTCAAGCGGGAACAGATTTCAACATCACATTAAAAGCCTAGCAAATTTATACAGAGCAGGCTGGGAGAGAAGAGAAGAGCATTCCAGCTTGAACAAATGCTCTAATTGGCTCCTGACATGCTGCCTTA
Organism: Orientallactaga sibirica; assembly: GCA_036365145.1. NCBI lineage: Eukaryota > Metazoa > Chordata > Mammalia > Rodentia > Dipodidae > Orientallactaga > Orientallactaga sibirica. The sequence goes on from JAEOAD010000037.1 coordinate 18,974,774, forward strand.
AAGAGAGAGAGCGTGTGACTTGAGCCAGGAGAGCTAGGGAAAGAAACTTCTCCATGAGTAAGATTTGAAAAACAAACCCATATGGCAGTCCTCTGAACACACTCAAGGAACATGTGTGGACAATCACAAAAGCAGGGAAAACTCAGGAAGAGGGAGGGGCAGTGTTCTAAAAGGGAACAGCAGACCTCAAGTATTTCCACTGGTAAGATAGCTTTTGAGGGACACCCCATTTGTTTTAGCAACAACAAAGCTCTAATTCACAGGGGAGAAAACAAACAAAATTGAAATAAGAAACAAAACCCTTGGGTGAATAGCAAAAAATAAAAAAAAAAACAAAAAAACAAAACAAACACAGACTACATTTAAATATCAGAATGAGAACTATCTCTTTCTCCTTGCAGCTTGGAAAATTTCATTTCCCAAGACATAAGGGCTGCATCCGGCCAGTGTGTAGAAAAGCACACAGCCCTCGGCTGGCAGAAGACTCAGAGTCATCACGCATCTTCTGAGTTTCCTTTTCTTGAGACTATTTTGCCTGTTGGTAAAGAAAGCCACCACTTATCTTTAACAAAAACAGTATATTCCATCTATCAAATATGTGAATTTTACTTAATTCAGATGAGTGGGATATCAGTAAATGTTATGGGCAAGTTTTGCTTTATAATACCTTTAGGAAGTATATAAATTAGGAAGGATTTCTGCTTTTTAAAATTTACTTGCTTGTTGTTTAATGAAAAGTCTAGTGTAGAGCAGACTCACAGTGACTTCTGAAGAAACAGGAGAGGGCAGGCTTATTTTGTTGACAGAGAAGGATTACTATTACACTGGAAAAGGGCAAGAGGAACCGTATGTAATGTGTGAATTATAATGATTATTCTGGAGGATGCAATTATAGCCTCCTGACTAATAGGAAAGTTGAAAATGTGCTACGTTTTCACCCTGTTTTTGGAATGCATTAACTAGCTAGCCTCTCTCTCTCTCTGAGTTCTTTTTCCTTTCAACACAAGTGAACCATTTTAAACTAATTCACTAGCCTTAAAAGCAAAGGTGAACAGAACAACCATACAGAAGAAGAAAGTATATAGTTACATACACATATCATTTTATCTTGATTGCATTTTTATGGCTAAAATCTTGCATTTTGAGTTTACCAGACTGACATAAAATGTGGTCTGTGGTGAGTGTAATATGGTGGTCCTCTGGGTGTGTGAAAATACCAGTGCTTCTCTGATGTTCCAGGGGTTAGTTATCCCCCTTGCATGATGCCACTCACATTCCAATGCCACCCTCTAGATTTCAGTTATCCTGTTTGTCCAGACATGGAGCAGATGTAGTGCTTATATGTAGTGCTTTTCCAACTGATGCAGGAAGTTGAAGAGTCTGGAAAATTTTCTGGGTTAAACACTCTCATTTCTTTCCTAGCGCTTCACCCTTGGCTTCAAAAACTCTCCATACTGAGGTCAGGCAGCTGTTCTCAAGACGGGAGAGCTCCATATGATCGCCTCCTCTCTCGTGTCATAGGTGCTTGCAGAAAACTGGCAGTAAGTCAACTGGCTGCTTTGGGAGGTGACGTCATCACGTCCAGAAATAGAAACCTAAGTGCAGGGTTATAACCAAAGAATTGACCTCAGGCCAGTCAGACTGCAGCAGGCAAAACCTGCTAATCTCCTGGAGTTACATCAGAGCTGAGCTGCATCTCCCTTGGAGGATCAGGCTGGAAACCATGGATTCATATTAAAGGTAAACCCAGAGGTATTTATGCTAGGATAAAGTCTTTAAGTTCAAAATGAAGAGTATGAAAAGGCCTTACATGAGCAAAGCTATTGTCTCAGAAGCAAATGAAGAGTTGTCCCTTCCATTGACGAAGTGTGACAGTACAAATGTCACTTAGCATCTTCTTGGAGCTGGCAGGGCTTCACACTTAAATGCCAGCACTGAGGAACGGGGGAACAGGTAAACAACCTCATTCTGAGGATTAGACAGTATGAACATCTTATATAACATTGGTAAATTTGTTTAAAGTTGCTAACAAGCCAAAGAAGAATTATAGGAACAAGGTGAATGAAAAGACAAAAAAATGGACAAGAGCAACAACAATAATAATAAACAAATGACTAAACCAGGATGTGGGATAATTTCTCCAGGGGCAGCTGCCAGTTCTAAAAGGCACCAGTGAGTGAAGGGCTGTGACAGTGAGTGGGATCTGTGTGACCAAGTGGCACAACTCTAGGGGCAAAAGTGAAAGTGTATGGACCACCAAGGCTTAGAAGATCGGCGTTGCAGGGGCTGGGAGGCAGCCTCCAATTGCTTTAGCCCCTGCTGGGTGGTTGCAACCACCCCAGCTTGTGAGTACCCCTACATTCCTGCTGACATCAAGTGCAAGGGTTATATTTTATCCATCACTCAGTGATGAGCCTGTGCCAGTAAGTAAGGTATAAAATGATTACGAAAGTCCCCTGATGTCACCCTCTCAGACACACGTGCACTTACTCCCCCACTGGCCTAAAAGACTTCCATTATCTCAGAGATTCCCCTCATGTCTCTTTGAGAGCAATCCATTTTGTCCACACCATGGCCATAGCAACCGGTGATTCAAGTTTTGTCACTACACATTGGTGCTTTCTAGCATGTTCTGTAACTGGATTTGTGTCTGTTTATTATTCAGGCACTGACGGTGACTTGGACTTGCTTGGCAAGTGCTCGACCAAGACCTACAGGCCATTGTATCGTCCCTCTTCGCTTATCAATAATGCCTTTAACTTGTCTCCGTGTTTGTATGTCAGTCTCTTGTTCCACTTTATTGCTGAGTAGGGGTTGATTGTATGGACGTAACACAGTTAATCATTTATCGAGTCATGGATGTTTAAATGGTCTTCAAAAAACTGAAGCTGAGATACACATTTATGTACAGGTTTTTACCTGAATATATAATTTTATTTATCCTTTACGATCTGTTCTTACAATGGGAGTTCATAACAGTCTGGTCATGTGATCTCTTCCTCCTGCACATTTTCTTGCCATGGTCGTGGCACCCCCAGGTGGTAATGCTCTCAAGAGAGCCAGCAGCAAAGCTGACCTTATGCTGTTTGGATGTTCGGTCTCCTAAACTTTGGGATAGGTGAATCTTTTCTTTTGTAGTTACCCAGCTTTAGGTATTTTTCATAGTAAGGGAACATGAGCTAAACTGGAAGTTCCACTCGTACCAACAATGTAGTTAGGTTCCTTTTTAAATTTTATCTATTTTATTTATGGGGGGGCAGATAGAGAGAACGAGTGCGCCAAGGCCTTTAGCTCTGCAAATGAACTCCAGATGCATGCACCCCCTGTGCATCTAGCTTACATGGGTTCCAGGAAATCAAACATGGGCTCGTTGGCTTTGCAGGCAAGCACCTTAACCACTAAGCCACCTCTCCAGCCCTCAGGCTTCTTTTTAATTAAAAAAAGAAAAGGAAGAATAGTCAATCTAAGTGTACAGAGGTATCTTCTGAAGTTTCCATTTTCAATTTCTTAAGTAACAATGTTGAATTTCTCTACACGTGCCTGCATTTATTTTATGAATTTATTCCTTTAGATGTTCAAAGTTTTGGGTTATATTTTCATGTTTTTTCCTGCTGTTACTTTCCTATCTGGATGTGAGCGTCCCCCATGTACTCAGAACACAGGCCTTCATCAGAAATGTGTTTTGCTACTATTTTATCATGGTCTGTGCCTTGTCTTTTCCTTGTCCTTTCCAGAGTAGAAATCTAATTTTGGTGATGTGCCACTATATATGTGATACTGTTATCTGAAGCAGACAGTACGTGACTCCTTCATACTTTGTGCATTTTGTGCTTTCAGATCTTCACTCAGAAGCTGGAGTATAGCTAGGGTGCCTGCCTAGCATGCAGAAAATCCCGATTTGGATCCTCGTCTCCTCATGAGCCTAGAAACCCCTCAGTTGAGAGGTGCAAGTAGGATGATCAAAAGTTCACAGTCACTATTGGATATATAATAAGTTCAAGGTCAGCCTGGGATACACGAGACCTTGTTGAAAGAAAAATAAATCATTTAACTTCAGGTCATAAAAGTTTCTCCTGTTTTTTTCCCCCAAACTTTGTATAATAGGTTTTATATTCAGATCTATGATTGTTCAAGTTAATTTACATCTATGATGTGAAATACAGGTTGGAGTTCACTTATTTGTATATGATTATCCAATTATTACAACATTTATTGAAGATATTAATTTCTCCATTGAACTGCCTTGCAACCTTTGTTTCAAGTCAATTTTCTATGTACATGTGGATCTATTTCTGGAATGATTAGTCTGTTCCATTGATCTATAAATTTGTTCTTCTTCTCCCCATAACTGTCTTTTTAAAAATGACTTTTTGGGTGTGTATATGATATGCATGTGTGTGTGCATGAGCATATGTGTGTGGGTGGGTGTGGTGGCCAGAGGTTGACATTGGATGTCTTCTTCATTTGCTCTGCACTTTACACGTGGAGGCAGGGTCTTTCACCTGAGCCCAGAGCTCACTGACTGAGCTAGTGTAAGTAGCCAGCATGCCCCACCCCAGGGATCACCTATGTCTGCCTAGCACTGATCACAGACAGGCCACCATGCCTAGCTGACAGCACATGGGTGTGGATGTGTGCTCCTCACCTCATGCATGTGCACCAAGAGCTTTAGCCACTGAACCTACTTCCCAGCTTTCCTTCGTGGTCTTGATTTCTGTAGAGTTGTTGCCTTACAATCAGACGCCCAGTCCTGACGCTCTCGTCTGTTTTCTGTTTTGGCATGCTATTCTGGCTTTTGTTTGCTTTTTCCAAGTAAGCTTTATTCAGCTTTTTGATGGATCTTCACACTCACAAAAATGTCTTTGGAATTTTAGATTAAATCAAATATGTAGAATATTTTTGAATAAAATTAGCTTTTTAAGAATATTAACTTCTCCAATCTATAAATATTGTTTTATAGTTCTTGGCATCCAAGTCTTGTACATATTTTATAAGATTTATCACAAAGTTTTATTATAAAAGCTACTCTTGCTTAATTTGGTGCTACTATAAAATGTACTGTTTTATTTAATTTGCTTCTAATTTTTTATTGCTAGCATATTGAAAAATTCATTTTTATATATTGACTTGTTCTCTAATAATATTGCTAAATTTCTCCATTAGTTTTAGTAACTATTTCATAGATTCTCAAAATTTTTTTAGTGCAAAAAGTCAAGTCATTTGTAAATAGGCTAGTTCTCTCTTGCCAAGATGCATTTTACTGTACTAGCTAAGATCTACAATTAATAATGTGAAAAGAATACACATTTTTCCCTTTGGTATCAGTTTTAAGGGAAAACTTCAGTGTCTCACCCTCAAGTGTGATATTAGTTGAGATCATTGCTTTCTTTTTTTTAATCCATGTCATTTATGTGGTTGAAGGATTTTCCTTCAATTTTCATTTTGTTGACTTAAACAAGTAATTATTTGGAGTCGAGGGCCTACCATAAGCATGTCGACCTGACCTTGGTCCCCAGCACTTATATAAGAATGATTTGACATGGTGGCACATGTCTGCACAGCCAGTGTTGGGAAAGTTGTGACAGGAATATGATCAAGTTGATTGGTGTATTACAGACCAGTGAGGGATCCTGTCTCAAAAAGAGGTGGATGGTGTTTCTGAGGACTACACCCAATGTTGTCTTTTGGCCTCTGTACACTCATACACAAATATGCATATGTACACCTATATATGTCCACACACATGAACAGAATGCCTGCCCACATGCATCATACACCTGCTCATGTGCATGCAGTGTGCACGCGCGTGCGCATACACACACACACACACACACTTATTAGTGAATAATGAATTTTATTTGCTGATTTTTGTGTATCTATTGACAGTAAATTGTGATTTATCCCCTTTAACTTCTTGATATGGCAAAATAATTTGTTGATGGTTTCTTAAAATTGAGAAAACCTGGCATATGCAGAATAAATCACACTTGGCTCGATACATTATCATTTTGGGGTTTGATATTTTCCAATATTGGATTGAGAAACAACTTTTAATAATAATTTTAATAGATAATGTCATTATTCAATAAAAAGTTGTCCACAAAGAAATAATTCCACTTGAATAAACATGAAGAACAGCGAGACACAATGGAAATGGGCTCAGGAAGACGCTCCACTGTAGAAGGAGAGTTATGAATTTTAGCATTTCTACATAACAAACATCATGTAAACACCAGACAGGATCCAGATCTGGGCAGAGAGCTGACGGGTTGGGTTTGTATCATGTCTTTCCAGTAAGTCTTCATCCACTGATCTTTTGTGCTATTCTGTTAACGCTAGCCCATGTAGGGTTTCTGCCCCAGAGAACTTACTTCATTACACTTTGCCCCCATGCACATTTTTAGCATATACCCCTCACTCTCCCTTGAGGACTTACAAGGTTTTAAGACTTGATGCATCGTTTTGTTTCTATTTCCTCCAGAATTGGTTTCAGTGAGGGAAAATAAAAATAGCAAGTCTCTATCTTGTTGTTGCCTACATTTTCTACACACATGAACTAGAAGACTTTTCCTGTATTTGTGCATAAAGACAATGGAAGACAGTAAATGTTTGCTATTATAGTTATTCTTCCCTTTTTTGGCCTCCTCAGTGTATTTCATACTTGCAATTTCTTTGTTATGAATAAAATTTTTCATTTTACAGAATTCAGGTTGCATTTATGTGATTGTAAAATTGCTATTTGAATGTTGGTTTTTTGTTATTTTATGCTATTGAAAATTCATAATCATCTATACTTACTGGTGAAGAAATATGCTGTATTTATAAGATTCCTGGAAACTGATATTGAATAAGGAATGATCATACTGGTAACAGATAAAATAAAAGCTAGGACAAAAAAGAGCAGTAGAATAATTACATACATAATGATGAAATAACCATTCATTGATTAATCAATCCTTATAATACATAATTTTTAAATCAGATAGTTAATAGTAGGATGAACAGCAGTGATGATATCAAGCACAACATTCCATGTAGTGCATGTGCACTGTGCATGTATTGACATTCCATTTTTAGTATCAGACATAATGGAATTTAGGATCAGTAATCAAGAAGTTGTGTTTTCATAGATTCATGCCCAGGCTAGGTTTTTCTGAACTGTGCTCAGCCCATGCCTTAGCATGGTAGAGGTAATGGGTCGGGATTATTGCTGCATAATGTTGGCAATAGGAAAGTCACAGTGATTCAGAACATTGGTGACATCAGAATGATCAGGGAAGATGCCCACAAGGGTACTTATTGAATACGCTGTAGTCCTACCACTGTGGCTCTGAACTTTTCAAGTAGTTATATAACTGTGATTGCACTTCACACTTTGAAACTTTAGCGTTATTTCAAATTATCTAGATGATCTTCTATGGTAAATTGATAGAGTCTTCTTTTCTATTTTTAATGCCTTGACTGAGTGAAGATGCGTCTGTTGAGAAGCAGGCATCAAAATACTGTCTACATGTAATGTGACTACTGGGGCTTATCCTGTGAAGGATTAAGTGGGAGAAAAGAGATTAGGCAGAGAATGTCTTTGACATTTGAGTTTAGATTGTCCCTGTGAAAGGGGGAGAAACAAGGGTGATGAGGGTCAGGTCTTGTCCATGTTAGAGGACAGGTGTCAGATTTGGAGGTCTGGAGTGAGATTAAGAGTCCGTATGCTGAGTATCCGTTTTTCTTTTGTCTCATCATTCCTTGCTGTTCCCTTATCCTTCCCTTTTACTGTGAATGTTTGCTTTGAGCCTATGCCTAGGGGAAGTTTTAACTCAGTTTTTGAGGCTAAAGAAGCTCATAGTTAAAAGTTTGGCTGAGTGCAGAAGAAACTCTGCACTTACACTTTTGAGCCGTGTGGGAGCTATACAAGAGCATGAGGACTTTTGAAGTTTGAGTGTATTCTGCATTGTGAGATGGCCGTTAACCTATGAAGACCAGGGGTGGAATGTTAGGACTTAAATGTAATATGTTGGGGTGTCAAGTTGACAAGGGGTAGATTGGTCATGATTTATATTGATTGTCAATGATCTGACCTAGAATTACCTGTGAACAATTACGCAGTTATGTAGACCAGGTTAGTGTTGCAGTTACCTTCACGTTGCTGGCACAAAGCAACTGACCAAAAGCGGCTGACTGAGAGTAAAGCTGTTTATTTGGGCATTCAGTGTTGAGGGGAAGCTCCATGATGGCAGGGGGAGATATGGTATGAACAGAGACTGGACATCACCTCTGCCACAGCATGGAGTGACCCAAACATTGCAAGGGGAACTGGCTATAACACCCATAAGTCTGCCCCAACAACACACGTCCTTCAGCAAGGTTCCAATTCAAATTTCTACCACCTGGGAGCCAAGCATTCATAAACAGAGTTCATGGAGGACGCCTAATTCAAACCACCACATCGTAGCCTCTGTAAATGTCTGTGAAGGATTATCTTGATGAGGGTAATTAATTAGTGTAGGAACACCCTTAGCTGCAGGTGGTACCATCGCACGGGCTGGGGGTACTGAACTGTATGAAATGGAGAGAGCTGGCTGAGCAGCAGCATGCATCACCTTGTGTGTCCTCTCTGTGGGCTGAATGTGAGCAGCTGCCTTAAGCTCCTGCCACCATTCCCCCGCCCCCGCCATGATGGGCTGAGACCTGGAACTGCAAGCTGAAATAAGCCTTTTCTCCCTCAAACTGATTTTTGTCAGTGATTTTGTTCCAGCAACAAAAAGAAACTAAAAAAATTCACTAATATACCTCACAGATCACTACCCTTTATGCTAAATACGACAGAATAAAGAAACGAAGCAGAATGACAGGACACATCTTGCTCTTTAAATAAACTTTCTGGACATCTCATATAACACTTCAGTAAATATCCTGGACTAGATACAGAGCCATTATATCATATGTAACTCCATGTAAAGAATACAACATGGCAATGTGATAATGCCACAGAGTTTATCACATGGTCAAACCCAGATAACATTGAGCAAGAGGCATGCCAAAACATATCAGAGCTATTCATCATGAGCTAAAGGGAAAGTAAACATGAGGAGAGAGACAGGGAGGGGAGTGGAAGTCTCTGCTGCACTATCAAGTCAATTTTTTAAATATGAATACAATTTTAATAGAAAAATCAAGAAGGAAAGTACAGGGAAAGAAAATGACAGACACATTACACTAGTGAAGATGCACATAAGTACAAGATAAACAAATCTCTCACAGGATTAAAAATAACAAATATTATAGCTTTATCAATCAAGGTTTGCCCTAAAACTTTTAAGTACTATTGACATGCATAGATGATACGAATTATGTGATAATTTTAATATGTATAAAAGCTTTGGTAAAAATAAGACCTGTTTGACTTTTTAATGTATTTTTTTTTAATGAGAGAGAGAGAAAGTGACATAGAGAACTGGCATGCCAGGTTCTCCAGCCACCGCAATTGAACTCCAGACATGTATGTCTCCTTGTGCCTATGTGCCACCTTCCATGCTGATGTCACTGTGTGTCTGACTTACATGGGATCTAGAGAGTAGAACATAGGTCTTTAGGCTTCACAGTCAAGCATCATAACCACTAACCCATTTCCCCAGACTGACCTGTTTAAGTAAATATTTCTCAACTAGGAATAGGGATTGTTAAAAGATACCCATAAAAGCAGATAACAAATAACATATTAATATGTTGGTCCTGGTGCTAAACCTTACAATCCTATTACTCAAGTGCACTCAAAGCAAACCTAGGCAACTTAGTGAGACCCTGTCTCAAAATACAAAATAAAAAGAGGACGTGGGTATGACTCCATGCTCTTGGTAGCACATACATGGCCATGGATTTCATCCCCAACAACACAAAAGAAAGAAAGAAAAACAGTGCTAAGCATGGTGGTGCACACTTTTAATCTCAATACTCAGGAGGCAAGAGGCAGGAGGATTGCTATGAGTTCAAAGCCACCCTAAGACTACAGAGTGAGTTCCAGGTCAGCCTGAGCTAGAGTGAGACCTTACCTCAAAAAACCAAAAACAGAAAAAAGATCATATTCGTGTTTAAACTTGAAAAACATTCCCATTGTGAGAAATAGAGCATTACTGTGTGTGATAGTCTACCCCATCTATGTGAGCTCTGGAGAGAAAGAGGCAGGTGGCAGCCTGTGAGTTCAAGGCCAGCCTGGACATATAGTTGAGTTCCACATCAGCAGAGGGTACTTAGCAAGACCTTGTCTCAACAATAAAGGACAAAAACTAAACAAAGCAGCTAAAATTATAGGTTCTAGGTGACACAATTCAACATTTTTATGATGATCATAGAACATGTGAAAATGTAAAAACTATGAGACAGGAATTAACAGGAAATCATGATCATCTGTGGCATCATGACTATCCACAAGAGTATAAAGACATGAGCAATTAGCATGCAATAACTGCTTCAATCTAAGGCCAACACTTAAAAATCCAAACACTCCTTAATTAACCCATTAATATCTCATTTAATAATACAGAAAGGATACAAGTCTTAATGCCACCAAACATTTAAGATATATACACATATATATGTGTATGTATAATATTTGAAGAAAATCATAATACATACTGAAAATATAATTTTAAAGCCTGAATGGCTATAACATGCTCATAATGGGAAGACTCAATATTTAAAGATGAATTTCTCCCCCCAAAATGTATAAGTTTAACATTCTTCAAGGAAAATCCTATTTCTCCATTTCATTAAGATGAAAAACTAATTAAAGCAGTTAGTTAGAAAAGTAAAAAGCATTGAAAACTAAGGCAATTTTGAAGGAGATTAAGGGCAATGATTTCCTAGGAGATATCAAAACAGCAAGAAAGCAAAAGTGGTTAGAATATTCTAGGTGGTAACATAGACATATGGAGACATGGGTCAAAACAGGGAACCTAGTAAGAGAAATATAATTCATTGGAGAAATATGTGATATAGGTGGGAAAAGATTATAAATGGCTATAAGACAATTGACTTTTCATACTGAAAAATTACATAAATTCCTACCCTTCATAATAGCAAAAATACAACATAAAGACTTAAATTTGAAAGGCAAAATTTTTTATGTCTTAAAAAGAATTAAAAGAGGATGTTTTTATGTCATTTAGGTAAATAAAGTGTTCTTACATCTGGTTCAAACAGCACCATTCCGTCATGGACATTGGGGGAGGGCATTAATGCCTCCATTCTTCCCTGACAAGTTATCGGCCATTATGGCTGCTTGGACAGTGGCAAACATTACTTGCAGTGGTTTAGAAAAAAAAACAGGCATGAAAGTAGAAGAAGGCCTTGTTAGGAAAGAGAGGGTCAGTGAACGGGAGATGGGGAGAGGAGTCAAGAGAAGATAATAGGAGGGGCTATGATCAAAATACACTATATACGTGTATAAAAATTGCCATTGTAGTTTAAAAGGGTCATTATATACCTTATGATATTATAAAACAAACTACATTTAGAACCAGGGCCTCTTTCCCATCAAGGGATTCATTTTTTAAAAATATTTTATTTATTTATTTATTATTTATTTATTTATTTAAAAGAGTGAGACGCAGGTAGAGAGAGAAAGAAAGTGAGAGTAGAGGGAGAGAGAATGAGCGTGCCAGGGCCTCTTAGCCAAACAAATTACAGATGCATGGGCCACCTTGTATACCTGGCTTTATGTGGGTACTGGAGAATTGAAGTGGGATCTTTTGGCTTTGGCAGCAAATGCCTTAACCACTAAGCTGTCTTGCCAGCCCAAGGGATGCATTTCTTAATGATAGGTGATGGCTGGCAGATTTTGCAAGCTATTTGGAGGGTATGGTTTATTGCCTTCCCCTCATTTCCTCCTTCCCCTTTGTGTGGACTCCAGTGAATGCAGCAATTCCTGTGCTTGCTTTCTCTTGCAGCTGTGTGCTAATTCTAGACTAAACCCCTCAAATTAGCAATGGATAATAATACGCTAATTAAAACCAGAGCACAAAGCAGTTTTTCCAGAAGCAATGTGAAAAAACTTGCTGATTATTATCTGTGTATACTATAACAATTTCAGAGGCTTATTAAAGACACTTAGAAGAAAGTACACTAAGATAAACACGCTCCAAGCTGCGTCTTGAGAAATACTGATGCTGCTTCTTAGCTTTGGAACTTGTCCAAATATCACTATTTCAGTATCACCACCTATCACTTCTCTATAATCCCTTCATCAGAAAAAGCACAGGATAAACATTTCAAAATAACATGATCACCACAACAAAGTAAAATAGCTAATACATTTAGAAAGCATTGCATTATATTTTTATTACAAAATTATCTCCTTTGAGAATGCTCACTTTCTTTTTGTAAACTAATTTTATATGGCCCTAATCCCAGGCAGATGCAATAATTGCAGCTTCCTTTCTAAAACTTAAGCATTTCTAAGTTGCATCAGTTCTTACATTTCTTTATTTAAAAAAAAAAAGATATTTCATTTATTTACTAATTTGAGAGGGAGGCAGACAGAGGGAGAGAACTGGCGTGCCAGGGCCTCCAGCCACTGCAAACGAACTCCAGACACATGTGCCACCTTGTGCATCTGTCTTAAGTGGGTACCGGAGAATTGAACCTAGTTCCTTAGGTTTTCACAGGCAAGTGCCTTAACTGCTAAGCCATCTCTCCAGGCCCAGTTCTTACATTTCTGAACAATGAAGATAATTGAAAGAACATTGTATTTCATAGTCCTAAGCAGACAGATGGATAACAGTGAAAGTCCTTAAATGTTCAGTACTGTATAGGGTTTACATCATCATTTAATCAAGCTGAAGAATATAATGATTGAGCAATATAAAGCAGACTTCAAAATAGTAAGGATTAACGAAGTTTGTGCCTGACTTGATGTTCCAGAGAGCAGTTTCTAGATGGACTTTCAAACCAAGGCGCTTGTTGGTTTATATCCTAAGTCTGCTCTTCAACACAGTGTGACACATACTTTTTGTCCTCTAGGTTGAGTATCTCTCCCTGTAAGGCAAAAATGCTAAGGTTCCATATCTAGTGCTGGTTGTTTGTTTACAAGCAGTTTTGGAGACTGATACATGGGTCCTTGGTAAAAATCATTATAAATAACATAAAGAAATTCTCTACCCTTGACAGAAAAGGGGGAGAGGGATAAGAGGTGATGGGTAGGACCAGACAAGAAGCTGTCAAAGGAGTAAGAGAAGTCTGTGGGTGGCCCACACTTTTGGTAATGGAACCAAGATAATAATAATAATCAAAAAGTTACAATGCCTCTGTGTGTGTGTGTGTGTGTGTGTAGGGGTGGGAGGGCATGAAGAAAAGAAACACAAGATAGAAGAGTTGGCAGGGTACCTCAGTGGTAGAGCAGGTGAGCATGAGGAAGTCCACACCACTAAAGCTAGAATTTCTCAGGTTTCTGCCTTGAGCACGTGACTGAGTGGCGGGTGGTATGAATTACTCCACAGGAAGGATGGGGAAAGAAGCAGCAGCGTTGTGAGAAGGAGCTGGGTTTTTGACTCTGCTATTTTGAGATGCCATTCAGGCATTCAAGTAGTGATGTCAGCTAAGCAATCAGATATTGAATTTGGGGTTTGTAGGTTGAGAGTTCCATATTTGAAATTCATCAGTGTAAAGGGATAATTTAAAAAATGCTCTTCTGGGGTCACCAGACAGTCTGAGGAGAGGAAGAAGCACACTCTGCTCGGTTCATGTTAAATTGTTGACACAATGTTAAGGAACTATGCCACATCTGGAAGAGCTCCTGGATGGACTATGTAGGATGCCCTGTAGCAGCCAGAGTTAGAGTGTAACGGGGTGACTTACTGGGGCACTTAGCAGAGGAGGGCATTCCTGAAATAAAATTCATATTCTTTCAATACTGATGGGAAAATATTAATAGCCTTGTAATTTTTCTGCTTTACATAAAACCAGAGAAAGTGGTTTTTAATTGGGGATTAATTTTTGGCAATAACTTTGTCAGATCATACACTATTCTTTTCTTATTTTGCAGGGGACTTTGATCATCCTTCTCTAGTCCAGAGTTAACAGGTGCTGCCAAGTATTAGTGAACCACAAAAGCTGCCCTATTCAATCTTTCTGTGATGTAGCATTAATAATAAGTGTGAGCAAGAACTATGGGGAGACAGACTTGTGGGACAATTTGGATTAATATACTGAATTATCTCTCATAAAAATAGCTTTTGTGTATAGGTTTCACTTCCTCAGCCGTGCTACAATTACAGTTATCCCAGTCAAATGTCTGGAGCCATGAGATCAGTGACAAAAATAGTGCTTGAAAAACAAGAAATGAAATGGAAAACATGTTATTTATTTGCTGCAATCTATTATAATGGGCCTGGCAGTGTTAGTCTCATTAATAGAAGGACCTTTCTCTCCAGATACCAGCTGGCTTAATAAAAGCAGCTATGTGACATTTGAAATACAATTGCTCCACTATCCATAGATGATTCTGTTTCTGATCCTGACTGATCACAGAGGAAAGCGATCTGAAGAGAATGAAAACCGTCTTGTTCATCATCTGTCTTCCCAACACAGATAGCACGAGGGTTAAATGCTGTAAGAAAGACAGCAACAAGGGGATGCTGCAAAGTATTTATGTCCAAGTGCGTGAACATTTATCTGAAGCACTTATGCAATTATGCTTTTGTCGTGTGACAGTCCAAGGGTTCGTAGAAATACATCTGTTGTGTTTTTCTTGAATAGACAAAAATAAATTGTAATTAGGGGGACACTGCTTTGTGCATATAAATATCCCTCTTTTGAAACAAGTTGTTCTAAACAAGTGAGAAGCACGCATGCAGATTCCCCTCTGAGCAGTCAGCACACGCAGACTCATTTCTGTGCCTTTGTTGTAGTGATGAAATAATGACATTGAATGGAAGCACACCTTTAGAGATGAACTGTCAGATGACAAAGTGAATTCTGAGAGATACACAAGAATTGGAGTTAGTTAAAATTCTTTGCCTTAAAGATTTATGTAAAATCTCAAATAGACAATTACTACTTCATGACCTGACTGTTCCCACATGGACTCTAAAATGAGGGGCTCCTGGGAGGACTTGTGAACTGTCCATGTCCTTTGTTGGAGGAAAAATAGGAAACTACGATGCAAATAATGGTCTGTACATTGCATCACGTGGGGGGGGGGAAGCTTCTCTCTTCCACCATGATTCAGGTTGGGATTTTAATGGGTTCCAATTTTACTTAGCCCAGTTCATCTGTTTCTACTTGATATGGTGATCATTTACACACAAAAGCATGTTATGAACTATAAATCACATGACACATTTAGGAACTACATTTATTTCAGTTTGGCCCTGTTTTATGAGGTTTTGCTATTTCCTTGCAAGGTGAAGCAATATTCAGTTTTGACTCATTTGCATAATACCTAAGCAAGAATGCAAGTCCACTGTTCTATTAGAAATATCCCTAATATTGTTAAGATTCTGGGAACATCCTCTCTCTCTCCTCTACACATACCCCTTGCAGTTGTAATGAAACTTTAGATGAAACATTTCAAAGGTAAGATGAATATTTTTAAATGCTATTGAGAAGTAAAAAGCGACCATCGAAAAACACAAAAAAAAAAAAAAAAAAAAAAAAGCAGAACGCATTTCTCACACCCTCTTCACATGACCCCATTTAGAGATTTTTCAGGGAATCCAACCTATCCTGTCATCCACTGGCCCAGCAGGCCACACAGAGCTGACATTTATATTGAAAGACACATTTGTTTTCCTATAAACTAGTTGGAGAGCATGCTGACTATTAAATTTGGAAAGTCACTGTAATCTGGACTCCTGCCTCTGATTTGTGCAAACTTGGAAGCTCGAAGAAGCTGTGCAGGTAAGTCCTTTCAACTACTTTGAGCATAGCTCCTTAATGGTACTCAACATAAAGCCTTTTAAAATCATTCTTTTTTTTTAAATAGATTTTAAAAATATTTTTATTTTTATTTATTTATTTTACAGAGAGAAAGAGGAGCAGAGAGAGAGAGAGAAAGAGAGAATGGGCGTGCCAGGGCCTCCAGCCACTGCAAACGAACTCCAGATGCATGCACCACCTTGTACTTCTGGCTAACATGGGTCCTTGGGAATCGAACCTAGGTCCTTTGGCTTTGCTGGCAAACACTTTAGCCACTAAACCATCCCTCCAGTCCTTAAAAATCATTCTTATGGGCTGGAGAGATGGCTCAGTGGTGTAGGCATTTGCTGCAAAGCCTAACAACCTGGGTTTGATTCCCCACTACCCATGTAAAGCCAGATGCACAAAGTGATGTAACTATCTGGAGTCTATTTGCAGCAGCTAGAGGCCCTGATGCACCCATTCTCTCTTTCTCTTTCTCTCTCATGCTCTCTCTATCTCTCTCTGCTTGCACATACATAGGTAAAAATATTTTAAAAGATCATTCTTATTAATAATCGACCAAAGTAAATAGTGAACTAGAATTATACTTTACAAGCCTCAACATGTATAAAAATCAATGGAGTAACAGGAGATGCATATTAAAATGTGAAATTCACGTGATATAAGCTCATTTTGACAAGCGTAGCATGCTGATTTGATAAGAGACTTCTATAGACCACACCTGGACAAATGTCATCAGGACAACTCACTTTTTACTGATGTTTCTGTTAATAGAACATCAAGGCAGAAGGGGGCTCTGACCATGTAACCAGCCTTTTCATTGAGTCGAAGGGAAACAGTTTTCCTTCTCAGATTTTGCCGTGGGTTACAAAGAGGAGCTTCCGTTTACTTCTGCCAAGACTTTGTCTTCAGGAAATGGTCCCCCCTTACAGTGCTTGGCCTTCACCTGCACCCACCACCCCCCAGTCATACTTTGAGCACATATTGTCATTTGTCTTCTACAGACTTACTGTTTACGCTCTGAATGAGACTGTATCAAA
The DNA here is from genome assembly GCA_036365145.1 of Orientallactaga sibirica. Taxonomy (NCBI): domain Eukaryota; kingdom Metazoa; phylum Chordata; class Mammalia; order Rodentia; family Dipodidae; genus Orientallactaga; species Orientallactaga sibirica. The sequence goes on from JAEOAD010000037.1 coordinate 18,991,726, forward strand.
AGGAGCATAATATTGTATGTGATGAGTCACATGTCAGAGCAAAGTAGAGGTGCCCGCTCGTTTATGCGACCAGAGAAGCCTCATGCATATAAGCTTCCCTTTACCAAACCATGCTGAGATTGGGGAAATGTCTTCCAGGTCTAGGGACTGGATGAGAATATGATGTGTATGGGGGAAAACTATTATTCAGGTGTATTTAGGGATATTGTGGACCCAAGAAAAATCTGGGACAGGAACTTGATGGCTGACTGTGGAGAGGCAGCAGCTGCCTCAGTAAGAGTTCCCAGCCAATGAGGATTTAGTAGAAAATAAGATATCAGGTCTCTACTGAGACCAACTTAAATACTGAATTTCAATGAAGAGATTGCTGATAACTGTGAAGAGCAATCAGAATATAAGGAAGATGGTTCCACTGCATCTTAACAAATGATACTGTTCTTGGTGATTTTAAATAACAAGCTAACAATGAGTTAAAACAGTATTATTTTTCTACTCGGGTTTAAATGGTATAGCCATGGATTAGACGACCCCTTGAGAATCTATTCTGTCTTTATGATCAGTGAATAGCCATTTTTATGACGTGTTTTTTAAAAACACATTTTTACTTATTTATTTGTAAGGAAAGAGAGAGAAGAGAGAGAGACAAAGAAAGAGAGAGAATGGGCACATCAGGGCGCCAGCCACTGCAAACAGGCTCCATATGCATATGCCACTGTGCATCTAGCTCTCCATGGGTACTAGGGAAGCAAATTCAGGTTGTTAGGCTTTGCAAGAAAACTCCCTAACCACTGAGCAATCTCTTCAGACCCTATGATGTGGTTGTGGTCTCATATATGACTTGTCTCTGATAGAGCAGATTAAATGCTTGCTCTAAGACCATGTCTCTTAACTTATACATGTATAAGGAAGGTGGGATGCGATGTCTAACTACTAAGGTATCAAATGCTCAGCAGATCTTTAATTTTCTTTTTTTTTTCTTTCTTTTTTTTTTTTTCCGGGTTTTCAAGGTAGGGTCTCATTCTAGCCCAAGCTGACCTGGAACTCACTATGTAAAATCTCAGGGTGGCCTTGAACTCATGGCTATCCTCCTACCTTTGCCTCCCGAGTGCTGGGATTAAAGGCGTGAGCTACCGCGCCCGGCTAGATCTTTAATTTTCACACCAGCAAAAGGTTATATTGTACTTATTTCCTTTTAATTTTAAGAGTGGAATTTTTAAATACATTTAATTCTTCTGCTAACTGAAGATTTAAATATAAAACTCAGCAATATTCATTCAGTATTAATTCTAAAAGCAATGGATATTATGGGAATGAGAAATGTAGTAATGGATTGTTGATTAAGGAGGATGCAAGTCATCACAGTTGATCAGAGGTAAAAGGCCCTCACTACTGTAACTTATGTCTCAAGATTAAGAGTTGGCTTGTAGCAACAGTTCAGAAATGCATGGACATTTCTTTTCTTTGTAATTAGAATGTGAAAGTGACTAAGTTGTATTTTTTTAGAATTGTAGAAATAGATTTTGACAATACAAAAACTGAAGTCCTGCTTACTCTATGCTGGGAAATGTGCTAGTAATATATTATTAAAGTAATACCTATCAATAGAGCATAATTAAATATCCAATAATTTTTAGCTATTGTACAGTCTACTGCTTAGAAATTAATTAGGTAACTGCAGAGTAGATCTAATTCAATTGTTGACTGAATTTTTTAAAAAGCTAGCTATTTCCTGCATTGGTCATTCTGCCCGTATTATTATTATTATTATTTGCCAAATGGATTGGATTATGCATTAATTACAGTTTTTTTTATTTCACTCAAATCTTCTGCCCCTACCAAATTCTCACAAAAGATCTATCAGGTCTTTTAGATCTGATCCTGATTCTTAGAAAATGTGCTTCACCTCGAATCAAGCTATAGTCTACTGTCTGGAAACTCTGAGGACTTTGAAGCCCTGCACAGCAAGCATGGATGTGATGCTGAGTTAATGAATGTAAACTTAGTACTTACTCCACATTAGGAACAGTCAGGATTAGATAGAACTGTTAATATTTTCCTTGGGGAAAAAGTTATGTGATTAAGAAGTTTGATTAAATTTATAACATCTTATTTTTAAAATATTTTTATTTATTTATTTGCAAGGGGAGAGAGAGACAGAGAAGGAGGGGCCAGGGCCTGTAGCCACTGCAAATGTACTCCAGATGCATGTGCCACTTTGTGCATCTGGCTTTACTACTATTTATTGTTGGTGCGTGGGGGGGGGCACAGCTGGTGTGTGCAGGCACAGTTGGTGGAGCAGTGGATGATGGGTGTCTTACTTGACCTCTCTCTACTTTATTCTTTGAGGCAGAGTTCACAAATTTGGCTGGACTAGCTAACCAGTGAGCCCCAGAGGTTTCCTTTCTGCCACCCAGTACTGTGATACACGCACACACTTCCGTGCCTGGCATTTTTACACAAATGCTGGGGATCTGAACTCAGATCCTCCTGCTTGCTCAGCAACACTTTATCCACCGGCCCATCTCTCTATTTCTTCCTTCCAACTCCTCTGTAGACTACACACTAAAAATGGGCGTGGTCCTCAGGGTCACAGAAGGCTGCTCGCTCTTCAAGCCAGTGCATCTGCCTGCCTGGCAAGCGAGTCTCCCTTTCACGCAGCGGGCACATGAGCAGCTGCTGCCCACCCATCCACAGTGGCTCCCAAGAGTGGCATGGCTAAGGTGTGGAGTTAGTGAGCCAGACTTTGAGCTTTGTCTGCTCCGTTTAAGGAAATCCTGTAGTCTTCTGGGCTTCAGCTTCGTTTTCTTTAAAATAGAGAGGGCCATAGTAAGTTCCCTGCAGGGTGTTTATGAGGACTACACAAAAGAGCTAAACACTCACAATAGTGCCTTAAAGCTAACACACTCATAAAATAGAAACCTCTCATAATTATTGCCCTTTTCTCTTCAGAAATGAATGTCTCTTTGGAATGTAACAAGATCATGAATTCATGATGCTCAGATGTGCTGTCTTGACCAAATTTGAGGCATTTTTTTAAACTTTTCCAACTAGCTTTTTATGAAGAAAATGGAGATCTGTGAAATAAAAAAAAAAAAAAGAATGGTATTTGTTCCCATAATTCTTTTTAATTTTTAAAATTTTATTTATTTATTTGACAGAAAGAGGAAGGGAGAGAGAGAAAGAGAGAGAGGGAGAACACGAGCACAAGGCCCTTCAGCCACTGCAAATGAATCCAGATGCATGCACCCTCTTGTGCATCTGGCTTACATGGGTACTGGAGAATTGAACCAGGATCCTTTGGCTTTGTAGGCAAATGCCTTAATTGCTGAGCCATTTCTCCAGCCCTCCCATAATTCTTTACTACTAAGGTCAGGGGATATTCTCTAAACAGGAATATACAGTAAAAACATTTTGGAAGATCTTTTGCTGAATTATTTGCTAAAGGGTGAAAACAGAAGGTATGACATGAACTTGAGAGAGAATCTCTTCATGTAGGAAAACCAAACTTTCCATGATAGGGAAAATGTGCTTTTAAGCCCTGTGTGGTGGCGCACACTTTTAATTCCAGCACTCAGGAGGCAGAGGTAGGAGGATCACCATAAGTTCAGGCCAGTCTAAGACTATCTAGTGAATTCCAGGTCAGCCTGGGCCAGAGTGAGACCCTACCTGGAAAAACCAAATTAAAAAAAAAAAAGTGTTTTTTTTTTTCTTATAGTTAATTGCTTACTTAACAACAGATTTTTCTAATTTGAGCAATGTGATTTTTTCAGTAGTTGTCTTCATATATATATATATATATATATATATATATATATATATATATATGTACATGTACATGTACATATATATGTATATGTATATGTATATGTACCTCTGAGTGTGGACACAGGGCGCTTTAACCTGTAACAGGACTGGATTATTTCAAGTAGTGTTTTAACACCTATGCTTTTCTCCTTTAAGCTACTTTGGTAACTTAAAACACAAAAGAACACACGTACAATTTTGTCCTGGAAAGCCTTGCCTTGCTTTAAAATTTCTTTGCAAGTTATTTTCTTATTTGACAACTAAATCAGACAACCAGTGCTCTTATTTTCTCTGATCTAAACAATTTTACAGATGCTATCTTGTGAATGTCCCGAGAGAGGAGCCTGCTCGCAGTGAAAAATGTACTCAGCATGAAATTCACTTAATGATAATGATTATTCTTCTATGTAATGGACATTTCATTGTCAGTAAAGTGTAATATTATTCCAGAGAAAGCTTTGCATACACAGCTAGCTCTGCAGACATACTAGTTTAACGGGCTGATCTTTCCAGCTTTATCATTTGTCTTTTTGCATACTCAGTGAGTTCTCTGCATGCTTGGTTTCTAGACTACTTTATACTGGTGTAAATTGGTTTTATTTAAAAACGTATCTACAGCTTGCATGAGAGTACAGATTCCTGAATGCATCATGTCATGCTAGGGCAGAGGGCAGGTCTATTTACTGTTCACCATGTATCAGAGGCAGCAAATATTTATGCCCTGACTAAGATGAAGAATTATTACATATCCACTACTGACAATGGAAAATTTTAACTTAGTCAGCTTTTATAGTGAGCATAAGGAACAGACATAAGTAGATATTTGGATAGCTGATGGGAAGGACACACACACACGTGCACACACACTCAGACACACACAATCTCAGTATAGGTTTTACATCATCTAAAACCTAAGAAGTTAATTGTTTTCAGACTTAACATTAATGGCCTTCTTTCACAATATACAAATTCTGAAACATAAAATGATGGCACCTTTACTGTCAAAGTGTTAGGCTTTGGAAGCAAGAAAGCCCCTGGGCAGGATATATGCCATTTTTTTCCGAGTTGAGAGCACAAATAGAACAAGAGACTAAAGGAAAATGTGTTTGAGATCCTGAGCTCTAAGACAAACCTAGAATTGTCCTCAGTTCAAACTAAAAGGAGAGAAAGTACATGTACGAGTTAATTAAGAAATAATTTATTTCAATGGGTGAGGCTAGACTCGAGAAAGCGAAGCACTTTATTAAGATCTGAACGCCACTCAAATCAGTATTTTTATTTGTCCACATCCACATAACCATATAAGAACACACACAGAGAGCAGCCAGGCAAAATGCCAAAAGGCCCAGATTTTGTAGTAAACTATATCCCATATTCATACAATTACATTATATACCTCTCTAGTATTAAGTGTACACTTAGCAGTGGGTGCATGTATATATGCAGATATGTGTATATATAAACATGTATATTTATGAGTGTATGGGCATATGCATGTATATAACATATCCCACAAACACCATTGATTCTGTGAAGCTCATTTTGAAATGATTACTTACTATTTAATACTTATAAACACTTAGAGGTATCTTAGCAGTATCATGCTTATTTTTAAATGAATAAATAATTATAGAATAATTTACAGACTAATGGCGTTCAAGTGGCTTCAATATTCACATGATCACAAAAAAGTAAACTATTTTAGAAAATACTTTTGATTAAAAGCTTCAACTATAGGATCTAATGGAGGAATTGGTGAACTGTACAAGAAGCAAAACTAAAACAATGCTATAATTGAGTTAAAAAAATATTTGGACTAAGTGGAGTGATTGAAAAGAGATAGAAAACATAATTTGAACAAGCCATAAAACAAAACCTGAACCTTATGTAATGGATAAAAATTTCCCCCTAAAGAGAATCGATAAATTACTGGGCTACACAGGCAATATAAGTAAGATAATGGCTACTTGAGAGAGAAAAGAGATGAAACGTTATTGTCTCTAGAAGAATTTTTAAAATTGTGTGTGTGTGTGTGTGTGTGTGTGTGTGTATGATGTGTGTATGGGTACTGGTGTACCATGGCATGCATGTGGAGGTCAGAGGAAAACCTCAAGATGTTTTTCTTCTTCCACATTCAAGAATCTGAAAAAAGGAATTATTTGCGCATGTGTGTGTATACATTAGATGAGTATGCCAGAGACTCTTGCCACTGCAAATGAATGCCCATCTGGCTTTACATGGGTGGCTGGGGAACTGTACCTGGGCCAGCAGGCCTTGCAAGCAAGTACCTTCAACTGCTGATCCATCTCCCCAGCCCCAAGAAAATTTAATGTCTGTTACAGAAGCAGGTATCTGAGACAGCAAATTTCAGATACAGTTATTTCATTTCTGAAGGCTATTACTTGGCAAATTGGACAATACTAAGAAGTTTTATACTTAGAGACAGTGTATATATTAGGACATAAGCTCTAGTTTTTAACACAGAGCTTTGAAGACATTTCACTCTGAACCTCTTTAAAGCCCAGTGTGTTGCAGACATGCTAGAGATGCTGATGAGGTATGCTCCATTGCAGTAAAGTTGAGAGCAAAGTAATGTTCTCAGAGATAAGTTTATTTATGTGAGCAATGCTCATAGCATTCTTATTTTGATAAAATCAGATATTACCAATATAGTGTGAAATAAAATACTTCACATAACAGAGACCAGATCTTACCCCAAAGATTAGAAATCTCACTAATGCAAGACTAAATATCATACATCCTGAGTTCTCTCCCTCAACTCTCTGGCATTTGTGAATTTGGAAAAAAAAATTTAGAGACTTTTTTTAGAATTTGTTAAAGAATAATTAGCATTTCCTTGTGTTTGTCCAAAATAGTAGCTAATGAGCTAATGCACTAAGAAGAATGCAAGCAATACAGCACAATGCATGGTTAAAAAAATGACCTTAAGCTATGCTGCCCAGAATTAATCATTAAATCTCCATTCCTTTTATTAAGAGATATCTCTAAGTGTAGAAACTGCACATGTTAAGTAGGTAAGTGAACTAGAGAATATCTATCTATCTATAGATAGATATAGATATAGATATAGATAGATAGATATAGATAGATATAGATATAGTAATATATATAATATATATTATTTCCAAGCATAGCTTTTGGACAATAAAATTTGTATCTTTACGTGTTTGACAAACACAAAGTCACAGCACAGTCATGACACTGGTCACTCATGTGACACTAAAAGTCTCCTTTCACCTTCACACCATCGATCCTTATCTACCAGCTTATCCACCATCCCTTTTGTTACTAGTTTGGTCTTATCGAAATCCCCCTAGAGAACTCATAGAGCGTTCTGGCTCTATGTTTGCTTCTGTTACTTAGAGAATGGGTTTAATTCCTGCACGTTGTTTGAGTCCACACTTCTTACATAGCTGTGGCTGGACTCCATGGGAAGGGGGTGTAACATCAATGCAGCAGTTCGTGAAGGTCTCCACATTTTTTTTCAGTTGCTCCCCTTATTTCAGTTTGGTGTTATTATGGATAATGCTGCATGTGAGAGGACTGATGTGTGTGCATGTGTGTGTGTGTGTGTGTGTGTGTGTGTGTGATCAATTCTTCTAGGTAAATGTAAAAAAGCAATATTATTAGGTTATCCAGTTTTATATGATAGTGGCACTTTGGTTCTCCAAGTGGGTATAACATTTGGCATTATATTTAAAAAAATGTTCATTTATTTGTTTGAGACAGAGAGAAAGAGGCAGAGAGAACAAGAGAGAGTATGGGTCCACAAGGGCCTCCTGACACTACAAATAAACTCCAGATGCATGCATCTGGCTTCACCTGGGTACTGGGGAATCAAACCCAGGCCATCAAGCTTTACAAGCAAGCACCTTTAACCACTAAGCCATATATCCAGCCCCTAAAGTTTGGCATTCTAACCAACAATGCATGAAAATTAGCAAGACAACTGATAACCATCAAAACTTTCCGTTATTCTAGTGGATGCATGGTGGTTTTCATTTATATGTCCTTTGTGACTATTTTGAACATGTTTTCATATGCTTATTTTCATTTGCGTATTTCTTTTGATGTAGCCCACTTCTGTCAGCTTGCAGGCAATTCTTGTCACTCTTCAGTTTACATCGCAAGTGTCTGCCTTTGTCATCACCTGTGCCTGTACCACTTCCTCTTCCTGTACAGAAGTGCCCACAGTGCACTGAAAGCCCACCTCGGACCAGTATGACTTTATCTCAACTCCTCTATCTGTAGCAAACAGCGTTAATGCGCAAGAAAGTCACATTTGGGGCTGAAAGGAAGGCTCACTGGATAAAGGACTTGCCACACAACTCTGAGTACCTGAGTTAGAATTCCCAGACCCCACATAGAAACGCAAATCTGTGGGGACTTCTGTAACCCTATTGTATCTACTGGGAGAGAGGGGTCAGCGACAGGAAACTTTCCAGAAACTTGAGGACAAAGCAGTGAACAAGAGGTTAAGTCAGATTAATTGCAGAACAAGAGAAAGATCTGTGGCCCTGACTACATATTCCCAAACAAATAATTTTTACCTTTAATTGTGGTCCTAGAAACATGGGTATCTGTTCCCACTTGCTTCACAAAAATTTCAGGTTTTTAAACACATCATTTTATTCTCTATTTCAAGGTAAATCTTGATATTGTCATGTTATAAATGAGAAAATATACGTAAATTCAATGTCCATTCAGGGCAAAAGACCAACAAAGTGAAACATAAAGAGATATTATAAACTCAATAAACGTCGTTTTCTAGACTTAACCTCGTACTTGATTAAAAGAGTGAAAGCTGCTCAGAAGTAGCACTGAGACAAGGATGTCAGCTGTTACTTCCTGTCCCGCATTTTAGGAAGGTCACAGTCAGGTCTGTGGGGCATGACAAGGAAGTAGAAATCATATTAGTTGGAAAGCAAGGCATACAGCTGTCTTTATTGTATATGACAGGATTAACTATGGAAAAATCCTAAGGAAACTGATTTTTCAAAAAACCATGCAAACAAAGAAGTTTAGCAATTTCCCTTATAAAAGTTGAATGCTCACAACTCAATCATATTTCTAAGTACCAAATGCAGCAGGAGAATAATGGCTCGCTGAAGATGTCTATGTCCTATAGTTGGTGTCTATCAATGTTACCCTACATGAAAAAATTATTCTGCATTATCTGCGTGGATCCACTCTATTACCACAAATCCTTAAAGTAGATGTGTGTGAAGATGGAAGAGTGATCAAAATGATAAACCTTTCCAGCTTTAGTGTTGAAAGAAGGGTACAATAAGGAAAGAATACAAGCTGTTTCTAAAGGTTGAAAATGGTAAGGAAATAAATCTGCTCCCAGAGCCACACTGGAATCATAACCACGACTGTGTGTCTGTGTTGGACTTTTTACCTATATAAACGTTGCAGTTTGTTGGTCTTTTTCCCTGACTGGACATTGAATTTATGTGTATTGACTCATTTATAAAATGAGAATATCAAGATTTACCTTGAAATAGAGAATAGAACAATGCATTTAAAAAAAAAAAAAAAGGAAACAAATTTTTGTGACCAAAGTAGGAATGGATACCCATGTTTCTAGGGCCACAATTTTTAAAAATATATATATTTCATTTACTTATTTGAGAGAGAAAGAGGTAGAGAGAGAGAGAGAATGGGCACAGCAGGGCATCCAGCCACTGCAAACGAATTCCATATGCATGCGCCCCCTTTTGCATCTGGCTTACGTGGGTCCCCTAGGGTCACAATTTAAAGGTACAAATTATTTGTTAGGGAATATGAAGTCGGGGCATCAGATCTTTCTCTTATTCTTCACTTGTCCTCAGCAGTATAAAAAGACTGCCCTTGGGGCTGGAGAGATAGCTTAGTGGTTAAGGCATTTGCCTACAAAGCCAAAGGATCCAGGCTTGATTCTCCAGAACCCATGTAAGCCAGGTGCACAAGGGGGCGCATGCATCTTGAGTTCATTTGCAGTGGCTGGATGCCCTGGCACAACCATTCTTTCCCTCTCTCTGCCTCTTTCTATCTCTCAAATAAATAAATTAAATATTTAAATAAGTATATATTATTTAATTATTAATATTATAATAAATTATATATAATAATACAAAGCTATATTGTAAAATATTAATTATTATAAATTAATTATTATATTAATATTAATTATATATATGAAAGACTGCCCTTGCCTAGTAAAGAGCACCAGGAAAGACATATGCAGAGGAATATAGGTGGTGGTGTGAGTTAACCAGTTCAAAGAATTCCTTGATAATTGCCTAAAAATGGAGTTTCATGTGTGAGAAATTAGCCTTGTAGGAAGATGACAACATGTCCATGATTCAGTGGTTAAGTAGTTATCTTCATCATAAATTAACAGAAGTGACGAAGCTAGTTCCTTCTCAAACTTTTAAAAAGATATCACCATTTATCACATTTAATATAATTGACCAGATTTCCACATGTGTGATAAAGTTCCACACACAGAGCTCATTATTTCACTTTCAAAGTAAAAAGAATGGAAAAGCAAAGGCCAACAAATCGTGGTGTTTGATTTAATTATAATGGTGTTCATTTTGAGATGAATTTCCTTTGTCTTTTCTTCCTTATATTTACCCATAGAGTTTATTGTCACGTGAAACATTTCAAAGGAAAACTTCTCAGTCAGAGAAGGTGACAGTAGGAGTGTGGGTAGGAAAGAAAGCTCTCCCTCAGTAGCTGCGGATGCACCAATATGAGAGTGAAAGGTCACACAGGCAAACTGAGTTATACTGTGAAAGATCACACAGGCACTGTGTAGTCACTGTGGAAGGTCACAAAGGTGCCCTGATGATTCCTGTTTATGAAATTCCCAGGCTAGAGAGATGGCTCAGTAGTTAAAACCACTTGCTTAAAATGCCTGACAGTCTGGGTTTGATTACCCAAAACCCAAGTTAGTCCAGATGCACACAGTGGCACATGCATCTTGGAGTTCATCTGCATGACAAGAAGCCCTGGTGTGCCCATTCTCTTTCTCTGTCTTTATCTCTCTGTCTCCTTCTCTGCTCTTTGCATCTCTCTGATTACAAATAAATACATAACATATTTAATAAATTTGCAACACTGCAAAAGTTGCATCCTCCTTGGAAACCCTCCCCTGAATACTTCTAGCAGGTGCAAAATCAATTCATCGATTGCATGCAGTCGATTGTTCTTATGAAATCTGTGTGATCACGTATCAGAGAAGTCAGGATAAACCCATCCTTTTCGAAGTTGCTTTTTTTTGGGTATTTCACTGCAGCAATGAGTAAAGTAAGTAACACAATGTTCTCTCAGACAGAATGCCAAACTTCCCTTATACGTTCCTGGAAGCAACTGTACAACAGATGTCAGTACTTTGAATAACACTTTTAAAAAAAATATATTTTATTTTATTTATTTGAGAAAGAGAGAGAGAGAGGCAGAGAACAAGAACGATGGACACACCAGGACCTTCAGCTACTGCAAACAAACTCCAGATGTATGTGCCACTTTGTGCATCTGGCTTACGTGGGTCTTAGTGACTCAAACCTGAATTCTTTGGCTTTGCAAACAAGTGCTTCAACCCCTAAACCATTTCTCCATCCCAAATATCACCCTTTATTTGTTCGCATAGAAAACAAAATTTCTCATCTTTCATAACAGAAATCACAATAATTCTAATTTCACAATCCACTAACAATTCACCCATTAACGATATTTAAGGGTCCATAGGTTTGTATTATGCTTTTATTACCAAAACACTCCCACAGATCAATAGTCCCGAATACTAAATGTGATTTCCACTGCCTTAACACTTACAATTTTACATCATGGTAACTGTTTTAGTGCTATCTACTACCCATTGTGCTACCACTTACTCACTGTGGTCTCTTTCAGAGCCACTCATCTGAAGGCACTCACAGAATCATACACCTACATGCCTTGAGGAAGAGACAAGACAGTCACACTGAGGGCAGAGGGAAGGTCAGCCTAATGCAGAGATGGAAAGTGCCAACTTATTGTCTGTGTACTGACATCTTGACTGAAGACTTGACTGCTGGTGTGGGCAGAACTTGTAGAGGAGGAAGCCATTGTATAATGAAGGCAGGAGGTTCAAAATATTACATTTCTTCTTTCCTCTACATATCATAACATTGTTGACCTTAGAAGACTGTCATGACCTGGCCTTTGTATTGGTTTTGGTTGCTGTCCTGGATAGAGTCAGAGGGGTCTAGAAGCAGATGCATTTGAAATTAATAGTAGCTCACTGAAACTTAAACAAGATGAGGAAAATTCTCATTGACATTCTTTAATTTTATGGGTTAATGTAACATTTAATCATATAGAATGCTACTCCTAAGTGAAGCATTGTAAAAAAAAATTGCCCTCATTGGCCAAGTATATATGAGAAGCAGAATGTACCATGCCCCCCTTTATACTCATAATGTAATAATGCTTATTGTGAAGACCTCTACTAAAGAAATCAGAGGGGACTGTAGAGATGGCTTAGTGGTTAAGGCACTTGCATGTAAAGCCAAAGGACATTGGTTCAGTTCCCCAGAACCCACATAAGCCAGATGCACAAGGTGGTGCATGTGTTTGGAGTTTGTTTGCAGTGGCTGGAGGCCCTGGCATGCACATTCTCCCCCTCCCGCTCTCTCCATCTTTCTCTCAAATACATAAATAAAATAAGTTAATTTTACAAAACAAGAAATCAGTGTAACCAATTAAACTTACTGAGTAGTTTTCAATTTATATGCCCACACAACTTCTCGGTTCCCCTCTGGTACACTTGTTAACCTCTCCTGGAGCTGTTACCATCGAGAAGCTAGTCTACACAATGCTGGTGGAAGAGTTCCCAAGCTTCTCACTTAGCGCAGTCTGCAGCTGCATCATGCCACTTTGGCCATGTCAGGGAGCAGAAGTTACAACTCTATCTTTTGGTTATTTGAGAGCCTGGACGAGTGTTTCTGCAACAATCAGCTTAAGAAACAGCCACATTGGACTTTGCATTATTATCCCATCCTTAAAGAAGGTCCAGAACCACCAAGCTGTACATATGGTTAGTTGTCATATCGTAAAGCTTTATTGCAACCCATAATGCTTACATCAAAATTAACATTAGAGTTATGTTGGATTTTTTTAATGTGAATGCCAAGATTTGATGGTGAAAATTCGCACAGGGTGGGAGTTATGCCAAGATCCTCTCCCACAATGTCTCAGAAAAGTCCTTATAACAACCCAGCAAGGAGAGTGGGATAGTGGTAAGACTTTATCTTTGAAAAATCACTATGATGGTGCCTTTTTTGACTCTAATGGCTCTATGTGTTACTTACATGTGTGTGTATAATACATGTGTGCACATGTGCAAAATAATCCAATGTTCTATATGTTATATACACTTTAGGATGGGCACATGTGTGTGTATGTAAAAGAAGCCAGTGTTTCAAGAACCATAAGTCTGGAAGCCTTATTTGGCATGCCCTAACTTTTCCTGGTTGTTTTCTGTACTGTTCTAGAGAATGCCTGAGCCGAGGTAGTTTATTGTGAGCAGAACTTTCTATTGCTCACAGCCTGGAGGCTTTGAAGTACAAAACTCAAGATCAAGGTAGCAATAGTGAGATGGGCCTTGGTGCTGTATATACCATGGCAGCAGTCCTGGCACAGAAAAAGGACATAAAGAAGAAAACGCATGGAAGCCACTCTTGTGGTGACCTCTTAGTACTGCTACAAAGGCAGCTGAATTTCAACATGATTTTTGTCAGGGATAAATATTAAAACTATGGCAACTGACAAGTACTTAGGTGTCATTTTCTGAAATGTAAAGTTGGAGCTATGCTGGCTATCATTATTTACTACTCTGGAGGTATTTATGACCTAATAAATATATCATTAATTTTCACTGCCCTTTTGGGTACAATTTATAATTGCTGAATATGTTCATTTTTAATTCTGTCTTTCAATAAAGTTATTAATATCTCTGGAGTAAAGTTCTGTGTCTTTTGTGGGTTTTGTTTTGCTTTGGTCTCATTTTATTTTGTTTAAAAATTTTCTTCACCAGATAAGGCGGCACATGCCTTTAATCCCAGCACTCGGGAGGCAGAGGTAGGAGTATCACCATAAGTTTGAGGTCATCCTGAGACTACATAGTGAATTCCAGGTCACCCTTGGCTAGAGTGAGACCCTACCTCAAAAATTTTAAAAAAAAAAGCATCTTTTGTAGAAATCAATAGCCCTGAGTACAAACATGGTCATCCATAAATTCTATGACTTTTTAAGGGTCTCAGCACTCATACCTATCATTTAGACATCACAAGATTTTCAGAATCATATAGTAGAAAATTGACTAGACATGTTAGTTTTTACTCAGTTGTTTAACATTTTCAATAAACTTTGTATTTGAACTATGACATAGGTAAGCACAGAAGTATAATCAAATACTTAAATAACTTTTACAAAGTGAACTGCAAAGATAAATAAGGCTCGGAAGCTGAGTGCTATCTGCACAAGTTTCTCTGTGCCCCACCAGTTACTGCCCCTTGTAATGAATCATTTTCTTGACTTCTGAAACCACACCGTTACATAACAGAATCATACAGGATTTTCAACTTGTGTTTGACTGCGTTCACTCATTACTGATATCTTTGTCATTCATGCATGGGATGCAGAGCACGAGCTCATTTTCCATGCTGTACAACATTTCTTTGCATCATTTACTGATTCATTCTCCTGTACATGAACACTTACCTTGTCTGATCATTTTAGTTTCATGACAGCCATGCTAATCACATTCTTATACATTCGGTTTGGCTGTTCACTTTGGATGGGAACCACTGGGTGTTAAGGTAGACAAAAGGTTGGTTAAAGGAGATACTTCCAAATTCTTTTCCTGAATTATTTGCAAGTTCATTTGCTAACAGGGTAAGGTAGTGTGAATGATTCCATATGCTCACCATCACTTGATCCTGTCACTATAAAACATTTCACAACTATGTTGTATGTCGGAAGAAATTATTGTATTTTTATTTCATTCTGAATAAATCTGAATGAGGTATATTTCAGATATAATAAGTTATACCCAATTAAAGTGGTAAGCTTGATAACAAATGTATACATTTTCAATTACTATGCCAATTAAAACGAACCAATCTCTATCACTCCTAGAAACTTTTCCTGTGCCCTTTCTTCAGCCATTTCCCCCACCATCCTTCCAAGGCAATCACAACTTGATTGCTGTCAGGGTAGAATAGAGTTGTTCCAGGTTGGGTTTCATACAAACATAATAATGCACTATATGTTTTTTTTGTCTACTTTCTATTTAGAAAATGATGGGCTTTATTTCTTTTGCTGCTGTTTGTTTCTTTCAGGTATGGTCTCACTCTATCTCAGGCTGACCTGTAACTCAAAGTGATCCTCCTACCTCTGCCTCCCAATTGCTGGGATTAAAAGCATGCACCACCATGCCTGGCAATAGTAGGCTATAGTTGCTCTTTGTTTTGTGTGTATCAATAATTTATTTTTGTCTGAGTAGTATTATTTTATATAAATATATACTCATGTTAATGAGCTTTCTGCTAGCATCACAAATATCTGAAATAACTAACTTATACACAAAAGGGTTAAATTTTGGCTCACAGTCTTGGATGTTTTAGTCTGTGGTTGATTGGTCCTGTTACTTGTGAGCCATTGGCAAGGCAGCTCATCATGGAGAACATATCACAGAGCAAACCACTCACCATAGCCAGGGAGCAAAGCCTGGGGAGACGAAGGGACCAAAGTCACTCAGTCAATTCATAGGCACTCCTCCCCAGCCCCTGACAAAAGGACCTTCCACTGGGCCTCAGATTTTGAAGTTTCCACTACCTTCCAATAGGGTCAACCTGGGAAACAAACCTTTACCATGTAGACCTTTGAGAGACACATAAAAGATACAAATTAGGGCTGAGGAGATGCCTTAGTGGTTAAGGCACTTGCCTGCAAAGCCTAAGGACCCAGGTTCAATTCCCCAGTACCCACATAAAGCCACATAATGCACAAAGTGTTGCATGAGTCTGGAGTTTGTTTACAGTGGCCAGAGGCCCTGGTGTGCCCATTCTCTGTCACTCTATCTGCATCTTACTCTCTCTCTCTAAAATAAATTAATAAAATAAAATAAATTTTAATAGATGCAACAGATTTTAATAGATGGCAATATCACAAGCTTTTTGTCCATTCACATGCTGATAAATATTAAACTTGTTTCCAACCGTGTGTGCAGTGAATATTTAAATAGAAGTTATTGTGTGGATATACTTATCACGTGTGTTATAGTAAAAAGATGTGTTCAATGCCATAAGCATATTTTAATTTATTTTCCAAAATGGCTGTAATCTTTAGAAATCCACAAACATTATGAAAAAACTGCACATACTGTCGGCGTCAATTCTGTCAGCCAGCCAGTGTCAGCCACTCCGTTCTTTAAGTTCATGTTCTATTGTAGTGACAAGTTGGTGCATTAGAAATTGCATATGTGCATAAGATAAAAATACAATCAATCCTATTCATATAAGAGGAAGAACTAGTGCTAGCAGAATTTTTTCCTGGACTGCACAAAGCCCTTGGTTCCATGCCCAGAACCACATAAACCAAGCTTGGTTGTACACTCCTTTAGCCCCACCACTCGTAAGATGCCCCAGGCCATTCTTGGCTATATACAGAGTACAAAGCCAACCTGGGACACACATAGCACTCACACTCATAGAGCTGCTTCCACTAGCAACCATTCCCCAGTCTCAGAGAGATGCTTCCACCAGCAACCAGCACCCAGCACCCACACACAGATGGCTGCTCCCACTAGCATCATCTGTAGCTGCCAGCAATATGCCCTCACAAGCAGGCTCACGAAAACAGGAGAGAGAAGTTCTGGGCTGCAGAAAGCACTGCACGGCTCAAGAAGTCATGCATGGAAATGGGGCCAGGACAGATCAGTACAGGAGTAGAAGAAGGTGTGTTATACAGAAACCTAGGGCAGACAGGGGAATACACACCAAAGAAGGCAGCCACCCACAACCACCATCCCTGGGATAAGCTACACGAGATCACAGAAAGCGTGCTGGTCCAGGGCCCTGATGGCACAACCAAAGTCAGCTTATCCTGAGACTACAGAGTGAATTCCAGGTCAGCCTGGGCTACCTCAAAAAACCAAAACCAAAACAAAACAAAAGCCGGGTGTGGTGGCGCACGCCTTTAATCCCAGCACTCGGGAGGCAGAGGTAGGAGGATCGCCGAGAGTTCGAGGCCACCCTGAGACTACATAGTTAATTCCAGGTCAGCCTGGACCAGAGTGAGACCCTACCTCGAAAAAACAAAAAAAAAAAAAAAAAAAAAAAAAACAACAACAACAACAACAAAAAAAAAAAAAAAAACGGTCAGCTCAGGTGGGTGGGACTTCCACACATGCTCAGAGCCTCCGTCGTGCCTGGAGATGCCAGACACCACAGACTTGCAAGGGTGGGGTCTGTACCGACGAGTATCATAGAAAGTTGACTTCCATCACAGAAGTTCTTACCTGATACACGCCTTGACAATGTGTTTTACCCCATATATTTTCATTCCGATTCATTCCCTTTGCTGACTCCCCCCTTCCCATTCCTATCTCAATCCACTACATTAACTCACACAAGCAAACACCTCTGTGAACTACACTTACTACCCAATCAGTGCACCAGTGCTGCTGCTTTAGAACCTTATTAGTGACAAGAGAGAAGCCACAAGTGTCTTCTCTTACAAATCTTTAATTAAATCTGTCACTACAGCTGGCTTTCCTACTACATAACAATAGGAAACATAATCACAAGCACAGACACCTCACCTGAAAGATTCATGGAAAAAGTGAATAGAAACAATGAGAAAAGTGGGAACAATACTATCTAAGAAATGAATGAAACAGAGAAACACACACAGTGAGTCAACAGCCCACAGACTCAGAGTCAAGTCCCATAGTCAAAGCTAATGAAATAGCTGAGATATCTGCTAAATATGGCAGAGTCTGGGGCTGAGAGATTATTCAGTGGTTAAGGCACTTACCTGAAAAGACTAAGAACCCAAGTTCAGCTCCTCAGGACCCACGTAAATCTGGATTCACTAGGTGGTGCATGCACCTGGAGTTCATTTGCAGTGGCTAGAGGCCCTGGTGTGCCCATTCTTTCTTCTTCTATCGGCTTCTTTCTTTCTTAAATAAATAATTAATAGGTAAATAAACAAAAAATATAACAGAGCCCTACTTTTGTATGGGGGGGCAGTATGGGGGGTGAGTAAGAACACGATATAATGACATATATGTATACGTATATATGTCATAATGAAATGCAATATTTGTACGCTAACAAAAATTATTAATACAATAGGATTTGTTTCTTAGAGCTAATAAGGGAAGTTAAGATAGAGCTAGACAGTGCTAGAAGTGCTGGAGGGAAATTCCATCAGAAGAGGTTTGGCAAGGATACAGTAAGACTAAATTAACACAAGTAAAATTGTGGAATTCTTTTCTTAAAAAAATACTTCTTTAGGACTTGAGAGATAGCTTAATGGTTAAGGTACTTTCCTATGAGCCTAGGGATCCTGGTTCAACTCCCCAATACCCACCTAAGCCAGATACACAAGGTGGTGCATATGTCTGGAATTCATTTGCAGTGGCCAGAGCCCTTGGCACACCCGTTCTCTCTGTGTATTTACCTCTTTCTATCTCTCTCTCTCAAATAAATAACACTTGTTTATTTGTTTTAAAGGAGAGAGTGAAAGAGAGGAAGAGGAGAGACACAAAGAGAGGGAAGAATGGGTTTGCAAGGGCCTCCTGATGCAAATGAACTCCAGATGCAGGACCACTTTGTGCATCTGGCTTTATGTGGGTAATGGGAAATTGAAACAGGATTTCAGGCTTTACAAATAAATGCCTTTAATTGCTGAGCCATCTCTCCATCCCCAAACTGACGTTCTGTTGTCGTCGTCGTCGTTGTTGTTGTTGTTTTTGAGGTGGGGTATTATTCTCACAAAGGCTGACCTGGAACTCACTCTGTAGTCCCAGGTATCCTTGAACTCAGTGATCTTTCTACCTGTATGTCCTAAGTTCTGCGATTAAAGGTGTGGGCCACCACATTGGCAAATTGTGGAATTCTTAAGATACTGTTTATAGTGTATATTGTTTTTTATTTCATTTTCATGATGTGCCACCATTTGGGCTAGGAAGAAATAATTGCTGCCAACGTTTTTACTCATTAAATTGCTGAGAATAAAAGAATCGAGTAAACACCTTCTTTGTCTTTAATAAATTGTCATGAGAGATTTTCCCAATTTGTGTTGTAACATTGGAATAATTTCCCCTTTACCCCCTGAATTATATTGGACTATGTCATTAAAGTGTTTAACAAAAATTAATCAAACTATTTGATATTTCATATTTAAAATTTAATATAATTTTCCTCAAAATGATATTCACTAACATAAAAAATCCTAGGCATATTTGTAACGATTGTTAAAACCTTCCAAGTATGGATCACGTCCTCCAGGGCACGTTTAGACACGTGAATGGCTGAATCTCTCAGGACTGCGCTTGTCCTAACCCCAGAGGGCACCAGTGTCTTAGGCCCACATCGTGCCTTCATACCCTCTGTTTGATTGACTGAGTCAGTGTTCATAAAAGAGCTCAAGTTTTACACTTTACAAATGGCCATCTTATATATGATTGACATTCTCAAGCATTTTAATCCTTTAGTCTCACCATCCTTAAATCATTGGTCAAAGAAATAAATTAACTTTTTTAAATTTATTTATTTGAGACAGAAATAAAGAGTCAGATAGAGAGAGAGAATGTGCCTGTCAGGGCCTCTAGCCACTGCAAACAAATTCCAGACACATGCGCCACCTTGTGCATCTGGCTTATATGGGTCCTGGGGAATCGAACCTGGGTCCTTTGGCTTTGCAGTCAAGGGCCTTGTGGTGGTTTGATTCAGGTGTCCCCCATAAACTTAGGTGTTCTGAATGCTAGGTTCCCAACTGATGGAGATTGGGAATTAACGCCTCCTGGAGACAGTGTATTGTTGGGGGCGGGCTTATGGGTGTTATAGCCAGTGTTTGGCACACTCTCCTGTTGCTATTGTCCACTTTATGTTGGCAGGGGGTGATGTCCACCCTCTGCTCATGCCATCATTTTAACTGCCACTGTGGAGCATCCCCTTGAGTATGGAAGCCAAAATAACCCCCCCTTTTTTTTCCCCAAAAGCTGATCTTGGTCCTGTGATTTCTGCCAGCAATGTGAACCTGACTGCAACAGCCCTTAACTGCTAAACCATCTCCCCAGCCAGAAATAAATTTTTCAAAAAGAAATTCTGATAACCTTATAAAACTGAGAATTTATAATAATATTTATTCAGAAAATTTTCACATGAAAATTTCACTCCTAAATATTTTTTTCAGGAATACTTGTGTTGGCAAATCCAATCTCCACACCCCCCAAAGAATCACATTCTGAAAAAAAAAAAGAGTGAAGTTAATTTGGTTTTAAAGGATAAATAAAAAATAAATTATTGGTAGCTAATTTTAAAAACTGAGAGAAATATTTAATCATTAAGAGTCAGATTTTTTTTTGGAAATCAACATTATTTTTTTCTTCTGAAAGAAATAATGGGGCTGGAGAGATGGATTAGCAGTTAAGGCACATGCCTGTGAAGCCTAAGAACCCCGGTTCAATTCTACATGTCCCACGAAAGCCAGATGCACATGGTGGTGCAACGTCTAGAGTTCATTTGCAGTGGCTAGAGGCCCTGGCATGCCCATTCTCACTTTCTCTCTGTGTCTCTCCCTCTCTCTCTCTGTCTCTTATAAATAAATAAAAATAAATCTTAAAGAAAAGAAAGAATGGATGCTGCATTTAGGACTTAGCTGTCCACCCTCATTAGCATAAGCCTAGCATATCCAACTGGAAAGATACTTCCAAGAATATCAAATCACACAATTTAAGTAGTCTTTGATTCTTATTGCTCAATGAAAACATTAGCAGTTTAATGTCAGAACAGAAATTAAATTCAAGAGCACAGAGCAAGATCAATTATATATAATTAATTGTATGTATGTAAACCAGTTGGACTCTCACTTTCAATAGCATAAAAACATTTTTCTTCTCTCTTCTTCAACTTTTAACACACACACAACAACAACAGCAGCAATAACAACAAAACAAAGCTAAACTAAAGATTGAATCAAGTATCTCATGATATGACAAATATGAAACAAAATTTTTAAATTACTGTCTAAATATTGTTAACTGACAATGAAATGAGTGGTTGGGGTAGTGTATAGATTCTCTGAATGTTAAGATCACATGAGGTCTAACATTGTTTATAAAGATGTAAAGAGTTCCATCAGAGATCTAGTTTGATATCTCATAATTCTAAGAAAGCTAGAAATTAAGAGTAAAACCGTGTCCGTGAGTGGGTGAGACAGGAGAATTACTGGGGCCCACGGACGGACGGCAGTGGGTTGAGGGAAGGACCCACCTCGAGGAAATAAGCGAGTGAGTGACAAGAGAGGATGCCAGACATGCCTCTCCTCTGGCCACGCGCACACAGGGCAGGTACGTACACCACACCAACCATATTCTACACACTAAGTGAAAAATAAAATAAACATCAAAATCCAGGTTGTATTCTCCTTCAGATTTTCAGGTTCTTGGTGGTCATTAACTTAAATTGACTGGATTTAGACCGTCACTGAGACATCACTAGATGTGTATAGTAGTTACTGTCTTACTGCCCAGACGAAACACTAGACCAGATGCAGTCCAGGGCAGGAAAGAGTTTATTTTGGCTTTCAGCCTCAAGGGGAGAGGTGCTTCCTCATCATGGTGAGGGAAGCATGAGAGTCAAGAAGTTGGCTCAAACCATCACGTATCTTCAGCAGGGAGGAGTCGGCAAGAGAGAGCAGTCTTAGCCTAAGGCCCTGTGGCCTAGCCTGATAACCTTCCCAGCCACACTCCAGTGAGGCTCTACCCCCCGCCCCCCAACGCTTCGCCAACAGCGCATTGAGTGCGAGGCTTAATCAAAACCACATCCAAACCACCACTGTGTGTCTCTGAGGATGTTTACAGAAAGGATTGACAGAGGATGGTTCACACATCCTGAATTCGGACACACCATCCTGTGGGCTGGAGGCCTCAACTGAATAAAGAGAACAATTTGAGCTGAGCACTGCCATTCTTCTCTCTCTGCTCCCTGACTGCAGATGCAGTGTGATGAGCTCACTCATGCTCCTGCTGCTATGCCTTTCCACGATCATGGGCTTTAGTGAACTTGCCTCTCTTAAGTTGATTTGTTAGGCATTTGATCACAGCAACAATAAGGGTAATACATGAAAACTCACCCCATCTTCACCCCTGTGGTGGTTTAACAGTGAAACTTTCCCCACACACTCATGTGCTTGTGATTAAGCCTCGTATCCAATCCCCAGCTGGTATAGCCCTCTGGAGGTAATGCCTTGTTATAGGAGGTATGCCACTGGGGGCAAATTTTGAAATTCATTCGTCCAGCCTACTGGGTGTTCAAATCTCAGTCTTGCTGTTTGCCACCTGCCAGATCATGTGACAAGATGTGAAGTGCAGCCTCTGCTAGGCCATGTTTTCCCTGACGTAATGAGATTTCCCCTGGAGACAGTAAGTTGAAATAACTCCTCTTCTCCCCCCAGCTGCATTTGATCAGGGGCTGTGTCTCAGCAGCAAGAAGGAAACTGCAATCACATCTTTATATGAACAGCTATAACAAAAATATTCACTGCCATGCAAGACACACCCCTAATTTCAGACAGTCCCAATATCTCATAAACTTCCCTAGAGGAGAATGGTAAGCAGTGAAATACTAGATGAGCCTAGCCTCCCACATGTTTCTCTAACATGGAAGAGAGCCTGGGCAGATATATTCTCTATGCATTGAACTCAAAACCTTAGTAAAGAGGATATGACCATATCAGCTTGCTGGATGCATCACAGGCATACACTTTAATTTTTAAACTGAAAACAAGGACAGGATGGCTTAGCAGTTAAGGTGCTTGCCTACAAAGCCAAGGACCCAGATTCAATTTCCCAGGACCCACGTAAACCAGATGCACAAGGTGGCGCATGCATCTGGAGTTCATTTGCAATAGCTGGAGACCCTAACAGGCCCATTTCTCTCTCTCTTTCTGTCTCTTTCTCTGCCTCTGCCTTAAATAAAAAATAAAATATTCTAAAAATATATTTATAAAACTGAAAACAAGTTGCAACTGTGTTTTTAAGACTATAATATCCACAGTTGAAAAGTGAGCATGTATATCTTAGGCAAGAAATACAGGAATAAGAAAAGCAAGATGTCAAAAATATCACATGAAAATAAATACTGCTGTAGATAATCCAAAAAGTATAGTTGCTTGACTGATATACATATATCAAAACAAACATGAAAATAACTGGAGAAAATTACAGTGACAATAAAGGATATTCCACTATCAATAACTTATCTTCCTCAAACAGAACAAGTTTTATAAATTCAAGTGCCCAGAAAAGGTAAACTTTTCTGAAATATTGCAGTGCTAAATCTGAGCAGTGAGTTTTACAGTGTACCAGGAGAATTGATAGAGATGATGTAAATGCATGCATTGTGCTAAATTCCCTGGTCTTTGAGGATAAAGGAAGAATTATAGAGATATTCATGAATACATGAAAAAAGCCATATACAAAGGGGAGTTTCAAATGGTCTTTAGAAGCCTCTACAGAAATATTGAATTTCAGAAATGCTGCAGAAGTACCTACAAATTCCTATGAAAAGCATTATCTTAAATTTATAACTAGTGAAGTAATCCTTTATATTTAAAGTAAGAGGCAAATGTTTTTACCCTTACATAAGAAAAAAATAGCCAAACAAATGAACAAAACAAATAAGTTAGGAAAACAGAAACTATAAAAACCATAGTCATTGAGAGTTGAATTCATCTATGCCAATGCTGAAGACTAAAAGCCAAAGTAATTATAGTTACATAATTTAATGTAGATGTGATAATTTTGGAAATGTCAAAATGACAAGATAATTTAAAATGGGGCTAAAAGAACAAATGTGGGAGGAAATATAAGTGATGTTTTCCTCATATTCCTTAGCAGGGAGTCAAATATTTTTAAAATCTGAAGTATACAGTTAAAAATAACTCTCTTTAGACATGTAAATGTTCAAAATTTTATCTCCCATGCATGATTTCGCACTCAGTATTATTGGCTGTGTTCCATGTAAAGGGAGAAGCAAAAATCAAACAGGAAAGTATCAGATTAGGAATAAGAGATATGCAATGGATCATTTTTTCATTTTGACTCTCATGTCTGATCACTCCACCCTTCACATTATATCAGGGTAAGTTTCCCTATTACAAGGTCCATGGCCACCAAGGTGGAGGGCAGAGTCTCTGGCTTTGCTGGCACCTAGAATGCAGTCCTCGTGCTCAGAGGCTGCTGAACAGAAGCACCCCATAAGGCACTCAGATCCAAAGCAAGACGTGCCCCAGACCCAGCCAGGCTAGGATTCTCTGTGCTGCTGTAGCTCAGAGCTACAGTGTGTGGTTGGTTAGATCAGAAGGAGCCCATCCCAGTGGCAGTCACTGTGGGGTGCATCACTTCTTAATTGCACTGACTCTTTGACAGGGTTGTGCACATCTTCTTTGATTACTAGACTTTAGTCTAGTCCTACAGCTGTGATAGCTGACATCTTCTGGCATACTAAAAAATTTTCCTTAAGAAAAAGGAAACCTTTAAATTTGTTATTTCCAATTTAAAAACTGTGTTTAAGAGATACGTCTTTGTCGTGGGAAACTTTTACTCTGGTTAGGCATAAATACATGTCTATTCACTTCAGAAAGGTTGCAGGCAAGAGAACAAAGGACAATTAAAAAAAAAAAAGGTTTTATGAACCAGTGAGTTTATGGGGGATACTTAAAGAGCAGAGGGAGGGGTTGTGTACAGGAGCAATGTCTGACTTAAAGGCAGCTGCATCACCAGCAAGGCCACCACAGCACAGGTGAGGACGCGGCCTTACCTACAGGCAGCTCTGCTGCTGTGCGGAGACTCTTCCCGAGTTTCCTTCTTTCCCCCAGGATGACACTGGTGAAAGACTACCCCTCAACAGTTGTTTACCACTCCTATAACCTTGGGGAGGGACTGAGTGAACTTCCAGCTCCCCACATTTCTCTTGCTGAATCTCCAAAGCCTCCCTCCTGTCTTTAGGAGGAATATTTCAATTTGGAGGAATTTGCTTGAGAACAGTCTTGCATACATAAATGTGTGTGTTACCATGCACACATACACACACGTATGCATGCACACTGGCGTGCACATAAACATACACAGCTTCATTTATTGTTACACATTAGCTCAGTTTCTGTTCCTTCAATGTGATGTGGAGCTAAATTCAATGTTCAGTTTGAAATACTACTTAACATACGTTTTCATTGCCTGTCCAAGCACTATCTTTTAGATGGATCATGTGTAAATAGAAAATAAGGTGATATCTACCAAACCAATTGGTGAGTGACAAGCTGAGAAATTCATAGAAACTTTTGGTCCTCTTTTCTGTATCTACATATAGTATTTTGGCTTGTTAAATGTGTGAGTATCTATGTATCATGGCCATAAAATAATTATAGTGAATATTGGTATGAATGAACAGTATGATTCAAAATAGTTGCCTGTGTGAGCAATTCATCATATGTGCATATATGTTTGTGTATATGAGGGTGTCTGTGTGTGTTGTTTAAGAATCATTAGAAACTAGTCCATTCAACTAATGTTATTCTTTTTTATAATTTACTCATACATAACATATATTTCTGAATGGAATAGAGGTCACTCATATGACTATTCTTCATCAAAACAAAGATTAAAGCCATGTATACATATGCATATTTATGTGACATATAGGGCATTTCAGAAGGAAAATAAGACAATTTTATAGTTGTTGTTCTAATGTGCCAAAGCTTTCCTCTTCATGGAAGAGAAGGAAAAAGACAAGAAAATATATACATTTATTTGCTCTTCAGTTCCACAATGTCATGAATATCCACAGAGGCTTATCTCCCTCAGGAATATGCAATGCTAAGTGCTCCCTACCCCAGAACAACCTGAAAGAGAGATTGCACTCTACATAATTATGCAAATAGAATTTTTAAGAAAAAGTAAAAAGCAGAAATGACAATATGCTAATATGACAGCAGCATTGAATGTGATGAGGATTATTAAAAATGAAGTGTTTGTTCATGCCCAGAGCCTTTTTATGCTTTCTATTTTTTCTCATGGTACACATACCTCCAAAGGAAGTATTCAAGAAAGAAAAGCTCCCAAATCATAATTACCATAATTATACTTTTACATTTTAAAACCCCTCATATACTCGTAGAATAAATATTATGTGTAGTATGTCGTGCCATAATTAAAGAAAATGTTCAAAGGAATGATGCTTTGATTGCTACTTGCTATGTATTCCAGCTAATGAGCCAGAACTGCAGTGTACATGTGTGCTGTGCATCTATTTGCTAGCATCACTGTTAGCATAGCGGCTTTGACTAACCTTAATTAAAAATCTCCATAAAGTAATTCTCTCCCATTGTTTAGAACATGCCACAGGAATATATAACAAAAAATAATATTAAAGCAGCGAATAATTTAGACTACTTGTGTAAGGAAAGTTTTATAAGAAAGCTTTCAAGTGCAGACGTGTCCTGTAAAAGTACATTAGAGATTAGCCATGGCTATAAGCACTTTACTCAGCCATGTGAACATATTGCTTAATTATGAATCAAGTTCAGTAGCTGCTTGACCACTGGGGATTATTCTCAAACTCTTCTCTGAGACCCTGTTCAGCTGGAGTGACACTTAGATAAAAACTTAGTGTCATTCACCTGACCATATTCTCTGGAGAACATCAAAATGGGAGAGAAGTGGGGAAGAAAAGGCTTTTGGAATACTTTGACTTTCAGTAAAAAGAAACTCATTTACAAAATGTAATGTAAGAACCAGCATGGGGCTAAGTTCATGAAAAAACCTGACCAAAATACAAAAATGAAGCTGTCCTTTCTCTGCCAGCTCTCTTCGCCTGAAGGACAGCTGAACCTGCCATTTGTCACATGCATCTGGGAACAAGTCATCTACACCCCTCTCTGAGAAAGAGAGCAAGGAAGTGAGAGTAACAATCAGAACAATGGCCGATCTCTTACTGGACATAGAAAATATTTGATTTCAAAATTCCAAAATTTAGATTTTAGCTCAACAAGGAAAAGCACTGTGGAATTATTTTAAGAAGCAATCCTGTGCTAATAATAGATTTTAAGTGGTATTAAATTGCTAGCCTTCTTTTTTTTGGGGGGGGGCAAGTAATTAGTTATATGTAAATAGTCAATTGTGAGGTCTTCCTATTGGGCATCTACAAAATGAAGTTACTAAGAGAAGAAAGATCCTGATTCCAGTGTTCTGAGCTTATCTTCCTTCCCTAATCTTTTATCCTTTCTCCAAAGAGGCGTTTTGCTCTTCGCACTTCATTGAACGTGATGTTATTAAGTTATCCACTGTGTTAACTTCCACCCAGGCACAATGGTCCATTCTTAGTGCCCCTGCAACTTGCCCCACGAATACTTTACCTGCCATGCTGTCTATTCCATGCTCATGATGGCAGCTAGAATGCTCTTTCCTTTTTCCATCAGTATTCCACTAACTTCTGTCACTTCCTTTCCTTCTTCAACATGTGCGGTCTAACAGTTTTCTAAATGTCTTGTTAAACAAAGCATCCAGACATTGCAAATGAACTCCAGACACATGCACCTGGCTTAGGTGGGTCCTGGAGAATCAAACCGGGGCCCTTTGGCTTTGCAGGCTTAACTGCTAAGCCATCTCTCTAGCCCTTTTCTGATTTTTTAAAAAAACAATGGAACAGTTTTGCCTCTTCTACATTTTTATGAGTAGTAAAGTATGTGTCAGTCTTCTGTTACCTTAATATTTGTTAGAGTCACCCATGATGTATCAGTAGTTCATTTTCTAATGCTGAAGGGCATTTTATTGTATTAATTTATTATATTTTTATACTGCATATCCATGACCAGCTTCCATGTTGAGGTTAAATAAATAAAGCTACTACGAACATTTTTAGTGAACTTTTCGCTGCCATTACTCTTCAATATCAGCTCACTGGCATAAATTAAGCATAGGAAAACCTCTGAAGTAAGCTGTAAGAACTCCTCTCCAAGAAGCTATAACATTTGATGTCAGCAGGAACAGAGTGTGAAGGCCTTTAATTCTCTGGTGAGTATCAATTACATACAGACACATTCATCTTGTGAATTTTCCAAATGCAAAGCATCATACTAGCACCACAGAAGACATACTATTGAGAATCCCAACCTCAATAAAGTATCCTTGAGCCCCATTGTACTAAAACCTCCCTGAATCGCAGATTTAGCGACAACTCACAAATCTCAGTCCCTCTCTGGGATTGTTTTAGCCTGAAAGTCATGTAAGTAAAATTGTGTAGTTGGTGACTGCCTTTCCCTAGACTTTCGTGTTTAGCAAAATGTAGCCATAATTCATCTTATGTCATTATATGTATCAATATTTTCTTCCTTATTTTTGGTGAGCCATTTTCCATGTCACAGTTTTCCATTCACCTGTTGAAGGACACTAGTGTTGTCACTGGCTTTTATGAATAGACATGTGCATTTAGGACTTGATAGGAACTTAAGTTTTAATCTCTTGGATAAATATCTGGGACTTGATTATACAGGAATCATATGCTTAACCTGAGGAACTGCCAAAGTGTTTTCCAAAGTGACTATAACATTTTGCATTGCCACCAAAAAATGTGTGAAGGGTCTGCTTTCTCTGCTACTACACCGCCACTTTCCATATTCAGTGCAATTTTTTTCTCAAGGTAGCATTTCACTCTAGCCCAGGCTGACCTGGAATTCACTCTGTAGACTCAGGCTGCCTTCAAACTCACAGCAATCCTCCTACCTCCTGAGAGCTGGGATTAAAGATGTGCACCACCACACCCAGCTCAATTTTTTTTAACTACAGTTAAAAACTACCTGTCATTTTACAGGTGGGATAATTATTTCCTTATGGCTTCAGTATAATTTCTTTAAGGTCTAATCCTGAACATCTTTTCATGATTTTCTACTTTTTTTTTTGGATGAAATAGTTGTTGAGTTCTACTGCCCAACTGTTGATGATCCTCTCAGGCTATGGAACCATCGAAAAGCTCAAATTTAAACAACTGTTTATTGTTTTCTGCACTCAGTGGATATGCAGCCTTTGTTCTGCACGATGTCATATACATGGTCTGTAAATTGGGCTTTCCCAGAAAACTATCATAAAAATAAAAAAGTAAAGGGATTTTTTTTCAGTAATATGGTTTTAGGGGCTTTCAATGGTGTTATTCTGATTTCTGGTGTCCAGCTGCTGATATTTCTCATGGCTCCTGTGGCTGGGATGGTGAGCTTTGTAAAGGCCTTTACAAGATATAAAGGGGAGGATGGACAATAGGAAATTTCCTGCACCCTTTTCTTATAAATCATGCCAAACATCCAGCCATTTTGTTAAATAACTACTCCTAAGTTGTTGTAAGACTGGTTAATTAAAAGTTCAGGGAAAGAAAAATGTCTATTTTGTTATTTCCCACTATTCTTAGTGTGTCTTTTTGGAGGAAAGCAATCTAGTGGTTGAGTTCCTCTCAACTGGCCTTTATAGCTAAATGGAGAACATACCCCCCCCCCCATTCCAAACTAAGGTTAGCTTAGGTTGGCCATATTGCTGATACAATGCTGAGAACCCACAGGGCAACTAACCAAAGAGCCTCGCCTCTATGCAGCATATTCAAAGAGACAGTTGTAGAGGCTTTTAGAGACACAAAGAAAACTTCCTGGGAAAAAACCAAGCTACTCATCAGAAGCTATACAAGTCAGAGCACAATAAAGTGACATTTTGGCTGTTTGTTTTTTGAGGCAGATTCTCACTCTAACCCAGGCTTACTTGGAGCTCACTCTGTAGCCCTAATTAGCCTTGAACTCAGAGCTGTTCTCTCTCATTAGATTCCTCGGTGCTGGAATTAAAGGGGTGCAGAACCATGACTGGCAGCAGAGTGACATTTTCACAAAAGGCAAAACTGAAAATTCAACCCCGTGTTCTGTTCTCAGTGAAGACATATGCCTTAACCAAAATAAAAATAATGTTCTTTTGCAAATAATAGCAGAGAATCTATCATGTAGAATCCCTTTTCCCATTCAAGTGCTATCTCTAAATGTAGTATTGGATACCAGATGTATCCTGACCTCGTTTCTTCTCAAAGTTATAATGGATAATCTATTTCCTGATTTTTATAGTTACTGAATTGTTGTCAGTATGCCTTTGCTTTTGACCCACTTCTCCATATTCAAACCCTCAGCATATTAACTTCAAACTCTCTGCTTCCACCATGATGTAGACTTTTTCTAACTCTGTTCCTCCTATAAGTTTGTTACAAGGATCCTATGTGTTTGCTCAACCTTCCCAGCTACCACACAAACTCCCCAGAATCCTTAATCACATCTGAAAAGTTGCTGTTGTCCATATAAGGTATCATATTCATAATTTCCAGGGATTAGGATATAAATGTAAGTCTGCCATAACACCTTTTAGAGTTGCCTTCTAGTTGTCTCGTGTTAGATTCAAGGTTCCTAGTTATGTCTAGGTAAGAGAAGCAAAAAGAGATAAGAATACACCACCATGTCTGGACTGGCAGTGTGCACTTACATTCTCGTTGCTGGGACAAAACGCCTGATCAAACACAGCTTATGGGAGGATTTATTTTAGGTATACAGAAGCTTCTTCATGGTCAGGAAAACTGGATTACTTCTTCATAAACATGCAGCAGAAAATACAGAGAGAGTGGTAAGAGTGAGTTAGTTCTGAATATCCAATAGGCTATACAAGGTCTGGCCCCCAAAATGACTTACCTCCTCCAGCACCTCCCAAAGGCTCCACCAGCTTGGGACTAAGTAGGAAGCTTCAATACACACACTTGAGGATATTGGTGACATTTACATTCAAACCCCCACATTCCACCCATGCCCCCCCATAGACTCATGAAGATCTCACAGTGCAAAATGCATTCGGTCCAACTGTAAACATCCCCATAATCTTTATCAATCCCAACACTGTTTTCAATATCTGCAGAAATATCTGGGATTTAAGACAGTCTGTAAGTATGTAAAATCAGAAAATAAATTACATACTTCCAACACATAATGGCACTGAGTGAACATTTCCCTTGGAAAAAGAAGGCATAATAAGGAAAGAGTGGACCAATGCAAAATGAAAAACCAGTAGGGCAAAATTCATGTTTGGCATCTGAGACTTTGAGCTCTAAAAAGCTCTGGCAACTTTCTGCCCTTCCACTGTGCTGCTTGTGAGGCAGAGTAAGCAGCTTTCCTTTTTTGCTGTCCTGTGGTTCTGGCATCTCCAAAATCCTGGGGTCTCTATTTGCAACTCACAATTCATCTTCATAGCTCTGTATCATCACCATAGTGGCATTACAGAGTCCATTCAGAGATTTCAACCCTGCTTCACATTACCACATTCCAGCGGGTCCTAGAACTATGTGCACTTCATGATCCTCTGCCCTGCACTTGTCATCCTTACAAAACCAGTACAAAAGTAGGTAACATAGCCAAATTTATAAATTCAGAGGGGAATAAAGCTTGACCTTGATGAGTAGGGCACTCCTTTAGCATTCTTCCCTCAGGCCTCTCCTGTCAACAGAGTTTGCATTCTTACTAGCTTGAGCCATCAATGGATTAGATTTCATCCTTAGTGCTTCTTTTCCATTGTCCCAATGCAGAAGAGATGGCCCATCATTAATGGTGGTAAATTCCTTAACAGTTGCAGCTTATATGTCCTAAAACAAGTCTGAGCCTGGGGACTTCAAACTTACTTACATTTTCTTTTGTGTTAAACTTTATATTTTTTAAACTATTTCTGGTCTATACTTTCTTCCATGAGACGCATCAGTCCATTATTTCTAAAATCAGTTTTGCCCACTTCTCAAGACATGGAAAAAACAAAGCCAGCCTTTATACCAGTATCCCATTTCCAGAAATTGTCCTTCTTTTCTTCATAACTTTCATAAACTAAGCCTTTATAGTCCACACTTCTCTCTACATTTAGGATTTTCAAGCTATCACCAGAATGGTCCATCAAATTCTGCTGATAGCACTGCAAAGCTTCTCCAGTCCAAAGTAGAAAATCCTTCCACATTCCTCCCGAAAACAACTAAAAAGCCAAGAACCACATGGTTAGATTCATTATAAGAATAATCCCATGTTTTTGTATAAATTTTTTGAAGCAGTTATGTTCTTGTTGCTGTGACAAAATACCCAACCAGAAGCAGCTTATGGGAGGAAAGGATTTATTTCAAGCGTAAAGTTTCAAGGGGAACCTTCATCAAGGCAGAGAATGCTGGCTCCCTTTGTGTGTGAGAACAGCAAGCACAAACTAACTCTAGGCATCCGGCGGCCTATCAACCGTAAGCACCTTAGGCTTTGGAAGCATTTACCTTCAAACCACCCCAGAAAGCGTAGTATTCTCTTTGTCTCTAGCTTTGTGCCATATTCGACTTGTATGTGTGATCAGAGTCATGCGGCAGTCTGGGAATGTCACGCTCCACTTTGGTCCTCTCGGTTTACTCACAGGACTTAGGAACCCATTTGTTTATAGTGTTGCCAGGCTAACCCTCTGCAGTTTATCAAGGTATAAAGGAGGAATCATACCTAGGACATTACATGAATAGACTAGTTAATGCTAGAAAAAATGAAGCATGCACATTTTTTATAATACACATCAGGTTAATGTAAATAATTCTTAAGGTCTCTGCTTCTTAAGCCACTAAAGAATAATGACAGGTATGTCACTTCTGAAATTTCTCAAGTATCATTTTTTTGTTTTGAAATTTTGCATTAGTCCTGTGGTTATATTGGGAATGTCTTAGCTTTAACCCAGAACATTCATTAATAATGAGTTCTAGCATCAACTTCTCCAGCATTTTGTTTCTTGAAGTGTCATCCTTCACAGTGTGGAGAGAGAATGTAACCAGGCCTCTTTATTAACTTTTCTTTTTATGTTGATATTGACATCTCCTCTTCAAAAACCATGTCGATCATGTTACTCTGGGTTTCAAAAGCATTGTCACTACCTGAACTTTTATCTATCTAGACAATCAACATGTGTGACACATTGGATAGGTTACAGGCCCTGTGAGCCAGAGCATACAAAGATCAATCAATCAATAATCTGGCAAATGTTCCTGTCATGTTAACACTACGCCATTTTCCTGGGCAGTGATCCTATCCCGCTTTTGTTCACAGCTGGTCTGTGAGCATCACTGGCAAAGACTGTGCTTATCCTGAGCAGTTTCCACAAGCCTCAGCAACTCTAACCTCTGACCTCTGGCATTGCTTTCTAAGGGCAGCCTAGGATTTTATTTTCATTCCTTCTTCCTCTTCTGTGTGTCCTTTTGTATGTCCAGCTCATGAGAAAACTTCCTCTGTAGCTGAATCAACCCCTGCAAATATTAACCTGTCCATTTGAATGGAAATTATATGAAGTTCATTTTTCTACCACACCCCTTTAAGGCTCACACAAAAGGTAAATCTGAATTTTTTAAAACTTTGAAATAGGCTTTTAAATGATATCTTTGTTCCAGTCTCCCTGTATCTAGCATTTATTTCATTCAAAATAATAATCTTGGGACTAGGGAGCTTGCTCAGTGGTTAAAGGTGCTTGCTTGCAAAGCCTATGGCCTGGGATCAGTTCCCCAGTACCCAGGTAAAACCAGATGTACAAAGTGGCATGTGCATCTGGATTTCTTCTGCAGAAGCATGAGGTCCTGGTGCACCCATTCTCTCCCCCCATCTCTCTTTCCTCACAAATGAATAAAATATAAGAAAACCAACCATTTCCAAGGTACTTAGCCACTTCATTTCTCATCATGAGTGATTTCTAGCTTTAAGTAAGGACTGGGTTCAAAGAAATAGCATATAACCTCTTTATTTGCTTAAAAAAATAAGAATGTCTCAAGTCCTTAGGGATGGAGAGTTAAAACTTAACTACTTTATCATAATAATGTTTTGAGATTTTTGACTGCTTATCATTAAAAAAATATGTTCAACAAAAATCTTGCTTATTTCCTAAAAATGTCTTTCATGAACACTTCCATTAGTTTCCTTTCCTAAATACTACAAATTTCCACCAATACCAACTGCCATGTATTTTCTTTTAGCTGTACTTACAACAAACCAGCTGTGTGCAGAGCTATTTTGTTTGGATTAAATGCAAACTCCTAGTTATTAATATGGCCCTAAGTTCTCCTTGCAGAGAATTTAAGAGAAGGCAAATGAGAAGTGACATGAAGGAGTATGTGAATGCTGACATGTGACACCAAGATTCTTTGCTGACATCCTAAAAGATTTGGCCTGGACCTCAACAACCATTACAAATTACCCCATGCTACTAAAGGGTGGTCATTTTCATTGATTTGTAAAAGTGACAGATACAGCCTGTGTCTACAAATTAGCAATATGAAGTCAGCTCCAAGGGTGCTCAAAGCAGTTCCCCTCAGCTTCCCATCCCCCAGCCATTATTTGGTTGTTTCTCAAGCAGCTAACATTTCCTGACTAGTTGGGTAATTGGTAGGTCTCTTTCTCTCACCTTCATTTCTTAACTTTTATTAACTCATGGGAAAATACAGAAAATTATTTGATAATTATAATTATTCTTATTTTACCTTTTGTACCTTGAATATTATTTTATTTCTGGGCATTACTCCCATTATGGTGGTTCAATTAGCTTTAATATGAATAAGAATCAACCTGAGGACTTATTTTAAATGCTGATTTGAAGCTTTCCACTGGAAAACTGTGATTCTGCAGGTTTGGCAGGCAGCCTGGGATGCTATAGACTGAATGTGCCCAGGTGACCTTCATAGAGGTCGTCTATGAGTTACGTTAGAGAAGCAGTACACTCAAACCCTGCTTTGTTTGTTTGTTTGTATTTTTATCTAGTTACCATTTTCCTTATCCCAATGTTTTTAATAGTGAGGAAAGTTGCCTTGGTTTTCCCAACTGTATTTCAAGCATGCTGACTTTAGTTCAAGACATAAGCAGGGCAGTATGAGGACCCGATGCCCAATGGCAGAGGGTGATACTGGGTGTGGAGCATGTTCTCCGGAGGGCACAGTGCTCCATTTTATATCTTGGACCTGCTTAAGATACATCTCATCCCACCTTTGATAAAAGCAACATTTCAGTTTTGGGTTTTTTTTTTTTTTTTTGGCTCATTTGAGATCCAGGCTGACTTTAAACTCACTGCAACCCTCCTATCTCAGCCTCCCAGTGCTAAGATTAAAAGTGTGGGCCATCACACCCAGCGAAATTTCACTCTTTAGAGATTCCTTATTTAATATTTTATGCCATATTAGATATTATCTTTCCATAGTATCACTTTTGAAAAATAGCATGTCATATAAAATATTTAAATATTACTGAATTTATACGGCCACCAATGCTATTGCACCTTAATCAAAAGTAAAATAGAACATGATGAACTGGCGTGGCTTCAAAAGGAAGGGACAAACTTTGGCCCAGACTAAATGTCAGCAGTAAATATTTGGTAATGAAATGAGCAAGAACAAAGGTTAGGCTTCCATAAAAATCACATTCAGCTTTAGCTTGATTTTAAATCATTTCAGGTTCTATATGGTAAGTTTCCTATATTTTCAATTGAGACACACTGTGATCTCCAGGTTTGATACTATTTGTGAAAGGTGAAAGGAACCAGCTGGAAAGTGACTCCTACAGTGTCTATTTCTCTTCTTTTTAACTTGTAAACAACGCTTTTGGTGACTAGCTAGCTTTTTGGAAGAAGTATATACAACCCAGTCTGTAATATTTTATATAGTAAATGACTTGTGACCTCATATAATCTGGTTTGCCTAGGAACCCCAATATATAAACCTGCTATAGACAAATGGTCATTTATTATTTTTAGCTTCTATTTGATTCTCAAAAATGTTCCAATTATGCCGGTCATGGTGGCGCAGGCTTTTAATCCCAGCACTTGGGAGGCAGAGGTAGGAGGACTGCTGTGAGTTTGAGGCCACCCTGAGACTACATAGTGAATTCCAGGCCAGCCTGGGCTAGAGTGAAACCCTACCTCAAAAAACAAAATAAATAAATAAAATAAAAGTTCCAATTAGGAGCTATAATAATAGCTCTATTAGTAAAGCACTGGCCACACAAATGTGAACCTGAATTGAATCCCAAGACCCATGTAGAAGCGGCACGTGGTGGTGCTCACCTTTAATGACTGACAGCACTCGGAGGCAGAGACGGGAGCCGCAGGACAAGCTTAGTCGATTAAATGAATCCACGAAGTCCACGCTAGTGAGAGACCCTGTCTTGATAAATGAGGTAGAAATGAGGAAAACGGCCGGCATCCACCTTTGGCCTCCACACATGTGTGCACATACTTGTGCCCCCCACACAACATTCCTCACACATATATAGACATTAAAACAACTACAGATATATAGCACATTTACATATGCAAAATGCTCATATTAAGATATAAATCACGTGGCTATCTTGTGTAGGTTAATATGCAGAAATCTTTTACAGACTCTTGCATTTCTAGCCTGTCCATACAATGCTTATTAAATCCAATGGGGGAAAAAAGACTAGCTATTTTCACTGGGTCATAATAAAATGGTAATAGGGAAACTCTTGGAAAAATGAGTCATGTGCTCTCAAGCCTTTAATCTACAAAAGCTGTTAATGTGTTACCCAGGCAGACTCTCCTCCCTTGTCAACCATACATGGAATGCAGCTACCGCTTGCCCCTTCCTCAGGAGGGAAGAGCCCACCGGGTACAAGATTACATCAGCATGTTTCCAGGCACAATCCGGCCCTGTCATAGAATCTTACATGGGAAAGTCCCCTTATCCAGGAGGAAGAGAATTTTCATTAAAATGCCATTCTCATGAATAACACCCTCAACTCCTCCAAGAACCAGAAAGCATGCCAGCTTTTGAAACAGGTACTTAGAAAAGACATTTGCTGAAAAAGGCGGGGCTGGAGAGATGTCTCTTGCCGTAAAGACCGTTGCTCGAAAGCCTGACAGCTGGGCTTTCCTTGAACATCCGCCTGTCTCCTTTGGTTGAAGCACCAAGAAGAGTTATTGCCTTAAATCGTCAGCCACATCAGATTCCAGAAAGAGCAAAACCTCAGAGGACAGACAACCCTTCCCTTCAAGATGAGGGTAATTACCTATGGGGGCAAAGCCACCCTCTGCTCTCGTGCTGTCAGAGCGTCTTCAGTTCACCTTGCAGGACCCCACCGGAGACGTGATCAAGAGAACGCCTCCCTGGGCAGGACTGCTTAGTTGTGTTTCTCTTCCTCTCTCCTTGAGCCTGTATCTCATGCCAGGACGCTCAAGATGGATGGATGTGTGGCCACTGGTCTCCTTTCTCTGTTCCTCTTGTCAATGAATAGTGCTTTTCACTATGATTTGTCTCTTTAGTTAGCGTCTCTAATCAGTGGCCTAGTCTAACCTGGTGAGGTTTTGTCCTAAAGACTTTGGCCTCACTCTTTTCTTTGTCAGGCTTGATTTCTCCAAACTAGTGTTGTTCACCTTTCCTTAACCCATTTTCTTTCCAATTAAAACTTCTGCCTCAAAGTGTACACTCAGCCTCAGTTTTTATTTCTGTGATCACTGAGACAAGTTCATTCCTGTCCACCTCGAACAGGGCGCGGGTAAGGTGAGAATGTTCTGTCGTGTTATAAGATGACCATGCAGGATTTTTAGTGCAAGTTCTTAAGACACGTGATTGAGTTCAACCACGTCATTCCTTTACTCAAGATCACCTGTCAGGTGTGTTCAGCCTCTTGACATCAAAACACAAAGTCATCTAAAAAGTTTGTGGATGAGAGTCACGCAAGTCACAAAAATCACATCTTAACTAAGTTCACAAACTTGTGTTGCACTGCATTCATTGCTATTCTTGGCCACTGCTGATTCCCACACGGTGCACTTATTTTTCTCTGAAGGAGGATTTGAGAAATCTCATGTTGAATAATTTCCTTGATGATGCTGATGATGTTGGTACAGGGACCACACTTTGAGAACCAGTGACACAGTGTTTTCCTGTTTTGTTCAAAATGGAAACCAAAATCTTTAGATTGTCTACAAACCTGGCTAACAGCTACATATGGTAACTGTACTCTTTCACCTACTTCCTTCCCTCTAGCCCCACTGGCTTTGCTGCCACCCAGCAACAAGCAGACCCACTTCCCCAATGGCAGTGATGAAGGTAGGAGCAAAGTAACCTTCCTTCACAGATGGTCAGCTAGGGACATGGGCCTAAAAAATCAATGCCCCTGTCCTGGAGAGACTGGAATAAAGCTCCAGTCTAATTCAAGATGGCTAAAAGAAGTTTCCTCATTCTTCCTTATTATTTTGAGGTCTTTTTCTTCCATGGATTAAATCTTTTTCAAATTAATTAATTAATTCATTTTTATTGTCAACTTCCTTAATTATAGACAATATTCCATGATGCTTCCTTCCCTCCCCCCACTTTCCCCTTTGAAACTCCACTCTCTATAATATCCCTCCCCCTCTCAATCAGTCTCTCTTTTCATTGCAGAAGAGGTGGTGGAAAGAATAGAAGAGCCCAAAGGAAGGATAGGACTCCTTACAACATACTCCTCCAGACACAAAATGGCCTGGATATCCATGACCTCACACTCGCAGTGCCTGACACTACCTACACAGGACCATCATAATAGGAGGAGAAGATGATGACATCAGAATGAAATCTTTTTAAGTCTGTGTGCTCCTCCAAGGCCCATTACACAATCAGGGTCTTTTATATACATTTGAAGTTGGTAATTGGAGTCATCCTAATTGGATGCCTAACTGATAAAATAAATTTAAAAAAAAAACACCTAATCCAAATTGCCAAACGGATTTCCTCTCTCTGCACCCCTCTCCTTTGGGAAGGGGTCACCCCGCAGTTTGAGAATGTCTTTACTTGTACCACCTGCTTTCTACTGTCAGCCCAGTCCTGGGGGGCGGGGGCGGGCAGAGCGTGCGAGACACAAGAATCACGGGGACGCTTTCATGATTAACCCTTCTTCTTTCTACACTTTTTGATTCTTTGCTAATCCGAAGACAAAAGAACCTGGGACTTGAGAGCTACTGGCTTTGGGAATTCTCAGCCCATTCAGAGCCCAGAGAGGCGTCGCTGGCTCAAACCCAGCAGCACCATTCTCCCTTTAGTGACTGCATCCAGAGGTTTCACCTTTGGAATGTGTGTGAATTGGTGTGTGTGTACATGCATTGGAAGATGTGAGCACACATGCAGACCAGAGGGGAACATCGGGTGTCTTCTATCACTCTTTAGCATTGCTTGCTTGAGATGGTCTTTCACAAAACCTGGAACCTCTGTTTTTTCTTTTAGACTGGCTGACAAGTGAGTCCCAGTGATGCCTGTGTCTCCCCTGCCCCAAAGAACTTGCATGGGCATGCCCAACATTTTATGTGGGTTCTGGGCACTCAACTCAGGCCCTCTCGGGCCCTCATGTTTGTGGAACAAGAATGCCTACCAGCTGAGCCACCTTCCCCAGGCCCCCTTCTAGTCTTTACTCTTGGGAAGACTTCTCTTTCTGCACACCCTCATCAACATGACAACCCAAACCCCTCTTCCCTGCTCCAGCTTTCCCACACCAACTTAAAACATCCATAGTCCACTTCCTGCCTATTTCCCTCACCCTGTGGAAGATCTATGATGGGATTTTTCCTTCTTTGTTGACTAATGTATCACAAACACCATGATGAAGGCCTGGTGGTACATAAGCATGGTATATATATCTTCATTGGATGAAATAATTCATCTCCAACTTATCTGCTCTTTTCAATAGGAATGGGAAAGCATGTGACAAGTAAAGGATCATGATAAAAATAATTTTAAACATTGTATTTATTTATTTCACCCAGAGAGAGGCAGAGAGAGAGAGAGAGAGAATGAGTGCACCAGGGACTCCTGCCACTGCAAGCAGACTCCAGATACATGTGTCACTGTGCATCTGGCTTTACATGTGTACTGGGGAATTATATGTAGGCTGTCAGGCTTTGCAAGCAAGTGCCTTAACTGCTGAGCCATCTCTCCAGTCCTCTCATGAAGAATTTAAGACAGTGTATATATGCTTGCTCGAATATGTGTCTACATTTTTAGGATTACATCACTGGTCAGGATTTTATTTCTAAACATTTACTTATCAAAACCTTATGCTCCATGAATGAAACTTTTCTGGTTTTCACTCAGAAATGTAAAGGTCATAGCCTTTATTTTAGCACATCTGCTAAAATTTTCCAAACCCCTTGTTCTTCTGTTTCCTTGCTTTTCCACCCCAACCACTACAATTTCAGAAGTCCGCCATTAACTGTATAGGACGTAATAGAGACATAACCGTTGCATTGCACAGAAAAAGAGGGACTAAGAGCATGGATTTGAAAGCACCATTGCCCCCTGCAGCGTGTCAGAGTTGGCAAGACCCAAGATACCATGTCCAGAGCACGGACCCATGCTCACACCCAGTCAGAAGACCCAACAAACCATGTCCAGAGCACGGACCCATGCTCACACCCAGTCAGAAGGCCAGAAACATTATACTCATCAGAAGAAATGATCCACTCATTTGTAAATGAATTTTCCTCAAGCCTATTGTAAGGTTCTTTGTAATCACTAGATTTGAAAAAAAAAATTCTGTCTTCTAATTTGATTTTAAAAGATTTTTTTTTAATCTTAGTCTCTGTTGCAGTGAACACCTCCATTATCCTACCCTCACACTTGAACACTTGATGATGGTCAGCAGAAACATTTAATTTTCAATTTCCTTTTCTCTCCTTTTGGTCTTTTCTAAAGCATATCATTTTTCTATCATTTCCATCAACAATATATCCCACTGAAGTTCTTGATGTTTCAGAGGAAAACAATTATTCTTGGGAGAACCTGCATCTAATCGGAGAGAAAACAAACTCAGCTATTACAGGCATAGAAGAAGGACTTTTATTTTTAACATTTCAGCTGCTGTCATCAATTATTTAAAGCCCAATTTAGATGTTGTGTTCTTTAAACTCTACTGGTTAACCAACTGGGGATAGAGGTGTTAGCACTGGCGGTAAGCTGCCTTACCCTGAACTGTTGTAAACTGCTCCCTGCTCCCTAGGACCCAGTTCCCCTGGCTCTTAATTAACGCCTCTGCCCTCTCTGTGAGGCTAAGCGGGCTGATTAGCTCCTCAGTGCAGTGGCCAACCCGCTGATGGCTGATTGGACATGGAAGTTTAGGTAGCTCACTGGGTATTTTTTTATTTTCCAAATCTATCTTGTAGCAGTTATAACGTTTTCCTAAATGACTCTCCTAGAAAAAGTATTAACACAAATGTTCCAAAGCTGTAAAAAAGAAAAATTGGCACTTAAAGATAATCATTCAAGGGGAAGAAACTCCATTAAAAATAAAACAGAGAGAAAAGCAGTAGCCCATCACATCTACACTATTTATATGAGTGAAGGGTGTCGCGCGTGAAGAGATCCAGGTCTTCTGAGCTGCCCAGAGTCTCCGCCTTCAAAAGCTTCCTGATTATTTCCTTTCCTTCTTTTTCTTCTTTTTCCTTTTTAAAATTTGGTTATTAGTTTTGGCCTTAGCTTGCAAACTCTCTTTTGCTTTAACCTTTCCACACAAGCACGTTGATACATTTCCAAACACAGAACAGACACTAAACTCATTCAACCATTGGATATTGTTATATTGTTTTTGTTTTGTTTTGTTTTGGTTTGGTTTGGTTTGGTTTGGTTTTTTGAGGTAGGGTCTCACTCTGGTCCAGGCTGACCTGGAATTCACTATGTAGTCTCAGGGTGGCCTTGAATTCATGGTGATCCTCCTACCTCTGCCTCCCGAGTGCTGGGATTAAAGGCATGCGCCACCACGCCCGGCTGGATATTGTTTTTATTATTAAAATCAATCAAGCTGGAACATTTCCACGTCCACCACAGCCCCTGACAGCACATGCTGCATGCATAGACGCTCACAGTGAAGGACTGAGCACACCTTCTTCTTGCTCTATGAAATTATACGATAGCGCAGCAGGTTTAGTATGACTTTTGCTTTTAGGTAAATGTTGGCTTGTTCTTTCAGTGATCCTTCTGATTAAAAAAATGTACCTTTAGAGGTGGATGTGATGGTGCACGCCTGCAAACCCAGCACCTGAGAGGTGGAGGCAGAAGGATCAAGAATTCAAGGACATTGCATTACATAGTAAATTCAAGGCCAGCCTGGGATACATGAATCCCTGTCCCCACAATTAAAATAAATAAATAATTGAATAAAAAATTTAAAACAAATCATAGAAGAAAACAAATTATGGAGGATTAAATCAAGCCTCTCCCACACAGATTTTTCTATATATCCAGACAATAAATCTATTGTTTCACTTGGTTTTAAACTAACTAAATCTTCATCAATTCTGTGCAATTCTGTGGGTTTTCAGTACCTTGGATTGGAGACTCCTTTCCTGGTTTCATAGCCAAAGTTCTTCTACAGGCATCAAAGAACTGAATTGCAAACAGTGAAAGTTTTGTTTTAGGTGTGGTAGAGCTGTGGAAGCATTCACTGCTAAAGAAAACAGAAAGACAAAGTCAAAAGATTTTGATAAAATTAATTAAGACAGATTATGCATGTGTTGACAAGGTTTACCAAATCTCTAACTGATTTTGGTTTGTAAGTTAGAGCTTTAGAAGCCAAACAATTCCTATGATATGAACTGAAGAAATGAACAGAAGTAAATCATAATCTGGCAGATAGAGAATCAGAATTTATATGAAGTTGGGAAATATACTAATCTAGAACCCATATGCTTTGTGTAAAGGAAAAGAGAACAAGGAAGATGTTGTAAATTGTTATTACTGATTATCTGCAACAAAGTTCCCTTATGCTATACCCTAGTTAACGACCTTTTGCATTTGGCTTTACGTGGGTACTGGGGAATTGAACCTAAGTCCTTTGGCTTTGCAGACAAGCACCTTAACAGCTAAGCCATCTCTCTGGTCCAACCCTGTAATTTACTTAAATTGTGGCTAATAGTTGTCAGCTATTGTTGCTCTTCTAAATAACTACTAAGTGGCTTAGACAACACACCTTTTTATCTTATATGCTGGAAGTCCTAAGTTTGAAATGGCTTTCAATTGAGGTGTCAGCAATGCTGGGCTTCTGCTAGAGGCGCCAAGAGTGTTTCCTGTGCTTTTCAGCTTCTAAAGACTATAGGATCTTAGGTTTGCAATCCTTCCTCAATCTTCACTGCCAGGAGAATGGCATCTCTAAGGGAAAGGCTCCCTTTCTCTATAGTGTCCTTCTCTCTACTTCTTATCTTCTTTCTTGCCCTATAAGAAGGAGGAACCTTGGAACTACATTTGGCCCACCCAGGTACTCCAGCACCCTATTTCAAGATCTTTAATTTAGTCATAATCACAAATTCCATTGTATTAGGTAAGGTGACTTATTCAAACGTTTGGGATGGTAAAGACATTGACATCTTTGAGGGGCCCTTAGTCTCACTCTCACAGTGAGTCACAGTTAATTAGTTTGAAAGTGGAATATCAGAATTGCACAGGGGAATTAGAAATAACTGTTGTGACCCTCGATCCTCCTCTTCTACAACTTTTTGACAGTTGTAGGTCACCTCCTTCATAAGCCCAGCCCACACCTTCTCTCTGCTTTATAAGAGGGTTTCTTTCAGAGCATATATGATATCATGGTCCTGGCTGCTATGCTAACTACAAAGCCACCTCCCAGCCTCTGGCTGTTATTTCAAGGAAATGGTCCTTGCTTGCTTCTATAGCTTCTATAGCTACAAAGCCTGGCCTGTCCAATTTGAAAATAGTCCATCACCAGACCTAAGTGCAGTCATGTGGATGC
Source organism: Orientallactaga sibirica (assembly GCA_036365145.1). Classification (NCBI taxonomy): domain Eukaryota; kingdom Metazoa; phylum Chordata; class Mammalia; order Rodentia; family Dipodidae; genus Orientallactaga; species Orientallactaga sibirica. Next base: position 19,035,637 of record JAEOAD010000037.1, read on the forward strand.
AGGCCCTCAGCCCATCATCAGCCCATAATTAGGGATGATGGGTAGATGGAGCTAAAAATAGATCAAGATGAAATAAATTTTCTTTTGATCTCCTTATCATTTTTTATGTGATATGCAAAATCTGGAAGACAAATTTGAGAGATGGGGTAGTATATCACTATATTAAGATCTAAGTTCAAGTATTAGATATTGGAAGTTTCCTTATATGTAAATTTAATAGGCTAATTATCTTGATTTTTGTTTCTCTTTTTAGATACCAGAACTATACCATTTATCTAGGCTGGGGCACAGGGGAGGGTATGGGAAAGAGTTACCTTGTGAGGTGTTATCAGCAATATGTCCTGACGATGGCTTCTGCAAGAGAGCCAGTTCGATGTTTTCAAAGTACTCTTCTTGAAAGGCTTTTAATAGTGTGTGCTGGGCTGGGCTGTGCTGGGCTGTGCTGGGACATAGGAACCCATTGGCATATGTGGAGATGGTGGAATGTGCGCAGTGACCTCTCTCTTCTGTCAGGAGCAGAGACCTGCTTTTCTCACACAGGGTTTCAGAACACATTTTTTTAAAATGGGAAGGCCAGTCAACCTGTTTAAATAATGGCTTCTTGAAATTTCCCCTGGTATTTCAACATGTCTCATAGAAACTGTACACAATTGCCATCACAGCAAACAAAGACAACTGGTATTTATAGTGAAGTAGCTTAATGCTCTCCTTAAAGGTGTGACTTGATTAATTTCTTTTATGAGGCTAAGCAGGATGATCCAAGAAGAAAGGTGCCATGTAGCTACAGGGTATTATTATTCATTACAATAAAGGCCATGATAATAACAACCCAATAATAGAATAATAATGGGCTTTATAGCAATGACACAATGGAATTTCCAGAAAACAGCAAGCAGCTTTCAAGAAAATAGGATAGGGACCTCTCAATGGCAAGAACTGAATCTTGTTTATCCCAGGGAAAACTAAATAAGCATTGGCTATCTGTCATCCTCCTCCAGTTCTGCATCTACTGCAGCAGGAGAAGCTCTGATCTGCCAGAGAACACAGGGTCCTCTCCCCGCACATGCAGGAGGAAGTTGCTCCTATCAGCAGGTACTTAATGTCATGAATCTGTCAGCATTACATTCACTGCAGTGAACAGAGAGTAAAGGATGCATTCCTGAGGTATGGGAATAGATGAGAGTATTTAGACAGCTTTCATGGCCAATCCCAGCCATCCTTACTGGACATAAAAGAAGCTTCATAAAATTCCTCAGGTCTACAACAGGCCCAGAGTGAAATCCAGGGAGATGAATCATTACTTGCTAAAGGCAAGTGCCACGAATATATCATCGAAGCCTACACTAGCAACATTCAGGGGAAAGCCTGTTCCTATGTGAGAACAAAAAGATGCATAATATTCCCAATTAAAAGCAGACATCTGTTCTGGGGAGATTTTCTATGGCCCTGTCTTAGTGAACTAGTAGGAAGAGGATTTTTATGCACAGCAGCAGAATTCTTGGTGGTTGAAGGAGGTGACACTTTTTCTTTATTCAACAACAAATTACACTCCCAATAATCACCCCATATGACTCTAAGTGCATGCTCTCTTTGGTTATTCAACATCATTTATATACTTATTATTCATAAGGTTTTGCATACTAGGTTGTAGAGATTAGAAAAAGAGACCAAAACCATAAGAAGAACAGTTCACATACAAAAATTTATATACCTTGACCCTCAAGGATGAAAGGACAGGGAGCACAACAGATTTGGGGAACCAAAGAAGGGTTTTCCCAGGTCTGACTGCAAGAGAAAAAGGCTGCTTCCTGAGGATGAACTACATGGAGTGCCGCCGTTTGTGGAATAGTTAATAACTTGACATTTACATAAAACAAAGCCATGGAGAGAAGTATTTTGTTAGACAAAACTGTGTATAAAATCCTGTAGGAAAAAACACAAAGACTGTGAAATATCAGAAGAACAGCTGATCTATAAGCAGGCCAGAATATATAAATTCAGGATTTATTTCTGAAGTCAATAAGGAAGAAAAGTTAAAGCTCAAGGAATATGTTAGTGAATCTTGCTAAGAAAGCGTGTTGTGCAGACCGAGCTGTTATGCATTCATTTGTATTTATTGAATTAAGTTCAGTTGTGAGCTAGAAATATAATGTCGATGGAAAGTGTGAGACTGAGATGACAGACACAAGAAGAACTGACCGCATGGGGGGATGAGATGCAGCAGGCAAAATGTTAAAGATGAAATTGAAAGTGTTTGGAGATGTAGATGAGAGAACACAAAGGATTACTTCTTATCTCCAGTTGCTCTGTGAAGATCACTGATTTGAGGGCGGGAATAGTAGTGTCTTAATAAGAAGGTAAGGAAATTGCAAAGAAGAGAGTGTGAGTAGATGAAAATGTTCAATATCGGGTTGAGCTTAGACTGACAAGGATTTTGAAGTCAGTGTGACAATGATAATCCTTCCAAGAAGGCTAGAAAAGCAAACTAACCCAGATGTACATGCTAGGAGAAAAGAGAGTGCAATGCAAAAGCAAGTGCAGTCCAATGTAGAAATGTTAATTTTGCCCTGCGTGTGAAGTTGCACCTCTGCTGAGTATATGTGAAAAGAAAGACATGGTCGTGACCATCAGATAATCCTCTCTTCCATTTCTCTTGGTTTCCTTTATGTATCATTTTTTACTTGCCCATTATACAAGTAATACACATATATCTGACTTTATTAGGATATTAAAAATAACATAATCATACTATACTTTTAAAGAAATTTTGAATCTGTAGCATTTATTTTCTCACTGCTGGGACAAAACATCTGACCAGAAGTAGCTCATGGGAAGAAAGGATGTATTTCAGGCTTACAGTTTTTATTGGAAACCTCATCATGGTAAAGTAAGCTGGACTACTTCATCACATAATGGTTGGAGATGGATATATATATATATATATATATGTATATATATAAAAAATCTCGGAATAGCCAGTAGGCTGGATTCAATGTATGACCACAGTGACACACCTCCTTCAGCAGGATCCATCTCCCAAAGGTTCTACCAGATGAAGACTAAGGACTAAGTAGGAAGCTTAAACACAACATTTGAGGCTAAGGGGGGAACAGTCATATTCAAACCAGGACATTCTTCCTCCAGGCCCCATAGACTTATGATCATCTCATAGTGCAAATGATACTCAGTCTAACTTTGGAGTCCCCATAGTCTTTATCAATCCCAGAACCATTCAAAAATCCAAAGTCTTGTCTGAGATTTAAAACAATCTCTTAATTGTGAGCCTATAAAATCAAAACACCTCACATACTACCCTCGTGTAATGCACAGTGAAAACATCCTCTTTACAGAGAAGCCATAACAAGAAAAGGTCAGATCAAGTCAAGATCAAAACCCAGCAGGGCAAGCATCAAATCCTGTAGGTTCATGTTGAACATCTGGGACTGTGATGTCCTCAGCTCCAAATGGCCCAGTTCCCTCTCCACTGAGCTGTGTTTTCTGGGCAGACCCACCTGAACCAGAGTGAGCAGCTTCCTTTGGCCATTATCTCACTGTCCTAATGTTTCCAAAATATTGTGGTTGCCACTGGAAATCACAGTTCAGCTTCACAACTGGATACAATGGTCTCACATGGCTTCTGTGCAAGTATTACAACCTTATTTCATGTTGCCACATTTCAGAAGATGGTTGCTTCATGACCCTATGCCCTGCAATTCTCATGCTTTCAAAACCAGTACCAGGTAGGAGTTGCCTTCAAATTTATAAATCCAAGGGGAAATAAAGCTTAACTTTGGGGAGTAGGATACTCCATCAATGTTTTTATTTTTGGACCCCTCCTTTCAAAAGAATTTGTATTCTACTAGCTTGAGCTTTGAGTGTGTTAGGTCTTACCCTCAGCATATCTTTCCCACTGCCCCAATGCAGAATAACTGGTCCAACTTTAATGGTGGTAATCTTTTTAACAATTGTAACTTAAGTGGCTTAAAACCAGTCTCTGTACATGGGACCTTCAAACTTGCTTATATTTCTTTGTTTGTATTAAGCCATATGTATATATGTGTATATATATATATTTCTCTTCTATACTTTCTTCCATGAAAATTCATGCATTTTTAACTTCAATTATTTTTAAATTTTATATATATATATATATATATATATATATATATATATATATAATATTTCTCTTCTATACTTTCTTCCATGAAAATTCATGCATTTTTAAATTCAATTATTATTTTTAAATTATTTTTAAATTCAATGTTGCTCAAATTCTCATGGACAAAATATAGTCATCCTTTCTGCCAGTAACCCAATCTCTGACAAAGTCCTCTCTTCCTTCTCAATCTTCCTCATAAGCCAAGCCTCCATAGTCCTCAACTCTGTCTGCATTTAGGACAATCACACTTTCTCCTGAATAGCCCATTGAGTTCTGGATACAGCACTGTAAAATTTCTCTAGTCCAAAGTACCAAATCATTCCATATTGTTCCCAAAAACCTAATTCCAAAGAAAACAGAAACAAACAAACAAACCCACATAGTCAGGTTCATGGCAACAATGCCCCCATTCCTGGTGCCAATTTTACTTTTTTTATAGCACTTATCTTCTAATACCTGGGACAAAACATCTGACCAGAACCAACTTGTTATAGGAAAGGCTTCATTTTAGGCTTACAGTTTTGATGGAAAGCTTCATCATGGTGGAGGAATCTGGGTCACGTATATATCTGCAGACTATATATATATATATATACAGAACAGAGAGAGAGAGAGAGAGAAAAGAGAGAGAGAAGTAAGAACGAGGTGGCTTTGAACACCCAGTATGCTAGACTCAAGGGCAGTCCCAGCAATACACCTCCTCCAGCAAGGACCCACCTCCTAAAGGCTCCACTAGCTGGGGTCTAGGAGAGAAGCTTCCACACAAACACTTGAGGCTATAGGATGGTTACAGCCAAACCACCACAGATTCCAACACTGTAAGAGGAAAGCAGTCTAGAAGCTAAACCTTCATTAAGTGAAATCCTAGGCTCACTCTACATCTGATTCTTTCCATACAAGTCTCCCTCAAAGCTCTTCAAAGGACTGATATTCATTTCTTAAATGTTATACTCACTTCCCAAAGGATTGATACTTTTCTAGGTAAACTCTTCCTCTCACAGAAAAACATTTCTGCATTCTTGTGTAAGCTAGTTAGAATAGTACTACCCATGGAGCTTACATAAGAGAAGCTGAGGTGAGTATGTGTACTCAAGTCCCATCTCCTTGAGCTATCCCTACGAGTTTGGTGGACATGTAACTCGTTCATATTTTGACTATATGATTGGATATCATTGGAATATGAATGCACACACACAACATACCTCTCAAGTTCCAACATCCAAAGTGATAATCATTATTCCAGTTTCACTATCTCTTAAGGATCATGCAATGTAAACAGTGCTATAGTTTGAATATAAAATATTCCCTATGGTTCATGGGCTCGAATACTTGATTCCCAACGTTTGGAAGTTGTGGAACAATCAGAACTTTGGGCCTAGCTTAAGAAAGTGGGTTTCTGGAAGGCAGGTCTTATCAGTTATAGTTTCGCTCTAGTTCCCACCCAAGCTCTCAGGTTCCTGATCGCTGTCAGAGATGTGCACTACCCCTAATTCTGCTAAGCCTTCACTGCCATGGTTGACTCTACCCTTCCAAACCCTGAAGCAAAATAAACCCTTCCTCATCTCAAGCTGCTTCTTTCAGACATGTTAGTAACAAGACAAGTGACTAATTCAGAAAAGTTGTATTAAGACGTGGGGTCACTGCTAGGAGAAAGTTCACCATATGGTCCTCAGGCTTTTGGAAACAGTTTATAGGGGGAATGTGGAAGAGTTAGAATGTGGGTAGAGAAACCCTCGAATGTTGTAAGCAGAATATAATGGGTAGCTCTGGTAGGAGAAGGTCAGAGTGGGAATAGAAATGTGGAAAGCAAAGCTGTGTCATGAAGTTGCAGAGGAGAACAAGGACGCTACCGGAAATGAGATCAAGGGTCATCAGTACCGCATTCTGACAAAGCAGCTGGGTAGCTTCTGTCTTTGTCCTGAAGATCTGAGCAACGCTGAATTCCACAGTAATGAACTAATTTGTTTCATGGAGAGAATATGAAGCAGCACAGGCGTCAAGCTGTGGCACGGCTATTGATCACGGCCTTTACGGAGGTTCACAGTAAGAACTCTGAGCAGAAACATGGCAAAACGAGCAGCATGGCATACGAAGGAGTAGGAGTTCCACTAGGGTTGTGGACAAGGCAGGTATACACAAACCAGTTGTCAATGTTAAGATTAGAGCCACTAAAGAGAAACCGCATACTGAACCTGAAAAGGAGCCTTGAGGGCAAGACCCTACTTCTCAACACCTATTTTCATATTAGTTATTTTTCTCATCCCCGTGACACAGCAACTGATGGAAACAACTGAAGAGAGGAAGGATACAATCTATTAGGTCCAGGAAGGCATGGTGGTGGTGGGAGCCATTCACAGCTGTGGCAGCTGAAGTATTTGGTGGCAAGTCACATCTGTCACTTCAGCAATCAAGAACTGGGCTGGAAACCGGGTCAGACTATAACTTTTAATTCCTACTTCCTTCTGACACTCAGTCCTTATCTCTTACTGGTAATTCTCCAAACAGAACAAGCAGCTGGGGACCAAATATTCAGACTCATGAGCCTGTCAGGGACTTTTAATATTCAAACCATAACTAACAGACTGAAATTTAGTCAAATGAAACGGCAAGAAATGAGAGTTTCGAGAGACATGTATTCAAGAGTAGACTGTGCAGCAAAAAGAATTAATAAGTTGCAGAACAAGCCTTCTACCAGTTTTCAGCCTTGTTAGCACAAATCCCAGAAGTGCTGGAGTAACTCGCCTTCCTTTCTGTCTCCTAGTTCTGACTTCAGAAATGGGTTGGGCCCGTCTTGGAATAGCTGAAAAGTCTGGGTATAAAGAATGAGAGTTGTGTTAATGCCTAGTGTACTCATTGTCTTTTATTCTCTGCTATTCATATCAGATCTGTGAGAAACTGATAGTGAGTAATATACCTGTGCATATGAGGTGATACAGCAAGGAAATCTAGGTAATGCTGACTTTGGGTCCTGTAAGCTTTGTACAAATCTGATACAATCCTTGCTCACTTCCAGACACTGCCATGGGTGAGTTGCTCCTCTCAGATGCATCTAGAGGCTGCATCCGTTCCTATTCTGGTACTTTTCTGCTCTTGCCTCATAATCAGGTTGTATAGATTTCTACTTTTTTGAAACAGAAACTCACTCTGTAGCTCAGGCTGCCCTTTAATGTACTATAGAGACCAAGATAGCCTCAAATTCTTGGGAATTCTTTTGCCTTAGTCTCCGGAGTGTTGGGATTATGATTGTGTTCCACAATGCACAACTAGAGCCTTCCATTGTTTAGAATGAATTTATCTGAATAGAGTGTGCTCCAGGCCTTTCCATCCATTCAGGTCTCCTTCTGGCACTTGACAATCTTGAGAAAGCCATATGACACTGGGGCGAAGTGTAACTGACAGAAACAGAGAGGGAAGTAGACTTGACAGCAAATGTTTGTTGGCCTGGAGTTTGTTGTGGCCACTACATTGCTCATTGATGACCACTGGCTTACCCAGTTAGTAAGATGTTGTTCTCTGGCCACACTCTCTTTTTTTTTTTTCCTATGGCAATTAGTTTGTGAAAGATTCCGAGTCTAAAAATCTCAGCGACTCTGACCCCAAGTCTGTCCACACCCACTACCAGCTGTGACTGCATCGTTGCCCAGAGCGCCTAGATTTTTTCTCCCAGCAACTGTTCTCATTCCCTTCAGATCTGCTTGCTCCACTGTTCCAGTGTGGACAACTAGCTCATGTTCATGTCACTTCAGCCTCCACCCAGTGTTCACCACCAAAGAAGACACTCACGGTTTCTATCACCATAGATGCCCCTTATTCAGTCTTACTCTGTGACAAAGCCCCTGAAATCCATCCAGTTACTCGTCATATTCACTGAAGCCATGCTGTGTGCACATACGAGCAAGGCAAAAACAAAATCCTCGAGTGTGCATCCTCCAGGGCAGAATACCTGAGTTCCAAGTCTGAGACTTTGGATCGTTTCTTGGACTCTCCGTTCATGAGACAATCCCTCGGTGTGTAAGTTGGAATAATAATATCCAAGATACTGCTGGGGCACATGCAAATTCATCTGCCTGAAAGAGCTTAGCTAGTAGAGTGTCTAGCTTGTCATAAGAGCCAAGCACACACTCTTCATGGACCATGGGGTTACACAGTTACTTAGCCTGCACTGCAGTCAGGAGCTTGCAACTAAGCAGATGGCTAAATCCCTGTTTAAAAAAACCCCACAATTTATGACAGAATGTCTGTGCCAATAAAAGAAAAGTAAAGATAAAAAAATACCATTCTAGTGTGGGTGATAAAGACCTCCAGGAAAGGCGTATTATAGAAATATCTCCTTCCCTTCATTCATGTATTTCCTTGGTGTCTTCTTTGGTCATCCTGTCCCCATAACTTAATGGAACTCCCTTTACTTAGAAAAACTCCATGTCATTATAAATACTTTAAAGAAAGAGAAACGTGGTGAGCTGTGCAGCCACCCATGAAGACTGGCTGCAGTGTGCAAGGTGACATGCTGCATCTCTGCCATTTCTCCACACCTTGGGCATGCCCAGCTCTTGGGAACCCTTCTAACTCTTCTTCCTGTCACATCCTTGCACACCAAGTAGACTGATTGGGTGGCAAGAATACGATGGCTTTTGTGCAAACCAGACAGAGGTACAGGACCCAGAACTGAATCAGCTGCCACATCTAACTTTGCAAGTGTGACTCAAGCTGTAGTGACCAGGAGCTGGGCGGATACAGCTGGCCTAGAGGATGGTTTGTGCTACAGGGAGGGGCCATGCTGTTATAGCTGACAACGCCGCTGCCCAGGGCACTTACCTCCATAGTGCCCCTGCGTGGGACAGGACGCTCTGACTCTGTGTGTTTTGACAGGAAGCCCTCTCGGATGATCTCTGGGTGTTGCGCTTGAGTGTCACACTGTCATCTGACAATTCTGCCATTTCAGATACAGCTTCTGGCCCATCACACTCTAGGATCAAAATTCATCAACTACCACATCATACCTAAAGGTGGATTTGTGACTGTTATCAGACATTTATACGTAGATACAAATGTTCACTTAGAAAAATGAGCATTACTTAAGGAGACAGTGCAGTGATTTCCCATGTACCCACTGCCAGCATTGGAGATTATATGCAATGAAGCAAGTTTTTTAAACATACTATCTTCTTAGGATTTTGCCCCAGGATGATGAAGCCCATTTGCTCCATACCGACAGAAATTAACTCCCTAGTGACCTGACACAGAACAAGAGACATTTGTCTCAAGATGGTTTTCTGTTTCTGGCATAAGCTAACATCAGGTAGCAAGCAACTTGCTAAAGAGGGAAAACACACAAACTAAAGTTTCATCTCCAGCAGCCTGATTCGAACAGAAGACCACGTCTGCTTCCGTTCCTCTGGCTGACCCTAGAGCCTACGCATTAGTCTATCCTTGCAGGCTTATTTCCACGGAATGCACCTAGCCTCTGCCAACTTGCACTGCTCCCCTACCTACCTCTTGCACCAAGCTGCTGTCCAGCTTGGAAAGTGAGACCTATGCTTTGGCCCATGTCAGAGCCCTGGGGCTCACTGGGAAACTGGGACCAGTGTCCTTTGTAGCTCTTTCACTCCTTTTCTCTTGTCCTAGTCTCTCTGTCATTTATCTCCTGGTGTCTGTTACTGTATATCTCTCGGTCTCACAAGGTTAAATGTTGGCGTTGTGACCATTCAGGAACAAACTGCCTCAAATCAAATGCACGTATGTGGCAGCTACTCTGGGCCCTAAAAGGGCCCCTCATCAAGACAGGGTTCTCTTTATAAACGCCACTCTTGCATACAAATTCACAACTACTTCGTGTTGCCTAACATATTGAATGTTATACTCTTTCACTTAACTATTAAGATCTCCTGCCAACCCCCGGCATCCCCTTGCTCACAGCTGAAGTCACTGGCAGTTTCTTTCCTCTCTCAGAACCCGTGATTATTGCAGCCCATCCCCAGGTCTTGGCCAAGGGCATGCTCTGTGCTTTCCTTTTCTTTTTAATTTTATTTTTATTTATTTGAGAGAGGCAGATGGATAAAAAGAATGGATGCACCAGGGTCTCCAGTCACTGCAAACAAACTTCAGACACATATGCCACCTTGTGCATCTTAGGCATACGTGGGTGCTGGGGAATTGAACCTGGGTCCTTAGGCTTCAGAGACAAGTGCCTTAACCGCTAAGCCATCTCTGGAGCTCAGGCTCTGTGCTTTCACACATTGTATTCTCTATCTCCTTTACTCCAAACAGGTGCTCACTCCTTCCCAAGCCCCTGCTGAAAGGAGAAGCCACTCACTTGAGTGCTCGCATCCCTGAGCTTCCACTTATTTTCTTTCAACAGTGGTGGAAGTGGGTTAAGTAAGCGGCGCTACCTGGGCAGCCGCTTTTTAAAGTAGACCAGACCTTCAAGGGCATTTCTCTCCTCATCATAGTAGTTCAAAGTTCTTCCTGAAGTATGGACTCAAATGCCATCGATTAACATTCAGCAGTGATGGTTTTTGTTTTGTTTCTACGATAGTGACTTTTTTCACAAAAGAGGAAATACGTCTTGACCTGTAAGCTGTCATTGTTAACCATACAGGACAATCATACATTCTCAGCTTTGTTTTACCCTGTTTCACACCCTTAGATTAACACAAGAAATTTATCTTTCAGGCTCTAGTTTCAAATGCAACATACTAAAAGTGCTAGGGGGAAAAAAGGAAAAGAAAAATCTACCACTGCCAGGTGCTTCTTAAAATAAAAAAATCTGTTCTTTATTCTGAGGAAATAAAGGAAGAGAGAAATCCTCTGTGCTGGCAAGGGGCAAGTTCAGGCATCTAATGGCTCTTTTGTCAGCTGTCATTTGTCTCCACTGAGCGCTGCACACCCTTTACTGTAGATGAATACCCTTCGTGTCTACAGAAGACCCAGGGTGGCTCCGGGTGGGTTGTAGGCATTTCAAAGCCATTCTTCTTCCCCCTCCCTGCCTGTGTTGTTCAAGTGCCTATTTTCAATTTGCAGTTGTGCTGGGAAAACGTTTTGATTCTTGATTTAGAATGTGCACTCCCGGAAGTCCAAGACGGTTTCAGGCAGAGATAAAGCCCATCTCTTCATGCTTCTTTGTAGCATGTGCTCTGTGGCAACAACATATACACCCCGCTAAGCCCCTGGTTTTATGAAAGTCAGTTCAATTCCTATTTGGTGGGTCTTTTGACACGCAAGTTTCGTTCCTTGAGGAGGCCAGCTGGCCGCAGCACTTTCTCTCGTCCTCTCTTTGTTTCCTGTACTGCACATGATTCTTTGGAAAATTGTAGTGGGAAAGGCACAGCAGACACTGAGGCAGCAATGCACAAGTCAGCTGGGAATGGTGTAGTCTACAGAGCTGACTGCTGTGGAAAGGTCCTTTCTAAGGAAAACAATAGAGCTCAGGTTCTCTCCGTTGGGGAATGGAGAGACAAATACACAGGCATCACCTAGCCGAGTCCCAATGACCTAGGCCATGGCGGGTCCACAGACACTTTCTCTCAGGAAACATCATCTAAAACACATCAAGTCCAAGAGACCTAACGGGGAGTTCAAGGACATGTTAAGGCTGTTGAGCCAAGAGCACACAGTCAGACTCTGTCTTGGGCAAAGAGCCTCAATCTCACCTCAGAAACTGCCTTCCGTCTAACAACATGTGAAAAAGCCTTCCAAAACTGTCTTTTCTCTTGCCAAAATGCGTCTCCACCATGTTAGCCAAGTGCTGTACACTTGTGGGAGCAGAGGTTCCATGTTTATGCAGACTGTTGTCATGTAGACATGGGTGTTGGCTCGATTTTATTTCATAACATTTTCCCCAATCAAACTAGCTGGATTGGATTTCAAAACTGAGCTTTCATTTTGGCAATGGTGGGAGGTGGGTGGGGGATCACATCAAAATCTAATGAAGTTTCTAATGATCAAATAAATAATCATTTGACATTTATTACCATGCTCAGCAATCTGCAGAAATGGAATAGAGTAGAGATGCCTAAAGCCCCATTTCCCATAGATTTACATTATGCTACCGCACAGAATTAAGCTGACATAAGCTCTTTAAGACCCACTAAAGCAGCAGATTTTGCACAACTTGTTTAGGATTTTTTTTTCTTTCTCCATGATCCCATATTCCCGGAATAATACTCTCTATACATTTTCTATTCCTTTTTTTTTCTTCTTCTTTTTTTTTTTCTTTTTTTTTTTTTTTTTTTTTTTTTGAGAGGCCTGCTGGAGCCTTCCCTTCATGTCATTTCAGGCTATAACCCTGCAGTTCGAGTTTATCTTAGCTGTAAAATGCAACAGTAATTTATATTCCCCCTTACTCCTGCCTCCTCTGAGGCACTGGCTGCCAGCTGTCTACCCAGCAGTTTAAAGAAAGAGCTGTAATGAGCGAGAGTGCGGCAGGGAGGGGCGGGCACCTCACAGGCCTTTCTTTCTGTTTCCTCGCTGAGACTGGATCCACATAAATGGCATTTTCTGGTGCTGACTGACAGCAGCTCTACATCCGTCCTTCCTCCTAGCACCCTTGCCTCCCGCCCCCACCTCACCCCATCCTGATGGAGACAGGTTTCCTCATTTCTTCCTTTCAGTCCTGAGTCAAGAAGAACAGAGCACAAAATGAGATGAATCCTAGGGCAGCCAGGATGCCAGGGAGCGTGAGTGGGGAGTGCAGGCCTTGCTCTCTATTTCAAGAGCGTGCTCCAGGAGCTGCAAGACGGCTTCTCAGCTGCTTGATGCACTTGACACTCGAGACATTTAGCTGGGATGTTAGGATGTTTTATGTGATGCAGTTGAGGCTTTCTTCTTTCTAAAACGTATTTCAGTGGAAGATTTATGTACCCCAAATATATTTTTCAAAAATAGGATAAAAATTTGCCTGGCCTCCAAAATCTTTTCCCTTGGCACTCTCTTTGTCTCAAATGTTTAGTGGGTAAAATATACCCCGCCATGGGCAGCGATGCGCACACATTCAGGAGGGAAAGGCACACCAGGAGCTCAAGGGAGTGTTCCTGTCTACTGCTAGAACCATGCAGCTGCCTTTTGCCAGTTCTTTGAAAAGAAAAGAAAACCTGAAAACAATAGCAGAGAAGAAGCCTAAGCGCTGGGTGGGTGTTCAGGGTGAGGGCGGGCTGTCGCCGGCCAGGGCGGGATCTGTGCTGGCAGCAGCTTGCACCCCTCCCTTGTGATGGTTTTGCATTGTGTTGACTGTGAACATCTCCAAATAAGATCTTGTCACTTCTGGATTCATCTCTCCCTTCAGCGTTGTGGACTTTTGGTTTTTGTCCAAAACTGATGTGTCTCAGCGGACACTGGCCAGGCACAAACAGGGTGCACGGCAGGAAGGTTGCCCCGCAGGAAGCTGGGCTCCAGAGCTCGCCAGGGCTGGCCCTTCTTCCCATCACTGACAAGGAACAGGCCTTTGCTATTATTTTACTTTCCCAGTTCAATCTGATGACAATAGTTATACTTTCTAGAAACACTTCAAATAACATTTTCCTGGACAAACTGGGAAAGTTTTCATCCTTAGGAAATGTATATTTCCCTGGAGATTCACAGTCAAGGTGGGAATAATAGCTAATAATTCACGATAACTACAGTTTGGGAAAAAATTTGCAAGGATACAAAATATAAGAATCTACCTGGAGTAGGGTCTGTTTATGAAACCTTCTGTTTTTGTTTTTTTTCCCTAGCGATCATTTGGATCCTCTCTCGCAGTGCTCTTTATTTCCCTTCCAGATGGTCCTGGATTTGTGAAGAAGAGAAATAGATGAGGAAGACTCACACTCTTCCAGGCACAACACACAGCCATGCTTCTATTGGGCAATAACAGTTCAAATGTACTTATTGGCTCTAAGGTCTTTGAAGCATAAAGATCCAGGAAGCTACCTCCACTACCAGAAATCCTTTAGAAATAAAGAAAACACCCTGAAAAGCTCACCTTTACTGACATATTTGCTAGGAGAGTGAGCAGCTTGCCTGATCACAGTCAGTGTAAAATGGGGTGACTAAGCGAAATGTAGGATCAGAAAAAGGCAAGTTGGATCCAACACCTTCTAGAAAACCTCTGAAGCAACTGCCAATTACTGAACAATCACATCTGCCAGATTTTGCGTATTTGTGGGGTCTGAACAAGCAAGCTGGTAACAGTGGTAGGAAATCATTTCTTATTCAAACCAAGGAAGCAAATAAGTCATTAAAATTTATGAATGTGATAATATATTGCATGGAACATTTAAAAATGTGGTGTTTTAAACCTTCAGTTAATGTTTGTTCCTTGTAAGTGAGCATTTGCTTTGCAATATTTAAATATAGATGCTTCATGTGAAAGAAATTACCTTTATACATAATTAATTGAACATTGCAATCTAAAAAGGTTTAGTCCACTTTTATAATAGGCCCAGATACATTATAAGTATTCCAATTGAGCAAAATCAAAACATAAAATCTTTAAATACCTCATCAATGCTTTCTAGGAGAAGGATTTTATGAGTAGAATTTTTTAAAAAGTAGAAAAATGATGCAGAAGAAAAGAATAAAAATGATCTAAAAAAAGATACCAGCAGTAGACACTGCTGGAGGGTGACTAGCAGAATGCACAAATTTAATGTTTCCAAAGCTTGCTTTTCCTCTTGTTTCTGAGCCAGATCCCTGGAGAAGCCGAACAGATGAATCAAAACGAATGAGAGCAACTCTAGAAAATCATGCACAAAGAGTAATGGTGTAGAGGTTGGGCAGCCATCAAGATGACTCATGCATATCTTTTCTAATTTCAGGTCCTTTGTACAGAGCCTTGAGGTTGCTCTGAAAAGAGCCTCTGCAGCAGCGGACAATGTGCTATGAGCCAAGTTCTTGCACTTTCCCAATCTGAAATTTGCTTGCTAGATTAGCAAGGTTCTTTACTCCATTCTCACTACACTTAGCAGTGAACTCTCCACTGCTTTTGCTGGCAGGGTAAATGCTGCCATCTAGATCAACTTTCAGATCTTGAGAGCGCTGTCACCCTGCCCCCATCACTGAGCACCAGTTCCATCTAACAATATGATATTCATCACATGTGCCTTTAAAATTCTGCAATTTTAGTTTATCTCCTTTTAAACTAAAATCATATGTTGGGCATACTTACACCCCCCCCCCACACACACACAGTCTAATTTTGCAAGTGTTCTCCTGTGAGATGGAAATTTCATTTTGCACCTGAGTTAGCTGAACAGCCACATGGACCAAGTGATTTTTCCTCTGTTCAGAAATGTAGCAGGTAATAAAGCTGTCTTTGTAGTAAACTGGAAACTCACTATGTAAAAAGCACTAATTTGGTGACTATGTTAAACACACTTTCATATAAAATAGTTCCGGCCCTAGAGGAGCTTGTAACTAGCGAAGAGGGAAAAAAGGCTTACAAACTTTGGCAAGTTGCCCAAGTTAGCAATAAGTGCTGAGTGAGTGGTATAGAGAATAAAAGGTTCACAAACTTCACAGGAGGGAAGCATTGGTTTAAACAGGGTTTGCCTGTGAAGCTTTTGTGTAGCTGGTAAATTCCAAGTTTAAAGTTGAGAATAGCGTATGCGTGGTAGAACACAGCACTCAGGAAACAAAAGAAGGAGTATCACTAGCTGGAGGCCAGCTTGGGATAGAGAGACCCTGTCTCAAAACAGACAGACAGACAGACAGACAGACAGACAGACAGACATAAAGTTGGAGATCAGAGAGTGAAAGGCATCAGTTTATAGGAAGAATGGGACAGGAAGGCCAGGCAGGAGGCAGTGTCAAAATAAACAAAGTCAGAATGCTACAAATTAAAACAGAGAAGGAAGCCTGTGAGAAAACAGTTTGCCAAGGTGGAGAGGGCAAATATTTGTTAAGGTCCTACAGATACCAAGTACTGTTCTACTTGTTGGGTAAATAAAGGTAATGAGGTCCTTGCCCTCCCAAGATCCTTACCTGCAGAAGACAGCCTACTGGACAGCATGATGAGACATAGCTGGAAGGGCACTGCCCTCAGTCTGTCCTAGATTCCATCCAGGCTATTTATTATTATATGTTCTGAAACAGACCCTACTACCATTCTGAACTTGAAATTCTTCACTTGTAATACTGGAATAAGAATATTTTATCTCTATACTGTTATTGAAAACAAATTAGAGAAGGTATATGACAGGAAAGGATTAATAACTATCATATGGAGGCCATTCTGTTTGCCGTAGCTGTCCCCATAACTCATTATGTCTCATAAAACAACTAATCCACAACCACATATATCATGAGGACCAAGTCAATGCAATCCGAATCCATGGAAGACTTGTTATGTCTCAAGCATCATGTGGTGCCAGCTGGAGTTCAGACTCTAGAGCTCATCCACAAGGGACAGAGCAAGGAGACAACTCTAAGAGTGACTCCATATCAAACAAGGAAGATAAGGGCACTCTTAACTTCACTATCCTCATCTCAAAATAATAATTATAATTATTTATTATTATTAGATCCTCAAGCCCTCATGGAAAGACTATGACAAAACTTATTAGGGCATGCATTATGTGTTCAAAAATGTTACTTATGATTAAAAATGCTCCATGAAGCTATGTCAGCCCATCTGTTATCTACTCCTTCCTTTAGCTTCTTTGTGTGGGAAGCAGACTAGGGTTAGCTAGGTTCCTCTTTTGGATGATCATGATGTCAATAAAAGCAAAATACAAACAGAATAGGGTGGGGTAGAAGGAATTATGTCAAAAATAAAATGTAGACAGAATAACTAACAATATTTGAAAACATACTATGTGCCAACAACTGTTTTAAATGCCTTACCTATATGAGTTTAAAATAAATACTAGTATATAGATGTTTCTTCTATATTAAAATATTTCCCTTGGAAGGTGGAGGGAAACTCCTAACACTCAGGAAGTCTATGAAATTTGTAAGGTTCAGGAAGCTCAGGAAAATTACAAGGCTCAGGGAGCTCAGAAACTTACAAGCCTCACAAGGCCCCTCCCAAGAGCAGCAGCAATGGCTGGGGAGAGAGGACTCTTCTGTGAAGCTGACTAAAGTGTGCATAGAGATGCTACATTCATGCCTCATTACCCAGGCCGGGGCGAGTTTCTTGTTGATGCAGATGGCTTTGAGTCAGCCATGATCCTGTATGTAACCCCTCATCCATGGTTTATAAGTCATCCCAACTACTTGACTGGCTTGCCAAGCTCTACCTGGGCAGAATTTTGGTTTGACATCAGTGCCCCCTCTGGAATGAGTGAACATTTATGGACGTTTGTCTGCGTCTCTGAGGAAAAGTCACACAATAGGGCACATGACTCTCCTTAGACATTTACTTGTAGAGACTATCATTCTAGTAAGCTATGATATGTCGTTCAAAAATTCATCCAAAATAACTTTGGCCAAGAAATAACCAAAAACAATTGTCTGTCCTCAGAAAGAATTGGGCAAAAGAACACAAATCAAAATCTATTTTATTAAATCATTTTATTTCTATATAATCTATGTCTGGTTGGAAAAACAAGATGGCTACTCTTGGCAGAACAATAGGAAGAATATGGCAAGTTCCTCCAGTTTATATATAAAAAGCAGAAAAAAAAATCCATGAACGGATAAAGATGACTCAGAGTTCTACTGTTAACACCCAGGGGCCTAGGCATGCTCCGCACTGGGATAGTTCATGGAACAACAGTGAGCACAGAGTATACTAAAGAGACTGCAGTAACCTTGACAGCTCCTAGGTGCTGTGCAGAACACCTTCATCAAGTCAACAGAAATGAGAACATTTCACTCAGCTAAGTGTCTGCTGATGAAAAATTCAGGAATTAAAAAAAAATGTGTAGATTTTTCCCAAAATGAAAGCAAAAGAATACACAGGATAATATGTCATTTCATAGATAATTATCTAAAGTTTAGGAAGAATTTTCTGGGTTACCATAACATTTTTGCTTAGAAATAATCCAGAGCTCTAGAAATTTTGAGACCTTTAGTAATACCATGAATTTGGACTCACAACTCACACTAATCATGTAACCACTGCCCCAAACAGCAGACAACAGTTTACTATTTTTTTTTTTTTGAAATAAGGCTTATGCAATAGCAATGTTTACCTATCATATAAAAAGTTAAGAGCAAATAGAGGACTCTCAAAGTAAAGGGCCAATTTGTTTGGAAAAATGACAAGATTTCATGCTATTCCACCCTAAGTCACAAAAGCCTGTTTTGTGATAATAATGCCATGTGAAAGTAACCCTAACTCAACACTTACCTCATTCTAGAGTGGCTTTGGAAAATATTTACGTCCTGCAAGTCCCAACATAGTTTATGTTTAACCAGTTACACCTGGTAGCAAAGAAATGTGGTCTCTCTTCAGATGAAATTTTCTTTTTTGGCCAGGATTTTGATTTTATGGTCCAGGTCAGAGACAGATCAATACAAATATCAACATGAGGATTTCCTTGTTAGAGAAAAGTGAGGCTGGGGATTTGATTCCTTTTCATTTTATAATTTACCTTGGTATTTTCTAGGCTATTTCTTGCTTGTGTCCTTTCTCCCATTTTCCCAACTTTCCATGTTCAGCATGCCCAGAGTCTCTCCCAGTTCCTGATAACTTTTGTCAAAGAGCTCTTTTCCCCTAGATTCTGAAGTCCACACTGGGACCAATTGGAGATTAGAATGTGCACATACATTGATATGCATACACACAGGTTTGAAATTAGCTCACTTCAATGGGGACAACTTTGGACTGAGTGGCCTGTGACGGAAAAGTCACGGTCATGGTATCTAATAGCTATTGTCGGTTACCTAGAAAACACGGGGATCACCTGGCTTTAAGTTATGGAAAGGAGGGTTACAATTGTAGATACAACCTGACCACCCAACCTCTTGACTGCAAGGAAACTGCCCGCTATGTGATGACAGTGAGTCTTTTTGTTGCATAAACTCTCGGGAAATATCACTCCAATGTCAATATGTGAAAGTAGATGAGTTTATTTACCTGGGGGCCAAAAAGCTTGAGATAGCTCTCCAAAAAAGCTCTGACCCTAAGCTGAGATTTTATCTCCATTTTATAGTTTTCATAGCTGAGTGGAGGGATAAGTGAACAAATAAGATGTGGTAATTTGCATATCAATCATTTCTGTAGTCAGGCCACCCTAACAGTGCACTCCATTTTATTTTGTTTTAGCCTAAACTGTCTTTCCTTCTTATCGTCTCTCTGGGCCCTTTCTGGACAGTTCTCTCTTTGGGATTGATTTTTCCATCTGCTGACAAAGATAAGTTTAGCTCCTCAACAATGAACTCTTACATTAACTCAGTGAATCAGTTCAACTTTTAGCTTCTTTTCTACCACATTTTCAAAATTGTCAGAAGCATTAATAGAAGTTTCAAGATTGGTTTTCAATGCAGTACTTCCAACACACATTGACATGAAGCTTAAATCTCTAAAGATAAATGAGGTTACACAGTTTGAAACTTAGAAGAAAAACAAAGGAAAGTAAGCAAAACTTATAAGAGAGTCAGCTCACGTTACCCAAACCATTTATCCTTAAAGTTCAAGAAGTGAAGTCAGCAACCCAGAGAACAACATGCTTTTGAGTTCCTCTGAATTCTCTTAATCCCACAGGCCCCTTAGAGGGAAGTAATCAGACTGTTCTGCATCTGTTAGTGATTGGAGGCAAATGTGAAGCTTTGTGTGAGTTCCCATTCAAGGAATATGTAGGGGCATAGTTATTATGAAAGTAAACACTGCAAATCAGAGCTGACCCAAACCAACGAGTAAACAGAGACGCTTCCAACAATTGTAGAACTAATGCTTCGATAGACACAGGAGGAGATGCCAAAAGTGTGCAAAGAAAAGGCACAAAAATAATTCATTATAAA
The DNA here is from genome assembly GCA_036365145.1 of Orientallactaga sibirica. NCBI lineage: Eukaryota > Metazoa > Chordata > Mammalia > Rodentia > Dipodidae > Orientallactaga > Orientallactaga sibirica. The sequence continues at coordinate 19,055,678 of JAEOAD010000037.1, forward strand.
GCCTGTGTTAGTGTCCACACTATATTCCATATTCAGTCTGCTGTAAAGTTGAGGTAGGTACATTAAAAGGTGAAACTCTCTTGGGAACCTTCCTGCTTTCCCTCCTGCCTCCGCTGCCTATGCATACTTCAGAGAACATCTATAAGATGACATGGCAGAGGTCTGGTTATCGCATCTGAACAAACATTGCTGGCATGGAACACTGGTAAGATTCCCATCTGGGCTATAATAGTCTGTGATTAAGTAAAAAATAAAATCTGTGTTTACCAAGGGATGGTATTCATAACAAAGGAGGTAAAAGTAAGGCCAAGCTCCTTGGCACTTAGCCTGATGGATCTGTCCATAAGTTGCTGCATGCTGGGAGCTTGGTGCCTTGGGTTACCCAGTTTGAATGACACTTATTCTCTTCCTTGTGTACTAGAAGGGGACTGCCTGGAGGGAGGAGATTTCTCAGCATAGGCAGCAGGCGTAAGCATTGTCCATCAGGACTTCTCTACCAAGATTTCTGTGGGAATCTTCAATCTAAGCCAAATATGTTCTAAACTTGGAATATCCTGAGCTCAACTCAAATATCATCTCAAACTTCAGAAAGAAAAATACCATGTTTTCTTTCATTTGAGGATCCTAGATTTTATGCATCCATGCATTATAATATATGTAATATGTATAACTATATAGATCATGAAATTGGAAAAGAGGTTGTCTGGAGGAATGTGAGGGAGAGGAAAGAGGGTGGATATTAATATGATCAACGTCATATACACTTGTATGAAAATGTCTTTACGAAACCCATCAATATGCACAATGAGCATAAGCCAATAAAATGTATGCTAAAAAATGACTAAATGAAATTACAAAATAAAAAACTCAGCCTTGCTATGTACACTAAAAATGAATAAATAAAATTACAAAATAAAAAACTCAGCCTTGCCATGTCCACTAAAAATGAATAAATAAAACTACAAAATAAAAAAAAAACTCAGCTTTTTCAGACAAGACAAAAGCAGGCAGAATTGGGGAAGAAGAATGGTCCATGACAGAGAGAAGAACAGAGGATGAGGGCCTTTATGAATTACAGGTTCAGTAAAGTAAAGTCATAGATTGTACTTTTGCAACCCTCACTTGCTAGGGAGAAATGATAGATTAACTTGAAGTTCATTTTAGCATTGTGTCATTCACATTTCTCTTTCCAACCCCCCCCCATGGTTGTCCTACCTGCCTCATGTTCAGAGACACCCATCTAAGTTTTATTTTGAATTTATTGGCATTGTTATTATTTTCTGTATGATTACTTAGCAGCAGAAAATCTTTTGTGGGAGAAACATTAGTCCTGCTTTTAAAAGTGAGTATAGCATCACAACCCCTTCCTGTAAGACAGGATCTCCAGTGAGTACATAGTAGAAAGAACCCATGTGGCCAAGATGCACCCAGCTATGTCACCATGTCTTTTCTATGAATGTGTTGGGGGCCAGATGCACAAAGGTGAGGCAAGTGCAAGGCCACACATGCCCACTAGGTAGCACAAGCACCTGGAGTTCAGTTGCATCAATTTGGTGCATCAATTCTCTCTCTCTCTCTCTCTCTCTTTCTCTCGGTCTTTCTCTCTCTCAATCTCTCTCTATCTAAAGTTAAAAATGATAATAATAACAAAAAAGGCCTCGGGGCATCTCACATGTGAACTCTGATCCTTCCTTAAAGCTCAGATACAGAGTAACACTCTCTCTTAATTTTTCAGTAGCATAATCGAGGAACACTAGGTATTTCCAACAAAATACGTTAGACATTAAGTGTTAAAATGGTTAACTTAATATTTAGTAGTCAGTGATGATGAACAGAGAATTAATAGGAAGAAGTGTAAGAACCATCGTGCACAGTAGGATGTGGTCACAAGGCTGAAAGACGGCAGACGTGCCTGTCACGCTTTCCGGAGGTACAATACAAGTAGGAAAAGAACTTTACCCAACACAGGAAGGGCTGTCAAATGAACTAGGCAACGAGAAACCATGATAAACTCCAACTATAATTCCTTTTTTTGGCTTTGTTAATGTTAATTTATTCCCTTTTCCATTCTAGTATTATTATTATTATTGTTTTTCGAGGTAGAGTCTCACTCTAGCTCAGGCTGACCTGGTATTCACTCTGTAGTCCCAGGCTGGCCTCAAACTCATGGCAGTCCTCCTACCTCTGCCTCCCAAGTGCTGGGATTAAAGGTGTGTGCCACTACACCTGGCCCTTTTCCATTCTTGAATGCCATGGTCTCACTGTGTGCTTCCCAACATTTTCTACGCTGATGTCTTACCACCCATAGTGAAAGTCTTAGGCTGAAAGGCTCTTAGGAAGAGATGAGGTCATGAGGAGAGGGTCTCGTAAGTAATGTTAGTGCTCTCATCTCAAGAAACCTCCAGGGAGATGCTTTCTTCCACCATGGCAGGACACACTGGAAAGGTACTGTCTATGGGGGATGGTCCTTCACCAGAACTTGACCATGATGCCTCTGACCTTGGATTACTAAGTTTCCAGAATTATGAAAATTAAGCACTTTGTAAGCTCTACAGCTTATGAAATCTTGTTGTACTAGCTAGAAGAGACAAAGGCATTAAGCATTCCCAATAATAACATGTAGTTATTCTTATGTGTAGTTAGTTCATGTGTTTGCATCCTGCCATCCCCCACCAAAGGGACAGTTAAGACTCATCAGTTCAGATACCAGCAAGCACCCTCTAATTGTATGATGACATATTATTGATAGATTCTAATATGAAAGGTGAATTTCTACATTTATCACTTCTCATATGTCCTGAATAAGATATTTAGAAAACAATAGGAAGGAAGGTGTGTGTGTGCAAGGAATTATAGCAGAAAGGGAACTATTGTAATATCTTTGTTTCTTCAATTATAATGAGGTCATAGCTGGGTTAATAACTTCCTTCTTTCATTCAGCTGTCTAATCTCCTCTTGCCTTCCTCCAGTAGCGCAGCAGCTGATTTGGGATTCTTTGGGTGGTGAGGTCACTCACCACTTCATTCATAAAAGATCCCCCCCAGTGACTGTGCTGTACTGATCTATAGAGGAAGCAGCCTGTGCCCCAGGGGTACAGCTCTACACACTGGGGTTCCTGTACACACGGGAATCCCAGTTTTATTGATTTAGTCAACGGCATGAAGAACCTACAGTGGTCAGGAGCAGCTTCAGCTGTTACTTTAATAGAGTCAATACAGTATGTCTTCTAGTGGAAACATCCAGGCACCATGTCCTTATTCCTTCAAACCAGTAGAGTCTAGGGGAAAGCTGATTTAGAGCAGGAATTAGCTCAGTAACTTCATGAGTGGAAAAGCCAATTTTATTTCTGTTCTCTTGTTGCCACAATCTTGTTTTCTGGTATGAGAAGACTTAAACGTGACATGTCCCCATAGGTTCATTGTCTGAACACTCACTCTCCCACCTGTGGTACTATTTGGAGTGTTGAGAAACTTTTAAGAGACGTTGTCTTTCTGGAGAAAGTAGGTCACTGTTGCAGTCAGGTTCGCATTGCTGGTAGAAATCACCCAACTAAGAGCAGCTTGGGGGTGGGGGAAGAGGTTTATTTTGGCTTATAGGCTTGCGAGGGAAGCTCCATGATGGCAGGGGAAAACGATGGCATGAGCAGAGGGTGGACATCACCCCCTGGCCAACATCAGGTGGACAACTGCAACAGTAGAGTGTGCCAAACATTGGCAAGGGGACACTGGCTATGACACCCATAAGCCCGCCCCCAACAACACACTGCCTCCAGGAGGCGTTAATCCCCAAATCTCCATCAGCTGGGAACCTAGCATTCAGAACACCTGAGTTTATGGGGGACACCTGAATCAAACCACCATAGTCACTTAGGGGCAGGCCCTGGGGTTTTATAGTCTTGTCCCACTTCCTGTTCAGCATCTGTTTCCTGGCTGTAGCTGCCATGTGACCAGCCTGCCTCTTGTTCTTGCTGCCACAAGTTCCCTGCCATGGTGGACTAAATCTCCTCAGAATTTTGAGCAAAAATAAACCATTTCTCTCTTTAAGTGGCTGCCTTTCAGCAATTTGTCACAGTAATGAGTTCAGTAATTAACACAGGTCACAATGTAGGAGTCCTTCATCCACTACCCAATTCTAAAGGACAGATGCCCATCTCACATGGTTTTCCAGCAATTGCAGAAATTAAGGTTTCAACAGTCCTTTCGACATTTCCAAAAGAACATGCACCTTATTTACGATAATGAATGACACATTTGATAAGTCTACAGGAGAGGGCCTTTGGCGGAAGAACAACAGTTAAGAAAATGGAAACTCAGTGGAGTCACTTGTCTTCTCCAAAAGAAAAAAATCAAATATTTTCAAACGATCATGAAATGACTGGCTGAAGGTAAAAAGATTTCAAGATTGTCACTTGCTAGCCAGCAGGCCCCTTGAGTAATGGTAATCAGGTTAGCCTTAGCACAGCAAACCTGTGTCTGAGTGCTAGTGAAAAATCTGTGTTCCTTAGACCATAGTCATGGCCCCTTTGAAAAAGCACTGAGGTGACTTCCTCGCCAGAGAGCCTGACTAACACCCACACAGGAGAGCACACTGTCAGCGCAGTACTGAAAATCTCCTCCATGATGGAGGCTGCTGTTCTGATTTTTCACATATGGAAAACACCTACTTTTCAATTCTGAGACGTTCCTCCAGATAACTTGTATAACTTGTCATGAGGCCATCCTTTCCTCCAGCCTATAGAAAATCATGTTCCTTTTACAGTCACACGATAGGAGTCCCTTCTGTGTCATCAAAGCTCTGTTCATGTAGATATCTCTTCGCCAAGCAAAGTGGACATGAAATGGACTATTTGGAATTATGTCCAGGGATGTATTACCCTTTACAGTGTTATTGGGGCCTCTAGAGCTACTTTGTAGATATTGACAAACCTCAGAAGCCTCTCTGTTACTTGAATTTAAGTGATTATTTCCTCTGGGTTATGGAAACTACTAATTAGGCCATTGGTACTGACTGAAGCAGAGCGAGCAAAATATGACAGAGGTGTCCCCAAAGAGGGTCCATACTATGTGCCTGTGCCTTCCAGCCAGGGCTGGATATGTCTCCGGAAATGAATGATAGCTTCCTGGTAAGTTGAAAATGGACACTTCTACATGTGTGCCCAGCACATGAACCAGGAGCTATGTCACAACAGAAGAGCCCATAGGTGGAAAGACCTGGCTTAGTTTTCCTATAACTCTCTGTGTCTTTCTGCCACACAGCTTCCCAAAGCATCTGAGCCCATAAACATGTTTTCCTGGCTTGTCTTGCAATCAGAACCAGCTGGGTGCCTTTCTCATCTGTCAGTTGTAAATTGTTCTGAATCATAAAAGAGCTGCACACAGGGCTAGAGAGATGGCTCAGCGGTCAAGGCACCTGCCTGAGAAGCCTAAGAATACCATTCGAATCTCCAGGACCCACATTTAGCCAGACGCAAAAGTGCTGCAAGCACACAATGTTGCACATGCACACAAGGGGCACACGTGTCTGGAGTTCGTTCACAGTGTCTCTCTCAAATTAAAAAAAGAAAAGAAAAAGAGATGCACCCAGCATTTTGTTTGCTTGTATGGTTTAAAGGTAGAAGATGTAAGATACAGCAAATTAAGTTTATTTTCAAGGATCTATTTCTCAGTACTCCAGTTCAGTGGAGTTCAGAAATACTGAAGTTCCAGAACCCAGCGTCTTAATGCCATTTGTTTTCTACTCTCTGACAGAGTTGCTGTCTTGTTGCAACTTTGGTGCCAGATGATGAAGGTAAGGCGCAGTCTGCTGGGTAAAGCAAGGGGCTTCTGGGACTGTGCTCACTGACATAAAAAAAAAAAATGATCCAGGCATGGTGGCACACTCCTTTAATACCAGCACTCAGGAAGCAGAGGTAGGAGGATCACTGTGAGTTCAAGGCAAGTTTGGGACTATATAATGAGTGCCAGGTCAGCCTGAGCTAGAGTGAAACCCTACCTAGAAAAAAAATGAGTTTGATAGAGGTTTGAAAAGAATGAAGACAAGCAGAGGTTGGCTTGGAAAAGGCAAACTCCCTCTTACAGGATAGTAACCTCGGGTGAGGTCAATTCAAGGGATTTAAGCACAAAAATGACAGATTAGAAAAGTGGAAATTAAGTTGGGAACATCTGTGGAATTTGGCAGCATGACATTTTGAGTTATCCAATATTCTCCTGTGATTTTATTCCAATACTGAGTTTATGCAACATTTATGTTATTCAATCACAAGTAGCATATTTGAAGAAAAGGAGTCAATTTGCCATATTTATATTCAATAATATTACTGAGAACACAAGGATAGAAAATATTATTGCTGACAGAAAACTCAAACATACTGAATGGAAAGACATCCATATATAGTAGATAAAGCCAGGGAAACTAGTTCATGTGGTAGAAGAATGTGGAATGTAAAGTCACTGAAAAATTAGACTTAAAAATAAAATTCCAAATTAAATAATCATATTATAATGACAGTTGGTGACTCCAGGGTGTCATTTGCTGGGCTATTAATATATGCCTTGAGCGGTTGAAGACACCCAAGGTGTGCATTAACAGACACTAAAACACACCCTGTCATGCTTTAATGCTAAATTAATTAGGCAATAACATGACCTGTATGAAGGTCTTTCCTGGTCCAATAATTAACAAATGTAAGAAATAAAGTTATTGCTAGGTACTGCTTGACCCAACAATTGTTAGTTTGCATGAATGAACTGAAAAATATTCTTATAAACTAGAGTTGTTTAGTGCTGCTTCTTTTGTTTGCCCTAAAATTAGTTTAATTGGGTGTAGTGGTTAATTTTAATACATTTAGCCCATACTCATATCCATTATTGAAAGTATATTTTTTCATGAGGTAGATATGAACACCTGATGACTGAAGTTTTGTATATTTTTATTTTTTTGGAATATCACTCAGCTGATTAGTGCATCACAAGAGTAAATATTCAAGAAAAGAAACTTCAAAATGCACATGCACTTCCTATGGGAAACTAGTTTACACAGTCAGCTGAGTTGTTCTCTAGCACTTACATATTCTCTCCATTAATTCTGGTGTTTCATTCCTTTAATGCCTACTTTTCAAAATTTAACTTCAAAATTGTTCCCAGTAAGAAAAAGCCCTTAAAACATTTTAAATACTAATTGCTTTGAATATATAGCTGCTACTCTTCACATGAGAAAAGATATGAAAATTGGATATCAGAAAATACATCTAGAAAATGATAAAGAATATACAATTCAGCTTTTCTTTCATTGGAATCCAGACTTATCTATTACATGATTAAGTATGACACAATTATTATATCAGTAAAGAAAAGCTGTATTAAAACAGAAACACATTTTATATTATTTTACCATAAAATTTAAAAATATTTTTGTTATTTTACATTAAAAATTAAGCAATGTTTGAGACAAAAGATACCATGAATTTAATTCAAAGGTAAGTCATAGATAAGAAAGTTATTTGCAATGCAATGGACTTAGAGCTAGTGTTTATAACATATTAAAATCCCTATAAATCAATATAAAAATCCAATAGAAAAGTGAAAATTACATGAAAAAGTAATTTATAGAGGATGAAACATGAATATGCCAATAATCTTAAGAAGAGTGGCTCATGCTTACTGATCCTCTATACAAATTAAAGTAAGAAAATATCATTTCATATTGATTCAATTGGGAGAACTGAAAGTGCCTGATTGCTCATGGGAATGTACAGCTATATCTGAGATAAATTTGAAAATTAGATAATCCAATGTGCAAAACCCAATACCAGTACACAATGGATCATGTGAAGGGAGGAGCATCTTAGCATATATTCTAGGTGAACAACTGAAAGAACATAATTGTTTATGGATAGGACAAGTGAATAGACTGCTAGTGACTTGAGGTGAATATTTTCCAGTAATTAAAATGTGCCAGGAAGGGTAAACCAGAGATATGATATCACATGAATAAAAAAGAGTAATTAATTCTTCAAAGTCTATGTGTGATATGCTAGTACATATAAAATCCAGAACAAAAAATGCCATATGTGTTTATGACTGTATGTGTGTGGAAAGTATAGAATTGTGTCTAATTTAGAGGAATAATTTCTCCTGAGGTAAGAGGGGCTTGATGTAGAAATAAAGAAGTGTAGCAGAAAATCTGCTATTTTATGAAGCAAAAATGGTGAAATGATATATTCAAAATTTCCAGCGCAACAAATTGTTTTAGTGATTCTTATATAATTTTTGAGAAATTAAAAATTAAATAAGGTTAATTAGGATTTAAATTAAATGCTATGCTAGATCTGCACAAGTATTTAAAAGCAGACATTCTGTGGTATATTTTATATCATAGATATTTAATATTCAACAAAGGAATGGACAGATCTCCTGGATTTTTGAAAAAACAGTAGCTTCGTGTAATTATTGGTAAACCCATGGATTCTGGCTCAATCACTCAGGAGATAATCAGTGGAATGTCTGGGGATTTCATTCAATGATTCATGTTTACAATCATTTATGGAGCGTGTACCATGTTGTAAGCGATAATCTAGATGCCAGTTATCCAAACAAACAAAAGTCATTGCCTTTTTGGAACTCACATAGTGGATGAGGAAGAAAATAAGCAAAATTAAAAGATAATGTGCATTGAAAAGACAAAGCACAGGACAAGCAACTAAGGAGACCCACACAGGGGTACGGCAGTGGAAGGAGAGAGCATGTGACACTAGACAGTCAAGCATGCCATAGAAATGCGAAAATGGAGGCCAGCAAGGAAGGGTTAAGGAAGAAGGAAGTCCAAGAGCACGCGTCCCCTGGAGACCAGAGAAGAAAGTCTTCCGGCGCACAGAGCCAAAAAAAAAAAAAAAAATCTGCTGCTATTGGTCAAGTAGAGTATTAGATTGTCACCTGGAGGTCAAGATGACCTTGACAAGCTCATATCTAACCAAGGAAAGCAAATTAAAGCTTGATTTTACTGGCTTTGAGAGGTGTGTGAGAATGAATGGGAGAGACTCAGGATAGAGAACTATTTCAGAAATTAGGTTTTAGTATCTTTTTTTCTTTTTATTTTTGTAAAGAGAAGCAGAGTAGTGTGTAGGGCAATCCACTACAAAGTGGGGCAAGAGAAGAAAGAGGTGGTGGCTTGTTTATATGGTGACAGGAATGACAGGGGTAGGTGGAGCAGAGGGAAAGAATAAATATGAGAAGTTAGAACGATGGAGGCATTCATGAGAAAGTAGATGCCTGAAATCCAGACTCAGGGTTTTTTTTTTTTTTTTAGAATTTTTTTTTAAGATTTATTTTTATTTATTTATAAGAGAGAGAGAGTGAGAATGGGCCCACCAGGGCTTCCAGCCACTGAAAACGAACTCCAGACGCAGGCACCACCATGTGCCTCTAGCTTACATGGGACCTGGAGAATCAAACCTGGATCCTTAGGCTTCGCAGGTATGTGCCTTAACCGCTAAGCCATCTCTCCAGCCCCAGACTCAGTTTTTGACTGGAACACGGATATTAACTGGAGGATTATGAGTATGTAAGTATACGACAAAGTGGTAACAATAGATTTCCTTAGACTGGCACAGGGAGACACAGGAGTTATAGAGAGATATTTGTTTCCTTATATAATAGCTATCCCTACACTATTAATAGGGTACCTTATTTCAAAAATTTTCTCTTTAACAGAGGTAGTAAAACGGGGGAGAGGATACCACCATAATCAAGAGAAAGGGAGACACCCCAGTTAACACCGGGGCAGTGAAAGTACAGCCATCACCTCCTCTTGTGAGTCTGTTTGCCTGCCGCTCTGTCTCACAGTTGCCACACTGGATGATTGCTCTCAGAACTCACTTTAGGCTTATCAGAAAAGGTTTATGAGCAGGGTGTGGTAGTGCACTCCTTTAATTCCAGCACTCAGGAAGCGGAGGTAGGAGCATTGCCATGAGTTCAAGGCCTGAGACTACATAGTGATCCAGGTCAGCCTGGACTAGAGTGAGACCCTACCCCACCCCTCTCCCCCCCAAAAAAAAAGAACAAAAGAAAGAAAAGAAAAGAAAAAAAAAGAAGAGAAAAGAAGAGAAAAGAAAAGGGCTATGAAATTGGGCTCAGTGCACAAAATTTCTCTGTATTTGTGTCTTTGCAAGCACACATGTGCATTAAAGTGGAAATAAATAAGAAGGCTTTGGAATTTGTATATTGGGAAGAGATGATTGCTGCATCCTTTGAGGCAGCCACGTTTTGTGTGGGAATCTTTAGATAAGTTTTTTTTTTTGAAACTTCAGAGCAATAATATTTTATTGTAATAGATTAATTCTCATTCTTTTCTACACAGATGTTCAGTACCTTGAAGCACCTAGAAACAAGATTACAATCCTGTCTGATCATATCCCGACTATTAGATTGATGCACAGGCATTAATCTTTCCAACTAGTTGTCACTCCACCTTCAATAACCATGGAAATGTGGGGTGCTGAGTTTTTATCCACGGCTCTATAATGTTCATTGAAGAGGCATTTGGGCACATTTTGTTCAAAGTCAGTAGGACTTTCCATCAGTGTCTCAGGATGAATCTTTGGTGTGACACAGCATGTTGTAATCACAGCTGTAAAAATCAGCCAGGTCTGCTGAAACGTCTGCTGTCAGGTCGCTCCATGTGTAATGGGATCTGAGTCACAGAAGCTTCCATCACAATGGGCTGCACAAGGTCACTGTAGAAAGAGGACCTTTACTTAGTTTTAACAATTTCTAAAATTTCAAGAGTTTGGGGACTTTGAGAATAACAAAAACAAGAAATACAATTCATATTTTACCATCACCATGTCTGGCTATGTTTTACAAAGACTAAATGCAAATAAAGCATGAAAAAATTAAGTTTACCTGCAGTTTAAGTCATTCATTTTAATACATAAATTATGGAATAGCAATAACATCATTACTGAACCAATATTTAAAGATTAGTAATACACACAACATACTTTCATATATAAATTGTACACTAGCAAATAAAACAACTAGTTCATATTCAAAGATAGGGACATACAAAATTACAGATGTCTATACTAACTGCATTGACTGGAATTTCAAAGTTTTACAAAACAGATGACATTTTCCACCTAAGGGAACACCCAAGGATGTCACCAACTACAGCTAGGATGGAAGCAGCATTGGACAGGAATATCTGATTCACACACCCAAATATGATAATAAACTCATCAAATGTTAAATATAAAATATCATAGTCACATGCATACATCTAATATAGCATAAATCAATTTTATTTTATTTTATTTTTAAAAGGGAAAAGAACATCAAAATAAAAGAGAACCTAATGAAGAGAGGGAGGTGATATGATGGATTGTGGACTTGTAAAGGGGAAAGGAGGGGAGGGGAGGCGAGGGGAGGGAATTATCTTGGTTTATTGTCTGTAAGTATAGAAGCTGTCAACTGAAAAAGTTTTTTGTTTTTTAGCCAGGCGTGGTGTCACACACCTTTAGTCCCAGCACTTGGGAGGCAGAGGTAAGAGGATTGCCATGAGTTCGAGGCCACCCTGAAACTACATAGTTAATTCCCGGTCAGTCTGGGCCAGAGTGAGACACTACCTCGAAAAAGAAAACATAAACAAAAACAAAAACAAAAAAAAAGAAAAGAAGGATACAGAGAGAAGGAAGAGGAGGGGGAGGGAAGTTCCCACATTCCTGGTTGGTGTGGTATTTTGGACCTGCCTTACTCCCATCCCAGCCCTCTCCCCTCAGGATTGCATTCACTCAATTGAGCTTGGCCTTGAAACTAACATCGTGTGTGTGTGTGTGTGTGTGTGTGTGTGTGTGTGTGTGTGTGTGTGTGTAGGATTCGTCATCCAGCCTGTGATGTCTGTGTGCCTCTGAGCAGACCTGCACACATATATTATATTACATTTTCCTATGATGGCTGATGTAGTGCTTTGCATGTGTGAGTATGCATGTTTATGTGAGTGATTTATTTTTCCTTGAGATAGGATTTGGTTATGTAGCTCAAGCTGGCATCAAATATTCTTTTTTAAAAACATTTTATTATCTATTCAAGAGGGAAAGAGAACGCCAGGCATGGTGACACACGCATTTAATCCCAGCAGGGGTAGGAGATTGAGATTGAGGCCACCCTGAGACTACATAGTGAACTCCAGGTCAGCCTGGGCTAGAGTGAGACCGTACCTCAAAAAGAAAGAAAGAAAGAAAGAAAGAAAGAAAGAAAGAAAGAAAGAAAGAAAGAAAGAAAGAAAGAAAGAAAGAAAGAAAGGAAGGAAGGAAGGAAGAAGGGAGGGAGGGAGGGAGGGAGGGAGGGAGGAGAGAAAAGAAAAGAAAAGAAAAAGGAGAAAGAAAAAGATAAAGGAGAGAGAAAAAGAAAAAGAAAGAAAATGGGAGAGAGAAAGGAAGAGAGAGAGAATGGTCATGCCAGGGCCTCCAGCCACTGCAAACAAACTCAAGATGCATGTGCTACCTTGTGCATTTGGTTTACATGCATGCTGGGGAACTAAACCTGAGTCCTTTGGCTTTGCAAGCAAGTACTTTAAATGCTAAGCTATCTCTCAAGCCCTGGACATAAATCAATTTCCATTGTAAAGCAATGCTCTTTTGAGTAATAGGTAACTCTAACCCTTATGAATTTTGGTTTTATGGCAATCCACACAACTTTGGATACTACGAATCATTCAATATCCAAAGAAAACAGCACCCTGTTTCTAAGTCACTAGTCTCTACAGTGATGAAAAATATTCCAGAAGTGGAAAGGCAATTTTTCACAACACTGCTATATTAGACTATTATGGATGGCCTGGTGTAGCTGGCCAGTGTGGAGCTGTTCAACCCCATGAGTAGGTTCTTCTTGGTAGAAAATGCACTCTGTAGGAGAAAGGAAAGGGTAAAAGCCACGGGCCGTTTCCCGAGTACCTTGTGCCAGGTGGAGGGACACAACCTAAACAAGTTCCAATAAATTTGCATGTCCAAAAAGTGCTTCTTAGGAAAGACGCCAAGCATGGCCATGCTGTCACGGGCTCATCAAGCTGCAGCTGTTTGGCTTGCAGTCCTCCCATGCAAAAGAGCCACTGTGGTCAGATAAGGCCGTGCTGCAGAGGCAGCATGCAGCCTGCAAGCTCATCAGAGTCAGGAAACCCGATTTACCAATTCACATTTGGGCATGGGTCTTTTTCAAAATCAGAAAGGCCTATGGTATGTATCCTTTATCTTTTATACCCTATTAATATAAGGACAAGGGTGTTTCTGTGATAACTTTAAGCCAATTGACCTCTAGAATATCAGACATTATACAGTGTCACAATAATTCCATTATTCCCAACTTTATATTATATATTTGGAATTTTGATTATCTGGCAATAGAGTGTTATAAATTTAATATGTTACCTTACATCTTCATTATACTGTGTGAATTGTTTGTCAATCTTTGTAACTAATATCTGTCCTCAATTTTATCTTATGTAAACTTGGTATAACTGGCTACATAATTTCTTATCAGCATGAAATCTTCAACGGATACTATTTTAGTAACAGTACCTTCATGTTAGTTAAGTAAATAAACATGTTATATTAAGTTCCTTTCTGCTAATTCAAAATGTTAACTTTAACCTGGGTCTACCAGCTAATATATTGTCTTCTTCATTGAGGATTCAGGATTCAGTATGGCACACTCTTTAAGAATACAGGTTTTCATTTGAAGCAGATATGGTTTCAAATTCAAGATCTACTACATTCTAGCTTTGCATTATTACTAGGAAAATGAATTACTATCTGAAGTCTTAGCTTCACACCCCCTTTCCATGACCCCCTGTCATTTAATCTTCCTGTTCTCTACATCCCTCCCTTCTTTTGCTTCTCCTTCCTTTCTTCCTCTCTATCTCTAAATGCAGTGTTCTTGTTTATTTTATGAGATCATTTATACTTGTCACATCAATGGACAGTATAGCTTTTTAGAAAAAAGAAATGTAAGAAGAAAACTTCAATCGGCTTATGGAAGAACAAGAAGAGACAAGAAGAGCATTCTCAGCATTTACTTTTAACAAGGCTTATGAGGCAGACAAACACAAGGGTAGAATAGGCATTTAGGGAAACCTATCCATCCTCAACTAACAAGAGACTTGGTCCTGGCGGGAAGCCATGGATCAGGGAGCAGCAGTAACGCAAGGAGAAAACTGAGGGAGAGGCTTAGCTTTGTCTTGTGGTCAGAGAGGAGTGTGACATCTTGTAAAAAAGATCTCAAGACTATAATGCTGAGAGGCCGCAGATGTTCTCGAACGTTATGGAAAAGTCATGTGACAGCCAAATGAGAACTACAGCTAGCTCAGTGGATTCTAGGCTTGAGGGGAATGTTTTCTTTCTTACATACACACACACACACACACACACACACACACACACACACGGATACAAAATTAGGCATGCTTGGGACCAACTATATTGGTGAAATACTTGTTCATTGCACTAGATGTCAATTGTGTTGGTGAAGATAAGAGATCTGAGAGCCATGTGTAAACCTAAGAAAAAGGATAGAGCAAAGGATTTGTCTAGTTTCCAACCAGAATGACTAAAAACACTGAAGTAGAAATGACCAAATAACTGCTCATTTGTTAGGTAAGTTAATTATGTTTTCTTCCATTGTGTCAAAGTGCGGCCCAGTGCAGAGATGACCAGCGCCAGGAAAACAAAGTCATCTTTCATGCAACCTTGAAAGTATATATTCTCTTATTGTTATATTTTGACAACTCGGGTGCGATTGAGCCTTATTTCCATCCCACATGTTGAAATGTGTTGCTTCTTGCTGGCATTTGACTGCCAGCCATCCAGTTCATCGCCAGCTCACTTACAGCCCACACAGAAGTGTAAGGTAACTGTGCTTCATGCCACAGTGGTTTATTTATGGGAACCAAAGATTAGAATATCGCTGTGGTTTGAATGTGTACCCCAATACTTATAAGTTGGAAACTAATCCTGGTGCAATAGTGCAGAGAGGTATGACCTCAAAGAGATGATAATGCCCCTAGAACTGTGCTCTGCTAAGTGTCCTAAGGTCCCTTTCATGGAAGTGGGTTGCTGATCTGGGGAATGCATTTATTATGAAACTGAGCTCAGCCTTTCATACTTTCTCTCGATATGTCATGCCTTCTGTTATGTTATGATACAGTAGGAAAGATCCCCGCCTTGGACTTCTCAGACCCTAGAACCATGAGCTAAATATATTTGTGTTCATTATATATTACCTTACCTGTAGTATTCCACTACAGATTCACAAAACAGACTGAAAATGATACCACTATTTCTTCTGTTTATGCCTTTAATACTCAGACAAGATCCAGCATGTTCAGAGTGGTATGTCTGTAGAGATGAAGACTTCAAATTGATTTAGAAACATTGAAAAGGTTGAGGAACAAATAATGAATAGTATGTTGAGGGCTAAAAGAGCATGGAATGAGATAAATGGATATATTCTTGATTTTATAATTAACAAACGCTTCATGGCTATTGACCTGGGGATACACATGCAGAAAGTATAAACCAAAAATATAGAGGGTGTTACAGTATGGATGTGAGACGCCCTCCCTGTGCTCACGTGCGTGACACCAGTTCCCAGCCAGTGCTGCTGCTTGGGAAGGGAGCCTCTCGGAGGCAGAGCCTCGCTGGAGGAACTGGGTCCTGGGGGTGGGCCTTCAGGCGTCACATCCTCACCCTGTGTACTATTCTGTTCACACTGCTCTTCTGCTTCCTGCATGCGGATGTGACGCTGGCTCCCCAATCCTGCCAAAATAAACTCCTTCCAGCCTTAGATTGCTTCTGCTTGGTTATTTGTTTTCAGCAATGAGAAAATAATTGAAACAGAGGGCTTCCTGTGTATCTGGGCATAGGAGGGATGTTTTGCCTCATGACACAGAGCATGGGTAAACACCTGATCAGCCCTTCATCCAGCTCTGGCAGCTTCACAGTTAGCAAAAAACGGCTCCAGTGCTCAGAAGGATGCTGTCACTCTCAGTTTGGGTTGTTTGGTTTTTTTTTGTTGTTTTGTTTTTGTTTTTCCCCTTTTCTCTGCCCGTGTGTCTTAGTGAGAAATCAGAGTTGAGGGCATGCTAAGATGCCCCTTAGCACAATGAGGTTTGGGTTTGTATTGGTGGGCTTCATTATTACCATTCACTTCAATTATTGTAATAGCCACTTAACTAGACCCCAGGCCTAGCCGCGCCCCCGTCCTATCCTGGACCCTACTCCCTCCCTCTAACAAAAGACATCTTCCTTCACTTCTGGATGACATGAGGAAGAAATTGATTTCTTTATATTGTCATAGAAAATGAGTCAAAGTCTGCTCCTAAATTTTCTAATGGTGTGTAGAAATAAAAGTGATCCATCTCTATCCATCCATAGTCCTCTAATTTTGTCATCCTTGGTTTTTTTCTTTTTCATGAAGGAGGATCTTGCTCTAGCCCAGGCTGACCTGGAATTACTATATAGTCTCAGGGTGTCCTCGAACTCACAGTGATCCTCCTACTTCTACCTCCTAAATGCTAGGATTAAAGGCATGAACCACCACACCTAGCATAATTGTGTATTTAAATAATATCTAAATAGTCAAGGACTTTTCATCTTCCTATACTTCTGCAAGTTATCCTCTCTGTTTTTAAGGTTCTTAAACATTTTCTTCATTTAGAAAATGATCTTCCATCCTCCAAGTCTCATCTCAAGTGTCATTTCAAATTTATGAATAATCCATAAGAGGGACTCCATACTTACCCAAATTTATTTGGTAAGAAATCTCTAGTCAAGATAATGCTGTGTAGGGGTGTTGGGTTCGTGTTCTCTCATGATTAAAGATTTAAAAGGCAAGAAAGAGTTTAAATGAATAAAGTTGAAAACAGACTTCTCTAGAAGGAGGAGACTCCAGAGCTGGAACTTCTGCCACCCCAGGGAGAACTGGACTTACTGAATGGGGGAAGCACAACTGTCTAGAGTCCATGATCAGTCCGCTTAAATAAAGACAGGTGCTGGTTTTCTATGATGTACTGCCAGGTCCCAGAAAGCCTGCCAGGCCCGTCACCCAGGAGGGAAATTCACCTGGACTGGGAAGAAGGAGAAGTGTGGCCCCTCTTCACCATCTTAGGTATGAATACAGCCGCCTCCCCAAAGCCCCTTTTCTCTGTCTGCCTTGCCAAGGGTACTATCACTCTGTTATATTGCCTCACAAATCTTGTGGGACTCACTTTTAGAACGAATGTGTAGAGAATAGTAGGCCATGTGCTGGCTTCACTGCTCTGCTACTGGAGAGGCAGGAGAATTAAGTAGAGTCCAAAGAGCGCAAATAAGCTTAAGAGTGCATCTAGGGCCAGGTGTGGTGGTGCATGCCTTTAATCCCAGCACAAAGGAAAATTAGCAGAAAGGTAAAGGCAAAGGTAGGAGGATCTCTGTGAGTTCCAGGCCACCTTGAGACTACATAGTGGATTCCAGGTCAGCCGAGGCTAGAGTGAAACCCTACCTTGAAAAACAAAACAAAACAAAACAATAAAAAATGAACACAAAAAAAGAGTGGATCTAGGGTTAAATAGATAATATTCAGACTGTGTGATAGGGCATGGCATAATAAAAATATTAAAACTGTCAGAAGTCAGTTTGAACTATTATTTTACCCTATGTATACCTCAGAAGAGAAGTTTTCTAGCCACCAATTTACACAGGCTGTTTATGCTCAGGTTTGACGTCCTGTGCCCACTTCAGATGGACAGCTGCTGGCTCAGTTGTTCTGAGGGAATGTAAATTGTACTTGCAATGCCTGGTCACTGATGTTTCTTGGTCAGGCCCTTTGTTTCCAACATCAGCTCAGGAGCTACTTCTCAAAAGGCAGATGAGGTTTTGTTGCAAATATTGTGACCCCGCTCTGGAAACACAGGGCCTGTGTGTGATATAATTCTAGCCCCGGAGTCTGTGTTTCGCTCCGCATGGTATCTTGTACCAACACAAAGGACACTTTGACATCTAACTTCTAGAAATGTGTATCTTCTGTTCTTCAGGGTGTATTTCCTGAGTAAGTGAAGGTGCGCCTCTTTCAGAAAGGACGGAAGCGATCACAGCATGGCACATTTGCTCTAATATCTCAGCAAATATTTTCAGACTCTGTATCTGATAAATGGTTTGAGTTGAAACTAGACACGATTTTTATTTTATTAGGGTGAGAGCCTTTAGCCTCTGGGTCATCCATCTGTAATCTCTGCTAATGGTTCAAGCTGAGCAGTAACCATGTCAATTCCCTATATATTTTGCCTTTAGGAATATATGTTATAATTCTCTCCTAGAAGGTCTCCTTGGCTGCTACTCTCAACCTGTAACTCAATATGATAATTGTATAGAGCTAGTTTCCTCCATTTAAGTGTTACCATATGGTCTTTATTGTTTCAGAATCCTTTCTGTTACATAATGGGCTTTCCTCCCGTCAGCCACGCCAAATAGGAGTAAGCCACCACCCGGCTTTGCAATGTTTATGCTTCTCGGACAAGTTCATTCCTCATGGCCATTCCATGAATCATGATTGCTCTGGGAGCCATCTAGACATACAACATGACTTCTCTAGCTTGACCATGATGCTGAATTGCTCCTTTCTCCATATCTGCCAAGAGAATTCTGACATTTCAGTGACTCGGTATGGGTCCTCTCTCCCGGTGCTTTGGGGAGCCATCCTGGTTGGTAGTTCAGCATCCCTGGAGTCTTTCCTGGAATGGTAAATCTTGTATGCTTCAGGAGAATGCTTTCCTATGAACTCTGCTCTGTCCAATCCTATGATTTGGCATCTTAATCAAGGACTCGGAATCCAGTCCTTTCAGGTCCACGCTGTCCAGGATTTATAACTGCTCAGAAGGGAGGCCTCTTTCCTTCCCTGACAGGTTCGCATGACCCTTGTTGGCTTGCACACAGATGTAACCCAGGTTATATGTTTATTGTCTAAGATGTGGATGTGGGATGGATCTTGAGATTGACATGCGTATCAAGGGGGAAATATTAGACTTGGCCTTCTCCAAGAGCAACAACCATGAGCACAACCTCCTCCTGCATTCAACGACAGTTAACAAGTGGATGTCTAGAAAAGCATCTGTGACTGAGCTTGCTGTGGTCTTCTGAGGCCTTGACTGCACCTGCCATGTAGCTCCAGGTCTCACTCTGCCCAGTCTTTACTCTCTTGAGCTCCTGTACATGCTATTCCCTAGAGCCTTCTTCTATAATCTTCCTACATGCATAGTCTCTGTCAGAGTCTGTTTCCCAGGAAACTTGAGCCAAGAAAAGATAGTATTTTATCTGTCCTCTTGTTTCTCATTGAGTATCCTTTTTACAACCCCCAAATTATAGACAAAATGTTGACATTCATTTTCAGTCATAATACATCAGAGGCCAAGTGGGAAATTAAATTGGTGCGTGTGTGAAATCCTGAAACTGAGAAGCAGAGTTATGTAATGCTTCAAAGGAGAATAACACAAGCAGGGTGTGTCTGTTTGCCAAAGATGGGGGAGGCTGCTGGAGGGGTGTGGTATAGAAAGCAAAGGGAGAAGGATGGGAAGAGAATTGACATCAAAGGGGTTGCTGTGCAAGAGCAATATCCAAAGTGATGAGAATGCAATAGGAAGCCTGATTAAAGGAGTAGCACCCCATTAGAGGTCACTTGGGTGGCAGCATGTTAAGAGACTGTCAGTCAGAGAAGCTTATAGGCCTTGCACTGCAGTATATTCCACTTAGATGGGAATTGATAGAACACCTGGTGCTTTATACTCTTGGCTGAACCACATCATACCTCATTAATGGTGTATCTATTCCCTTTCTTCCCTCAGCACAACATTAAAAACTTGAGATGAAAGCATGCCATTCTAAAACATATTTGGCTCAAAGAAAAAGATGCTTCCCGGGACTATAAAAGATCTTTCTTTAATGAAACTTTAATTAAGCTTTGCTTTAATTTGGATCACAATGAAGAAAACAAGGAACTTTTCATCTTGCCCCCAGTGGAAATTGTTGATGTCTCCCATGAATAAAATCTTGGTATTTAAATGCCTTGCAACCTTTTGGAACTTTTAGTGCTACAAAAAAAAAAAAAAATCAACTTTTGTAAGTTCATTTACAAAAAAAAAAAAAAATGTTTTTAGTTTGGATACATGTCCCAGAAATATATTTTTTGAATGTCTGTTAAGATGATAAGAACAATGTTAACTAGAGGAATCAAAGCCCAGGGACATAAAATTGAGAGGAGGCTGCAGATGAGCTCCTACAGTTACTGGAGCAATAAGTGGCATCATTTTCAGTCCTGTGCCAAAGATGCACGATGCACCAAATGGCAGCATGTAATCTGCATGAAGTAACATTATTCATAGTAGCTCTAAGTGCCAAATATTGTAAGTTATCTATCTAGACCATGCTTTTGATTCGTGCCAACTTTAGAAAATACTCACATACAGCATGTGAACATGTCATGTGTGGAGTCTGGTCTCTTTCCCACCACCAAGAGGTCCTCCATGTTTCAGATTTGCCATTGACTACAGGTATTTGTCAAGAAAGGTTAGGAAATATGTCCTCATTTATATACAATAGGGGAAGAAAGTTCACCATTTTTTGAAAAGGAGTTCAGATGCATCTTGCATGCTGAACACTGTGCCTGGTGTGTTAATTACAGAATGGAAGGAAAGAGGCAGCCTGGCCTTGAAAATTGAAAGGCATTGTTACAAAGATTGGTTTACACATCAGGAGCTGGGGAGTCCAACAGCAGCCATCTGCACGTTGGAGAGGCATAGAACGCAGCAGCTGAGTTCCTCCACAAAGCTGGAAGCTTTTGATTTGTGCCCATTTCCCACACTGCCACCATGCTATTCATTCTCCACACAGCTCTTCATTCCCTGAGAGCAGGCCTATTCTTCTTCCAGGCTCCAGTAATCTGTTAAGCTTTAACACAGTGAACCAAAGGCTGCTTAGGGGAAAACAGAAGTTTATAAAAGCAGAACATGGTGTGGGGCAAGATTAGAATCCAGGAGCACCTTTGTGCATTCTGGGCTGTGCTCCCAGAGCCTCCTTCCAACAGAGCAAACCTGGAATGTCCCCTGTTATCCCCTGCCTGGCAGTAACCAGGGTGAACGTGGTTCTGGTCTGTAGCTCTACAGCTCTTGCATATTGATGGGAAGCATTTAAATATCTCCTATGTTATAGAGAATGAATGACTCGGTCATGATGGATGATACACCTCAAAAAGGTCTAGAATGGGTAAGGGAGTGAGCTAGGATCTCACAAAACAGAGGACTGAGGTGCAGTGGCATGTCAGTTTATTCAGCCTATACTTCCTGTGATTATAAAACTTTACTAATATCTTGACTGAATTTTTAATCGTCTAGGAGACTGATGAGGCACACCTCTTGGTATGTCTCTGCGGGTGTGTCCAGAGAAGACGGAATGACAGGGCAAGATCCACCCTGGAGAGATATGATCCTCTCCCATGGGCAGTGGCCCAGATGCAATAAAAGCACTGAAAGGAGTAAGCCAGACAATGCCAGCCCCTCCAGTCTGCGGGTCCTGAACATTGGCCTCTGCCATGTGCTCCTGTGGCCATGGTTTCTGCCCTAAGTGCGTGGAACCAAGCGACCACGAGTGAGACCTCTGAAACCGTGAGCCACAAGGGACCCTTGCTTCTTGGTATTTTCAGTCAGTTATTTCTGCCACAGAGATGAGATGACATATTAATCAATAACTCAGTTGTTATATTAATACACAATATTCAATGGGATATTATTTTGAGATATTAAGCTGACCATTTTGGCAAATGTGGACCTCAGACTTGCATAGTAGGAATCTTACCAGGAAAATGAGGACTGAAAGAGGTGAGTTACACCTCATCTGATGTGCAGTTGTCTAGAGGAGCTCTCCCCTGGAACCGAGTGGACATCTGCCCTCTACGCTCCTTACTGGACTCAAGAGTCTGTCTCACAGAGAAGGAAGGGAGTGAGAAGAATAATGCTGCGGAATATCAGCCCAGAAAATAGCTCTTCCAAGTTCAGAATTGACCAAGTTCAAATACAAAAAGATTTAAACTTATTTTGAATTGATGAAATTACATTTTCTACCATCAGCAAAAATGACTGAAGAGCGAAATTAAATTGGAAAGATTCTAAAAGGCATATTTTTGCACATATATCTATGACTGAGAAATCCATGCAATCCCAGGGTATTTATTACCCATTTTCTACTCTTGTCACACAATGCAAATGGTTCAAAAGGACGATGGACTTAAAGGAGGCTGAGAGCAAAACTTGCAATCCTGCAGTGAGGACGTGGTGGCTGAGCATATGAAGCCAAGATGTATCCTTCAACTAGGGAGGCTTCTGGATAGCTGGACGTCAAGGGACTTTTCACTACACACAGAAGGCAACTTCTCAAAAAGGCCCCATCTTGCCTCTTTTAAGCTTAGAGTCCAGACTTTAATTAAAAGGGGAATTCGATGGAATTTGTTAAATGTAAGCAAGGAATATGGCAAGCCTTTTCTCCCACCCAATAGTTTTGTGCTAAATCCCATGGTAGCCTTCACTCAGCTGTGTTCCATGTTCAATAGCGCCTCCAAGGCTTTCAATAGAGTCGTAACCTGGTGACGCCTGGAGGCACCACATGTCTGCAAGAACTAAGCTTTCTCAGAATTATCACACAATGACTCTTCAAGAGTTCCCAATTCAGTATGACTCAGGGAGCATTGCAGAAGAGGAGACAGAGAGATTTTAAAAGCCTCAGAGTGGGTAGGAATATCCTGAGGCACAGTTTCCTGCTACCCCCAGGGACTGACTGAGGCTGGCATGACCCTTTAGTGAACGCTGTAACCCCACTGAAGAGGGTCTCCAGGTAACGGGAGCTGGGGTGAGGGGATAAAAGAGAATAACCTCTACTAATTAATATAAAGTAAAAATTAATATTAAATTAAAAACAGAGTTCCCAATTCAGCCTGTCTTCCTCTCCTGTCCCCCTAACCAAGTATCCCCACTAGTGTGTGGATATGTGAGAGAGTTGTTTTCCAAGGAACAAGATAGAACCAATATGGAACAAAGCGTCACTTTAACCAACATAGTGAGAGAAAAACAGTGTTTTCACAGAGGAGGAATATGGAAATCTCTACTTCCTTATGTGACCAAGAGAAGATGATCCAGCTTTAAAAGACAGATAAAGAGAAAGAGAGAGAGTGACTTCGGGACAAGAGAGATGGCTCAGACAATACTGCTTGCCTCACAAGCATGAAAACCCCGGCTGCTCTGTAAACTGCCAGGTGGCTGCCACAGCCTGCTGTTTATCCCAAGTACACATAGGGGGTCCCTGAGCATGTTGGCTCTGAGTTTAAGTGAGAGACTCTAATAAATAAAGTTAAGAGCAGCTGAAGGAGACACACGATGTCAGCCTCTGGCCTCTGTACACCACACACACAAAGCAGAGTTCTGAGAGAAGATAGGCTCATAGGAGCTGTCCTACCAAATAATATGAGGCAGTCCCTCAGAACACACTATATTTTCTGAATCCACTATGGCATGGTAGACCCAGGTGACTAGGCAGGGCCTGACTTACCCAGCACCTGTCAGTCTCCGTAGGCTGCAGAGGGTCATTTTCGAAGAAAACGTCTTTATCTCCTTTTCTACATGAGTCAAAACATGGAGAGGGATGAGAAGCAGTGAGGGGCAAGGGAGTTCCCACAGCACTTGAAGTGCCTCTGCAGGTTCCCATAGGTATCTGAGGCGTCTCAGAAGCTGAACCCAAGGCTAATAGCAACAGTCAGGGCCAAAGATGTCTGCTGTAGTGACTGGAACACTGCCCTCTGCTACTGGGCTCTGCACAGGAGCAACTTCTCGGCCAGCTCTCAGGAATACAGAAGGGTTCGTGTGGACACCTCTGATGCAGTGACAGCAGTGTACTTGCTTGTAACAAGTGTCCACTCACTCTTCACACATATGTGTGAGCCCTTAAAGCACAAGGGCTAAGGTAAAAAAGAAAAAAAAATAATGTACAGTGAAGGGTGTCACCTAAACCCTGCAGATTCTCAAGAAAGACTTGACCTTCCAGCCTTGGAAATGTTGTAATTTACATGTTTACATTTTGCTTTTTGTGTACCCGAGGCCCTGAGTGAGAAGGCACCAACACGATCAGTCATTTATTGTGATCTATGAAGAAAATCTACCTCCGTCCTGAAGATGGGGAGGGCTGCAGTGTGAGTAGGTGAGACAGTCAGAAAGGACCTGGCAAAACCCTGACTTCAGGATCAGGTCAGTTTCTTTAGTTGGCAATGGCTTTGCTAGTTGCTAGCTTGACATAGCTTTAAAAGATAAACTGACTAAGATTAAATGTGATAAGCTATTCCCTGAGTTCCTGGGTTTGGGCCACACAGAGCAGATCTTAGCAGACTACAAAGATAAAATAATGAACATAAAGTGTGGTGAACTGTACAACCCACGGCCCGTAAAAGCAGGGACGCCCAACAAACAACAGCAGTATGCGGTTAGTCATCTCCCCTCCCTCAGACATATCCTGTTCCTCGGATGCCATGTGCACCCTCCTACCCCATCTGGTACAAACGACTGTGAGTGTGATGCCACTAGCCTCAAGCTGAGGCAGGCAGCCCAATAGTTTAGGACTCTGCTTGGCTTCAGCAGCAAGCACATCCTTTTCCGAAACAAGCAATCGGGAACCTGGGCTCGCCAGTGGCATTAAACTGCACATATACCCCTTTCCTGACAATGAGCTAGGTTCCTCGTTGCCTTAGCAATTACTATTTGATCATTCCCTGCTAAACTTTGGGGCACAGCCATGGAATTATAGAACCTTTGGAGCAGTTTATCCAAGAGTAGGCAAGCTGCTTCTATGAGCAGAGCCTGAGGGATGGGAAATTAACCCTTGATGTTACCTGAGAGTGTATTAGTGACCTCTAACAGAGCTGAAGGCAAAGGGAACTGACGCTTAGAGTCATTTAACCTAGGATGAACCACTGCGTCTGGCATCACTGCTGCTCTGAGAATTCTGCAGCTATAGGCACCCATCAGTATTTCTACTGAACAGTCAAAAACCAACCGGTAATATGTGAATAAATTGAACATTGCATGGACAAAGGACAAGGAACTTTTGACTTAGAATAATCCTTAAACATTTGTTAAAGGAAGGGACTTAAGGGTTTGACCTGTTGGACTCTGCTGATCCAGAACACACACACACACACTCCATTCACAAATGCAACCACACATCTGTGACAATTCTGCAGGCAATTCATTACTGATGATGTTGTCTTCAACATTATGGCCAGCACTTCTCACAAATGGACACTTGTTCAAGGTCAAGAGTCTAACCAGGTCACTGAGGAAATTGAGCAATGAACATGGTATATAAGATAAGCCAGCATTTCTTTCTTTGTTGTTGTCTTTAAACTTTTTTATTGACAATTTCCATAATTATAGACAATAAAAATAAAACATGATAATTTCCTCCACTCTCCCACTTTCCCCTTCACAAATCCATTCTCCATCATATTCCATTCTCTCTCAATTAGTATCTCTTTTGGAGCAGACCTCCAGTTCAATTAGAGAGCAGTTGTTTCTCCCATAGGAGAGATGCCATTATTGCACCCATTCAGTCATTTGGTCTGGCTTGCCAAATTTGAGGTTTGCAGTGTTCACTGTTTTCACCACTGATGACTTTCTCCCATAGGGCTGCATGCAGCATAGCTTTTTTTCTACTTTCTGTCAGCTGGTCTACAGGGAAAAGGTTTTCAGCTCAGCCCCACCTTGATTTCTCAGTGACCTTGCACCCAAGTATATGAAGTCTTCAGCAATCGGATCTTACCATCTGTTCCTGGTGGGAAACCAAGGGCCTAGGCAATGGCCTGTAATGTCTTGGGGGCATCAGGGACCTCCCTAGCCAACAACTCACCGGAAGGTATCCCGTCCCTGGCACTGAAATTTTTCTAGTAACAGGCATGCACATGACTAAACCAGATTCATCATGTCAAGGAACATGAGCAGTAGAGAAAGTCCATCAAAGCTCCAACCACCAAACTACGTCAGTCAAAGCTCCTACCACCAAACTACGTCAGTCAAAGCTCCTACCACCAAACTACGTCAGTCAAGGCTCCTACCACCAAACTACGTCAGTCAAGGCTCCTACCACCAAACTACGTCAGTCAAGGCTCCTACCACCAAACTACGTCAGTCAAGGCTCCTACCACCAAACTACGTCAGTCAAGGCTCCTACCACCAAACTACGTCAGTCAAGGCTCATACCACCCAAACTACGTCAGGCAAAGCTCATACCACCAAACTACGTCAGGCAAAGCTCATACCACCCAAACTACGTCAGGCAAAGCTCATACCACCAAACTACGTCAGGCAAAGCTCATACCACCCAAACTACGTCAGGCAAAGCTCATACCACCCAAACTACGTCAGTCAAAGCTCACACCACCCAAACTATGTCAGGCAAAGCTCATACCACCAAACTACGTCAGTCAAAGCTCCTACCACCCAAACTACATCAGTCAAAGCTCCTACCACCAAACTACGTCAGTCAAGGCTCCTACCACCAAACTACATCAGTCGAAGCTCCTACCACCAAACTACATCAGTCAAGGCTCCTATCACCAAACTACGTCAGTTAAAACTCATACCACCAAACTATGTCAGTCAAAGCTCCTACCACCAAACTACGTCAGTCAAAGCTCCTACCACCAAAGTATGTCAGTCAAAGCTCCTATGACCCAAACTACATCAGTCAAAGCTCCTACCACCCAAACTACGTCAGTCAAGGCTCATACCACCCAAACTATGTCAGTCAAAGCTCATACCACCAAACTACGTCAGTCGAAGCTCCTATGACTCAAACTATGTCAGTCAAAGCTCATACCACCCAAACTATGTCAGTCAAAACTCATACCACCCAAACTACGTCAGTCAAAGCTCCTACCACCAAACTACGTCAGTCAAGGCTCCTACCACCAAACTACGTCAGTCAAAGCTCCTACCACCAAACTACGTCAGTCAAAGCTCCTACGACCCAAACTACGTCAGTCAAAGCTCCTACCACCAAACTACGTCAGTCAAAGCTCCTACCACCAAACTACGTCAGTCAAAGCTCATACCACCCAAACTATGTCAGTCAAGGCTCCTACCACCAAACTATGTCAGTCAAAGCTCATACCACCAAACTACGTCAGTCGAAGCTCCTATGACTCAAACTATGTCAGTCAAAGCTCATACCACCCAAACTATGTCAGTCAAAACTCATACCACCCAAACTACGTCAGTCAAAGCTCCTACCACCAAACTACGTCAGTCAAAGCTCCTACCACCAAACTACGTCAGTCAAGGCTCCTACCACCAAACTACGTCAGTCAAGGCTCCTACCACCAAACTACGTCAGTCAAGGCTCCTACCACCAAACTATGTCAGTCAAGGCTCCTACCACCAAACTACGTCAGTCAAGGCTCATACCACCAAACTACGTCAGTCAAGGCTCATACCACCAAACTACGTCAGTCAAGGCTCCTACCACCAAACTATATCAGCCAAGACTCCTACCACCAAACTACATCAGTCAAGGCTCCTACCACCAAACTATGTCAGTCAAAACTCATACCACCAAACTACGTCAGTCAAGGCTCCTACCACCAAACTACATCAGCCAAGACTCCTACCACCAAACTACGTCAGTCAAGGCTCCTACCACCAAACTACGTCAGTCAAGGATCCTACCACCAAACTATGTCAGTCAAGGCTCCTACCACCCAAACTACGTCAGTCAAAGCTCATACCACCCAAACTACGTCAGTCAAAGCTCATACTGCCAAACTACGTCAGTCAAGACTCCTACCACCAAACTACGTCAGTCAAGGCTCCTACCACCCAAACTACGTCAGTCAAGGCTCCTACCACCCAAACTATGTCAGTCAAGGCTCCTACCACCAAACTATGTCAGTCAAAGCTCATACCACCAAACTACGTCAGTCGAAGCTCCTATGACTCAAACTATGTCAGTCAAAGCTCATACCACCCAAACTATGTCAGTCAAAACTCATACCACCCAAACTACGTCAGTCAAAGCTCCTACCACCAAACTACGTCAGTCAAGGCTCCTACCACCAAACTACGTCAGTCAAGGCTCATACCACCAAACTACGTCAGTCAAGGCTCATACCACCAAACTACGTCAGTCAAGGCTCCTACCACCAAACTATATCAGCCAAGACTCCTACCACCAAACTACGTCAGTCAAGGCTCCTACCACCAAACTATGTCAGTCAAAACTCATACCACCAAACTACGTCAGTCAAGGCTCCTACCACCAAACTACATCAGCCAAGACTCCTACCACCAAACTACGTCAGTCAAGGCTCCTACCACCAAACTACGTCAGTCAAGGATCCTACCACCAAACTACGTCAGTCAAGGCTCCTACCACCAAACTACGTCAGTCAAAGCTCATACCACCCAAACTACGTCAGTCAAAGCTCATACTGCCAAACTACGTCAGTCAAGACTCCTACCACCAAACTACGTCAGTCAAGGCTCCTACCACCCAAACTACGTCAGTCAAGGCTCCTACCACCCAAACTATGTCAGTCAAAGCTCATACCACCCAAATTATGCTCCTTGCAGGTCATACACCCTCCCCTAAAAATCCTACAAAGGAAAACCCCAAACCACTTCCCAGTGCTCTTGAGAACTTTCCACCTCTTTGGCAGCATATTCCAGACTTTTACTATTCCTTTGCTCGTAACAACGCTCTGTGCTGCTTCACTACTTATGGGCAACTTTCTTCAGCTCCTAGAGTAAAATGCCAAGAACCTGGAAACTCCCTGAGACCACCAATACCAAAACCATAATATGGACACATAAGCCTGGCTTGAAAAATCAAACAAAGTTCCCTTCTCGTAGTCGTTCCTGCAAGTCCTGCGCGGGAGTGACTAGACTAAAAGTACAGAGGACAGCTTTACCCCAGGCCCAAGTCATCCCAGACGGAAGGTATATTTTTACACTTACTTCAGTAAGAACTCAAAAACAAAGTCCAAAGTCACCAAAGATTTTCTCCCTTCTACCCCCCTTGCTATTCTTGCAAATTGAACTGCATTTTCCTAATTCTTAGTTTGTGAAAATCTCACCCTTTCTTCCAGTCTGCAGTTTTGTTCTTCATTTGAGATGTTCTAGTGGAGGGGTCACCAACTCTATGCCACTTCCCCCAATAACTTAGGTGTTTCTCCAGTGCTCTTGTAACAAAATCAACACTTCCAATGTATTCTTCTACTTCCACCCCCTGTATAGTTCTGTATTTTCACTGGGGTACGGTTCTTGTTCTTGAGATAATCTGCTTTTCTATCAAGAGACCAATAAAAACAAACCACCACAACATTCTGAAAACCCATATGTATTTAAGAATAAAATTTCTGTTTTTCTCCAAGACCATGATTGCTTTAGACTCCAAAGAAAATTCAATATACTTTCTTTGAGTTCTCTAGTACACTTGGGTCTAAAAAGCACTGTATTTGTGAGTAATTCCTATGTAGAAGACTCAGAAGGCTTCCCATTTTACTACTTCCACTTTTCTACTGCTGCTACCACAGATCACCACACATATTTATCAACACAGGTTGAAACCACACATATTTATTATCTCACCTTTACGTATGTCCGAAGGCTACCTTGTGTTGACTGGTCTCTCTGCTGCAGGGTTCAGAAGGTCAGAATCAAGGTCTCAGACAGCAGAAGTCTAGTTGGAAGGGTCTGGAGGGGAATCACCTCAGGGCTGAGCCAGGCTGATCTTTGCAGAATATTCCCCGCAGTGCAGAACTGTGGTTTAGGATTTTGCTAATTGTTAAGTAGTTGGCCCTCTGAACTCCCAGAGACCTTTGTCTCCAAGTCTTACGTGTGGGTGGGCGTCGACATCTTGGCTATGGCGTTCTGAGTCTCTTGTGTACTTAGAATCTAACTAGTTCCTTCTGTGACATGAAATTGTCTGACTTGAACCTGGGAAATTTTTCTGCTTGAAAGTCTCATGTGGTGACGTTACTTCCACAAATAAAATCCAGGATCATCTCCCTATTTTAAGGTTCATAATCTTAATTATACTTGTAGTCTCTTTTGTCATGCAACATTTTCAAAGAGCTGGGGATTAGCATATAAATATCTGTGAGCAGCTGGGTATTGTAGAATTGAGCTGCAGGGCCAGCTAAACCTGTCCTTAAAGTAATCTCCACAGGCCTCTAGCTCACCATCTTGGTGTACTCTTTGCTCAGCTTCATTCCTAGTCCTTCCACACCTTGAGAAAGATGGTCAAGAGGAGCTCTTGGCTCACACTGGGTCAGTTAAGTGGTGAATGTGCTGAGTGTGAGAAGCACATGGAGATTATGCTGCCACCTCTGTTTGTAGTGGGATGTGATTTCCTATTAGAGAGAGCCCAGAGAATCTCATGACTATAGAAACAACAGACCTGGGTGCCCACTGCTGAAACTAAAATCCTTTAAGAGGATAGGAGTTCAAAGCTACAAGGAAGTGGTGCACTTTTGCTTTTGAAAACACACACACACAGTGACTATAGTCTGTCTTGTCATTTACCTTCCACAAAATCTAGGAAGAGAAATGCTTATGCAAAGCCAGTAATCTCAGCTATTAAACTGGTACCAAGGGATCAAAGTAAAAGCTATCTTTCAACATTAGAATGATTTGCATGTAGTCATGACATTTATTATATTTTAAATCTCAGTGTCCATAAAGAAGAATATGTGAGCAGATATGTTTTGTCTACACATAACAGAAAATATAGCAAATAAAATAAACATTAGGTATCTGCATTATCCCATATAACAAATGGAAGTAGGCCAATGCCAGAGCTGGAAAAGTAAGCATAATTTCAAAGACTCAGACTCTTTCTGTGTCTCTTTTTTTCCCCCAAGAATTTGAGCTCCCTTAAGCTTATTCTTGTCCAGATTCTCAGATGGCTAGCTCAGTTCTGGGAATCCTATGCAGATATTAGTGCCAGGAAGGAGAAAAAGAAATACCTGTCATTTGTCTATCTTATAAGGAGAAGAACCTTTGGCAAGATTTAGGTTCCATAACAACGCCTCAACTAATCGGTTGTCATGACAATGAAGGCAATGATTGGCTAGGAACCAACCATGATTCTCCCCTGGAGCCACTTTCTTAAAATCCACAGATACTCGTAGAATGGTGAAGCAATCATGGGTCTGTCAGTAAGGCATGAAGATGAAGCAAGTAGATAGATGACCGACCACTGAGTCTGTGATATAGCAAGTAAAATATTTTCCCTCACCTACAGTTAGTTCATGGTAGAACAGGTGAAAAGATGTTGGAGAAGAGACACAGAGAGGAAGCACCTATCTCTCTATCAGTAGCCACTCAGTCTCATTTAATGCACAACAAGTACTGAGGTCTTTTTCTCAATTAATGGACAAAGATCTAAATCTTTAAGTAGGTACAAACAAATAAACATAAGCCCCCAAACGACCTTGGAACAAAATATAAGAAATTCAACAAATTATGGTGGAATAAGTGTAGGACACATAGAAGATGCAAATATAAGACATAATTCTGCCAAAGATTTAGTATGAGGTCCTAAATTTTAGATTGATATTAGAATGTGTATGTGAGTGCCTATATGAAAGTAAACAGACTAAATATGCATATTTCTAAATGTAGACTGAATAATGTCATATCATGGCAAAATGCTTGGAAAATATGAGATTGTGAGAATAAGAAGCTAAGAAATGTCAGTTACTTCATTCAATATTTTAATCCAGAATAATACAGTGCCTGCAAAATGGCCTGGATATCCATGACCTCACAGTGCCTGACACTACCTACACAAGACCCTCATAGCAGGAGGAAAAGATGATGATGTCAAAATAAAAGAGAGACTGATTGAGAGGGGGAGGGGATATGATGGAAAGTGGAGTTGCAACGGGAAAAGTGGAGGGAGGGAGGGAATTACCATGAGTTACTGTCTAAAATTATGGAAGTTGTCAATAAAAAAGTTTAGCCAGGCATGGTGGCGCACGCCTTTAATCCCAGAACTCGGGAGGCAGAAGTAGGAGGATCGCCATTAGTTCAAGGCCACCTGCAACTACATAGTGAGTTCCAGGTCAGCCTGGACTAGAGTGAAACCCAACCTGGAAAAAACAAACAAACAAAAAAAGTTTAAAAATGCATTCATTTTGCCATAATTATTAATGCTTTCCACTTTAGTTTTAGAATAAACTGTAAACATTATTTTCATGACAATAGCATGATTCTTAGTGTTATATGTTTGCTCATGTTCCTGACTCATAATGTTTTATACAGTAAAAGATACTTCACTGAGAATCAAAAAAGTAAATTTTTCAGTGTTGTACATACTTCAGTAATCATACAACACCATTATTTTCCACATGCTATGCCAGAAAGATGCTCAATAAAAGTTGAGGTTAGGTATGGAAGTCTCCACCAACCAAGCATGTCTCTGTGTGCCCCCTGAATTCATCTCAGATTCCCAGTGATACGATACAAATGAAATGCAACACTCAGCCCATTCCACAGATTCTCTCAGGCTCACAGCAGGATGCGGTATGGAGCAGCTGGAAAGAGTTTGAAACTCGGTGCTCTGCACTGCCCTTGATTGGCTCTGTGTGACAGGTGAGGTCTGCAGGAGTCAATACTACATTATGGCTGGCTCTAGGTCTGGGGCTTTTTACATAGATCAGTCCTTCTTTGGGGATGAAGGTAGGCACACTGTGACTCTTTTGAGGAGCAGTAGCTGAGCGCTAGAGACCCATGGCAGAGGCCCCTCTGTGCCTCCTGACATTCTGGGCACATTGCCTGCATCCATTCCATAAATGATCCCTTAGCTTCCTTCCTCACAAGCTGACTGCCGGGAAGTGACAGGTGCAGGGTAGACCAGGGTGGCACAGTGTCTGTTTGAATGGCTGAGGCTTTCTGTCTGACAGAATTCACACAATCATGATGGATGGCGGCTGGAGAACAAGTAAGAGAAAGAGAAGCAAGAAAGGAAACCAACTGCATTGCACCACAGGGGTCTGTAAAGTGCCCACCTATAAGCTGATATGAGAAGTTCAATATCTGACAAGAGTTGAGGGAATTAAGAGTAATTTGATTACAGGTGCTCAACTGGCATTCATTTTCCTCTTAT
This sequence comes from Orientallactaga sibirica, assembly GCA_036365145.1. Lineage (NCBI taxonomy): Eukaryota > Metazoa > Chordata > Mammalia > Rodentia > Dipodidae > Orientallactaga > Orientallactaga sibirica. The sequence goes on from JAEOAD010000037.1 coordinate 19,088,892, forward strand.
TATCTGAGAGCCCTCCCTGGAGGGAGAACACTAACCTTCACAGGAGCCGATGAATGGCTCTATTAAAAGCTCTGTAGTTTGTTCATGGTGCTGTAGTATCTGACCATTTTATGAACCCAGCGGAATTGTAAATAGGAGACAGAAGAGAGGAAATGTCTTTCTCAAATACTGTACAGATGACTATATCTGTCCTGAGTCATTTGTAATCCACAAAGAGAATCTGCACGCGGCCGAGATGACGTGAGATCATCTCTGATCTGCTCTCACTTCCCAGGGCCTTACGAGAGTCTCCCTGAGTGAAGATATTTAGGCACTGGGTGATGCCAAACTGCCAAGAATTCTTACAAAAAATAAATGAGATTTTTAAAATAGAAATGCCTCTTTTTAAATATTTTGCTGTTGAAATTGTACACTTCTGCGTCACATTATTTATATATGTTCTATTTTATCTCTGTTAAAATAAATTCCTAAATCTTATGTCAGTATTTCCTTTTCTTCTAGCACAATTTCTGCAGTCATAGCAGTGGTGAGAGGAAAATAGCTGAGCAACTCATACGTGAATGAATTCCACTTACTGACTGCCAGTGAAATGACATGACAACCCCCAATTTCAGGATGAATAAAATGTATTTTAATAAATATCTTTGCCACTGGTTATTTTCCCTTTGCCTAGAAAAAAGACTGTAAGCTGGGTGTGGTGGCACACACCTTTAATCCCAGCACATGGGAGGCAGAGGTAGGAGGATCACTGTGAGTTTGAGGCCACCCTGAGGAATCAAAAAAACTAAAATTAAAAAAAAAAAGAGTAGACATTTTACTGTGTTATGTTTTGTTTGTTTGTTTTTTTTTTTTGAGGTAGGGTCTCACTCTAGCACAGGCTGACCTGGAACACTCATTATGTAGTCTCAGAATGACCTTGAACTCACAGCCATCCTCCTACCTCTGCCTCCCAAGTGTTATGGTTTTTTTAATAGCTTACTTCTTGTATATTACTGAGACACCATAATATTTATGTCTTGTGTCTTATTATTAGGAAAAAGAACTTGGATACATCTCTTTTCAGCCTTTTGGCTAAGATCAAGTGTAGTATCTGTTCTTATCAGTTTAATATCTGATATGTTCTCTATCCAAGGACAATATAGTAAATGGACTTTGAGAATTAGGAGCTAGAACAGGAGCTTGCTCCATCCATTCCATGCATAACCCTGGTACGGCAGTACCTCCAGGAATGGTGCACCCTAGAGGGAAGTAAAAAAAAAAAAAACTTGGATACAAAGCTATGAAGTATATGACTGGCTAATAAATTCTGAAAAACTTCCTATAAAATGGAAATACTATTGTAAGCTCAATTTTTTTTCTCTCCTTTAAGCTTTAGCTTAGGGTAAAGTTAGTATTGTAAGGTTCCAATAGGAATGTGAAAGAAAGACTTCCCTCTTGTATTAAAATGAACTGAATTTGCAGTAATTAAAAAATTGTGTAAACATATTAACTAAAATGCTTCTATATGTGTTTACATTTATAAATGCCAAAACTAATATACCAAAATGTAGCTGCTACTTTAAAAATTCAGCTTAAAGCTAATCAATAATTTTTTGATTCAAAACCCAATTATGAGATATTCTGGAACATTTTCAGAGTATATCATGTTTTATTCAAAATATCCTGGAATATGCAAAAGCCAAACATTAAAAACTTTTGCTTAAAGAATGAGATAGATGAGTCAAAATCAAGAGTTTTTAGGTAGCTTTGGAAGAGAATCCAAATCCACTTTTAAAACAGCAGCAGCAACATCACCTATTTCTGTGTATGTGTGAGTGTGTATTCATCCATGTGTGGACATATATGTTTGCACATGCATGTGGAGGCCAGAGGTAGACACCTGGTGTCTCCTCAGTTTTTTTCCACATTATTTTTGAGATGGGGTCTCTCACAGAACCCAAATAACATCCACTCAGCTAGGCTAGTTGGCCCATAAGTTCCCAGGATCTCTGGTCTCTGGTCTCTGGTCTCTCTCTGCCACGTCAGAGCTGGCACGACAGCTGCCTGACACCATGGCTGGTACTTTAGCGAGTGCTGGGGATTGGAACCCAGGTCCCAATGCTTGCAAGCTGTCTCCCCAGCATCACCTTATCTGACTTTAACTATAATATGTCGTAACATATAAATTTTAAAAATATTTCCATCTTTTAGTAAATCAGAAAAATCAGAATACTGTTCAATACCTTTGAGGTAATAAATATTTGTTGCACTTGAATGATGTACACCTATGAATATTCATGTGGACAAAGATATATGTGGTCAACATATTTAGCATTTACCACTATATGGCCAGCACTGAGGAAGCACTGTGAAATAGGTAATTAATTGTTAATTCAGTTGTGCCATAATCTTAAAATGCTTAATTTTTTTTTTTACTACCTACTCTAGAAATAAATCAAATAGTGGTGTTGTGGGAGCTATAGTTTTCCTTTTCATTTTCCTTCTTCTTTTTTTCCTTTCTCTCCCTTTCTTCACTCTTAATAGTTAATCAACATTTATAAATTATCTACCATGTGCCAGACAACATAAAATGTGTTTCTTATAATTATCATACGACGTCCTACAATGTTACTACCATTATCATCATTTTACAAATGAGAAAATAGAATCTGAGAAAGCTTAAGAAACTTCCCTGAGGGTCTCCTCTTTTGACAACCATGAAGGCCTTTACCCCCACCATACAGCTCGTGCTGCTTCATTCTCAAGGGAAACAAATGTTAATAAAAAGTTAATAATAAAAGTTAATAAATAACTGATTATCTTTTGTCTTTTGCTCTAGACATGGAAAAAAGTCACTTTGAGATACACATTTTTATTGGCAGAATTTTCATTTTCTTTATTGTAAATGAAACTTGCAAAATTATTTTGGTGGGGCTGGGACTGACTCTATTCAAATGAGGTAATAAGTCATGATTTAAGAATCTTACTAGCAAGTTAGGAATGTAGTTCAGTTGGTAGGTTGCTTGCCTAGCATCCACAAGCCCTAACTTTACTTGCTAAAAAAAGAAATTTAAATTTTTTATTTAATTATTTGTGAGCAGAGAGAAAGAAAGAAAAGAAAGAAAGAAAGAAAGAAAGAAAGAAAGAAAGAAAGAAAGAAAGAAAGAAAGGAAGGAAGGAAGGAAGGAAGAAAGAAAGGAGGGAGGGAGGGAGGGAGGGAGGAAGGAAGGGAAGGAGGAAGGAAGGGAGGAAGGAAGAAGAGGGAGAGGGAGAAAGAATGTGTGTGCCAGTTCCTTTTGCCACTGCAAACAAACTCCAGACACATGTGCCACTTGGTGCATCTGGCTTTACGTAGGTACTGGGAAACATAACCCAGTCAGTACCTTTAACTGTGGAGCTATCTCCCCAGCCTGAGGTCCTAACTTTAAATTCTAGCACTGCATAAACTAGGCAGGGTAGTGCACACCCGTAATTTCAGTAGAAGTAGGTGGAGTTTGAAGCCAGCCTAGATTAGAAAACCTTAGCAAAAGCTGCGGCGACTTATCCACTAACTTTGTCTCCAGTGACTGCGTGATTGGCTGTTGTTTCTGTCATTCTAAGCTGAGTCAGGAGAAAATATAAACAGGACAGCACACCCTCTTTCCTGAAAACATTTGACTTGTGTTTCGAGGTAAAACTCTTAATGTCCCCAATTTCTTAAATTAAAAATGGTGGTACATAGATGACTTTTTTATATATAAGCAAAGGGTTAAAGCTAGAGGGGAAATATCTGATTCTTGCAGACTTTTGTTTTGGGTGATGAACGGTCTCGGTATTCTTAAATGGCTAACTTGTTACTTGTTTAAAGGGAAGGAATTAATCTTGCCTTTGGCTAGTACCTAAAAAAAAAAAAAAAAGATAAAAACTACAAAGTGAAAGACTGAAATAGCAGTAAAGCATACAAAAACATAGAAGTAAAAATTAAAATGAAAGACAAAAACTCAATACAAATTTAAGAATACCTAAAAAATAAAATTCAAAAAATATAATTCAACATATTTAATAACTCAGAACATTAGGATGACTTTAATATGTTCTTTGAAAAATCTCAATTGGACCAAACATGAGAGACTTCATGATTTTACTTAGTTTATCTACAATTTAATCATTACGTTGGAGAATCCCCTGGGCCAATGCACAAGTAGACACTTAGATATGCAAACAATTATACTTTGCTGTATATTTGCTAGCAATATCTAAATTTCAGGGTCAGCTAGTAATTTCTTTTTAAGAATGTCCACTTATCTAAGATCCAAGATGGCTGACTAGAAGCACAAACCATAATTCCCTCTGACAAAGACCCTAAGACAAAAAAGAAACTGTGCTAGAGAGATGGCTTAGCAGTTAAGGCACTTGCCTGCAAAGCCTAAGGACCCATGTTTGACTCTTCAGATCCCACATAAGCCAGACACACAAGGTGGCACGTGTGCACAAGGTGGTGCATGTTTCTGGAGTTCATTTATAGCGGTTGGAGGCCCTGGCAAATCAATCCCTCCCAACCCCACTCTTGCTCTCGCTCTCTTGCAAAGACAAAGAAAGGCTAGTCTCTTAGGCTTGCCTCAAAAAAAAAAAAAAAAAAAAAAAAAAAAACAGGTAACATTTGGCTTGAATATTCAGGAGAGAGTTCTAAAAACAGTATACATGAAACAGAAAAATCTGGACTGTGAAGTCAGGACAGTTTTGAAGAGAAGGGAGCAAAGGTGCTTGCATAAACCATCCTGTTACTTCATTCAAGACTAGTTCAAACGTGGGAACGTCTCCCTACAATGGTGAGAAAATGAACAGGAGACAACGTCACCCAGTGACACCAAGGATGCCAGGCCTTTTTGTTTCTAAGTAATTTTGAAGCCCTTGAATTAAATAATTTAATTATAAGGTTTAGATTGGCTAAATAGTTGTTTTTAAAAAGCCAGTGAGACACCACTCAGTCCCTCTCCCTGGTAACCACACACAGGATGGAAGTTAAGGCATGAAACACAGAATTCTATAAGAATACAAAATGAAAATGAGCAAAAGCAGGTATAGTTATATTAAAGTGCACTTTGAGTCAAACACTGTAGAGCTAGAAAAGGAAGATTACTATGTGATGATTAAGAGATAAGCAGTAAAAGAAAATGGTGATTATAAATAGAGATCTACTCAATGATGGCACACCATTACTATAAAGGAAGTATTATGAGATTGAGAGAGAGGTCAGCTTTAATATGAAAACAGTTGGAATTTCAACATGCCACTTCCATCAGGGCAGAGATAACAAAGACTACTTCTTCCCCACCCCAAATTAAAGAAGAAATAAATATCAAAGCTAACCTAGACTGTAGATAAAGTGTATCTAAGGATATTTATAGAAACATTCTTACAACAGTTGCAGACTACACATTCTTCTGTTGAGCACAGAAGAGAACACATGTTAGGCTTCAGTCTATCAAACTCTTTTTTTTTTCTTTTTCAAGGTAGGATCTCATACCAGCCCAGACTGACATGGGATTCACTCTGTAGTCTCAGGGTGGCCTCGAACTCACAGCGATCCTCCTCCCTCTGCCTCCCAAGTGCTGGGATTAAAGGCGTGCGCCACTGCGCCCGGCTTAGTCCATCAATACCAGCCCAGACTGACATGGGATTCACTCTGTAGTCTCAGGGTGGCCTTGAACTCACAGCGATCCTCCTCCCTCTGCCTCCCAAGTGCTGGGATTAAAGGCGTGCGCCACTGCGCCCGGCTTAGTCCATCAAACTCTTAAAGAAAAAGTCCCAATTCTTCTGTAACTGTTCTAACAACTGGAAGAGAAGAGACTCTTCCAAACTCCTATGAGGTCAGGACTACCTGACCCCAAAATGAAACAAGGATGCCAAACAACAACAGAACTACAGACTGGTGTGCCTGATGGATCTAAAAAAATACTAGCAAACTCAATCCAAGTGCTTGTGAAAACATCACATACCATGTCAAGTGGAATTGATTCTAGAGATGCAAAGAGAGTTCAACACATGAAAATTGATGAATCTATATTTATACCAACATGTGTCCATACACATATATTTTGGCTAATGCAAGCACTTTCATGCTAAAAGCTTTAGAAAGTGAAGAGCTCTCCCACATTCAAAGCATGCCCTTAATACATTCTGATGCTAAAGTCCCAAAGCATCATGTTATTATTAAAATGTGTAAATGGGCTACGTACAGAAACTAAACTTTTTCGTCACGTGCTCATTCCGAATTTCCACATTCACGTAGCTGCAGGCAGTCGTGTATGAGATCATAAGGACAGAGGACATCAGTTTATCTTGGGGTCCAGTCAGCAGGAGTGACATATGTGACTAGGCTACAGAAGTGCATTTCTGCACCAAATGTTGACTGATTTGGTCAACAGCACTGACCTCAGTATTGAAGACACAATGGCAGTCAAACACAACCAAACAGCCAGGTACGACCACTTCCCTCAGTCTAGTGTTGGCAGGCATAAATAAACCTGAATTACACAAATGAACCCAAAGTCAAAAGAGTGACAGAGGAGGAGAAGCCGAAGGCCGACGTCAGCATGAACACACAGCACTGCTGGGTTTGCTGAGGACATGGATGCTGAACTGGGGCAGAAATGGAAGTGCCGCTCACATCCCCAGCGTGGGTTTCACAGATCCAGTGTTCTTGAAAACACCTCACTTTCCATCTTTGTGATGCTCCGGAGGACATGAACACTGAACTGAGGCAAAATGGAAGTGCCGCTCACATCCCCAGCGTGGGTTTCACAGCTCCCGTGTTCTTGAAAACACCTCACTTTCCGTCTTTGTGATGCTCGGGAGGACATGAACACTGAACTGAGGCAGAAATGGAAGTGCCGCTCACATCCCCAGCGTGGGTTTCACTGCTCCCGTGTTCTTGAAATCACTTCCCTTTCTGTCTTTGTGATGGGAGCCATTCCAGTAGGCGAGAGAAGTGATATTCTGTAATTTTGATTTCCACCCCCAGTGAATAATGATGCTAACCGTTTTTCATTTGCTTATTTACTAGTTTTGTGTAAATTTTCTATGAGAAAATTTCTATATAAATTCATTTTAAGTAAGTCTATTTATTATTAGGTTATAAAAAAGTTATCAATTCTAGATGCACATAATTTTTCACATATATGATTTGCAAATATTTCTTGCCAACCTGTGGCATCTATTTATAAACTCTTACTAGTCTCTATACAAGTTCTGAATCTTGATGCAATCTAATTTTTTCAGTTTTACCACTTATATTTGGTGCATATCTAAAAAAATTATTCCTAAGCTCAATTTCATGATTTATGCTTGAATGTTCTCCAAGTGTTTTACAGCTTTAGTTCTACTGAATTTTGGGCTATGATATACTTTGAGTTATTATGTTGTTTGATGTAAATTGTGAAATTCATGTCTTTCACGCATACACCTAATTATCCTAACCTATTAGTTAAGCAACTGCCTTTAAAAGTCAGAGAAACGCCTAGTTCCACTGTCTGAGGTTATAATATTGCTCTAGTGAATCCTAGTACAGAAAGGAGACACAAGAATGTCTGAAAGAAAATAGAAGCTAAAATTATAGAAATCACACTTAAAGAATTAAAACAAAGTATAGAGAAATAATTTATTAAGCAGAAAATCACTAAAACTTCAAAGAACAAAACAGAAACATAGTTGAAAGTATAATAATTGAAATTAAAAATTTGTTAGCATTTAATAGCATATTTCAACTGAGAAGAGCCAGAGGAACTTTAGATAAACAGATTTTAACCACTCTGAAAACCAGAAAGAAAGAAATGAAGAGAAAAGGACAGAACTTCAGAGCACTGTGGAATAGCATTAAGCCTGCCAACATCTGTGTGACGGCAGCCTCAAAAGGGAGGAATCAAGAGAGAGAGAGTGTGTATGAAGAAGTGTCCCATATGCTGTGGAAAACATTGATTATACACATGAAGAATTTAATGAACCCTGTGGAGGATAAATACAAGGATATCACATCTAGATAAATTATATTCAATCTCTTGAAAGCAAATGAAAGAATATATTAGAATCAAGAAAAAAATAAATCAATGTAAAGAAAATCAAAACAGGACTGAAAAGTGACTTTTTACTAGACATAATTAGTCGGTAGCATGATATATACTAAGTGTGAAAAGGAAAACAATCCCAAAATCTGTCATCCAGGAATTCTGATAAAAACATCATATTTCAGGCTGGAGAGATGGCTTAGTGGTTAAGGTGCCTGCCTCCTAAGCCTAAGAAGAACGCTGGTTCCAATCTCCAGCGGTCCCAATCTCCAGGTCCCACATTTAGCCAGATGCAAAGTGATGCAAGGGCGCAATGCCGCACTTGACCACAAGGGGGCGAATGCATCTGGAGTTCATTTGCGGCAGCTGAGAGGCTGCTGGTGCGCCCATCTCTATCTGTCTTCCTCTCCCTCTCTCTCTGTCTCTCTCCAAAAAAAAAAAATCACATTTCACAAGCGAAGATCAAGTACTCTTAACAGACCTATGTTTCTGAAAATATGACAGAAATCCTTCTAGGCTTAAGAAAATGATAGCAGATGCTACCAGGAAGCAACATAAATGCCAAGCAATAGAAAATAGGATTGCATAGATAAGTTACTGTAAAAAATTACATACATACAACTTCTTATCTATTTAAAATATAATGGCATTAAAATTATAAATCTAGGGCTGGAACAATGGCTTAGCATTAAGGCACTTGCCTGTGCAGCCTAAGGACCCAGGTTCATTTCCACAGGACCCATATAAGCCAGATGCACATGGTGGTGCATGTATCTGGAGATCGTTTGCAATGGTTGGAGGCCCTGTTGCGCCCAATCTCTCTCTTTCTCTCTCTCTCAAATAAATAAATAAATAATGAAATATTTCAAAAACAACAAATCTATATTTGTGGTTGTGGTAGTTTGATTCAGGTGTCTCCCATAAACTTAAATGTTCTGAATGGTAGGTTCCCAGCTGATGGAGATTTTGGAATTAACACCTGGAGGCAGTGTATTGTTGGGGACGGGTTTATGGGTATTATAGCTAGTGTCCCTTCCCAGTGTTTGGCACATTCTTCTGTTCATATTATCCACCTGATATTGGCCAGGAAGTGATGTCCACCCTCTGCTCATGCCATCATTTTCCCCTGCCATCATGGAGCTTCCCCCAGAATCTATAAGCCAAAATGAACCTTTTTTTTTTTTTTTTAATCTCAAGCTACTCTTGGTCCAATGATTTGATGCCAGCAATGAGAACCTGACTACCACAGTGGTCTTCTAGAATATTAAATTTGTGATAAGAGCAATACAACTGAGAGGGAAAGACAGATATATTGTATCAAATTTTCTATGTTTTACTAGATTACATTCATTTTATTCAACTTTCAGAATATGTAGCCAAAGCATATAAGATATAATTATGGTCACAAAATCAATGCCAATATTATCAATTTCAGTAATATGGAATAAAATAGTCAACAATAAGTGGAACAAGAGGTAGAAGGGGGGTAGTATGCTCATGTCAAAGCACAGATGTTGAGTAACTATATTGAACTATGTAAAAAGAAGTAGAATATCCTTCATAAAATTACAAATGGGATCATTAAAAACTGAACAAAAATATATCATAACATAGACCACATCAAGGAGATTAACAATTCCCATTGTATACTGGAGAGCATTTTTTAAGGTAAGAAATGACAGTGCTTATTTAGATTTTACTAAAGGTTATGGTGGGGGCTACTTGTGTATGGGAAATAGACAAGAGAGAGCAAGGGATAAAGAAATAATGGTTGTCATTCATTAACGGCCCTTTTGTTCCATTTGAATTATTTATTTATTTATTTATTTTTGGTTTTGCGAGGTAGGGTCTCACTCTGGTCCAGGCTGACCTGGAATTAACTATGTAGTCTCAGGGTGGCCTCGAACTCTCGGCGATCCTCCTACCTCTGCCTCCCGAGTGCTGGGATTAAAGGCGTGCACCACCACGCCCGGCTTCATTTTTTTTTTTTTTACCATGTGCAGCACATATAATTTGTTTAAGTAATAAATAAACACAAAAATATAGATTCTACCAATTATTCTGACACTCAAGTCCTAGGCAAGGTATGTCTTTCATCTCAGTAAGATAGTAAGTAAAATACCATGCAACATATATGAGATTGAACTTTCTGTGCTACAGTTATGCACATTCTCCAAGAGCTGTGAATCTCTATTTCTCTGACGGTATAGCTAAATGAACTAGAGCCCAGAAAAGGTAACGATACAAGCACTGGAAATCACAGCGCCTGCCTCTAACTTCCTCAGCTTGTCCTTATTCTGTGCAAACACCCATGTAAATATGATTAGTTATTCTGTACGTGTTAAGAAAGGTAACCCAAGTTTTGATTGTTGTCTTGTTATGTGATATGTCTTGAAAGTGGAACCTGAGACAGTTCACTGGACTTGGAAGAGGACTGAAAATGGAGTGAGGGAGAAGCTTCAAGAAAGAGAAAAGGCCAAGAAGAATGTAGACAGATCAAGTTATGTAGTAGAAATGAGGATTCAGTTCCAGAAGTTCTTGCCAGGAAGTAAATTAGAAATATTCTGAAGTTGTCACCTGCTCTGGTTTGAATATGTTCAAATATTCTCCAGCAGGTTATGTGTTGTTATTTTGGTCCTCAATATGGTGATAATTGTGTGGCAACGTTAATTAATTTGTGGCTGACTCAGAGGACTTCTAGGCAGTAGGGAGCACACTCTCAGACAGCTTTGAAGGACACTAGTTTCCCTCTCCCTGGCTTCCTGTTTGTCTCTCATTAAGTTTTGCCATAGTGTGACACTGCCAAGTGGCTCCTCACCAAATCTGAGCCAAGGTCAGCACCATGCCCTTGAACTTCCTGGACTGTGAAATAAATGAACCTCTTTTCTTATAGAGTTACCTGAGTTCCTTCATTGTAACAGAAGTGGACTAATCTTTCAGCCCAGAGGGCAAGAGATTAGAAAACTGCCCCCGACTGCCCTTGCTGCTGGTTATGGATGTCACATGGGGACAGTAACTGCCTGATGTCCCACTCTGTGCTTACTTCCTCCAACTGTAGAAGTCCTTGGCTTAGAAACCAAGACAGATGGTCACTGCTTGACGAGATTCTGTCAGGGCACACGTGTCCACTGCAGCTCTAGCTGAAATCAGAGGTCTGGAGAGGATGATATGTGACACGGGCAACAGGGAGGTCTGCCATGACCTTAGTAAATAAAGGGCACTTGTTAGTGACATAATTTAGAATGATTCATATATACCCATCTCTGCAATATCGTATTTCAGTATATATTTTAAAAATCAACTTGCTCTTATAAGTGCTTCATTACAACAATAAAAGGATAAAGGCATCAGTCATATGTTAGTCTGCGGGTTATTTGAAATTCTCCCCAGATATTATTTTTCAATACAGATTATGAATGGATTCTTACCTGCATGCTCATTTCAGACATATGGCCATTTTGAATACACATAAAAGTGTCACAAACACATACTTATTTTACTAATACTTTAGTCTTCCTATGGCCTATATTACTCTAGCAATAAAGCAAATAATGCTTTTCTCCAAGTTCACACTGATTATGCTGGTATCCACCAAGTAGCCCTTGATGCAGCCTTCTCACATATTTTGTGTTCACAGCACAGAATATGATAATAGATTTATATGATATATTTTATGGGATATTTTAACATGCTTATTTAAGTAGATACTTGCATGGACATTAAGCCTATTTACAAATAATTCATAAAGATCTATTATAATCACATATATTGCCATAGGTTTTTAAAGTTTTGAAGTGAATATGTTTTGTTATATAATTTCTAGTAAAGATAATGTTGCAATGATCATTTCTATATTTAAAATCTTGTTTCATTGGTATAAAGGAGTTTGTAAATTACTGTACTCCAGAAATATAACTAACAAATAATGAATAACATAAGTCTGCTCTCCTGTATATACATCCATACATATAGCCATACACACATGCACACACACACACACACACACACACACACACAACACACACACACACGTCCTTGCTAGTGTTGTTGAGACATCCATTGTTGCTGGATTTGCCACAATTCCTTGTTTCCCTTACTCTCTAGAATTGACAGATGTGCCACACTGACTCAAGTTCAGTGTCTTTGTGGGTTCAATAGCAAAGCTTTATCAAATGAATTAAGCCCTAAGCCTTTTTCCAGCTCTAACGTTCTGATCTTTCATTGTAGATTATGAGGTGGTTGGTTAGGGTTTGACACATGATCTAACCTTATTGAACAGAGAAAAATTAGCAGCCTGCACAGTAACTGCATTGACTATCTCCCTAGCATCATGCCCCAACAATACAGATTAGCACATCCAAGTTTTCAGTGGCTTTTCTGGTTAAGGTAACAACGTGTGTGCAGCTTTTCATTACTGTGACAAAATATCTGTTAAACAACATCAAAGCAGGGGAGAAAAGATTTATTTTGCTCTTGATTTCAGAGGTTTCTTTTTCAGCTCGGCTTGCCTAGGAAATATGGAGCCACTCTCATCAGGGAAGACAGGAAATCAGTGGGACAGGAACAGGAAGGTTCCAGGTAAAACACAGCCCCAGGACAGACCCCCCACTGAGATACTTCCTCCAACGAGGCCCAACATCCTTTAGTTCTTCCTATGTATATACTGTATTCAGACTTTCAATTCATCAGCAGACTAACCCATGTATACAGTTAAAGCCCGTATGGGGTAATGGTCTTGAAAACAGCCTCATTGACAGATCTAGAGGTGCATTTTACTAATGAATGCCCTTTGGCTTTCTTAATGCAATTAAGTTATAATCAAGATAAATCATCACACTGTAAATAAAAGAGAGGAAATGCAACAGTTATTGACAAATTATTTTTTTTCTGCCATAAATCCATCAGGACTCCTTGTCAATATGATTTGGGAACAAATTTCAGGCAGAGTAATAGATGCTCATGTATTATTTCTAATCTTTCCCCTAGTTGTGTCTTCAGATTTGTAGTTCCTGTTATTATTACTATTTTTTAAAAAAATCTCTTGAAGCTGGGCGTGGTGGTGCATGTCTTTAATCCCAGCACTCATAAGGCAGAGGTAAAAGGATCACCGTGAGTTCGAGGCCACCCTGAGACTACATAGTTAATTCCAGGTTCAGCCTGGACCAGAGTGAGACCCTACCTCGAAAAACCAAAAAAAAAAAAAAAAAAAAAAAAAAAAAATCATTTCTTATATTTAATTTTATTGAGTAATTTGCTATAGATCTTATATAGAATGATATAAAATGATAAAAAATAGAGAAGAGAAAGAAAAATTAAACTAAAAAAGAAAGTGGAGGAAAGGAGATTAAAAAAAATTCCTCATCGATCTTTATTGTAAAGTGTCCAACCACTTAGAGAAAATTACAGCTTTCCTCAAGCTATTGTACTGAAGTTCAATTCTCAAATCCCATATAAAAAATTAAAAGCCAACCAGGCATGGTGGTGCACGCCTTTAATCACAGCACCCAGGAGGCAGAAGTAGGAGGATTACTATGAGTTCATGGCCACCCTGAGACTACATAGTGAATTCCAGGTCAGCCTGAGCTACAGTGAGACCCTACCTCGGATAAACAAAAAACAAAACAAAACAAAGTTAAAATTCTTGGTGGACTTGTGTAGTCCTAGTATTCTGAAAGCAAGACGGGAAGCAGAGACAGGAGCATTTGCCAGAAGCTCGTGAGGAGCACAGCCAGAGCAGGACGCCACAGTGAGAAACCTGGTCAAGTGAGGTGGACAGGACAGGACTGACTGTATGGAAAGTTGTCCTATGACCTCCATTCGCAAGCTGTGGTATAGGCACACATACCTGCACTCAAACACTTCAAACACACACACACACACACACACACACACACACACACAAAGATATAAGGAAATTTTTTTAAAAAGTAATATGGAAAGGAATTTTTTAACTCCTACATTTTTAGACTAAAACTGTAAGTTCCTTCTAGGCTTTACAATAAACAAGATGCACTTTGAACATATATGACATTACATGATTTCTCTGTAAAGTCTACCATAATTAGATTGCTATGTGATGCCAAACCCAAGTTTAAAAAAGACGGTTACTTTTCAATCAAATAACAAAAAGGGAACAAAGAAGATTGAAGAAATAGACTAGAGATAGTTTTCACTTTCCTGGAAAAATGACCCAAAGAGCATTCAGATCTCTCTGACAAGGTTGGAAAGGTTCATGCACAACTTGCACTCGTTCCCCAGGTCATTGTCATTTCAGGAATGCGTCTGCCCACTGTGCTCAGAAATCCCATTCCTGGAGGCTCCCAAGCACAGGAGCAGCAGCATGAGAGATTGCTGCTGACCTGCCCCTGCCTGGAAGGGCAGGACTGCACTTACAGGTGTCCCCGCAGCTCCATAGTCTTTAAAACGACTTTCCAGTCTGCTGCCAGTGACTGTAAATTTAATGAGAGCACCCGCAGTCCTCATGCTTAGTTAATTCATAGTGATCTGCCTGAACTAAAGGAAATATCAGAAAAGCCTCAGTAATCAATTACCAGTCTCTGCTTTGGCCTGAGGGGTCTTTCATTCATGTCGTATTCTACTTCCCTTGCACACCGAGGACACTGGACACATTTACTTTCTCTAAGTAGTGTTGGGCTGAGGGAACAGGGAATGGCCACAAAGATTAAATAAAATGAGAAGATCAATTGTCTGTCTGAACACTGACAGCTGGAGAGCTAGTCATTCTTGACCTCAAACAGACATGAAGCATTTGTTCATGGAGAGTTAAAAGCAGGAGATAATAAATTTTTGCAACAGTGATTGGCAAAGTGAAATGAAAAAGTAACACATTTTCCTTTCAAAACATAATGTATGGCAGTAGGCTAAAACAAACATAGCCCTTTCAATAAACGGTGCTGTAAGAACTGGACATCTACATGGAAGACTACAAACCTGGACAGAGACCGTACATCCTTCACCAGAACTAAGAATGAGCTACTTTAAGTTAACACTAAAACTTACCTTTCATGGGATTAAATTTTTATACCAATACAAAATGCAAACTATGAAATTTCTGAAATATAAAAATTACAGAAAACCTCAATAACCTTGTATTTGGTAATGGCTTTTACAGATACACAAACAAAGGTAAAATCCATGGGAAAAATGTTAAACTTCAGTAAAAGTTTTAAAAAATTGCTTTGTGAAAGATCCTGTCAAGAGAATGGAAATCCAAGACATAAACTGAGAAAAAATGTTTGCGAATGACACATTTGATAGGGGACTGAAACAATATAAGAAGTGCTTAGACTAACAAGGACCCCACACAAGCAGGTTGAAGAGCGCTGCAGACCTTGCTTAGCAGGCGTCCATAAAGGAGATGGAGAAGAGCAGAGAGACAGGAACAGATGTGCCACAGTGTCTTCAAGAAAATGAAACTGTCACATTCAGAAAGCAGCTCAGCCTTGAGAACAGTCAAAAGCCTGGACAATGGCGATATCAAATACTAGGCAGGGTTGGGAACAAGACCCATCATTCATGCCTCTGTGGATGACAAATAAGATGACACTAGAAAATTAGAAGCTGCTTACACAAGTAAGTGACCAACTCACTGTGTTCCCTGGTTTACCCCAAACCTTGAAATTCTTTACATAACTTCTACTGGAGACTTTAAAATATAAACATACTGTAAATAAGTTCTACTCCCATCAGGTTATACTCTTTTGTCCCCTCGATTCTGGCCACATTGCACTAAAGTCCCTCCTCTTGGGTGGCGTTATTGGTAATCTCTGGGCATCAAGAACTGAACACGCGCAGGAGGCCTCCCAACCTCAACCTCCTGGCTCCTACATTCTCTCCATCCCTCCTCTGCAGCCCTTCCTGAGGTGAGGCCAGAGGGTGTGTTAAAACCTCTTCTAGAATTGAGCTCTCAGCAGTTTCTTATCTTCTTCTTTTATCAGTTTTGAGTCTCCCTCATGTCTACTGCATTCATCCTGGGGAAGGTTCTCAGGCTAGCAGCGAGAGGAGAACTCATGTTTAATCTGCCGCTTCCTCTGTAACGTCCCCTGGCCCATGGGGGCGAGATAGAGAAGGCTATTCCAGTAATAGGCACTCAGCGGTCTCTTCTTCTCATTTTGGTGGCTCTTGGGTCTCCCTGATATTCACCACCATCTGTAAAGAGTAGATACTCTTGGCGGGACACTTCTAAAGGGGTCCCACACCTTCAATAAGTCACCTTCTTGATCAGAGAGGCTAAGGACACCCAGAGCTGGACTTCAATCAATGTCCAAATTGAAAGAAGAGGGTCAAATTCCTGCAAAAGTCCTTTGCATTTTTCCTTAATGTTGACTAGAACTCTCTCGTGGCTATATACCACATCTTCATTAGCTAATTATTAGTTGGTGGGCATTTGGACTGATGAGCTATTCTTAATAGAACAGCAACAAATGTGGCTGAGCATGTATCTTTGTAGTAATAGATCGAGTCTAAGGTACATGGCCATGAGTGGAAAACCTGGGGCATCTGGCAGACTATTTGTAAATTCTTGAGAAACATCCATACAGATTTCCATAGTGGCTGTACAAGTTTGTATTCCCACCAACAATTAATGAGGGCTCTTTTTTTTCCCCCATACCCTCCTCAGCATTTGTTGTCACTTGATTTTATGGTGAGAATCATTCTGACCAGAGAAAGATGGAATCCCAAAGTGATTTTAATTTGAATTTCCCTGATGGCAAAAGAAGACAAAAAATTTAAAATGTTTATTGACAAGTTGTATTTTGGCCTTTGAGAACTCCCTGTTCAGTTCCCTGCCCCAATTTGATTTTTTTTTTTTTTTTTTTTTTTTTTTGAGGCAGGGTCACTATGTAGTCTCAGGGTGGCCTCGAACTCACAGAAATCTTCCTATCTCTGCCTCCCGAGTGCTGGGATTAAAGGCATGCGCCACCACACCTGGTTCTGATTAACTTTTTTTCTTGCTTAGTTTTTTGAGTTTCTTGTGTATCCTAGATATTACAATGCTGCCAGGAGTATAGCTGGTGAAGATTTTCTCCCACTCTGTAGGCTTTTATGGATTCTGTTGATGTTTTCTTTCTAGTTTCATGGGACCCCATTGACTGTTGTCTTACTCCCTGGGCTATAGGAGACTTACGCAGAAAATCTTTCCCTATGCTTCTATCTCAGAGTGCTCTCCCTGCTTTTTTTCTCCATAATTAATTTTTTGGTGTCTACTGTAAATGGTACTGTTTCCCTGATTTATTTCTCAATAAGTTTGCCATTTGTATATAAAGTTACAGATTTTTGTGTTAGTATTATACCCTGCAACTTTGCTGAAAATGCTAATTAGTTCTAGGAGTTTTTTGATGGGCATGTAATATAGAATCATTATCTCCAAGTAAGGCTAGGTTGACTTCTTCCTTTCCAATGAGTACCCATTCATTTCTTAGTCTTTTCTTAGGCCTCTAAGAGGGAGGAGAGTAGACACCCCTGTCTTATTCTAGAACTTGGTGGGAATGCTTCAACTTTGCCCTGCTTACTGATATTGGCTTTGAGTTTATTACATATAGCTTTCATTATATAAAGATATAATCTCTAGTCTCTCCAAGGCATTTTTCTTTTCTTTTCTTTTCTTTTGTTTTCTTTTCTTTTGTTTTATGAGGTTAGGTTTCACTCTAGCCCAGGCTGACCTGAAATTCACTATGTAATTTCTGGCTGGCCTTGAACTCACGGTGATCCACTTACCTCGGCCTCCTGAGGTGCTGGGATTAAAGGCGTGCACCACCATGCCTGAGTCTCTGGGGCTTTTTATCATGAAGGGATGTTGTATTTTGTTGAAGGCCTTTTATGCATCTATTGAAATAATCATGTAATTTCTGTCCTTAAGTCTATCTCCATTATGTATTCCATTTATTGATCTGTACATAAAACCTATCTCTGTATCCTGGGAGGAAATGTACTTGATGAAGGTGAATGATAGTTTTGATGTGTTCTTGATCTCAATTTGGAAGCATTTATTGAGAATTTTTGCATCTAAGTGCATCAGGGATACTGGTCTATAATTGTTTTTTTGTTGTATCTTTGTCTAGTTTTGATATTAATATGATGCTGGCTTCATAGGAGTTAGGAAGCATTCACCCCTTTTCAATTTTGTGAAATAACTTGAGAAGTGGTTTTAGTATCTCCATAAAATTCTGGTAGAATTCAGAAGTGAATCTGTCTGGGCCTGGTCTTATTTTGGTTTGGCAATTTTTAATTACTGTGTCAATTTTGTTAGTTGTTATAGTTCTATTTAGATTATTTCTCTCTCCTGGGTTAAATTTTGGAAGATCATATGTGTCAGGAAATGTATCTATTTCACCCAGATTACAAGCACATCTGAGTGATGCACAGTGGGGAGTCTACTGACTGCTCACCTAGGCCCTGGGACACGGTACCTGGTCATTCCTTGCTCTGGGCAGGCAGTCTGAAAGTCTAAAATTTGAAATATTTATATACACACAAAAGTATGCATAGATGTTGTCTATAACAGCTTACTCATAATTAACAAAATCTGGAAGGAACTAAGATGTCCTTCAGATATGAATGGATAAATAAATAAATGTGTGGCACATTCTGACAATGTAATGCTATTTAACACTGAAAATAAATGAAATATCAAGCCATGAAGTATATAAAAGAAAATGATGATATATTGCAAACTGAAAGAAAACATCATGAAAAGGCTATCTCCTATATGATTCCAGATACATAATTGACAGTGAAAATACCAGTGGTTACCAGTGGTTGAATGGGAAAGGAGAAGTAAATAGGCACAGTCCAGGGGGTTTACAGGGCACTGGAACTACTGTGTATGGTGCTGGAATGCTCTATACATGTCTTACACAGTACCAAGAATGGTCTCTGATGCAAACTATGGACGACAGGTGATAATGATGTGGCACTGATGGCTTTACAATGGTAACAAATAGCCCAGTGTGGTGGGAGGTGTTCATAACAGGAACACCTGCACGTATGAGTGGGCAAGCAGGATATAGGAAATCTACCTGCAGCCATTTTGCTGTGAACCTAAAGCTACTCTAAAAAGTCTATTAAAATTTTCAAGTGTGTTGCTTAAAGTCTCCTTTACTTTCAAAATAATTATGCTTAACTTCTATAACCTAAATGTGTTTCTTTTCACTCACCAATACTCTCTTGGGGGTATTAAACAGTATAATACATAACACAAATGGAAATAACAATAAACTGTAATAGTCAAGGTGAGAAATGCTCCTTTTAAAAATATTTAATTTATTTGTAAGCAGAGAGATAGAGGAGAGACACAGAAAGAGTAGGGCATTCCAGAGCCTCCAGCCACTGCAAACGAACTCTAGAGAGAGACAGCCACTGCAAACAAATTCCAGATACATGTGCCACTGAGTGTCTGGCTTTATGTGGTTATAGGGGAACCAGGGTCATTAGGCTTTGAGGCAAGCGTCTTAACCTCTGAATCATTCCCCCCACCCCCAAATGCTTGTAATGGCACTCGTCACCATTTCACCACTGCCATTCTGAATCTGTACACGAAGCTTTTTTAGTTTCTCGAAGCCTGTCAGAGAGCACCGATGTCCTGTGTCTTTGGTCTAAGTGTAGGTTGTTCTCATGGTCGGGTCATTCATGAGTCTATCTTAGAGTTAGGAGCATTGTAGCTATTCACAGTATCCGCGGACCCTGTACTTCCCAGAGTCATCCCTCTCTCAAAATACTGAGTAACTTATTACAAACTGTATGAAAAGTACCAATTATATATCACATTGATACTTAAGTATTACCTTTATATTTCTGAGAAAAATATCTTTTCAGTGGATTAGGATTATTAAATATGAATGGGATTGTGTAGAAAATATAAGCATAAATTAAATATGAGCCCTGCAATAAACTAGTTGCCATTTTATTGTGGGTGGGAAATGTGAATTTTAAGGTTATTGAAATATTCATAATGCATTCAGAGAGACTTAGAAAATGCTATGGATCTTCAAGTGGAGGACCATGAAGAGATAAGACCATTGCCTTTGGAGAAACTGCTAAAACTTTATTTATTTATTTATGTATTATTTATTTATATTTGCAAGCAGAGAGAGAGAAGAGAACCCCAGAGGGAATGGGCACACCGTGGCCTCTAGCCACTGCATAAGAACTTCAGACACATGTGCCCCCTTATGCATCTGGCTTAAGTGGGTACTCTGGAATCAAACTTCAGTCCTTTGGCTTTGCAGGTAAGCACCTTAACTGCTAAGCCATCTTTCTAGCTCCTACTAAAACTTTTTAATTCCATAAATAGTATGATAAAGTTCCCAAGGTGAGTCAATTGATAGTGGAACTGAGAAGTCAAAGAAAATAGGACAAAATTTCTAAAATTTGGTAATTACTTTAATGAGAAAAATAAGATCAAAATATCACTATAAGATGATAGGATCCTAAAATAAAGTGAAGTAATAAGGAAAATGTTACTTCAAAGAAGAGTGACAGAGGGACCTATGGGATCTGATATGGCATTCATATAGATAGTACCTCTTAGAAGCCAAGTCAATACTCATGATGAAATTGAGTGGAAAAGTTGCAAATATGTGTATAGTTTTACCTAGAGATCTGTAGTGATAACAGCTCTCCATTTCATGGAGAACATAAGCAAACCAAGTCAGAAGCAAAGAACGATGACTTTAGAAATTGAAAGGAGAACTCATGAAAGGAAGGAAATTGGAAATACAAGATTTCCAAAGGAAGAGAATGGGAGCAGGAGAGAGTTTCAGAAGCAAAAGAGAAGTAGAAACACAGAGCGTGCCAGTGAAGACAGAACATTCCCGGCTTCGGGCTTGTATGCTTTCTGTTCTCTACATCGGGGGTGGGAAGTGAGGGTTGGCAGAAGTGACGTGTGGTGTTTACAGGTGAGATGTGAAGCAGCTGGGAGAACACCTGAGGTTAGATAGCTCAAAGCTATTGCAATTCCATTTGGAGTCTGAGTTCTTTCCTGCAGAGCTGTGTAGCTGTTGGAAGTTATGCCAAATATCATGGTGCTGAGACTTGCTCTTTAAATAAATGATCATGAAAATTCTTTGCAAGAGAAAACTCGATTTCAAACTGCTCATTTTGCCAAAGTAATTCCACAACTTCTTGTTCTCATGTATAAGATGTCTAAATATTTATCTCACATAAAATACAACTTTTCTTATATTTAAAAATAATGTTTTATTTCATGCTAATGAAATGACCTTGAACATAGAAATTAATTATGGTAGTAATGTTGAATTTTTGTGAGTAGGATTATTTTCCTATGAGTAGGAAAATTTTAATTTCAGGCTATATAAAATCTGTTTTGTAAAATAGTATGATTGACTTTCTACTGAAATTTACATTTTGCAAGAAATAAAAAAACATATTAATCCTTCTGAGCAAGTGCGTACCAGAGCTGGTAACCTGTGAACCTGGGAATAAACACTTCTTTGATAGCATATGGTGATAGTCACACAATTACAGCCCAGAATATGTTTCTTCCAAGTTATATAAAATCACTCAGTTTATATAATGAACAGTAATGCCAGTAATCAAATGCACTCGGGATTGTCAACAGTAAGAAATAATGTCTCCTAGCAACCAAGTTTCAATTTCCCTTTGTTTGCTAACAAGCACTGAGATATTTTATACTGGTAGCTCTATTCCAGAGAGGAATGCCTTATCAAAGACCATGAGAGGAGGAGGAGGAAGAAGAAGAAGAGGAGAGAGATCCTGTCTTCAGTGGCTTAGGTTTCCAATCAAATATTTCACAATTAATTTTATTAATGCTTTAGACCTAATTTACTCTGAATAAATCATAACTATGATTTATTGTTGTCATGTTCTATTCCCCTTATAATGTGGGATAATTATTTGCTTAAATGATGGAATCATTGGCATACAGATGCTACTTGAGCAAAGTAAAAATTTATTATCATTAATAAGATTAAACAAAATAATATCCCTGAATAGATCCCAGAAGGACCTTTTGGCTAGTTTAGTTGAACTAGAAATAACACCACTAAGATATAAAACTTATTGTAATGGCATTAGTAACAAAGACTATTTACTAGTTTCTGGTAAAACACTCTATTGCCAACAGGATGCAAGATGGAAGTATACTTTTAGTTGAAATGACCTTGAATGCTAACCATGACTGTTGTGGCATGGATATAAAGTGTTCCTCATAGGCTCATGTGTTTAAGCAGTTGGTGCTTAGCTGGAGGAAGTGGGTTACTTAGGGGACAGGCCTTGAGATTTAAAGCCTGTCCCACTTCCTGTTTCCTCTTGTTTCCTGCCTCTGGCTGGCCCGCCATTCCTTCCCTACCATAATAGATTATACATCCCTTCAAGCAGAAACAGAAACAACTCCTTTCCTTCCTTCAGGGCTCCTGGTCAGGCATGTGTTCACAGCAACGAGAAGGTACCTAATACAAATGCATAGCAAACTTTTTGGCTTCAGTTTGATTCAAGGCATATTATATGTGTGCTGATCCCTTTAGATCAGTCTCCCATCTTCCGCACAGCCCCACACCCACTGAAGGCAAACATAATTAGTCAAATTCTATATCCAAGTAGCCAATGCCAGAGTTGTATAACTACTCAAGAATCATTTCAAACTGGTCACATGGAGACACTTGTGGAGTTTGTTGTCATCCCATCTGTACTTAGTCATGTAGATATAACGAAAGATGTCACATTCTAGATTTGATTCTATAGCAAGGCAGTGCTATTCAAATTAGCTTGCGTAAATATTCTTGGATAATTTAATTACATAATATTTGTATTATTTAGCTGAAGTGAATGCTAAATGATATGACTTACATCTACTGCAATCAAATCAAATCAAAATGTAGTAATTTTGTTTAAATGTTTATTCTCATAATTATAATCTATAAAAGTTTTAAGTTTCTCTCTCTTATTTCCTTCTTTGGCTAAAATGTCAAAATTTTCTCCTTTTATGTGTAATTCTAAATATAAATAGGTTTGTGCCAGTCTTAACTATGGCTTTTGTTCTTGGCTTCTCTTTTATTACTTTCCAAATAGAAGCAATAAATCAGAGATCTTATGACAGTATTTGAGCCAAACTGTAGTATTCCATTCTATATTTCACCTTGCCAAAAATGGTATGATTGCATATGAACACACAGAGAAGTGGAATTCGATGTAGAAAATGAGAAGTGGATTGTTTATGTACTAATAATAAATTCTAGTTTTTAAAGTTGTTATGATGAAATACAATGAAAAGTACAATGTAGAATATATGGTTTAAAATCAATATATTTTCTGGCAAACTATTTTTTCATCTTTAAGAAATTAGAGTTTTATCAGTGTCTAAGCAAGTCAGTAAAATGCCATTTTCAGAAAAAATCGTAATTGTACCCCCTTTATCCAAGTGTTGTTTTTATGAAGGACGCTGAAAATTATGTGGTGTAGTCTGCTTTTGAACAAGGAGTTAAGAGAGTCCAGTCATGCAAATGCATTCATCATCTTTTAAGGCCACCACATTTACAGTTTGGTGTGTGTTCAGGTGCACGTATGTGTGGAGGTCAGGGGACATCCTCGGTTCTTGTTTGTCAAGTACTGTCTGCCATTTTTAAAATAATTTATTATTTTGTTTATATTATTCTAATTTTACATTCATTTTGGTGACTCCATTATCCTCCTCCCTGTCTTCCCCCCTCCAAAGGGACCCTCATCAATGGGGAATGTGGGTCATGGATTGTGGGGGTAGTCAAGAGTTCTGGGGGAGGCCAAGTCTCTGTGCATAATGCCCCAAATTGTGGCTCTAACATTCTTTCCATCCCGTCTTCCCCGAATTTCCCTGAGCCACATTGGGGTCATTTTAGTTCTACTTCAGTGGTGAGGTTTTGGGAGCCTCTGTGTCTCTGGATATCTGGCTTCATAGGAGTTGGATGTTCTCTATGTTTATCTCCTTCAGCCTTTTTCTGGTGTGTTCACCAAGAAAGCTGTACTCTTGCCCTTTCTCGGCATTACTCTATGGTTTCAGCTGGGGCCCTGGTGAGGTATGATAGGCTGATCCTTCCGTCAGGTCCTGTCTGCCATTTTTGAATCATGATTTCTCATCGGCCCAAGTGTTGCCTAATTTGGCTAGAGTGGCTGGCCATGGAGCTGCAGGGATTCGCTTGTCTCCAACGCCCAAGTAGTGGTATGATAAACACATGCCATCCTGCCAAGCCTGAGAAGTGCGGGTCTTAGGATCAAACTCTGGTCCTCAAGCTTGCAGGGGTTGCAGTTTACGAAAGAGCTATTTCTTCTGTGCCTGTCTTAAAGTTTTAGTGAAGCTTTACAAAAACATTTATCAGCAGACCATTACAAATATAAAATAATTTTCCTTCTCATCCCTGAGACAGTAAACAAACATAAGATACATTTCTTACTTCTTCCTTATTTACACAACATAGGAAAACACTAGTCAAAGAATAAAATCAAAAACATTTATCTTCTAAACCCCATAGAGCTAGTTCTTAGCCAAATGATGTATTTTCTTTACATGTAAATCTTTACATCAGCAAAACATGTATATGTGAATACATGTGTGTGCATGTATATTTATGTAGAATGACACAAGTTTACAAAGAATCTTTTTTATTTTTCAGAGATATAAAAATATCTTGTGAGAGTAGAAAAATGGCTAGAAAAGTAATGTTGTGATGGGAAATTCTGTGTATCCTGTTGGCAAAAATACAATTTTCATAAGTGTGTACCCGAGAAAGACAGAAATACCTTCCTTGGAGATATTATTTACTTTTAGTGTAAACTAACAAGCTCTGAGTTGCACTTATTTATACATAAATGTGTCAGAGGGCAGAATTTCCGTTGGCTTCTACTGAGAAATCAGTCACACTTGAACAAACTTGAACACACAGCAACATACTTCTCCACAGAGTTCCAGCACCGGGCTTTGAAACATTTCCACTGCCTCTCAGCAGTGCTGTCAACAGAGCTCAGAGAGGAACTTGAACTCCACACAACATAGTTAACTTGCCATCAATCGGCGGCTCTCAATTCCTACTTACTGGGGAAGAGTCCACTGCTTGAAACAGGCCATTGGTAGCACATTATGCAAACGATGAAACTAATCTTCTACATGATACATAAGAGCTTCTTATTGTGTGTTAACTATATCTGACTACGAAGACGCTACGAATGCTGACTTTTATTATGTTCTTCATTCCGTGTAAATATAGCCATGGCAAATACATACATTAGCATGTGTCCATCTTGTGTGGATGAATAAATATATATACACATCTAGTTAGCAAATGACTTTCTTGTGTTGTGAAATCATTAAGCATGATTTTTTTTTTCAGTTGAATCAGTAAAATAAGAAAATGAGAATGAGAGGAAAAGGTTCCTGTACTGTTAAAATTTACCACACTTAAAAAAAAAAGACAGACCTGAACTTACCTATCAAATACAAAAAATGTCTAGTCTAATCAATAGTTCAAATCTTACATAAGTTTCCTTTCACATTCTGGTGACTGCTTTTGTAATCATCATAAAAGCAGAAGCTGAATAACTAAACATAAAATCAAAATTAAAGCAGTCATTTTTACTTTTAGATACATTTTATTCTTTTGAGCACAGTAAAAGAAAAAAATATTTTTACTAAATATATATAAATCAGTTTGGTTCAAATTTAGGCAAAGGCAGGTTGAGATAGAGGTGTGAATAAAGTTTTATAAAATGCTTTGGTAACTAGCACATTTCATTAAAGCACACTAGAAACCAACATAGTGTCTTCACGCAGACGAGGTGCATGTCAGCAGCTTGCTTATAATTTGACCACAAACTTTTATGAGGGATGGCCAAATTACCACACCTTGTATGTACTTGAAGAACTAAATTTGGTGTGTTTCGATTAGTCAATATGTATTAGAAATCTTTTATATGCAAATTATTATGAGTATTTTAAGCTTATTACTATAAAAATATTTTAGCAGCAGAGTGAACAGCTCCTAAACAAGAGTGAATTAATGATTACCTTCCTTACTTAGTCTCAAGGAGTAAGGACAGGAAATAAGGAAATTAACCTCTTTTCTTAAAGATATTAAATAGAAACAATGAGGCAGCAGGGGTGGGGGAGGAGAAGCAAAGCCTAATTCACCCTCTGGCTTCAAATTTGAGTTCTCAGTTTTAGTTCATTAAAATTAATGACCGATCCCTGTGTGTCCTGCATGAGAACAGCTCATTCCTTTATCACCCAGGTAAACTAAAACACATATTACTATACATGACACAAAACCAGCCCTGGGATTTGGCTATGAGCCCAACATAACTGCAGAATGTTTATTAAATTATTAAAATTTATGGGTTGATAGCACTCTCAAGCAATTTATTATAGCGGTAAACCATTTTTAAGTTTTGAAAACACAATAAAGTTGATTTAATAATCCCCCTAATCTTCTACACAACTTCCTCCAGAATTTTCTTCAATTATGCCTCATAAATTATAATTTATTGTGTATTAGAGAAACACTAAAAATCAAATACTCCATGAGAATTTCATCAGATTCATTTATTCTGAAGCCCTGGCCAGGAAGCATAGCAAGTTCACATGTGACCCCAGCATCCTAAGGAGCGCAGTTCACAGCCACAGCCACAGCCACAGAGGTTCTGTTAGCAAGAATGATAACGGAACTCGTCCCTTGGCTTGAGCCAGGCTCTTGTCTTTAATGAATGCCATGGCAGAGAGGTCAGGAAGGAAGAAAGGCAGTTCCAGGGAATTCTCTTCACTATTAAATCAGCCTCGACTGCCAAGCTCGGTCACCATAACCTCTGAGTGGGGCTTTGTGAGGGAACAAACGGTTGAAAAGAGGGTTCATGAACAGGCAGCCGTTTCCAGCCCTCATTGTTTTTTCCTAGGGGGCTATAAATCTTCAGCGTAAGCAAATTTACCTAGATTTAATGACTTTTAAGTGAACATTCCGTGCTTTTAAAGTACAATTTACAGTAGCCTAGGAATTGGAAACCTACTTGAAGCATAATCCCCAATTACAGAATAATCTAGAATCAGTTTTGTGTTTTATAATGACTTGATTAGGGCAGGATGACCTGCTGGGCCCAGTAGGTTTTGTGACTTTTTCAGAACTTTGTTTTCTTAACTGGAACAGATATTTTGGAAGTATAAGGTTTTCCTTGAATGGATCAAAAGAAAATATGTTTATAATAGTTACATTCATGAGCTAGATGAGGGAACAAGCATATAATTGTGCTCTGAGGAAAGGCTACATGAATTCAGAAGAGATACCAAATCTATATTCCTTAAATATTTCAGGCTTGTGCCCTAATGCTCACGTTAGGAAACTGGAATCTGAAACCCCTATTCAAGCAAACCTATCATTAACTCCAATTATGTTAAATCTGCAGCTGGTGATTTCCTGGGCTTGCAGAATCAGTCCATAAAATACAGCTGGCTCTGGGAAACCCTTTCAGTAGCAGAGAATTCCTTCTAAAGTGAAATTTATTCCTATGTGGGAAATGTACAGGTTGTGTTTTCCTTAACATGAACAACTGAGTAACAAAAGATGAGACTTCCACTGAGGTTGTAAAAAAGACGCTTCAGTAAGATGAAGAGTGCAGTGGGCCTGTCAGCGTCAGCTTGAAGTTAGACCTCCACAGAAATCTGAGCTGGGCTCTGTTGTCAGCCTCCACTCTGCGAGACATGCAATTACAAGCGCATGTCCATCCGCATTTCCTTTCTCCTGCATGCAATCTGGCATTTGCACCAGTGCTGAGTGACTTCTCCATCACCTTAGCCGCAGTGGCTTCCTACAGAAAACACCTGCACTAGGCTGAGCCAATCACGTTTTCTTCCCTGAAATGCTGAACACTGAGAATTGAGGGTTTTGTTTTGGGGTGACCTCCAGGACTATGAGAAGAAAGAACCAGTCTGTGGCAAAGGGTAGTGGGGTCAAAATTAACATATTTTGAAAAAAAAAAAAACGGATTGAAACCCACTCCCAAGTCTGAGTGCGCACACACACACACACACACACACACACACAAATAAATAAAAAACACTATAAAAGTGACCTGTCAAGGGCTGGAGAGATGGCTTAGGGGTTAAGGCGCCTGCCTCCTAAACCTAACAATGCTGGTTCCAATCTCCAGCGGTTCCAATTTCCAGGTCCCACGTTTAGCCAGATGTGAAGTGACGCAAGGGCACAATGCTGCGCTTGCCCACAAGGGGTGCACGCATCTGGATTTCATTCTCAGCAGCTGAGAGGCTGCTGAGCGCCAATCTCTATCTGTCTTCCTCTCCCTCTCTCTCTGTGTCTCTCTCCAAAATAAAAATAAAATATACAAAAAAGTGACCTGTCAAGATGCCAAAGAGCCCACCCTAGGGGTCTTTAAGCTTCTACCATTGTCTGCCACGTTGTTCCATTACCTTCCTTGAAAGTGCCCTCTTTCTTAATGAACTCTTTCTGTTTCGACCATGACCCCCATGCATTTACCCAAGTTTCTTGTTCTTGGAAACAAGAACCTAGAAATCATGTCCAGTACCTTTGGACTCCAGTATCTGCCCTCAGAGAAAGAAGCAGAGAAGTAGGGACAAATGAGTATGAGTCACGGGAGGAATTAGAGAAAACAGGGTTGACAGGTATTTGTAATTCTAGGATCTTTAATCTTCACCTCATCTAAAAACTCCATTTTCCTTCGGGGCTGGTATACCCCCAGCTCTATAAGTAACCATTCTGGCTTATATTGATGAGGAACTTGACATCATCTAGAATGACCTGTGAGTGATGATGTAGATTAGGTTAGTTCATGAGTGTATCTGGAAGGGATTGTCTGCTTTGGTTTAGTTCAGGTGAAAGACCCATTTTAACTGTGAGCAGCACCATTCCACGGCTAGAGCTGGCTGAGAACAAGCATTCATGGCTCAGCTCTATTTCCTCATGGTTGGACTGAATGTATTTGAGCTGAATTCACATGAACACAGGGTATTTCCAACTTAGAGGCAGCTGAAGTAGGACTTTGAAGGAATTTTGCAACAATAATCCCTGTAGTCGAAAAGAAGCAACACACACTCTCTCTCCTTGCAAATAAATAAATACAATATTTAAAAGGTAATTTTTTAAAGGGCTAGAGAGATGGCTTAGTGCGTAAGGCGCTTGCCTGAAAAGCCTGACGACCTGGTTGATCCCAGAGTACCCACATAAAGCCAGATGCATAAAGTGGCATATGCACCTGGAGTTCGTTTACAGTGACTAGAGGCCCTGGCATGTCCATTCTCTCTCCTTGCAAATAAATAAATAAAATATTAAAAAATACATTTTAAAAAAAGCAAAGAAGCAAAAGTTCAAGTTAATAATATCCAATTCCACTTTAAGAAGTAAGAGAAAATAGAGTGACACCATCAGCAGGGAAGCAGGGAAGCAGGGAAGAAGAAAGCAGAAAACAATTTTTAAGAAATTTTAAAGTAAGAACATATTTTGTTCTTAATATAGTAGCTTTTCCTTCCTCCCTGTCCCATTCTGCAGGGGCCTGCCACAGTGGGTTTGCAGGTATTACCCGCTGAGTTGTAGATCAAATGTTGCGGGAGCAGCAGTCAGTTATTGGGAAGAAGCAATGCCTCTGGGCATCATGTCCCGACCTGTGGCACTTACAATCTTTCTGCCTCCTCTTCCTCCCCAAATTCTGTGTGATTTTACCTGGACCTTGACTGAGATGAGAGGGGAGGTTTATCTCCCCAGGTCTCACCACCTTCGGCAAAAGAAAAACAGATTCTCTAGCGGAGACTGAAGTCAGCATAGGTTAAACTGGATAAGTGTTATTAATTTAGGGAGAATTTGATGGATATAGCCTCTGTTTTAGCCAATGACTAGAGGGAGCTTGTCATTGGAGAGCATAATCTTTGTCTCCATAGTATTTGGACCTGGTTCCCAGTTCAAGATATGTGTTCCTTTCCACTGAGAAAAAACAATTTTTTTGAAGTTAGCCCTATAACTGTTTATTTAGAAGATAAATAAAATTAGCAGATATAATTTGACGCATGGAGCAAGGGGAGAGAAAAAGAGAGAGATAAACTTTTAGTAATCACAGATCTATCATTATATAGCATATATCTTATGAACATTAAAATATGGGCAAAAAAACGGGATGTCTTTATATCTCTAAATTTAACAATTTATGTAAATAAAAGCTACCAAACTTCAAAGGAAACAGATGAACC
This sequence comes from Orientallactaga sibirica, assembly GCA_036365145.1. NCBI lineage: Eukaryota > Metazoa > Chordata > Mammalia > Rodentia > Dipodidae > Orientallactaga > Orientallactaga sibirica. Next base: position 19,119,138 of record JAEOAD010000037.1, read on the forward strand.
TAAACTCTCCATATCTACTAAAGAATTTAAATTTGTGGCTTAAAAACACACAAAACCATATGAGTTCAGTGGATTCTACACAGCAATTTCTCACAAATTCTTTAAGAAAATAAAAAGAAACTATTGCAACTCATTTTCTGAAGCCAGTATTGTCCTGCTACCCAGATCAGGAAAGCAATGTAAGAGAATTTCAGGTCAGTATCTCCCACAAATATAAGCCAGAGAATTCTAAGCAAAATCATGAATACAAAATTTAATAATATATAATTGGGATGATATTTTGTAACTGTGATTTTTATCATGGAATATTGTTTAAATGTTGGGCTACAATTTGGAAGTCAATTCATGCCATGAACCATTTCAATGAATTAAAACTGAAAAGCACATGATTAGTTCAATAGACGCAGGAAAAGGATTTGACAAACTTCTGAAACTAATCACAAAATTAAGAATAACCTCTTCAACCTGACAGAGGAAATCTATAAAACCTACAAGAAACTTCACACATAATTATGAAAGGGTGAATGCTTCCTCCCTGTGATCAGAAATCAATACAACTATGAAGAGTGAGTTCCACTCACTCAACATCCAACAGGAGATTATCAATAACAAGACAGAACAAAGGAAAAACCAAGTCACATCAATTGAAAACAAAGAGGTGAAACTGTCCTTATTAATAGATTATATAAATCTTTAAAGAAACAAAGCTCTGAAGATACATCATGTTCGTGGACCTTAAAACTTAATATTATAAAGATAATACATACCTAAATTTATCCATAGATTTGATTCAATCACAATCAAAATTTCAACAGTTTTTAAAAATAGAAATGATCAATTTTATCATGGAATCTAAAATGGATTTGTAAATTCGTGGGAATGGACTAATCAAAATTAATAGAAGAACAAAGATGACTTCTCTATTCAATTTCAAGATGAACTTAAATCTCCTTTCATTGAGATTCTCTGAAGTAGGAAATAAGGACCAGGATAGGAGAATAAAATCCAGAAGTACATCCACATGCATGTGGTCAACTGATTTTTGACAAAGTGCCCAAAGAAATTCAATGTTACCAGATAATCTTAAAAAATAAAAGAAAGGACTAGATGCATGGCTTAGGGGTTAAAACACTTGCCCGTGAAGCCCAAGGACCCAGGTTTGATTACCTAGCCCAGATAGGCCAGATGCACAAGGTGGCACATGCGTCTGGAGTTCATTTGCAGTGGCTGGAGGCCCTAGTGCACCCATTCTCTCTCTCTCTCTCTCTCTCTCTCTCACACACACACTTTCTCTCTAATAACTAACTTAATAAAAATGCTTTAAAAAATATAAGAAAGATTCTTAACTGTGACCACAAACTACATCTTTTTGGGAAAAAAAAATAAAAGCATCTCAAATGCACAAGCAGCTTAAATGAAAGTACTATAAGTACAACAGTTTTACAAGAATATAAACAAAGTTTTAGTGACCTTGGATTTGGCAAATCCAAGATTTTCTGTTGTTGTTCTACAAAAGATGCAAATACCAAGATCTAGGGTAGAAAACAGGGCCCAGGGAGACGGCTCAGTGGTTAAAGATATTTGCTTGCAAATCCAGCCAGCTTGTGTTTGATTCCCTAGCACCCACATAAGGCAGGATACAAAGTGGAAAATTTTATCTGTGATCCTAACGTGCCAGGACAATGCACAGCTCATTCATTTGCATTGGTAAGAGACCCTGTCTCGAAGAAGGTGGAGCACAGATAACTCAAAATTGCCCTCTTGAAGCAGTTTGGCATGACTGGTCCCTCAAGTAAAAAGAAGGAACATCCTGGAGCTTGCCCTGCGGTCTCTGCTTCGTAGAGATCAGAGCAGGCTTCCCATCTCTTGCCTGAAGGAAGTCCCCAGATCTGTTTTTCTATTGACAATGCAAGTCCCTCCCTGGGAAAGCGGTCCCCTTCCCTAGAATTAAGGTTTAAATCTGATCCTGCATTGTGGTTGGTTAAGCTCAGCCCCAAAACCTGATGCCATGGCTGGTTAGTTCAGCCTGCATTCAGAATCTATAAATGATCCCAGTTTGGATCACAGGGTCTAATGGGCAGGAATACTCTGCAGTCTCTTCTCTTAATCTTATAAAGTCTCTCTAACCCTTACCCTTTGGTCTAGGAATCTCAATTCTTTGAATTCATAAGACAAGAATCTGTGGATACCCCATGGTATTGGTGCATTGGTGCATGTTGGTGTACTGGTGAGGAATCCCAAAATTCCCATAACACTCTGACCTCCACATGCATGCATGTACACACACACACACCCACCCACCCCCCCCCACACAAACACACACATTTGTGCACTATGAAATAAATTTAAAAATTTTAAAAATAGAGAAACAATCACTGATTTTATATAAAGTAAATCTTTGTCTTTGTAATAACAGCTGTTTCCAAGAGTTGAGCCATAGACTAGGGAAAAATACTTACAAAACCATTATCTAACAAATGCAAAGAACATGTATAGGTACTTTAATAAATGTTATCATACAATTTCAAAAACGAGTGTAGAGTAGGAAAATCTATAGTTACAGGAAAGCTATCCGTGGCTCCGAGGGCCTAGAAGAGTGAGGACTGCAATGGAAGAGAAAGGGGATGACTTTGCAGGTGTAGAATTTCTTTGGAGGTGAAGGAATACTGTCAAATCCGGTGACTCTCTCATCCCTGCCCTTTCTTCTCTCATGTGCGTTCTTATTCCATCATGCTTTTCTCCTCTCTATGATGTAACAATAAGGCCCTCAGCACACCAGGTTCTTTGAACTGGGACTTCCTTGCTTCTAGCTGGGAGAAATGAATGACTTTATTTATAAATTAAATAAATAAATAAAATTAGATGGTAGTTGTACAACTCTGTGAATATAATAAAAACCTAATTGTACTGTGAATTTTATGCTATGTAATTATATCTTAAAGCTATTATTCTAAATTATATAAATTACATAGTCAAATAAATTGTATTGAAAGCAAATGTGGAAAATGCTCAAACTCTTTATTTTCTTATTATTTTACTACATTATGTATGCTCTTGAGGCTATTTGCATCTAGTGATGAAATGAGTAAATGCTACAAATGAGAGCTTGTCTTCACCCACAGTGCTGGCTAACCCGTTACCAGTATTTAACTGTGTTGCCCTATTCCATGTCTCTAGCTCCATGACTAGAGAATGCAGCGAGAGAGAGAGAGAGAGAGAGAGAGAGAGAGAGAAATGAATAAATAGGAATGGGGGTAAAATGTCCAAGAAAATAATTCTCTGTCCCTGGAAGGAGAGCAAGAAGGCTTGTGCACATTAGGAAGAAATATTTCTGTGTAGTAATGGACGCGGTAGTCCATGTCTGTATTGCTGTTAGGTTGCACAGGACTTCATTTCCATATTCTTTTCATCTGAAAAGGGCTGCCATATGAAAGCTCTGAAAAAGAAAGGGTAGGAGAAAGCTGACTTTTTAAGATAGTCTCAGTGAGGGATTGAGGCTCAAGGAGAACCAGCTCAATTGCCCTGGCACCAGAAACTCTTGGCAAAAATGTCTGATTGGGACTGACCACAGTGTCCCCCTCTGCACACAGTCTAGTGCTCTCCCCGTGGGCTGACCAGCTGGACTGACCCTCAGGTTCATCCTCCAAATGTACCAGCCAGTCAGGTCTTCCCCTTAGAGACCTGAATCTGATCAATAAGGGCTGCTGTGGCCTTCCAGCCTCTCCTTCTCTTGTCTCTGGACATGACCCTCAGGGTGTGCGTGTGTGCGTGCATGTGCGTGTGCATGTGTGCATGCATGCGTGTGCATGCGTGTGTGTAGCTCTTGTTCCTTCTCTCCGGCCACAGGGACACACCTGAGTCTGGCTTTCTCCTCACCCAGCTGGCTGGGGTGGAGGAGCACAATACCGTTTCTTGTCTGGAGAAACTTTCCGTTTTCCTCTGCTTTATGGTCTGGGCTGATTTCTCACTTTAATTACATGTGTGATCTTGCTCTGATCTCCCAATCTACCACATGGGCACTTTCACCAGCTCTGGACTTTCTGCCTGTGTACTTGCTCTCAACTTGGGGTTAACCTTGAGTGTAACCTTCACTCTTTTCTCCTCTGCATTTCTCTTCTGTTCTGACACTTCTCTCTTCTGGAAAGCACGTGGTGGCTGCATGTGTGTTCTTTCTGAGTCTCTTTACACATCCAGTTTTCCCCCAAAGACGCTCAATTTCTCTTCTGCTTTGATACTTTTCATCTTTAGGAAAGCAAGTGGCAGAAGCCACGTGTGTTGTTTCTGGGTCTCTCTACATGTACATCTGAGTTCTACTTTCCATGTGCTTACAATTCTGTTCCAGTCCTTTTTAAAGACCTCAGTTTCCTGAATCCCACAATTTGTGATTTCCCCCTTAATAATTCATAATTTATCCTTCTTGAGTCCATCTTTATTAATTCTTTATTAAAGGTAGGACAGAAACGTGGGGTTCATAAATTCTGGGAGACCCATCCTGAACCCCAAGTCCTGTATCAGCTCCAGATATCAGCTCTATGTGTAACATAGAGATGCTGTATGTGTATCTTTTGTGGTGTTTGTACACATGCACAATTTCACACCCTCTTCTGTAGGATGTGCATGAGATGTTTCAGGTCACAGACACTACTTCTCCTCGATTGCACTGGGTAGATGGCTGTCTTTGTGGGTTTGAAACTTTAATGCAAATAGCAGCACTTCTAAAGTCTTTTGAGGGTTTATCAGAAGGGTGTCAACAATAAAAAAGTCGATATTGCATATCTGGCTTCATGAATTACTAACAGTGAACTGTGAATGGTCAGACTGTGTCTTGTGACACTCAGCATTCCTGTCTGTAAAATCAAGTCAGCAAGGACATCTGTCATTTAGGACCGCGTGTAGGTGAGGTGACCTCGCCTCTCGTGGAAGAAGAGTGTTGGTACTGAAGCACTTAACAAGCGTTTTCTATTTATGTAGTTGCTATCAAACTATACATAGGGAATCCTGATATTTACTGTGGAAACTCTGCAATTTTCCTTGCAGAAGTACCCTATCTATTCCACAGGCCTCACGTCACCTGTTTGCCCCAAGCAGCTTCTTTGCGCTCCTTATTGACGTAGGTAGTCCAATCACACTGAAGACCCTTGCACAAGGAACAAGATTTATTTGTACTTCAAGGCATTCTGAAAGGGACTGTCCCAGGAGGTGCATTTCCTCAAACACTGTAAAATTGCAAAGGAAGCCCCTCTTCCTCTCCCGTGCTCAAGCCCGAAGGAAGCAGGGCGGCCTTTTCATCTTTGGCTGCTTACAAGCCCTCAGAACTCACGGGGATAATTGCAATGTAATGCCTTACAGCTGCTTGCTAGGTAATTTACTCAGCTGCCACCACCTGGGGAGATGAGAAGGCCTTTCCCCTCCTGACACAGGGCCCTGGAATTTACAGTCTTTTCCCTTTCTTTACTCTGGTGCTATCAGTGAACCCCCTTAGGGTTCTGTAGGAAGTCAGCCATTTTAAAGTACACAATTTATTTGCCTGGAGGAGGAAATAGCTGCGAAGGAAGGCGACCTTTGTGAACCAGGTAAATCTCAAAGCCTAGTTTTATGTTATTTCACCCATTTGGTTATGCCTGAAGTGTCATCAGGTTCCACCAAGCTTCACAGAAAGATTTTTGCCTTTTTGTGAGCCACTGACTCATTTGGAAGCGTTACAGGGTAAATGGTGTCCCCTGTAAAACATAATAAATTCCAGGTCAGACTGCATTACAGCAAGACCCTACCTCAAAATAAATAAATAAATAAATAAAATTTTTAAATTGAAGAAATCTGAGGAAAAAATGCACAAAGGCACAGATCATGATGGTGCATCAGTAAATGAAGGAATGCCAAAGGCTGCAGGCAAATCACTAGAGGCAGGGAGAGAGGCCTGGAATAACCCTCTCAGAGCCCTCAAAAGGACACAGCCTTGCCAGAGCCTTCATCTCAGACTTCTGGATTCCAGAACCTTAAGACAAGTACACTTCTCTGTGGACATAAACCACCATGCTTATAATAAATACATTGTTATGACAATCCTAGCTAGCTAATTCAGGAAGTCTGTATAGAATCCACACCCTTTGGCAGAATAATTTTAAATTTAAATTTAAATTATTTAAATGCATAAAATAATGTACATACCAAGGGAAATAAAATATTATTGTTCAACATCACTTTTGTGGTGCAGTTGATACAGGCTGTACCTCAGGAATCCGGACACTAGATGTTGACAGACACACAAAACTTTCACTGAGTCAGAGGCCTTCAGGTTCAAAGAATCAAAGAATGGGATCCACAGACCATAGAGGGTGAGGTCGAGAAAGACTGTATTATACAGATTAATGGAAGGAAACAAGGCAGAGCTCCTGCTCTAATGCAGGAGGGCATCCTGGAAATGAGAAAGCCTGCCTGGTGTCCTTGATTTGGACACCAAAAAAAGTTTACTGGATGTGGGCTGAGCTGGTCAGTTCAGACCCCACATCAGGTGTCCAGGCAACACCAGGTTTTCAGGAAAGGGAATAAGGTCATTTTCATTCTAGGAAAAAAAGAAGTACCTCATCTAGGAGAGGCGGACTTCTTTAGGAAAGAAGAGATCAGAAAAAGCAGACCTCTGACATCGCTAGATTCCAACAGGTGAAAGCTGCAGGACTCCTTTAGGAAAAAAGACATAAGGATGAAAACAGGCTCAAGGACATTTCCCTCCATACAGGCTCAAGGTCACGCTTTGGTGTTACTTCTTAATATTTAATATTTATAAATATTAAATAAGAGGATCTAATGGTGGTTCAAAACCAGTTATTTTGAAATACAGGTGACTATGACATTTTGATATTGTAAGTAAATATCTGATTCCTACTGATGCTTAGAGTTTTGTTATTACCATTGCTGACTCCTGTATTCATAACTAGAAGAGACGTTAGGTTCCAGTTAAAGTCAGTGAAAGTCAGGATCTAACTTAGCACTTCCCCACACGCACTGAGCGCACCATTCTAGAGAAGAGGTGTCAACAGAGGCTGCTTTAATAGCCACAGTTTAAAACCTTCAGTTCACCAAATCTTCCTCTGTAAAAACTTCTGGTTACACCACTTATTCTTCCTTGTTCATGTAGAACTTCGTTTTCAGTCTCAGACTGCACCTTCCTGGTGTTTTGGTGACTAGCACCTCCTCTTTGATTCCCAAGTTAGTCATCAATATTGCGGAGACGGTCTTCTCTGGGGCCTGACATTGATTGGCACTGTTGCTATCAAAGACTTCCATTTTGAAATATCTCCTTTGTCGTGGATACAGAGATTCCTACTGAAAACCCCCAGCAGAACCTCTGTTCCTTTTGTTCCATATCTGCCCTACTCAACGGTAATGTTTGAAGTTCAATTCTAAGTGTTACGTATCAGGTTCACTCATCACATGCAAAGAAATGTTCTTTTCTCAGCTCTGCCAATTTCCACATCCATACACATTTAATCCCCAAATCTCACTAGAATGCAAGGAGTGTTTTATGACTTGGACAGACCCTACTCAAGCAAGAACTATACGTATGAAGTGTCCAGACTGAAGATGAGTGCGGCTTCCCCACCAAGGGCTTTAGGGACCCCATGACTGTGTTTTGACGCCCATCTGTGTAGACTTCTGACCTTGCTGTCTTCCCTTTGTGAGCGCGCTGCCCACCTGACCTTTGTCAACATGTTCCCTTTGCTCCTTCAGCAGTGTCCTTCTACAACTTGTGTCCCTGGCAACCCATAACGTTGGGAAATATGCATTTGGTCTTCCACTTCCAAATATAGTGGAATATAGTAGACAAAGATCAGCCACCCATGAACTTAGGCTATTCTACAAAAAGCCTCTCATCTGCTACAGCAAGAAGGTGGGGTGTATAGAAAACCATGGACCAGCTTTGAGTCTGAAAATTGTAAAATTAAAAATGAGATTGATCCCACAGTTCTGATAGCTTCAGAACAAAGCTGCAGCCCAATGGAGACACAAGCTAGAGGCATTTGAGCGCAGAACATAAAATTCCCGATTCCTCAACACCCTATCCAGTAAAAATCATGCCCACTTACCTTGTGTAAGGAGAGATGGTGGCCCCAGCCTGTCCCATCGCTTGAATGAAGAGCGACATTGACCATTGTCTAGAAATGTTACAAAGCCCTCTCCTCCGCTATGTACTTTGCCATACGATGTTTGTCTTCCCAAGATCTAGCTCCATGACTTATCTTTGCTTTTAGGGTGATTAGTTAGCTTTCTTGTTGCCCACACCTCCAGAGAAGACATAGCAGATGGAGAGAGGCCCATGGCGGTAGGGGCTTGTGGCACAGCTGTTCACATATTGCCAGGTAACAAAGCAGGCGACAGAAATGAAGCAGGACTGGATTACAGTCCTCAAGGCCCACCCCCAGGGTCCCACCTGCACCAATCAGGACACACAACCTCTCAAAATAGCACAGAGCAGCTGTTTGCACACAGAGTCTGTGGTGGACTTTTCAGATCCAAACCAGAGCATAGAACAGTAAGAAGACACTGCTCAAGCTGAGTGGAACTGCATGCCAAGCAAGGAACTCTTCCTCATGAGAGAGCCTACGTGACACACAATGGCAGAACCCTCCCGAGCAAGGCAGGACAGTCTCCAGAGGACTGTGGAAGGCAGGTGGAAGAGAAGAGTTTGTAGACCTGGCATCATTCTCTAGATTGCACGATAATTATGGGAACTAATCACAATAATGCAGGAAGACTTCTGGAAGTTTAAAACATAGATGATATGGAGCTAATAGAGTAAACTGCTAGAACTTCTTGACGTGGTTTTGAGGAGATTAGTGTGAGAGGGAGCTGGGGAGGGAGAGACAGGAAATCCCTGGGGTGCAAAGGCTAGCAAGTGTAGCCCAATTAATAAGCTGTAGGTTCAGTTAAAGATGTTGTCTCAAGAGGATATGGTGGAGAGCAGTAGAGGAAGATACCTGCCTTTGACCTCTGTCTACACATGCACATGCACACACATGCAGGCATGCCCCATACACATGTGCACCTATACATATACACACGCACACCACAACATGTATACACACACACACACACACACACACACACACACACACACCAGTGGAGCTCTTCTTTCTTTATTTAATTTTTAAAAATTATTTATTTGTGATGAGAGAGAGAGAGAAAGAGTGAGTGAGTGAGCATGTGTGTGCCAGGCCCTCCTGCCACTACAAAGGAACTCCAGACACATGCCCCATTTTCTACACCTGGCTTTGCATTGGTCCTGGGCAATCAAACTAGGTGGGCAGGCTTTGCAAAAAGTGTCTTTAACCACCTTGCCATGTCCCCAGTCCTGGAACTGTCCTTCCATGCCATCGCTGATGCTAGGAGACAGTGCTATTCCTCAGTGTTGATATGAAAGGTGGGCTCCTGGAGACCCAACCCACCCACAGAGACAGGCTGTTGTCACTCTAGCGGGCAGCGAGGCTACAACAATAACTCGAAGACGCTGTCCTGAAGGGACTTAGAGCACTGGCTACTTGGCCATCAAGGGTCTAGAGGAGAAAATAGGCATCAGCAAGAGTACTCCTGGGCTTAGGAACCCCTTCCACCAATGAAACATCAGGACAAGTGAGATGATTGTAACTAAAATGAAAAAAATTATTTTTATCCAGTTTTCAAACCAAGAGCCCATCAATTGGATGTAAAATAAGATACTTTTAAATTTAATTTTCATACGTACATATGACATTTTGGTCATATGTACCCCACATTACCATCCCTTATTCCCACTTAATCCCACTGTACTCTTTCATCTAATCTCTGTCATTAGCTCCTCTGAGAGCTAAGGCCCATAGCTCCGTCCCCTCTCTCTGCATAAAAGAATATTGACTGGTCCCATCAGGAGCAGCTGTGTGAGCTCCTGAGCACAATGGCCATGTGATATTCTGGTGATAGAATCCCACAGTACTCCTCCCATTCTACAGCTTTACGTTCGTTCTGTCCGTCTTCCCCAGTGTTCCTTGAGTCCTAACGACGTTGATGCATACATTCCATGGAGGGCCAAGCACTCATCAGTCATTTATCTTCAGCACTCGACCAGCTATGAAATCAAATATTTAAAAACAAGAAGGCTTCAAGCAAGTACAATATGATGCCTGTCCCCTCGTCCTTTCCAACAAGAACTGTACCACGGGAAATAACATTTTGCAGAGAAATAAATTCTCAGATCTTTTGATAAATATTCAATCTACAGTCTGAACTGATAATGGAGTCTAAGTCCAACTCTCTTTCTTATTATGAAACTGTTCTCCATGTTTTCCCTGACAAGATCACAGATCACAGAACTAGTATGTATTGGAGAAGAAGAAAAATTAGACCCACAAAGAATTCATTGTTTCAATGAGGTTCCCATCCATTCAAGTTAAATTTATCTGTAAACCCCCATCATAAAACATGTGACAAATGACTGCACTGCTGGTGGCTAACAGTCCACATGTAGCACGACGCAGTTTGGCAGTTGTGTTGTGGCATCTTTTCAATGCCCACCCAGAAAAGGATCATCAACACTCCACTTTCACTTAAGATGAAAGGAAATCTGTATTAATGGTCTTGTTCTTGGACCAACGATCTTTGACTGGCTTTCCATTGCAGTATAACCTTAATCTATCCTGACATTCCTCCATATAAAATTTGGACTCAATGTATTTAACAGGAACATGAAAACCAAATTTCAGGTAAATACACATTTCTTCATTCCCTGAAGAGACTGGAAAAGATAAGCTTCAGGAATCTAAGTCCTGTTGCATGGGTAAAGATTTTAGCAACCTTTCTCCTGAGGTGTGCTATGATATTTCCTTCAAAAAGGGTAAATCAGTGCAAATTTATTCATTTATTTATTTATTTATTTTTACTTATTTATTTGTTTTGTTTTTGTTTTTTAAGGTAGGGTCTCAGTCTGGCCCAGGCTGTCCTGGAATTAACTATGTAGTCTCAGGGTGTCCTCGAACTCATGGCAATCCTCCTACCTCTGCCTCCCGAGTGCTGAGATTAAAGGTGTGCGCCACCCCACCTGGCTAAATCAATGCAATTTATGACTCATCCTGATTCACGCCAAAAAAGAGGCATAGGCATCTTTGGTTTTAGTAATTATGTCATAGCATTCTTGGAACTACAGCTCAAATACATTTATTGGGTAATTCAAAGTCTTGAGAGGTTAAATAGAATCAAGCCTATGAGGGTTCAACAAGAGACTCAATACCAGGAGAGATGACTGTGATAGATAAAGACAGGAAGTGATATCCTAACAAGCCTGAGGTGAGACTCCAGTACAGACACGTGAGGTGCTAAAGCAAGGTCATGTTGCCTGTAGGTGGCAGATCCTGATGGGCTTCAAAACAATCATTTCCATGCTGCTGGGGGATCTTGTCCAAGATTAAGGTCTTTCCATTTGATTAGAAAAAGGAGCCAAACATCTTGTTCTCTTCTCATCTCTTATTTTTGAGTGGGGGCCTTATAAATTAGACTGCCAAAGCCAGATTCATAGAACACTCACAAAGGAACAGTTGGAGCTAAAAGCAAAAATAATAAATTTTGGAAAAGAATAGTAGGGTTGTGAACATGTGACAAGACTAAGAGGCTTAAGCTAGAGGAGTTATTTGCAGAAAGATAAATAGGAGGATAAGGATGAGTTTAACAAGGTTTATTTCCAGAGATTTCTCTTGGCTTCAACTTCCAATCTGTAAAGGTAGCAATGTTTTCTTCCAGTATAGGAAGAATATTATTTTCATAGGAGTTTTATTTCCTGTTTTCAGGAAGAAAAAGGAATTTAGATAACATCTCCCCCCTTTTCCAATTCTATCTCGAGTTTTATTTAGCTCAGAATAATCTTATGACAGATAATATATTCAGGGGTGGTGTATCCCGCTGCCCTACAGGATCAATGTCAGAATCACAAAACCATAAGATGAATCAGCTCGTCAGGAACACAGCATACTATGGGAACTAGTATGGGAAGGTCCAGAGGACACAGGAAATTATGTGTGCAGACAGCCCATAATCTCTTAAGCCACCAACAGTGTGGCCTAATAAAGGGTTTGTTCTGACTCACCGAGGGTGGAAAGGAAAAACTCTGGGGCTGTGGAGATGGCTCATGGGTAAAATGCTCCTCACACAAACATGACCACCTAGATTTGGATCCCCAGAACCCACATGACACTGGATGTGAATGTACGCATCTCTAACACCAGCACTCCTATGGCAAAAAGGAGACAGAGACAAGAAAATCCCTGGAAACTGACTAGCCTGAAGGTAAAAGATGGGCTGGAGAGATGGCTTAGCAGTTAAGTGCTTGCCTGTGAAGCCTAAGAACCCAGGTTCAAATCTCGATTCCCCAGGACCCATGTAAGCCAGAGGCACAAGGTTGTGCATGCATCTGGAGTTTGTTTGCAGTGGCTGGAAGCCAGGATGCTCCCATTCTCTCTCTCTCTCTTTCTCTCTCTGTACGTCTGTTGCTAATAAATAAATAAAAATAAACAACAACAAAAGTAGAAGGTAGAAGGCGAAGACCAACACAAGGTTGTCTCCTCACTTCCACATGCCCACTGTGACATGTGTGTGCCCATACTCACACACAGAAATACACACACACACACACACACACACACACACACACACACGATTAACCAAAAAAGGACAATAAAGCTTTGTTTATGCACTGGTTAGCCAGATATGTTTATCCAACCCCCAAATGGATATTTTTCCACACTACATCCCTGCTGAGGACAGTTCCTGAAAGATGAGGTGACTCTCATGGCTGGAGCCTGTTCACTAACTTGGTGTGAATGGAGCAATAGTCTGAGGTAAATATTCAGAGACGGAGTGGCAGCTGCACAGAGCCTGATCAGGGTTCTCAAAGGATCAAGACTGGGAAGATGAAACAAAGGAAAAGGGGAAAGAAACATGGGAGGTTCTCTGGGGAGGAGAGTGGACTTTGGTTTTCTTTGTGTCCTGTTGGTTCCCACCAGGAAATAACAACCAGAAGAAAGGTGTGCTCTGCAGGTGTCTGACCCAGTGGCATCAGCCAGACTCTGAGCTGGGTTTCTCCAGGGTCTTTTTACAAAGACCTCTTGGAGAAAAGAGTCACGAGGTCAGGGATGGGGGTACTCATGTGTGAAATTCTAAGTAGCATGAAGATATTAAATTAACATTTAGTAAGAGGAAAAATGAGAGTCTTGGAAGCAAAGCTATTAAGGGTATGTGGAAGTACATTTCAAGTCTTTTCTGTAAAGAAGTTTTACATTCCCAGCAGCAGCAAGCCCACCAAATCTGTTAGATGCTATTCTTCAAGATGAATGAAGTGAAAAGTTTAGTAGTTACTAAAATAATAATGTGTGAGTTATAGAAATAGGCCTTGAATATAAATTGGAAAGGAATTAGCTGTGAAGTAGAAGCTAATTCTATTAACTCTTGGAGGAGGAACAAAAAATGGGCTAATTGCACCTGCTTCATTATATAGTTCCCTGCTAGATAATTAATGAAGGTACCAGCAGATAATATTTGAGTAAGGAGTCAAGCTTAGTTATTTCACAATAAATTATATGGTAAATTTTTTATATGTATATGCAGGCTTGCCAATACATGTGTGGATGTACACACATGTGTAAGGCCAGAGGATATCATGTGCTCTTCCTAAGGTACTCCATCAACCTCTTTTTCTTTGAGAGAGAGAGAGACAGAGAATGGGCATGCCAGCAGCCTCTCAGCCACTGTGAACCAACTCCAGACGCTTGCGCCCCCTTGTGGGAAAGTGCAGCATTGCACCCGTGCATCACTGCGTCTGGCTAAATGTGGGACCTAGAGAACTGACCAGGCATTCTTAGGCTTAGCAGGCAGGCGCCCTCACCGCTAAGCCATCTCTCCAGCCCTCCATCAACCTCTTTATGAAACAATGTCTCTTATGGGCTTAGAGCTCACCCATAAGGTTAAACTAGTTGGCCAGCACACTTCAGGGATCTACCTGTCTCCACCATGCCTGTGCTAGAATTACAGGAAAAGATTATTGTGCCTGATATCTTACATAGTTACTAAGGATCAAATTTAACTCTTCTAGCTATACTTTTCCCATACTGTGAGGTTGTATTAACTTTTAATTGCAAACAGTTATCAAGGAAACATTGGATAAAAATAGTTCATACAAATTGTACTATACTTAGGCAAACTCAAATCACTTTGCTATACATATTCAAGGAGTTCATAAGACACTGTATATTATGGACTAATTTAACTAGATTAAAGTGTAGTTATGGTAATTTTTAAAGACTGTTCTTGCTGATGACCCTCGAAGAAATTTATGAAAATCTGGTCATATAAATTTATTACTATAATATAATTTTCATTCTTTTAAGTTCTGTAATAAAACTAATTGCTTTAGGGGTATAGATCTGCCCGTCTTCAATTGCCATATTGTTTTACCACCCTCCATAGATCAGTATGTTTGCATATTGCCGTCACAGGGCCAGAAATGGGAACATACATAGATGCAGGGACAATACAGTTTAGGAGACTGAGGTGACTTCAGATGTGATTTCATGTCAAAGCAGATGATGTGAGCCCTGATGATATGTCACTAGGTAAAGTGATTATTTTCAATTCAGTATGGATGTTTCTAAAAGTACAGCATGTAAGTAGACAGAGCCAAGTAATGTATATAAAATACAATGAAGACATTGCTAATGATCACAGTATAAATAGCTATGGTTGTAATACTGTCTACTCATTAGTGTGCTAATTTCTCTAAATTGTTAGTTCCTTCAAGAATCTTCCTTCATATCTAGACAGTTTCAAATACTCTTTAGCTATTTGACTGGGCCCACCTAATACAATCCCAATCTGGATGCATCCTTCTGGCTAGACTCTACTTTTAGATCAAGGTTGTTAAGCATTGCTGGGGAAAATGCATGATCAGGAAGATGACAGTGGGCACAATTGCTTTGCCTTTGATATCAAATGAGGCAAGTCAAGATAAAGGCTGGAAGAATGGATGAAAAACAAATAGCCAAACACATGGGCTGGAGAGATGGCTTAGTGGTTAAGGCGTCTGCCTCCTAAGCCTAAGAACGCTGGTTCCAATCTCCAGTGGTTCCAATCTCAGACCCCACGTTTAGCCAGATGCAGTGACGCAAGGGCGCGATGCCGCACTTGCCCACAAGGGGGTGCACGCATCTGGATTTCATTCACAGCAGCTGAGAGACTGCTGGCGTGCCCATCTCTGTCTCCCTCTCCCTCTCTGTCTATCTCTCTCTGTGATTATCTCCAAAAATAAATAAATAAATTTTAAAAAAATTTTAAAAATAGCCAAACACATTCCAACCTGTGGGCTGTCTACCAAAGACTCACTTTAAATCCAAACCACAATTAGGTTGAACGTAAATTATGAAGAAAGATAGTTATGTGAATTTAGCAAAAGAGTTATATAGGTATACTATCATCAGACAAAATTAATTCTGAATCTAAAAAAGCTACAAGAGACAAAAGGATATTATATGTTAAATATAGTTTCAATTCTACAGCAAAATATAGCAACTATGAACATTTACATATATAATACCAGAATATGGATTAGAATTATGAAACCAAGATTGACATAACTGAAAAGCAAAATAATTGCATAATATGATTGAGAGACATCAGTACAACCTTTTCAACAGCAGTGAAAGTAGGAGAAAAAAATGACCTGACCAACGCAGTAAGTTATTGTGAAACATTGATTAGTTCCTAGAATAGCCCTGTTCTAAGAATATCTGAATCAATGCACATATCAATTTGCCTGCCTTTATCTCCCTCCAAATCAGAAGATTGGAATATTTTCCATATACCCTAAATGGCCCCTAAAGATTGGAATATTTTCTACAGAAACAGTGAAGGACCAGTTCTTCTTGATCTCCAAGTTGTCACATTAAAACCCTCTTGGAAAGCCCAGCAGTCAATAATCCAGTGAAGTGCAAAACGGTCTTTCAGTCCTTTCTTGATTATAACATGATTGCCAAGGATCTCCATCCTAAGCAAAATTTTCACAAAACATACATAGCCAAGCAAATAGAAACAAGAGAAAACAGAGAATAGAACAAAATTAACTTTTTATAAAGAGCTAAAATTAATGGCTTTAGAGAGATAGAAGAAAATTACATTCACAAAACAGTAACAGCCTAAAGATAAAATAAAAAGGAAACTGAATCATAAGTTTCAGTGATATCATGGTTCTTAAAACATAGTAGAGGGGCTGGAGAGATGGATTAGCAGTTAAGCACTTGCCTGTGAAGCCTAAGGACCCCGGTTTGAGGCTCGATTCCTCAGGACACACATAAGTCAGATGCAGGAGGGGTGCATGCATCTGGAGTTCGTTTGCAGTGGCTGGAGACCCTGGCACGCCCATTCTCTATCTATCTGCCTCTTTCTCCCTGTTTCTCTCAAATAAATAAAAATAAACCAATTTTTTTAAAAAAATAGCAGAATTGTGCTTTTCTAACCATGGTAGAAAATTCTTTTCATCCTAGAACTGTATGCCAAATTTACCTTTCAACCAGGTATGAAGGAACACTAAAGAGACATCTAAACACATAAGAAAGTTTTTCTGAAGAAGTTACTGGAAAATATGCTGCAGTGAAAGAAGTCTAGAAATGGAAAATGAGAAGATTCAACCAGCCAGGTCTTAGAGTACGCAACATAACACAATACAACCAGGTCTTAGAGTACACAACTTAACACAGTGCAGCCAGGTCTTAGAATATGCAACATAACACAATACAGCCAGGTCTTAGAATATGCAACATAACACAGTGCAGGGGCATCTAGATATGATGATGTTCAGTGACCATGTCCGAGACTCATGTCCTGACTGGAGAAGAAAGAAAGTGAACTGTAGGTGGTAAGTTCCCAGTGATAAGCAACGGAACTGTTAAATTCCTAAACATGTAGAAAATTATTTCTAGTATTTAATGGATTTTAAAAATTGTTTTAAAATGAAAGAGGTATGTTAAAGGTAAGCAAATTGAAAGGGTCATTTGTCAACCATAGGAAAAAAACTTCATAGACAAGTAGAATTATATGTATAGTATACTTCATGGATCAATATTTTTGCAATCATAAAATATAGAATTCTTTATTTAGCTAAAAATTTCCATGGATCAAGAGTAGAAGTTGAAGAAGGTAATGAAGCTGTGTGTTATAAAACAACATAACTTGAACCTCTATCAAGGAGTCAATGGATATTACTTAAGCCTGGTAGGTTAATAAATAGTCATATAAAATTATTATAAAGTACAGGAACAAAACCAAAGGAAAAACAAAAACAAAAAGAGATTAAACTAGTTAACCTTAGGTACCCACACAGTAAGCCTGAGTGGACCAAGTAATTGCTATTATTCAATAGACTAAAATCAGGTTTGATATTTAAGTTACGTATCCTATTAATTAATTAATTATAAAACCCAACTCACTATGGGCATAGGTATGAGTGGGTGATTTGTGTAGCAATGGAGCAGAATGAAAGCAGTCCAGGGAAGACGCTCATCTTGAGCCACAGAGCAGACATGAGCATGGGGGTGTTAAGCAGTCCAGGGAAGACGCTCATCTTGAGCCACAGAGCAGACATGAGCATGGGTGTGTTAAGCAGTCCAGGGAAGACGCTCATCTTGAGCCACAGGGCAGACATGAGCATGGGGGTGTTAAGCAGTCCAGGGAAGACGCTCATCTTGAGCCACAGGGCAGACATGAGCATGGGGGTGTTAAGCAGTCCAGGGAAGACGCTCATCTTGAGCCACAGAGCAGACATGAGCATGGGGGTGTTTGGGGTTGTGGGGGAGGAACACTTGGGACGACAAGTGAACGAAGCAGTTTGCTGGAAACTTTTGATGTAAATGCTCCAAAATTTTGATTATAACACGAGTCCCCCTCTTTCTCCTCTCTCTCTCCCTTCCTGTCTCTCTCCTCTCCTCTCCCTTTCTCCTTCCCACTCGCCCTTCCAAATTCTCAGTGTGCAGCTAAGTCACATTTGGTTGACGTTATGGTCACATGTGCTCTTGCCAACTCCTTGTGGTTTTTCTAAAGTTTTGCTCAGGCTATAAAAGCTCAAATTTTTCTGATAATTCCAAGATGTTATTGGAAACATATGGCAATGTAAGTGGCCAGAGATGGAAAGCATGTTACCCCTTTCAACCTATTTATGGGTTAAAAATAGCAGAAACTGGCTTTCAAACAAAGCACTAGTCCCCACCATGAAGGCCAGGAGGAGTAAGTCCCTTCTTCTATACCAGCTGTATAAATTATTGCTGTTAAGACAGACCTGCAGTCTCGGACAAGAGAGGGAAAAAATCAATATTAATCCACTCATACTTGTAATGGAAGGATGTGGTCATATAAAGTATTACTGGCTAGCTTGGGATCACAGTCTGAACTTGAAGACAGATGCTATATGTTTTCTATGGAAACAATAGACCGTAACATTGTATTTGATATGGAAAAATCAATCCCAGCATTAGCAGCTAGAAACTGCTCCACGTTGAGGCACGAATACAAAGTACCTCAAGCAGTTGTTAAACAGAGAGCTTTCATGATTATTTAATCACTGGAGAGGCCGAACCAATTAAAATATCATCTGTCAATACTTTCCCCAGGATTTTTTTCAGAATAATAAATGTTTTCTCAAATCTATTGTCTTGACCTAAACGATGACAGAACATAGAAATAAAAACCACTGGGACCAGATGTATCTTTTCCAGTGGGAAGAGGTTTCAGATTTTATTTGAAGCCGGGAAAAGCCAAGGTTCCTTCAGGCATTTTTCTGGATTCTATCGGATAAGAATCTAAGCTTACAAAGGTTTGGCAGTGCAGCTCTGAATCGTCAAGTAACAAGCAGAGTGAACAAAGCCAGCAAGCTCCAGGAGCTGGGCAGGAGCTCCTGTCTGGCTGTGACCACACATGGGAAATGGAAAATGGTGATCCACTGGAAGGTCTCGGACATTTAGTTGCTAGTGGCTCACGGAGAGACCACAGGGTGATTTTAGAGTGACTAGAAAATATGCGGTTTAATCCAGGAAGGTAAGGCTGGGGAAGCAGGTGGAGACGTAGAATTCCTCCCCCCCAAGGGAGTCTAACTTAAAAGCTAGGGGATAAAAGAAGACCATCCTAATATTTTAAAGTAAGAAATGGTACAACGAAAGGTATATTCTATTAGTTTTCTCTTGCTTTTTTGCATGTATGAGTGTGTGTGTGTGGTATACATATTCACATGTATCCATTTTGCTATGCGTGTGGGCACGTGTGTGTGTGCATGTGCATACATCTATGATTTTGGAGGTAAGAGGTAAGTGTGGTTTCCTTGACCTTAGTTCCTGAGGCAGCGTCGCTCACTTGAACACAGACTGGCTGATCCAGCTAACAGCCAGCCCTCCTGCCCCAGGTGTCCCCTGTCTCTGCCTCCCAAGCAGGCAGGCTGCTTTGCTCACCTGGCATTGACTTGGGTGCTGGGGATCTGAACTCCAGTCCTCATACTGTGTGCCAATTAGTTTATCTCCCGAGCCTTCTCCCACAGTCCTGAATGGTGTGTTAGAAAAATAAGCAGTCTAACAATATGGGTGATATAATATAGAGGGAAGATTCTAGAAAGAGAAACTATGTAGGCACTTATAATAATTTGGGGAGTTTAAATTTTACGTGTGAGTTAAAATCAGAGTGTGGAAGAGATTATACTTAAAAGAATTCATGTAGGTTACATAGGAAAGAATCCAAAATGATGCTGAGAGTTTTCTGTCACCATTGTCAGATATGAGGCTCTGTAATAGACCGAGAAGGACACACAAATCTTTGCAAACAATAACGCAAATAGTGAGTATTAAAATAAGAGAAAATAAAGTACACATGTACATGTACATATACATAAACAAACTTCTACAGTCACAGAAGAAAACATATATTTGAAAACTGGTTTTTTACTCACTATTTTCTCATGATCATAATTCTAAATCTTCTAATTTGATTTGGCTCAGTATTTCATATGCCATAAAATCTTTTTAGTTTTATGCAAAATATAAAAAGTATGCAGGACTACACCAGCTACCTGATTCTGATATATATATATATATATATATATATATCAAACCATAATTCATTCTAAACTAAATATTACTTGCCAATTACTTATATGTAATATCTCTTTGTTAACCTTTCTACAAATATATGCATTTGAACCATGTCACTGAATAGAACATAATGAGGAATTTTTTTGGTACTTTAACACTTTCTTGTCTAAATCAATAAACTTAATTGATAGATTTTTGAAAAAATTAATTTGGCAAAATTCAATCCTCTTAAATCCATCTAGAGTTGTGTTAGCATATCACAGAGTAATTAATTACAGTTCATTGACCATGCATGTTACTATGTCTCACAGATGATATTTGTAGACACTCAAAGATAATTGATTATCAAAAGGAGAGTAAAAATTATATAGCTGCATAATATTAGTGAATTTCTTACTGCCTTTTCCATAAAACAGAAATAATGATAATACTTGTCTCACTGGTACTTTGGAGAATAAGTGAGAACATAAACATATGTGTTAAAGATTGTGTCATATAGCAAAAGCTAAATATTGTGATCTATTACATATATCACTACTATTTAATAGCCACACACATATATAATTTCAAATAGGAGTTACATTTAAGAAATACAGAACAACTAGTTAAAATTAATTTTGATAATATATTTTACTCAACATGTTAAAGATAGTAATTATACATATATGTAAATAATAGAAAATTATTGATGAGTTCTTTTACATTCTTCTATTCATACCACATCTATAAAATGCAGGATGTATTTTAGACTTATATAGCCTATCCCAATCCAGACTGGTCACATGGCAAGTGTTCAGTTTCTACATAGAACTAATGACTTTGATCCAGCAGAACTCGAGAATCTTACGATGCTAAGGACCATGCAACACATGTGATTCTGAGTCCTTTCTTTCTAGGTTCTTTCTTTGTAAAGCCATCAGAAAAAAAGGAAAAAAGAACAAAAAGAAAAGTCTTTAAGTTTGCAATGATCTTACCATTTCCTCATTCAGTAATTTTAGAAATTGCTGTGAGTTAAGTAAGTGAATCATAAGAAAAATATTTGAATTTATCAGAACTAATTATAACCACATTTTTAAAAAGTGTGAAGCTTCCCATTGTTTTCAAAAACCACATATTTTGAAATTGGTAAGGATACATGGAATTCTGGAGAAAGCTTATTGCTCATGGAGTCACAAAGACCCATACTGTGTTTAAAAGTTCCGAAGGTATTTTTAGAAAAATACATCTCCGTTCTCACAGTGCAGATACACAAAAGCTCTCCTGGGGCACACCAGGGCTTGCCAGCTCAATGCGCTCTCTCAAGCAGTTAAAAAAGAAGATAATCCCTTCACCTTTCCCCTTCAGTTCATGGACTGATTTCACAAGCTTTCTTCACGCTGAATTTACCATTCACTTTCTTCCATGTGAGAGGAACTTGAGGTATTTACTCACAGGGTATTGTTCTTTTAAAATGCTCTCTAAGCTAAAGATTGGGTAAATGGCAGAAAAAAAAGTGTTTGCAATAATGAGTTAACTATTATCTCTATAGTTGCATATTTAAGCATTTTAATAATTAAAGTAGTTTTGTATAAAGCCAAGCAAAGAACTAAGACCATAAATTGACTCAAAAATCTAGGGTAAGTCAGTCTAGCTGTGTGTGTGTGTGTGTGTGTACACACACTTAATTCTTACATATAAAGCCCAACAGCATTAATCATGTCTGTAAGACAATAACCAAAACGACAATTCTGACTCTGAAGCCAACAATTCAAGGAATGTTCTAGCCATAACCTAGCTCTACAAGCAAACAACTGACAGGCATGGGGTCCTTTTGTCAAATTCTGACAACTGAATCAATAAAAAGACACAGCAAAAGTTCAATCAGAACAGACACCACTAATACGGGGGCCCTTTGGGACCCACGAAGCGTGGGACTGCTTTTCCATGTTAATCTCTCTTCACTGCCCTTTGCGGTTACCACCTTTTCTGGCCCCTGTTAATTAAAAACTGCCTTCGAGTAAAGTTCCCTGCCAGGCATTTCTCTGGTGTCAGCCTATTCTGCTGACTGCTCAGAGAAGAAATGGAGGGAGGAGTGTTCTGAGGCTGAGAACGCCATGAGGACAAACCCCTCCCCTGCTCTCTCAGGCTGTGCTTAGGATCAAAGCACTTTTATTCATAGCCTCCCACAGCCGATAATGATGAACTAGCAAAACCCAGGGGAGAACAATTAGAGAGAGAAAGAAAACACTGTACCAAAGTCAAGGAGTGATATTAGTTAAGTAGCTAGTAGACCAACAGTAGTAGGTGGATACAAAGCATGCCATACTGTTTGGGGGATTAGCCTTGTTTTGGAATAAGTTGAATAGCGAATTTTATCACATGCTATTTTTATCTGTTAATTCAACCCAACACCCAGAGTTTCCATTCTCTTTTCCCATAACAGAAGCAAATTTATTCTCCCATATTTGTGGTTCCCTATTTAATGTCAAGACTGATTCTAAGGGCCAGTTTATTTTGTGTCTGTGCAAAAGCTTGCAAATCAGAAGAACCATTTAGATTATAAAATCGTAACTACTGTTTTAGGTAGATGATTCAGTGGTTAATGGGACTTGTTTGCAAAGCCTGTGACCCAGTTTCTACTAGCCCCAGCCAGACTCAAAATACTATATGTGTCTGTGATCCCAATGTGCCCAGAGAATTCAAAGCTCTTAAGCCAGCTAACAGCTTGCCAACAGTGGCAAAAGACTGTCCTGAAGCTGGGAGAAGAGCACAGATACCTGAAAGTCATCTTCTGACCTCCACATGTACAACATTGCACATGTGCAGTCAACCACATATGTGCATATTAAAATAAATAAATATTTTTTAAAAAGTAATAGCTAGGTCTTTGTATGCATGTTAATAACAAATATTAATTAACTCCTTGGCTAAGTGGTCAGATTATATTTAAAAGGTTATTTGATTAACATGCATTTACTTATTTCATGCCAAAAATGTGGCAATGTATCACAAAAAAAAAACCCACAGAACCATATACAGTAAAAAGAGAGAGACTCTTGGTTCACAACAGTGAAATAGACATGTACAATATCTGATACTATCTTATTACTTTCATAATATGATCAAATTTGTCTTTTTTTTTTTTTTTTTGCTTATCTTTCCTTAGTCACTTAATGTATGCTGAAGTTCATCAATGGAGTCAAGATGCAACCGACAGAATGGGAGTAAAATCCTTACTAGCCTTACATCTGATAGAGGATTTATAACTAAAATACACAAAGAACTGAAAAAACTTAATCATCAAGACAATGAGCAATCCACTGAAAAGTGGGCTATTGAAATGAGCAGAATTCTCAAAAGAAAAATTACAAATGGTCAACAGATATTTTTGTTAGCCATCATAGAAATGGCAATTAAAAGTATTTGGAGGGCTAGAACAGTGGTTAAGCAGTTAAAGTGTGCTTGCCTGCAAAACTTAACAACCCTGGTTAGATTCCCTAGTTTCCATGTAAAGCCAAATGTTACAAAGTACGTGCATCTAGAGTTTGTTTGCAGTGGCTAGAGGTCCTGGCACATCCATTCTCTCTCTCTCTTTCTCCTCTCAGTCTCTCAGCTTGCAAATAAATAAATAAATACTCTTTTTTGAAAGTATTGTGAGATTCCATCTCACTCCAGTAAGAATGGCTATCATCGAGAGACTGAACAACAAATGCTGATGAGGACGGGTGAAAAGGGAGCACTCATTCACTATGGGTGGGGTGTAAATTGGTGCATCTACAATGGAAAGTAGTGTTAAGGTTCCTCAAAAAGCTAAAAATGGAACTAATGTAGGACCCAGATATAACACTTCTGGACTTAGATCCAAAGAACTCAGTAGTCGACTACAGGGATACTTGTACATTCATGCTCATGGCTGCTCTATTCACAACAACTAGAAAATGGAAGCAGCTAAGATGCCCATCACTTGATGAATAGATAGCAAAAAAAAAAAAAAAAAGTGATACATATTCAGAATAGAATTTTATTCACTTGTCAATAGAAATTATGGAATTGGCAGGAAACTAGATGGATTTGGAAAAAAATTATATTGAGTAAGCTAATTCAGCCTCAATGAGAAAAATGCCACTTGTTTTTGCTTATATGCAAATCCTAGCTTTGAATCTTAAGACCCATGAGTACACATCAGAGCATCTATAGAAACCAAGGAGTTAGTAAAGGGCTAAGGGGCATGGAGCAGTCTTAAGGGGAGAAGCTAGGAAAACGCAAGGGGTAAGTGAACAGCGGAGGGCAGATGCTGGTTGCAGAGCAGAGACCAGGGAGATGAGTAAGAAGAGGTAGATGGGGAAAAGTTCACCAACAATTAGGAGATATGAAAAAACCATAAGAAAACCTAATATTAAAATATAATAGTAATATAAAGTAGAAAAGTATAATAATAGAATTAATGGAGATATACACATAGATAACACTACCCCTAGCAGCCATGGGTTATAAAACAATAATATCAGTGCAAGTACGTGGTACCTACAAATGAGTTTTGATCAGGAAAACCTTAGAGGCTCCCCAAGAAACACGGGCTATTGCCATGGCTTTTGGCTTCACACCAAAACAAAATTAAGATGGTATTTCCAAAGACGCCGCACCTGTTGGGTGTAGGACATGGAGGAATCAAGATGCAGCTGATATATGCTTCTTTCCTGCTGGTTACAGTGGCAGAGGGTACTGTACAGGCTGCTGGCAGGCAAAAGTCATTAATATCACTATCCAGGGAAGATTCCTGTGTTCCAGAGTATAACCCCTCCAGGCCACACGTGCCCTCTTGTACAATACTGTCATGAAGTTTACAGAGGTAATCAACAGGTCTCATGTGTGCTCTACAAAAGGGAATGTATGCCTGGTACTGAAAACCAGGTCAAAAGCCTGCAGCTGGGGGATTTATAGGCCCTGGGAAAAAGCTTATTATTGCTGTATTGCTAATAGATGTGTCGTCAAGCTGCCTCTTTAATATGTATCTTTATATCCACAGTTTACATAAGTTGTCCTCTTGGCTATCCCAGCCAGAAAAGCTTTAGATGTTCTATCTTCCTGTGTTTTCATTTTGTAACTTGGCAGTGGGAGGTGGTCAGTGCAAAAAGTGATAACTGGTCAAGTACTAAAAAAGGAGTGAGTGATGAGTGCTGGCACTATATGAGACGTATCCATTATCCACTCCAGAGCACAGCAATAGTGCAGAAGATGGGACAGAAAGAACATACGGGGTGGAGCACGGGAGAAATGTTGTGGAATTCTGGCCTCCAGACCAGACAAGGCCATTGCACTCATCAGCACAGTCCAGGCATGGTTCCCCACAAAAGCCAATATTCTGTTACAGAGACAGGAGGGACCTAGGAGGCTAAGCCCTCCTTGAAGAGGTAGGACCATTAGTGGTCGCTAGGGGACGGGAGGCATTCTGTTCCAAAGCAGAGCTGCGAGGAAGGGAGGAGGAGCACAACACGAATGAGGGGGCACAGGCAGGTAGCATGGGATGCCCATGATCACAGTGTGGGAGCTATGAAAATGTGGAAAGCACATAAAAGCTGCAGGGAGATCACAGTATTAGAAACCTTCAAAATAGAAAAAGAGGATGGAACATTTAAAGTTTCGAGAAGCAAGTGAGAGACTTCTTGGGAAACAAAGGCAATTAAAAGCAGTCCCAAATATAGAGAAACTGGAAAGAAAAACATAACACATTACCCCATAGAGGATGTGTGGCCTTTAAAGGCCTGAGAATTCCTTGGCATAGGAACTCATGCCAGGTTGATTTGCTAAAATCCTTTCCCATGCAGCCAGTTTGCACAAATTGGAAAATATAACTTTTTTCCCCAACCAAGTTTCAAGATTATGTTACAAAGTATATAAAAATGAATCACTCAATAAATTAATTAAATTTTTAAAAAGAAAAGGTCTATTGAAAGGAACAAATTCTCAGCACTTGGTAGGCAGAGATAGGAGGATTGCTGTGAGTTTGAGGACACCCTGAGACTACATAGTGAATTCCAGGTCAGCCTGAGCTGCAGTGAAACCCTACCTCGGAAAACCAAAACAAAACAACAACAACAACAAAAAAAAAAAATTAAGGAATTAAGGATTAGAGTGTTTGTATATGAAAGGCCTCAGATTTGATCCTCCATACTGAAAATGAGAAGAGGAAGCAGAAGACATCATTAAATTTCCTGAAAGTAGCCGGGCGTGGTGGCGCACGCCTTTAATCCCAGCACTCGGGAGGCAGAGGTAGGAGGATCGCCGTGAGTTCAAGGCCACCCTGAGACTACATAGGTAATTCCAGGTCAACCTGGGCCAGAGTGAGACCCTACCTCGAAAAAACCAAAAAAAAAATTCCTCAAAGTATACTAAAAGTATACTAAATAAAATCTCTAACTTACTTCATTAAAATATGAAAATGACTTTCTTAAATATAATTATTGAATTAAAAGAAAATATGGACAACAAAGAAAAATTTTGAAAACAATCTCTACACAAAATTAGCACATCAATAAAGAGGTAGAAATTATGAAAAATAGACAAACAGAAAATATAGAGATAAGAAGTATAAATGATTAGAAAATTCACTTCATTAATCAGAAGCATTGAACTTGAAGACAAGTTATATGAAGTTAAGAGAAAGAAGTGAACAGAAACCTAAGTGATCTAGGACACCATCCAGCAGGCCAACCAACATATTTAGGAGTCACAAGAGAATAAAAGATGAGAGAGGAAGAAAATTTACTTGGGGAAATATGAAAAATTTCCCAAATTTTAGGAAAGAAACTCATATAAGAAGAAAAAGGAGCTAAAGTAGGATACAAACATGAGCATTGAGATACATAATAATAATTGAATTGTTAAAAGACAAGCAGAAAGAATTTTAAAAGCAGCAGGAGAAAAAATCTGCCATGATAATCAGCTATATGGATTTTTTAAAAAGCAAAATCCTTGCAATTCTGAAGGCAGTAGAATAACTGTGGGTGGGACCATTCACTGGGCTGGAGTCCTGGACAAAACAAAAAAAAAAAAAAAAAAAAGGAGAAGAAGAAGGCCTGAGCATCAGAATTGATCACTGTCTGCATCCTAAGTGCAGATTGGATGAGAAAACCTTTGTGGTTACTTGGCTCAGCTGCTCCTAGCTGTGCGCATGGTAACACAGAACCTTGTGGGTGGGAACACGTCATGAGTACTGTCTGAATCCTAAGTGTGGATTGGATGTGAAAACATTGTGGTTACTTGGCTCAGCTGCTCCTAGCTGCTAACCAGAAGCTGTGGGAACACGTCATGGTAACTGAACAGAACCGGATTGGATGTGGGGTGAACCTTGTGGGTGGGAACACGTCATGGAGCAAAGTGACCTGACCTTGTAGCTTGGAAACACAGTTACAGCAAGGGACTGACTGCATATGCTTCAAAGGCATGTCCCAGTGGCCCAATTCCTGAATCAGGCACTATTTCCTAATAATTCAGCTAGGAATTTACCAATGGATTAAAGACCCTCGTGACACAAGCAGCTCTCAGACTCTCATAAGTCAGCAACCAAGTGAGTCCTTCAGGGACGTTTTTAGATTTACACCATTACACACCTTAACGAATTGAAAATTAGGATCTAAATGCAACTCTAAATGAAGAAACTAAATTTTAAGCTAGTAGTGAAAAGGAAATACTAGACATTAGGATACAGACAAACAAAAATGATGCTAATAATTTTCCTTATTTTCTGTATATAGTATTACATAAGAGGAATCTGAATACATCTTAAATCCTCTGTTTTTGAGTCAATTCTATTCCATTGCCATTTTTATGAAAGTATTGAAGATTTATCAATGCCATAAATGACCCCAGTTTATGTTCAGTTTTTGTTCTATTAAGAATTTTGCTAACCCACACTATAGGCCTTTTTTGTTAAGACTCATGAGTATGTCTTGGAAAACTTCTACCTCATTTTTACTTTATTTGCTTTATTATGTGTGTATAACTATGTGTGCATGCATGTGTACAGGTGTGTACATGTATGTGGAAGGCAGAGAACAACCTAGAGTATCTTCCTCAGGAACACTGTCCACTTCCTTTGAGACGGGGTCTCTCATTGGCCTGGAGGTCACCAATTAGGGTAGACAACATGGCTGGAGAGCCCCAGGGACCCTCTTGTCTCCACAGACCCAATGCTGGCTTACAGGTGCATGCTGCCGTGCCTGGCATTTTATGTGGGTACTGCAGATTGAACCGAGCTCCTCATAAATGCAAGGCAAGCACTTAGTCAACTGAGCTATTATGCCTTTTTTCATAATTTACTAGTTTTCATTTGAGAAAAAATATTTCTGGAATAGCTCTGTGAGACTTCCATCTTATGTCATCTTGCTACATGTGAGAAAGATTTCAGTAACATTACCTTCTCCATTACTAAGACAAATTTACTAATATTGAAAAATTTATCTAGTCATGGTGCATTATATTTTCTATCATATTTGCTTG
Source organism: Orientallactaga sibirica (assembly GCA_036365145.1). NCBI lineage: Eukaryota > Metazoa > Chordata > Mammalia > Rodentia > Dipodidae > Orientallactaga > Orientallactaga sibirica. Next base: position 19,147,748 of record JAEOAD010000037.1, read on the forward strand.
CTGGGAAATCTTATTTGTTGATTTTTCTTTTTATTTGCAACTTCATGTTCTTATTTTTTAAATATTATTTATTTATTTATGAAAGAAAGGGAGAAAATGGGTGCGCCAGGACCTCTAACCACTGCAAACGAACTCCAGACACATGTGCCGCCCTATGCATCTGCCTTACATGTGTTCTGGGGAATCAAACCGGGGTCCTTGGGCTTCATAGGCAAGTGCCTTAACCACTAAGCAATCACTCCAGACCTTGTTCTTATTTTTGAATGGCATAGCCTCTCAATTTTTTCTGAGTATACTTACATATTAGAATCTTAAAGGTTTTTGTTCCTGGAATTATATCTGCTGCAATGTTTTTTGTGTCATTGCTTGTTTAACGTGTCTTCCATGTTGTTGATCGATTCTTCGTGTGTGAAGGAAGTTGAAGCTCGTGTGTATGCTCATACCTGGCATGCATTTGTCTGCAGTGGCCTATCTCCTATGTATGCCTCTGTTGGGATCACAATGAAAAGTGTCTGCAGTGGCATGACTTACTTGTTGCTACAATTCACTTTAAATTTGGGCGGCCTGAAGAAACAGTTTTCTCCCCAACAGCTATAGAAATTATTAAGGGACATCCATTGCTAAATGGAAAAATTGAGTCCACTTGTTTTTGGCTTTTATTGTGTGTGTGTAGTTTATTAAGGTAGGGGTTCACTGTAGCCCAGGCTGACATGGAATTCATTATGAAGTCTCATTTTGGCCTTGAACTCAAAGTGATCCCCCTACCTCTGCCTCCCAAGTGCTGGGATTAAAGGCGTGTGCCACCATGCCTGGCTTTTCACTTGGTTTTGGATCACCAGACAAATAATAATATGAATGGCAAAGAACATAAAGGAAAGAAAAGGGCGAAAACCCAACTTCAAAACAGGTATACATGCAGAAATATCCCAATGCCAGTTGAAAGTTGAGATTCAAAATTATTTTTAACAGCTTGCTCAATATCATAGAGGAAATAGATGATAGGATTAAGGTCAAAATTCTTGCTTTTGTGGTGAATCATGGTGCATATCACATTAAACCATGTTTTTTACTCAGTAATATACTATACTATATTATATAGGAATATACTAAGTAGGTAGATAGCTAAGTGTAAATTTAAGGTGATGATAAGTTTTTTTAAATTATATACCTTTAAGCTGGGCATGGTAGCACATGCCCTTAAGCACTTTGGACCCTAAGGTAGGAGGATCTCTGTGAGTTCAAGGCCAGCCTGGAACTACAGACTTCCATATCTTCCTAGGTTAGAGTGAATCTCTACTTAAAAAAACTACCTAAAAACAACAACAAATTTATTAATGAGCTAATATGTGAGTAATCAAATATTTTCATTGATATTAGCCAAAAATGATTGTTTGATACTCAAATATAAACATTTTGTAAGTTTTCCTCAGACCTAAACCAGATATAATGAGGGGTACTTTCTTTGATGTGAACGCAGTGTAAGATTTTAGTGGTGAAGCACCCAGTAACCATGGAAAGGGTTCAACGTCTTCTCAAGATGGCGAGACACAATGTCTTTTAAGGCATTTTTGACCAATTAAAGATTTCTAACCCAAAGGGCAGGGACAGTGCTTGAAACTGGGCTTAGATCTGAACTTGGGGATGGGCATTGCAAATCAGTTTCATTACTCTATAGAATGAATTTTAGGTTTTTCCCAGGTTCTAATGCAAATTTTCTTATCTGTTGTCTTAATATCATTATTACTTGTATTTCTTTCACTGTTTTATAAATATTTATTTATTTGAAAGAGAATGAGAGAGAAAGAGAGAGAGACAAAGAGAGAGACTATTGGTGTGTGCCAGGGCCTCCCCCCTGTGGCAAATAAACTCCAGACACATGCACCTCATTGTGTAACTGGCTTTACATGGGTACTGTGTAACTGAACCCAGACCAGCAAGCTTTGTAAGCAAGTACCTTAACCACTGAGAAATCTTTCCAGCCCCATTCCTTTCACTCTTTAAAAAAATATATTTGCAAGCAGAGAGAAGTACAAAAGAAACACAGAGAGAATGGGCGCACCAGGGCCTCTAGCCACTGCAAATGGATTTCAGATGTATGTGCCACTTTGTGTATCTGGCTTTATGTGGGTCGTGGGGAACTGAACTCGGATCCTTGGGCTCTGAAGGCAAGTGCCGTAACTGCTGAGCCATCTCTCTAGACCTCCATTTCAGTCTTCAACATGTCCTGAATCAGGAGATCTTTGGTGACGACTAGCTTGAGGGAAAATTGTTTATTTGCCTTAGCCCTTGTTGATATGTTAGAGCTAGACAAATGTTCACATGATGCTTTATCATGGAGCAGAGTCCAAATGGACACATCTGCAAATATTGTCATCATTTAGGGGTAGAGGTGAAGTCACTGACCTGGCAATGAACATAGCCACCCTGGAGATCCAGCTACTGGGGTGTGAGCACCAGAAAAGCTTTTGTCATTCAGAAGTTACGCTGTCCCATAACCAGTGGTCCTCAGACCCTCCCCCATTAGAAGCCACCTGTGCACACAGCTATTTGTAAATTGATTGTGGAAGTCAATTTCCCTGGCTCATTTACTTTTATGTCTTAGTTTCTAACAACCAATGTAGGTAGCCAGTATCAATTACAAAAATTTATCATAATTACTCAGGATGAAGAAAGTCCTCACAGTATACAGTTCTGTTTTTTGTTTTTTTCCATATATAAAGAGCTACTGTGTGGGCAATTGCATCACTGAGTTCATTTTACAGATTAGAAACAGTGGCTCAAAAATTCTATCTGGTAGTGCTTATTATTTGCCAAGTATTTGTTGACATGTCTGAAATTCAAATACTCTGATGTAAAATTAAGCTTTATTTTTTGGCACTGTCAAAAATATTGGGCTATTCATATACATAACTTTTTAGTTTGCTGTTTGGGCAAGTCTGATGAATTTCATATTTCCTCAGCCCAATATTCATACATTTTCTACATAGTAAAAATGTGTTTAGGTCTCTTTTTGTGTCTTTCTGAATTAATTCATTTAGGATAATTAATCATGGCATGTTCATCAGCTCAGATAATATCTTGTCTGGCCTAGATAATCTCCAAATCCTATCTCAGTTCTGGGTTTCTAACAGACAACGAACACTCAGCTCAGCTATTAATCCAGTTGGAAAGCTTCTCAGGAAATCTGTCTTCTAGAAAAGTCAACTTCAAACAAATCTTGGATGCAATGATATTTAATACTTCTAGTCAAGTTGGCATTGAAAATTCAAGAACTTAATTTTATTAAAGAAATCATACCACAAAATTTTGTTTAGAATTTAAATATGAATTCTTACATGTTTAATGAAGACATGAGAATCAAAGATTAAAAGAAACCACTCTCAACAGTGAATCACAATGACCAGCTCAGACCTTTGATTTTTGTCCTCATTTAATTCCAAGAACATTAAATTATTTTTGACATGAACAAATATATAAAAGGCTATTTTTGTTAGAAAACCTTCACTTGTAGGAAGGTAAAATATAATTTTTAATCTTCAAATGTTTAGACATAATATAATGCTAAATAGAAATGTGCTGTCTTTGCTAAGCTTTCATAGTTATAGACAGAAGGAGAAAAAAATTGTCCTCATATGATAGTCAGATTCTCTATTTAATTTCTGAGATTTTATTTATTTATTTTTGGTAGTTAAGACACCTTGAAATTACCTTCTATAGCATGGAAATTTTTTTTTTTTACTTTACCTCTAGCTGTCAGAGTGATTAGAATTTTAATTAGCAGAGTATACTACAGAGGGACACACACACACACACACACGTCTCACTTGGGGGAGAGATGGGGGAGAGATGAGGGAGAGTCCAGGTTGCCTCACAGCTTGATTTTTCCCTCATGGTTCCCACCTCCCATTTCCTGCATCTCTGCTCACTGCTGCCCTTAGGCTTCACGTCAGCATAGGATGGCCAGGGTGTGTGGGAGTGTTATTCTTAGCTGTCTCATCAAGCCAGGGACATAAACACTGTGCAGCATCATTTCAATGTTACCACGAGGTGCTTGAAGTGACCCACAAGTATTCGAACAAATAACTCTTAGGTTGGTGATAAATCTGTCAAGTTGCAAGACATTCCTTTGTCGGCAACATAAGACACAGTTGGGTGTTTTTCAAGAAACATTCAAAAATATGGAAAAAAGTGTTAGTTATTATATATGGCAACATCTTACTGCGAGGAATTAGAATATTTCTAAAATAGCTATCAAGCCAAAGTAGTTGAATGTTAATCACAGCAGTCATCCATTATTCTGTCTATTTTCTATCTATCATCTGTCCATGCATCTATTTTTTATCAGTCTAACCATTATCTCAGAGTGGTAGATTGTATTTTGGAACTAGAGGTAGAAGTTCCTATCAAATCAAGGGCTTGTGGCTTCAGACGTTTGACGACCTTGGTTCTGGCATTGTTGGCTATTTCACCTTAGGAAGCTTTTAAACCTCTCTAAGCCTCTGTCCATCATCTGTTGAGAGTAAAGATCCTGAAACACATACTAGGGAGCCCTAGTTACTGAGACATTAGCTGTATGCTTGTAGGAACAACAGTGTGTACATGAACAATTGGCAGTAGGCTACAAGCAATATGGTAATTGCTCTGCGATGGCACAGGGATAGAAATCTAAACTGAGTTGTGAAGTACAGGAACTATTTAGATGGGCAAATGTAGGAGCTGGTAAGTGCAGAAATAAGCAAACCCACAAGCGGGCAAAGCATGAATAGACGAGGCTGAGTAGTGTAAGATATGCAGACATCCTGAGAAGCAGGAGTGGGAGAGAAATTTGGTAGCGTGAAGCTGAGACAAGAATGAGGACCCACTCTGAACCCTTTGCCGGGTGCTTGTGACTGCAGCCAGTGGGTATCAGGATGATTTGGGGGGTGGCCCCAGTATGAACAATCCTATACCTTAGAAGTATTTGATGATATCAGGGTGTATAGAAAAGAAGTCAGGACAATAAGTAAAGTGAGAGGAAGTGGAGTTCTTACGGGGAGCTGGCACATAAAGGAGGGTGGAGCAGAAAAACTTCACTAGGAAAACAGTAGGTGGCAGCACATTTGGGGGATGGGGAGGGGCAGGGCTGTCAATAGTGACTTTCAAGCCTAGGAAAACTGAAAATGTTGATGATATTGGTAGATATAAGAGCTATTACAATTTTCAGAACAGAAAATGAAACACAAAAGGAAAACCAAAAGTCTGAGCTCACGTGACAGAAAGGACTAATTTCATAATCTTGTGATGGATATTGTTTCAGCCAAGCTGCTTCCAGACAAGATATAGGTCCCCTTTGAAGTTTAATGACTTCATTCCTGCCACTTAAACCCCATTTATTGGATTCATTTTTAATTGATTGCTAAGGACCATTCAAGGCACAGAGAGACTCCAACTTAATTTGCAAGTTGCATAATGTGTAATATTTCATTATTTTTAAAGATAAAGCTAACCTATTAGTGTTCTTTTCCTAAACCTATTATTTATATTATAGAATTGTTTTCCATATTGACAGTAGAATTAATTTGGAATTGTTGTATTTAGGATGCTCTAAAATACTATGAATTTATTATTTGCTAGCACAGAAAATCAAATTAAAGAGGCATCATAGGTAATCACCAATTTACAACTGCCTGTGCAATGCTGACCTAGTTTCCAACTGCTGTGAGGAACAAGTGATTCTATTTCACATACAATTTGTATTTCAGGGTAAATCTGGGCTAAAGACTTAAAAGCAGGAGGCTTTCAACAAATGCCTCATTGTCCAAGCTCCAGTAAATGTGCTACTGCTGTAACAAATTGGTTTGCTGACCTTTGACATATTTGTAATTTATGGAAATCAATCCATAGAAAATTTTTAGTTTCATGTAATTATAGACCACTGAAATATCTAAATAAAGGTGAAGAAAAGGTCTTTAGGAAAGAAATGGTACACTGTTGATAAGAACCAAAAAGCAAAGTTCAAAGCACTGATCCATGCAATGAATCTTTAAATACTGGGAAGAGGCCAATAATTAGAGTTAAAGTCGGCTACCAGCTGTGTTTCACTGCACACACTCTGAGGCCCCAATGAAGCTATAACCTCATATTCAGGAATATAGGGAGGGGCAATCACAAGACCACATCTATCACTTTACAAACTGTAATAGTGCTTGGCCGTTTCCATCAGCTTTTTTTCCCTAAATGCTATTTTTGATAGGTATTACCAGCCTGGTCAGCTATCTCTTTGTAACAGGTAACCCAGCCTCCACCTGAGTGAGCAGGGAGAGCTCGCTTTGCATGGAGCACATTTCAGTCCAAACACCGGCTCTTTCGTGTAGCAAAGGTGTGAAAGTAAGCAAGCTACTCAGTTTTTCTTCTCAGACACTAAGATCTTGAGGTGCTTTGAAAATCAAGTGTAGTAATAAGTTTAAAATGCTTTAATGGTGTCAGATATATACTAAGCTCACAGTCAATGTTAGTGTGCTTGTTATTATTATTATATCGCTTAGGGAAAACAACAGACAGATTTATCCATCCTTCCTCTCTCCTGTCTCCCATTAGATGAAGTTCCTGTCATGCATCATTTACCTTGACTTCACAATGCCTTTTAATATAACCTAAGTTTTCTAGGCATTTTTGACTGACACTTTGTTGCCATTTTTAGTGAGTGACATTTCACCAATAACATTATTCATGAAGACAGGCAAATGTGCCACTTATTTCTCATCTTTACCAATAACAGGTCCAAAGAAATTTGTTAGCAACCAGAAGAGGCATTGGATCTATATAAACATGACTTGTGGAAGGGGGCAATGTGCTTAAAGATACAGCCACACTGAGAAAGTGGAGTTAGACAAACACCAACTCAATACCAATGTGTGGAAGGAAGCTGGTGCCAGGATGTTGTGTGAAGATTCCTTGAACAAGTCTGCAAACTTGTCACCATAGACCCAATAAAAAGTGATGTTGAAACACATGTATTTTAAATTTCTTGAAAGAAAAACAGTATTTTAAAGGTAGCGTGATATTGGTTTTATTTTTAATGCCCAGTTGTCTGTCATGCTTTTTGCTACCACTTACATTTCTTGCAGACTAAATGAAATAATATGCATATCAACACATCTTCTGAGCATAGCAATTAGGAAAAGTGTGTGTTGACACTTATTACCACACTCCTTCCCTTCCACAGGCTCAGATGGAAATGTATAAAGATAATACTGGCTTGCTCTTTTCAAAAGATGGAAGATCTTTACAATGATTGGTCTGCCTAGGAAAGAAAAGTGGAGAGCTATGGGCTGGAGAGATGGCTTAGTGGTTAAGGTGTTTGCCTGCAAAGCCAAAGGACTTTGGTTCAGTTCTCCAAGACCCACGTAAGCCAGATACACAAGGTGGCACATGTGTCTGGAGTTCGTTTGCAGTGGCCAGAGGCCCTGGCTTGCCCATTCTCTCTCTCTCTGTCTGCCTCTTTCTCTCACTCTCTCAAATAAATGAAAAAAAAATTTTAAAAAGAAAAGTGGAGAGCTAGAATTAGTGCATTCTATCAGTAGATAGTGTTGGGATCCCTCCTAGGGCCAGCCCAGGAGGGGATGCAGGGTCTCCGCCGGGTAGGGGGTGAGAGGTGCGGAGTCATGACACAGACTCTGGGAGTCAGGTGAAAGCAGGCAGAGAGCGAGCTGCTGCAAACTCATTTATTCAAGGAAGTGTAGGGGGTTTAAAGGGTTTGGCTGGCCAATCATTGTATGGGATGGTTCCCTTCTTGTTACCAATGACAGCCTGTCTCTGGGCAGATCATCTTGCAGCAGGTTGCTTGCAGGCATGGGGCTATAGCTGTTGTCACGCCAGGCCTGTGCAGGATGCCACGTCCACAGAAGCCACTTCCTGGTTCCTCCTAGCAGGTGGCCTGGCTAGGGTCCAACCTGCACTGCATCATACATTTTAGCAGGCGGCTTGGCTAGAGCCCAACCTGCATTGTGCCATACAAGATAGCACAAATTTGAATCCCTGGTTACACACTAGACTTTGAAAATGCCCATGTTCTGGTGCAGCCTCCAAAGTTTACTGGGAATGGCATGATGTGTTCTATATAGAAAGCTTTCCAGATAATTCTAATGGCATTAGGTGTTGCAAACAGCTACATACAAGAATAGTCTATAACATTTATTACACTGTTCATTCGGTAGTTGTTTAAAAGAAAAAACCTAGGCTATTATATCAGCAAGAAGCAGGTCAAGGTCTGAAAAGATTCTTGAAGGAATTTTTAGGATCGTTTCATAATGATTTGTAAAAACACCACAGAAGGGTATGTTTATAAGTGCCGATCTTATAGTTAAATGACTTGACTTTGACTTTCACCTCTGCTATTTACACACTTTGTGGTTTGGGAAAGTATTATAATCTGTGAAAATGAGTATGATTACATCTACTTAGGGAATATCTGTGAGATTGCACATGAGGGTTAGGTGGACTCATGTTCCTAAATTATCTGCTGTATAGCTATTGCTCAGTAATGTGCGTACTTCTTTATTCAGACGCCAGCATGCTCAAGCCAATGTCCATTACAGAAATAACTTCTGTAACCCTAAAACAAAAAGTAATCTTAGAATCAGCAAAGAAAATTATTAGCAGATTTGAATAGAAAAATTTGTTATAAGAACAGAAAATGACAGTTGAAATCAAGCCATCACTTTTCTGACACACTTGTTTCTTTAAAAAGCAAATTGAGACTTGAGACACATATTCCTAAAACATACCATTTTGGTCAAGACTGAATTGTTTATAGAGAAAAGAAGTTAAAACATTTAATTCATAAATGCTAGGATATTTTATTTCAAATTAAAATGTTTAGGGCTGGAGAGACAGCTTAGCAGTTAAGCTACTTGCTTGAAAAGCCTAAGGACCCAGGTTCGATTCCCCAGGACCCACAGAAAACCAGATGCACAAGATGGCACATGCAGCTGGAGTTCATTTGCAGTAGTTAGAGACCCTGGTTTGTCCATCATCTTTCTCCCTATTGTAATTTTTCCCTATTGTAATGGAGTTCTGGGTGCTTCCTGTAACCACAAGTCCTGAGTTCATATCTGCAAACTAACCAAAGAATTGGCAATTTCAGATTCAAGAGAATGATTTTTAAAATACCACATTTTACCAACTGCTCTCAATTTTACTAATAGATCCACTCAGTGGAATGGAACTCATTGCTGGAACTGGGAAATAAGTCAAAGCCGTGTATAATACATGAGCCCAGTCTCCAAGATCAAGCTCCCACCAAATGTGGGCTAGAAGAGGGCCTACGCACGTAAAATTCTCTCTAAAATAACAATGGCCATTCCATCATCTAGTACTAACTTCTCTCTCCATTGGAGAATTTGCTTATCTTTCTCAGATGGATGATGAACCTGAAGGAAGGATCAGCCTATCACACCTCACCAGGGCCCCAGCTGAAACCATAGAGTAACATGGGGAAATGGGCAAGAGTACAGCTTTCTTGGTGAACATGACACCAGAACAAGGCTGAAGGAGATAGACACAGAGAACATCCAACTCCTACTAAGCCAGTCATCCAGAGACACAGAGGCTCCCAAAACCTCACCACTGAAGTAGAACTAAAATGATCCCAATGTGGCTCAGGGAAATTTGAGGAAGAGGGGACGGAAAGAGTGTTAGAGCCACAAGTTGGGTCATTATGCACAGAGACTTGGCCTATCCTCCATAACTCTTGACTACCCCCACAATGCATGACCCACATTCCCCATTGATGAGGGTCCCTTTGGAGGAGGGAGGACAGGGAGGAGAATAATGGAGTCACCAATATGAATGTAAATTTAGAATAATATAAACAAAATTATAAATTATTTAAAAAATACCACATTTTATTCAGATTTTACAAAGGAGTGCGGAAAGGGGAAGGCTGAGAGGTAAGGGGAAACAAAGTGAGGTGAAGTACACCACGTGGAGCCCAGAAGCCCATGTGGGCCGCGGGTAGCTCAGAGGTGAGGAACCTATGTGGAGAGTGAGGACTAGGAGGCCTCCTGGCTGGGCCGGGGCCAGCCCACAGCGGGAAGTTCCCAAGTGGTCAGAGAGCCTGTCCTCCCCTTGCTAAGGTATTGATTACCTTCGTGGGGCCTATTTTGGCCCAGGTGAGCCAGAGGGCAGCTGGTTGGGTAGGACCAGGGGCTGTTTCAGGAAGAGATTAACTCTGGCACAGAGTTCCAGGGGCTGAATTTGACCAACCACAATGTTTAAATCCTATGAAAGACCTCCCTCCCAGGAGGGGTCCTGACTGTGGAAAAACAGTTCTATGGAACTAGGCAAGAGATAAGGAAAACTTTCTGGCCCTTTTTGTACCTTCAGGGGTCCAGTCACCCTAACTCTACTCTTCATTATCTGCTTCTCTCTCTCTCTCTCTCAAGTAGGTAAATAAATAAATACATAAAATTGTTTAAATGAAGCCACACTAAAGGAAATACTGAAAAATATCTTCCATCTGACTTTCACAAGTAAAGGAGTAGTTTGAAAAAGCAATCCTAAAGTGTTACTTTTTCCAAATGACACTTACCCCTCCTTCTACAAACTAGATCCAAAGAGGTTTGGTCCATCCTATTAAAACTCTCAGCCACAAGTAGCCTAGAACTTGACCCTGGCACATCACATGAGCGGCTCTGGTGTGCATAGAACATCTCCACCTCTGCCTTCGTCACAGCCCAAGCGGGAGGTGCACTAACCCTTTCACCAGCCTAGAAGAACATTTCCTCACCGAATCATCGCTCTGTAAGACAGATCTGTTTGCTTCAGTTTTCTCCTACTCTATGCCTCACGTGGGAGTACTTGCAAATAGAGTGCCTGGAGGGATCAACACAGTTTTCTAAAGCAAACATAACACAAGTGCTATTCATGGGTTACACACTCTGCAGCTGGAACAGGAAATGTGCACGAGCAGCCCCTAATGGCATTCAAATCATGTACTAACAGTTCTCAAGTGTCAGGTGTTTTTCATTTTCCAGCTAGGGGAAGAGATATTCACTGTTGATTTCCTACACTGAGCAGCTTTGTAACTCCTGCAGAGTGGAGGCACACTGTGTTTCTGAGTCTCTATTATGTCAGATGAATGCCACAGTTAGAAGCCTGAAAGGACATGTGATCTGGTGTAGATTCTTCTTCTAAGCATTGCAGTAGCATGGATTTTATATGCATATAAGGAACTGAAAATTCAGAGAGCTCAATGATAAATTTTGCATAAGACTGAGGACACCTATTTGTCTGGGTATAATTTAATACTTCTGCACACATTTTCTTCTTATTGGAGGTTTGCATTTTCAGAATGGCCTCTTGTATTGTCCCAGATGGCTGCTTGTCAAACCCAAACATCAAACTAACTATAAATAGTGTGGCTTCTCATGGAACAATAAGGCTCACATTATACATGCTGAGGGAATTAAGATGCCTTTTGTTTATTATCTATTTGTTTCCTTTAAGTGTCACTTGGACAAAGAATACAACATGCTTTGGGGAAGCCAAAAATCACATTTGTTGTACCTATTGTATCAATAATTTTAATCTAGCCCTAAAGGTTAGGAGGGAAGCTATGTGTTTTGAGCCTGGTAGTCACTATTATCTATTATCTATCTCAGTATAATGTAATACATTTTAAAAATAGTTTTATTTATTTATTTGAGAGACCGAGAGAAAGAAGCAGAGAGAGGGAGAGAGAATAGGTGTGCCAGGGCCTTCTGCCACTGCAAACGAACTCCAGATGCATGCGCCACCTTGTGCATCTGGCTTCCATTGGTCCTGAGGAATTGAAGCTGGGTATTCTGTGTTGCAGGCAAGCATCTTAACTGCTAAGCCTTTTCTCCAGCCCTAAAACATTTTTGATAAACATGTTTTGCATTGCATTTTGTGCTGCAAGTTCGAGACCATTTGCCCTATTCCAGATTCATTTATGCCCTCCTCATTAGGATGGAGCTCTGCAAGCAAAGCTCATGACTTACAGAATGATTTATGAGCACTTTAGAGTCATTTTTCTTAATTCCAAAAGGCAACTGGAACTCCAGGTTAAGAGAAAATTTCCTTCCATGTTTAAATATCTCCTTCAAGGGAAAGTAAACAAAGAAATCATTTATCTGAGTACAGCTATGTCATGATATATCCTTACTAATTTGGAGTCATTTAAACACATACAAAGAAAGAAAAGAAGTTACAGGATTTGAAAAATTGTTCTCACGTATGCCAAAAACAGCTGTGGAAAGATGCTGTGTGTAGCCACACTTTTAGAGAAAAATTACTTAGTCAGATGCAAGTAAATGAAGAACTTGGCTGACTTTCTTTTCTTCTATAACCAGCTTTTCCCTTGTAGTTTTAAAATATTTTATTTATTTAAGAGAGAAAGAGGTAGACAGAGCGAGAGAGAGAGTGAGGGATGGGCATGGCAGGACCGCTAACCACTGCAAACAAACTCCAGATGCGTGCCACTTGTGCATCTGGCTTATGTGGGTCCTGGGGAATTGTACCTGGGTCCTTAGACTTTGCAGGCAAGCACCTTAATTGCTAAGCCATCTCTCCAGCCCTCTCTTGCAATTATTAACCTCTAGGGCTGTTTAAGATGGATCCTGAGAAGGAGCCTGGAGATACATGTACAAAATAATCTATAATTCACTTTGCAAATGGCAGCTACTTAGTGCCTGCATCGTACAGTTTCTGTTAAATGGTGAAACAGCAGAAAACTAGTATAGAATCAATTTAGCCATCTTCAGATAAGTAAAGCCCATATTCTATGAAGAGAGAAATAGTGGCTGATAAAGACTAGAAGATAAATACTAGCATGGTTGTGAGTATGAAAAAGTGTGGCAAAAAGTCCTCACTGCTTCCTCCCCAGGCCAGCCCCTCCCCCCAGCTCTCGGCCATGAGAACAGCTACCATGAGACAGTCTCCCAGATCTACTCTTTCTGGCTTCAAAACCAAAACCTTCAGCAAGTTAACTAAGCTCGCACTACTATCTCCTCACACCTAAGCACAATAAGATACATAGCTTTGTTTTCCACCAGCTTATAGAGAATTTATATGGCGTGTGCAAATATTTGCGGAAAATATTATTATTCAGAATTAAATAAGTTTGCCATTCCTTCTCAGGCGGGGGAAGGGAGGGAATGGAGCTGTTGGATTGCCTTTCCCTATTAATTATGTTTTAAAATAGTGTGCCACCATCAATTCATTTCTTGGTACCACCACCACCAGGATTCTCAGAAGTGCTTTCCAAGGAGAACTGCTGACTCAATGAGCCACACCAGCACTATGAATTAAGCACATTGAAGAGAACAAGCAAGATATTGAGAACACAGGAGGGACTGCTCCCGGGCAGAAGAAGTCGACATTAAGAGACTTGGAAGTCTTCTTTCATTCTACACTTACTTTTTATATAAACTAAAAATTGTATAGAATTATATTTAATAATTGCATTTATTTGAAAAATTGATTTTACATGCCATCAACACAGACCAGTTTAAATGTTATGGGTGTAGAGATGCATAAACTGATCCTAAGACACTCAAACTCCTGGTGAAAATTAGAGGTGGACATGATGTGGTCCAGGTCCACATGCTGAGCTCAGCCATTCTGTCAGTGCCAAAGGGCCTCTTCCTTCCATATTAAAAAACATACTGTTTCCATGGCATTGAGATTATTCTCTCAGATACTCAGGCTTACAGCCTAAACTGGCCACCATCAGTCAGTCTCCCATCATTTCTTAGCTGTAATGTATATTTATCCTGAGATAACATATGAATGAAAAAAATACAAATAAAGACCCTGTGGATCTGCCAGAGGCACTCTTGCTTTCTTAACTTCTTTCCATTCCTGTCCCTCAGTACTGCTGAGACGAGAGTAATTGTGGCTGGAGAGATGGCTTAGCGGTTAAGCCCGCAAGTGTAAGGACCCAAGTTCTATCCCCCAGCACCCCACATGAGCCAATGCACAGATGCACATGCGTCTGAGCTCCTTTGCAGTGGCTAGAGACCTTAGCACACCCATATTCCCTCTTTCTCACTCTGCCTCTCTCTCTCTCTCTCAAATAAATATATAAATAATATATATATATTTTTAAAAAAGTAATTGTGGCTCTGCCCAAGAAACTCCAGGCTCAGAGTGCAAGGTGACCTCACACAAAATGTTCACCCATCTAACCTCCAGTTCATTGCTATGGTTTGAATGTTTTTCCCACCTCAAACTCATCTTGACCTTTACTTCCCAACGGGACAGAGTTGGGAGGTGAACCTCACTGGAGATCCTTATGCAGGTGGGTCAGTGAGGTTATCGGAAGAGTTACTATGGGGCGGGGATTTTTACAGAAGCGAGCTTGGCCTTATTTCCTCTGTCTTACATGCACTCACTTGTCCTTCTGACACCATAGTGCGCATCAAATGTCTCTACTGGAGCATTTGGACTTCCAGACCGTGAGTCACATGAGTTTCCTTGTTGATAATTGACCCAGCGTGCAGCATTCATTCAGAGTCAAAAACGGATGAACACTAATGAAGTATCAGAAATGAAGGCTTTGAACCAGATTTCAGACCCTCTGTGCAGCATTATTCCATGTATCTTAACTCAGGTCCCTCCCACCTGTTGACTCTCTTCTTTGATTCCTTGTCTTAAAAGATAGTTCTCACATACACTATTGCTTATGTCTGAATACCGGGTCCAACTTCAATTTGTGTTTCATTCTCATGCCATATTTAATTAATGTTCTACATAACTCCAGTGCTTCACAGACACTTATATTTCTTTTCTTATGTCCATATGATCTGATCACTAGTGTTCTGCTTTATCTCCTTTCTCCGTGTAACACACCACACTAGTAACTCGTATTCCCACAGCACCTCTAAAGGTGGTGGAGTAGTTATCATTGCATGTGTGCTTGGAGAGTTCCCACAGACTGCTGTCTCCCCCAAGCCTGCTCACCTTGTCCTTCTACTCCTCAATCACCCATGCCAACCTTGTACATAGCAGAGGCTGTCCCAGAAAGTCCTTCTTTCTGTCCCATGATGACACTCTCCTCTCAGACTCATGTCACTCTATCAAAATTACCAACAGCCTCCTAAGTTCTCTTCTAACTTTTCATAATCCTCAGTACACCTATCAACCTTGTGTAGCCAAATTTCTACATCACCTCTCTTTCGGGCAAACATGAATCTTGACTCCTTCTCGAAGGCTTTCTTGTACTTAGAACAAACTGCTCCATGCTGGGTGCTCACAAAAATCTATCTGCACATGGAAGCTTTCTGTATTAGCTTCTTTTCTCATTGCTGTTACAAAACACGAAAAGCAATTTAAGGAAAGTAGGTTGTTTGCGACTTATAGTTTGAAGGGAAACAATCCACCAGGGTGCAGATGGCATAGCGGCCGGCCGAAGTGTGAGGCAGCTCGTCAGGAAGCAGAGAGGTGAGCGAGCACTCATGGTCAGCTGCCCTTTCCTCTTATGCAGTCCAGCACAGGCACTCTGTGACTGGTGCTCCAGGATGACATGTCCTACCTCACATAACCTAATTTAGAAAATCCCTCACAGACTTGCGCAGAGATTTGTTTCTATGGCGATTCTAATTCCTGTCTAATTGACAGCAGATATTGCCCATCACAGACTGGTGGTATTTCCATTGCTGCCACAGAGTGCAGAACTCTCACATTTTACTCTGTATTATTTACATTGAACAGCAGGTACTTGTATTAATTGGACAGCCTGAATTATAAACTCACATGCTATTCTCATTATTTGAAGACTTTCCCTTTTCATAAAATTAGGCAGCTTTTAATGCCCATTACAAACCTTGTAAACGTTAGAACTCAGTATTTCATTTTCCTTTGCAGTTTTGGTCACAGAGCCAGAATCCAAATATCAGAGACACGTGCCTGGGAGTTTGGTGGGTAGTTCATACAGGAACAAACTCTCTCTAGTGGTGACAGTTGTGTAAAGCCAGGATGCCAGAATTACTAGGTCAGAAGTATGGACAAGGTATGGACTGAGGCTAAGGCTAAGTCAGCAAACCACTTCCTTGGTGTTCAGGGCTCAGTCCTACATATCTAACTTTCGTTCTTGGACTTCAGCCCCATCAACTTTAGAAGTGGACCAATGACATCTTTTAAGAAAACTCTTTTTCTGTTTACAAAATGTTAGATTCTATGCTGCTGGTTAAGAGCTCTTAATGATGCAAAGTTTTCAGAAACACAACTTGAAACACTACTGTCAAATTTATAAGGATACCATTTAAATTGCCTCTGGTTTTTATTTACCAAGAACTCATACTTTCTGGCATACTCTGGTTGTTCAATTTTAATTTATGACTGATTTATTTAAGTGAATGATTTATTTGGAATTGTTCCCTTTTAACAAGAGGAACAAGATGTTAAAAATTGACTGCATTTTCATCCAGCTATTTAGAAACTCATTTTTCTTTGGTCTCCTTGGAGAAGAAAATTGGTGTGTGTGAAGGGGGAATCATTCTTTGTTCTCTAGTTAGTTAGTTCCTGGTGAGAAAAGTTTTAAGAAACTATTGCATATTTTCAGATCTGTGTTATTGTTTTCTTTATCCTGATTGTGTGTGAAAAGCTATCACTGTTAAAAAATAAATGAAGGGCTGGAGAGATGGCTTAGCGGTTAAGGTGCCTGCCTCCTAAGCCTAAGAACGCTGGTTCCAATCTCCAGGGTTCCAATCTCCAGGTCCCACGTTTAGCCAGATGCAAAGTGAGGCAAGGGCGCAATGCTGCACTTGACCACAAGGGGGCGCACGCATCTGGATTTCGTTCGCAGCAGCTGAGAGGCTGCTGGCGCACCCATCTCTATTTGTCTTCCTCTCCCTCTCTCTCTCTGTCTCTCTCTCCAAAAAAAAAAAAATGAATAAAGGGCTGGAGAGATGGCTTAGCAGTTAAGGCACATGCCTGCGAAGCCTAAGGACCCCTGTTCTAGTCTCCAATCCAGTTGCATGTGGTGGTGCATGTGTCTGCAGTTTGTTTGCAGTGGCTAGAGGCCCTGGTGTACCCATTCTCATTCTTAATCTCTCTCCCCCCCCTTCTCTAATAATAAATAAATAAATAAAAATAAAAAAAAATAAAAACTATAAAACCAATTTTTAAAAATGAATAAAGAATAATATTTGGCTTAAGGGTTCAGAGGTCAAAATTTCAATTCAGAATATTATTTAAAATATATAATACTAACTTTTGTCCAGAGATCGAATCTTGAGGCAAGGGCTATCAGTTGGAGATGTGGTCACCCATGTAAACATTCAGTGAATAATATCTTAATTTTCACAGCTGTCCTGCAAGTGATAATTAACACTCTATCATTCAAGAAACAGAGGTTTAGGGAGGTAGAGAAACTTGCCTGAGGTTATATAGTTAGAAGTTTGTTAAGCCAGAATTGCAAGATAGATCTATTTGAATCTAGTTTCTCCTAGCACACAGCCTACTGAGTTAATGACATGAGCCTCACCTTTGCTTCAGTGATGCTCTTCCTTGCCCACATATGGAAAGGAAGCCAGGAATAAAGGGTTAAACATTAAGCAAAAGTAAAAGTGTGGCAGAACAATGGGAACGTACAAAGTCACTGCCTCATCAGCCATACCAAGCCCCTCCCAGCCCAAGGGCATGGGGCTGACCAGGCCAGCTCGCAGGGGATGAGAACGGTGTGCCTGCTGTGCACTCAGCTTTGGTGTCTCCCCTTTGCAACCCCCCCCCTCCGCCTTCTTGCACCATTGCAGCTGCTGACCGTCATGCATCTGCCTCTGAAAGGTCCATTTGCATGAAGGGTTCAAAGCCGGGTCTTTTAAGAGCTATTCTGGCTTCAGTCCATTGATGTGAATAAATCTCCTGTCTTCAACCCAATTTGGTAGTCAGTCAATTTCAGAAGAGGCATCTCCTTCATCAACAGGACATTCTGACCTAAACAGGTGGGCCTGACCTCAGGGGCTATGATCACCAGGCCCACTTGAAAAACAAGTTAGCAAAGTAGATGACCATATTTCCATTTTTTTTACTTTCTTTATTTTTTTATTGACAACTTCCATAATTATAGACAACAACCCATGGTACTTCCCTCCCTCCCCCAACTTCCCCCTTTTCAACTCCACTCTTCATCATATCTCCTCCCCTTCTCAATCAGTCTCTTATTTTGATGTCATCATTTTTTCCTCCTATTATGATGGCCTTGTGTAGGTAGTATTAGGAACTACAAAGTCATGGATATCCAGGTCATTTTGTGTCTGGAGGAGCACATTGTAAGAAGTCCTACCCTTCCTTTGGCTCTTATATTCTTTCTGCCACCTCTTCCCCAATGGAACCTGAGCCTTGGAAGGTGTTAGAGATGTTTCAGTGCTGAACACTCCTCTGTCCCTTCTTCTCAGCACCATGGTGCCTTCTGAGTCATCCCAAGGTCACCACCATCTGAAAAGAGAAGCTTTTCTAACCAAAAGTGAGAGTAGCATTAATATATGGGTATGAACATTAAGAGAAGTGCTTGCTGGGCAGTTGATGGGCCTAGTGTATACATTCAGCCAGACACCAGCAGACGTTATACCCTTAGGGCTCATGACTACCCTTGTCATAGGTTTTCAGTATCAGGGGTGTATTCCTTCCCATGGAGCGGGCCTCCAGTCCAATTAGAGAGAGGTTGGTTTCTGTAGAGAGCTGCGAGGTGCCGCGCCTTAAAGATGGCGCTGGCTTCTGCCTTCCGCCTTCCCGATGGCGAGTGCTCTCCTGGATAAACAAGTCCTTATTTGGCTTGGGCCGTGATCTAGGCTTGCTTCCGCATATGTGGACCTATCTGCATTCACCACGTGGCTTACCAGGGTTGGCTGTTCAAAGGCTTCTTAAGCTTTGGGCGGGCTTGTCCCAGGGGCAGGCAGGCAGTGAGGCAGGCAGTGAGTGAGTGGGGGAGTGAGTGAAACAGTCAGTGAGTCTGTGAGTGAGTGAGTGAGTGAGTGAGTGAGTGAGTGAGTGAGTCAGTGAGTGAGGCAGTCAGTGAGTCAGTGAGTGAGTGAGTGAGTGAGTGAGTGAGTCAGTCAGTCAGTCAGTCAGTCAGTCAGAAGATTGTTCAAGGTTCCTGAATAAACTGCTGAAAGAAGAGTCCAAGTGTTGCGTCTTCCTTGCTGGTTGAGGCAGTCGCGACAAATGGTTGTTGTCACGGGGAACTCAGAACTTGCAGGGCAGCTAGCTGGTAAGTTCCAGGTAAGTGGACAGGCAAGTTTTCCGGTAGAGAGACGATAAGGTCCCATAGCAAAATGGGCAATACATCTTCCAGTATTAGGGTTAAAAGGCGCCACAATAAGGTTTCCTTAGAGGAAACGCAGTGAGAAGATTTCTTAAGAATGATAGCCGGCCAATTAATGTATATTTGTTCGTGTGTCTTATTAGTGTATAAAAGTTGGTTAACCTCATGTGGTGTATTTGTGTTGTAGTGTGTCTAGTCATATTACATAGGGCAAACGAGAATGATTCAGAAGCAATTAAAAAAAAAAATTTAGAGGAGGTGAGAGAAGAGCGCTCGAGTAAAACATCTAAAAGAAAAAGTAAGGTTCCTGAATAAACTGTTGAAAGAAGAGTCCGAAGAGGGACTCAGAACTTTCTGCAGTCAGGGCAGTAGTAAGGTTCCTGAATAAACTGTTGAAAGAAGAGTCCAAGAGGGACTCAGAACTTTCTGCAGTCAGGGCAGTGCACTGGTAAGTTCCCAGGTAAGGTGGAATCCGCGACAAAAGCGGGATTTTGCTCTTTCGGTAGAAAAAGAGGGAGCAGGAAGGGTTCATGTGTATCTTTTGAACCAAAAGTAAAAGTTTTAAAAGAATTTTTGCAAAATTAGCCATGGGCCTTCTCACTGCACCCAATTTTTGGCTCTGAATGAGCTGCTTCATTCAAAAAACTTAAAGATAAAGGGGAGTACCTGGAGAGGTTCCTGGAGGAATGTGATGCCATAGCCCCTTGGTTTGCGTGCTCTGAAGTCTTACAATCCCTTCATGGGAAAATTTTGGCGAAGATCTTGATTTTGCAGCAGACCAAGGCACGCTAATTTTAAGGGCGGGTAAGATCGATCTGGAGGTTAGTGAGGAACTGCCTCGAGGAAGAAAGGGAAATAGGCAAACAATGAAAAAGAGGCAAAAACAAAGAACAACTTAAGATTCAGAGTCTACGGATTCTAAAGAACTGCAGGCTCTCATATAACAAATGAAAAGATCAAAATTATGCTAAGTGCAGACAGTATTGAACCGAGGCTTGTCTTATGAGCTTTCTAAGGGAAGGAAAGACTGCAGAGGACTTTGTTGGAACTGGGCTACTGGCATAAGGGATGGCTACGTTCTGCTATCCAGGCCCAGAAAGTTTGATCAAGGTTAAATTTGTAATGGACTGATGTGCTTGGCTAAAGATATCGGACTGAGATTTTAAGATTTTAAGTTGGAAAATCTCAAGCAAGGTAAAAGCAGAGGCACTGAGGTTTTAGGTTACTGAAGCTGCTATTGTCAACGCATTAGCAATCTTAAGGAAGGTGGAAGGAAGGTGGCCTGACTTGATTTACATTAAAACAATGGAGAGGATGCCTGAGGAAAGACTGTAAAAAATGCAAATTGATGACTGCTGATGGTGGTTGAGTTTTTGCATTGTTTTAGTTTCTCCTTGCTAATGTTGTTAAAAGACCTTGGATTATACTAGGGCTGCAAATTTATCCAGATTTTTGTCTAGTTTTCTATTACAGAATTGGTCGCTTGAATTTGAAGATACCTTAAGAGAACTGAGACTGGCTGTAGTTTATGTGAATTCTACCCGCATGGACCTCTCTTTTGCATCTGGATTGTCATCTTGGCTGATCTCCGCTATGAATCATCTGAAGGAATGGGCGGGTTTGGGTGCTCTTTAGCAGGCCTTCTGTTACTGGTCTCTTTGTTTTTGCTTGTGGTGTCTGTGTAAAATCAGGGTCACGCAATGACGAGATGCAGCTATGATCATTCAAGCCTTTACTGCCATAGAGGCTGCACAGTCCCCCTAAGTCTGGCTGGCTACAATTAAAAGTTAATCTTCTTCCTGCTCAGGTTGCGAGGCTAAGCACTGCACTCTGGGTTAGCCCTAGAAATCCAGAGAAGAGCATGTTTGATTGCATGCGGGTTGATGCCCCAGATCCCGCCTCTGAGAAAAAGGCATCAGGGTTGCAAAAATACGCATCATCAGAGATCAGACCTCTACTCTTACCTGTGGCTTGTTTTAAAACATAAAAGGGGAACTGTAGAGAGCTGCAGGTGCAGCGCCTTAAAGATGGCGCTGGCTTCTGCCTTCCGCCTTCCCGATGTGGAGTGCTCTCCTGGATAAACAAGTCCTTATTTGGCTTGGGCCGTGATCTAGGCTTGCTTCCGCATATGTGGACCTATCTGCATTCACCACGTGGCTTACCAGGGTTGGCTGTTCAAAGGCTTCTTAAGCTTTGGGCGGGCTTGTCCCAGGGGCAGGCAGGCAGTGAGGCAGGCAGTGAGTGAGTGGGGGAGTGAGTGAAACAGTCAGTGAGTCTGTGAGTGAGTGAGTGAGTGAGTGAGTGAGTGAGTGAGTGAGTCAGTGAGTGAGGCAGTCAGTGAGTCAGTGAGTGAGTGAGTGAGTGAGTGAGTGAGTCAGTCAGTCAGTCAGTCAGTCAGTCAGAAGATTGTTCAAGGTTCCTGAATAAACTGCTGAAAGAAGAGTCCAAGTGTTGCGTCTTCCTTGCTGGTTGAGGCAGTCGCGACAGGTTTCCCCATAACAGACATGCCACTAGTGCACCCATTGGCTTATTTGGCCTGGCTGACCATATTTAAGGCTTGCAGTGTCCACTGTTGAGTATCTTCACTGGTGATTTTTCTCTCTCCCATTGAACTGCATGCAGTATAGCTTTATCCAGCTTTCTGTCAGCTGGTCTACATGGAGGAAGCTTTCAGCTCAGCTCCAGCAGGATTTCTCAGTGACCTTGCAGCCCAAGTATGTGGAGTCTTCAGCAATAGGGTCTTACCATCTATTCGTGGTGGGAAACCAAGGGCCTTGGCAATGGCCTATAATGTTTTGGGGGTATCAGTGACCTCCCCAGCCAGCAACTCACTGGAATGTATCCCATCCCTGGCACTGAGAATTTTCTAGTAACAATCTATGGCTCTTGGGTGTTCTGTTGTTCAAACAAATAGGTTTCCATATGACTCATTCATACCTATTTCCTTTTTAACATTCCCATTCTTCTCCATTTGGTTCTTCCCACCTCTGCTCCTTTAAAACCCTGTGGTAGTTTGAATATATGTCCCCTAATATATTCAGTATTTTATTAGTTATAGCTGCATCTGCAATCACCTTGCTAGAGGCAATGTCACTGGGGGCTGGTCTTAAGGTGTGGTGGTGGGTTTGAGATTCCATTGTAAAGATATGCAAAGTGTGCCTAGCAGGAGTTCCTGAAGTGTGCTGTGTGACTTTTTGGCTGTAGTTTTGCTCAGTGTGCTGTGTGCCTGGTTGGCTTTTTCTCTCTCTGCTTGGCCCTGTGAAAGCAGGCCAGCTTCTTCTGCCATTACTGGAACTTCCCCTGGATCTGTAAGCTTCAATAAATAATATCCCTTCCTCCATAACTGTGCCTGATCTGGAAGTTCATCTCAGCGAACCTGAAGCTGTCTGCTACAGTAAAGTGGTACCGAGGAGTGTGGGGTGAGATGAACCAGATTGTGTGGATGTTCATCTTTTGGAACCTTTGTTTTGGAGGAATGGGCATGGACTTGGTGCTTGCAACTGAAGATGCCTTCTGGAGTGGTAAGCCAAGTTTTATGGACTATTCTGATGAGAGTTTGAGAATGCTAAGTGCAGACAGTATTGAACTTCAAGGCTTGGGTTATGAGCTTTCTAAGGGGAAGGAAAGAGTGCAGAGGACTTTGTTGGAACTGGGCTACTGGCATAAGGGATGGCTACGTTCTGCTATCCAGGCCCAGAAAGTTTGATCAAAGTTAAATTTGTAATGGACTGATGTGCTTGGCTAAAGATAATGGACTGAGATTTTAAGATTTTAAGTTGGAAAACCTCAAGCAAGTTAAAATTATAGAGTCACTGAGACTGGTTTTAGATTACTAGAGCTGCTATTGTCAAACACATTAGCAATCTTAAGGAAGGTGGAAGGAAGGTGGCCTGACTGCTTTACATTAAAATAATGGAGAGGATGCCTGAGAAAGACTATTAGAAATGCAAACTCTTAGAAAGAGTTGACTGGAGAAGGAACCTGCTTCTCAAGGATATGATTTATTTTGTCCCTGGATTAAGAATATGGCTGTGTCCTGCACACCTGGTATTAGTTTTGGAAATATGAAAAATGCATGGAGTGGTCATGAATTGCACACGGTTCCAGGAGCCGCTGCTGAGATGCGGCATGAGGCAGGGCAGGGAAACCCTCAGGAATAGGCTGAAAGAGCCTCTGGAAGATAGACCGTGGTTTGCACGGAGACCTGAAGATGTTCTGGATATACCAGGGCTATGCAAGGGCTCCCATGTAGTGCAGTGTTGGCCTGGGATCGAAGTTTTCCCTGGCTACTCTGCCCAGCTGGAGGGGCGGAATTGGAAAACCTGGAGACTGTCAGTCTCTGGTTACATAGAACTAGAACTGCAGAAGTTTGATGACGGCTGATGGTGGTTGAGTTTGCATTGTTCTAGTCTCTCCTTCCTATGCCTTATACCAGTTAAAAATGTTTACTCTGTGCCTTTACATGTTGAAAGTATTTAACTTGCTTGATTTTACAGGACTCACTATCTTAAGTTGATCAAGACTGTGAGAACCTTTGAAATTGGATTGAGTACAAATTTACAATGTGTGATAGTTTTAAATCTATTGGGGGCCAGGGGCGGAATGTGGTAGTTTGAATATATGTCCCCCAATATATTCAGTATTTTATTAGTTATAGTTTGCATCTGCAATCACCTTGCTAGAGGCAATGTCACTGGGGGCTGGTCTTAAGGTGTGGGTTTGAGATTCCATTGTAAAAATATGCAAAGTGTGCCTAGCAGGAGTTCCTGAACTGTGCTGTGTGACTTTTTGGCTGTAGTTTTGCTCAGTGTGCTGTGTGCCTGGTTGGCTTTTTCTCTCTCTGCTTGGCCCTGTGAAGGCAGGCCAGCTTCTTCTGCCATTATTGGAACGTCCCTTGGATCTGTAAGCTTCAATAAATAATATCCCTTCCTCCATAACTGCACCAGATTTGGAAGTTCATCTCAGTGAACCTGAAGCTGTCTGCTACAAACCCCAATCCAACTAAATTTGGACACGGCAATTTCCCATTTCCAGGGGAAATACTGTTGTCCTTCTTTGTCCATTACTCTTTTTTTTTTTTTTTTTTTTTTGGCTTTTTTCATTTTTCGGTTTTTATAGGTAGGGTCTCACTCTAGCTCAGGCTGACCTGGAATTCACTATGTAATCTCAGGGTGGCCTTGAACTCATGGTGATCTTCCTACCTTTGCCTCCTGAGTGCTGGGATTAAAGGTGTGCACCACCATGCCCGGCTCTTTGTCCATTATTCTAAATGAATAAAGGACAATCTTTGTTGTAGAGGTCTCTTTTTTGTTTGTTTTGTAATTTTTTATGAAAGAGAGAGAGAATTGGCATGCCAGGGCCTCAGGCCACTGCAATCAAACTCCAGACATTTGTGCTCCTTGTGTGCATGTGCGATCTTGTGCACTCTTGTCACTTTGTGTGTCTGGCTTACATGGGACCTGGAGAGTTGAACATGAGTACTTAGGTTTCACAAGCAAACACCTTAACCACTAGGCAATCTCTCCAGCCCTGTTTTACTTTCTAATTAATGTAACCATGGGGAGTGGTTGTGTGACCTTTAAATTTCACATATCTCAAACTTGACTTTCTTGATCTGAGCCTCCTTCCTCCCTTGGAGAGAGCACTTCCGTGTGGAGGAATCGGCTACAGAACAATCTTAACTTTCACAGAATGAAAACCTAACAAGTGAGAAGAAATGACATCTTATTTTAGAGATTGAGATTAGTTTACATATTTCAGGATTTTATAAAAGAATTTAGAAAATCCATGGCAAACCTGGCATGGTTGTACATGCTTGTAATCCCAGTACTCACAAGGCAGTGAACAAGGAAACAGTAAATTTGAGACTACATAGACTCTATCTCAAAAAAAAAAAAAAATTAAAGAAGGGGAACTAGGGAGATGGTTCAGTGGATTTATCTACAATTCCCCCAAACCAATGTTTGAAATCCCACCTACTGCCAGCAGGAATAAGGAGACAGGAGAGCTGCCTAGAAGCGCATGAGCCTGGCAGCATGGTGAACACAGCAGTGAACAATAAGACCCTTCCTCAGGTGAGCTGGAAGGCAAGGACAGACAGAAGCTGACCACTGACCTCCAGGTACAAGCAGGGCACATGTGCTGCTACCCCCACATATATGGACACACACATTATACACACATGCACACAAACACATCATATATGCACACTCCAAAATCACAAAGAGAAGAAAAGAAAAGACCTAGGGTGTTCAAAGGAGAAAGAGATTATTCAAAATTGAAAAAATTCAGAGGTGGGGAATTTAGCTGTTTACAGAGACAATCATTTATAGGAGATCTTAATAAATGTCTTAAAGTATAGAAATCTTTTCTATGACATCTCTTCAGACCACCCATGAACACCAAACTGTTTTGAGTGATAGCGAGAGAACATCTGGTTTTGGACACATATCCGCAGTTCCTCTTCAAGCTGAAGGACAGCTCACGACAACAGTCATGCACCCTGCTTCTGCCCTCATGCTCTGGTTCCCCAGCCTCTAGGAACCCACCTTCCCGTGGAAGAATTCAAGGAGGAATGGCCTTTGTCTAAACTTTCTACTACTTCAGATAACCATGCGAATGTCCAGGGTGTACGCTGGACCCTTGGCCTATGGTTGAAAGTCCTGATGTGAGCTGGGCTTAGGTATAGCCTCACACTTTGTCTGTTACTGAACATGATGACACTGTTCCTTCAGTGGCCACTGATGGTCTGTTCTGCATCTCACCTGGTATTTGCTCTTCCCACCACAGTGGGGAAAAGTTCTCACCAGCCACAAGTATCTTCAAAGGAACTCCATGGACCACCTTTCTGGTAGTATCTCTGTGTCACACCCTCCTTTAATCACCACTTCTGTCAGATTCTTCCTCGAACATAAGATGATTAACTTATGAACACAAAGGATACCGTAAGATGAGTTACTGTGTTACTTCCCTAGAAGATTTCATGCTTCTGAAAATCAGCTCCTTCTTCAGGAAGGGGAAGAAGAATGTCGAGACATCTTCAACTCGTGACTGAGTTAGAGAACTCGTACCCACTCAGGGCCTGCTTTGCCATGCTCACTGCATCTTCCTCATCTAACCCCAGAGCCTTCTCTCCTCTCCGGTGGTCAGCTGTCCTGTTTCACACACCCCTCAAAATGTATACAAAGTTGTGCCCTCCAATAAAAGACACAGCTGTTTAATTATGTAGTTTATATGACTTTGCCAGTTTGAGACAGAGTGTTTTGCATTTTTTATTGCACAGTACACACTTGGAATGATTAAAGTGCAGCAACACTAGGTACATCTCACACTGAATTTTCACACATGTAGTGTGAACTACAACTCCTCAGAAATTTTACTCATGGAGCTGGAGGGATGGCTTAGCAGTTAAGGCATTTGCCTGCAAAGCCAAAGGACCCAGGTTTGATTCCCCAGTACCCACATAAGCCAGATGTACAAGGGGTGCATGCATTTGGAGTTCATTTGCACTGGAACACCCATTCTCTATCTCCTCTCTCTCTCCCTGCTTGCAAAGAAATAAATGAATTAAATAATTTTTTTAAAGAAAAAGAAATTTAGCTCAAACCTTTTGCTAGTCAGTCCCCAGAACTTATCACTTCTGTGGCCATAGATTATTTTTGACTGTTCTTAAAGATCACACACATGGAGTTAAACACTGTGTCCACATAGGGTAACGTTTTGTCTCCAGTACATATACAACAGTTTATATCAATCAGACCTAACACAGGATGTTTCCTTCCTGCAAGCTCCCCTCTATTCCTCACCGTTCACACATTGCTTATTGTGCTTTTAATACCTCATCGGAACTGGAATTGCAGTCAACAAATTAAAAGGAGAGTCACATACAGATACCAAGAGTCACAATACCACATTGTCTATGAGAGACCAGCCAATCTTGTTTCTAAGCAATTTGTGACAAAATCAGAACAATGTCTTTTGTGGCCTAACTGCTGTGTTCAACTGTCTATCTCTTCTCCCTAGCTGCATGGCCTCAGGCACTGTCTTACCCTTTCTGTCTGCCCTTCTGTTTCCTCTCTCTACCATTTTCTTCTCCACGTGCTGTCTTGGCAAAGTAATCTTCATGCCAGATGTGTGTTCTGACTTCTTGATGGGTAGGCTGAGGATGAGGAGTGTCAGAGGGAGATATTCATCCTTCTTCTGCCTCTTCACAAGGATGTACCCATAGCTTGATGTGGGAGGGTGGGGGTGGTCCCAGGTTGCCAACAGGTTGCTAAGTACATTATTAGAAAAGAGGTGTGTTCATTACTCAAGCCAAGCTGTTGGTTGAATTATTACCCTGTCTTTGCCTGACTCACTGTCACCTGTTATAGCAGGCTATCCATCTAGCCTGATTCCACCCCTCAGAGGCAGAGCCCTCTGAGCTAGTCTGAAAAGTTTGTTTTGATAGAGTGGCAGCAGTCCAGGTCCCACTGTTAGCACTCAGCTATGTGTGTCTGAAGCCAACATAGACTCTCCTCGTTTCTCTTAGGCACAAGTCCTTCCAAAGATGCCCGCCAGTGCACTGTGATTGATTCAGAAGCGCCTTCTCTGCAGCTGTCATTCCCAGTGTTGGGCTAGTTAGTTGCACTGGCCCCAGGACACCATTTAAGTTCTTTGTTACTTTGCTAAATGTGCTGAAATCAAGCTGGGTGGCATAAACATTGGCTATTTGTTGCTTAACAATTCTGAAGATGGGACCAAGGGGTCAGTAGTGAGGGGCGCTTCTGAGGCCTCCCTCCTTGTTTTCTGAATGGCTGCCTTCTCTTTGGGTAGTCACATGACCATTTCTCCATAGCTTTCTGTATGCAAAGGTCTTCCTATGTATTTATCAGTAATATTGGAATAAAGTCCACCCCATGCCCTCATTTCATCTTAATTCCTTCTATCTATGGTCACATTTTGTGATACTGAGGCTTAGGGCTTCAACAATGAATTTCCGGAGATCACACTCAGTCCATAAATGGGCTCTTTTTAGACATGGTACTTTCTGAGGTGAAGTTGTATATGACTCCTAACCTCACTTGGAAAGATCTGATTTGATGAAAAATGAAGAGTGTGTGTGTGTGTGTGTGTGTGTGTGTGTGTGTGTGTGTGTGTGCGATATAGAGAGACAGAGAGAAGGGAGGATGGGGAGGCTTCCTTGTCAAGTGATGGTGCTGGCTTCCCAGATGTACATTTTTATACTGTTTTTTCTTTATCCTGGGACTAGTATCGAGACTAGTTATCCTGGCATAAGTAGCATGACTAGTGATACACTTTAGATCAACCAAGGAAGCTTTTAAGTTATCCTTTCTGGTACCAGGAAGTCCTCCACGGCTGTGGGAGTTGTTTATATGGATCGAGCTAGAGAAGACCAGCAGCTCTCGGAAAACAGCTTTCTTGTCTTACAAAAACAACAAAAATGATGATTTCTTCACCAGGCACCTCACTCCACAATAATTATAAGGCTGATGAAATACTAAAGCTGGCTACAAATTGTGGGACCACCATTCAGCTGGACACTTTTAACTAACAAAAACCCATCCCGCTTTCCAGATGAACTATTGGTGTGCTGAAAAGCAGGAGACAGATCCAGGTGACCTCTTGACTCACTGTCTTGTCCTATGATGTTGGGAAATTAAACAGCCAGTGTCTTGGAGGAATGGAAAATAAGTCCAACTCTACTCCGTAGGCTGGCTCACTGAGAGCAGGTGTGACTGCATTAATCAGCTTGTGGCAACCACACTGACTCCCCTAATCAGATGACAGTGGCTGTGTCCTGCATTCCTGCTTGGTCCCATGCCCTTGGGCACTTGTCCAATCTCGCTATGAATAGTACAGGCTGGGCAAGACAGTGGCTTTGGAGATGAAACTCATGTGAATAAAATCTCTGTAAGTCTATTATTTCCACTTACTGAAACAGTTACTCTAAACATAATAAAGAGGAAAATTCCAGTCCACACTAAAATAAGATTAGAAAACAAGAAATAGGTTCGGTAGTCACATAAAGACTGCATTATAGTAACTTAAAGAAAAAAAGTTAATGCCCTTGCTATGTCTTTCCTGTGGTGTTCCCTGACTTAAAACACTTCGGTTGAGGGATTAAAAATATTGCATATTGAGTTTTGCTGATCATTAGGAATAAAGTAATGGAAACAAAATGCCGTGTTTTATATCTGTAATTCCTTTTCATAGACTACTTTCTTATCATTTGAGGGAGAAAGGGCAAAATAATCCCATAATGGAACTATCTATTACAACATTTTATTTTCATAACATCCTTGTTCTCATTGCCTTTTATATAAATGAGAACTAAATAAAGTGCTATTTAAAATATATATTTTGCTTTAATACATAAGCAGACAAACCCATTCAATTCAATGAAGTTGGACGGAGCATTAACCTTTAGAGAGCAGGGGTTCCTGACTAAGGATTGATGGAGTGATTCTGTGCTTTATCAAATCACTTAAGCCAAAAATGGAGTGTGAGTTAATTGGCTATTTCAGAGCAATGCAAAGACAGTTTCATGGTTTAAAAAGCATCCGTTTCCATTGTCATCAAGGCAGGAAGTGTGGAGCCATTTTACATTGTTTCTACATGCTTTTTACAGTACAGACGGCGAAATGCATTATGTTGTGCCAAGGGAAATGGACTTATTTCTCTTTTTAGCACTGCTTCTTTGTGAAAAATTTACAAGTTAAGATAAACATTTTTAAACACATCTCTAATAAATCTTAGGCAGAAATTACAATGCTCTGCTTTAGTCATGGGAAGATACAATCGAAGAAGCTAAAACTACATTTGATCTAGTAAAAAGGCTTCGCAGTGAAGGAAATTCTCTTCAATCCTTTCTCCAGGAACTTATCCCCCTACAACAGCTATCTAATGTCACCAGCTTTTTTATGTTTGCAAATCTATATTAAACTTATGTGTGTATATTTCTTCCCAAAATAAAGAAGACAATTCTTTTCACATTGTTTCTATTCTTATCACTGAACAATACGACTGGGAGTTTCTTGTAAAGCAGCACATGTATACATACATGTAAAGACACATGGACTTGCAGACACCAGTAAAGAAGCTTAAGTTATTTATTTTTATTATATTTTCTTTGTGTGTATACCATTTAAGCTATTGAGTTATATTTGATGTTATTGTTCTTTCAGACAGCAGTGTGATAAATCTATATACTTATGTCAAATTCACCTGTAGAAATAAACTCACATTATAAAATTACAGATGGAGAATTTTAGAAACAAGGTTTATAGACACTGTTTTATGGAAATTGGAATTGAAAATTTTTCCTCTGACAAGGAAAATTTGGGTAGCTTATTAACAGTTATTACATTGTATCAATCTATACTGTTCTCAACAATGAATGGCACAGATAATGCACCCACCCTCACCACACTGCACAGCTGCTATGAATTTGTCCAGGGACATAGCATGGCTTCTCCTTGCTAGACTCAGGTTAGGTGGTGGCACTGATAAGCGATGATAAAGGCAATGCCCCCGATGCTTTGACATCTGCATATTTTCAAATTTATATCAAATAAAGAAAATCAACAATTCTATTTACAAAAATGTCAAGTATTTTTAGTTAATAGAAAATTCACTATCAAAACAAACCCGAGAAAGAAGGTAGAGACAGAGAAAGAAGAAAAGAGAAGAGGATCCTACAGAGGAGATGGTCACGGTTCACCTTCCTGAGCTATGATGCTGCGCTGAGGCAGAGACTGGATGGAAAGAGACCTAAATGTCTGAGAATGGAGAATTAGGTAGAGGGAAAATCCACAGGGATGTAGGAAGCTCTTGCTGGCTATGTTTAGGCAAGTGAAAGCGGGACAGGCTGGCTAGAGTAGGGGAGGAAAGGGGGCCAGAAGGTAAAATGGAAGCTTTCCAGAGGTCACCAGTTCCACAGGCCTGTGAGGAAGGACCAACAGCAGATACTTCGAATATTTCAAGTTTCACAAGTGAAAAAAGCTTACCATATTTGTGATTTTGTTAATTCTACAGAAAATTGAACATATTTCCATAAGGTTGGAAGGCATTTAAGTTTCTTTAAACTTGTCAGATGCCTTTTCATGTCCTTAGCTGATGTTTAATGATTTCTTGATTTTTATTGTGAAAAGTAGCACTTTTAATGTCACCTTAACACAACATTATTATTCCAGTTTCTCATTTTGTTGATTTTTATTAACATTTGCAAAAATGTTCAACTTGTTTTACTGTTTATTTAAATTTACTAAATTGGCCCATATGAGTTCTACGTGTGGTGATCATTCCTCTGATTTAAAAATGTATGCCTCATACTTTCTTCAATAGTTAATTTTTAATGTTTAAATCTTTACTGTATAAGGGATTTGTTTTAATATACTGAGAAAAATAGGAAATTACTTTCTTATTAATTTATATTGTCAACAAAGTACTTCAATAGCATATTTCAAAAATAAAACCTTTTTCTTACTGAATTTAAAAATATCTGCCATAAGGATAAGAATTCTGCTCATTATTTTACTTGACAGACACTCTTTATAGCTTACTTTTAAGTATCTACCTGTGAAAGACATTCTCTTTTAGCTTATTTTTAAAGTACCTACCTGATCTTGTTTCATTAAGTACCGTTTTAAGATAAGGAAGTTTTAATTTTGCACTTAAGGAGAGAATCACATGTTTCTTTTTCTACTGCTCTCATTTTGATCCATTCACATGTGATCTGGAATATTCAGCCATATTTCTCCTTCTGGCATCAACCTCTTCTTGCCTAGGAATATTAATGTGCTGCTGCATTCTGCGTTCCCATAGTAATTTATTTTGCATATATGCTCTGACCTGAGCTAAGATTATTATTTTGTACAATTTTTATAATTTTTAATTATTTATTTATAAGGAAAGAGAGAGAGACAATATAAGAGAATGGGTGTGCCAGAGCCTCTAGCTACTGCAAATGAACCCCAGATGCATGCACCATTTTGTGCATCTTGCTTTTTTTTTTGTGCATCTTACATGGGTACTGTGGAATTGAACCTGGTTGTTACACTTTTCAGGAAAGCACCTTAACTGCTGAGCCAACTCTACAGTCCCTGAACTAAGATCATTACGGAGTTTTCTTTCATCAATTTTTCTATTTAATAATATATTTCATAATAATAAAGCTTTATTTCAATTCTCCATCAATGCCCCAGGACTATTTAATAGTTTTGAGTTGCTAGCATATTAAAGGTTTGACGACGTGCAGCATGAAGCCATGTGAATCTTTCCTCGTAGATGAGCCGTTCTGAAATGTCGGTATGCCTTGGCATCATTCACAAGGCTTGCTAAACAATTCTGTTTTAGGAAAGCTGGGCTAGCACCCAAGTATTTGTATTTCTAATGAACGGATGTTACTGACCTTGGGATCACACTTTGTGAACTACTGAAGTAGATCATGTTGTAACACCACCAAATACCACTGCCTCAATAGTTTCATTTCTCACTCAGAATTCCTGGTGGCTGTGAGTCAGTGGAACTCTTCTGAGTTCTTTTGCATATTTTCTACATCACTACATACACACTCTGACATTTTCAGTGCATAGAAAAAGAAGCAAAGTCATACTATGGCTCATAAAGTAGTGCCTTAAATGTTGTTTGTTTCATGTCTACTCTGATTTTATGAACCCATATTAGTTATGCTGGCAAGATATCAGTGGAAGTAGAAAAATAGATAAAGAATGATTAAAAATAATCACTTAGGAGCCTGAGAAATGTTTCTGTAGATAAAGCGCTTGTTGTTCAAGCATGATTACCTGAGTTTGGATTCCCAGCACCCTTCAAATGACAAACTCATGGACATAGTGGGCATCTGTGACCCCAGCACACCCACAATGAGAAGGGAAGCAGAGAAAGGAGACTCCCCTGAAGCATACCCAACAAGCCTGGCAAACAAAGGAGTGCTGAGGGGGAAGATGAGACCAACAGCTGAAAGTTTGAAAATGATCCTCTGACCTCCACACGCATGCCATTATAGGTGCATGCCTGTACTTACACACATGAACTCACTCACACATATGCACACACATACACCAAAACAAGAACGTAACTTACACTACTATGAAATCATCTAAGGGGTTAATTTTTGTCTAATGTAATTTATAATAGTCATATTTTATGTCTATTGATCTGGGAAAAATAATCCATTTAATCCTCCAATTCAATTTTGTTCACACAAAGTTTGGCAAAATGTATGCTTGATCAGTTAAAATTAAGTTTGATTAGATATGCAAAATGATGCAAATATCTTTAAAAAGGTCAACTGCAGATTAAAAGATGATAAACATACTCAAATTCAACAATTTTTCTTGTTTTTTTACTTAAAGTTTGGAGGAACAACGTGTAGTTTATGTGGTGTCTGCATAATTTTTCATGGGCCACACTTGCTCTAGCACATGCCTTGTCCTCATGCATTAAGATTGTAGCTAAGGCCCAGGTTTCTGAACTGACATCAGAAAGCAGAATGGAAACAGAATAGCAAGGACTAACACTAACAAGTGGTGATTATGCAGACAGTAACAGTGAGAAAGTCCTGTTTCTCCCTAGCAGTGGGCATATTATGAGGTGAACTGAAATGTCCCTCACAGACTTGAGTACTTGATCCATGGCTGGCAGCTGGGTGGCTACTTTGAAGGCTGTGGAGCCTGACAGGGGAAGGACTTTGATGGTCACATCCTCTTTCTCCTCTGCCCCAGATCCACTGCCAGGAGAGGAGTCTCTGCCACATGCTCATTCTGCCAAGATGGTTACCATACCTTCCTTCCTCACCATGACAGACTGAGAGCTCTGTGAAAGTATGAACCAAAATAAGCCACTGCTCCCTTGGGTTGTTTCCATCATGATTTAGATCACAGTAAGGAGTAAAATAACTAATACAGTAGCACATAGCTAACGCAAGCAGAGGCCGGGTCTGCTTAAGCTTACAACAAATCCAGCTAATTTGAAAAAAAAAAAAAAAATAGCCAACACTGAGAATTGAAATTGAGAATTGAAATTATTTATTTACTTATTTGCAAGCAGAGGTAGGCAGAGAAGAGAGAGAGAGAATGAATGAATGAATGAATGAATGAATGAATGAATGAATGAATCGGCACACTAGTGCCTCCAGCCACTGCAAACAAACTCCAGACACATGCATCACTGTGTGTACCTGGCTCAAGGTGGGTAATGGGGAATCAAAGCTGGGTCATTAGGCTTTGCAGGCAGGCTGACCTGGAATTCACTATGTAGTCTCAAGGTGGCCTTGAATTCATAGCCATCCTCCTACCTATGCTTCCCAAGTGCTAGGATTAAAGGTGTGCACTACCATGCCTGGCTTTCCTTTTCTTAAAATCTACACATTTTGCATGTGTAGTGAAAGCCTGTTTATGACCCGCGGGGAGAGGGAAAAATACCTCCTGAAGAAGGGAGGGAACAGGACCCGGGGAGTTTTCAGAAATCCAAGAAATAGATAAGTTCCACAGGAAAAGAGGAGGGAGAGGGCACTGACCATCCTAAGGAAAACCCAGTTACATGATGGCGAACCCTGAATGCTGGGGCACCCCGAGAGCTGCTCTTGCTTCCTGTGAGGAATTCTAGGAGACAGCCTGCAGGGTAACCACAACCCAATGGCAGAAACATGTGAACAGATGTAACAGTATCATGGTGTGAGGAGGCCAAGGAAGGTCCTGTCATGTCTGGAGGTCCCCATGGCTTCTGTCCAGCAGGCTCTGCCCCCAGCTATTTCCTTCTGACCACAGGAGACTCTGAAAGTGGTTGGCAACTCCCTCCAGTCACTGGGAAATGTCTTAGAGAATGCAGGCTGAGTCAGGGCTCAGAAGATGGAAGTGCCAGAGACACAGGGACCTGCACTGCTCTGGCAGGCTCCAGGAGGTGAGCTATCCTGGATCAGCTTTGTCTTTTCAGTCATCGCCACTACCATAGCCAGTGAGGTGCTCTTCAGAGCCAGGGAGCACGTGGTCCTGAGTCTCCTGGAGCCCAGAACCACATACCCACCCTTCAGCACCTGCTGCTGTCTCAGCTCACTGTCACCTTGGAGAGAGCCTGGCCAGAGCACAGGCAGCATCCTATCTGCATAGTATTTGGGTTTCTACCTCATGAACCTGGAAGCTGAGGATGCTGAAGAAATGTGCAAAGCTGCGTGGCTGTCTTCCTGACCCGCAGGGACACTGGAGTTCTTTACCATGCTCGCGAGGCTGCTCTATGGCCTCTGCGCGAGGTGCAGGAGCCCCCATGGGAGACATCATCGGGATCATCCTCCATCTTGGCCAGGACATAGTTTACAATCTCCCCGCCCTTCTCAACAATGTAAAAGAGCTGGGGCCAGGCCAGGCTGGCGTAGAAATAGTACTTCATTTGGTTATTCTCCAGAAGGTTGTTGCGTGTTCATCTGGTGTTGCGTATTCACCAGGTTGAATTTTAATATGTTAGCTTTGCCCTCATTTCCACCCATATGAATTAAATTCTTAAGTAGTCAAACTATAATACAGACCAAAGAATATATTCCTGTACATGTGTATACACCCACACACATGAACAGATAAACAGTATCTGTAAGGCATAATGGAAAAGCTAAATGGAGCATTGCCTTTTTCCCTTTAAAACTCTCACTTTCAAATGAAATAAGATCTTGCTTCAAGTAAATTATTAATGTTACAATAATCTGCCATTAGAATCAATAACTGCTTTATTATCCCTATAGTGCAAGCAGTGCTGAAACGCGCTGTCTCTGACATAAATTTAGTGTCCTGTCACAACCCAGCACAGCTTCACAATATTGCTAATGTGCACAAAGCATTCAAATAGAGAATATTGGCATGTCAGAGATTTATGACGAATGGGAGGAGAAGACGAATCTAGGTTAAGCTTTCATGTCACTTGACTGAGGTCAAAAAAATCAATAATATTCATAATGTATCTTTTGCACATGATCTTAAATGAAAACCTTCTGAGCCTAGACAGGTTTGCATAACCCTCCAGTCTCAGTGGAAGAAATCATGCAGAAGTGTGGTTAAAAGAAACAATGACTGATGCTCATTGGCAGGAAGTGACTTCTTTGTATTTTCTAACCTGCTGGGAGTCTGCACTGGGTGTGTTTGTCCTGCTGTGCTTTCCCCTTTGTCTGTGGGCGCGTTAGAGATTGAAAGATACAAGTACTATGATGGAAGTAGTAACCATTCTTTCTCACTTCTACTGTTAGGAATTTTATAACATTGTAGAATACACAGCACCTACATTTTGATTTCTTTTATTAATTCACTGTTTCATAGTTATTGCAATACAAAGGTTTTTTAGTCATATGCTACTCGGTGTTCAAATCCTCTAATTCTGTTCATCTTTAATAATTAGACCAAATGTTGATACTCAATTCTCCTTGCCAGTGACTGGACTACTAAGAACCAACATGAGAGAAGAACACTGTAAGGGGCTTCCTGAAGAATGGCCTTTTCAACCTAAAAAGAAGACGCAGAAGATAGATACCATGTTTTGAATCTTATCCGGAAATTCAGAAAATGTGGGCGTCACTCTGGGGAAGTGGACCTACTGGCTTGAACATGATGCCGAGCTGAGAAAGAACAGAACCTGACTCCTTCCTGAAATTGTCTTCAGATAATATGAGGAATTACCTTGCCTTTGAGTTTACTTTTGTTTAAGATGTTGAAGCTAGTTTAAGATATAATTCTCTGTTTTGCAGGTAAAAAGAATAGCCTAACTGATGCTAGTAGTCATCATTAAAATTAATTAGTGATTATTTTTTTCTATTTTCAAACTCTTTGATGTGAAGAGACTCGTTGTGCAAGTGTATTGTTTACAAAGATTGTAATGGCTAAGGACCGCCATCACCAATAAAAGAATCCCTTTTAGCTCAGGTCAACAGTACTCACCCTCATATACAGTCCATCTAAGCAAACCTATGTTTTATCCGTGGAAGAGTCTCAAGTGTTGAGACCACTTCAAACAACGAGCAGGAGAGAAACATCAAGGAAGGTGGCCTGGAGGGGTGCCTGGACAGAACCTCGAAGAATGATGAGGACTAGCCAGGCGGAAGAAAGAGGAAGCAGGGACACATAAAGAGAAGGAAGGTAAGCAGACCAAGAAAAATGACATTATCTATGTTAGATTTGTGAGTCCAAGGAATGAGGCAGACAGTGATACTAGATAAAGCTGAAGTTAACAGCACATGTGATTACAACCAAGGATTCTGGAGTGGCAGGACTGAGAATGTCAGTCTCTCATACAATCCCATGACCAACTCAATCATAGAACTAGAGAGACAGCTACTCATAGCTCATAGTGTCTACATTATAGAGAACAAGAGTGACAAGGAAAAAAGTAAGTATGAAAGAATTTTAAATTATAATGGACATTATGGAGAAAAGGGCTGAGATAGAAATTGATGATTAGCTCCTATTTTAGGTAGGCTGGTCAGAATGTATTTTTCTGGAAAGGAGACACACTTAATTTAAAAGCTGAAAAGAATACAGATTTGTAAGAAGTGAGGAAAAGAACTCTCAAGCCAACCAAAAGTAGTCTTCTCTCACTACAAATATAAAACTTCTAGGGCTAGGCAGATGGCTCAGTTCATAAAATGTTTGCCTGCAAAACCTAATGGCCCTGGTTTAATTCCCTAGTAACCATGTAAATCCAGATGTACAAAGTGGCACAAGCATCTGGAGTTCATCTGCAGCAGCTGGAAGCCCTGGCATGCCCATTCTGTCTGTCTATATCTTTTCTTTTTATCTCTCTGCTTGCGAATAAATAAATAAATTTAAAATATTTTAAAAATAAATAAAACTTTAAATTAAATAAATAAATAAATAAAACAAAACTTTTTATCAAATTTTATAGTAACTGTTTTCTTACTTTAAAAAATAATCCAGGGCTGGAGAGATGCTTAGCGGTTAAGGTGCCTGCCTGCTAAGCCTAAGAACGCCGGTTCCAATCTCCAGGTCCCACATTTAGCCAGATGCAAAGTGACGCAAAGGAGCAAGGGCGCACTTGACCACAAGGGATCGCACGCATCTGGATTTCGTTTGCAGCAGTTGAGAGACTGCTGGCGTGCCCATCTCTATCTGTCTCCCTCTCCCTCTCTGTCTGACTCTGTGTCTCTCTCCAAAAATAAATCAAATAATAAAAAAAAAATTAAAAAGAAATCCATTACCTAGATGTGCACCTCTCCAATACAATATTTATTCAAATGAGCCTCTTTCTTCTTTTTAACTATAACAGTTTTTTATTTAACATTTGTCTCTTTTAATTTCTAGCGTCATACCCATGATCCATCATGCATTTCTTGGTTTCTATGTTTGTTTGGATTTTTAAAAGAACATTGTTTGTTGTTATTTCTTATTTACTCATTTATCTATGCAAGAAACTTTGTCATTTATTTTATAACTTAGCTACTGTTGTGATTTGAATCTGAATTGCCCCACACAGACTCACAGGTTGAGTGCTTGTTTCCCACTGTTGGTGTTATCTTAAGAGGCTGTGGAACCTTCAGAAGGTCAGTGTGTTCTATGCAGTGAAAGTAGGTCACAAGGGGTGGCCCTTTGAAGGCCATATTTGGCCCCAGTGTTCTTGGCTTTCTGCTTCCTACCTGTTGTGATGGGAACCCCTGCCCTCCTCCACACTTTCAGCCTTCTTGCTGGTGCTGTTCTTTTCAAGCTCATGAGTCCAAGCACCTATGGGCTGAGTCCTCCGAAGTTAGGGGCTAAGGAGAATCCTTCCTCCTTTTCAGCTGTTGTACTGTGTGCTGTCACAAGAATGCAAAAGTAACCAACATAAAAGCTTGGCACTATAGAAAATGGGCTTTTGTGTGACCATGGGGGACTTAGGCATTTGTAACTGTCTTGTGAAATTTGAAAGAGCTTGAGATGTGGGCCACAGAAGCCCTGATCAAAATGCTGACAGGAAAGTGGACAGTCACATCGAACTAAGCTCATGAGGTTCCAGACAGAAAAAGGACTTTGTTGGAGATTGGATCAGGCATTATTTATATTAAATTCTGCCCCCCACAAATACCTAAATTTTTCCATGTCCTAAAAATCAGAGTAAAGCTGCATTCCAAGGTTTGGCAAAACTGTCAAGATAGTATAGCAGTGCAGCTGTGGCATGGGTATTGCTGACTTCTTTGAGCCACGTTTACAGTGAGAGTCAAGAGTAAAATGCAGAGCAGAAAAATGTTGAAAACATACAATTTGGCTTTAAAATCATCTTGCTTAATGTTGCAAACAAAGAGATCAAAGTTGTCAGAGATTAGCACCATGAAAAGGAAGCAAAACACTTAGCATTAGAATAGGGAGGGAACCTTGCAGGCACTTCAGAAACTGATGACCCCACCCACCAAAGGCACCAAAATGTAAAACTACAATCTTGATTGGGAAACTTTTCTTTGATAAGGAAATACTGCTAGAAAGCTCGACTTATGAAGTGCTGAGCTCAGAAATGTTTCCACATGTTCACCTCCCTAGGCAATCAGAAGGTAAGGTAGCTGTGGTGTGGGAGGCGGTGTGGGGACCACATGAGCTGCAGAGACCGATATCCCCCACTTGGTGCTGGTTTTGCAGGAGTTCACAATATGAGAGTTGTAGGTCAGAACCATATACCAGAGAAAACCCCGTGCAAATGAAAAATATGTAGCAGGCATGGGTTCTTTGCAGAAACCCCTCACAAGGGAGAAACCTAAGCTACAATGAGTCACTAGGATGTTGAAGATGCAAAAAAGAAGTTTGCCAAGGAGAGCTACAATCACCAAGCAAAGCCAGCCAATGAGAGATCACATGGGCAATAAATAGGAAGGCCATACAGCCTATTTATGTTTACATCTAAGTATGTTTCATACTTCAGGTATCATCACATTTACTTGCTGAAATCTCCATAGAGATTTACTGAATAAAAAAGTCAGAGATGCCAGACGTGGTGTCGCACACCTTTAATCCCAGCACTCAGGAGGCAGAGGTAGGAGGATCGCAGAGAGTTCAAGGCCACCCTGAGAATATGGAATGAATTCAACTCAGCCTGGGTTGTTGTACTGTGTGCTGTCACAAGAATGCAAAAGTAACCAACATAAAAGCTTGGCACTATAGAAATGAAACACTGCAGTAAATGTGAGGACTTAGGCATTTGTAACTGTCTTGTAAGAAATTTGAAGAAGCAGAGATATGTAGGCAACAGAAGCCCTGATCAAAATGCTGACAGGAAAGTGGACAGTCACATTGAACTAAAGCTCGCGGAGACCAGAAAAGGACTTTGTTGGAGA
Organism: Orientallactaga sibirica; assembly: GCA_036365145.1. NCBI lineage: Eukaryota > Metazoa > Chordata > Mammalia > Rodentia > Dipodidae > Orientallactaga > Orientallactaga sibirica. Next base: position 19,188,319 of record JAEOAD010000037.1, read on the forward strand.
TTGGATCAGGCATTATTTATATTAAATTCTGCCCCCCACAAATACCTAAATTTTTCCATGTCCTAAAAATCAGAGTAAAGCTGCATTCCAAGGTTTGACAAAACTGTCAAGATAGTATAGCAGTGCAGCTGTGGCATGGGTATTGCTGACTTCTTTGAGCCACGTTTACAGTGAGAGTCAAGAGTAAAATGCAGAGCAGAAAAATGTTGAAAACATACAATTTGGCTTTAAAATCATCTTGCTTAATGTTGCAAACAAAGAGATCAAAGTTGTCAGAGATTAGCACCATGAAAAGGAAGCAAAACACTTAGCATTAGAATAGGAGGGAACCTTGCAGGCACTTTGAAACAGTGACCCCACCCACCAAAGGCACCAAAATGTAAAACTACAATCTTGATTGGGAAACTTTTCTTTGATAAGGAAATACTGCTAGAAAGCTCGACTTATGAAGTGCTGAGCTCAGAAATGTTTCCACATGTTCAGCTCCCTAGGCACTCAGAAGGTAAGGTAGCTGTGGTGTGGGAGGGGGGTGTGGGGACCACATGAGCTACAGAGACCGATATCCCCCACTTGGTGCTGGTTATGCAGGAGTTCAGAATATGAGAGTTGTAGGTCAGGACCATATACCAGAGAAAACCCCGTGCAAATGAAAAATATGTAGCAGGCATGGGTTCTTTGCAGAAACCCCTCACAAGGGAGAAACCTAAGCTACAATGAGTCACTAGGATGTTGAAGATGCAAAAAAGAAGTTTAAATTAAAAAGAAATCCATTACCTAGATGTGCACCTCTCAATACAATATTTATTCAAATGAGCCTCTTTCTTCTTTTTAACTATAACAGTTTTTATTTAACATTTGTCTCTTTTAATTTCTAGCGTCATACCCATGATCCATCATGCATTTCTTGGTTTCTATGTTTGTTTGGATTTTTAAAAGAACATTGTTTGTTGTTATTTCTTATTTACTCATTTATCTATGCAAGAAACTTTGTCATTTATTTTATAACTTAGCTACTGTTGTGATTTGAATCTGAATTGCCCCACACAGACTCACAGGTTGAGTGCTTGTTTCCCACTGTTGGTGTTATCTTAAGAGGCTGTGGAACCTTCAGAAGGTCAGTGTGTTCTACGCAGTGAAAGTAGGTCACAAGGGGTGGCCCTTTGAAGGCCATATTTGGCCCCAGTGTTCTTGGCTTTCTGCTTCCTACCTGTTGTGATGGGAACCCCTGCCCTCCTCCACACTTTCAGCCTTCTTGCTGGTGCTGTTCTTTTCAAGCTCATGAGTCCAAGCACCTATGGGCTGAGTCCTCCGAAGTTAGGGGCTAACGAGAATCCTTCCTCCTTTTCAGCTGTTGTACTGTGTGCTGTCACAAGAATGCAAAAGTAACCAACATAAAAGCTTGGCACTATAGAAAATGGGCTTTTGTGTGACCATGGGGGACTTAGGCATTTGTAACTGTCTTGTGAAATTTGAAAGAGCTTGAGATGTGGGCAACAGAAGCCCTGATCAAAATGCTGACAGGAAAGTGGACAGTCACATTGAACTAAGCTCATGAGGTTCCAGAAAAAGGACTTTGTTGGAGATTGGATCAGGCATTATTTATATTAAATTCTGCCCCGACAAATACCTAAATTTTTCCATGTCCTAAAAATCAGAGTAAAGCTGCATTCCAAGGTTTGACAAAACTGTCAAGATAGTATAGCAGTGCAGCTGTGGCATGGGTATTGCTGACTTCTTTGAGCCATGTTTACAGTGAGAGTCAGGAGTAAAATGCAGAGCAGAAAAATGTTGAAAACATACAATTTGGCTTTAAAATCATCTTGCTTAATGTTGCAAACAAAGAGATCAAAGTTGTTAGAGATTAGCACCATGAAAAGGAAGCAAAACACTTAGCATTAGAATAGGGAGGGAACCTTGCAGGCACTTCAGAAACTGATGACCCCACCCACCAAAGGCACCAAAATGTAAAACTACAATCTTGATTGGGAAACTTTTCTTTGATAAGGAAATACTGCTAGAAAGCTCGACTTATGAAGTGCTGAGCTCAGAAATGTTTCCACATGTTCACCTCCCTAGGCAATCAGAAGGTAAGGTAGCTGTGGTGTGGGAGGCGGTGTGGGGACCACATGAGCTGCAGAGACCGATATCCCCCACTTGGTGCTGGTTTTGCAGGAGTTCACAATATGAGAGTTGTAGGTCAGAACCATATACCAGAGAAAACCCCGTGCAAATGAAAAATGTGTAGCAGGCATGGGTTCTTTGCAGAAACCCCTCACAGGCCGATGAGTAAAGCACAAGGGAGAAATCTAAGCTACAATGAGTCACCTAGGATGTTGAAGATGCCAAAAAGAAGTTTGCCAAGGAGAGCTACAATCACCAAGCAAAGCCAGCCAATGAGAGATCACATGGGCAATAAATAGGAAGGCCATACAGCCTATTTATGTTTACATCTAAGTATGTTTCATACTTCAGGTATCATCACATTTACTTGCTGAAATCTCCATAGAGATTTACTGAATAAAAAAGTCAGAGATGCCAGACGTGGTGTCGCACACCTTTAATCCCAGCACTCAGGAGGCAGAGGTAGGAGGATCGCAGAGAGTTCAAGGCCACCCTGAGAATATGGAATGAATTCAACTCAGCCTGGGTTACAGTGAGTCCCTACCTCAAAAAACAAAAAGAGAGGGCTGGAGAGATGGCTTAGCGGTTAAGGCGCCTGCCTGCTAAGCCTAAGAACCCGGTTTCAATCTCCAGGTCCCACGTTTAGCCAGATGCAAAGTGACGCAAGGGCGCAATGCCGCACTTGACCACAAGGGGGCGCACGCATCTGGATTTTGTTCACAGCAGCTGAGAGACTGCTGGCGCGCCCATCTCTATCTGTCTCCCTCTCCCCCTCTCTCTATGTCTCTCTCCAAAAATAAATAAAATATTAAAAAAAAAATTAAAAAAAGAGAGATTCAGAATTAACTTTAAATGACCACATTGATCTTGGGAAAATTGCAGTGAATATTTGATTTGGGCAGGAATTTTATAGACTAATACCAATGTAAAGAGTAGGGATAGTGGATGGATAAGACACACAATTTAGCTATGGAATCTCCATTAGCCTATACCTATAAGTGATCAAAGAGTTCCACTGTGAACCATATAGAAACACTTGGATTTTGTTGGGTCTATTGTCAGACCAACGTTACAATCATACAATGAGACTTTAATAAACTTAGAAAGTAATTATCTCCATAATCTCATCAAATGAATAATGATATATTTGGATTTTTGTCTTTTTTAACATTTGATTTATTTAGTTAGCTTTTATTGACAACTTCCTTAATTGTAGACAATATCCCATGGTACTTCCCTCCCTCCCCCTACTTTCCCCTATGAAACTCCATTCTCCATCATATTCTCTCCCCTTCTCAATCACTTTTTTCATTTTGATATCATCATATTTTCCTCCTATTATGATGGTCTTGTATAGGTAGCGTCAGGCATTGCAAGGTCATGGATATCCAGGCCATTTTGTGTCTGGAGGAGCACATTGTAAGGAGTCCTACTCTTCCTTTGGCTCTTACATTCTTTCCACCACCACTTCAGCAATGGACCCTGAGCCTTGGAAGGTATGTTAAAGATGTTTCAGTGTTGAGCATTCCTCTGTCCCTTCTTCACAGCACCATGGTGCCTTCTGAGTCATCCCAAAAGAGAAGCTTCTCTAACCAAAAGTGAGAGTAGCATTAATATATGGGTGTGGACATTAAGAGAAGTGCTTACTGGGCAGTTTGGTGAGCATAGTGTATACATTTAGCCAGACACCAGCAGACGTTACACCCCTAGGTGTTGTAGGTTTTCAGTATCAGAGATGTATTCCCTCCCATGGAGCGGGCCTCCAGTCCAATTAGAGAGCAGTTGGTTTCCCCCATAACAGACATGCCACCCGTTGGCTCATTTAGCCTGGCTGGCCAAATTTAAAGCTTGCAGTGTTTTCTCTCTCCCATTGAACTGCATGCAGTGTAGCTTTCTGTCAGCTGGTCCACATGGAGGAGGCTTTCAGCTCAGCTCCAGCAGGATTTCTCAGTAGCCCAAGCATGTGGAGTCTTCAGCAATAGGGTCTTACCACCTATTCCTGGTGGGAAACTAAGGGCCTCAGCAATAATTTTCTGTGATTTCCTTTAAAAACTTTCATAGCTTTCCTTTAGAGTTTTATTTGCACAAGCACTGTTGTGTTTGATTTGATTGCATGAGAATTTACACATTTTTAAAACTAAAGATTATCATGTAACCTTCATCTTACTTATGTACAACTGTAATAAAGTTTGTACTCATAAACTTATAGGTAAAAAATTATTTTACTTTTAGCTGCATTTATTGAAAAAATGCAGTTAGAAGGTAATCCTTTTGATAATAAATAATTCAAACTATTTATATTATTACTTCTACCAGAAGTATTTTGGTATATCTTTTTTTTAATCTAAAGCCTTCACAAGTTAAAAGCATGGTGCCTTATGCTCACTTAGAAATCTGTATGATGATTAATATGTATTGTCAACTTGACTGAATTTAGTGTTACCTGGGAGACACAGGAGACATGTCTATGAGAGTGTCTCCAGAGAGGTTTAACTGAGGAGGGAAGACCCAGTGTGAAGGTGGGCAGCACCATGTCCTATGCCTGGGTCCCAGACTAAATACAAAGAAGACAGGAGAACGTGGTTTGTACACCAGCATTCCTCCCTCTCTGTCCCCTGCTTCCTCAGATCAGACACAAGGTGCCTGGCTGCCTTATGTTCCTCCTGCCATGCCGCCCCTGCAGCATGATGGGCTGTGTCTCCTCAACCTTTAAGCCAAAACAAACCTGTCCATCTTTACGCTGTTTGGGCAGGGACTCTTTCATAGCTATGACAGAAGTAATGCAGGCAATCTGCTTCTTTGCTTTTTTTTTTCTTGTTTGGCATGTGCACCCATGTGTGGCAAACATGCATTTGTATATGCATGTTCATGTCTGCCTGAGTGTGTGTGTGTGTGTGTGTGTGTGTGTGTGTGTGTGTGTAGTTCAGAGGTAGACATTAGTTTAGTTGTACTCCATCTTTCATTTTGAGACAGGGCACTCACTAAACCTAGGGCTCACCAAGTCTGATGGAAAAGCTAGCCAGCAAGCACAAGGGACCTCCCCGTCTCCGCCTCCCCAGCATTGTGATTACGGATGCGTTCCCCCATGCGTGCCATTTTAATGTGGGAACTGGAGATCCAAACTCAGGTCCCCAGGCTTGGGCAGCAAATGCTTTACCCACAGACCATCTCTTCAGCCCCTGACTTTCTTACATGCATAATTGAACATATTTGGAGGTATGATAAGATATTTTGATTCATAGACACATTGGGTAAGTATCAAGTCATTGAAATTTATCTGCCCACCATCTTGAACTTTTATAATTTCTTTATGGTGCGAGTATTCAAAATCTTAGCTTCTTGCTATTTTGAGACAAACAGTCCTCATCATTAATTATTTGACCTTATAGTGCTATATGATGCCAGTATGGACTATTTCTACATAATTATATCACCAAACACTACCTATCCCCTGCCCCCTATGTGGGTACTGGGGAATGGAAGCTGGACTGTCAGGCTTTGTAAGCAAGTGCCTTTAACTGCTGAGCCATCTTCCAAGCCAAGATAAATTTTTTTAATCCCACACATGAGTAAGATCATTCATGCAGTGTTTGTTTTTCTAAGCCTGGATTATGTTATTTAATGTAATGTCCTTCAGATCTATACATATGTATGTACAAACATTTTATTTAGCATAATTATGTTCCTGAAGGAACTTAAAATATGCCATCTCAAAAGTGACAATCTGACATATAGATTATTTCAAGCTAAAATTCCTTGAGAAACTTAAACTTCAGAATGGGTCATTTGGCCTTTCTGCAGAGGTTGGAAACTAGAGGGCAATGAACCTGAATACACACAGTAATTGAAGTAGCCTTCAACTACCTCCCCCCACCCATATAACTCTTAATAATGTTCCTATAATTTCTTATCCTAGTTGCCCTGACACAAATTCATTTTCCTTTGGTTCACAAGCATCATGTTCTGGTCATTTCTTTGTGAACATCACCATACCCACGTAAAAGTAAATATGTGCACTTTCTTCTTGTTGCCTCTGGAACTAGACCCAGCCAAGAGGCTTACCTAAGAACTCAAGGGGAGTAGATAGGATCAACTTGCAGTTTGAGGTTACTTAGGTTTCTAGATTTCTTGTTTTTGTTTTGTTTTGTTTTGTTTTATTGCTTTTTTTTTTTTTTTTTTTTTTTTGGTTTTTGTTGTTGTTGTCCTTGTTCCTTTTTGGTAGTTTACAAGAGGAGAAACACCATTGTAAAATTATAGATTTCTTATATTTTAAACTCTAATTTTATAAAAAGTACTTGGAGCACATTAATCTCATAGAAATAACATAGTCTATTTATTTTGAAAGGATTAATATGGTGCTACTTGTCAACAATTTAGAATTATATAAAAACCTTAACACAAACTGGCATTTCAAAGGATTTTGGGTGACATGTTGATACAATATTACATTAGTAAATACAATCAGTAGGAAAGCTAATTTTATTATCATATGATTTATTCCAATATATAATATTAAATTGACATGTTTCTCATCTTATCAGAAAATTAACATATGGGAAGTACCTAAAATACCAGATCTATTTTATAAAATTATCCAACTGCCAAATGTCAACACAACTTAAAGACAAGAAAAACAAAGCAGCTACTGCACACTAATGAGAAAGAGTGGACTCTTGAACACCAAACGGCACTCTGGAAAACAATGGAAAATTGTATAGCTAAAATTATTACATTATAGAAAATACTCGAGACTGTATAACTGAAAGTGTTTTCTGGCCTAAGTGTGTTTGGTCATTCCCAGCTTAGAGCTACCAGGGAAGTCCGTGGATTTTCTGTTTTAGTGAGAAAAAGCAGAAAATGAACATCTACTTGTACCATTGGACTATTTTCTACTTCAGTCTCAGCTGTAATCTTCAAAGCAAGTACTTTCATTCTTGAGCCCCAGAAATGCATGATCATGCTCCTTTTAATCATTTAAATATATCGTTAAGTCTTTTCTGTTTCTTTTCTAATTCAACCCATTTAACTTTAAATGGGTTTCCAAGATTAGTTCTGAAATAAAGGATCGTTCATAAATGGACATAAAATATTGAAGCTTTTCCAGTGAAGAATGAGTTTCTAAAGTTTTACAAATATAAGTTAGTTGGACATATTAGAAAGTCATAACAGGGCATGTCTGAAAGCATCCTCAAATATGTCTTCTGCTCTAACCTCCAGATTCCTTCTTAAAATACTTTGGTTTTAAATAAATAATGCAGGTACAAGTTACAAAAATCGGAAAGTACCTTAGGGAGCCAGTTCAGGCATGTGTGACCATACCCACCTGTCTACATGGGTGTTGGAATTGAACTCAAGGTGTCAGGTCCTCCTGCTTGTGTGGCAAGAAGTCTTATTCACTGAACCATCTCCCCAGGCCTTGGTTTTTGGCTTTAAATGTCTATTTGAAAAAAATATTTACTATATTTTTCTTCCTATTTCAAATGATCCCTTCCATTTTAACTTTGTGTTTCATTTTTCCAGGTCATTACGTGGCAAATGGACGTATAGGACCCCTGTGGCCTTCCCTCTTGGAATACAGACCTCGGTGGCAGCTCGTGTCTCTCAATATGGGCAGGGCATGAAACTTTCATATAATGAACAGAGCCAGGCTTATCGGATATGATGACACCTAAAGTATGAACCCCCCCTTGCAAAACAGTCCTATCTTTTCTGGATTTGCTAAAATAGAGAGCCATGGTGGGGAGAATGCGTTTAAGATAATGAGCTCGGTGCATGCCAATGAGATTGGCTATGTGTATCATAGAATTAAGCTTTCTCTATATTTACATATCTTTTTGTCAATATACTTCATTGGATTGCAAGCAGTAAATTAAGATCTGCTACTCATTATGAATTTTCATGAATTATTTGGCAGACATAAATTCATAATTGAACATATTTCCTTCATCTTAATTTTTCATTATACAATTTTTCATTTTCTCACTTAATGTTATTTGATCTGACTTTTCAAATTTGTTGCCTACTTTGAAGGTGATTGCTGCCTTTCATTTTGAATATACCCAAGGTGTCTTTGCACATATTTTTGTTTCTGAATTAGTTTCTCTGTGAATAAATGTGCATGTAGACATGTATAGGTATGTATTTATGGGTATACATCTATGTTCATCTATGCTTGATATAGAAAGTGCATTTGATATTAGAATGATCAACATATTTTATATGCCTTCCTTTTTGTTATATTTTAAAATAATATGTTATGACCTTTATCATATTTGGTTTCTTTGAGAATATTTTTTCTTATGGATATACAGCATGATTTCTAAAAGTACTAATATTCTATATTCCAACCAATTTGATGTCATTATCTAGCCAACAAACATTTATTCAAATGTATATTTGTAGCATATCTAAAGATGCTACTCCTGAATCAGTAGTTTTATTCTATGAGCGCTAAGATGTTTGCAGCTTGGTTGAATAGAAAATCATAGGAAATAGAGAAATGGATACTGAATATGTGCTTGCCAGTGTGAATGTAATTTAGCCTCTCTGATTCTTATTATTTTATATAAAAATATAAAATTATATAAATATAAAATTATATAAAATATAATAATGTCTAACTATAAAGGGTTAATAATATCTCTAAGAGCCTGATTCATACTAGGTGCTCGAATACAGTACTTATCCTTATTTATAATGCTGGTAGTCATTTTTGTGTATCTTTGGGTATACAATTTCTAATAATAATTGGGACTAGTTTGGGCCTACAGTTAGCAAATAGAATAAGCTCATTCTCTACCATATCAAATTTCTGATGACAGACTGTGACAGAGCTCAAACCAACACAGAAAGGTTCAGTTTACAAAAAAAGCCCACTGAAATTATTATTATTATTATTATTATTTTGTTGTTGTTGTTTTGTTTTGTTTTGGTTTTTCACTCTGGCTCAGGCTGACCTGGACTTCACTATGTAGTCTCAGGGTGGCCTTGAACTCTCGGCGATCCTCCTACTTCTGCCTCCTGAGTGCTGGGATTAAAGGCGTGCGCCACCACGCCCGGCTGAAATTATTTTTAAGAATGATCTGGGCTGGAGGGATTGCTTAGTGGTTAAGGTGCTTTCCTGCAAAGTTAAAGGACCCAGGTTCAATTTTTCTGTGTTAAACACACAATCCTCCTACCTTATACTTGGATAACAAGATACTACCACCAGGCTTAGCTGGAGATTTCAGACTTACCTTTGTTTTTTTGTTTATTTTCTGGTGCTGGAACTTAGGGTCTTGGGCAAGTGATTCACTACATCCGCAGTCCTTGGCCTCTTTTGTTTTTTTTAGCACCAGTAGTATTGATTAGTTATTTTCTCCATTATTTCATGCTTATTTATACCCATAAATAATATAATTTATATGCAGACTTACAGATATAAACATAAGTTAGACCCTGTAAATTGCCATTTGTAGTTAGAAATATAGAAATACTTGGTGATTATAAAATGTTTTTATGTATTTTCCATGACCCTAAAATAACCCACAGGAAGAGGCTGGCCTTAATGGACAGTCATGATTGCAGAACACAGAGCAACTGATTGTGAGCTCTCTGCTTCTATATAGTGTCATAATCACGTCCATCTGACTTTTAATCCTCTTTTTTTTTTTTGAAGAGAGACAGAGAGAGAGGGAAAGGAAGACAGAAATGGGCGCGCCAGCAACCTCTCAGCTGCTGCAAACGAAATCCAGATGTGTGCGCCCTCTTGTGGTCAAGTGTGGCATTGCGCCCTTGCATCACTGCATCTGGCTAAACGTGGAACCTGGACATTGCAACCAGCGTTCTTAGGGTTAGCAGGCAGGCGCCTTAATGCTAAGCCATCTCTCCAGCCCTAATCCTCATTTTTGTTTAGAGAATATTTCTTTTTCTAGTGACATAAGACTTTTCACGAAGACCTATGATTTGATTGCACTGTTTAAGTTCCAGCACCAAAAAGTAAACAACAAAACAAGTTAAGTCTGAAATCTCCAGCTAAGCCTGGTGCTAGTATCTTTTTATCCAAGTATAAGGCAGGAGGATTGTGTGTTTAACACAGCAAAATCCCATTTCAATGAAAAAAGAATCTTTCCAATCCTTGCCTTATCACTGGATTTCTCTGTCTTGTGTTTTCTGGTTATGGAGGAAAAGTTTTCTGGTGACACAGCAGTGGCCCCTTATCCAGGGGATAGTTTCAGGATGTACAGTAGCTACTTGCAGCTATAGAAAGTACCCAGCCTTATGTGTGTTGTATTTTTACTTGCATATACATAATTAAGAGAAAGTTTAATTTGTAAATTAGGCATAGTAAGAGGTTAATAATAGCATAGATAAAAGAGAACAACTACAATAATATTTTATAATAAAGGTTTAAGACTCATTACTTCATATTTAATATTTTAGACCATAATTTAGTGTGTAATTGAAACACTGGAAAGCAAAAACACAAATAATAGAGGACTAATGCATCCTGTGTTGTGTGTGTGTGTGTGTGTGTGTGTGTGTGTGTGTGTAAGATGGTATTGACATTCAGCATTCAGATATAAGAAACTCTTGAGCAAAAATTCTTCCCCCTAAATAAAAGCTAAAACAGTGCCACCCTCATGAAACATTTAACTCTCTTTTTGGAGACTCACATGCTTTGTGCTTTATAAAAGACCAGGGTTCCTTGTCTCTAAGTTTCTAATAATTTTGATTTATTGTCATTGTGTCCTCATAATTCTTTTTTTTTTTTTTTTTACAAAGTGTAAACTATGATGACATTCTTAAAAGCTTTTTAAGACTTAATTTTTGCTCAAGTCTCCTTCCATAGGAGGTTACTATACCCATGGTAGCAAATTTGGATAATACATCATGGCCAAAAATGTGAATAAAATGTTGAGGAATTTTAATATGTAAGTTCTTTGAGGTGTAAGACTTTTGTAGTCAGCAAATTCAGGAGAGTGTTACACTGCCAAAATTGTGGTTTTTCCTCATCTTATTACTAATGAGATTCCCACGTTAAAACAAAATTAAAGTCCATCAATTCTGAGGATAATAGAAAAATTAAAAGCAGATTATCATTACAAAAGATTTATAATGGGGCTGGAGAGATGGCTTAGTGGTTAAGGCAGTTGCCTTCAAAGCCAAAGGCCCCCAGTTCAATTCTCTAGGTCCCACGTAAAACAGATCCATAAGGGGGTATTCATCTGGAGTTTGTTTTCAGTGTCTGGACACCCTGGCGTGCCCATTCTCTCTTTCTCTCTGCCTTGTTCTCTCTAAATAAATAAATAATTTAAAAATCTCTCTTTTAAAAAAATCTCTCTTTAAAAAAAGATTTATAATAGGCTATAAAATAACAGGAATAGCAAAAGGATGCAGAGTCTTTCAGTGAGTGGAAGCTCTTCCCCGGGGCTTGAGAATCTGTATAGCCACAGTGGTAAGCATTCTCAGGTTCTGTACACAAAAATAAAAGTGAAATTCAAACCAAGCTACAAGCAATTTCAAAAGTTATAGTAATCAGGGGCTGGAGGGATGGCTTAGCGGTTAAGGTGCTTGCCTGCAAAGCCAAAGGACCCAGGTTTGATTCCCCAGGACCCATGTAAGCCAGATGTACAAGGTGGCACATGCATCTGGAGTTCGTTTGCAATGCTTGGAGGTCCTGGCATGCCCATTATCTCTGTCTATCTCACTCTCTCTCTCAAACAAACGAATAAAAATTATTTTTAAAAAGTTATAGTAATCATAACAGCAGGGAGAGAGAGGGTGCATGTTGGCACTTCTGAACATATAACTAAGAAGTCAGCATCTTTTGTACTCTTTTTTTCTTTTGGTAGTTTATGATGTAGTCTATTTCAAATATTTTAAAGTAAGTCACTGAGTTATTTTCCATAAAACACACCTTCATTCTGATCTCCAAACACTGAAGGGATACCACCACGCCCCCTGGTTCTGTACGTAGAGGTGTGTCTTAGTTGTCCTCTGCTTAGTACCTTCCTTCTCTCTTAAGAGGTTCAGGACTCAGCACATGGAGTTTAGTGTCATGGAAGCCCAAGCAACAAGTACCACAATATTAGCAAAAATCTATTACATGACAACCCCATTCTGCAGTGGAAGCAGAAATTCCCTGTTGCCTGTGCTTAAATTATACCCTCATTTTATGTGTTAGAAGGCTTTTCACACATAAAAATGCAAAATAAAATTCTATAGCATCAAAGTTGAATGAGAAGGTTAAAAATTAAGCATCGTAATTAATTGAGGGTAAATGGGGTAGCAACTAATTACTCACATTAATGGATGAAATGAGTCTTGAAGATCTCAGATCTCAGGAAAGCATTTCCTACTTTCCCATACTCAACACAGAATACTTCATCTCTGGTGTCCATAAGGTGAGGGATCTTCTACCAGGAAGGAATCTGTTCTCCAGTGGGTACCAACAAAGGTTGTATAATTTAATTCAATTTTGATCTTTTACCTGGAGATAATGTACTATCCTATAGGTTAAAGGTTTGGTTTCACAGAGTCATCCTTATGGTCACGTGACCATTACAAGCCCCAGCGTAGAATTGTGCCTCTAAACAACTAGCTATAAGTGGAGTTTACACGACGGCTTTAGGTTCCATTGAATTTGCTAGAGTGGCTCCCAGAATTCAAGGAAATTTTTCCTTATGCTTTCTGACTAAGTATAAAGGACATTAGGAAAGATACAGATGAAGGACGAGATGGAAGATATGCAAAGCGCAAGCCGTACAGGAAGGGGCATCCACCTTCCAGAAACCTCCATGTATCTAACTACCCAGAAATCCCCAAACCTTTACCCATGGGCTTTTATGGACATTTTACAACATAAACATTGATTCACTCAACCTTCAACCCTTCTCCCCAACTTAGAGGTCATGGGGCTAAAAGCCTTCATCTCTTAGGCCTCAGTCTTTCTGAGGACCAACCTCCAACCTGAAGTAAGGACTTTCCTCCAATGTGTTATCACATTAGCACACAAAAGTCACTCATCTCTAAATCTGCTGAGGTTTATAGAATCTGTATGCCCACAAGAGGAGCAAAGACCATATGTATACCACAATATCATGGGGGCCAGGAAAATTTCCCCATCTCAAGATCCTTAACTACACAGATTATGACTGGTATATAATATGTCTCACCCAAAAAGTTCATGCATCAAAGGCTTTGTCACATACAGGTAGAACTGTGTCAGAAGAGTCTGAGAACTTAAATGCAAACTACTGGAGGAAGTAATTCACTAGAGGTAAATACCTGGACATATCTTGTCCAAGGACCTTTCTTCTGCTTCCTGGACACCATGAGGTGAAAACACCTCATTACAATGTGTTCTTCTCAAGCACATATAGCCAATCAACCAGAGACTAAGAACTCTGACATTATAAAAATCTCAGGCAACAAGAAAGAAATGACAAAGCCATCTGCAGCTAAGTGTAAACCAGGTACCATCTGGGACATGTGACTATCTAGTCAGTGTCCTCTGCTATGAACAACATGATCCATAGCTATAACATCCATTCTGATGTAGACAGCAGGCATTGCAATATAAGATTGGACCCCCCCCCCAACAGCAATATAGGATATCAATATGTCAGCCTTCTGTAACACAACACAATGGATGGTCAGTAACCCCCATTACAAGTGGCTGATAAAGCTCTTTGGCCATCGAGAGCAGGCCTTCTCTGGCCCAGACTGGGCTGGGGATATGCAATAAAGAGAAAACCCTGTCCTACAACCCAGGGAAGACCCATCACCCCATAAAATGTGAAAAAGATTATGAAGCACCTGACGGTCTGATAACAAAATGAGAAGACTATCTGTTCCCTTAATAAGGTATGTTGTTTATATGCCCAGAAAACCCTTCACTGGACACACCTGCCTGCTTTCTCAGTTCTAATTCAGACAAGGAAACTATTATATGGCAAATTTCTTCAATAGTGAAAGGTGTATAAAACTAACACCAGCTTTATCAAAAGAAGCTGGGTCAATTCATAAGAGAAGGCATGAGAAGGGTCATCAGACCCCCACCTGAGATTCAGGCACCCCCATACCAGCTGGATAACCTCAGAGGGAGATAGAGTATACAGAGGGCAAAGACTTAAGGAACAATGAGCTCCATTGAGGTGGTGCATTTGGATTCCCCATGATCTGTAAGTAAGCCGTCACCCCAAAATGAGGGAGGAGCATCCACAAGGTTAACCCAATATAGACAGCTCCACTGAGGTGGTTTCTTTGGAGTATCCCTGCTCTGTAAATAAACCCTCACCCTGAGGCTGAGGGAGGAGCATCCATGGGGGCAATTCCAATATATTGAGCCCAACTGAAGTGCTGCACTGTAGTTCCATACTCCTGGACAGAGACAAGGAGCGTCTGGAAGCAGACACAGGGAAGTGCTCAGAGGAGGAGGAGCCTTCTCAGTGTTGAGGCTGCTCTGGGCTTCCCATGCTCTGTAAAGTCAGCCCTCATCCTGAAGCTGACAGAGGTATATCCAAAGAGTGATCCAGACAGGAATCTTATAAAAATGGCTGCCTTGGGGCTCCACATTCATATAATAGGTAAGGTGGGAGAAAATCTCCATGTCATAGTATAGTTAAAACACTAAACACAGGAAAAAAGACATAATACTAACTGCTGCAAGAAAGAAACAGCTCATCCCTTACAAAGGTAGGCCTATCAGAATAACATCTGAAATTTCAAGGGATACTCTAAAGGAAAGAAGCTATGGAATGGAATACTACAAATATTTAAAGACCATGGATACCAACCCAAAATACTATAACCAAAAAATTATCCCAAATAATAGAACAAGAAAGAAAAACTTTCCCCAATAAAAGCCAACTACATGAACATATGAGCACAAAGCATGTGTGGTGGTTTGAATGTGAATACAAGTCCCCCATAACCTCAGGGATTTTGCATTTGATTTGAAAAGGATGGAATATTTCCTAATTCCTATGAAGCCAGCATTACTGATACCAAAACTAGATGGAGACACAATAAGAAACACAACAAGAATAATATCTTTGAAGAACTTAGAGACAAAAATACTCACAAGTTCTTACAGGGCTTGAGAAATGGCTCAGAGCTACAGGCACTTATTTGCAGAGACTGACATCCTGGGTTCAATTCTCCAGTACCCAAATAAAGCCAGGTGCACAAGGTGGCATATGCATCTGGAGTTTGTTTACCTGACATGCCTATACTAACTCTCTCTCTGCCTCTTTCTGTGTCTTTCAAGTAATTAAATAAATATATTTTTAAAGAAGTCCTTGTAAATCAAATCCAAATATACATCAAAAATATCATTCACTTTAATCAAGTAGGTTTCATCCCAGGGATTCAGGGATGATTCAACATATGGAAATCAGTAAATGTTATACATCACATACATTTACTGAAGCTCAGAAATCACGTGATCATCTCATTAATTTAGAAAAGTCCTTTTCAAAATAAAATTTGCTTCATGATTAAAAAATAACTCAAGCATTATGTCAGGTTGTTTCTTGCTGGGTATCTTAGACTGGAAATTGTTTGGACATTTCTTTTTGAAATTTGAGCAGAGCAAAAATGGATTCAGTGCTTAAGAGAGGGCATGAAGGAAGGAAGGCAAAGTTCCTGTTAAACATAAGGGTTCCCCTGTGAGTAATCTGCCTGGTAAGTCTGATCCAGGCTTTTAATAGGAAGGAGAACTCCCTTAGGGAAGAAGTGATCTGGGGAGGGAGTCAGGTTTAGGGAAAAAGAGATTTACGGAGGGAACTTCCCAAATCTTTCCTTAGGAAAAAAAATGCTCAAACAAGTGCAGTAATGGCACACAGCCATGGTGGGCAACCAACGGCTCTTGATTTGGCTAATTAATCCACTCAGTGGAATGGAACTCATTGCTGGAACTGGGAAGTAAGTCAAAACCATGTACAAAAATGAGCTCAGTCTCCAAGATCAAGACACTGCCAAACGTGGGTGAGAAGAGGGCCTATGCATATAAAATTCCTTCTAAAATATCTATGGCCATCCCATCACTCTAGTACTAACTTCTCTCTCCGTTGGAGAATTTGCTTATCTTTTTCAGATGGACAACAAACCTGAAGGGAGGATCAGCCAATCACCCCTCACCAGGGCTCCAGCTGAAACCATAGAGTAATGTGGGGGAAGGGCAAGAGTTCAGCGCTCTTGGGGATCACAACACCAGAAAAAGGCTGAAGGAGATAAACACAGAGAACATCTAACTCCCACTAAGCCAGATATCCAGAGACACAGAGGCTCCCAAAACCTCATCACTGAAGTAGAGCTAAAATGACCCCAATGTGGCTCAGGGAAATTTGCGGAAGAGGGGGCAGAAAGAACGTTACAGCCACAAGTTGGGCATTATGCACAGAGACTTGACCTATTTCCCATCACTCTTGACTATCCCCACAATGCGTGAACCACATTCCCCATTGATGAGGGCCCCTATAGAAGAGAGAGGACAGGGGAGGAGGATAATGAAGTCACCACTATGAATGTAAAATTAGAATAATATACATAAAAATAAAAATTAAAAAAATAATTAAAAAAATAACTTGAGAGATTAGGCATGAAAGGATCATATCTGAATATAATAAAAGCTATATACACCAAATCTAAATCCAATATCATAGTAAATGAGAAAAAGTTGAAACATTCCCACTAAGTTCTGAAAGAAGACCAGGGTGTCCACTCTCCCTACTGCTATTTAACATAGTATTTGAAATCTTGGTTCAAGTGATAAGACAAGAAAAAGAAGTAAACAGTATACAAGTTATAAAGGAAGAAGTCAAGTTAGTCATGTTTGCAGATGATGAGTCTGTGCTTAATAGATCCAAAAAAACACAAAAAATGACTTGAGCTGATACTTTTAGCAAAGTGGCATGGTTTAAAACCAACACACCTAAATCAGTAGTCTTCATATATATCAATGAAAAAAATACTGAGAAATCAGAAAAATAGTCCAACTTATAATTTATTTATTTATTTATTTACTAAGATAGAGAATGGAAGAGACAGATAAAGAGAATGGACACCTAGGGTCTCTAGTCACTGAAAATGAACTCTAGATGCATGTGCCACCTTGTGCATCTGGCTACCCGGGTACTGTCAGGGAATAAAAGTCAGTGTGAATAAGCAGTGGATCCTGCAAACTACAAAATCAATCAGCCAGGTAAGATGGGTCAATATGTGCAATAATGGCACAAAGGTAATGGGAGAAATCAACTGCTCTCAGATTAGATATGATTCCCACTCGGTGGTGGTGGTGGTGGTGGTGGTGGTGGTGTGGGCGGGGAGGGGGTTGGAATTCATGCCTGGGAAAGTCGAAAGAATCTGCTCTATCCAGCAGCCTTCATCCTTACTTTCCTGCTAGGAGATGGAAACCCTAGAATCAACTCTGTTGAAGTGGTGAGACAAGGTGAGAAAGTCAAAAAGAAAAACTACTGATTCACTGATAAGATTCTACATTATCAAAGGCTATCACCTTTACCTTTCTAAAAAAACCTCTGCTTTTATTTATTTATTTATTTGAGAGCAAGAAAGAGGCACAGAGAGAGAGAGAGAGAGAGAGAGAGAGAGAGAGAGGGAGAGAATGGGTGCACTAGGGCTTACGTGGGTCCTGGAGAGTTGAACCTTAACCGCTCAGCCATCTCTCCAGCCCAAAACTCTTTTTTTAAAATGAGAACTTTAATATATGAACATAATGTAATTCGTTTCCACCCTGTTAACCTATTTTGTCTGCTTTTCCCTTCCCCGATCCACTGAGGACCGTGTCTTTCAAGGAGCTCTTCCTCAGTTTGGTGTCTCACTCTTTTTGTCCTCCTCCATCCTCCAAGTCAAAATGTTGATGGCATCAGAAGAGCGCAGGGTATCGGTAACCACTGGGGATCTGAATGTATCAGCTCATTAATGTTGGGATGGCAATGACCCATATTTTTCCCTCCCTCCCTGTGGCTCTTAACATTCTTCCTGACCCCTTTTTCCAAATGTTCCTTGAACCTTGGATGGCAGGATAGATACCTGTTTACTATTGAGATCTTGACAGCCCTTTACTTTTTGCTGTGATAAGTTTTGAGTCTTATCTGGGTCTACAACCATCTTCATAGGGATGATTCTCTGGCTAGCAGTGAAAGCAGAACGCATCCATTTGGCACTTCCTCTGTAATGTTCCCTGAGCCCTGACGTGTGATACCGACTACTGGTCTAGGGCTAAACCCTGAGCTTTCTCTTCTGGTCATTTGGAAGAGCCTTGAGCCTCCCTGGGAGTAGAGCCATCTGGATCCAACAGCTTGTGCCCAACTTTCCCTTTGAAGGTTCTCTAAGTTTACTCAAATGATTTTTCTCCTCGATTCAATAACAATAAAGGTCCAGTTCTTTTTTAGATGCTTGTAGAAAGAGTGTCAAGTCTCTAAACAGATTCTACTTATAATTTGATTTTAAAAACGTATTGCCCCTTTTCTCCATCTATACATCTTTTATCCTTTTGCCTTTGGAGAGCTTTTGATCGTTGCATGATACCTCATGGATTCCTATTTGAACAAGAGTTTCTATATTTTATGAGTGCTCTATCCTTGCTTTCCATATATGAATATAGACAAGCCATATTGTTTCTCAGAGCAGACACTTACTTTCTTTATATGAGCACTTAACATCTGTCTAGTAATGAGAGTACCATCTTTATGTGGGGGTCATAAAAATTTCAACCTGATGAACATATGTGTCTATTCAAAATGGACATTTTGCTATTGTTCTGAAATACTAAAGTACATGCCTAAATAGATTTGTAGGTGGTAACATTTTACGTCATGTAAGTAAACTTGTAGAATTTGGGGCTATCATCTCATCCATTCTTTATTTCTAAATTTGTGGCTTCATCAGAATTAATCCTTGAGTTGTTTTATCATTTTATCAATTTTATCATTTTATCAATGCTCAGCATGACTGTCAATGACCATGAGAAGTGGCAACTTTTATTCCTGGTTTTGGTAGAGTACAGACAATTGGGGCCAGAGAGATAAAGCTTTCAGTGTGTGTGTGCGTGTGTGTGTGTGTGTCTTTGAAGAAATTCATTTTTAAAATAGAAGTCACTGATTTCAATAACAAAATATTAAGTATTACAGAAGGAAAATTGTTGTCTGGCTTTCCAGTTTCCCTTTGAACACTTCACCTTACCTTGAAATCTGGACAACACAGGTGAAATTAAAATAACCAGGGTAGTGAAAAATTATAATTTCTATTCCATGTACTTTTATTTTCTTTTTCCTCTGGCAATACAGCCAGCTGAATAATACATATAACGTTTCATTTTTTATGAAATGCAACAGCTGGTAAGTTGTTAAGCTGTTTGGAAAATTCTGGCATAGTAATATTAGTTTAAGGCAATGCTAGCTGACATAAACTGTCCCATTAGGCAGATTAAAAAGACTAATGGAAATGGAAGAAAAGAAATTACAAAGGTCACTGTGTAACACTGGGCTCTCACCCTGGGCTTGGACTGTAGACAAAGGGTCTGAAATAGTGCTGACGGATCACATTAAGGAAGGAAAGAAGACTCCATCCAAATGCATCCTCGCTGAGGCATTGCCCGGCCAGGCACTTTGGAATACAGGCACATAGATTTGTAAAAGGCTCAGTGCAATTATTTCCTGTTTCTCTAGTCACAATTTGAATTGTCAATCTGCATAGATTGCAAAGCAAATATAGCTTACAACATGCTTTTCACTGTATTTTCAAAAATTTCCCATCTTGAACAAATGGCTTTTCTCATTATGTTTGTGTGTATACACATGAACATGTGTTGAATAACTGATAGCCAGAAAATATTGAAGAACATGATTGGTGTTTTGATCCATGAAAATACTTGAGTTTTTTCCATTTTGATGTAAGCATGCTGGTTTTACACAAAAATATAAACATACTAAAATTTCATGAACTTGAAATCATTAGTTTTTCAAGTTAACCAGGATAGTTCATACAGTAATAACTCCTTTAAAAATATATACTTTATAATTTAAAATCATCTAAAATTGAATCATTTCAAATAAAAAATGTAGAAAAAAGTTACCAATAAAATCAAACTGTTACTATCACACTTGAACATTTTTTGTTTGTTTGTTTTTTCGAGGTAGGGTCTCACTCTAGCTCAGGGTGACCTGGAATTCACTATGTAGTCTCAGAGTGGCCTCGAACTCATGACGATCCTCCTACCTCTGCCTCCCAAGTCCTGGAATGAAAGGTGTGCACCACCATGTCCAGCTCCACACTTACATATTTTGTATGCATTAAAAACATATAAATTGTTAATGCTAATTAGTCACTTAAGTAAGTATCATGCAAAATTATTTTTGCCACCATCTGAAGTCTTTTTCTGCCACCTTTCCTTGGTCAGCCTCCTTTACACTATGTGTGTGTGCATGTGCACACTTTTCTCCACGTTCTTCCTGATTTAAAAGTACTTGATGGTGGATTGAACTGGATTTACTTTTAGATGGCCTCCTCTTTCTGCTCCTTTCTCTCCTACTTGGAATTGGTCTAAGATTTGGAGGGCTTTTTGTGAGCATGATTTCTGGAAGGTGATCCCATGAATCCTAGTTTCCCTCCCAATGGGATAACCAGCCATAATGACAGGTGTCTACAGTCCCCCTCTGTTCCACAGCCACAGCTACTCTCTGGCCCCTTGTTCCCTCTGAGGCACTTGTGACACACAAGTGCCCTCTCTACTTCCACAACCCTTCCGTGTGACTTGGAAATGCTGAGCACGTTGCTTCTGTTCAAGTTCCTTGGGTTCTTTGAGGCTTGGGCCTCTGTTCAGTCATTTTCTTTTATACTCAGCTACTTATGGTTCAAAATCAAGATGTTCAAACTATTTTGTAACGGCAAATTGACATGCCATACATTAATTATAGGGACAACTGTTGTGCACAAAATTAAATATATATATTCATACATATGCACAAGTCTGGTTACCTGAGTAATAGAAATATGCTCATATTAACAATCAGAGGACAGAGGTTCTAATATAAAGCTGGCATCCTTTCACAACTGCTAAGTCCTCTTCCCCATGTAACCAATGGCGTACAGTTTTGATATTCTCTGCTGCTTGAAAAGGCATATGTGGGCTGAAGTGATGGCTTTGAAGTTACAAATCTTCCTGTGCAAGCATGAGGAATTGAGGCCTGAAAGACTTTACCAGTTCAGTCCCCAGAACTCACATAAATAACTGGGCATGGCCACACACATCTGTAACCCCAGTCCACAAGGAAACAGATCGAAGAATCATCAGAGCTTCTGAAAGAAGAATAAGTAATGGATATTTACTAAATGCTTTTTCTGTACTTATTAACATGATTGCATGGTTTTTACATTGTTGTATATTTATAAATAGATGGATTATATCAAAATTTTTAATGTTGACCCAGCCTTACATAGCAGTAATAAGTCATTCTTGGTCATATTATTCTATACATTACTATATGTGATTTTCTAATATGATGTTAAGCATTTTCACCTCTGATCAAGAGATGCATTCGTCTGCCATGGTTTAGATTGTCTAGTTTTGTTAACGATGAAATTCTGGCCTCATGGAAGCACTAGAGAAGCATTTCTTCTGTTTCTGTTTTGTAGAATAAAGAACTGATTATTATTTCTTATTTAAAGTTTTGCGAGATACATGAGTCAATGATTTGAGCCAGGTACTTTCAGTCAGGGAAAGATATTAAATCTCAGCTTAATTTTTCTAATAGAAAGAAAGGAATCTATTCAAATTATTTCTAGGAATTTTTGATAATGGATTAGGACTTTCAAAGATTTGCTCTACTTTAATGAAATTATCAAATTTATAGACACAGAGTTTCAAGAAGATTCCTTTGTTATCCTTTTCATGTCCATAGAGTCTCCATTGGCAGACTGAGTTCATTTCTAATATTGGTAATTTGGTCTTCTCACATTTTTCTTGGCTAATCTTATCAGATCTTTACCTTTTAATGTTTGCTTGTTTTATTTTTGACATTTTTCTCACTAAGACCAGCTTTTGATTTTCTTTCCTTCCTGTTTTTTTTCCCCGTTTTCAGTTTTCATCCAAGAAAACCATGATTTGATTGTTTATTTTGTTCTTCTTGCCTTAACTTTATAAATATATTCTTTCTCTGACTTCTTAAGGAGGAAGCTTAGATGCTGATTTTACACCTTTCTTCTTTTATAATATATGAACTCAGTAATATATTTTCTCTTCTGTGCTGCATTTCCCATATCCCATAAAGTTTATCAAGTTATGGACATGTTTTTGTTTAAAGTACATTTAGTTCCTCTCGGTACTTTTTATTATAGTCATGTGTGTTTGTAAAAGTGTACTCATTAATCTACAAATACTTTTAGCCTTTCCAAGACCTTTTCTATTATTAACTTCTGGTTTCACTTCACTGTAGTCTAAGAACATAGGTCTGCGTCCTAGTCTTTTAAATTTGCTGAGGTATATTTTATGGACCAGCATGTGGTCTTTGGTGAATATTCCAAGTAAGCTCAAGAAAAATGTGCATTCTGTTGCTATCGGTTAGTCTATAAAGGTTACTTACAATTAGTTGGTTGATGATGGTGTTCAATGTAACTATATTCTTACTAGTTTCATCCTGTGTCTATTAGCTAATTTAGAGGTATACTTAAATTTCCAAATATTATTTGTATTTCTGCTTCAAGTATAATCAGTTATTGATTCACATAATTTTATGTTCTGTTATTATTCACATATAAAACAGGAAACATGTTACTTTTTGACCACTTTCTTTATGACAAATTTATCGACTCCTAATAATAAGTATCTTTGTTTCTCCCATAAGAATCAAACCTCAGAAGAATTATAAATTAGTCTGTTTGGAGCCTAGTACCTAAGAAAAACTCAATAAATATTTTCAAGTAAGTGAACACAGTAATACATTTACAAAAAACTGTATCCAGTGCCACATCCCATAATATATGTTGGTCTTTTCTTGCCAAGGACATCGAGGTCACATCTAATTTGGCTGTATTTCACTGGACACAGAAATTCCTATGTTTGAATCAACACTCATAATATTATCCACAAACCTTATATTGCAGTCAGGTTTGCATTGCTGGTAGAAATCACCTGACCAAGAGCAGATTTGGGGAAAAGAGTTTTATTTTGGCTTACAGGCTTGAGGGGAAAGATCCATGAAGGCAGGGAAAACTATGGCATAAGCAGAGGGTAGACATCACCCCTTGGCCAACATAAGGTGGACAATAGCAAAAGGGGAGTGTGCCAAACACTAGCAAGGGGGAGCTGGCTATAACACCCATAAGCCTGCCCCCAACAATGCACTGTGTCCTGGAGGTGTTAATTCCCAAATTTCTATCAGCTGAAAACCAAGCATTCAGAAGACCTAAGTTTATGAGGGATACATGAATCAAACCACCACATTCCACCTCTGGCCCCCATAAACTGTTAACCATCAATGATGTAAAATGCAGTGTGTTCATCCAACTTTAAAAGTCCCCATAGTTTTTATCAATTCCTATGGTGTTCATACATCTCCATAGTCCAAGATATTATAACTGAGCCATAATATCAAAAAATCCCCCCTAAACCCATAATGGCACAGAATAAACATGGCATTGGGCATAGCAAAGAAACATTCAGCCAATACAAGATTTAAAACAACCAGGTCAAACATCAAACTCTGTAGCTTCAAGTCCAACAACTCTAGTCAATGAGAAATCTCTAAGTCTGATCATTCTAACCAGCAACAAGTCTCTGGTATTCCAACTCCACCCCTCCACCTAGGCTACTCACAGCCCTGGAAAACTTCATTCAGGGCCAGAAGTTCTCCTTGGCAGCCATCTCATGGTCCCAGGATCTCCACTGTGTATTCACTGCAACCCATGGTTCATCCTCATAGCCCCCATGGGGGTCTCCATGCAGGCATCCAGCAAACCTGCTTTACACTGCCCATAGCCATTTCCAAAACACAAGACCGTGTTGCAAACTCAATGACCCTCTCTTTCCTGCATTTCTTATACTCCACAATACCAGGTAGGGTGCTAATTTGTTAATCCAGGGGGGAATAAAGCAGACTTTGAAGAACAGGACACTCCTTTAGCACTCAGGCTCCTTCAGAAGAGTATGCTTCTTCCTGTTGCTCCAGTGCAGGTCAGCTGGCCCAATCTCAAAGGTTGTAATTTCTCAAAAAATTTGTGGTGAACAGGCAGCAATTTAGGCCCCAAAATTTCATTTTTTCTGTGCCATATCCCTCTGCTCACATCAGTCCATTTCTATGCAATGCAACCCTGCACAACTTCTCAGAACAAAGCCACAACAGCAATTCTCTCAAACTGCTTCTAGCCTAGTCCAAGCAAAGATCTTTCTCACCTTCATAAGCCAAACCTCACAGTCCATAGTTCTTACCGCATTCAGGTCTTTCAACTCTGACAAGATTAGTCCATCAAGCTGTACTTACAGCACTGCAAAGCGTCATTTAGGCCAAGGTTTCAAATCCTTCCACATTCCTCTTGAAACTCAGCTGCACAAGGCCAAAGCCACAGTCAGGTGTCTAGCAGCAAATGACCCCACTCCTGGTACCACTTCTCATTGCTGGCAGAAATCACCCGACCAAGAGCAGCTTGTGGGGAAAAAAGGATTATTTTGTTTACAGGCTCTAGGGCAAGCTCATTGGTGGCAGGGTAAAATGAAGGCATGAATAGAGGGTGGACATCACCCCCTGGCCACCATAAGGTGGACAATAGTAACAGAAGAGTGTGTGCAAACACTGGCAAGGGGAAATTGGATATAATAATCATAAGCCCACCCCCAACAATACACTGCCTCCAGGAGGCTTTAATTTCCAATTGCCATCAGCTGGGGAGACTAGCATTCAGAATGTCTAAGTTTATGGGGACACCTGAATCAAACCACCAAACCCTATTTGTCCAAGGATGTACAAGTCAAGATTCCCAAAACATTTATAAATGAAATGATCATCCCTAAAAGCAACCCTCCCCTCAGGTTTTTCCCATTGTGTAGTACTGGCATCTTTCCCTCACGCCATGTCCTGACTGCTAGTCTCATTATTGGAAACTGTGTCTGAATCTGTTGTTCTTGAATACTGTGCATTAATAATAATAATAATTTCACGAATTAATTTTAATATGATTCCACAAATTTTATACTAGAAATGTGTTTCATGCCACATGCTAAAACAATGACAGAAGTGATTATAGTGAGCTATGACATAGTCAACCCAGTTAACATGACATAAAGGAAAGCTGACAAGTATGATTGTGTAATAGATGTTTCAAAGTCACTATTTTATCACTGAAAGACCAAGAAAGGCTTTTGGAATGAATGAAGCTCTCTTAATTATTTTTGTTGTAGAAGTTGTAATTACAGCATTTTAAATCATGTAATCACAAATGTTGTTGAGAATGTCAGACAGCGTAAAATAAATCAAACTTGAATCAACATTTTGTGATTGAATATGGCCACAGAAGCTACTATAATCTAAATTTTCACTTGTAAGCTCTACAGTGTTTGTCTCTATTTCTCAGGAAAACTCTACAATTATAAAACACTTCACCACTTTCTGTAAAAATTGGACCTCATTTAAAATGGACTGACTTTAGTAGATAATTTTAAGTAGTTATACTAAGTAACGTGTGTCACCTGTGTTCACTTAGGGTTGGGATTGCTGAGATCTGAGTTATTGTAAATAGTAGTAATTCTCTTTGGGGTACACAAACTCTATTTTTAGTCACTAGGAGTCAGAAATATAACCATTATTGTCTTGTTTTTAAGTAAAATAAAGGGTGAGCATTATCTCACTTTTTAAAATTTTTATTTGTTATTATTTTTAGGCAGGGAGAGAGAGATAATGGGTATGCCAGGGCCTCTTGCCACTGCAAACAAAGACAGGTGCATGTGCTACTTTGTACATCTGGCTTTACATAGGTACTGGGGATATGAACCTGGACTGCCAGGCTTGCAAACAAGTGCCTTAACTACTAAGCCATCTCTCCAGTCTGTGTCTCATTTATCAAGAGTGTTTTTCCAAAAGGCATTAAACACCATACAGAGGTACCTATTTATCTCTCTGGAGAACTAGCACCACGGATAGAGCCCAGTTAAAACTGAATGAATGAAACCACACTAGGGATTTACTCAATGATTTGTGAAAAACAGTGCAGTTTTGCTTTGGTGGTAAATAGGGAGCTCTGGAGACAGATGCTCTGTTTTAAATCTTACCTTTGCCTGTTAATATGAGAATGAGTTGGAACAAGGTTTGAGCTCCTTTATGTTTCCCTCAAGTGAAACTGGTGAAGATAAGCTTAAAACCATAATTTAACTGAATTATCACAAGAGTTCTGTCTGCTTTTCTAACACATGTAACTATGTAAACAATTTATAATTCACAATACAATCAAATCAGTAAATATTTGGAGAAAATGAATCAAATAAAAATAAATGTTTCAGGTTTTGGCTTTTGTTTCCAAGGGATTGGGGTTTTAAGAACCATCTGAGTGAACTAGTAAACTTAAGTAGTTAGAAGTGGATACTAAGAGGTATATTGCAAGAAATGCCTGTGAATGAGTATGTGAAAGAGGCCAGGAGAGTCAGCAAGAACAGGATCACCACAAGAAAGGGCTGGACCATTAGTGTGGGAAGAGCAGCAGATAGCAGCACAGCTCTGAGAAAATCAGTCAGGCCACAGGGGAGTCTCCAAGCAACAGTTGCCTAGCAGCCAGTATTGAGCACAAAGTGATCAGCAATAATATCCCCACTTTAGTGAGTCACTGACTAGCAACATCCCAGGAAAGGTTGGCCTCAGCTCAGTGGTAGATCCAGACATACATCAGCCTTGTCATTCAATATACTACTTCGTGTCATCTCTCTTGAAAGAGAGTTGAGTGGTGTCACAATATATTTACTTAGTATCATGTGATGAAATAAAGCACAACAAACTAAAATGTGCTTTGTTCCTCACCATCACTCCATCACTCTAGCCCAGGCCGACCAAGAATTCACTATGTCATCTCAGGGTGACCTTGAACTCATGGTGATTCTCCTACCTCTGCCTCATGAGTGCTGGGATTAAAGGCATGCACCACCACTCCCAGCTCTGAACCTGGGTCTTTTGACTTTGCAGGCAAGCTGCTTAACCACTAAGCTATCTCTGTAGCTCCTCCCCACCTTTTGAATTGAACAAAATGAAAGGTTGTCTAAGAACTGAATTTTAAAATATTCTGTGAAGGTTTTGTTTTACATTTAAAAGAATTATGGGAAATATCTGAACTTTTAAAGTATTTGCAAAATATTTTTATTTACTTTAAAATTAAATTCACAAGTGGTCTCACTCCATTGCTGTTGAAAGTAAATGTGTCACTTGAAAGTGGTTGAAAAATATTCAGCCAAATTAAATGGGCTGCTACTCTGTGAGTTGTGGTTAATTTTATCTTACTTCTATTAATATAAAGCAAATCATCAAAGCAGAAGGAAAAACGTAGCAGCATTTGTTAGTAAATTCCACTTAATGTTCTATCAGTATTATAGACATATCATTAATTATAGTTAGACACAGCACTAAATCACTTATTAAAAACCTTCCTTCTACTGTAGCCCTTAATTTTGGTCACTAGTAAAAGAATGCTTCATCTTAAACACTTATCAAAATATTGATCTGAATCTCCAAGTCTAATTGGCTATTTTGCAATTACATTGTCTAGGGAAAAATAGTTGGCAACATTTGTCATTTCTTGACACTTATTCTCACAGGACTAAAGAAGATAGAGTTGCAGATCAATTACCTGTTGGATATCCTGAACATTGAGTGATTACCTGTTCTACCAACATTCCTTCTCGGGAATAGTGTAAAGCTAATTTATATGCCTTGAGCATGTGATTGCAAGTGATAAGGGATTTATGATGCTAATCATAAAACAATGTTTATAATCTCTTTTCCAGACATACAGTGAAGTAGAAAACATCGTTTGTAATATATCCTTAGCACCACAAGTGTGGGCACACTGCTATAACTTACTGAATTTGCTAGGATAAACTATGCTGTGACTCAGAGAAACTACTACACTGTTTTTGCTTTATGAGGTTTTCAGATTTTTTTCACTCTCATATTCTTTATAGTGCAGATTTTTAAAAAATTGTTCAATGTATTTATTTTAGAGAAAGAGAGTTAGAGATAGGCAGATAGAGAGAGTTAAAATGGACACACCAGGGCCTCAAGCCATTGCAAACAAATTTCAGACATATGTGCCACTTTGTGCATCTGGCTTTACGTGAGTGCTGAGGAATCAAACCTGGGTTGTTAGGCTTTGTAGGAAAGTGCCTTAACCACTAAGCCATCTCTCCAGCCCAGAATTTTTGTTTGTAAATAAATTCATAGTATCTTGAAAAGTTCAAATTAACCTTATTAAAATAAAACAAAACTTTAAATATTTGAAATAAATACTAATTCTTTTCCTCATGAAATTCAAGAAGAAATAGAGACCATAACTGAATGTAGTCCTACTGAGATGACAAAAACAAGTAACAAACACTGGTATTTCACCCCTCAGTTCATCTACATTGGATTGGCTGAAAAGGGGGCAGATGGAATGGGTTAAGAGAACTCCTCTTGGGTTGCCAGTGTCAGCTGACCCGTCTCTTGCATTGGACGAAGGGGTCTTTCCTCAGCTATAGAGAGAGACTTGTGAAGGACATTTTGCATTCTTTGTGTGTAAACTGGGATTTACTGACCATGGAAAATAGCACTGGTCCCCTTTCCTCAGATATTTGGCACATGAGTGAACCACCACAAAGGAGTGTGCTTTCTCAGTATGTATTATGCAATCATGAAATCCTCCGCACTGCCTGCAAATTTTCTAACTAGAGGTTGTTCCCTGTTCTTGGTTCCCCACTTATACACTACAAACTCTGATAATAGTTATTGTGGATAATATCTTAGTCAAAATGTAGTTGACTTTAAAATAATTCCTTAGTTGGGTTTGTTTATAAGTTGTACTAAGCATCAGTAGTGCTGATCAAGAAGGTAGAATGGTGCTACAAGGAGAAGCAGGGAGGGACCAAGGACCTGGACAGTGGACAAGCAAATGAAGGGATGGAATCCAGGGGCTCAAAAGGCCTGCATGGTGTGGGTGGGGGGCAGGAAGGGAAAAGGGAGGGATGGGAGGAGGACAGATATACAAAGCTAAAGATGCTATGAATAAATACAATAGAGGCCTACTTCTTCATTAGCTAATCAAAAGATTTAAAAAGAGAGAGAGGGAGATAGTTTGGGTTGAAACACCCTGCAGGGATGGAGAAAGTTTTAACCTAACATCATAAGTCATTGCTGATAAATCCCAGTGGAGGTGAGTTATGCCCATCTCCCTCAGTGAGCTGTTGAGTATGGTAGCCCAAGAGGCCTTCTAAACAATGCAGGCTATTGCCAAACACTTGGTTATCCACCATAGCTAGATGGTAAGACCCTATTGCTAAAGACACCACAGGCTGGTTAGAGACCAGCATTTTACAAATAGCTGTGAATACTGGTGAGACCCAAGATCCATCAAAAGGACAAGGAGACAAAGACAAGAGCCCAGCACAAGATCCACCTACGAGTGCCCAAGAAACATTACAAAGGAAATGGCCGAGTAAATGTGCGTTGTTCTCATAGCTAGCCTGAGGACCTTCTCCAGGGGGACTGAAGACACTCAAAACATTCCAGCAGAAAAGAAAAGGCTGCTGAGAGCTCAAAACTAAAGGACACGTCCAACATGCCCTCCAAGGCTCAAAGAACACTGCAGAAGAGGGCCTGAAAAGAATGTAAGAGCCCTGGGGTGGGAAGGCATACTGGGAGGCACTGTTCTCCCCATGGGAATCCACTGGTGTGTTCATGACCCCACAGTGATTGATAATGTCCAACTCAGGAGAGCCCTCAGTGGGAGGGGGTGGGTAAGAGAGGACAAAACAAGATAACATGATAGGAATAGGACCCATTTACAATATGTTCATACACTAAAGCCCCCAAGTTAAAATAAAATCAGGAAACAAAAAAAATCATGAGCAAACAATTGGATTTCTCTGGTTGAGTATTCGTAGTATAGGTAGGGTGGGGGTTGGGATGAGTTAGGAATGGGTTTCCTTTGTGGAGAATATAAACGAAGTAAGAGTTTCTCTTACAAGTGAAAGATGGCTGATAATCCTAATTCAGAAATTCTAATTCTACAGTGGCTCATGTTGTCACACACCTTTGTACCTTATAGATCATTACTGTGCCACCCCAGTAATTTCCCTTTTCCTACAAAGCCCAAAATGGCCTTCCAGCTCCAGTTTCTTCATTTGCACTTCAGGCAATAGGATGGTGGAGACAGATCGGCTTCGTTCTCATGTTTGAGGACTTGGTCACATACCAAGCCCATATCTATCTGCAAGATGGGCAGTTTTTAAAAGCACTGTGTTATGTGGAGGTAAACGGGTATTGAAAGTTTGTGTTCACTGCGCCATGATACCACTTTTATGTTATTTGAAAAATATTCTCTCACAATGGGTAAAGAAAAATTTCATGGAATGACAAGGCTCAGTGAGATACTGTGCTTCTCCCTGGAGTCTGCATGCTATGAATCAAGAAGGGAGACTGAAAGCTACTTGAGGATGCAGGATGAGCCCTGATGACCGGCATTCTCGGTGCTTATACACTGTAAATGTGAGGAGCATGTATGGGCAATTGAAGGAATGGAGGAAATTGGTTTGAGATCCAAATAATGACAAGTAAAATTAAACTTATGAACCATCTAGGCATGAATGATCTAAGAATGAATGAGATATGCCATAATAGCCAGAAACTGGGAATATCATGCAATCCATTCAAACTCTGTAAGACTCCTTCACCTGCACTGGAAGCAATGAGCCCAAACCGACAGTAACGGATTATAAGAGTGAAGCAGTGGCACTTAGTCAATCTAAACTTAGTCCACTGCACTGCCGTTCTCCTAGCTCTCCACTAAAGGACGTGGGTGCCATATGGTCTGCTTTTATTCTGTTCAGCTCTCCCACACTTAGTGATTCTTTAAATCACCCACAGGTTCATCTTCTGTTTCCTGAATCTGTACAAATTCTCCATTCCTATGTCACTATGCCAGCCTGACACATCATCACATTGCATGTGTCTCATCACGTCTCAGGGGGATGAAGCTTGTCACCCAACTCACTTCCCCCAGCATTGTTTCTCCCAGCACAGTTTTAGTGTAGTAGCCATAGTGATCGTTCTGCAACACACACAGTCTCTGAATTAAATCATTCAGTAACGTCATTTCCTTTGCCTCAAGGTTAGATACTTCAGAACGCCCATGGATGTCTGCAAGCCTGGCCTTGAGCAGCCTCAGCGGCTGAATGCTTCTTGCTCCCTTCTTTTTACTATTAATAGCTACTTCCTAAAGACTTGAAAGCATACTATGCTCTCAGTGCCCATTTTCCTTATTTGAGATGACGTTCATTAATTCTCTGCTTACCTCACCACCTTTTTTTTTAGTTTTTTGAGGTAGAGTCTCGCTCTAGCCCAAGCTGACCTGGTACTCACTCTGTAGTCCCAGGTTGGCCTTGAACTCACAACCATCCTCCTATCTCTGCCTCCCGAGTGCTGGGATTAACAGTGTGCACTACAAACACCTTTTCTTTCTTTCTTTATTTTTTAATTAAAGAAAACTTTTTATTTTATTTTTGAGAGAGAAAGAGAGAGAGAGAGGGAGAAGGAAGCAGAGAGAGAGAAAACAGGTATGCCAGGGCCTTTCAGCTGCTGTGAACGAACTCCAGACACAGGTGTCAACTAGTGTGCGTGTGAAACATTGCATGCTTGCATCACTTTCTGTCTTTAAAGTGGGACCTGGAGATATGAACAAACATTCTTAGGCTTTATACGCAAGTGCCTTAACTGCTAAGTCATCTCTCCAGCCCCCCAACACCTTTTCTTCATCCACTTTACCACTAGTCATTTCCTCTGACAAACCCTCTTGAACCCCACCCCTCCTCCAGTCTCAGTGAGATGCTCCTGTTGTCTGTTCCTAGAAGCTCTGTGCTTTCGTTACTTTGGCTGTGATTGGTCTATTTCTATTTAATTGCTCAAAGTACCCTGGCCCAAATTGACTATTGATTCTATGATCAATGAAACATCAAACATCAGGTGCTCCCTCTGAGCTGATCATAGTATCCACCCAGGATATAGTAGGGAATTAAATAAGGTCTGTATAATTACAATGACAGATTTTCTAATAACATTTATGTTAGTCTGTTTTATATATTTTGCCATGACCCAAGTGCTTTGATTTCTACCTGAAAGCCTCTTGCCCAGATCCTACAAGTTCTGTGCCTGTGCCTCTTCACTTCTAGATATGTGTTCTATTCAGGCATCTTGGAGCCTGGAGAGCAGAACCTAAGCCTTGCCTCTTGGCCTTGGATTTATGAAGGGAGGTTTTCCTCTGGAGAATTCTATCAATGCAACTGACAATCCGTGCTGAACCTTCCAACAGCCTGTCTCCAGAGGGCATGCCAGCTTTCTCAATATGTGGATGTCTATGAATCGTGAGCTTTCTGCTGAAATGCCCTTTTAGTTTTTCTCATTTGCTTTTCCTTTCATGGGAAATAAAGAAGGAAATGTGCCAGAGGGTGATCAATGAGGTTTTCATCAAGTCGCATGATAATATCTAGCCAATAAAAATGATTCTTGTGGCAACTGTACTTAATATCATTTCAGCCCGTCTAATATTTCCCTCCCCCATCACTATAGTATTTAGATAGGAAACCTCACAGGCACGAACTTTCTAGCAGCTTTCATTTGTATCATGCCTTCAAGTTAAGCCTATATTTAAAAACAGCACATTCTTTTCCTCTTTACTAGTTTAAAGAGGTTTTAAATACTAGTTTTTTAATTAAAGCATTGTTTTTTTTTTTTATAAATCACCCAGGAACTGAACTTTCTTGGATACGGTCATCATCTCTCCTCAGAAGGCCCAGAAATTTGAAGATGAAAACATATCTGAGCAAAAGGTGCAGGTTCATAAAATCAGATGGAAAGCATGTCCCAGTCATAGAAACAGACCTTGAAGGGGATGCCCACATGTATGAAATATGGAATAGTTGCTATGTCAAACAGACCTTGAAGGGGATGCCCACATGTATGAAATATGGAATAGTTGCTGTGTCAAACAGACCTTGAAGGGGATGCCCACATGTTCATGTGTCCAAACAGACCTTGAAGGGGATGCCCACATGTATGAAACGTGGAATAGTTGCTGTGTCAAACACCTTGAAGGGGATGCCCACATGTATGAAACATGGAATAGTTGCTGTGTCAAACAGACCTTGAAGGGGATGCCCACATGTATGAAACGTGGAATAGTTGCTGTGTCAAACAGACCTTGAAGGGGATGCCCACATGTATGAAACGTGGAATAGTTGCTGTGTCAAACAGACCTTGAAGGGAATGCCCACATGTATGAAACGTGGAATAGTTGCTCTGTCAAACAGACCTTGAAGGGGATGCCCACATGTATGAAACGTGGAATAGTTGCTGTGTCAAACAGACCTTGAAGGGGATGCCCACATGTCTTGGAATAGTTGCTGTGTCAAACAGACCTTGAAGGGGATGCCCACATGTATCGTGGAATAGTTGCTCTGTCAAACAGACCTTGAAGGGGATTGTCAAACAGACCTTGAAGGGGATGCCCACATGTATGAAACATGGAATAGTTGCTTGTCAAACAGACCTTGAAGGGGATGCCCACATGTATGAAATATGGAATAGTTATGTGTCCAAACAGACCTTGAAGGGGATATTTTTTTGCTATGTCCAAACAGACCTTGAAGGGGATGCCCACAAGTATGAAACATGGAATAGTTGCTGTGTCCAAACAGACCTTGAAGGGGATGCCCACATGTATGAAACGTGGAATAGTTGCTATGTCCAAACAGACCTTGAAGGGGATGCCCACATGTATGAAACGTGGAATAGTTGCTGTGTCAAACAGACCTTGAAGGGGATGCCCACATGTATGAAACGTGGAATAGTTGCTGTGTCCAAACAGACCTTGAAGGGGATGCCCACATGTATGAAACGGTGTCCAAACAGACCTTGAAACATGTATGAAATGTCAGTTGCTGTGTCCAAACTGACCTTGAAGGGGATGCCCACATGTATGAAATATGGAATAGTTGCTGTGTCAAACAGACCTTGAAGGGGATGCCCACATGTATGAAATATGGAATAGTTGCTGTGTCAAACAGACCTTGAAGGGGATGCCCACATGTATGAAATATGGAATAGTTGCTGTGTCAAACAGACCTTGAAGGGGATGCCCACATGTATGAAATATGGAATAGTTGCTGTGTCAAACAGACCTTGAAGGGGATGCCCACAAGTATGAAACGTGGAATAGTTGCTGTGTCCAAACAGACCTTGAAGGGGATGCCCACATGTATGAAACGTGGAATAGTTGCTGTGTCCAAACAGACCTTGAAGGGGATGCCCACATGTATGAAATGTGGAATAGTTGCTGTGTCCAAACAGACCTTGAAGGGGATGCCCACATGTATGAAATATGGAATAGTTGCTATGTCCAAACAGACCTTGAAGGGGATGCCCACATGTATGAAACGTGGAATAGTTGCTGTGTCCAAACAGACCTTGAAGGGGATGCCCACATGTATGAAATGTGGAATAGTTGCTGTGTCCAAACAGACCTTGAAGGGGATGCCCACATGGATGAAATGTGGAATAGTTGCTGTGTCCAAACAGACGTCCATATCAGCCTGAACAGCATTTGCAGTGGATGGACTTGGACATTTGACAAATTAGCCTTACCTTGTCTTCTCTAATCTGATATGCTTTTCTTTCTTGGGAACATTTTTTGGGGCTCTTATTTTTTCTTTAATTTTGTTTTTTTCCCTTATTTTGATTATCTTATATTTCTAACAGAAATGCCTTGAATATAACAACTCCTTCCACCCAAATTAACAGAAACTAGATCTGTCCTTAGCAAGCACATTCATAGGGGAGAGGGTTGCAGTCAGGTTCGCATTGTTGCCAGAAATCACCCGACCAAGAGCAGCTTGTGGGAAAAAAAGGTTTCTTTTGGCTTACACACTTGAGGGGAAGCTCCATGATGGCAGGGGAAACGATGGCATGAGCAGAGGGTGGACATCACCCCTGGCCAACATAAGGTGGACAATAGCAACAGGAAAGTGTGCTAAACACTGGCAAGGAGAACCTGGCTATAACACCCATAAGCCCGCCCCCAACAAAACCCTGCCTCCAGGAGGCGTCAATCCCCAAATTGCCATCAGCTGGGAACCTAGTACTCAGGACACCTAAATTTATGGGGGACACCTGAATAAAACCTCCACAGAGGGTATGACAGCTGGAAACCAGAAACCATGCTTCCCCCCCAACCCCCGACCATTACCACCCCCTCCAAATCACCAAACTTTTCAAGAAAATCTTTTAAAATTCTATAAAAGATAGGCAATGTTAAATTAGCACTAGTATTGTCACTTGAGATAATCAACAAAAGATATGGAACCTATATGCTTAAAAATATATATAGCATAAGTTTTATAAATTTTACATTGTTCTGTTTTAAAGAATGACATTTAATATCATAACAGAAATAGCTGAGGCTAGGAATGAAAGAGGAACCTGGAGCACTAAGAGCTGCGTGACCAGATACAAACACATGGAAAGGGTAAAGAGTGTGAGGAAGAAAAGATGTCAGCAGACATCTAACTTTAATTGACTGGTGTTGCAGTCAGGTTCGCACTGCTGGCTGAAATCACACGACCAAGAGCAGCTTTTGGGGAAAAGGGGTTTATTTTGGCTTACAGACCTGAGGGAAAGCTCTATGATAGTAGGGGAAACAATGACATGAGCAGAGGGTGGACATCACCCCCTGGCCAACATAAGGTGGACAATAGCAACAGGAGAGTGTGCCAAACACTGGCAAGAGGAAGCTGGCTACAACACCCATAAGCCTGCCCCCAACAAGGGGCCTCCACGAGGCTTTAATTCCCATATTGCCATCAGCTGGGAACCTAGCATTCAGAACACCTAAGTTTATGGGGGACACCTGGATCAAACCACCACATTCCATCCCTGGCCCTCACAAACTGACAACCATACATGATGTAAAATTCAATGCCTTCATCCAACCCCAAAAGTCCCCATAGTTTTTTTATCAATCCCAATGATGTTCAAACATCCCCATAATCCAAGGTCTTTCAACTGAGCCATAATACCAAAAAAAAATCCCCCCAAAAAACCCATAATGGCACATAATAAACATTCATACTGCAAAAGAAGGCATTTGGCATAGATAAGAAATATTCAACCAATACAAGATCAAGTCCAACAACTCCAGCCAGTGACAAATCTCCAAGTCTGATAATTCTAACCAACAACAATTCTCTGGAGTTCCAATTCCGCCCCTCCAGTGAGGCTACTCACAGTCCTGGAAAACTTCAGCTGGGGCCAGCAGCTTTCCTTAGCAGCTATCTTCTGGTCCCGGCATCTCCACTGGGTCTCCACTGCAACCCACGGTCCATCCTTATGGCTCCTTCGGGTAATAATTAAAATAGCATGGTATCAGCATAAACACACACACACATACCAATAGGTTAGCGATAAGCACAGAAGTAAACATATCTACAGCTATTAATTTCTCTAAACACACTGAAAACACACATTGGAGAAAAGATCATCTCTCCAGTAATGGTGCTGATAAATTTGGATGTCCACACGCAGGAGAATATTACTGTGCACTTATTTTTTGGAAGTATGAAAACCATGTCAAGTTGGAAATGGTGGCACACACCTTGTAACAGAATGTGGGAAGTTGAGGCAAAAGGGACACAATTTCAAGGCTAGTCTAGGCTACACATCTAGACCCTATCTTAAAAAAATATAAAATAAATTGATACAGGTCAGGCCATTAAAATTAGTTTGATATGGATCAATTAAATGGATTAAAAACTTAAATATAAGCTGCAAATCTATGAAACTACTACATACATGGGCCCTGAGGTGTGAGAGCCTGGTCATGCTTGTGTTCTCTAGTTCCTCCCTGCTGATGTGACAACATAACACAGCTTTCCTCTTCAGGCCATAATTTCTCTGCCATGATAGACTCTGCCCTCTGGAACTGCAAGCCAAAATAAAATCTTGTTGCTTCTGGTCTGGTATTTTTCTCCAGCAAGAAGAAAGTATAGCCATAGAAACAAATACCCGAGTGAAGACATAACGTACAAAATGAGAGAAAAAATTGCAAACTATAGATATGGCAAATGGTTGAACTAGAATATATAAATAACTCCAAGATTTAGTACCATAAGAACAGATGAACAATTTTAAAATGAGCAATAGGTCATAATATTTCTTAAAACAAGACACATAAGTTAACAGATATATGCAAAATGCTTGTTACTGGTCATCATAGATATGTAAATCGAAACCACAATTGAGACATCATCTGTATAGGTATGTGTGTGATGTATGTAATATGTAGTATAAGCATGTGGGTATGAAAATGGGCTGGCTCCATTCACATGTGTGTGCAGAGGCCGGAAGAGAACGTCAGGTGTCTTCTCTTATGCCTCAGCCATGTAGTTCCTTGGGGTGAGCTCTTTCCCTCAACCCAGACCTGCTGTCAATGAACCCCACAGAAGCTCTAGTCTCCACCCCTAGCTGACTGGGGTTACAGACATGTGTGACCACGCCAGCTTTTTATGTCGGATCTGGAGACTCTAACTTGGTGGGCTCCAGTCTGAGAGACCCTCATGCTTACATGGAAAGCACCCTTAACTGCTAAACCATCTTTGGAGCCCAAGACATCACCCTATGCTAGCAAAACTGGCCAATATGAAAAGGATTAAACACAATACATGTTGGTGAAGATGAGGAGAAAGGGGAAATTTGGCTCGCTCTTGGTGGAAATGAAAATTAGTGCAGCCACCACAGCAAACAAGCAAATAATGGAAAGTACTGAGAACAAAAAGGCAACCTGTGACACTGATTTTTTGCCTCAGTGGACAGGTTTGAGCATGAGGCGGAATGGCTTTCATTTCCATTTGTTTTCTTGAAAAATATACTTATCATAGAAATCACTAAAGACTTGAAAGTTAACCAACAAAACATGTATTTTGGAGGCAGGAAAGCCCTAGTTCTGTTCTACATGAAGGGGTGGGACTGAAAGGGGTGCTCTCCCGTTTGCCAGATACATGCAGCAGGACCAGGAAAGCACGGGAAGCCCCCTCCACAGAAGGGAGTCACTGCACACAAGCACTCCTCAGTCACATTATCTCTGAACTTCACAGTGAGAGCTAACACACCACATTCTAGGTTTTTTTTCTATTTTCATCTTATTTCAATTTTTTTAAAGCACATGGTAACTCAAAGAGGCATCACTGAAAATATTTCATGATAAGTCTTGGAACTAATACATTTCATATCATAGCATTTGTTTGAAAGGGCCTTTGCATCCATCCCTTAAATCTTTCCTTTCTGCATACTTTAAAAAATATTTTATTCATTTATTTATTTGCAAGAAGAGAGAGGGAGGGGGGAGAATGGGTGCCCCAGGTCCTCTAGCTGCTGCACATAGACTCCAGTTGCATGTGTCACTGTGCTGCTGGCTTTATGTGGGTACTGGAGTACCGAACTCAAGTCATTAGATTCTGCAGACAAGCACTTTAACCACTGAGCCAACTCTCCAGCCTCGCCTTCTGCATATTTCTGAAGTTCAGTTATGACTATTAAAATGCATTTTGTTCCAGCACTTGGGAGGCAGAGGTAGAAGGATCGCCATGAGTTCAAGGCCACCCTGAGACTACATAGTGAATTCCAGGTCAGCCTGGGCTATCAAGACACTACCTCAAAAAACAAAAAACAGAAAAAACAACAAAAATGCATTTTGTGGGCTGAAGAGATGGCTCAGTGGTTAAAGTGCTTGCCTGCAAAGCCTAAAGACCCAAATTTGATTGCCCAGTACCCATGAAAGCCAGATGCAGAAGATGGCACATGTATCTGGAGTTCGTTTGCAGTGTCTAGAGGCTCTGGCACTCTCTCTCTCATTTTTATCTCTCTCTCAAATAAATAAATAATTTTTAAAAATGCATTTTGTTCTACAGATAGTGTTGCCGACTATTCGGGACACTAATGACACACGCACCACTCTTGTTGCTTGCTTGGACGGGAGACCACCACCACACACCTTTATTATAGGAAATAGCACAGCTTATATACCCTGTGAAGACCAATCATAACATAGTTGCTAGGCAAGAAAGCTAACTTGGCTGAAGCCGATACGTTGATGCAATGAGATATGCCTCCTAGCCAATCACCGTAACTTCCTGTTTACTGACAAGACTCGAGCTCAACACCCTTTGGCAAGGTGCCAGCTGCCATCCTCAACCTGGATGGTGCGGCCCCGGACGCCGCCCGCCACATCTCCCCCTTTTTGTTTATAAACAGCAATTAGCTCCCAAGTGCAGTGTCTAAATAGACAGAGGGCATTAACCAACTGGGGGGAACAGTGGTCTGATTCCTCTAAAGTTTTGACATCTTTTGTAGAGGGGAGGCAAAATTAAGGATGACAACCTCCATGCTAATCAGACATGTTCCTCAAGGAAGTCAGAAGCAGTCTGAAATGACTTTCCTTTGCAGTGCTTGCCTCGCACCCAGCTTGGTACCCATTCTCAGTGACAACTGAGATGCACAGGTCTGACACCTCGTGCGGTTCCCAAAGGAGAGGAGCTGCATGGATCCGTTAAGGGTCCAGCAAATTAATCCACACTTGAGGAGAAGAACCCATGTTGATGGCAATAAGCGTTCTTGAATTTGGCGTTGGTGTGTCTTGCATAGGCACCAGATACAACAGGCTGATACAACACATAGCAAGCCGCCTAAAGCAAGAAAACCAAACCAAATTTTTTCCCCCAATTAATCACAGATTGAAAGAAAAAGGCAATTTACATTACAGAAGCAACCTCTACATGGGTACTATTAATAGCAATTATTTGACCCCTTAACATCCTAGTAAGATTATCAAATTTATGGTCCCAAGTCCCATTGAGATACAACAATGTCCATCTGTTCTTGTAAGAGATCAACTCGTTGGTTTACTAGCAGAATGTCTGCACGCAACTGTTGGTTGAATTCTGTCTGGGTATCAGGGCCAAAGCAGTCCTCTCAGATAAGCTGTTTATTGCTTGGGCCGCTGGGATGGCCTTAGCTAGGGCTGCAGCAGCTACTGCAGCAGTGGCAGCAGAAGCTGCAACAGCAGCCATGATAGCTGCAGTAATTCTAAAGTCTTAGGCCATAGCAACACCGACAGTTCTTACTCTTGAATGACCACAGGAACAGGCAGGTAGGTGGGGATACGCATCAGCATGCCCAATGGAAATTGAGTGGCATTCCAGCATTCTGAAAGAAAACAAGAACTCGCTTGACAAACAAGAGTGTTATTAATAACAATTTGATTGCTCACTAGAAACATAAAAGGAGGTCTTACACATATAGGTGTGGATCTAAAGTCGATGGTCTTACTACAATTTAGCATTGGTCGAATATGATTGGCTTCCAGCTGTTCCTTAACTAGTTGATGGGCCGCTTCCAGGTTATTCTTATTGGCTCAGTGGCCCCTATTGAAAACCCTGTCTATCATTCTTAGGTTGAATTTGAAAGCGGTAAAGGATACTGTCTTACAATGAAAGGGTGAAGGTTGGGTGTACCCCGTAAGTCATCACTGACTCCTAAGCTGTTTCACTGTCTTCAGATCAACGGCCTGATGATATCTCTGCTGATTTTGATCCTCCAGCACTGGAAAAGCAGATCTAAAATCAAGATCCTTCCACTGTTCAAATTGTGGGCGTGAACCGCAAGCACAAACAGCCTGACAGCTCCAAAGAACACCTTCAGTAGGATTATATGCCGGAGGGCGTGGGACATCAGGGGTTAAATGCAATTGGCTAAACTTTTTTTTTTTTTTTTTTTTTCCTGAAAGCTCCGGTTCCTCCTCATTGTTTTGTTTTGAGTCTGAATTTTTACTTTTTCTTTTAGATGTTTTACTCGAGCGCTCTTCTCTCACTTCCTCTAATTTTTTTTTCCCTTCTTTTAACTGCTTCTGAATCCTAGGTTTTGGAGACTTTAAACAAGAACGAATTAGGGCCCATATGGGTAGGGTCCCCAAGGGGAGAGGCTCATTCTCGTTTGCCCTATGTAATATGACTAGACACACTGACAACACAAATACACCACATGAGGTTAACCAACTTTTATACACTAATAAAACACACAAACAAATATACATTAATTGGCCGGCTATCATTCCATCTTAAGAAATCTTCTCACTGCGTTTCCTCGAAGGAAACCTTCTCGCTAATATCTGTTAACAGCCTTCTTATATTTTCTTTTTTCATACCCTTGTCTTATACATAGATATTTGCCTCCTTTTTACCTTAAGTTGGTGCTGATAAGAGGGTCCCCGTATGGGCCACCAAATGTCGCTGACCATTCGGGACACTAATGACACACGCACCACTCTTGTTGCTTGCTTGGACGGGAGACCACCACCACACACCTTTATTATAGGAAATAGCACAGCTTATATACCCTGTGAAGACCAATCATAACATAGTTGCTAGGCAAGAAAGCTAACTTGGCTGAAGCCGATACGTTGATGCAATGAGGATATGCCTCCTAGCCAATCACCATAACTTCCTGTTTGGCAAGGTGCCAGCTGCCATCCTCAACCTGGATGGTGCGGCCCGGACGCCGCCCGCCACAAGATAGAACTGAAAAAGGACAACAGAAATGGGAAGACTTCTGGAATCCAGAAGCATCAGGAATCCAATAGCAAAGTATAAAATTTTGAAAACAAACAGAATAGAGACAGAGAGATAGAGAGAGAGGAGGAGAAGGTGAAGAGAAGAAAACACAAAAAGAGAGTTTATAAGATCAAGCATATAGAAGAAAAAAGAGAGATGGTGGATTGCTAGCATTAGCATTATCTTCACGGGAAACAAAGACGTAAAGGCAAGAGGCAGTCAAGCCTGTCCAAAGCGTTAAGAAAAGTTCTAATAACAAGCGATGGAATGAGAGGCTAAAATGAACATTACTGGGCTGGAGAGATGGCTTAGCAGTCAAGGCACATGCCTGTGAAGCCTAAGGACCCAGGTTTGATTCTCCAGGTCCCACGTAATCCAGATGCACACAGTGGTGCATGTGTCTGGAGTTAGTTTGCAATGGC
Organism: Orientallactaga sibirica; assembly: GCA_036365145.1. Taxonomy (NCBI): domain Eukaryota; kingdom Metazoa; phylum Chordata; class Mammalia; order Rodentia; family Dipodidae; genus Orientallactaga; species Orientallactaga sibirica. The sequence goes on from JAEOAD010000037.1 coordinate 19,230,739, forward strand.
TAGAGGCCCTGGTGTGCCCATTCTCACTCACTCTCCATCTCTCGCTCCCTCTCTCTGTCTCTAATAAATAAGTAAAAAAATATAGGGCTTGGGAGGGTGGCTCAGTGGATACAGGGCTTGCTGTGCAAGTGTGAGATTGGGACTTGAATCTACAGCACCCACTTAAATAAAATCAGGCAAGGATGGCAGCCCACCTGTAATGCCAGCACTTGGTAGGCACAGACAAAGAATCCCTGGGCAAGCTGACCAGCTAGTCTAGCTGAAATAGACAGCTTTGGGTACAAGTGAGAGACCCCACATCAGAGACCACTGATGAGTGATTAAATAAAATATCTCTGTCAACCTCTGGCCCCCACATGTGCACACCCACCTGCACACATATGCTAAATATATGTATACACTGCTGCATATCATACACACATGTACATGCAAAAAGGAAGAAAATAAATAACCATGATCTATAAAGGCAATGTAAGGAATCAAATACTCAGCCATAAATATTAAAATACAAGGCATAAATTTTAAAAATAAGAGTTAATGCTATTTTGAGCAGGGAAATAGTATGTTTGGGAGTGAGGAGCCAAAAGCTACAGAAAAATTCATGTCTCAACAGCAAAGACAGGTTTGGGTAGATTCCTTTTAAAAAGCATTAATTCAAGACAAGAAATTTGTTGCATCATTAAACCCAATATTGTTTCTCTAATCTATTTTACACACATTTAGCTTTAACTCCATATGTACAATCGTAACCTTGACTGTGAAAAGGTACAAGTTCCTAATTGTATTATTCTCTGACCTCTTTATATTTAGAGCATGGTCACCATATTCTTTAATATACAAAACTGTGGAATAAAAACCCCTCTTAGTGTTGCTGAAAGACTCAGCACCTTGTTACAGTGCAAGCTTCTTGTCAGTACTGCTGGTGCCGGCTGCCACCCGTTTCCGGAATCTGTGGAATCTGTGGTCCACAAGTGAAGTTGATTGCTGTGGTGATTACTTCTCCTGACAGTTTTTACACTGGAAGAGAAAGGTCATAATGATGAAGATTAACACAAATTTTGACATTTAGCAACATGCTGTAAAAGAAACTGATTATGCTACAGTGGCTACTTACCAACTGATTTCTTAATAACCCCAAAGAATGAATGGGCCTAGCAAATCTCTCCAAATTACTCGTAGGCAATAGGTTTTGTGGTTTTTATTTCTCCAACATGATGAAATTCCTCAGCCACTACCCTTGCGTTCACGTGGCTCATGAAAAACTACGAATTCAAGTTTCTCAAGCCCTTTATCCGTGGGTCAAGGGAGATGCAAGAGTCTCATGAGATCATTCCTCACTGTTGAGGTTAAAATACATTCAGAACATGAGAACACTCCACTCCTGTCAACAGAGAACCTAAATATGCTCACAGAACTCGTCATTGTAAAACTGCTTTACGATCCTTCAAAGATGCAATATTTGATCTGACTGCATTGTTTTCACAGTTCGGGATACACATTTAATTGCACAGCATTTTATTTTTATGTTTATAAATGTAATAATGTCAGAGTGATTCTTTAGATGTTGACCTATGAAATTCCCTTGACGTGTGTTGCTGCTCATTAACTGTAATCATTAAGCCGATAGTAAATAGACCATTTCTCGAGTTATTCTTAAAAGACATGCTGATAAAGCCTAAGAGGGAAATTCTGCCTCTGTCTTGAACTGGAACCGGATGTGCAATTAAAATTACCACCAAACTGCAATAACATTTTATGAAGATGGTTTGATAAGAAATTCAGGTCAAGGATACTAGCTTATAGGAGGATTCTATTTGCGTTAGCTAACATCAGTTCAAGACATCCCTTGCTACAGAGGCAATACAGCACAGGAAAGGAACACAGATTCTTTGTAAGGACTGGTACTTAACTGGGAAGCACATGCCTGCCTACCACAGGCCCTCGGTAAGGTCCTCATTCAATCCCCTGACTGCACAGTCCCCTTAGGCAGTAAGACATAAAGGTTCTCCGGCCATTGCCCTGAATTTTCTCCCCTGCTCTTCCTACATACTCAACACTGTGCTCGTCTCTGTATCCACCCATTTTCTGTTTGTCCTGTGACATAATTGCTTAAAGTGCCACAATGTGGGCTGAAAAAAAAATCTATCATGTTACCATCTTCATAGTCTCTGATCTTTAAATTTTACTTACTTATTTTTAAGTGGTGTTGGGGCCTTGTATGTGTACGCTACTACTAGCTTTAAAATATCAAGAGCTACATTTTATTATTATTCTGGTATTTTGTTAGCATATCATATTGAAGACAGACTTGATATTATAAATGTTTCTTTTATTAATTTTTTAAGACAGGATCTCATTGTGTAGCTCAGGGCTAGAAATCCTCCCGCCTCAGCCTCCTCAATGCTAGTATTATAGGCATGAACCACCATGTTTTAAAATAATTCTTCAAGGAAGCCAGTACCATTGATATAGAATCATCTGGTTGGCATTATCCAAAATCTTCTTTTAAATAATTCACCTACTTTCAACTAGCTTGACTTCTGTTGGACAATCACAACGCTGGATAAGTTTTTTTCTCCCATTAGGTGTCTGAAATTGTTTGCTTCAGATGTTTTAAAATCAGTGCTGGGCGCTTGTAAGTTATTCATGCTGCAGCTTCTAATGAAGCGTGTACATGATGTGAATAATAAATACCCTAGCTCTTTAATAAGGCTCATCTCATGCTCGTAATGAACCTAACACCGCTTCTGGAATCCAGTGGAATTTTACCACAGTCAAATTAAGACACATAAGAGCACGTTCTTAAAGTGAGATTCGTAATCCTCAGGAAATGACTGGAACTGATTTACAATGAACCAGCTGTACTGAGGAGTCAGCAGCCCCAGGTGACTATGGCAGTTGTGCTTCAGTAAACTGTGTACACAACATGATATTCTGGAATTTCATTTGTCACATTGTAAACTACAAAAATAAAACATGTGGCTGATGGAGAACTTTTAGTAAAAATTACTGCAGAATCATATTGCCTAGGTAAACATTTATTTAAACACATTAATAAAAATGTCAGGCACATTCCAAACCAATCTATAGAAGCTACTATGTGCTTCTAAAAGGAATTATTTTTTGCCCTTTCCTTTGTGCATTCTGCCTACTTCAAGCTTTCTCCTTTCCATAGCAGTTGGACATATCTGAAAATGACAGAGTGTGCCTTGCTGATAGAGTCTTGTCAATTACATGTGCCTTGTTTCATTAACTACAGCTAATTATTAGCCATAGTGTTCCTGGCTATGAATTTAAATTGAGTAAAATGATGATCACTTTTTTAATGATTTCATTCTAGTCATTTCAAATTCATCAAACTATTTTTATTACATGAGAAAATGTTAAAAGTATAATGACCCAAATCTTTTAAAGTCTTATGCAATAACTGAAGAAGTATGTGGATTAAAGTCAACAGAGATAAATGACAATAACTCTGCTTTAAAAATTTTTTTTTTCTTGACAGCTTTTGCCTACAACATATGTTCAGTGCTATCAGGGTGATTGCAAAGAACACAAAATAACCAGATTCACAAAGAGTGCCTAGGATACACAGTGGCCTCCTGGTGTTAACAGGGCATGTCTGACTCCCTTGTAAACATGGTCAGATAATGTGAGGATTTGTCACTTTGATTATTGGTTCCTAAAATCACAGTAAAAATAATCATGCTGTCTATGGACCTGCTAGATTGGAAGGTGATGGGGCTCAGAGCTGACCCGATTGCTGACTTCTCCAAGGAAAGGAAGAAATTTATGGGTGCTGTAATAGTTCTGATACTGATACAGCTGTCCCTATATTTTATCTTTAAAAATAACTGGAGTTTAAAATTTGTTCTTAAAGCTAAATTTTTAAGAAAAACTAATATAGAAGACCTTTCTGTTCAAAAGGTTATTAGTACCCATCCACTTATTAATTTCTTTCTCTGTTCAGAAAAAAAAAAAAAAAAAAAAACTGTTAACTAAATTTGATTCCAGAGAATATAGTTCAGGAATCTAATTTTAAGGCAACTTAATGATCTAATTTTACAAGTTGTCTTGCATATACCCATGTGCATTGTGGGTACCTCTGTTCTTATATTTCTATTTTTAACCTATCAGGTATTTATGTACACACATCATTGTGATAAGGGTTTTAAATAACTAACTGGAAATATTCTTTACATGCAAAGAACAATAGATTGGAAAGTTATATATATGCAATAAATGATGTAACTTTGGAATTATAAGGAGAATGTTGCTAGGAAAATAACTCAGAATAGTGAAATTTCCAAGTAAAGAGACCCATCAACTGATTCTGTCAGCAAGAGTAATTCTGTGCAAGCAGAAAATCCTCTGACCTCAACACTCATTCCACTCAATTCCCTTAGGTTTGGAAAAGGAGTCATTTCCATATGGAAGCCGATGTTCCTAGATGTATGTTTTTCTCACATTCTTCTTTTCCCTATTGAGTCTTCACTTAAACGGCTTGTTGTATTCAAATTCTTAAGTAATCCTTATTCAAGTATAAGAATATTTAAATATAATTATATGAATTTAAAGTTAAAATATGTACTGTTACATTATAAAGCTAGCATATCCAATGTTTATTGTAATTGGCAGTCCTTCCCAAATAAATCAGAATTACACATAACTGCAGTCTTTGGAGACAAAGATGCAATTTTGGGATACTCATGGTGAGACTTCACTGATATGTGAATTTGGACAGGTCATTTAATTTTTCTATGTCCTGATTATCTTAACCTATAAAATTAGTAATAGTATTATTTACTATACAAGGATGTTAAGAAGATCAAAGCAAAGCCTTTTGGCAAAACATTTAGTAGAATGGAGGCATCTGTAATAGTTTCTGGGTAATTCTCTTTTTCATTTCCATTTTCAGTATTGAGAGCAGCCTCTAAGTTCTAACCCTGGAGAAATCCAGTCCCATCGGCTATCTTTATTTCTATTACTTAGGTTATTTTCTTTTGTTCATCTCCCTGTAATGAGAAATAATGGCTTTATTTTCTTTCAAGATGCATCTTCCACTTTTACTAAAACTTACAACTGCATTTTATCAACCACCTAAAGAGAACATCAAACTCCTGTCATGCCCTGCAACACTACAACAGTACTAACCTTGCCGCATTCAAATCGACTCTTGCCCACCTAAGAAAAGAGGTATTCTTCTCTCACTGTCCATGTTGACGTTCTCAAACTGTCCTTACATTGAATTTGATATTGCATATGTTTGTACATTAATCTCACTTCATTTACACTGTTAATTATTTTCACTAAAGTTACCCTTTCAATTTCAGTCTATAAACATATGCAAATCTATACCACTTTATGAAAGAAAGAAATCCTCCTTCAAGCTCAAGCCCTTCTCTAGTTTCTCTAATGTTAGCTAATGGTAACCAATTACTTTTATCCATCAATCAAATATTCAAAGTTTGCTGCTGTTAACTCTGTTGTCCACTAGATAAATTCTTTCTATGGTCACCAACTGTTATAAGGTGGACCTAAATGTTCTCCTGAGGCCCATATCTTAATGGTTTAGTTGCTAGCCTGTGGTTCATTGGGAGGTGGTAGGATCTTTAAGACACAAATCAAAGACCACGGGGATTCCTCCTGTGAACTGAAATTCCTGAAACTATGATCCAAAACAAGCATTTCCTCCCTTTGAAGTTATCACAAGTATTGTGTCACAGCAGTGGGAAGATGACTAACACCTGTGATTTCTTATTCACAACACAATGCATACTTTTGAGTTCTGATTAGCAACATTTGAAAAGTTGACCGATGTCACCTACAATTACTGTATTTCTCTTGTCTTCCTCTATCTACTTCTTATGCAACCCCATGTGATCCTCTTCCTCCATTGACTTCTATATGTACATGTCATCAAGTTAAAAAAAGTACACTGCTTGTTTTGACACACACTCATGTATTTCACAATCTATATACACCTCAGCATCTTATTCAGAGTGCTGGCCTCTAACAATCAGCACACAATAAACACAATTGGATGAAAGTTCAGACATAACTTGGTCATAAGACAACACAACCCATCTACAATTTACTAGTTATAATTCTCTATTATAGCAATTTATACCACCCTATTCTACTTTAGCCACTTTGGGTAGCTAAAACCAAATGTCACAGACTAGATGCTTTTCAAACAACTTCACTTTATTTGATCAGGCTGGAAGTCCAAGGGCCAAGTGTGAGTTTGGTGGCATCTTCGAGGGTCTTCTTCCAGTCACTGTGTTCTCACACGGTGCAGAAAGGGGAGACAATGTCTACCATCTCTTTTGTAAGAACACTAACGCCATTCATAAGAAACTTACTCTTTTAAATTAGTTACCTCCTGAAAGACCAATACCCCACCTGGGAAATATTTCAACATAATGCATTTTGAAAGGACACAAACATTCAGTCATAACTGAATATTTCTAGTTTTCTAAGACATTTGAAATTTATTTAAGCATTCTCACTTCCCCTACTCAATTTGAATATTTTGTCCATTCCACCTTCCTTATACATAAGAATTTATTTTCCTGTACTAGTCCTGTCTTTACCTTACATTATACTCTTCGTTGCTGAATTTCCTATTAATCTTTCCATCTTCCACTTTTCCTTCCCTCTCCCAATTTATCAGATAACTTCCACGAAAGTGACATTTCCAAAATGTCAATTGATTGTGTCATTCAAGTCTATCTATGAGCTTCTTCCATGGACTTCTCTGATTACTTTCTTATATGTAATTTACGTTGTCATATTGACATATTTGTAGCCTCCTATAAATTTTGTGTATTTTTACATCTTGGATCTGCCCATATTTTTCCAATATAGCAAAGATATTTTTCATATCTTCCTTTAATCACACCCTCCTGGTCCTTCAACATTCACAGCTTTCACGTGTACCAAGCCAGTCTCATCGCCTGACTTAGTTTCTATTGTCATCTGTTTATGCGTGTTTACTACCATTCTTTATTGTGTCTGACTCTCTTGGCTACTAATTCTCTTAGAAAATTAACAACAAAATATTAGTTTCACTTTATTCAATGTACAAATCTCCTTCTGTCATATAGATTTGGTACCCTATAACTCTGTTAAATGTAAGCTAAATAGTCAGTCTCAGTTCATTGTTACTTTTCTTCAACTGTGTGTGTGTTTTCAGCCAAGAGATATCACTCACTTCAAAGGTCCTCACAACTCTTTCAAGAAGTTGCTAATTTAAATATTTTATCAAATGTTAAATTGGTTTGATACATTATCTTAGGAAATGAAAACATTGTTTTCTCTTAAAACATAGAACATAGCTAAAGTCTACCATTCATACTCTATAATATAGTCTTCTGTCCAAAATAGGTGTGATATTAAACTCTTTAGCAATAAAAGAATTTGGTGGAAATTAAGCCATGTAAAAAGATTCTATCTCTATAGGTAAGGACAAGTGTAAGTGAAAACATATCATAAACATGTGATAACTGTTCTTCATGACAATACACAACATGTCCCATAGGCGAGGCTAAGAAGAACCATAGGAGATCTTCAGGGACAACCAGTGTTCATGTACCACCCAGATGGTGACAAGTCATGACAAAGGTGTAATGTCTCTGGACTCACACTGAACCTTCTTTCAATTCGCAGAAGTCATATATAGGCAAGGGCATCAAATGTTCTGCCAACAGATCTCACCAGTGCCAGTGAAATGCCAAGTGAAGGAACCTGCTGGAACATTTGAACATCAAAGCAGTGATTTTCCATAAAAGGAAGTACTGTGGCCTGGGAATCCTTGTGAAAAAAAAAAATGTGAAGAAAAAACAACAACAGCTCTTGATGTGCTCATCGTGTGTTAGAAAGAAAGAGAGGTAAGTGGAATAGAGCTTGTCCAATTTCTACCCGAGTCTGTAGTCTGAGCCAATTTTAAGATTCAGGGTCAGCAGAGTCAATGTTTATCTCTTCCAGAAAGGCTCAGGCTTATGCATCTTGGAAAGCCAGGAAAACTAATTTCTTCATTGCAAATTTAGTAAAATTTCCCATTCATTCTTCTGATTTTCTCAACTCTAATGTCTTGAGAGACTGAGTAATACATTAATTGGAGATGGATTACTAGAGACAGACCTTGGAGGAAGTGGCTCCCAGGCTAGCTTCCTTACTGTTGTTCTCATGACCCTGAACCACTTACCAAAAGAGGAGAGAAGACTGAATGGCTACCTGCATGGAATGTGACAAGCGAATCTCTTCCTCCCAGATCTGTGTTGATCTCCTGGGATGTACACGAGTGAAGCAGAAGCATTGAGACAAAAGGCATAAGGTAAATGCTTGTCCACAAGGAGTCAGGGAGCACTGCGTAAGGATTCCACTTCCTGTTCCTATTCAATTTCTGGCCCTGCTGCTCTTCCCGAACTCTTGGATATCTAGGAAACTAAGAGGGACCTTAAGAGCAGAAAATCTGAAGATGCTGGAGAGATGACAATCCATTTCCAGATCAGATTGTTCCGGTGTTCTGTTGTCACATTCAAAGATCCACTATGGAAGGATGGTCCAAACTTAGGATTATTCTTTCATGTTGTGTGCAGCTGTGTGCTAGGAGAAACTTGAGGCAGAGCTCACAAGAAAGAAGGGGTTTTACCTAGTTACCCTCACAAGGCCTGTGCCTCACATTCAATGCTGAGACAGACACAGTGCCTATCTGGATGGCAGCCTGGCATGGGCTTTGAACACTATCTCCAGCACAGCAGTTGAATTCAAAGTCACAGGAGCTGGTTCATGTTGAACCTTAGATTCCAGGAGCAGCCCTGTGGAGAGAATAAAACTGGAGAACTGGATCTCAGACCTGCACTTTCAGTGTGGCTCTCTGACTCGAACAAGGACTCTGTCTTTTGAGAGCAATTGTCTCAGGATTTCATTAGCTTTGTAAGCTCCGGTTTGCATTCCCTTATTAGCTAGCTAGGCCAGGCCAGTAGTAATAAATGGACTTGCAGAATTTGCCTTCTCACACCTCTTCTGAAACTCACTAGCTGTTATTTCTGTGCAGGTCCCTGGCACAGAGATAATTATCAGGCTTAGTTTTAGAAGGTTGAACCAGGCTTCGGTGTGCGAATCAGCTTGGGCAAACAATGACACAAGGGGTAATTTCTTTTGGGAAGAAGTCCTGATTGACTTGCTTACTCTGAATTATTTGGCTTGCCTTCGGGACAAGATATTTTCAGTTATGAACTAAAGCACTCGAAGGACAGAAAAGCTATTTTGCCTCTTGTTGGTCGGGAAGTTCAAGCATTTGCACTGCTTGCCCCTAGACAGAAGTTGCTAGGTAACTTTTATATTTCTATGTTGAAGGTTCTTCTGTTGGAGAGGAGCTTAGCTGAGTTCCCAAGACAGAAGAGGTAGAAATAGGGCGTGGAAATGAATGATTATGTTGGAAGAGGGTTTCCAAGAATTGCTATGGCTCTATTTTGAGGAGAATAAGTCCATAATGTTGGAGTCCTGGGTAGAAGAACAGTCGGAGACAGTAACCCTTCCCAAAGGTGGGGCCACGTGTGTGTAGTGGAAGCAATGGAGACTGGAGCTCTGCAGTGACAAATGCTGGTAAAGGCCATGGGACCATCTTCCTTTCGTTGGATCATGTCACTGCCCACTACAAGCATCTGAGTCATAGGTTTGATGGACCCAGGATCATAGGATGGTTGTATTTTTTACAGTGCTTCCATTGCTTAAGTGACAGCAGAGACACCATTAATGACTCCCGTGGAGCATAAGAGGACAGAAGAAGGGTGAGCAGAGATGCATTAATGACTCACGTGATATTTCTTGCACTTCAGTATTATAGGCAAATGAAAGCTTTTATATTTATCACCCCTTAAACTAGGTCATTCTTTGAAATGGGAATTATCTATCTCTTTACTCAGCAAAAGAAACCGAACCACCAAGGAGTTAACAGATACATGCTGGGTTAGAATAGAAGGAAGTGTGAGAAAAAGAAAAAAATCACATGGGTGATGTTTTGGGGAGGGACAATGTGGGAAGATGAACTTCAGAAATACCATTTCAGGAACAGCCACACCACAGGTCGGATGACCAGGAGATGCTCTGGTTCTGAAAGCCTGGTGTGCACCCTCAAATCCTCGTCTCTTTTATGTCATGTCTGCAGATGACAATGCTTCAGTTACACCTTCGGTGATGTCCATCAGCAAGTCAGGCCTTTGCTTTTTCCATCTGCATAACAGGCCTAACATTCCATTACTTAAACATCATCCTAAATACCCCGTCTCATTGCAGTCTTATCTTTTCTGCTTGCCCCAAATCCCAACCCTGCCTGCTCCAGGCTTGTCTTCTATTAAGTGTCCCAGAGGTAACTGAATAAAACCAAACATAAAATTGGGAATATTGTACCACCCTAAGTTTAGAGTCTTTGGTTAAAGGTCAACTCTCATATGGTTCAAACATCCAGCCATTCACTTGCTGTAAACTGAAGAAATGTTCCCTGTGTATCTGAGTTGCATAAATGAGAGATATCCATACTTGGCTCTTTCTTGGATCTTATGCTATTGTCCATATCATTACCAGAAATATTTCAAATGTTTCCCTCTTTAGCAAATTTTTGTCCCTTCAACCCATTAGCACATGAAATGTATGCCTCTTCTGGAAGGATCCAAAAGTTGAGTGCAACTTTCATTAAACATTTGCACCCACCCTCTTCCCTTTTTTCTTCTTCTTCTTCTCCCTCCTCCTCTTCCTCCTTCTTCTTCTTTTTCTAATGAAGAAAAGACAATCGTCCCGTGACCATCCCGGTCCAGGAAGGGTTGTGACTCTCACAGCCCATTGTCCTGCTCAGTGCTGAGACTTCTGTTCTATTGGCACCTTCTACAAGGACTGGGGTTGTGGCTGCATCCCTCACAGCTCTTTGAGCAACTCATATTTAGCATCTGGCTGGTGCTGATGGTCTCTTGAAGGAATGAAACCATTCAGGATTTGCTCCAAGTTCCTATGGTAGAGCACAGAGACCTTTCTGATGACACCTGATTGTTTTTGCATAACAAATCTCAATATGTTTTTTAAATTTATTTGAGACAGAGGGAGAGAATGGGCATGCCAGGGCCTCTAGCCACTGCAAATGAAATCCAGACACATGTACCACCTTGTGCATCTGGCTTACATGGATCCTGGGGAGTCGAACCGGGATCCTTTTGCTTTGCAGGCAAATGCCTTAACTGCTAAGCCCTCTCTCCAGCTCCTCAATATAGTTTTTAAATGTGAAATTATGACTCCGTTACTGATATCAGAGAAAAATTACCTGAAAACTATGAAAAGAACATCTAAAGTTGTACTTCTCATATAAACATAAAAAGCAAAACCCAATTAAAAACTGATTAAATGAAAAATATTCTTTTCTGAGAGAAAGCCAACTTGAATATTGGCGAGACTCCTCCACTAATGATTGTGAAAAATCACATAACATCACTTTTAATTGTTGATGTTAGGTACCTCATTTTACACTTGAAACGAACTGATTAGATATTCACTTCTTGGTATAAATGTAATAAATGTAGCAAAGAAGTACTTGGCAAACTTTTCAAGTTACTTAAAAAGCATGCCATCAAAGACGCCTTTTTAAAACCTAACAACTACATTGTAAGTTGTGATGCAAGTTGTGTAGTGTGCATCAGTGTTATCACTGATTAAGCAGTCACGTACTCACTAAGCCAGAAGAATAAAGATAATAAAGAACTGTGTCTGAACACCAACCCCTAGGCTATTGTATTTATTTTAACTCAACAACATATGTCGTCTAATGTTTGTTTAGAATTGAGCACATAGAAACATACAGTGTGAAAATCAAACCCATGAGTACACAACTTTTAGGGCCTGTGTGACACAATAGTGCAGACTGTGTGTCAGCCTGCTGATGTTTGGAAGCAGCCAACAGCATGGCACTCCCTGGAGAGTTGGACATTATCAGCGAATGATAAACACATTTCTCCATGTTTGTGGCTATTGTGCTAGGGACCATTTCCATGATGTGCCTGATGGCTTGATGGAATCGTATGCCTCAGTACAATATTAATATCTGATAGTCTTCCACCCTAATGCAGGAGATCTAAAATAGTGAAGCTTTAAATTGCAACATAATATTGTTTCTTAATGAGAAAAGCTGGGACACAAAGGCTTTAATCACCCAATATTAGTGATTTTCCTCTACTTAATAATGAATGAAAAATGATAGCATAGGGCAATATAGAAATTTTATTGAACACAGGCCAAATACTTTTAAGTTGTCCCATAACCAAGGAATAAACTGAAAATCCATTTGCTCTCATTCCACAAGTTAATAACCTTCGGACATTGGTGTGGGCCTCATACAGTGTGAACATTGACTTAGTAGATTCAATGAGGAATTGTTCTGTTACTTAAGATTAATGTTTGATCTAAAAATATGCAAAATTGCCTTATGGAATCACAATGTGGTCACTGACATTCTCGGGGGTCCATAAGAGTGAATTATAATTTTCTAACTTAAAGAAGGTAGGGAAATTTCTAACATCTGGATTGGCTGGAGTTATACATTACCAGGCACACAGAAATAGATTGAGGAAACGTTGCCAACAATTTCATTTATCTTTATAATTGTCTTCCTTAAAGGTTTAATTTAATTTTATTACATTGTGATAAACATTTGTTTTTCTCTAAACTAACATAAATTTGGTAGTTCTAATATATGCTAAACATATACTTTTTTTAAGAAAAGAAAAGCACAGGCATGACTATGTTTCTTTGAGCTTCTGAAGGTGTTATTTTTGGCAGAAGGTAGTCAGATGCCCTTCCTGGCATGTCACCCTGTGAGCAACTTTCCAGATTTCATGTTTTCTCTGTTTCCCAGGAATTATAAATTCTCTTAGACTCTTCTTGCTGGAAATGTCCGTTCACCCCCTGACAGGCTGAAAACAGTAATTGGAATCTGAATCACATTTCCTCTGACCAGGGAGGGGTGGCTAATGAGAACATGCTGGCCCAAGCGAGCAGAGCTGTTTCTCTTTAGACACAATGGTATCATTCCAAGAATACAGAAGACAAGAGAATTTCCATTTCTACTCTACAGGCTACCCAGTATTATTATTATTATTATTATTATTAATTATTATTATTTGGTTTTTCGAGGTAGGGTCTCACACTAGCCCAGGCTGACCTGGAATTCACTCTGTATTCTCAGGGTGGCCTTGAACTCACAGTGATCCTCCTACCTCTGCCTCCCGAGTGCTGGGATTAAAGGCGTGCACCACCACGCCTGGCTAATTCTTTCTTGTTAATTAGCCCAAAGTATATCCAATCCAATCTCTTAGAGATGCATTGGCAGTACGAATTATTTTAATGAAGATTACAAACAAAGCATTTATAATTTAGTAAACAATCATCCACAGGAAACAGGTTTTATCTAATCAAATAAACCTCACATGACCACACAACCCTGAAGGCAAAACTTGGCATCTCATTATCAACAATGTTAATATATCAAATAACTGTTCAGGCTGCTGATCACACCATGCTTTGTGGCTACAGCTTCCATTTTCCCTCAGTGTATGCCCTACTTTTTTATTGACAACTATTATACATATCCACAATATATCATGGACAAAATCCCCTCCCATCCCGTCCCCTTTCCCTCTCCCCTACCCTACTCCACTAAATCACTTCTTTCCAACTAGGCCCTGTGCTATTTTAAAGTCTTCATTTTCCCCCTCCTATTACGCAGGGCTCATGTGGGCAGCACCCACCACTGTGAGGTCCTGAACGCCATCAGCACTTTGGAAGGGTGTATTGTAAAGCACTTCTCCCCTTTCTCTGGCTCTTACATTCTTTCTGCCACCTCTTCTGCAGTGGTTGGACAGTGTGACAGATGTCTTACTTAGTGCTAAGTATTCCACTGTCTCTTCTGAGCATTTTGGTGAGTTTTGTTTCTATCTAGTGGTCACCACTATCTGAAAAGAGAATTTTCTCTAACCAAAAGTGAGAAAGGCATTAATATATAAGCATAAACATAAGTATTTAGAGGGAGGTTTGTTGGGCATAACATATCCATTTAGCCAAACAACAGTGGTAGTTATTGGCCTAATTTCACTGCTTATATGAGCTGGTGAGATAAAAGTGCTGATCTCATCACAAAATCCCATTCTTCTCAAGTCTGACCCACTGTTCCTGGATGTTATACAACCAAAGGGAGTGTTCAACTGAAGAGTCCAGTGATGGCTGGCTGGGAAAAGTGTTTGTATTGCTATGACAGAACACCACAGACTAAATAATTCATAAACATGAGAACTGATTTTCTCATAGTTCTAAAATATGGGGGACAGGCCAGGTTCAATTCCCTAGTACCACATAAAGCCAAATGCACAAAGTGGTGCATGCATCTGGAGTTCATTTGAGGCCATATGATGCCCTAGCATTCACTCTCCCCCTCTCACTCTGCATGCAAATAAATAAAAATATTATTAAAAATTAAAATCTGAGGACGCAAAGGTTAGAGCATTGGCAGGTTTGGCTGTCTGGCTGTCTGGCTGTCATGGCCGAATATGGAAGGGCAGAAGAGAACTTTAGCTGATCCCTTTCCCACTTACCAGGGGGAAGGGACCTCTGTCTAATAAGCAATTAATGAATCCATCATTTAATGCCATCGTATTTGCTATTAAGCTTGACTGCCCAAAGGAGACGAGAAAACACTCAGACACATGAAAGCAAACATCCAACAACCAGCTTGATTGCATCACAAGTCCAAGTCCACATTTTAAAAAATTAGTTCCCATTACACCGGGGCAGTGAAGCAGATCTCTAAATGTCGAATATATTTAACATCCTTCTCTACCAAGAAGAAAAAGACTTTATTCTATTCATTTAGGAAGAACTAATAAAGAAAGCCAAAAATGTGAGGGGGTGGACTGGGAAAGGGAGGGAAGGAAGAAATAGAAAGCTGAGCCAAAATCCATTTTCCCTGTTTAGCTTGCTTCTAAATATCAAAACAGAGTTGGGAACTTTCTATTCAAGATCAAGTTACGCTTGTTCCAGTACCAATAGGGATTGCTTGCTGTCTGTGGATTTTTTTTATTTTTTCATTCTCTTTTCAGGACACTGACTCTGGCACAGCTTCCAGCTTTTGGTTGCTATGCTCAGGTCACGACCTATCCATATCCCTATTTGGCCAGCAGGCTGGACGGGAGCTGAACTCCAGCTCTAGCCACACAATGACATTCCACACGGCTTCCAGCCCACAGCCCCAGCCCACTGGCTCCTCACATGGTTATTGCTTCCAGATCCACATAATTTGTCTCCAAGATTTTTTTTTTACCATTTAATTCTTAACCCTCTGTTCTTTTGGCTTCCATACATGGTGACCTTCATTCATCTCTTATTCTTTTTAAAACCACACTCAGAGAAAAAGTGACAATAGATGCTTGCCCACGTTCAAGGAGTGAAAGACCAAACAGAAGAAAAGAGAGCAGCTAGGACACTGGGGGAGCCACTGGGCTCTGTTGCCTGGGAAGGACACACACAAAACAAGGGAGTACAAGGTCTTGCTACGGCTGACATTGCTTTGCTTCCTGTGGGGCATTGGTCAAAAAAGGGGGGAGAAGAAATAAATAGATTAGGAAGAACCTTTGTGAGAACAGAAAGCGAGAAAGCCTCGTTTGCATTGTGTTATCCTCATACTTCATAGCCATTGTCTTGTTTTGTCTCTGAAAAAGCTTTCAGTACAGCAGACAACATGAAGCTTTGAGTGTTTTCTTTGTTCAAGGTTAACTTTTTACAAGTCTGATTTCCTCCCACTCTCCCAGCCCTACACAGAGCTTTGGCATATAAAGCATTCCTGAGCAAAATGAAATGAAATGAAATAAAGCCTCTATTGTCTGCTCCCCAGCTTATTGGCATTTTAAAGCAATATTCAACTCTCCTAGAGATGTAATTTCCCATCAGTTATTCTGCCCCAGGGTAGAACACAAAATGCAGACAGGAGGAAGGGGAGAGAAGGCTGCCTGAAATCACCTCTATCTGAATATCTGCCAAGGTTCACTTACCAGGTCCCTTCCTCTTTATGCTGCAAGGACGCTTCCCCCTTTCTGCAAACCTAACTTGAAGCCTGAAACTCCCACTGAGGAAGTGTCTTCATTTAACTTTGCAAAGGTCAGACAAAAATGTGTTAAGGGCGTTTTGTATTTCATCACATATGAATCTGGATTTTGCTCCCCCATAGGACTCAACTAAGGGCCTCAGTGCAGATGTACGGTAGACACCATGCAAGGTACCACTGGCTGCCGTGACACAGGTGGGCAGGGGTGGGATTACACAGCTTGGAGACCAAACTTCTTTGTTGCTGTGGTGTTCCTCTCAACTGTATCTTCTCAGTGTTTGAATGATTCTTACAGATAATTAATTTTAAGTGAGAATCGACCTCTTGCCTTGACTCCAATTCTACATTTTGCATCTTTGATTTGATAAAAATTAATGAACACAGGTGCAATGTACGCAATGTGAAGAGAAGAACTGGGTTTTGATTTTATGGCAGGAGTATGCCTGATTAATTTATGCCACTAGGACAGAGGCTGCAGATGACTCATATTTCCAGGGAGCTGCTTGCTCTTACAGTAATCAGCCAGTGGGAGAATTCAGCTCTCTATCAGAATCACATTCTTTCTGTTCCACTAAGGTGCTTGTGAACAGCGGCTGTTTTCTCAATTACATGATGGCGATCCTCAGGAAGAGAGAAGTAAGTCCTTCAGACTTAAGGATTTGCAAGATTTTATAACAAGTCATAAAACGTACTTGTGCAAGGCCAGTGAGTCCCTCAGAATCACGCTGATTTGTGCAGAACTCAGGCCTTTCTTGGCCAGTTTGTAAATCTGCTGCATCAGACATCAGTTTTAGCACATGGGGGCATTACTGCTAAGAGACAGAGATGACTGGGTCAGGCCCTTCCTGGGGTGTGCATGTGCCCCACAATGGCAGTGGTCTGGCAGCAAAAAGGTGTTGGTTAATTTTTTTAATAATACATTTTAATGCTCCATTCCCTTTCTTTCTGGAAAAAGAAAAGATCAAATACCATTTTGATACTTCAAACTGGTTCATGTCCCTCTATTTTTTCTTAGCTAGCTCTTACTAAAGACTTTCTAAGCATACCATCATTTTCCCAATTACAAGTAAAATTCCCTGATACTATACAATTTATATTACTTGCATGCATCTGCAGTTTGTTTGGAGTGGCAGGAGGCCTTGGCATGCCCATTCTCTCTCTCTCTCTCTCTCTCTCTCTCTCTCTCTCTCACTCTCTCAAATAAATATTTTTAAAAAGAGATATTACTATATCTTCATTAGGTTATCCATATTATATGAAGCACCTTTTCATTTAAAACCAGGTATTACCTTCATATAGACAGCAAGAAAGTTGATTCTGCACTCCAGTGGTTAAATCGCCACCCGCACAATCCAAAAAGAAAGTGTTAGTCATTACTGACTGACAAGGAGTCCCGGGTAAATATCCAAGGAACTTTTAGCCTATAAAAAGGTTATGAAAATACATGACAAGTGACGATTCATTTCAGTACAGTGCTACAAAACAGCATGTTCCCAATGTATTCTTAACTAAACACCCTCCTACTTGCCCCACTGCTTCCAGCAACTGCACCCACTTGGTGCTGGGGAGTGTAAAGTGAACATTAAGATATACAAGATACAATTGTGGAGCTACTGAAGGCATGATATATCTGTACAAGAATTCTCCTTCTAAGGGTTGAATTCTCTAGAAAAAAAAAAAACGATAACTTCTTTTAGTGCTTTGAGGTTATACTACATATCACATGGAAAAGTGAAATAGCAGATAAAACCCTTAGATTAACAGCTACTGAGTGCAGACTAGCCCAAAGGCTACAAGCCAGCTGAGTTCTTGTGGGGAAAAAACAAGAAGTAGATGAGCAAGAAAACTAAGTTCTCTAAATGAATGTTTTTTGATAGATTTTCCTAACCCTGCATTTGTTATTCATGTTACTAATTAAAAGGCAGTGTTGAATTACTGTCATCTTATTATTTGGAACATAGTGAAGTCTTTCAAAAGGTGGTTAAGCCGGGAGTGGTGGCACACGCCTTTAATCCCAGCACTTGGGAGGCAGAAGTAGAAGGATCGCCATGAATTCAAGGCCACCCTGAGAGTACATAGTGAACTTCAGGTCAGCCTGAGCTAGAGTGAGACCCTACCTCGAAAAACAAACAAAAAGAAAAAAGTAGTCAAATCAAACCCACTTAAACTAAGCCGCCACAATATCTATCTAAAATGTGTTCTTCTGAATAAATAATGTTTGAATAACATATATTACTTCTCTTTTGTCTTAACAAATATTTTAAATCCACAGTTCAATTTTGTCTATAGCACAGAAATATAAAACAGTGTCTGCTACCTGTGTTTATTCTGTCTCCTCTAGAAGAAATTTTATATTTTATTATTAACATCATAATTATCAGCTATCATAACACACTGAGTAATATAATTAGTAAATGCTGTTCTCTTCATTTAAGTGTTACCCTAGAAAAGAACAGAAACATAAGAGACATTAGTCTTCTGTAGTTAAAATGTCATGTTGCATAGAAGTGCTGTTTTCTGCTCCATGATCTTTAGAATTGGAGAATTCTTAGTATAAGAGGTAGACTTGAAGTAAACATTTCTTTAAAACGACTTTCTCTTCTTTACATTTAAAATATATAGGGGGTTAATGCTGACTGTCATATGTTTAATTGTACCATTAAAAATACCTCTTATAAAAGTGAATTGTGAGAGTTGATTCATGATTTTCAGAAGCCAGGGATTTATTTATACCTATGTAAGGAAAAAAACTTTAAAATATACAGAATGGAAGAAAATGTACATGTTTTACCTTTGACTGAAAGTTAATATCTAGGTTATATGCGGAACTAAAAAAAAAATCTCAATAGAATAGAAAAAAAAACGAACAAATAACCCAATTAAAATAGAGGCAGATTTAATATGCATTTCTCAAAAGAAGATAAATGGCCAAGTGACATGTGAAAACCACAGTGAGTTAGTGCTACTTCACGGGAGAAGTGGTGGTTATTTATTATCAAGAAGACTTGGGCTAGAGAGATGGCTTAGCAGTAAGGCACTTGCCTACAAAGCCAAAGAACCCAGGTTCAATTCTCCAGAACCCACAAAAGCCAGATGCACAAGGTGGCACATGTGTCTGAAGTTTGTTTGCAACAGCAGAAGACACTGGCATGCCTATTCTCTATATATCTGCCCTCTCTCTCTCTCAAATAAATGATTCAAAAAATAAGAAAACTAAAGATAGCAGGTGCTAGAAAGAGCATAAAGTCAAGGGACCCTTTGGTGGAAATGTAAATTAGTTCAGTAAATCGGTATGGAGGTTCCTGAAATTTATAAATGTATCCATCATTTGATCCACCTGTCCTACTCTTGGGCACATAGATCCAAAGGAAAAGAAATCAACATGTCAGAGACATCTGCACTTGCACTTTCATTGCAATACTATGCATGGTAGCCGAGCTATGAGATCAAGCTAAATGCAAATCAACAAATGAATTGCTACACATACTGTGTCAAATATACACCATGTGACTCCATTTCCTGTCACTCACTACAACATGGATGGAGCTGGAAGTCATTAAGCTTAAGCCAGACACAGAAAGACACATAGCACACGCTCTCATATGTGAGGTCTGAACAGGTGTCTTCAAAGTTGAGAGCAGTGTGCTCATATCAGAGATAGGGAAAAGTTAAAATAAGTTTTTATTAGAAATAAAGTAATAAGTAACCAAACGTGAGAAGATCTTATTGTCAAGGATTTCCTAGTCAACTTCGTGTACTTAGTTTTATTCCTGTTTTTTTAACTCTTAATTAAGAAGAAACTAAAAACATTAAGCAACATTCATTCACTGAGACAACCAATTTATTTAATAAGCTTGAAATATAGCTTTTGGTTAAAAAAGCACCAATTCATGTATCTTTATTATTGAATGAATTCATCTGATAACTAAAATAATGGGGTTATTTTTGGTGTTAATCTCCCAAATTTATTGTGTTTATTGGTAATGACTGAGGAGGAACCAGAAACAATTTTAGCATCATCATTTTGAGAATTTCCCCTAACATTTTGCAACAGACCACTAAGCGTCTTGACCTGCCTGAGCCTGCCTCACTTGGCTAGAGGTGGCTTGTCAAATTCATCAATTCTTTATTGGAACGGATGACGGAGCTGACGGAACACCAGAATTAAGTCCACCTTTCTGGTAGATGCTCCATCATTGTACTGAGAGGTTACTCTTTCTGGTAGACCCGCAAGCAAACCACACTGCATGCCAGGATCAGGTAAAGCTTTTGCAACAGGATTTGAAAACAAGGCTCTTTGTGGCAAGTTCCACTAGGCCAAGGAAGGTCAGGGAGACATGTTTAGCTCTCATATAAAGTTCAGCTGGGGGCTGGACTGGTTGAGGCATTTGCCTGCAAAGTATAATGACCCAGGTTCAATTCCCTAGTATCCACATAAAGCCAGATGCACAAAATGGTGCATGCATCTGGAGTTTATTTGCAGTGACTGGAGGCCCTGATGTACCCATTTTCTCTCTTTCTTCCAATCTCTCTCTCTCTCTCTTTACAAATTAAAAAAAATTAAGTTCAGCTAGGATATTTTAACAAATTGGAAGGAAAATTCTACCAAACACACTGTGCTTGGGCCTTTCATATGTTAGGCAAACACTATGACTGAACTACAACCCTACCCCTTATTTGGGGATTTTGTTAAGACAACAAACATCCCTTTGAAGAGTAATGTACTAACTTGATTTAAAATATACTATTATACTCATAAAAAAGAAAATATAAATGTGAAGGGGTACATACATTATTATTGGCAAAACATTCGGGAACCTGGAACTTTCACTTGGTTAAAAGCAAACACTGAAAGCTTTTCATAAAACCAGTCCTGTCGAGCATCTTAATGCAGGATTTGCACTTCAGCTTCTTTTAAGAGTTAAAATGAAATAAAATTGTTTCAACACTAAAATGTATGACATCAAAGTTAAAAATGTATTTCATTATGAATTGTAACATGGTATTTTTATTTTCTTTTCACCTCTAGAAAATACACTTTGTTTATGTACTACATGGTACCTTTCTTTTAGTTCGCCAAGGAAATAGGGCTACTTTGTCAATATATAAGTTCAACCATATAGTGATGTGCACATAGGTGCCCTAATTAAAATAAGTTACAAGTTCATAAAAAATGACCACTCTAAACTATGTGGCACATCCTTACTGACAGCAACTTCACGTGCAATGTGTTCTGGTAACATAAAAGCCAAAGGCCACTTCGAACGCAGGAAGAACCCTGACATCTACTGACAGAGAAGACCTGTAAGGAAAGGTTACTTTTTTTTAAAAAAAATTATTTTTAATTATTTATTTGACAGAGAAAGAGGGAAGAGAGAGAGAATGGGTGCACCAGGGCCTCTAGTCACTGCAAACAAACTCCAGATGCATGCACTGCCTTATGAAGCTGGCTAATGTGGATCCTGGGGAATCAAACCTGGGTCCTTTGGCTTTGCAGGCAAACGCCTTAACCTCTAAGCCATCCCTTCTGCCCCAGCATTTACTTTTAACAGTAAGAATCCTAATCTTCAGTGTTGTCTAAAGCATTCTCATTTCTCTTCAGAAGTAGAAATTGGAGAGATTTGTCATTATTAATGTAAAATACATTTTAAACAATCTCCTTTTCCCTAAAATCCCTAACTTTTAATATTTTGGCATCAAAAGTGGTATGGTTGCTGGGCTGGAGAGATGGTGTGGTGGTTTGAGTCAGGTGTCCCCCATAAACTTAAGTGTTCTGAACACTAGTCTCCCCAGCTGATGACAATTGAAAATTAAAGCCTCCTGGAGGCAGTGTATTGTTGGAGGCAGGCTTATGGGTGTTATAGCCAGTTTACCCTTGCCTGTGTTTGGCACATTCTCCTGTTGCTATTGCCCACCTGATGTTGGCCAGGAGGTGATGTCCACCCTCTGCTCATGCCATCATTTTCCTCTGACACCATGGAGCTTCCCCTCGAGTCTGTAAGACAAAATAAACCTCTTTTTCCCCACAAGCTGCTCTTGTTTGGGTGATTTCTACCAGCAATGCAAATCTGACTGCAACAGATAGCTTAGTGGTTAAGGTACTTGCCACCAAAGGACCCAGGTTTGATTCCCCAATACCCACATAAAGCCAGATGCCCAAGGTGGTGCATGCATCTGGAATTCATTTGCAGTGGCTAGAGGCCCTAGTGTGCTCAATCCTTCTCTCTCTATCTGCCTCTCTCTCTCTCCCTTTAAAATAAATAAAATATTTAAAAAGTTGTATGGTATGAAATATAACTGTCATGTGATGTGAAGTGTTTTACCCAGGATATATATATATATATCACATTTCCCCACTATTTCTCTGAAGTCAATATTATTATCGTTACTTCATAAATGAGAACACCAAGGCTAAGAAATGTCTGTCATCAGTCTTCACATCAATTTCGTTGAAATTACTTGTGTAAGGTAGCACACTGGAAAAGTTCGAAGGTTCCTGCTCTGGGTATGCAGAGGGGCTGGCTGCTTCCACATGTCAGTAGATACGACCAGTCAATAGGCACTCTGGGGAATAAGCGAAATCACGTTTCCCACTCCAATTGTAAGCATGCTACATTGTGATTGGCATCATGACAATTGCTTCCTCAAAATACAAAACCTTCATTCTCTTCTTCAAAAAGAATGGTGCTGTGTTTTTATGTCTTTATTTTATCTTATGCACAACATATAATAGAATGCTTGGTTGGGGAAGTTGTGAGTTTCAGTCACTGATCTGTCCCAGTTGGAAAAAACGCTTATGGAAAGTAGTTTCTATATTAAGATTTGTTAAAATTGTTGATTTCTGTAATGCCCAATATTGTTTTATTGCATGATACAGCAGTTTGTAAGTCTATATCATCATATCATTAATTTTATATCTACACTTATTCTTACATACAGAATACAAAATGGACAAGTATGTCTTAATATTTTTAGCGAATGAGGAGGAAATTTTAAAGGCAGCCCTGGTTTGTGCACTATTAGTTGAAGTTGTGTAACTACGGTGGGGTTTCGGTAAAGCTTACTATTCCTCTCGTCATCCTTGTCTAACTTGCTGACTCATGAATTTTTCCTCCCACTTGAGTGAAAGTGAATAGAAGTAAATTAACACATAGCTACAGGTAGGAAGAACATGTCACAAGAGACGGGCCTCCTTAGTGGAAAAAAGCAGACAGGCACAGGCATACAGATGTCTCTTCCCTCCAAGTGCTCCTGCTCAGAAAGATCGCTGAGAGTTTGGACCTTCACATAGTTCTGAATTCTCTCTCTTTGTGTCAGGGTTTAACTAAGCAGCTCTATAGAAGTTCAAAGGAGGAAATGTAAAGTCCAAATCAAAAATGAAAAATTTTCACTAGTCTTGGTTTATTAAATTCATATGTTCATAGAAAACTGAATTTCTTTAAAGGCTGTTAATTTTGTTCACATTATGTCAACACCAAGAGAGTACCAGGGATGAAGAGATACCAGTTATACTACATTTAAATGACTCTGCCTAGGAAAGTGCCACAGCATATGTACTTATATGTGACTATTGAGCTCACCACTGCTAAACTAAGCTCATTTCTAATATATTTAAAACAATAACCAAATATGTATCTATGCTGTCTATCATAGTTATTTTGATTTCTATTTTCAGTACTGGATATTGAACCCAGGGCCTTACATATTCTAAGAAAATGCTCTACCACTGAGGTATATGCTCAGTCTTGTATTACATCACACATAGGGTTTTCTTTTGTTTTGAGATTCACTCTGTAGTTCTCTGTAGCCCTAGGCTGGTCTCAAATTTACCAATTCTCCTGCCTCAGCCTCTCAAGTGCTGTCAGTACAGTTATAAGCCACATTCAGTGCTCAGTAATAATTCTAATCAGTTGTTTGGTACCCTATGGAGACAGAACCATTCTAATTTAATTATCACTGTGTACTAATAATAGGCCACAACTAAATGTTTTACATAGCTCTCTGACCTGACACACACCTATTACTCCATTTCCTTCTATTTTTATGTTAAATTGCACCTCATTACTCAGGCTAAAATAATAAATGCATAAATATTTTTGGGTATTTATTTATTTATTTATTTGTAAACACAAAGAGAAAAAGCGAGCAAGAGAGAGAGAGAGAATGGGTGCACCAGGGCCTCCTGCCACTACAAATGAGCTCCAGTCACATATGCCACCTTGTGCATCTGGCTTTATGTCGACAGTGGGGAATTGAACACAGGTTGTTAGGCTTTGTAGGCAAGCACCTTAACCTCTGAGCCATCGCTCCAGCCCAAAATGCATACATACTTTTGAAAATCAACCTTATATCTCACTAGTTCTATTCATCTGAAATCCTTTTGAGTTTGCCTTCTAATAGCTTTCTAGCCACGCTCTCCCTATTCAATCCATACCAACATTCTTTTTAAATTATTAGTTCACATCTGCCTGGATCACCACCCTGGAATCACATTACTGTGAGCCTGTTTACACACACATGTGAAAGCTGGAAGATAACATTAAGTGTCTTTCCTCTGTTGCTTATCAGCATGTTTCCTTGAAATGGAGTTTTGCACCAAACCCAGTGCTTCTATTTTCAGCCAGAGTGGCTGACCAACAATCCCTGCAATTGTCCTGACTCTGCTCCTCACAGGACTGGCATTGTAGGTATACATGATCACACCCAGTTATTTATCTTGGTGCTGGGGAATCACACTCATAGCAAATCAGGCCCTCATGCTTGCATTGCACTGTCACTTGCTGAGCCATCTTCGCAGCCCAGCACAGAATTATTAATGCTACAACTTAGATACGGAGATTTGAACATGAGACATTTTGTGTCTTCTCATAAGTACAATTGGCCAAAAAGGGGAAACCTTCTCAGCTAGAGAAGTCAAGAACCCAGCCATCATGCAGCAATATGGCAGACAGACAATTGGCACACCTAGGCACAGCACACCACGGAAGTACCTGCTGTCTTCACAATCCTGAGCTGCAAGTGGAAGACAAGGCCCCGAACACAAAGACGGGACATGCTGAACCAGAAAGAAGAGATGTCAGCCATTTCTTCTCCATCTTTGGACCTACAATCCATTTTACCTGCCAACAAACTCAGTGAGACTCTGAAGATGGATTGGGCATAGATGGCTAGATAATTCTCTGTTGAGGGTAGATCTTAACAAGGCAAGATGAAATCATTTTCATCACCCAAAGAATTATGGTTCAAATTGAAGAAATTCATAGAGGATCAGGAGGCAGAGGTAGGAGGATCGCTGTGAGTTCGAGGCCACGCTGAGACTACATAGTGAACTCCAGGTCAGCCTGAGCTAGAGTGAAACCCTACCTCGAAAAACCAAAAAAAAAAAAAAAAAAAAAAAAAAGAAAGAAAGAAAGAAAGAAAGAAAGAAAGAAAGAAAGAAAGAAAGAGAGAAAGGAAAAGAAATTTACAGAGGATAGACTGTAAATATATAAAGTGTGATCACTTCTGCACACAGCTTCAGGGGTGTCTTGTGACAGAGATTTACACAAATGCTCAGGGCTGGTATACACATTATTACATGAAAAATTCCAAGGGGCTGGAGATGTAATTCAATTGGTAAAGTGCTTACTATGCATGCATGAGGCCCTGGGTTTGATCCCCAGTGCTGCATAAACTGGGTGTGATGGCCCCAAACTGTAAGGTCATGGCTCAGGAGGTAGAAGCAGGAGGATCAGAAATTCAAGATTAATCTCAGCTGCACAGTGAGTTAGAGGCCAGCCTGGCCTACATGAGACCCTGTCTTGAAAAGCAAAATTCTGACTTTGATTAAAGGTTATTCTTTACTTTTCATATCAAGGAGGAACTATTAAATAATGAAAAATAAAACCTGCATAGTGAGAGCATTATAAAACGGAAATGTCTTATAGAAATAAGAAGTGGTATCAGTGATTGGGATTTATACCTAGGCTCACACGAGGACTACTATCCTTACACAAGGAGCGGACCCACATGAACAAAATTTAAAATAGAGGCAGTCTATAAAACGGCTGTGCTAAGGCAGAATGGTGGCCATCTTGAAAACAGTTACTAAGGTGGGAGTGTATGATGTTTTCCAAAATCACAGCTGGCAACGGGATGTGGTGAACTGACATGGAAGTCATGTTGCATTCAGCCACAGGACTACGTCTACTCGAGGGCCTTTCTGCTTCATTGTTCACTATACAGAAAACGACGCCTCTACCCTCTCTCCTCGGGTCACCCAGGCCCAGTGTTTACAGAGTGAACATCTGAGTGCAGGAATTTCTTTCTCAAGGTCCCTTTTCAGTTATTCGCTTGGGATGCTACCTCTAAGTCTAACTCCTTGTGGTCTAGTGAATGGATCTGAGTTGCAAGGGAAATCTCAGCTCTGAACCTTCATGTTTTCATTTAGTTTCCTCAGCAAATGAGAACTGACTATTAAAACATGGGGACCTGAGTTTGGATCCCAGCATGTGTGTAAAAGCCAGCATGATGGTGCTCACCTGTTATCTAGAGACACAAAGGTAGAAGGATCCTTACGACTTGCTGGCTAGTAACAACAACAACAACAATAATAATAATAATTAGAAGAAGTTGAAAACCAATCAAGAAAGGCATCTGACATTCACCTCTGGGCTCCACATGCATGAGCACACATGTGCGTGTGCACCCAGGCCCACATGTACATACATACATGCATACCACACATATCCACAACCACACATTTGATGAACCCATACAAGAAAGATCAAGCAAGCAGCAAAAGACTGCAAAAGCTTCAGACACCATCTTGTTGTTTTCACTATGGACCACTTTCCATCAACAAACAAAATTCTTTGCATGAGAATGACACTGGCAGCCTTTTCCCAGAACAGTTGCAGTAATTGCGTTCAATTTTCTTAGTATAATGCCCTTCTTCTGCCGATTAGCAAAGCTTACTTCAAACACACAGACCTTAAGGTCATCAGATAGAGTTTGGGTCTGTACAAGTAGTATCTGACATTATTCATCCTGAGCATGGCTGGGCGTCACATTTACCAATTTTCCTTAGAAAAGAGATTCACCTCTTTAGTCTTGTCTGTCCTTCTGCTGTGTTTCCTTAAGTTGCTTTACCTTCTCATCTACCCCAGTACTGATCAGAGACACAAAAGACAGCCAATGTATTTAAAAATAATTTCACATATCCCAGCCACCATAAAAACCATATTTGAAGAAATAGAATGTATTTGAAGAAAATAACTTTTAAAATCCACTCTTGAAACTGTGGCATAGACTTACATCAAAATAGGATTTTTCCCCTTAATCTCACTTTAAAATGTGATCCTTTTTCAGATTTGATTTATGTAGCTGCTAGATGAAGGAACTCTTTTAAATAATTGCCAAGAGAACAAAATGGGAATCAAAGTGTCAAATTCCCTAACATTATTTTGTAGGTAGTCTTAAATACTTCCTTAGTGCCTATGAGAAATCAAATATTGGTAATCTGTCTCTGTCCATTTCTCTCTTCCCAGATAGCTAATGACATGCATTATACTTCCCTGACTGTATGTACCTTTCATTTCATGCAGAGCCTTTAATCCTTCCCTTTTTAGATAAAAATGCCATAACCACAGTGTAGTGGGTTAAGATTGATTGACAAGTGCATATAATTATGGCTTCAATGGTGGAGTATGTTTTATAGCTGAAAAAAATTGCACAACCTTGGAAATAAAGAAGTTGTGCCCTTTCTCTGGGATAAAAGAATCATATCAAATTGGTTCATTTCTTTGCTGGAATGAAATGAAAGGTTTCCTGTAACAAAAAACACCCAGAAGGCTACTGGAGGCATCTTTCTTGACTTGATAATCCTTTGCCAATAAGGAGATCAGAGGAGATCAGAGGAGAACTTTAGGAGTGAGTCTCCTTTAACTTTGTTTCGACTCTTAGTTCATACATAGCTGGGAACAAAGAAAAAGACAATAGCAGAGAAATGTTGTTGTTTAGGAATATAAAGTTGTAAAACATATAAGTAGATGAACTTTGTGAATTAAAAAAGTCAGGGCTCTGTGCAGTTAAACAAGCGTTTCCTATTTTATATGTGACACAACAGAATATAGCACAGCCTATCAAAATTTCACGTTTTATCTCTATCATTTTGTTTCAGCCAATTAAGAGCCAAAAATATTTGTAGATGTTGGATTTTGTACAACATCGGGACTGAACACCAGTTGAAGGCACCTGTGTCTGTGTGGGGGAGAAAGCACTTTCATCCATCCAATGTGAGGAAGGTCATTGTGAGTGAGTTTGTGTGTGTGCGCGCGCACGCACATGTTTACTCATTTACTGAAGCACTATTTGAACATTCACTATGAGCCAGACTATCATTCCAGGTTTTGGGCTACACTAGGAATGGATAAAAGTGAATACTAGTGGTTGTCCCTATAGAATTTATATCCTAGTTAGAAATGTATGTTAATGAATGCATACCGTGCCAATTAGCAAGTGCTTTGCCAGAAACCCTCTAGTATAAGGAGGGTGTTTCCTGCAAGAAGCAAGTTCTGGCCCAAATAAGATGGTCAAAGAAGAACTTTATGAAAAGATACCATCAGAGCAGATCCCAATGTGAAGAAGCAAACATACTGTGGCTATTCAAGAGACAAGGGTGAGGGTACATGTCCCTGGATGTAGGAATCTTTGATATAGTGAAAGCAGCATGATGGGGCAGTGAAATACAGCACACATGGAAAGTGGTAACAACCGTGGTGTGTCGTGAGGTTTGTTAGGTGAGGAGGAAAGTTTTGAGGGTACAAAATAACAACAAAGTAATAATTAATAGATGTGACCCATGGGTCAAAATTGTCAGAACTAGGATAGAGAAACTAGTAGTTAAGAGTAGAGGCTGGTCATCAGTAAGTAGAGAAATAAATTAAAATTGAGAGAGTATGGGTGAAAGGCAGCTATTGTGGCTCATGTCTTTCATCCAAGCACTCAGAAAACTGAAATAGGAAGATTACAGCAAATTCAAGGCTAGCCTAGATTCTAAGTTCCAGGTTAGCCTCGGATAGAATGACCACATGCATCAAAAAAATTAAAAAAGAGTATATGGGTGTGATGGGACGAGATCTCAGATGTGATCCTAGGAATGGGTGATTGAGGAGGATGAGGTATAATGTGGAGGAAAGGTGAGGAATGGAAAAGCTATTCTTGAATGGAAGGTCTCAGGGTTACAATAGCATTAGAACAGAAAAGAGCAATGAGTCATCTTGGGGTGGGGGAGAGGGAATCTACATATACAACCTTTTATTAAAACTCAATAAATTGAGAAATCAAAATAAAGCACTTCACAGCGGGAGGGGGAGTGGTGGTGGAAGAATTGACCCAGGAGGGAAGAGGATAGCATGGGCTGACAGTACACGTGTCAAAATTAAGGAGCTCTAGAGAGGAACCCTTAGGCTCTTTAAACTGAACACCTGACCTCCGAGGCATGTCAGGAAGAAAGACCTGCAACTGGTGAAGACGGCAGAAAGAACGGGAGTTTTCAAAGTCCCACAGACACATGGACAGCGGCCAGAAGAACCTCGATGAAGATGGAGAGACTTGGAATGTGGGGAAGAACGCCTCGGAGCCCAGTGGAGAATGTATGCATAATGAGGAGAGAAGGCTTCTTGGATTGACATCTTGGGGGGTGCATAGCAGGGGGAACTGAGTGGACGTGACCTTTAGGAAACTCAGCTGAGTGGCTGGGCACATGCAGGACCGTTAGGGACGGGAGCAAAGCGCCTGTGCTCCGAGGCGCCCTTTGGATTCCTCCCTTGGTAACGGACACAGTGCAGAAGGCTCCACTGCAAGATAAGGACGTCTTAAAACAGGAGAAAGGTTACTGAGTTCATGCGAGCACCCAGCTCATGGTCTCGTACAGCATGGACATAATAAATGTCTGATGAATTAGGAAGAGTTAAATCAGAGAGCGTGGATGGCGGGAAAAGACATTATAGGCTCTCGGGGTGTCAGGGAAAGGTTCCCTGATGCTGACCTTTGTACACAGTCAAGAGGCCTTTCCCGGCTCCACAGTGGGCACTCGGACACAGAGCGCTTGCTTGTGTCACCATTCCTCCAACACTGGCACTCCACAAAGCTCCCATGGACAATGACTACTTTATTATTTTTCAGAAAAATTTTCTGGCCTTTTAGTCTTTTATACCTCTTTTTTTTCCCTTAAAGGCATAAGGAAATTAGGTGCCTACTACCTCTGATACTGTTTTTTTTTTTTTTTTTTTTTTTTTTTTTTTTTTGGAGAGAGAGAGAGGGAGCGAGAGGGAGTGTTTGAGATAGAGAGAGAGACAGAGAGGGAGGGAGAGGGAGACAGATAGAGATGGGAGCGCCAGCAGTGTCTCAGCTGCTGCCAATGAAATCCAGATGCGTGCGCCCCCTTGTGGTCAAGTGCGGCATTGCGCCCTTGCGTCACTTTGCATCTGGCTAAACGTGGGACCTGGAGATTGGAACCGCTGGAGAGTGGAACCAGCGTTCTTAGGCTTAGTAGGTGGGCGCCTTAAGGGTTAAGCCATCTCTCCAGCCCTCTGACACTGTTTTTTAATAAGGTGCCATCAAGCCCCACTTGCTCAGTGCCTCTCCCCTAGGCACTCGGCATCATTGCCTCGATGTACAGTTTGAAAGCTACAGTTCTAATCTATATAGAATTTGTGAAGTTATACTTATGTTTTCTATGTAGGGGAGGGAAAAGCTTTGGCTCTAACCTCTTAGATTCAGTGGCTGACACCTGTGAATCAGAGTCATAAGAAATAGATAAACAAAAGTAAATGCATATGAATTTAGGACATATTTTTACGTGTGCAAAGGATTCAAATAAAGAAATAAGTACCTAGAGAAGAGGGTGGTCCCTATTAAATTAAGGATGATAAATCTTATATCCCACTTAATCAAAAAATTGTGGGCAAGAGAGTAGACAAAAGCAGAGGGGCGGGCGTGGGGGTGGTAGACTGAGAAGGTGAGTTTCCGCAAAGCAAACAAAAGTCAGGATATCCCTCTCCTCTCGGGGCTGCCTGCAGGCTCCACTTGCAGCTGACTTTCTGTCTCTTCTTATGACCATAAAACTCTCCAGAGGGGACTTATCTCAGAACTCATTTTTCAGTAGTCTCTGCCTTTAGGCAGACAAGTGTTGCTTTGATTGCTTCTGATTGTCAAGTGACTTTCATTCAAAATACTCCATATGTCAAAGTGGCATTTTTTTGTAGAGTGGGGGTTGGGGGCTCATGTTTTCATCCCCTTCACTCAAAAGGACACGCCTTTATTTCTCCAAAAGTTCCTAACAGGTGGTGGTTTGAGAGATGGATCAGTGGTTAAGAGTGTTTCCTGCACACGCATGAAGGACTAAGGCAGCCTGAGATTGCTATTGGATTCCTCAAAACCCATGTAAACAGCTGGCAAGGCCACCAAGTCTGTAATCCCAGCAGAGAAGTGCTGAGACATGAAAACGGTGAGCGCTGAAGTCAGTGAAGAGACTCTGTCTCAAGGAAACAAGCGGACAAACAATGGAGGGGCACACCCAATGTTCTCTGACCTCCATACACACGCATAGGGAGCCACAGCACTCACACGTGCTTATACCACCCATCACACCCACACCCACACCCACACACCTACTCCACACACACAGGCACCCACCTTCCTAGAGCTTGTTCTCAAATAGATGAAGTTACGTAAGAGATATGCAACTCAAAACCAAATTAAGCAAAATGTTCTTAACAATTATTAGTGCAATCTTCACTTCCTCAGACACAATCAGTCACTCTAGGACTGCTCCAGAGCCCTTTTGCCTGTTACAGGACTGCACTTAACCTCTCTCTATGTAGTGTTCCATCACCACTAAGCTATATATGCTCATGCCAACCTTGAATGCACGCTATAGCTCAGGCCAGCCTTGAACTTCTGATGCAGATCCCTCTGCCTCTGCCTCTGCCTCTGCCTGCTGAATACCTGGTATTATAAGCTTGAACTCCAAGGCTCATCTGGTCTAGGACTTTCTGGGTCCTTCATATCTTGAGGCTTTTATGGTAATTTCAAGGACTTTTCAGGGACGCCTACCCTCTCTGTCAGGAATTGTCCCCTGAAGTTTCCTGGATGGGCTGGGTGAATCTCTGTCTTTGCAGCCACTTCTTTTGACTGTAACTTCTAAGTTTCTGTACATGCCCTCTGGCCAGGCAATTTACTTGCTGGGATTATAGGTGTGTGCCACCACACCCAGCTAACAATAACTTTTTATATGCAGCCTCTGACCATCTCTAATTAATGTGATTCACCAGAACCACATCACCCACAAGATAATCAACACTTTTTGTGAGGGTGACCAAAATCACTTAATAATTGTCTATGTTTCACTATAACCAAATATGACTATTTACATATAGATACACATTTCATATATAGTATTTTATAAAATTATGTCTTTATAATTCTATGATTAAAATCCAAAGACAGCTTGTTTTTAGTGTAGTTTTTTTCAGAAGATATAAAAATCTTAGTGAGATTTATGAAAATAGTTATTACACACTTACAGTATATAAGCCAACAATGTTTAGTGATAATGTAGGAGATCTTATCTTTTATACTATTTCTAAATCTCAATGGAGGGTTTTAAATAATTAATTTCACTTTAATTAACATAAAGAACTATTTTAATACATTTAATTTAAATGCCTATTTAAGATTTAATTTAAAGTGCTGCTCTCTAAACTGTGTAGCCTGGCCATACAAATGTTCTTAATGCCAGAGATGATTTGTACTCTAAAATCCTCAGGGAAAGAATGGAAAAAGAAAAATGGACCAGTACACCCTGTGGAGCTAAACCATTATTTACTTACTGGGTTTAGTACACGAGAGGAATATTGTCAAAGTGCTAAGTGCTACGATAAAAATTAAATCATGTCAGCATTTTTCACACCCAACAAAAGAAATATGTAATATATATATAGAATTATATTTCTTTCTAAAGAAAAAATCACCTGCTCAGCTCAATGGCCGACCTTAATCTGTGATTAAATTCCAAGGATGAGTAATCTTCAGCTGCCATAAAAACACAAAGTGTATCCATATATTGGATTTTATTAATCTCCTGATTTTCACTGCCTGGGTTTTATTCTTGGAATAAACTAGAAAAGTCCATTTATGCTTACATTCTAAAGCATAATTACTATGATTAAAAAGTTGCGATAACTTATGAGCTGTAAAGCTAGTAAATTATATCCAGCCTGTAAGTAGAACTAATTATGAAGCTGTTGCTTGATTAAGGTGTTTATACTAAAGAGTATTAAAGGGATTAGTCCACAGCTTTACATCCTGCAGCCCAGAATTAATATGCAGGATTTAAACACTCAAATTAATTCAGGTGCAGCAAACAATTATATGAAATAGGAACACTCGACCCAGCTAATGACCATACTAGTCCACCAAGCTAATTTATAATCATGTACTTACTGACCTCTCTGCATGTTCACAAAGGACTGTTCTCAAGCTAAATCTGCCTGCAAGCCAGTGTCATCGTACTGCATGTACTCAGCCCACTGATTAACCCAGGCAGAGAGCAGACTCAGCTTCCCCATTACTACTGTCTGCTTTGTCATAGTGAAACAAGTCTTTTAAGTGTTATCTGTGAAAAATAAACTGTAAATGATCAAGAAAATGCATTTGTGGGCTAAAGAGATAACTTAGTGGTTAAGAAGCCTGCCTGTGAGGCCTAAGGACCCAGGTTTGATTCCCCAGCACCCAGGTAAGTCAGAGAAACAAGGTGGCACATATGTCTGGAGTTCGCTTGCAGTGGCTGGAGGCCCTGATGTGCCCATTCTCTCTCTCTAATAAATAAATAAATTTTATAAATAGTATATATATATATATATATATATATATATGTACATATATATATATATATATATATGATGTGTTATATATAATGCATTTACTACAAACTTACTACAAAAATCCCTAGTCTCTTCAACAGTCTCATTATGCTCTAAGCTTGGCTTCTTTTGACTTTTTCATCTAATTGATTCATATTTAGAACCAGATAGAACCAGTCAGAACAAAAGCTAGTCCAGCTCAAGGTTTAAGATTCCATAATCTGAGAAGCTGCTCACGTACACATTGCAGTCTTCCACCTAGTGTTTGTCAAGCTTTATTTAAATAAATAAATAGGCCAGGGCCCCTAGGACTTACTCATTCAACAAACAACTATTAAGATTGTACTTTGTACAATATATAAAATTTATTTTTAAAAAGTGAGACTAGCCAGGCGTGGTGGCGCACGCCTTTAATCCCAGCACTCGGGAGGCAGAGGTAGGAGGATCACCAAGAGTTCAAGGCCACCCTGAGACTACATAGTTAATTCCAGGTCAGCCTGGGCCAGAGTGAGACCCTACCTCGAAGAACCAAAAAAAAAAAAAAAAAAAAAAAGTGAGACTAACAATATATCTTGCTCCAGTGAATCAAGAAGCCCTGGGGCTGAAGTGATGGCTTAGCAGTTAAGGCACTTGCCTGCAAAGCCAAAGGACCCCAGTTCGATTCTCCAGAACCCACATAAACCAGATGCACAAGAGGGCATGCATCTGGAGTTCGTTTGCAGTGGCTGGATGCCCTGGAGCGCCCATATTCTCTCTCTTTCTTTCTCTCTCTCTCTCTTTCTGCCTCTTTCTCTCTCGTTAATTAATTAATTAATTAATTAAATATTTTTAAAAAGAAAAAGAAGCAGCAGCCTTGCAGTTTAGTGGGAAGCAAAGGCGTGGGCATTCTTCCTAAGTAGGTGAGGAGATAAGGGAAAGAGTACACCTGCTGAGGAGGCAGAAACTGCCGAGAGCACCACAGGGCAAGCAGGCATACTACTGAAACCATTCGACCCCAGACCTGGTTCACAGAGATGTGCTTGTTTACAAGAAATATGAATTTAGAAGAGGAGACAATTACTTTAATGTACCCAAGACTCACGGTCAAAAGATTTTATTTTATACAGATCTAAGAGAAATATTGACAAGATCATTTTTGCTATTACTGGGTACCCTACCAAAGACATGGCCAATAATGCCTACCCACCCTTTCTCTCATACACATAGTTTTTTTAATTTTTATTTTTTATTGACAACTTCTATACTTACAGACAATAAACCATGATATTTCCCTCCTTTCCCCCCATTCCCCTTCAGACCTCCACTCTCCATCATATCCTCTCCCTCTCTCCATTATTTTCTCTTTTAATTTGATGTCATCATCTTTTCCTCGTATTATGAGGGTTTTGTGAAGGTATTGCTAGGCACTGCAAGGTCATGGATATCAAGGCCAACTTCTGTCTGGACAGTTGCATTGTAAGGAGTGGTACCCTTCCTTTGGCTCTTACATTCTTTCCACCCCCTCTTCCGCAATGGAACCTGAGCTTTGGAGGGTGTGACAGAGGTGTTTCAATGCTGGGCACTCCTCTATCCCTTCTTCTCAGCATTATGTTGCCTTTCGGGTCATTCCAGTGGTCATCACCATCTGAAAAGAGAAGCTTCTCTAACCAGAAGTAAGAGTAGCGTTAATATGTGAATATGAACATTAAGTGTAGTGACTTAGCAGGTGCAATAGTGGCATGTCTGCTCTGGGGGAAACCAACTGCTGCTCTCAAATTGGACTGAAGGCCCACTCTATGGGAGGGAATACATGCCTGGTACTAAAAAGTCTAATCAAAAGATTATGGTGGGAGGTCATTAGCCTTATATATAAAGCCTGCTCTTGTCTGGATAAATGTATATATTATTCACACACATAACTTTTGAGATAGGGTCTCACAGCCCTGAACTTACTTTGGCACTTAGGCTCTGGCCTAAACTAGTAATCCTATTGTCTCAGCTTCCTTCCTGCTGGGATGCAGCTAGGCACCACAATGTTCAGCTTTACTGTCTTTCTATATTTTCATGTGGGTAGTATGTGTGGTGTGGCGTGTTGCATGTAGACCAGATGGGAACGTTGGGTGTCCTCCTCCGGATAGGAACGTTGGGTGTCCTCCTCCAGATGGGAACGTTGGGTGTCCTCCTCCAGATGGGAACGTTGGGTGTCCTCCTCCGGATGGGAATGTTGGGTGTCCTCCTCCGGATGGGAATGTTGGGTGTCCTCCTCCAGATGGGAACATTGGGTGTCCTCCGGATGGGAACGTTGGGTGTCCTCCTCCGGATGGGAATGTTGGGTGTCCTCCTCCGGATGGGAATGTTGGGTGTCCTCCTCCAGATGGGAACATTGGGTGTCCTCCGGATGGGAACGTTGGGTGTCCTCCTCCGGATGGGAATGTTGGGTGTCCTCCTCTGGATGGGAATGTTGGGTGTCCTCCTCTGGATGGGAATGTTGGGTGTCCTCCTCCGGATGGGAATGTTGGGTGTCCTCCTCCGGATGGGAACATTGGGTGTCCTCCTCCGGATGGGAACGTTGGGTGTCCTCCTCCGGATGGGAATGTTAGGTGTCCTCCTCCGGATGGGAATGTTGGGTGTCCTCCTCCGGATGGGAATGTTGGGTGTCCTCCTCTGGATGGGAATGTTGGGTGTCCTCTGGATGGGAATGTTGGGTGTCCTCCAGATGGGAACATTGGGTGTCCTCCTCCAGATGGGAACGTTGGGTGTCCTCCTCTGGATAGGAACGTTGGGTGTCCTCAAGAGTCATTCTTCTGCATTGATTCCTTGAGACAATTCCCTCACTAAACCTGGAGATGCCATTTTGTTGGCCAGACTGGCTGACCAGTGATCCCCAATGATCCTCCTGTCTCTATACCTTCCCCACAGGACTGGGATTATAAGCATGCATAGACATGCCTGGCTTTTCATGTGGGAGCTGGGGAATTGAACTCAGAGTGAATCAACCCCTCTCAGACCCTCAGGCTTGCATGGAAAGTGCTATTTCCCAGTGAACCATTGTCCCAGCCTCTCAGCTTTACTTCTGAACTTTGAGAATCAATTCATTCAATTGTTCCACTCTTTATGGCTTCTTTGGCTAGAAACCCTTCTGTTCTGTTAGGGGGCAACAAAGTAAGAATGGAACATTTTGCATCTACTGGAAATGTTTTAATTGTTATTTTGTCTTCAACCATAAGGAAGAAGGAGGTAATTTCAAAACCCAAGAGTGTTTCTAATGAACTTCACAAAATTCTGTATGATGTAACATCCTGAAATAACAGCACATGGGTTTGGAGGATGCAGCCCTAGAGAGAAAGGTGGAGGGTACCCCATCTTCAAAGTGGCCCTTTAGCTAGTTTGTGCTGCTGAAATACAGGAGTCCTCAACAGCAATCCAGAAGTGCTACCAGACCAGAAAAGAGTCCAGCTTCCCAAGAGCCAACTCCCAATCACAGGTGAGGAAAAGCAAATTAAAAATGACACAAATGAGGCTGGAGAAATGGCTTAGCAGTTAAGGCATTTGCCTGCAAAGCCTAATGACCTCAGTTCGATTCCCCAGGACCCACATAAGCCAAACGCACAAGGGGGCACATGCATCTGGAGTTTGTTTGCAGTGGCTGGAGGCACTGGCTTACCCATTATCTCTTTCTCTTCCTCTCTCTCTCTCAAATAAATAAATGCATTTTTTAAAATGACACAAATGGGCTGGAGAGATAGCTTAGCAGTTAAGGCATTTGACTACAAAGCCAAAGGACCCAAGTTCAATCTTCAGGACCCATGTAAGCCAGATGCACAAGGTGGTGCATGTGTCTGGACTTCATTTACAGTGGCTGGAGGCCCTGATGTGCCTATTTTCTCTCTCTCTCTCTCTCTCTCTCTCTCTCTCTCTCTCTCCCTCTTTCTCTGTCTCAAATAAATAAAATAAATAATTAAAATTTTTTAAAAAACACAAATGAGGCAGAGGCTCCAGGACCTTTTATCTGCCCTGGTCTCCTTATGAAGTTAACATTCTCACTCTTATTTTTCTTACCTGACCCTTTCCCTCAGTGGCTTTTGGAAATAGCAGAATCTGCCTCAGGGAACTTGAACAAGAATAAATCTAATTTATCTCTCAATAGGACTTACAGCCCTAATATTTACACTTAAAATCAAGATTCATACAAAATAGGTGTTTGACCGACACATGATGAAATGAGTGACTATGTTGGTAGCAGGTAGTTTTCACTTTATCTTGTAAATTTGCCAGACTCAATAGTGTTTGAACACTTTTTTGCGTATTGTATCAGAAAACATTAACTCCTACTTATCTGATGGTAACATTTGCAAGTGCAAATGAAGTAAGGTTCATTTTAACTTCATTTCTAAATTGTGGCTTTCTCCAGAACTTGGCATTCATCTTGTGGATAAAGGTGCTCTAAGCTAGTCCTTCAACAGCAGGCCATGCCTGGGTCACACGGTAATTCAGTTGTGATGCATAACCTGCCCCTGCGTTATGGAAACAAGGATTTGATTGCTGATAGCCAAATGAGCAAAAGAAGAGACTCATGGATCTGTACTGACAGTGAAGATGGAGAACGAAGTTCTCCTGATCTTAAAACATTCTGCTTCTCAGAGGGGAAACTGAGGTTCGCTAAAAGCCGCCATAAAGTCTTTGGCATAGGAAGCTACTAAATAATTGCTTATTACTAACGGAAATGATCACCGTCAACTGGAGAAGAGAAGATACAATTGGAGAATCTGTTTGAGTAAAAGAAAAATACCCAAGAAGACACTGTGCCTTCAGAAGGTATTGCTATATGTGTGAAGAAAGCAGAGAAGCGAAAGGGAAGGGACCTGTGGCGGGGAGGCAGGGAATACTGTGGTGTCACAAGAAGTCGCACATCAGCAAGTTTCCACAAGCATAAATCTTCCTGACGAAACTGCTCCACTAGAGCAAGGGAGTCTGCTTTTATCTACATCAGCCATGTGTTACAGATGGTCTGCTGCTGGTAAGAGGAGAGTGTACACCCTCCCAGCAACTCAAAGTAGATGCCTAGCGTGCCAGGGAAGGGGAGCCTGAGGGTCAGCCATCTGCAGACACACTCACATCTCTTGAACCCTGGGGGAGCCGGTAAAGGTCACCGAGACAAGCTACTTCAAAGGTGGACAAGATGTTGTAGGCCCTAGTGTGGAAGACTAGATATAATAGAAAAAGAAATCAACTTGCTGGACCAGAGAGAGACACATTTTTATAAATTAATATAGTAAAAATAGAAAAGATTAAGAACTGTCTCAACTACATTTGTTAATTTTATGACAGACAAGGTCAATCTACCTATCTTTTTAAAACCTATCTATATTCTATCTATCTTTAACCTTCATAAAATTTCAGTGATGGAGAGATCATTATCTTCTTATTATGGGTAAAAAAAAAATCCTGGAGACTTGGAAAAAATCACATATCTATTAAAGGCTAATTTTAGTTAACTTCAAATTTCATTCCTGAGTCATTCTAAACACTATATATAATTGTTTATGAACTATTTTATTATTCTTTTTTCTGAACATGAAATATTTTCTCTCTAAATATATTTCTTACTTTTGCTTAAATAATAATGAGAAGGAACCCACAAAGGGATCTAAAATGTAATTCAATTTAATGTAATGTCCAGTGAATTCATAGTGCTGACAATGTAATACTGTGAAGCAGCTGTTCCCTGGAGAAGAAAGAATTGTTAAATTAATAAGTGTATCATACACTATTAGCAGATTTCCCAAAAATGTGAACTAAAGAACTCTCCAATCATACATAACTCAAAACATATTCTTGTGTCAAACAATTTTAGGAAAACTGTATATTCCATTTTCTCTTTGAAAACCACAAGCCACATTACTATATTAAATGCTCCAAGTAGTCCTTTCAATAATTCCAACTCCTCAAACTTTTCACAAATAATTTGCTGAGCTAGGGACGTGGCTCAGAGGTTAAAGTCACGTGCTTACAAAGCCTGACAGCCTAGAGTTCAGTTCCCCATTACCTATGTAAAACTAGATGCAAAAAGTGGTGCATGAGTCTAGGGCACATTTGCAGTGGTAGGAGACCCTGGCTTGCCCATAATTCATTCAGTCACTCATTCATTCTCTCTTTCACAAATAAATATTTACAAAATATACTGATGATATTTTTGAAATTTTAATAAAACATTTATTAATATTTTACAGGATGTCAGTAGTCCAAAAGCTGTGCTTTAAGGAGCATTGGTATACTATATACAAGTGGATTTGAGAATATTATAATTATGAAATTATGCCAATATCTATAAGGAAACTAGTATATGGAAGTGGTAGAAAGAGTAAAGATATTTGGCAGTAACCTTTCTTCATTTCTCTGAAAAGGAGCACGTGAGTAGGTAAACAGCACAGTTCAATGCACACTGACATGTCCATAGTGCAGGAGGAACCTCACAATCACCCACTAAAGAAAACACATTGGGATTATGCCAAGATAGAATCAAAATAAACAAATTTAAGAATCACGATACTAAATTCATGGCACAGGATCATAATTGTTGAGTGGATTATAACACTGCCACTCACAGAAATATCACATTCTCGCCTTTCTATTTCTGTCCATGCATGTCAGAAAACATCATTATTCTACTTTTAGGGAATTTCTGAAAAATTACTGACATGAAAGTGATTCGAAAATAAACTAATGGTTTTTATGAAAGAAATATAAACCATTTTGTGACTTCTTTGAAATGGCTCTTAATCCTAATGATATTTCCTCATGCTAATGAGCATAGGTGAGTAATCTTCAGTGGAGTATGAAATTCACTTATCATTTTTCATGCCAGTTCAAAATATATGGTATTTTTTTAATATGAGAATTTAACCAATTTGTATATATTTTCCCCTGTGGAGTGGATTCTCTGAGCATAGATGTCTTATTCAGTTGGCAAGTAATAGATAATGCTTTTAGTTGGCCAGAAAACTGCCTGTAAACATCTCTGAGTCAGACAAACCCTACCAGAAGATCAGACTTATATGTGAGATAAGAAGGGTCAGATATCAAGTAGAGGTACAACTGTGAGAAAGGTAATGAGCTTGAAGGTAGCAGCATGGACTTGAGCTTTTGGATACAGATGAATAAGTAGCACACTATATGCTCATTTGTAGGAAAATTTATTCTGTATTTGAAAAACATAAACAGTAGAAACTCCAGATTATCTAGCCCTATTAAAAAAGAAAAAAGATTTTGATTCCAAAATAGCTCCATAAACACAATTTAGTAATTACGATATAAGAATTTTCTTCTTTTTTCCAAAGCTGAATTCAAGTCAGAATCTCTGAGTGACACATCACCAATACTGGTGTTTCGGGTTTATCTCTTTCCTACCTTTATTTGTCTGTTTGCAAGTATCAGGTATTTCCCAGCCATGAGTCATAACTGTAGCCTCATCCTGACTGATATAGTAAGTTAGAGGTATGGGGTGCTTGGTTGTCAAGTAATAGAGATGCAGGTTTGAATTAACTTTCAAGATCTCTGTCCCAATACTTAGAAATTACTGTGAGGCAGCTGGGGGTATAGTCAACTGGTAAAACACTTGCCTAGTATGCATAAGTCCTTGTTTTCTATCCCAGCACTGCATAAACTGGGTATGATGGAGCATGCCTGAAATCCTAATACTCAGGAGGGGAAGACAAGATGTATCAGAACATTCAAAGTTATCCTAGGTTATACGGCAATTTCAAGGCCAGCCTAGGCTATAAGAGACCCTGGAGGGAGAAAAAGAGGAAGAGGAAGAAAAATTGAATACTGTTGAGGATTCACACATACAGGAACAGTCTGTACAAGAGTCCAGAGCATGGAAGGAAGGAAGGAAGGAAGGAAGGAAGGAAGGAAGGAAGGAAGGAAGGAAGGAAGGAGGAGGGAGGGAGGGAGGGAGGGAGGGAGGGAGGGAGGGAGGGAGGGAGGAAGGGAGGAAGGGAGGAAGGGAGGAAGGGAGGAAGGGAGGAAGGGAGGAAGGGAGGAAGGGAGGAAGGGAGGAAGGGAGGAATGAGTGAGGAGAGGAAAAGAGGGAGGGAAAAAAGAAATAAAGAAAAGAAATACTATAGGGGATTCACAAGTTGGAGATAATTTGATCAGGAAAAGAATCCTGAACTTCTCCCATACCTGCAACCACTCTGTAAACTCCTTCCCACCTAGCCATACCCTGTTAATGCTGGCCAAGATAACCTCCCTGCCACGCCCCCCTCCCCACACCCATGAATCTGTTCTGCTTGCCTAGT
This sequence comes from Orientallactaga sibirica, assembly GCA_036365145.1. Taxonomy (NCBI): domain Eukaryota; kingdom Metazoa; phylum Chordata; class Mammalia; order Rodentia; family Dipodidae; genus Orientallactaga; species Orientallactaga sibirica. The sequence continues at coordinate 19,273,062 of JAEOAD010000037.1, forward strand.
CACTCCCTCTCCTGGCAGTGAGCCCAACTTCCCAGTGCCCTCCTTACCTGTGAGTCCTTCCCATCTGCCTATTGCCTCACACCATTAGTGAGCCCTTGTACCCCATTGTCTTCCTCCACCTTCACCTAGGCCTGCAAATAGTTCCCACCCGTCCGCTCATACCACATTTTGAGGGTCAGTGTCATGCTCCCTAATGTCCTCACCCAATTGCCCCCTGCCCAGTTGTCCAGATTCGCCATTTTCACAGCTGTTTTACAGATACTCGTATGCTTGGTGTGCCCCTCCCCTTCTGGCCTGGGTGAAAACAAATAGCATCATTCTATTCTATATGCCCCTTTCGTACCCATTACACTGAAGTGTGTTGTGTGACCTGCACTTCCCCATAACCTAGTTCACACTCTATTTGTGCCAGTACCTCCCACCCCAGCTCTTGACTCCCATCCTGTCCTTCAATGTTACAGACATTTCGTATGAGTTCCAGAATTCCTGATAAATAGAATATCTCCAGACAGGCAAATCTCACTGCAAAACAAGTAACACACACACACACACACACACACACACACACACACACAAAGGGAATATAACTCCACCTAAAATGCCCAGTATCATAGTGGAAGCATCCCAGGGGATATATCTAGAGGGAATTCCAGACAAAGAATTCCAAAACACAATTATAATGAACACATGCAATGAATGAAAACATGCTCTAAGTCAGTGCCTGGTAGGAAGGCAAGGGAGCACAAACAACTCAGTTATTCAATAGAAACCTGGATGAATGCAGAAGAGACAAGAACAAACACCCAAATAAATCCTAGAGAACACAAACAGCTAAATAAAATGAGCAAGTCAAACCAAGACGTGAAAATAATGGAGCTGAGTAAGGAGAAATGCAAAAAAAAAAAAAAAACAAATGGAAATGAAAAATATAATAGGGCAAATGACATTGATGGGAAGCCTTACCAATAGATCAACTATGTGGAAGACAGACTACCAGAGAGAGAGCAAGCTAAATTAAATAGAATGCAAAATCATTGACAAGTTCAAAAAATGTATGAGCAGAAAATGATGAATACTTGGTACACAATGAATAAAGTAAATATCTAGATATTAGCCATCAAAAGAGTAGAACTTCAGATGAAAGAGAAAAGAATATTGTCAATAAAACTATAGAAGAAAACTTCCCAAGCCTATAAAAAGAAATGTTTATGCAGATACACGAGGCATATAGACAACAAATAGACAGGAAACAAATTCTGCACATGATATCATAGTCAAAACATGAAGCATAAAAACCAAAGAAGATGCTGAAAGCTACAAAAGAAAAATAACAGGTCACAGGCAAAAGCAGGCCTATCAAAACAACCTCCATTTTTTTCAACAGAAACTCTAAAAGCCAGAGGCATGTGGAAAGATACAGTCTAAGTATTACAAAACCACACATGACAAGCCAAAGTACAATATGCAGCAAAATTATCACTCATAAAAATGGAGAAATAAAAGATTTCCATGAAAAAAGCAGATTAAAGTCATATATGACCACTAAGCCAGCTCTCCAGATAGTAGAAGGGTTACTTCAGAGTGAAGAGAAGGATAAATCCATTCAAGAGGATAGCTGGAAACACAATATTAATGCCAGATGAAGACCAGAGGAAACCCCAGCTGCCACAAAATATCAATGTGCTAGGAATTAACTCCCAACTTTCAAAAATAATTCTGAATATCAATGGTCTCAACTCCACAATTAAACTAGTCATAAAAATAAAGCAGTACATTGCATACTGAGCAAGGGTAATCTACCAACAGGACATTAAAACCCTAAGTATACATAAAATGAACAGAGGGTACCCAAGTTTATATAGCAAACACTACTAGACGTGACATCACAAATTAATAACCTTAACACTTATATAACTACTTATAATAAGCAGTTTAAATTTACTTCTCTAATAGCCAGGTCAACCAGACAAAAAATAAACAGAAAAACATCAGAATTAAATGATATTCTAGCCAGGTGTGGTAGCACGCGCCTTTAATCTCAGCCCTTGGGAGGCGGAGGTAGGAGGATCGCCGTGAGTTCAAGGCCACCCTAAGACTACATAGTTAATTCCAAGTCAGCCTAGGCTAGAGTGAGACCCTAGCTCAAAACACAAACAAGCAAAAAAAGATATTCTACAGTGAATGGAACTAACAGATGTGTACAGAACACTTACTTCACCCCGAAACTACAGAATGCACATTCTTCTCAGTGGTGAGTGAGATTTACTGTAAAATAGATCATATATTAGGTTACAAAGCTAGCCTCAAAAAAATTAGGAAAATGACTAACTCTTTGACCACAATGCAACAAAACTAGAAATTAACAAGAAAAACTACAGAAAATACTCAACTCTTACAGATTAAACAACACATTATTAAATGATATATATCACTGAAGAAATCAAGAAGGAAATAAAAAAATTCCAAAATTGAATGAAATGAAAATACAACATACCAAAATATGAAAGTGTTCCTAAGAGGGAAGTATATACTGCTTGCGTTAAAGAAAGTGGAGTCCGGGGAGATTATGCAGGAGAGAAAGGGGTTGGGAGGAGGGTTAATTAATATTAAAGATGTTATTAATAAGCTATATGGAAACCTGCTTCCTTACTAGCTAAAATATATGTATGTTATTAAAAGAGAGTTTGGGGGATGGGTAATAAAGAGTACCAAAACCATGCATTGTTACTAGAAAATTTCAATGCCAGGGGTGGGATACACTGCAGCAAGCTGTTGGTCAGGGAGACCCCTGAGGTCCCTCAAACAATACAAGATATTTCCAGGGCTCTTATTTTCCCCCACAACTAGATGGCAAGACCCTATTTCTGAAACTATCACATGGTTGGGCTGCAGGACACTGGGAAATCACGCTGGTGCTGGTGGAAGCCTCCTCCTTGATTAGTTGTCACAGTGTTGGAAAGAGCTATGCAGTCTTTGCAAGGGGCAGGGTCATCAATGGTCTTAACCAGCAGTGGACCCTGCAAGTTCTAAGGCTGGCCAGCCAAGCCACATGTACCAACTGGTGCAATGGTGGCATGTCTAATATAGGGGAAACCAAATGCTCTCTGATTAAATTTAAGTCCCACTCCATGGAAGGAAATACAGTCTGGTACCAAAACACACACACACACACACACACACACACACACAAAACATTGGAGAGATTTGAAATATACTATTTATTTATTTATTTATTTATTTATTTATTTATTTATTTTGGAGAGAGACAGAGGGAGAGGAAGACAGATAGAGACGGGTGCGCCAGCAGCCTCTCAGCCGCTGCAAATGAAATCCAGATGCGTGCGCCCCCTTGTGGTCAAGTGTGGCATTGTGCCCTTGCCTCACTTTGCATCTGGCTAAATGTGGGACCCGGAGATTGGAACCGCTGGAGATTGGAACCAGCATTCTTAGGCTTAGGAGGCAGGTGCCTTAACCGTTAAGCCATCTCTCCAGCCCTGAAATATATAATTTAATGATGCACCTGAAGGCCTTGGAAAACAAGAACAAACCAAACTAAAAAAAAAAAAAAAAAAGAGTAAATGGGAAGAAATAATTGAGACCATGGCAGAAATTAATCAAATAGAAAAGCACACTACAAAGAATCAATGAAACAAGTACTGGGTTATAAAAACATTAAAAATTAATGACAAAACCATAGAACACCTAGCCAAGGAGAGAAAAGACCCAAATTAATAAAATTAGAGATACAAGAAGAGATATTACAGTAGATACCAATTCAAGAAACCATAAGGGCATATTTAAAAAATGTATACTACACCAAGTTGGACAATATAAAGAAATGGATGAATTTCTATTTGTACAACTACCAAAATTAAACTAAGATGATATCAATAATTTATTTTTATTTTTTAATTTTGCATTGCTTGATTTTTTTTTTATTTCTCTCTTGCATTACCTATTACTCAAACATGGTGTATTTTTTCCTGAGATCAATAATTTTCCAGGGGCTGAAGAAATTGTTTAGTGGTTAAGGTGCTTGCTTACAAAGCCTAATGGCCCTGATTCGATTCTCCAGTACCCACATAAAGCCAGATGCACAGAGTGGAACAAGTATCTGGGTTCAATTGCACTAGCTAGAGGGCCTGCATACCCATTATCTCCCTCTCTCTCTCTTTCTCTCTCTCACACACACACACTCATTCTCTCTCTCTCCACTTGCAAATATGTAAATAAATAGTGTATTAAAAATTATAAGACCTATAGCAAGTAATGATATTTAAGCAGTAACAACAACAACAACAATAAAAAAAAACCTCCCAACTAAAGAAATGTCCAGGTCCTGACTGATTTTACAGCATAATTCTACTAGAACTTTAAAGAAGAACTAAACCAATACTAATCCAACTATTCCAAAAAAATAGAAAGGGAAGGAATGTTTCCAAATTATTTCTATGAAGCCAAACAAAATGATAAGTCAGTCTGCATGATGAGCATGCACTCAAAATTTTTCAATAAAGCACTTGGCAAGCTGAATTCAAGACTACAGAGCTAAGAGACAGCTTGCCAATTTAGGGCACTTGCTGTGAAAGTATGAAGGCCTGATGAGACCTAAGATCTTCAGGACCTACATAAGCAGCTGGGTGAGGCCTCATCACCTGTAACCCCAGCCCTCTCCACAGGGGAGCTAAGACCCAAGAATAAAGATGTATATCATGTATGTAGTTAAATTAAGTTCTCTCTTATATGTGGATAAAGCTGATTCCAGAAGCCATATGGTGTTAACTGAAAATACCAAATGCCAGTGATGAGATACCTTCTAATGAGTTGTTGTTTGGGGGGGGGGTGAGGGGACAAGGTCCCTTAAAACAATATTAGCTATTGCTATTGCTCTTGATTACCCACCGAAGCTAGAAGGTAAATCCCTACTGCTGAAAAAGTAACATGCTTTGGTTGCAGGACACAGAGAAACCAAGTCGGAACTAAGATGGAAGCCTCTTCCCTACTGGCTAGCTTTCTTCATTCTAGAAGGTGCTATGCAAGCTGCTGGGGGAGAAAAGCTACCAGCAATTTGTCCCAGATATGGACCGTGTGTAGTTTACAATGGACCAGCAAGGCAAGACGGGTCCACTGGTGCAATAGTGGCATGAGGGTTACGGGAGCAGTAGTGCTTGCTACAACTACTCTCCAATTTTACTGAGACCCTGTACTGTAAATCTGGGCACAGGGGGTGAGGGAATGACCCAGTACTGTGGTACACTAATCAGAAAGCATGCCAAACTGCCTTCTAAATACCCCCTATACATTAGTATTGCCTGCAGCCTTGAACATAGAAGGGAAAAGGGCAGAGGTGAATATAGAAATGCATAGATGGTACAATGACTCACAATAGCAGCCCCAAACATGACATCTCAACCACATCCTACAGGGCTCAGGAAACATCACAGAAAGGGGTCAGAAAGAATGTAAGCACACGATCAGAAAGCGGGGCTGCAGAAAGCTGTCTTCATACATAGGAATACACTGCAGGCATATTTTCCTGCGCATGCTTGAGCCTATCGATATGTCATCACAAATGATGGAGGATCCATGAGACCCCCCCTACACACACACACACACCTCCTAGTGGAAACTCATGAATACTGAGAGAGGGAGAGGCACGTCCACTAGTGATAGAGCCACTGGAGGAATGCCCATTTTCCAGTAAATGACCTCTTACTCATTATTTTGCAAATAGCCCGAATTTAACTCAGAGGGTCAAAATGAAATAAATAAACAAACAAAGGCATGAAAGTAGGATGGGGATCTGATGGGAACAGGAACATTTTAGTAGGAGATAAAAAAGGAAGAAAGAGGTAGTTGGGGGGAGTGTGATCCAAATGCATTGTATACATGTATGAAAAATACTTTTTAAAGTAAAGAAAAACAGCCCAGATCTTTTAATTACTCTAATTAGAGATCTGGAAGTTATGAGTCTTCACACATGGCCATTCATGCAGATCATCATGCTTTCTCCCTCTTGTACAATCATTGTTGTCACTGCTTTTGAAAGCTTTATTTAATAATCATAGTATATCAATGGGATGTCTGTTTTGTTCATTATATACTCCGTTTCTATCACTACTTTACCATTCTTCCATTTATGTACATTGAAATAATGGGAATAAACACCTTAGTTTATATTGACTTACTCTATCTTATTAAAACATGTATACACATAAACAATTGATAGGTTTGGTAGATATAGTTAAATTAAAGCCAGGCAAAATACTCAAAATGATGTACATACATAGAACAAATATTGAAATGTTGATGAATGCAACTGAAGAAATAAAAGAATGATTGTTTCCCAGCAAAGAAAATGTCTCTTGAACTGATTCCAAAAGGAAAGAAAGACTATGTGTGTGTGTGTGTGTGTGTGTGTGTGTGTGTGTGTGTGTGTGTGTATCCTATTGAACTTACACATCTAGAACATTTCCAGCACTCTTTGAATAATGGCTATAGTCCTTATATTGAAATACCAAAGCATTGATCCTCAATATTTTTCATACATTCAAGCTTTGCTTTTAGATAAAGTATGCTTCTGTCTTCAGTGATTGCTGGGCAAAATCACACTATACATGATAGCTCATGTAAGATAAAATGAACATTGCAGAGTGTTTTATTTCTGCCATCTGTTAACATTTTCCCATTGACTATAGATTTTTTTTACAGGGTTTAAACTAAAATAAGGCTTCCTAGAGTAGTTAAAATTTCAAAGAACTTTATTTAGCCAGTAACTACATGGAACAGATGCATTTATGAAGCTTAACTAAAAGCGGATGCTATACTGTGAGTTAATATTTCAATGAAATGACTATTTCAGTGTAAGTAAACTACATAATTGAATTGTATTTACATCACTCAAAGTCTGACTTTTTATGTGCATTTGCTTTCATGTGTTAAAATATGCCAGGAAGTGTTTCATTAGTGTTTAAAACAAGTATTGCTTTTTATTTACCATTGTATAGCAAACATTTTAAATGAAAGTTGTAATGGCATGAAAATGTCTCAGGAAAGAGGAACAAAAATGCAGAATAAGGGGAATGTCAAAAGAAAAAACACAAACAGAAAGAATTTAAAAGAAGGAAGATAGAATAGGGTACTGATCTCTTCACATTTATAAACAAAATCCAAGACCTGAAGACTTGGTAGTAACGCTTTTTAGAAGTTACCTTCCAGTTCTAACAGAAAAGCATCCTGTGGATTAGATGAGCAGCTGTGGCCTGACCATCTTATCACATTAGACCCACTGCAGGAATCAAAAAGGGGAACACCCATCGTATCTTCAGACTCATCAACTAATAATCTGCAACTAAGAAAAGACAAAGCTATATGACTCCATGTGCCGGCTTGCCTGCTTTAGTCAGACAGCCCACTAATGATTTAGTCTCAGAGAACAGCCTCAAACAGCCCTCCAAACAGAAAGAAACCACATTAGTCTAAATATATAATTTGGATATTATAATACAAAACAACTCTTGTCTAAGAAAATAATCTCATTTTTATAAATAGTTTACAATTGGTTTAGGTTAAAAATTAATCTTTTGTGGTATTTCTCACCCTCATGTGTTTCTTTCCTCTATGATGTGTGGCGATGTAAGAGTGAATGACCCTTACAGTATTGTCCTGGCTGTAGTCATGAGATATCTGTGTACAAAATACTGTCCTGGAGTTCCAGGTGTTCTGTGACAATGGCTCTTGTTCACTTGTGTTGATCCTGACTCTCCTGTGTTTCAATTGGGCATAATTCCTAAAGGACTCTGTCTGCCCTTCTCTTTCCTTTGTTTGCTTCTCTCTCTCTCTCTCTTTCTCACATGCACACTACAACACTCAAGTTGACCTGTTGTCACTTTGGCTCACACACAGCAATTGAATCTCTTCCCAACTGTACCATCAGACCAGTTCTTTCAGCAAGTCATTTCTAAAGATTACTGACTTTCAGGCTAGCTACTCCCTTTACAGCCTTACATGAACTCTTTTCTTCTTCTCTTCATTCTTTTTTTTTGTATGTGTATGCCGGTGTGGTGTGCATGCATATGTGTATGCATGTGGGCACACATACGTGTGGTTGTATGTGCATATGTGTGCATGTAAAGGTTGATGTAGGAGTCTTCCTCAGTTGCTTGCCACCTTTTTACTGCAGCAGTGTTCCTTACTTGAAAACCAGACCTTATAAATCGGGCTAGTCTAGCCAGCCAGCTCGCTCCATGGATTCCCTGTCTCTGCCTCCCACGTGCTGGGATTATAAAGTAGCAGTTACGCCGTCCTCACCCTTGGCATTTACATGGGTGCTGGGAATTTAAATTCCCATCGTCATGCTTGCATGACAAGCAATTTAACCACTGAATCACCTCCCCAACCCCTTGAGTTCTCCTGTTGATAAACAGGATCCAAAGGCTACTTAAAACATGAACTTTTGATACTCAGATACCATACCACTCTGTGCTATCACCTATATTGGACGGGGTCACTTCCCAGATAAGCTGGAAAGATAATTTGTTCTATACCCCAGGTATTAATTAGACAAGAGCTTCTTTCTGTGGTTACCTCCTCACATTTATATTTCATACAGGGGATTAGAAATACACTTTTATTTTCAGCTTCTAAATTCCACTATTATCCAGCTTATAAAATGCCATCAAGGAGACAATGACCTTGATCTCTACAAATTCTACATTTTTTTCCAAGACTATATCTGTGGGAAATAGATTTCCAATACTCATGACTAAAAAGTTACTTATAAGGCTAACAATGCAGCATACCTCACATGCACAAAGTCCTAGGTTCAATTCCCAGCACTACAAAAAAAGTTACTTATAATAATCTTTGACCACATATTATTTTCCATGCTTTACAGGTTTTCTTTTTCTGTTTGTTTGTTTTTCTGTACAGGGGAGAGGGTTTTCTGGAGATCAAACCCATAGCCTTGTACATGATAGGCAAGCAATGTGCTATTGAGCTAGATCTCCAGGCTCCACGGATCTAACTCATCTGCTGTTAATCTTGGGAGTGTGAATGGATGCAGCAGGGCAAAAAGGTTCTGTTGGTCATCCCATGATCTCAAAGCCTGGCTCTTGGAAACTTCTCTCTTAAACATGATCATTATCTATGGAAAGTTCTCATTTTCGTACTCTGGGCTATATAACTATTTCAGGTTTTCCTGGGAGAAAGTTGAGCAGAAAGAACGGAATCAAAGGATTTTTTAAGCACCATGCAACTCACTGGGCCAGAGCATCAAGTGCACAGTTACCTAAATCCAAAGCAGCGACGACGTGGGAGAAAAACTCCAAAACAATCTCCATATAAGTGGTAATGGAAGGTTAGACATTTGAAAGTAGCCATGCTGGGATGAGTTACCATGGAGATCACCCGCAGCTGAGCAAGGAGGAGCTCTTCATGAGCAACAAGAAAGCAGAGGGCACTGTCACACACGGAGCACAAGAGCTCCAACACTCAGCTATTCCCCAGACCAGAGTCACAGCGTCTGCAACAAAATTTCAGAGTAACTCTTGCAATGTGCTGAGGCAGGCAGAGGGTTCAAGGAGTATTTGACAGCTTGGACCTAATTTCCGTAAGCCATGGCAAGCGCTGCAGGGATTCAAGCAAGAGGGCTGGATCTCAAAGAAAGGGTTTGAAGATAAGCTAAGAAAACATGTTCTAAAATATTATTTATTTATCTTCCAGCAGAGAGAAAAGAGACAGGCAGAGAGAACGAGTTGCTAGCGCCTCCAGATACATGTGCCATTTTGTGCATCTGCTTATGTGGGTACTGGGGAATCAAATAGGGGTCGTTAGGCTTTGCAAGCAAGCACCTTAACCATTATGCCATTTCTCCAGCTCTGAGCCTTTTTTTTCAATCTCAGGAATATAAGGATGGGGTAATGTATTTGTGGGTAGAGTGTTGCCACACAAGCATGAGGACCTTTGTTCGTCTCCCTAGCACCCACATAAAAGCCACAACCAGTGATGCACACTTGTAATGTCAGCACTGGGCAGGTGAAGACCAGAGAATCTCTGGGACATGCTGACCAGCCAGTGTGGCTAAACCAATTCAGTGACAGATCATAAAAATAGAGGATGGTGACCAAACAAAGAAGACAGCCAACATCGATCTCTGGCCTCCACATGCACGTGCACACACATGTGCCACACATTTATGTATTGCATATCCATGCCACATACATATGCAAGAAAATAAAGTAAAATTAGGAAAACAATCAGTATTATGTCTAAGAAAGGAAAATATGTTTTCAGAGCTAGGGATAAAATTCAGTGGTAGAGTATTTTCCTAGCATGCACAAGGCCCTGGGTTTGCTCCCTACTAATACCAAAAAGAAAAGTGGTGGTGGGAGGGAAGAGAAAATATGTTCTCGCTCCATATGTGAGGAATTGCAGTTAAAGTGTATATTCCGTCTCACTGAGTTGAAAACCATTTCTTTCAAGAGTGAGTGAACAATTCTTGAGAGGATCATAGATGCTTTCCACAAGGCAGACTTGGAAGAGAGTGTCCTTTAATGTGAGTGTACTCCTGAAATCTTACCTAACGATCAGAATGGTAAACAGAAGAATTTCCTGACCGGAGGATCTCATGATAAAAAAAAAAAAAAAAAACTTAAAAAACTTGTGTGAACGGTAGAAAAAGGCCCCAGCACCTAGTCCATTAAGAAAGGCTGCCATTAACGTGCTAAAGAAACTCGTCAGTAGTGAGGGAAAACGGACTCAGAAATTGGAACACTAGGCCAAACGCAAGACCCAGATGAGGGGCTCTTTTTATTAAAATAAAATGATTGTACTGTCATCTCTTTTACACAACAAGCTAACAAGAGCCTATTCATGATTTATTTCTACTTAAAGAACAGTTTGCCTGCCTGGACACACACACACACACACACACACACACACACACACACAACTTGGCAGTGGTGGGACAGCACAGGATAGAGCCTGGAGGTGGCCCAGCTAAGGGCTTTCAGGTGTTCAGTCCCCCCATTCTAAAGGTCTGGGAGGACGTAAGCTTAGAGTGGGAGCTCATCAGTGTCTAAATGTGCTGAATTTCTCACACAAAATTGGAAACCTCCCAAATTTTGTAAGTGCTAATCACTGTTCTTTTTCCTGAGACTGGCTAAGTTACGTCTTATTTGGGACACAATTCTTTCTTAGAGCTGTGCTGTGCAGCTAATGATATAGAAGGAAAGTAAACGACTTGCATCTGCAGATGGTAAATACGAGGCTGCAAAGGACTCTTTCCTTACTCCAAAGCCAACAGGCCCACCTGGCTCTGCAAGTTGGCTGCATCCCATGGAAATTTTATTTGTTACACGTTTGATACCCATTGCTTTATCTTCCTGCCAATGTGCTGAGCTCAGAAAGGGTGGCGCTGTAACCCTCCCAATTTAGTCAACTTCAGATAGAAGCTGTTAGGCTGCTGCTCTGAAATCATACAATAGAAACAGACAGAGAACGCAGCCTCTTACTCCTAACCCTGTGTTTTCTCATGGGGGACAGTGACGAGCTGCTGTAGTTTAAGGACATGTGAATGGTCCTCACAGTACAGCAGTCTACCCTTCCTCTCCCTGTCTGCTGCTCTCAGTGTTAATGGCAATCTTTCCACGTGGAACTAAAATCAGTGCCATATTTTTCAGTGTCAAGTTAGGTTGTCCTACTTGTGTATTTATCAAATTTGCTATAAGACACAGAAACCATTTGAGTGATGTATTTGGGGCAAAAATTATTTCCGAGTTGGAGAGATGGCTTAACAATTAAGGCATTTGCCTGCAAAGCCAAAGGATCCAGGTTCAACTGCAGGATGCACATAAGCCAGATGCACAAGAGGGTGCATGCATCTGGAGTTCGTTTGCAGTGGCTGGATGCCCTGGTGCGCCCATTCATTCTCTCTCTCCCCTTCTCTCTCTCTCAAATAAATAAATAAAATATTTTAAAAAAATTATTTCCTTGCAAGGCTTTTCAACAATGTCAATGTTTGTGTCAGGCATCAGTGAGGATCGCTGAATCATGGTGGCTGTGCCAGAGTTAGCCAATTTAGGTATTTGACCCCACTCCTGCCAAGGCCACTGAACTGCTGTCACATGGAAAAACATATGCTCTTGATTTGTCATTTAGAGGCTGGTATGAAAAATTCATCCTTTTAACAAATACAGACATTTTCTGTCAAATAATTCCAGCCTCTAAAGATCCCTCTTTTTGTCTATTATTGGGCTGAATTGTGGTAATATGGTTTATACAAAATGTAGAACAATTTACTGTGTGAAGGAAAATTGGAAAATAATATTTACTTATGGTCAGACTTAAGATTGAATCTTGAGAAGTTTTGAGTTTTCAATTGAATTCAAAGTTATTAATTTTGGCTGGAATATATGCTATTTGAGTGACCAATAAAATCATTATTTTGTGCAGTTAGTCAGAAAAACAGCTAATGCATATTAAGAAGTAAAAAGGGATTTTTGGTCTTTTTTTTTTCTGAAATAAACTGTATGGCTTACAAAGGCAAGAGGTAGTTGTACACTTGTTAGAGTCAATGGCAGAAATCTGAGACATTCCAAAGTAAGAAAATAACTATTCATGACCTTACACCACCAATTCACATAAAATAGGAAAACAAAAATGGGGGGGAGGGGAGAGTGAGATACAATCTGTTACCTGAAATTGGATTTTTCTGTCCCCTTAATGAATCCCCATCTGTATTGGGGAGTAAGAAAAGCTTTTACTATCATAGTGTCAAACAGATGTTAAGTTCTAGATTTTTCTATCTGTTATACAAGTATTAATATCTGTGATTCTGACTTCTGTACCATCCTGACTGGTTCACTGACAATTTAACTTCCACAGTGATTCAAAACCCACAGCCAGCACAGGTCTCAGGCCCCACCCATGGTCAGGGGCAGTGTGCAACTCTCTTACAGAGGGACTTTGGACAATCCTCAACTTGCTGATGCTTAACACTTCCAGGTGTGCTATTTCTGTAGACAGGAATCATTAAACTGCAGGGGAAAGCAAGATTTCATTTCCATTAGTCATTACACAATGAAATTAATTTATTGTTTAATTATATTGTATGCCTTTTCCCAGTAGAATATTACCCACATTACTTATCTATCATGTTGGTCTCTTTATTGCAGCTTCTACAATACCAACCACCCAAGAAATACCAATTAATCTGTGTTCTGGGAGCAGCCCCTGAGTAACAGAAGAGCCAAACTTGTATTTCTGGACCACAAAAATGGAAACAACGTAGTAGTAGAAGTAAATTATTCATTATGTCATTCTCTTTGACAATAACTCACTTTATATTTCATGGGTTATAATTTTCAAAATAATTATAAAAGAATCGCCTTTTCTACCTGTTCTATATTTTTCTCTATCTTGCCATCTGTTTTTATTAGTTTTCAACAATGTCATTCCCTTCCTTTACCCTTTTATTAATCCGAAGAAACATTTTAATCCTTGGTCTGACTCTTCATTGTCAATGGCTTTATGTGAAGTGAATTTACGTCTCTGTTATTTCACCTTTCTTTCTTGGTATTACACGATCAAATGGATATTGGCCCTGGGGCTTACAGACTGTTTGAGAAAAAAGCTTTGTTTTGTTGTTTTGGATTTTATTATTGTGTTGAGTGACTTTTTTCAATCTTTTTAAATTTATTGAAGTCTGTTTTATGCCTTAGCATATGGTCTAGAGAATGCTTCATGAGCACTTGAGAATATACGTCTTCTGCTACTGCTGGAGAGGCTCGTTCTCTACATGTCAAATGCACCATTAGTTACACTGTTATTCAGCCTTCTCTGCCTTTGCTGATTCCCCAGTCATTCTTTCTATCACTGAGAAGACGTGTACTGAAATCTCTATCGTTGCCAGATTTTAGAATTCTTTCTATCACATCACCTATTGTTGCGGGTTCTGTTATGCATCTGATCTATGATTATTATATTTTCCTTATTTATTGGTCACTTATTATCATGAGATAGTCATTTTTGGCAAAATATTCTGACTCTACTTGAGTTTAACATTTTCTGTTTCCTAAATGTTTGAAATCATCATTGAGGCAGGAGACTTTGTGTGGAATGAGCACTCAAATGGATATTCAGAACTGTAGAGAAATCATGTACATGCTGAAGTTAAAAGATTGTTTTTAAGTATCAGAAGTTTAAGGGACTATCCACCAAGAAAAAGCAAGGAGGAGGAGGAAGGAGAGATGAAAAGGACGCAGAGTGCCCTCTGAGCAATGCTGCCTTTACTATTCCTTGTTCTCTTCACACAATCTGCAGTCTAATTTTACAACATCCTTCAGTCTGTTTTCCCATTTCTCTCCTTTCTCTTTTTTGCCTACGATAGCTTGAAACATTTACTAAAACTTATACCAACACCAAAATTTGAAAGATGCATGTAACAAAACAAAGAAATCAGTCTATTCAACAAAGATTAATTATGAGCATCTTAAGTATCAAATGTAGGATGCCAACCAATATTAATAAACTATGCTCTTTTGCAAGCAAGCACCTTCAACTGTTGAGCCATCTCCCAGCCCAACTGTGTGGTTTTGTTCCTTGAAGGGAAACAGGTTCTCCTTCATCTCAGAGATATTCTATTTTTGACTTCTGAGTCCATAAAACTCATATCGGTTTACAAGAGCTATCATGATCAAGTATCACAAATTAAGTAATTTACACAGCAAAATTTTATCTCTGAACACTTCTAGAGGTTACGAGTCCAAGATTAAGACACCAGCAGGAATGGTTTGTTCTGAGGGTCACTCTCCTCAGCTTGGACCCGATTATCTCTTCTAGTTTCTTCACGTAGTCTTTTCTTACTCTGTGTCTTAGTCTAATAAGATTACTGGTTGTGTTGGATTACAGCTCACCTCGTTGTTTTGGAGAGAATGAGATTTAGGGCTTCGACATGTAAAATTTTAAAGAACACGATTTAGTTCATAAAATTTAGCATTGGTTAATCATATTACATTGACAGAAATTGCAGTTATATAACATATACATATAAAAACTATGATAGTAAATAAGTTCAGATATAGTACATTCGCTTAATATAGTCTGTGAAATAATCTGTGATATTTTTCTCTTTATTGTCAAGTTCACTTTTTAAATTTGTATTTATTTATTAGCAAAAGAGACAGAGAGAAAGGGAGAGAGAGTGGGAATGGGCATTCCAGGGCCTCTGGCCATTGCAAATGAACTCCATATGCATGTGTCACCATGTGCATCTGGCTTACATGGGACCTGGAGAATCAAACCTTGGTCCTTAGGTTTCAAAGGCATGTACCTTAACTGCTAAGCCATTTCTCCAGCCCCAAATTCACTTTTATATAAGGGCTAGGATTAAGTGAATAAAAAGAAATTCATCCTCTAGTTCATTAAGGTGTTTTCAAACTATTAATAATTCTTCAAATAATATGAAAAAATATAATTTTAAAAATAAATTATGGCATTCTTACACCTATGATTTTTAACTCTCTCATATATGAGAGAGAGAGAGAGAGAGGGAGATTTGTGTTTTTAATAAACAATCTGTTGTAAGCAGTCCTGGGTCCTTAGAATATTAAACAAAAAAGACAGAGCTCACATATCTCCACTTCCCTCTGACCCCCGTTCTTCCCTAGTATTAACAACATGAATCGGAGTAATGCCTTTACTATCAATAGTAAAATATAATTTACTCAATTACACAGTTTACATTAAACTTCACTGTATTTCCTGTATACTCTATGGGTTTTGGTAAATGTATAAAGACATAAATCCACTATTAGAGTATCATACAGAATAAATTTTAATCAAAAATATTTTAAGAGGGATTACCCAAAATATTTTGTTCTACTTTTATTTTATTCTGTTCTTTGAAGCTACATTGATACAACGATCACTACATTGATTCAGGGATCTAAGGAAAAGAATTGAACAGTCCATACTTACCATTCTTTGATATATGGTTGCCATAGTAATATGCATAAATAATTAATCTTTCTATATGAAATACTTCTGAAGATAATTTTAAATATTTCCCTGTGATGAAGCACTACTCTCTGAAGTCAGTTGTAGTATTAATGAAATTAAGTCATATAAATTCTAAATGTAGTGCGAAATAAAAGTTAAAAAGCATTTTTAAAGTCAAATTAGTAATACTTTATTCAATTATATACGGAAGTTACATAACAAAGCATATAACTTAACTGTAAATATATGCTTTGGCAGAGTTTATACACTCACAACAGACTGAAAATTGTAAAAGTGTGTTGAAAAGACCATTCCAATTGATTTAGTACTTGAGAGAAACTATAATAATGTATGATAATGTATCTTTAAAAAATCTTTTAAGATGTACTTTTGACAAGATATCACAGATACAATAAACTAGATACAAAACTATGTTCTGACAAAATTTGGAAAGGGCCATATTTAATGATATGTGGGATCTCACCCAAGAATCTGCTGAATCTCAAAATTATACTTGCCACCAGAGAGAACCGTGAGCTGAGAATAGGTTAGATAAAACTACTATAAAGCAGTAGTACATAGCAATCAGTCTAAATGAGGACAAAGTCTACTCTGCACCTTCTCATTTCAAGCTAGATTCAACCAGAAAACATGCTATGAACATATGAAAACAGATAGAGTTACTTCTCTCAGCAAGGGAAATCAAAAATTACTAGTAAAAAACAAATTTGCTTAAGTGATTATGTAAATGGAAAAATCCTGACACACAGCATGAGTTGGATCAAAAATATGTAGGAAATAGAGAACAGTAAGTGTGGCATTAAGAACTTTTTGCAGTGGTCTTCAGGCCAAAATATTGCAATTCTAGACAAAATAACACATTAAGTATATATGTTTTCATGGTAATAATTTCACTATTATTTTTTTGGTTTTAAAGCCCTGGGTTGTTTGTAGAAGTAAATAGGAGAGTAAATTGTAATAGTAAAGTGAATGGGAATAAATTTAATTAAAGAGGAATACATTTCCCACTTTAATAATGGTGGAAGGAATAAAGTAGAGATGAGTTAAGATAAAACAGGGGTGCTAATAATAATAAGTAAAGCAATACAATTTTAGACATATATTTATAATAATAGAACTGTAAAGAAAATAAGTTAATATATGTATACAAAATTGGAAAAATCAAAAATTTATATATTCATCTTTATAATGTGATTTAGTGGATACTATTATTGATAAATCAATCATAAATTTATAAACATATATGAAGAACTAAAAATTAAGACATTAAAATGTGTCTTCTGAGGAGGAATAGTGAAGGAAGGGAGTGGACAGGCACATTGTTTTGTCAGCCCAAGTGCTTATATAGTATAATTGTGTCACAAATATTTTTAGTCATAATTACTTACACTGGCTAAAATGTAAGCAAAATATTTCCCAATGCACTCCTTTCCTGACCTTACCATAATGTCTTACTTTCTTTTTTCATGTAAAAAGTCAACACTTTAAAAAGAATTATTTTATGTGGTGGGGGAACATGCATGTCACAGCATATGATCGGAGATGAGAAGACAAGATTTCAGCGTCTGCCCTCACCTTCCACCTCAACTGGAGCTCTCTCTCTCTCTCTCTCTCTCTCTCTCTCTCTCTCTCTCTCTCTCATTCTTGGGCCTATTGTTCTTTTCTGGACTTGCTGAGAACTTTTGAACTTCCAGAAGATTATCCTGTCTCCACTTCCCATGTCTTGTCAACATGCTGGGAATACAGAAGACTGCCACTCTCTGTAGAGGCCTTTTATGTGAGGGCCAGTGGATCAGACTCTGATTCCATGAAGCTGCTGGGTTTGAGCAGCAAGCACTTTATCTACTGAGTCATTTCCCTAGCCAAGAGTTAACACCTTTTTAAGGTTTCCATGAATACTATTAATTTCTCATTTAAAAACTACCTCATTGCCCGGTGTGATGATGCACTCCTTTAATCCCAGCACTTCAGAAGCAGAGGTAGGAGGATCATTATAAATTCAAGGCCACCCAGAGATTACAAGTGAATTCCAGGTCAGCCTGGGTTAGATCAAGACCCTACATTGAAAAATTAAAATAAAATAAAATAAAATAAAATACTGAAGTAGACTTAAAACACACCCACCAAGGCTCAGGGAATTTTGTGGAAGAGGGGGCAGAAAGACTGTAAGAGCCACAGATTGGGTCGTCATACCCAAGGCCCAGCCTCGCCGTAATCACTGACTGCTGTTCCCGCAATGCATAACCCATAACCCCTGGAGGGGAATACCTGCAACCCCACTGCAGGTCCCCTGCAGAATGCGGGCAGAGAGGTGGGAAAAGATGGTACCAACACATGATGTGTCCATACAGAACATGTTGTTAATGAAAAACAAAGTAAAAAAATATATATGTCAAAAAATAAAAATAAATTCCCACATAAAATTGGTAATAAAATTAAAGATTCCTTCTCATAATAACTTGTATTACAAATGCTGCATTATAAATAAATATCTACAGTATGGGGTTGTTTTAGAATTCAAGGCCCTCTCCATTATAACTCAGATGAATTTCCAATTTTATCTTCCTTTGCATACTTATAGGAACCATTCTCATTGCTGTATGGAGGCCATATTGTCTGTCCATCATTCACACACACATTCAGAATAAAGCAGTCATTGCAACCAATCAATTCAATTGATTATGAGAATGTATAAAACACAATTAATCATGGAGCACACAGCAAGGAAGGGGTGGTATTCAACAGCAATGCATCTGAGGCCCTCTTGAAGCCCAACAAGCTGAATATACTTTTCTCCAGAAAACTAAGCTGGTTATTTACACTGGTCTTACTTCCTATCCCAATTCCATAAGTTATACACTATAGAACGAACCTTCCTTTAGAACACAGTATACATTCATTTAAAGTGGGCCTTGAAGGACCCTTCTGAGAAGATCAAGATGGTAAGTTTCAGGGCAAGCTGTGCAGCAGAGCTCTCACCGGAACTGTCTATCTCCTGTTCAGTGGTCACCCTCAGTTCATAAGTCACACTTACGCCCTTGTCCCATAAAGGTATAAGTTACTGTCTTGTTACTTAGAATTTTTCCTATGTATGATGGCATTTTCAATATATAGAGGAGTGTGGCTTCTTTGTAAGAAAGTCTTTAGATAATTTATTTTCTAAAGTCAAAGATGGGGATGAATATTAGTGCCTATTTATTGAAAGAATGAACAATTCAACAGAGGAATCTATAATGACTTATTTAAAACCATGATGCAATGATTAATTACTTAATGCATGTCCAGACTTAGTCAAGGAACTTTTAGCAGTCAGCAGCCACCTTGCATCAAATTCATTTTAACAATAATGGAATTTAAAAACAGAACCTAGTAGATATTTCAGCCAATCATGTGAGATTGTTTTGACAAGTCATTATATCTATTATAAATATTTTTAAATTATAAGCTTAAAAACAGTTATAATTCAAAATAGTGATATGTATTCTGTGTTATCAGAATACTGACCTCTTTCCTTATGAGTGTGATGTATGCAAGAAAGGTGAGAATATTTGCTTTCATAAGGCAGATGTTAATATCATCCTTCATTCCTGGCCAATCTTCTTATGAAAACAAGTGTCATGAGCCTGAGGGCACTATGTGGCATTTTATTATAATTTGGGACTCTGCAAAGGAGACTTGACCACTAAATACCCACATTTATCATATGTGGTTTGCATTGCTAAAATAGAGAAAGTGATGACTAAAAAATCTCTACCTTTTGTAGTTTTGAATTTTAACCACAGCATTTGGGCTGTCATAAGACAGGCAGTGCTATACATAGTACAAAAGGCCTGAGAAAACACGTATTTCCTAAAGTACAGATCTAGAGGCACATCTCAGAAATATGACTACTGCTCGTTAAGGAAGCAAGGATTTTCAAAGATAGCACCACCCTGATTCCAAAATTAGTATAACAGGATAATATAACAGTATCTCCCACATTTTTAACAGTAACTCCATCAAATAGTTACATGACAAGTGAAAGATTTATTATATTATCACATAACCAAGTTACAAGTAGATAATTGGGAAGGGTCATTCTAGCTGAAATATGTTCAGAATAGTTCAGTTTTGTTAAGCAAAGGGCTTACAATCAGCTAAAAATTAAGTTCACTTAAACTTACCTGTTGGATACTATTCCATTGAGCTCAGTTGAGGATGAGTGATAGGCAAAGTGTGACCTTTAGGAAATTAAGTGTGTTACAGATATTATTGAAAGACTACAGGAAACTCAATATAGGAGAAAGACAAATGCAAAGTAAATTTCCTGGCAAGTCTGAGGGACAGGTGCATTTTGAGCCATGGTGAGTCAGTACACTCCTTGTGGTACAGCATGTGCTTTTACTTGGATTTTGTGGACACCTAGACTAAGGAGAAAAGCCAGAGAGAGAGAGAGAGAGAGAGCAAGGACAGAACTATAAATAAAGAACACAATGAAGAAACAAAGAAAAATATTCATAGGCATTTTTAAATTTTATTTTTATTTATTTATTTGAGAGAGACAGACAGAAAGAGGCAGAGAGAGAGAGAGAGAATGGACGCACCAGGGCCTCTAGCCCTTGCAAACCAACTCCAGAGGCATGCGCCAGCTTGTGCATCTGGCTTATGTGGGTCCTGGGGAATCGAGCCTCGAACCAGGGTCCTTAGGCTTCACAAGCAAGCGCTTAACCACTAAGCCATCTCTCCAGCCCTCATAGGCATTTTTTATTACAAAAAGTGCTGAAAAGTCAGTCAGAAAAGCACCTGGTCCTTAGAAAACATAGAGTGCTTGGCCTCAGATGGAAGAGTGAAGAGTGTGCTGACATGAATGTAAAGCGCATCCTGGAATTCTCAGACACTTTCAACAAGTAGATAATTGAAGTAATCGTTGTATGTGGGGCTCAGAAGGTAAATCAGGTTGCTGACAGACACAGGTAGATATGGCCACTGTGGGGATTCTACTGTACAGCAGTCAACCCCACCTTGGTCTTCAGTCTCTTTGTACCTGTGGGAAACACTCAGAGAGTCTTGAAGTCCAGCAACAGCAGAATTAGACTACATAGGGAATGCAGCTCTGGGCCTTTGGGGAATGACCTTACACATACTCTTTTTATCCAGCAGTGCAAAGATCAGGATTTCCCACTACACCAGTTTTCTCAGGAGAATTTGACAGCAGGCCAAAGCAGGAAACATGAACTGTGCCCAGGGAAAAGAGCCATGAGTGACAAATGGGAGCAGTAGGCCTGCTGCATTTTGCTTAGTCTCCCAAGAAAGTTATATCTATATTTCTTTCCAGTGTTAACTCTGGTTCACCAAAGTGACACATTCCTTAAAATCCAAACCACCATTATTTTTACTGTTATGTATCCTTTGCTATTATCAATGTGATTAGTTTTACTATTGGAATTGTAGGGGAATAACAAAAATAAGCTGACCTATTTAAGTCTCCAAACCATACATGACTACAGTTATAAAGTTGGTTCCCACTCAGTAACTTAGGAAATTAAAAACACTAAATCTAGGATTTTCTCCACCGGGACCTAATCCAGTCCAATTTAGAAGTAGAGGATTTATAAAGGCTTTTCTGAAAGAAATGGGAAAATGTCAGCTACAATTTCTTGCTAGACTTGAACCGAATCTATTAACCTTGCCCAGAGAATATAATGTTACAGTTATCTCATTTACAATGTTATTGTATATGATTTATGGCCACGGTATCCAGCTTCAAACTAGGTTTTGTAGTTTTAAGTTAAATTTACATGTCTGTAATACAAATGATTTTTTTTTGTTCAGATAAAAAGATATTAAAAAGTGATTTATAATAGTTCAGTTGGGTGGAAATATACAGTATGACAGTCTACTGAGGGGAAACATTCGTTAGACAGCCACCATATGAATATGTATGCTCACGCTGCTTACTGCTCCCCATCTTTGAATGTGTACTCGGTTATTGGCTGCTAGACAGCTTTTGAAATACATCATATTTAGAATACAATGGAGAACAAATCTATACGAAAATCAGATTTAAAAGAACAACCAAAAGAAAGGGAAAACATATCCTCTTTAAGTTCATCTAATCTAATCTAATCTTGTGGATGTTAAAAATCACTCAGGCACCACCATTTTTGCATATGGGTTCTCCCTAACTCCATGTACCATACCCGTCTTTAAGTGTGTCACACAAATGTTTCTTTGACACTGTCACTATAGAGACCCTAACTTGTAAAACTCTGAGATTTGGTTGGGGATATTGTGTTGTATTAGAAATGGTTGCTTTGATGTTACTTGAACGTTACTGTGATCCTCAACAAAAATTTAGTCCCAGAGGCAGACCAAGGACTTGGCAACACCCTCACCAGCCCATAAAGAGCATCCAAGGTCCGGGAATTTAAATGAAGAGGAAATTCCTTCTATATGTCCTCTACAAGTACTTGTAAATTACACAGTGTCAAATGAATTTTGTGATTTGAAAACAAAAGCCACCTGCTCAAGCTTGGTTCATTGATAACACATGACATCGTGCAGCACAGTGAAATATGCACGTAGCAGCTCAAATGTGTCTATAATTAATTATGTGTTCTTAATCTGTGTGTTTAGGAAATTTTTAGTATCTCCTAACATTGCATTTTTAAGGTTTTTGTTTGCTTGTTAAAATTCTACTAACGTTGGGATCCTAGTATCAGGAAGCCAAATCTTGACCAGGAAGAGGATTAATTTTTCCCACAAACCTCTAGTCAGGTTCATAGCAGTTCTGTGTATCACTGGCAATGCAGTGCCTTTATCTCTCCCTGCTGTAATCCTCAGCATTTAGCTTTCATCCTGAGTTGCACTGTCACAGTCACCTTGTATGCTCAAGATCACCTCACCGTCATCTCATTTTCACAACACTGCTGCTGGGTTCTAGCTATCATACACACATTGAAGCTAACAATGAAAGATTACGGACATGAATTCAGAGTGGGCATACTTTCAGAGTAGTCCTACTATAAAGAAATGCAGTCCCTCTTTGATATTTCTCTTATATCTTACGAATGCCTTGAAGAAAACCTGGAAAATTGCTTACTAAAAGTAATACTTCTGCATGGAGGGGGTATGGAAACGTTATTAGCTTCTTTGCATATAGATAGCTACCTGTAGATTTATAAATATCCTTTCCACTGTCACTTCCTATTTTTAAAAATATTTTTTTTATTTATACGTAAGCAAAGAGAGATACAGAAAAGAGAGACAGCCACTGCAAACAAACTCCAGACATATGCACCACTGTTCATCTGGCTTTATGTGGGTACTGGGGAATTGAACTCAGGTCATTAGGCTTTGCAGGCAAGCACCTTAACCACTGAGCCATCTCTCCAGCCCACTTCATCATATTTAATGTCTTTGTTTTAAAATATGTGTTGTCTTATATCAATAGAAATCAATCTCTTTTTCTTTGGTTTGCATTTTTTCTGGTTTTTCAATCTTTCTTCTTTCTTGCTTTTTCAAGGTATAGTCTCACTCTAGCCCAGGCTACCCTGGAATTCACTATGTAGTCTCAGGCTAGCCTTGAATCACAATGATCCTCCTACCTCTACCTTCTGAGTGCTGGGATTAAAGGTGTGCACCATTGGGCTGGAGAGATGGTTTAGCGGTTTAGATGCACAAGGGGGCACACATGTCTGGAGTTCGTTTGCAGTGGCTAGAGGCCCTGATGTGCCCATCTCTCTCTCTCTCTCTTTCTCTTTTCCTCTGTCTCTAATAAATAAAATCTTTAAAGGTGTGCACCATCATGTTTGGCTTTCTGGTGTCTTTTTACTCAGTCTTGAATTTTAACCATGTTGTAACTAATTCAAGTGAGTTTCATACAAATAGCATAGCATTCAATATTATTTCTCAAGTCAATTTACTATCATCTCTTAATAATGGAATGAAAGTGTGGTAATTTACTACAAAGCCGTTCATTCATTATTTCCTTGCTATCTTATGTTTACTTGTTATCATATTTCCCCTTCCCTATTTTCCTCATTTTGTTGATGGTATCATATTGCTATTTAGTATATCTTGCACATTTATTTACAAGCATAACTGTGCTTGTTCATGTAATTCATTGGTACTTTTCCAGTCCTTACTATCTTACCAAAATATACTTACAATTATACACACACACACACACACACACACATACACCTTATATGACAATTGTAGCTATCTGCTCTATATCCATATTACTCTTTTCCTTTAACTAATAAACAAGATTTGTATTTCAAAGCCCTACGTTCTTTGATGTGGAGGATGGTGGATAAGATGTAAGGAGAGGCTGTTGGAGGGAGGTGGCTTAGCTGGAGTGATGCCACCTCACCTTCTTCATGTTCACACCTTCTGCTTATAGCATAGATCTGTAGCTGAGTTCTAGAAAGAAGTCCGAAGTGAGAGATAAACTTGTTACTGTTCATATGCTAAGAATTATAGCACGAAATGATGATTTTTTTTTTCCAGTGAGGCTCTGGAATATCCTGGGCTTCTATTTTAAAGAGAAAGAGAAACCTAATTTGTTTACTTAAGCGTTTTGGTTGTTTCTTTCTTTCTTTTTTTTTTTTTAAGTGTGGAGGTCTAAGAAGCGTGTGCAGCTGCGTATTTCCCTGTTACCATCCCGCTCCTGCAGCCAGGTTCACAGGACTCAATTTTTAACTGCTCTGATTGTTGGGTTGGTTTGTTTGTTTGTTTTGGCTTCTTTTTTAATTTTTTTTTTTTTTATGTAGGGTTTTCCTCTAGCCCAGGCTGACCTAGAATGCACTATGTAGTCTCAGGCTAGCCTACAACTCACAGTATCCACCTTCCTTAGCCTCGAGAGTGCTGGGACTAAAAGAATATACCACGACACCCAGTCTTAGTTTTTCACAAGATATTTTGATTTTGCCCTTGCTCCTCCCCCATCCCTACACTAAATGATTAAAATACTTCTGTCATCTATACCCCTTCAGAAGACTTTTGAACACACGCATTTTCCTTCTTCTTCCCTTCAGCCTCGGCTATAGGCTACATATGGTAAGTTAGGAATGATCCTAAAGTTTCCTTCCTTTACAACTCTGTTCTCTTGGATCATTTTCAACTGTCCACAGTTCATGCTTCTAAGGCACTGCTTTCTGTTCCTCTTTATCTTCTTAACATTGCTCTCATGTCTACTGTGTGATTTGGTCCTATTTTTTTATCTGTTGCTGTCTTCAGATGGAATGGCTGGTCAATAAACATTGGCATCTTGTATCGCCACAAATAATTTCATTACACTGACAGCTTCATAATGTATTATTTAAGAATAGATTTCTGAATTTGAGTTCCTTTGTCTCCACTGTTCATAGATGCTTTCTATTGCTTTACAGATTTAGTGTTGTAAATCACACTGAATATAATGGTTTTTAATTTCTAAACTTCCTATCCTTTCAGTATTTCTGTGTGTGTGTGTGTGTGTGTGTGTGTGTGTGTGTGTGTGTGTACGTAATGTGGTGAATGGGGAGGGGGTGATTTGTGTACTGCGTGCACATGCTTATGCCATGTGAACAGGTGTGCTTGCCTGTGGTGGCTGGAAGGAACATTGGGCATTTTCCCTTCTGCCAATTCCTACTTGAGCTTACTATTCTCAGTGCATGCCATTTTTTTTCACAATACCTAGTGATTCTCTGGTCTCTGATCCCCACAAGACTGGGGTTACATATGTTAGTGGCCAGGCGCAGGTGCTTATGCAGGTCCTAGGGATTGAATTCAAGTCATGTCTCAGGCTTCCACTCACCTCCATGCTTGCACAGGAAGTGTTAACCACAGAGCCATCTCTCCAGCCTTCATTACATTTTTTTAAATAAATTATTTTAATTTTAATTTTATTTTTATATTTATTTATTGAAGAGAAGCAGGCAGAGAGAAAATGGGCATGCCAGGGCCTCAAGCCACTGCAAATGAACTCCAGATGCATGTGCCCCTTGTGCATCTGGCTTACATGGGTCCTAGAGAATCGATCCAGGATCCTTTGGCTTTGCAGGCAAACGCCTTATCCACTAAGCCATTTCTCTAGCTCTGTTTTTTCATTATTTGTACTATGTTAGTATTTAAAATGAATTTAGATTAAATATCATAACATCTCTAACAATATTAATTAAAAATCTAAAGGAATGTCCCTGCTTGTCTGTTTCCATCAAAGTTGTTCCATTATCTATTTTGATAACTCTTTTCATGTGACTTTTTCTAAATTTGTCACTTGAAAATCTTTTTCATGGATTATTTTATAATGTTTCATTATCTATTCATGCTTAAATGTGAGCAAATAAAAATGACACTGAAGCCGGGCGTGGTGGTGCACGCCTTTAATCCCAGCACTCAGGAGGCAGATATAGGAGGATCACAGTGAGTTGGAGGTCACCCTGAGACTCCATAGTTAATTCCAGGTCAGCCTGGGCCAGAGTGAGACCCTACCCTGAAAAAAAAAAAAAAAAAGGCATTGAGCTTCATGTACAGGCTCAGATTGTTGTGCTGATGTCCTATCAGAGGGAATAGAGGGAAGCCAAATATAGTTGTGTTAGTCACTTCATTCATTGCTGGGACACAATATCTGATCACAAATAACTTAACCAATTAACGTGTTTAATTTGGCTTACAGCTCCAAAGGGATAAATTCCATTATGAAGGGAAAGGCATTGGGAGTGGGAAGCCAGCTTGTTACACTGAAGTCAGGAAGCAGAGTTATTAACAGCTGGGAAAGATTGTAAAACCTCAAACCAGGTGTGGTGGTGCATGCCTTTAATACCAGCATGTGGGAAGCAGAAGTAGATGGATTGCTGTGAGTTTGAGGACAGCCTGGAAATATTAGAGTAAGTGCCAACTCAGCTTGGGCTAGAGTAAAACCCTACCTCAAATAAATAAATAAATTTATTTATTTATTTATTTTTTTTTTTTTTTTTTTAAAGACCTCAAGCAAGACCCACCAGTAATGATCCACTTCCTCTAGCCAGGATTTACCTCCTAAAGATTCTACAACCTTCCCAAACACTGTCACCAGCTAGAGACCAAGTATTCCAATACATGAGTCTATGGGGACATTCCACATTCAAACCACAATTATTAACAGAGCAGTTGTTTGATTTCTCCCTTTTTATTTTCATATGATGAAAATTTTCAAATATCTTATTCAGTAAGTAAGAATTTCACTCAAATTATTAATTTATAGGATTTGATTGGAACCACTACTATTTGACTACTGTGGGTGTAAACTTGCAGTAAATCCCATTTACCTCTGTGTCTTACATGTCTTTCAAACTCTGAAACATGAGCCTCTTCTTTTCAACTTTTCCAAGGGGAAAGTTTGTATCCCCCACCAATAATATTCATTTCCTCATTTATGTGAATAAATAACTAGGTAGTAGTTAACTTCCCTACAAATAGGGAACTAGTGAATTAAACTCAAATTTATGCTATTAAATATGACTTAGGGGCTGGAGAGATGGCTTAGCAGTTAAGGTGCTTGCCTATAAAGCCAAACGACCCAGGCTTGATTCTCCAGATTCCCTGTAACCCAGATGCACAAGGTGGTGCATGCATGTGGACTGCATTTGCAGCAACTGGGGAACCTGACGTGCCCATTCTCTTTCCCCCTCCCTCTTTCTCTCTCTTTATCAAATAAATAAAGAATAAAATATTTTTTAAAAGATGTCATTATGACCTTTAAAATATGATTTATATTTCCTTTGTTTTATTCAATAAAATCTCTTCTCTATGACTTTGAAATATATATTTCACTTAAAACATGCACATTAGAGATTACCATTGGCTTTATGGGAATGATTTAAATGGGGTAGAAAAGTGGACTGTGGCACAAAAATAGGTCAATGATTATTTGTGTTTTTATCACAAAATAATTTTTTATACTTGAATAGATAGATGACTCAAGCGAAAACTGAATTTTCTGATTGAGTTCCATCCTATGAATAGGTTATTTTACAAACAGTAGTGATACTACAAGGCAAACAATTCCTTTTTTTTCACAAAGAACATGAAGAAAGTAGAAGGGGCTTGTTTGACACAAGAAAAGGTACTAATGGAAAGGCAGTTGGAGGATGAACTGTGGGAGAGTCTAGAAAAAGTACATGATAAATTTCAGTGAAATTGTCACTATGGCACCTATCACTAGGTACAATGCATATGCTAATAAAAAGTTACTCCAGCATGCTATCAGGTCAAGGCAAAATTAAAAATCAGTAACAACGGAGTATCTAAAAACAACTGAAATTTGGGCTGGAGAGATGGCTTAGTGGTTAAGGCGCTTGCCAGCAAAGCCTAAGAACTCATGTTCTTAGCCAGACACACAGTGATGCAAGCACACAATGTCGCAATGTGCCATGCATTATTTTTGGTGTCATTCCCTATGGGAGTGGAGGGAAGCTGCCAGTCTCGGTAATTCAAACAGGTTAGGTCAGTGTCTCATTTCCAGGTAAGAAAGATTTCTGTGACCGAAGTCCACTTTCTGGCAGAATTTTGCAGCCTGATGCCATCCACCTGCAAAATTATAACCTAGTCTTTGGTTTGAGGGTTACTCTCCTTTGCATGGCCTTCTACGGATGAGGCATTCAGAGGAGGTGGAAAGTCTGCAGATCTGCCTATCCTTACCTTTGTGGTGGCCATCAGAGCACTCCACCAACCATTCTACCTTTACATCATTCAGAACACTCCACCAACCATTCTACCTTTACACCATGCACTACCTTTCACGCTTCCACGTACGTGATGGCCAGGAGGCAGGATGGGGGCATTGAGAAACCTTCAGCTTCAGGAAAGAGTACTACACTGATGCTTCTATTACCACAACCTGGGCTGACTGTATCCACCCTCTGCTTCCCTCTCCACATCCTACTCTGA
Source organism: Orientallactaga sibirica (assembly GCA_036365145.1). Taxonomy (NCBI): domain Eukaryota; kingdom Metazoa; phylum Chordata; class Mammalia; order Rodentia; family Dipodidae; genus Orientallactaga; species Orientallactaga sibirica. The sequence continues at coordinate 19,301,976 of JAEOAD010000037.1, forward strand.
CTGTATCCACCCTCTGCTTCCATCTCCACACCTTACACTGATGGTTTCCACTGTCCTGCTTTGGTTTTCACAGGTCAGACCATCTTTCTCAGGCTCACATAGTGCCTATGGAGACACGCCCCTTGTACTCATAGCTGAATGTGACCCAGCCTCTCAGCCCAATGAAGTTGAGCTGCTCATCTATTGCTTTATTGAGAAAATTCCCCTCTGCTTATTTCTGCTTTCTTTAGTTCTTCCTCTAAAAAGAGCAGGATTCACTGTTTCATTTTTTTGCTTTGTTTTCAATATTAGCTTTTCTCATCTATTTTTACTTAGAGCTCTTCATTGTTGCCAGGAATAAAATGCTTAAACTGAATAGAAATTAAATGATAAATAATAAAAGTAGTGCCATTTATCAAAATTTAGTGTTTATAGGAAACTTATACTTCAAGTGATTATTTTGAAATGAATAAAGGGGACTGGAGCAATCTCTTTACCATTAAGGTACTTGCCTGTTAAGCTCAAGGACTCAGTTTCAATTCCCCAGAACCCACGTAAGCCAGATGCACATGATGGTGCATGCATCGGAGATTGTTTGCAATGGATAGAGGCCCTAGTGCACCTATTCTCTCTGTCTCTCTATATATCATCTCTCCCTAATAAATAAGTAAATCAAAATAAAAAGAGTAAACTGATAAAGGCTTATAATTAATAATTCAAGCAATGTCCTTAAGAACCTAGAAAAACAAAGAACAAAAATGAATCCAAGGAAAGAAAGGAAAAAATAATACACAAATCAGTAAGCTAGAAAAGAGATTTTTAAAAATATCTAGAATATTAGCAGAGGCCACAATTACCTCTAGAAAATCAACATAAAATGGAAAGATTTATTATCTAGGACCAGAGAAGGTGTATCAAGGAAAAACTATGAGATTACAAAGTACCTTTATAAAGAAAAGAGCAATCAAATGGAGGGTCTTTTACATGCTAGGCATGTATACGTGGAACCCTAGCCATGAAGGAAAAATTTAACCTCAGTGTTGATAAATTTAAATTATTTAAATTATTTATTATTTGGTGTTTCTTGGTTTCCATGATTTTATTGTAAACACACCTCTTTACTGTATGAACGTATTGCATATTGGTCCTATTCCCAATGAGTTATCCTTTTATGTTCCTTCTTGCTCGCTCCCATTCCACTGATGATAACCCTACCAGTATTCTCTATGGTATTTTTGAGACAGCATCTCTCCATATAGCCCAGGCTGGCCTTGAACTCTCAGTCCTGATGTTCTGACATTATGTAAGTGTGCCACCATGCATGGCTTAAATTAACATGTTACAGAAACATCCATGCCTGGCTTAAAACTAACATGTTGCAGAAACACTTTTTTAGTACAAATTTACCTTGCCACATTTCTAACAAGTTAATTATAAACAAAATAAATTGATATCTACCTAATAAATCATTTTAATATATCATTGTAATAAACATAACTTTCCAAGTAGGCAAAAGGAAAAAAAGAAGGAAGACAGGGAGTGAAAAAGGGAAAAAAGGAAGCAAGAGAAGAAATTATATCCAGGTCATTTATAATTTTCTTTTTTTATAAGCTAGCCTCCTATCCACATTTCTATGCCAAAAGAGTTATTTAAAAGGAAGATATGCCTTTCTATTTCTGGTTGGTTTTACTATAAATAAAGATACAGTGTTCTAAATTTTGCCAATAGAATACCAGACACTAAAGAAGTCACAACATGCATTGGCTTTATCGTTTATGCTCATTCATCTTTGCTGTGGTCAACAAATAAACACATGAGATAGATGAAATGTACAAGGTCTGAAGCATGTAGTTACTGGGTTGCTAACCTGTAAAAGGTAGATGTAAATATTGCCATTTTGACAAAACAGATAAATGAGAAATAACTTACAGATAGGAAAGGATGACAGGATATATTAAATTTAAACTTTTTAATTCATTGATATTGCTCCCAGTTGTTAAGTAGTATGAATCCTGTGGTGATACTAACACCCATTGGTGACATATATTATAATCTAGGTGACATTTGTTATGGACATGTGGATAAAAGCCACAGCTGCTCAGCAATCCCAGTAATGTATAGCTATTGACTGGGAAGATGTTTTGGTGCCTCCCTAATCAAGCATAAGACAAGGCAGAGGGCCTTCTACCTTCTGAGTGCTCTTTCCAGTTCCAAGCCAAACAGACTGATGTAGCAGAGCGAGAGAGAGAAGGGGGGGATGGGCATATGAACACTGATGACACAGGGCACTGGTAAAGCAGTCCACTCGAGATACTGCCAGCATTGTAAGTGTTTCTTTCCTTTGCTTCTTGTGACACTGATTTGACCATCTTAATACAGTGACTCTGTTTCCCATGTTCTGGGACAGCCATTGCATCAGGTGATGTCTCACTGTGGCAGAATGCCCAGATGGCCCAATTGTCTAAGGACATTAACAAACCCAGACTGTAGTTTGTAGTGTGATTGGCAGCTACTGATTGGATTTGGACGGAAAGACTGGATATGCCTTATGCCCTAAGTAGCTGATAATATAATATATTCCCAGTGAAGCTTTGGAAAGAAATCATGGCTGAATGAACTGAGCACAACATGTCAGCTTTAAAAGAAATCTCAGTATTTGCTAGTAGTAGGGTAGTTTTTAAGTGATTCCAAATAAACTACCAGCAGCCTATATATATATATATATGTAACATATATACATGCAACATATATATATATATATATATATATATATATATATATATATATATATATATATATGTATATGTATATATATGCACGCAAAAAGTACACATGAACACGGGCTAGTAGCAACATCAAAGCTCAACGAGAGCTGGATATAACACTGCATTTGTGATAGAGATTTCAAGTAATTAACTGAGCCTGACTTCTGATTATCTCTGTCTTCTTGTAGAATTTTGGTGATGAGCCCACATTTTAAACATCTTCGACTGAATGAAAGGGCCAAAATATTAGTCCAGTCTGTCTTTTATAAGTAGATGTTTTTCCAGTAATGGAAAGTTTTGGTTTCAAACACTACGTCTAAGTGTTGGGAGGCAGGTTGTCTTTTGGTGAAAATGTCTTTAATTTGTTCCAGAGGAATGTAATAATTCAGCTATCCTCTTATTTGATTGTTTAAACAGAAACATGTAGAAATTTTTTTTATAACAGATACATGAATCTGATACTAGAATTCTGGGTTTTGTTGAAATTAAATTATCCAGGATAAGATTTAGTATATTTATAGAGTTTTGAATGTTGTGTCCTAAATTATACGGAATTTGTCTGTGTAATTCCTTTCCTGTCTCTGAAATAACTCACTCTCCCAGCAAGATAGTATCAGAGCACATAGTGATACCAAACAGTTCATATCCTAATTGGAGGAGAGTGGTTTGCAGGAATATCAGCAAGAGGAATATGGCCCTCATAGGAGTGCAGCTGTATTTTTTTTTTTTTTTTTTTTTGGTAATTTGAGAGAGACAGAAGGAGAGACAGAAAGAGAGAGAATGGGCATACCAGTGGCCTCTCAGCCGCGGTGAATGAACTCCAGATGCATGAGCCCCCTTGTGGGCCAGTGCAACATTGCACCCCAGAGGCACTTTTGCGTCTGGCTAAATGTGGTACCTGGAGAATCGAACGGGTGTTCTTAGGCTTCGCAGGGAGGCTCCTTAACCTCTAAGTCTTCTCTCCAGGCCTGTATTCTTAACTTAGATGTGGACGAGTAAGTTGTTAGGAGGTTTTATCTAATGATAAATGTCTGAATCAGTGACCTAATTGTTTCTCCTTTCCTGTGCTATTCTCCCTCTGGAAACAAATTAAGAAAACAAAACCATTAAAGCAATAAAGCTGATGCAAGTGCATGGAAATTTTGGAAAAAACAAAAGTCTTATAATTGCTTATAATTAAAAGCAAAAGTGACTATAAATTATAGGCTACCTTCCTCCCTACTTGTCAATTTACCCATCTTTATTACATGTTCCAGTCTCTCTGAAACAAATTAAGAAAACAAAACCATTAAAACAATAAAGCTGATGCAAGTGCATGGAAATTTTGAAAATTGACATTACTTGTCAATTTACCCATCTCATTGACCCTTACATTGTGACTGCTTCCCTTGGTTAAAAAAAAAAATGAAAACTGATTTTTCTGAACTGAAAACAGAAATGTAGGAACATATCTATGATACTAATCTGGCCTTCAGTTCAGAAAAAAAAAAGCCAATCCTCTGTTTCTCTGTATTTAGAGCCATTCTAAAGACGTGACAGATGATGCCAAAATCTCCTTCACCACAGTATGTGGAAGAATTTGGATTCTCATTATTTCAAACTTCATTGTCACGGTGTGCAGCAGGTGAACGCTTATATGTTCATTCTCCTCTGGCTCAGCTCTCCCTCCTCTTCCCACTTCCTCGTGGGTTCATCTTGTCATCAAGACAGCCATGCCAGCAACGGGAAAGCCTTTCATGTTGAACATCTTGTCAGTGCTAGAGGCATGGCATGAATTTTTTACCAATTGAATTTGCCACCTTTTATCAAGATATTTGGACACTGTGTACATATAACCTCTGCTCTTGAAAAAGGGATGCAAGTTAAGAGAACAATGTTTATGCAAGGTTATAAAACTTAAAGTAAATACCACGGTCTTTGGGTAGATATTCATTTCATCATATCATAATATTTTTCTATAAAGTTGGCTGTGAAATATATATTGATCCTTTTTGCACAAAAACAAATATTTACTCAGTAGACATGTTATATCTGTTTTATAGCAGAAGAGAGCATTCTCTCAATTTACACACTGAGGTGATGTTTTTTCAAAAGGTTTCATCTAAATGATAATGGCCATCAAAATCTACTGAAATGCAAATGGAACAACAGTGACATATTGCAAAACACAGAAGCAAGTAGTCAGAATCCAGAGCACTAGCAAACTGACACTGGGCCAGGATTTGGAACAACAAAATTTCTCATCCAAGACCTGTAAAATGTAAGTGATGCAGCACTTTCAAATAAAACTAAGCACACTCATTCCATGTAATCCAATGACCGCACTCCTTGGTGTTTACCTAAGGGCAATGAAACTTATTTTTTATTAGAAATTTTATTGGCATGTAAAGAATTAGGTTTCCTTATTGTGTTTTCAAACAAATTATTTTGTTTCTCTTACTTACTTTTTTCCTCATCTCTTCCTCTCCCCAAAAGCCCTCTCCCCACCACAGCCTCATTTCCACTTTCATATTTCAAGAGTCTTTTTGCTGACCTCACCTTTTCTCACTGTCTCTTACTTCCCTTGTGCATCTCTTGTCTAGTTTTATAGCTTATGCCCACTCATATATTCTAACTACATACATAGAAACATTAAAAGTTAAGATCCACAAATGAGGGAAAACTTGTGATTTTTGCCTGGGTTACCTCACTTAGCATAATCTTTTCAAACTACACCCATTTTCCTGAAAATTTCATCACTTCATTTTTCTTTATAGCTGAATAAAATTTTGGTGTGTATATGTAGTACATTTTTATTATCCAATCTATTGACAGCAACTGGGTTGATCATATTTCCTATCTGTTGTGAATAGAACTCTAATAAACAGATGTGCAAGTATCTATCTCTGTGCTCAGAGTCCTTTGGGTAAATGATCACAAGTGGTAAGGTGGGATTGGATAGACAGTTCAAATTTGACCTTTTGGAGAAACCTCCACACTGATTTCCAGAGTGGCTGCACCAGTTTGCCCTTCCTCCAGACGCAAAGAGGGTTTTCCTTTCCCTCCATGTTTGCCAGCATTTGTTGTTACTTGTTTTCATGATGATTGCCATTCTGGCTGGAGTGAGATGGAATGGGAATGTCAGTGTGGTTTTATTGGCATCCGTCTGAGGGCAAATGATGGTGGACATTTTTAAAAATAATTATTGGCCATTTGTATTTCTTCTTTTGAAAATTATCTGCTTATTTAATTGGCCAATTTATTGATAGCTTGCAATTCTTTGTATGTTCTTGCTATCAACCCCTCTATGAGGGAGAGTTTGCAGATTTTCTCCCATTCTATAGACTGTCTGCTCACTCTGCCAGTAGTTTCAGCTGCAGTGTTAAAAACATTTTATTTTCATCTTGTTCCATTTGTCAATTATTGGAATTATTTCCTCTGTTACTAGTGTTCTGTTCAGTAAGTTCTTTCCCAGACCTATAACTTGAAGTGTATGCCTTATTTTTTTCATCTGGCAGTTTCAGCATTTCTGTAAATTAAGTCTTTGATCCATTTTGAATTGGTATTTGTGCAAGGGGAAAGGCGAGGATCATTTTCATTTTTCTGAAGGTGAATATCCCATTTTTGTCAAGTATGTGTTTTTGATGCCTTTGTTGAAGATTAGGAAACCATAGCTATGTGGATTTATTTCCAGGCCCCTATTTATTCTATGCCATTGGTTTCTATGCACACCTGTTTTTGTGCCAGCCATGCTACCTTTGTCATTATGGCTCTCTACTACAGTTTTACATCAGGGATTGAGATATTTTTAGTAGTTTTTTTTCTCTTAAGAACTTTGACTAGACATGCTCTTTTATGTATCCATATAGATTGTTGGAATGTTCATCCTAATTCTGAGATGAATGTCATTGGATTTTTGAAGGGCATTGCACTTAATCTATAAATGACTTTTTGTAATATAGCCATTTCACAATATTAACTCTTCCAATCCAGGAGCAAAATCTCTCCATAATATGGTGTCTTCTATTTCTTTTTTTACTGTCTAAATTTTTTCATGGTACATAAGGGTCCTCCCATCCTAGGTGAGATTTATTGATAAATTGGTACTTTATTTTAGGGGAAATGTTGTGTCTTGGGGTTATGGAGGTCTGTTGAAAATATTTTCCTACACAAAAATATAGACATGGATGTTTACAGAAACTTTATTAATAATGGCCAAGCTTTGGAAGCCTCCAAGACACACTTTAATGGGTGAATAGATAACTACGTTACATGCAGACAAAAGGAGTGTTATTCCATGCTAAAGAGAAAAAGCTTTCAGTTTTGGAAAGACATGGTGGGCACATAAATGCATGTTACTAAGTGAAAGCAAATATGAAAAGATTACACACCGTATAATGTCACTTGTATGACATTCTCAGAAAGGTAAATCAATAGAGATAGTAATAAATGTGTGATGTTGGTAGACATTAAAAGAGACAGAAAGAAAGAGAAAGAGAGAGAGAGAGAGAGATGACTAGGTCAAATACAGAGTTCCCTAGGGCACTAACTTCATTCTATATGATACAATAATGGTGGATACATGAATTATTATTTTGTCTAAGCACACAGAGTGTACACCAACAAAGGTGAGCTTTAATGTAAACTATGGGTCCAAGGGGGATACCAATATGGCAACTGAGTTCATTACAGGTAATAAACATAACATTCTGGTGGTGAATGCTGATATGGGGAAGGTATACCTGGATGTGAGGGGTGCAAACTGGAAACATCTACATTTTCATTCAACCTTTCTATGAACTGAACTGTCCTAAAGAATAAATTTTAATAAAGTCATTTTATTATTTTTAAATATATATCTTAAGATAAAAAACTAGCTTAAAAATAAGTTGGTCACCAAGTATAAAAAACAGAAAATGTACTAAATAAGGCAAAAAACTATAATTCAGTTCTAAATTCTGTTATAGAATTCAACAATCATTTTTATGTTAAATAGGCAGCTATGATCTAAGATACTCATGTGTTGTACACACCAATGAAGGCACAATAAAGAAAAGAATATTCTACTTTATCTTCATGAAAAGCCTACAGCTGCTTAATTGTGCATGATGGAAAATGGTATTAATAAATTATGAAAACTTTCAGAAAAGGTCATCAACATTGTCTGTAATTTCAAAAAGATTATAGTTATGAGAATTCTTCAGTCAGACTGACTAATATGCAAATATTTCAATAAACTAATTCTGTTCCAAAATTATTTTTTTCATATTAAGTAACATTTGTAGTATTTAAAATTGTTGGCCATATTTCATTTCCTTTTTTTTTTTTAATTTTTCTAAGCTCAGGCAAAGTATTTTAAGCATAGAGGCAAGCATCTACAAAAATTTAATATTTAAAGGCCGGGTGTGGTGGTGCACACCTTTAATCCCAGCATTCAGGAGGCAGAAGTAGGAGGATTTCCATGAGTTCGAGGCCACCCTGAGACTACAGAGTGACTTCCAGGTCAGCCTGGGCTAGAGTGAGACCCTACCTCAGGAAAAAAAAATTAATATTTAAGCAAAAGGTATTTAAATATTTGAAAAATATTTACATATAGTTCGTTTTATAAAGATAAGGACATGTAGAGAGACACCATTTTTCCTACTAAATTATTTGAGTTTTCAAATTCTATCCAGTTATTTGTAAATATTAGGAGAGATGAAAGCTATAAGTAATTATTTTCTCCTTAAATTAATAGTCTGTTATCTACTATGAAATTTTATCACCATCCAGGAAGAAAGAAAATGATTGAAACCTCTTGAAATATCATAGTTGTTTTCTTCTGACACGGGGGTTAACTTACTATTGGGATGCCTTCTCTGTAATGGTGGCTTTTCTATCTGTCAGTGGGCTATCACATTCTAAAACTAGGCACTGGAAATGTTGTTCACAACAGGCCCATCCCAGATATTCATAGAGGAAGGACAAAAGATACAAGAAAAGAAACCACCATCTCATAACCTAAGTTTACACCTTATGAAAGTTTCTAGAAAAAATAAAAATAAATGAAGTAGAAAGCAGAAAATAATAGAGAACTGCAAACAAGAATTAGAAAATGGAAAAGCAATAGTAAAAAAAAAAAAACAATAAAAACAAAAAGCTAGTTCTTTGAAATGGATAATCTTCAGCAAGATAAAATGAGCAAAGAATAAAAATCCTAACAAAAAGACAATCATATCAGAAAGGAAGCCAGGATTGTCACTGCAGACCTCACAGACAAGGAAGAGACAATAAGAGAACATTATGGCCCTAACCCGATCCATATACACGTCACATCGTCACCCCCAGTGACATCCTCTCCCTCCCTGTCCCCCACTTCCACACTCCACCCGCACCACTGCAGCTATGGGGCCGTACAAACTATCCCATTCAAACTACCACACTTGAGTTATTTCTTACTTTCTGCCTACAAGTTACCCTTGTATTTTACGTCTTGTATTTTCCCCCTGTTCTAGAATCAGCCCACTGTCCAAGTATTCACGTTCTTTCACGGAATTGTGCTATTAGAAACCAAGGATGTTAACACATATTTAAGTAAAGAAATAGTAACCATGTATAAGAACTCTGAGAAACAAAGGGAAAATACTAATGTGGCCTTCAAGTGGTGATCAAATGTACTATACTGATAGCCATGAATATTAGCAGAGAAAACTAAAAGATGAAAAAGGCTTTGGAAATGCAAGATTAAAAGCTATGGTCATAGCTGGAGAGATGGCTTAGCAGTTAAGCGCTTGCCTATGAAGCCTAAGGACCCAGGTTCAAGGCTCGATTTCCCAGTACCCACGTAAGCCAGATGCACAAGGTGGAACATGCATCTGGAGTTCGTTTGCAGTGGCTGGAGATCCTGGCGTGCCCATTCTCTCCCTCCCTCTCTCATTCTTGTTTATGCTCGCTCTCTCTCTGTCTGTCTGTCTCTCTCTCTCTCAAATAAATAAATAAAATAAAATAAAAGTTAAAACAAAAAGCTGTGGTCAGTGTGGAAAGACACACACACACTAAAGGGCAACCTTGGAGAATGAGCAATCACACCATAATTTTGACCAAACATCAAATATGTGATTTTCAATAAAAAAGGCTAAGGAAAAAAATCATTGTATAAGGAGTGATTTAAAAGTTCAAAAGTTATACTGATCATTGATAAATGAATTGTATAAACACTTGATTATTTCCATTATTAAGTGAGTGCCCAGGTGACAAATGACTGGGATTGTATTAATAACTTCTAGAAGTAAGTGTCATATAGAAGCAGCTTTAAGACTTCTTTTGCTTACTCATCCTCAGTTCACTTATTCCCCTTCAATAACAAATTTGATGTGGTGAATTACATCCTCCTCTTTGAAGACTCTCCTTTTCATTTTTTAAGATTTGCACTTAAATAATATGATGAATTGAAACATACATTTCTTTGTGTAGAAGTATTCACAGGCCCTAAGTATAGAGGTTTTGTTGTTGTTGTTTGTTTGTTTGTTTTTGTTTCTTGAGGTAGGGTTTCACTCTAGCTCAGGCTGACCTGGAATTCACGATGTAGTCTCAGGGTGGAAGTACAGATATTTTAATGAAAAGTATTTTTAGTTAATAATATTATGCTCTCAAAGAAGAGATAGCCTCAATTGTTCTGGTAAATATTTCTTTTAAGGAGTATTCCCAGTCCTGTCACTACACCTAACATTGAAATTTAATATTGTGTATTTATTTTTATTAATTGATTAGAGAGTGAGAATGGGCATACCTCTAGGCACTGCAAATGAACTCCAGATGCATGAACCACCTTGTGTATCTGGCTTATGTGGGTTCTGGGGAGTCCTTAGGCTTAGCAGGCAAGCACCTTAACTGCTAAGCCATCTCTACAGGCCAATACTGTGCATTTAAAGTATATACTTGTTATACTCTCAGATATTAACAGAAATATATTCAGTTATATGGAGGAAGCAATGAATTTGTACCCAGACAGAAGACAAATTATTTGGCAACCTTTTCTTTCCAAATCAGATCTGTGTTTAGGAAGTGATAGGAATGTAATGGATTTAGCAGTTTTAGAGATGTTACTGTTTGTGACATTTTTCTCTCTGGTTAGTGTACTCTCAGGTCTTAGATTTTGGAGCAATGCTTTAATTTAGGATTTTACCTGAAATCTCTCAAACAAAAGCTATTTCATTCCACTAAAAACATTTATGTATACACACATATTCAATTATTTGTGTGTAGATGAAGTATTTTTAAATTTATGTATTTTGTTTGCTTGAGGCTTTCATTCAGTGCTGTGCTATACAAACACACATGCTGATAACTGTAGATGTTTAATTTATTATAGGCATGTTCTGTACCATCCTATTTCAAAATTTATTTATGATTTGAGAGAGAGAATGGGCACACCAGGGTCTCCAGCTACTGCAAATAAACTCCAGACTCACATTCCACCTTGTGCATATGGCTTATGTGGGCACTGTGGAATTGAGCCTGGGTCTTTAGGCTTTGCAGGCAATCACCTTAACTGCTAAGCCATCTCCCCAGTCCACACTCTATTTTCTTTGTCCATTCAGTCACTGGTGTGATTTCAAATGTGTTCAGTCTTTTGCTACTTCAAGCAATGCTCCAATGACCTCCATACACATGTTGTCTTTATAATTCATAAACTGGCTTCGTACCCAAATACTGCACTCAGCTCTTTTGGTCATTTGCTAGGTTTCCTTTTGCCTTTCACAGCATTACATATCTCAAGAGGTCACAGGACCACTGTGCAAACCTCACCCTTTCCTTTTCCCAATCCAGCCCAGGCTGCTTCCAAAGAGAAGCCACCTAGGCCACAGCATCTTTAGCTCAGACCTAGTCACTTCCTTTGCTTGAGTCACTCTGCCTCTCTTTGGTACCTCGCTGACTGGGATACATTTTCACGAATTTATTGGAAGAGGTTATTATTTTCCTTTAACTTAAACTAATTCACTTTTCTTTTTAATGCAATAGATTTCTTCTTTGATCAATACTAACAAATATTTCACAGTTATTTTCCTCATAATTCCTACATGTACCTTTCAAAGAATTATCACAACCTATAATAATATTTTGTTCTATTTATTATTCTCTTACTCAAATATAAAAACCATGAAGGCAAAATCATATCTGATTCAAGATTCCATTATATCTCCAGCACTTCACACATTATTGGATGCAAAGAGGGCTCAGTAAATATGTCTTTAGTTGTTTAAAAAAATGGAGTCATTGTGCCAGTGATGTGAAATTCAATACATATTGTAAGGTCAATGAAAAACAAAAGAAAATTGTAGCTGAAAAGCTTTTTGAAAGAACCTACTGGATATGTTATTTTATTTCTTCCAAAACCATATAAAGTAGGTATTATAAACCCCTTGTTATAGACAAGAAAATTAATCTTAAAAATTAAGTAAATTTCTGAAACTTTAGCTGCTAAGGGCAGAGCTAATCTCTAATCCCATTCCCATGTGATTCTGCATTCAGATCTGTCAAAAGCACTTTGATTTATAGATAGCTTCAGATAATCTTCATAAACCCCGCAATTAAAAATCTTTGAACTCCACTGTGCCTCTCTGTCCTATTTCTCCATGTGCCCATGATGCCATGCAGGAAACAACTGATTTCTCTCAGCAATATTGAATCTATAGTATTTGTACTTCAATTTCCTTGTCACAAAACCGTCTAGAATTATGATTACATATCGTTTTGCTTAAAGACATCTCATCTCCATAAATCTTAGACCTGAAATATTGGGTATAATCAATTTGCAAATGTCACATTTAATACATATAAAACTGATGGTTTCCTGGATTAGTGAGTCACTAAAATTGAGTGGAATGTCTGTCTCTAACTTTTCAGGAAAGAAGGCATGGCAAAGAAAAAGAAATATTTGCAGTAACAAAATGGGACTTAAGCTATGTTAGAGCTAACATGTTTAATGTTTATAGGCATAACCCAAGGTTCAAAGAAATATCTGGGGCTGGAGAGATTGCTAAGTGGTTAGGGCATTTGCCTGCATAGCCTAATGACCCAGGTTCATTTCCCCAGTATCCACATAAAGCCAGATGCACAAAGTGGCACATACATCTGGAGTTAGTTTGCAGTGGCTAGAGGCCCTGACATGCCCATTCTCTCTGTCTTTCTTCTATCTCAATCTCTCTCTCTGCAAATAAATAAATGAAAATATTTTAAAAAGAGAAAAGAAATATATTCACATGCTAGTAAAATAACTGCATATGCTAAGCAGCTTTGTAATGGCACAGTCATCTCTGTATAACCTGTAGAATTTCCAGCTTGCCAGTGGCATAGCTAGAGCCAGGGTCACCACTGGAGAGCAGGCACACTACTTACCTTCCGGTCGCTGCTCACCAGGTGAATGGATCACACTTAAAAAGAGGTTTATGATTTCTTTCTTTCTGATTTGTGCCTAATTCTCCTTTCTTTTAGTTCCAGTACTTGCATTCTTTGTAAATGCTTAGTTCTGTCACATTTCAGTACAAAATGTATTAATTACACCTATTGGGTGATAAATCTCTACAAAGGACAAAATCTTTTCCATCCCGTAGCTATGAAAATAGAAATCCCATGTAGACTTTGGGGTTTGTATGATACAAACACAGATTGACACAGTACAGAACTATTAAGAACAGGCATATTTGAACAATTTTACATCGGCTTCAACATTTATGCATGAATTTGAGCTTCTACCATGGTGCAGGCATGTATGTATTCACATAAGCATACTGTATGTATGTATGGTATGCATGTATGTCTGTGTGTGTGTGTGTGTGTGTGTATATATATATATATATCCAATACTGGTTTCACAGTTTCCTTAGTAAGTGTGGAGAAAGGCAGAGCACTGACTGATATGAATGGTCTATCCCATGAGCACTTTCTGGAAAACTGCGGTCCTGGTAAGCTTTCTACAGACCCAGAATATGAGACTCAAGAAACATAGAATGAACTCTCTGAAATCATTAGCTAAAATAACTCATTTTAAGTTGTTCTTTCAGGTATTTATGTCATAGCTGCATATCTGCAAAAGGAACTATCAGCACCATTCTCATTGAAGAAAGCACCTAGGTAATTGTCTGCTCAGCCCAAGGCACAGGAAAGCAGATTCCCTCAAGAAACTGGTATCTCTCAGATCTCTGCTGTGACAGAGTTTTAGAATTGTAGAAGATAATGGTGGGGTTCACTATCAGGAAAAGTAGATACAATTTTCATAATGACATAGAGTACCAACTAGAGAGTCTAAGCTGAGATCTGTGTCTAAAAAGCTTAGTGATCTATATGAATGGTAATGATAAATATCTATCATTTTGGTATCCTTTTTGGCAGTGTAAAATCATAATCTCCTATTGACCCATATCTGAGACATGGCCATGCAGCAAACAGATTTCAGCAAAATGAGACCCAGAGCAGAGGACTCAGCCCACCTCTACCTTAATTTCTCAACCCGAGAAATTATGTTAATGGATTTTAAGTTGCTAAGTTGATGGCACTTAGTTATATAGTTCAACAAACTAATATATCCACCCAGCCCATTCTTGATCAACATTCAACAGTCCATTTGACTGACCGAGAATAAGAGAAAGCCTGGCAGCTGATCCAGGCTTGCTCTATATCACCTGTTGGTTTACCTGGACCACCTGACACAGTGAATTCAGTGGTGCAAAGAAACAACTGTGGTAGGTTAGGACTGTGTACTGTCATGATTAAGCACCCCAAAAGAGTGACTCCACAGACAGTCAATGTACAAGAGCAAGGTCATGACATCTGATGCCAAAGAATATTCACTCTTTCAGTAACAGTTCCTATCACACTGCTGGATACTAAAATCAGGTCGTCTAATCATGGAACATTAACTGGATACTATAACAGAGTGGTTATTATATCAGAGCTGGGTATTGTTATAGTCCACATTACAAGGTCATATAAGTTTAATAATTTCTAGTAAAAAGTTTATGGACACTTAGAACTATATCCAAACAAAAAGAGAGAAAGAGATAGAGTAAGTAATTGACACAAACAAATGGACCAAAACATGATGTTTCCTACCCCTTTCACAACAAACCATTTCTCTTAACTCACACTTAGAACCTTGGGAGAAGAATTTGGGATAAATCATAGAAAGATTGACTTGAGATTGTGGCGTGAGCCAATAATGAACTGTAATCATCTTCTCGTTTTATTTCAGAGGTGACACTAAAAGACAGTGAGTGGTGATTCTCCCAATAGAGAATGTCAAAGAGCATATGGGCTTAACTCTGTGGAATTGTTTCTAAAAAGAAGTGTGAAATTGCATCAATTATAGCTTAACAAAGGCATGATAAGACAGATGCTGAAACTTTAGGAGTGAAATGTGCTTAATTGCCAGATAAGCAATCAAGACCAGCAGAAGTGATGGCTGAAGGTAAGGGGAAGTTGGCACTGGGTGGGAAAAGGAAATGCTGCGTTTATCAGGCCCTGGGACTAGTCCCAGCAGAAGTGATGGCTGAAAGTAAGGGGAAGTTGGCGCTGGGTGGGAAAAGGAAATGCTGTGTTTATCAGGCCTGGGACTAGTCCCAGCAGAAGTGATGGCTGAAAGTAAGGGGAAGTTGGCGCTGGGTGGGAAAAGGAAATGCTGTGTTTATCAGGCCTGGGACTAGCTCCAGCAGCTGGAGTGACTGTTTCACGGAGCTGCCTGTTTTACATCTTTTCCACAGACCGTAGGCAGCTCCCACACCAAACTTCAGGATTAGGCAGACTGGACTGTGAAGCATGAGTGGTTCGTGCAAGGACAGGCTGATGTGCTCAGGGAAGAGCCTACGTCTCTTCAGCCTGTCTCTGAGTTTACTTCTGGTTGCAGCAGACAGCTCCCCGCTTGCTGGGAGATTCCTCCTCTCAATCTTTTCTCTGCACAAAGGCCTTGTCCACTGCCATAGGAAGTTGTTCAAGCAAAGCACAGGGCAGCTCAAAGTTGCAAGAAATGCAATACCCTCAGTGGCAACCCATGAGAAGTGAGAGAAGTGAATGAATACTTCTGTTTGCTAAATGTGATTAAGATCACTCCAGTGTAGATCCTGATTCCTCAGAGTTTTTTCAGTTGCCATGGAAGTAACCTTCAAAGAACAGTATCTTTACTTCTCCTGGTGTACCCCTTTGAAAACAGTGCCCTCTTGAATGTTGTTGACATGTAGGTGCTTTACCGTAAGATATTCCTGAATCATGGGATTATCAAAATTGTAAGATTATTGGTAGACATATATGTTATACTGTAAGTAGTTTAGGACTATGCACTGCATGGGTAAGCCCCTAACAGACTTTTAAGTATGAGAGCAAAGCCATGTCCTTATGGTTCCTGTCATACTGCTGGGTACTAAAAACAAAATGTGTAATCATGAAACATGAAATGGTTATAAGTTATAAACTTACAAGTTTGATTATTGCAAAGAATGTCATTTCTGTCATAGCTGTGTCTTATTTATGTGCTTTGCATATAGTTTCAAAAAACCTCAAAACTGGGCTGGAGAGATGGCTTAGCGGTTAAGGCACCTGCCTGCTAAGCCTAAGAACCCAGTTCCAATCTCCAGGTCCCATGTTTAGCCAAATGCAAAGTGATGCAAGGGCGCAATGCCGCACTTGACCACAAGGTGGCGCACACATCTGGATTTTGTTCGCAGTGGCTGAGAGGCTGCTGGCGCGCCGAACTCTCTGTCTTCCTCTCTCTGTCTCTCTCCAAAAAAAAAAAAAACCTTGAAACTGTTCACCAGTTTCATTTAAGTTTTAAGTATTGAATAATCTGACTGTACAACCTTTCAGGAAAACTTGGACGACCGCATCCAGATGGCTGAGTAACACCCACTGCAAACAAGTCTGACAATATTGTCCCTCCTAGTAAAAGTACATCCCTTCTACATTAAAATGGATCTAATCATGACAGATGGGAAGTAAACCCCTTAGATTTATAATTGGAACAAACTCCTATGACACAATATCTGAGATAATTATCTCATGAGGAAACAAGGTCTAACTTGGCCCACAGGCTTGGAAGTTCCAGTCCAACAATGACTGGCCCATTTCTTTGTGCCTAGCGGGGGTGGGAAGCAGCACACTGAGGCAGAGAAAAGTTGTTTACATAGACAGTCAGGGGAGAAAGAAGAGGAAGAGAATGAGATTCCATAAACTCCTCTGAGACCACACTGAGACCACACTCCCAAGAACCTAAACGCTTCCCACTAGGCCCACTGCCTGACGGTTGTCATGTTCCATTAGTGCCACCCTGAGACCATGGGCCTTTGCAGGACATTCAGCATTTGAACCAGAGCCTACTCCATTAAGGAAACAAAAAAAGCAGCTAATTTTCAAAAGAAAGCAAAACAAGTGAGCAGAACTTAGTTTCCAAGGGTAGCAAATGGAATAGAGGTGCATATTAACAGATTAGTTGGTGAAGCTGGCTGACATAATCCCTCCAGTGTCAGGCAAGACTGAGAAGGGTCTCAGGTGGTCTTTGGTGATCCACATTTGCTCTCCCTGTATGTAGGAGTGGACAGGGTCACTTTGTTCTCTGTCAATCGATGTCCTACTTTCAGACAAACAGGAGGGCAGAAAGTACATCTGTGTCTGCTTCCTCTCCTCTTTATTCAGTTTAAGAATCCTTGATATTTTTGGAAACACACATTCTGGTCTCTAGCAATAGTGAACAAAAAAAAAAAAAGTTATTCACCTTATGTTTATTGTCTGGCTCAAGTAAGGCCTTACCTCCTTCAATAGTCCTGTAGGAATCTTTTTTGCCTTGCAAAAACACTTACTTCTCAAAAGAGAGCAGTTAAAAGCTGACTCTGTCAGGGGCAAGAAGAAGTAGCTTTCTCTGCCATAGCAACAGACTAACACTCTTCGGGGATGAGCAGCATGCTGCCCTGGCATGAATAAGGGAAAGAGCAGTTCGGCAAGAAGAAATGTGGGGACCTAATAATCAAAATTTCAATGTTCTTTTAAAGAGATGTGTGGATATGTACATAAATCAATCTTTCATTTACAAAAAAAGAATTATCCAGCTTTTAATGCAAAGACTCTCAAGAAATGTTTCCCAGTAATCCAGACTGGGCATTCCACAATTTAAGTATTAGATTCAACATTGACTAGTATTTATGCAAAAGTTTGTAAATATTAAAATATACAAATGTTAGAAATCATCATTGTAGAAGATCTGTCTGCAGGCATACAGGAATATAATAACTTGTTTCAAAATTATCATAACATGTAATCTGGATAGCAAATCCCCATGTTAGTCAAACTCAGCATTTCTAAGAAGGGAGATATGATGCAAGATTGCCAGCAGAACTTGACTCTAAATTCCATTGTCAGCTTATAAGTTTGCCTGTTCAACTTAGCATCACACTTTCATCATCATATAGTACAAAAGCCTGTGCTAGCTAGGAAGTAATAGAGAACACATCCAACAGAAAGATAAAAGCACAGAGTGAATCAAGCATGAACAGAAAATGACCCATTTGAACAAAAGAAATAATATTTGGTCTTTATCTGGAAATGATTTCATATCCAGAGAGCCTTTTCCCTTAAATCAAATGCAGCTTTATATTATGTTTCATCTTTTTGGACACTATCTACTGATAACTGGTTAAGCCAAAGAAGTGCTAGGGAAATACACCTAAAACTAAACCTGAGTGAAAAAACAAAGCAGCCAGGTTCGTCTTTCCTTTGAAAAAGCTACTTCATCTCCCCAGAGATAATACTGCTCCTTTCCTGATTAAACTCAATCAGAGACTGGGGCTGGCAATCTTTTCTAATTTAAAAACTATCACATCAAATGATAACTGTTAATAACCACCAATATTGCACAGCATGAGAACGAAGGTCAAATGCTACAGTTTGAATGTTAAATAAGGCAAAGAGTATAGGTAGCTCTTAACGGAAAATTTTGCCTGCCTTAAAAAAATCACTCTAAAAACCTGTTAGCCAACCACACAGCAGGCTTCACTTTCTTCTCCAGAGTTCAGTAACATGATCTTCCTGTCAATGTTGGGTTTCTTTTCTCCCAATTTATAACACCGCTGGGCTTGGTCCATTGCTGTCTAACATCATAAAATCAATCCTACAACAATTGCTTTCATCTCAGCAAAGAATTTTCCAGAGCAGATCAAGACTTTTACTGGTGGTAAAATTATCTTACATTGATAATGCTTGTGCTTGAAAAATCAAAAAGAAAAACACAAAATAAAACACTAGAGTTTTCCTAGTGAAAGATCTCACTCCAAAACATTGCCCAGTGAGGATCATTAGGTCCTTTTGGAATGTCCTGAACACTACAGAATGCCTGGGTAGATAGCTTTACCCTGCTTTTAGCTTTGTGCTGAGTGGAGGAAAGACTGCTGACCCCACCCCCATTAACCATTTGTATTGACTATGCTGTCATCAGAGACAGTGGTGATGTGTTTATGCATTGTGGTTATGGACATTCCTGATTCGAAGGCAAATGAAACAGAGTAGCATTAGACTAGATTCCAGTTAACACCTGCTTATAAACGATTATATTTATTATTAAATAGGGTCTGGGAATGGGACATTTAAGCTTGAGTGGCAAAGGCAAATGTGCTAAGACTTAAAGGACAAAGTTGTGAGATCCAGTTGATCAAAGGACCTAGGGCACTTAGATATATGACTCTGTGGCAGGAGGGTCAATGGAAGGGACAGAACCAAAGATGTAGACCACACTAGTACCCATCACCACTAGGTCATGAAACAAGTTCTTAAAAGCTCAAATAAACACTGAATATCGACTTTTAAAAAGAGCTTAGTGACTGTGATCAAATGCTTCTTCTCTAAAGAAGCTGTTGGAATGCTTGTCTTCAACAGTGGTGCTGAATAGCAGGCATTAGAGTAAAATACCTGATGCTCAAGGGGTGTAACCCAAGACCCTCAGTGGATGCCTGAGACTGTGTGCAGTACCAAACTTTCCTAAAATGAAGTTTATTTTATAAATTAGATACACTAAGGGACTAATAACAAAACATAGAGGAATTACAAAAAAAAAAAAAAATCACTGCAATAAAATCGCCAGTATCACTACACTTGTGCTTTTAGGCCATTGTTCAATGAGCCACTTGAACACAAGCTTGTGATCCTTCTCGAGTGGATCCCATGCCCAAATGGCTGACTGCAGGGCAGGCACTGAAGATATAGCATAGATATGCAGCATAAAGGAATGAGTCATGTCCCTATTCAAATGGTATGCAATGTAAAAGTTATGAATCACTTATTTCTAGAATGATCCATTTGATATTTTTAAATGACAGGTAGTTGAAACTAAGGAGAGTGGGAGACAGGAATTAGGAGCCATTCCATGTCTCCACCTGTGGCGCCTTTATCCTGATAGTGACGGCCCAGGTCTTGCTGATGCACCCTGCTTGGCACAGTTGAGGAAAGGTCACACAGAGATAGGAGTGAGTTTAAGGATCAGGCTTGTGAAGTACAAAATCAGGGCTCCTTCTCAACACCCTGACAAATCCTAAAAAAAAAAAAAAAAAGTGGAAATGAAGAACAGCCAAGTTTTAACAAATGGGTATGGCAGTGCTTATCTGAAGCCCAACAGAACAGAAGTTACCGCAGTGTCTGCAGGTGTTTCTCAGCATCACGACGTGATACAAGTAAGAATGATGATAGGAAACCTGCAGAAACCATCCCAGTAGGCACGGACATGTTCTCACAAGCTCGCTCAGTGGCTGAGTATTTGTTAGGAATCCCCTCCCATCTGAACTTTTGCTTGCTGCAGCTTTATTTTTTTATGGAATATTTATTTATTTATTTAGATCTGCTAACTTTAATAGTTGTTTTTTTAATTTGCAACTGAAACCATGAGTTTTAAACATACATAATATTAAATCTGCTTCAGTTTTCCATAAAGATACCATAAGTTATGGGTAATCCCATTTCTTTTTTTTTAATGTCTTTAATTTTAGGAAAAATTCTAGATATATACACGTCATGTTAAACTGCATCCCATTTTGAGGAGTGTGATGAAATCTGATATGGTCCCACTCCAGCTCTTCTAGAATATGAATCATTCCTTTGTTCCATGGACCCCTGCCATACATGCTACTGGCTCATTAGTCGCTGAAAATCCATCTAGGTATAAGATCAATTATTGGGGAATAATAATGCTTCTGTACAAGTAGCTCTTATGCTGCTGCCTAGCTCTATGTCACAATGCCATGTCATTCACTTACTTCCCTTCATGATGTAGGCATTTTATTATGTCACATTATATCACAAAGCAAGATGAGGATAGGACCAAGGATATTCTGAAAGTATATTCACATGTATGTTAAGACAGTATACTGAGATACAGCTGTACTATTTTCTCGCTGTTGTTGTTCATATCTTTTAATTGAATCTTTAAATTAAAACTCATTATATCTGTAAATATGCAGAGAAATGATGGTACATCTAGGATTTGCTAGCAGAAGTTTCAGGCATCCAGTGAGAGTGTTGAAACACACTCCACACAGATGAGGGAGGACTGCTGCACTCTTGTATAGGGAGTCACAGCGCTGATGATGAACTGAATTACGTAACAAGAAGAACACAAGACCCTTCCTTTACCCACCCCCCAATCATCATGTCCTTTTCTGAAGAAGAGATTCTTCAAATGAACTCAAAGAGAAATTTGATGTGACACGATTCTTTCATTACAAGGCATTGTGCAGATGTAAGGAATTATCATTCCTACACTAAGGATAAAGGGAACTCACAGTTTCTATTACGTAACAGAAGAATGTTTCATGTTTCCTCTGTCATTCTTTTTCATTCCTGCGTCAGCTCTCCTTTTCTTTTTAACTAATGTTTTCTTACACTTGATCATATAAATAGAAATAGATAAGAGATTGATTTGAAAAAGACCTATCTCACTGACTTTATAAGTGGCAATTCTAAGAACATTTGGGTACATAAGCACAAATGTCTATATGAGATAGACAGGCATCATAAATAAGGAAATCAATAGAGTAAAATTTCCTTAGGTCTGGGAAAACCAACTGGGTAAGCAGGTGAGTCACAGCAGGAAAGGGGAAGGCTTCTGTAAGGAAGGCAACATGGGGGAACCAGGTAACTATGGAGAATGCAAGTCCACCTGAAAGCAACAAATGTCCAAGGGTACCTAGGTGGGAACACAGGCCCATTGCTCTCTGAAATCTACCTCAGTGCATTACATGTTCTAGAAGAGTTGTATGAATTTCCAAACACTGAAAAAATTAAGATAAATTCAGCACCTGTAGCACTGCTCTACTCCACACGCTCTTATTTCATGATGCTCACGTGAATCGTGGGCTTTCTCTGATCTCTGCTCTACTTTCTGCTCTGGATTCTGTGGGTAGACAGCTTCCATCTATTCATGCCCTCCTATTCAATAGCCTGAGCAACAGGAGCTGACGACCAGTCCTCAGCGAGGACCTCATGAATAGCAAAGCACACCTGTGCCTCTTCAAAGCCGGCTCCACCCTTGGGTTGAGAAGCAGTAAACTCAGGAGCTGGAGCAGGCAGACCATCCTAAAACTGGCCCTTGGAAAGAGCCTTTTCTTAGCCAGCGGATCTGCTCAATCTCTTCAGACTCTCTCTACAAGCACGCGGCCTCCCATAGCTCACCAAACTAGAACGGAGCCAGGCATGAGCAGAACTTCTTGGCTTGCATCAACCACAGCAGGCCCAGTGAGTGTGCCCTATTGCTGTCGCAAGGATGGAAATGTCCACGTAGCATTAAGGACTGCGCTGCATGAAACACTGGAAAACAGGAGAATTAGGGTGCTCTGGGGTAAGCTGGTAATTAGCCGTGTGTTCAGTAACTACTAGAAACATGGCTCCCTGATGGGTGCTGAATACGGTAAAAGAGGAGCTCCAGTGGCATACGCAAAGTACACCAAAATGCACCACAATAACAACAAGACAGGAGCTGCCTGCAGATGCTTCTCTCACATTCTGTTCAGATCTGTGGCCTAGCTTAGTTGGCCTCACTTCTCCTTTTGTGTACACACTGTTCCACTGGAAGGCCAAAGCTGCTGCCATGTAAGTGTTTTGTGGCAAGAAATGGGAGGACATCCTCTTTCTTCATTTGCAGGACATCCAGGCTCTGAACAATTTTTCTTTAAGTTATTGTGGGAACCCAGGACAACACCACATGGACCCTTCTTTGGGTAGACAGGAAGGATTTGCACCTTCTAAAATAAATTCTGTCCTTTATGTTCATGGTGTACCCAATCACCACATGCACGTTGACTGTTTTATTTAGCCAATAGAAATGTGCATGTAATGTTTCAAATTCGCCATCACAAACCACTCAACATCACTTAGAAGTAGAGGCTGGGAGGCTGTCTTTAGAAGTCTGGGGTTAAAGATGCAGATACAATCTAGGCTGAAGTATGGCAAGAAACTAACTTAAGTAGCAATGATGCCTATGATCCTTTAAAGCCATGAATATCTACATTTTTCATAGGAGAGTCAGGCTGTCAACCTGTCATAACTCTCTTCTCTTGGCAAACTATAGGAATTAGACCTCCTTTCCACATTTCTTTTTACCTTTATATTGCTTGGCTTATTCTCTAGTGATTTCTTTTCTAGTGATTTATGTTTGTGACAATCTATATCCTGGACTGCTGCTAATTCTGGTCTGATAACCAAGCACCTCTTCCTCCTGGAGAAAGGTCATAGGCTTGCTTAAATCAAGTGTTATCTCAACAAAAACAACTATTCAAACTTCATCATTACCCTCCTCATTGAGTCAAGGCAGAATTTCTTCTATTAGTGGGACTTTGATGTTTTTTTTTTTTTTTTTTTTTTTTTCCTGCTGGAAAGGTGTTTCCAGTCCCAGAGAATAGAAACTGGGGTTTAAAAAAAAAAAAAAAAAAACACTATGCAGAAATAACCTGTGCTTATAAATCCAAAGAGTGGTCTAATATTAAATGCAGAGCAAAATGACAGAGTCAGAAAAACAATGACAAGCGGCTCAGCAAAGCCATTACCATGCTCACTGCCATTTGAAAGCACAACGATAGGAGTGATTGTTTTAAAGTAAGATTACTAAATAATGTACCCCATCAAAGAAAGACATTGTATTGGCCATAAAACATATAACTGCAACAGAATGCATACTTATTTAATGACACTTTAGAATCAGATGGTAATTAACATGAGTAGGAATTCTTTAAAAGCCAAATTCAAACAGTATATAAACTGAACCATTTTCTTTGTTTTCCAAGCACATGAAGAAGTTTCACACAAGGAATTTGTGGGGTTCTCCCCACCCAGCACACACACACACACACTTTTCTGTGTGTCTGTGGCCCACTGGGAACAACACAATTTAAACTCCTCAGCATTTCCACTTTTAATTGCTGGGAGGGTTCATTATCAGCTGTCTAAAGTGCAATACATCAACCTTGCAATGCTGAGTTACAAAAGACGTTCACACATCTGATGGGCTGCTGTGCTAAATACATCTTAATTTGTGCTGCATCTGCTGTTTTCTAATTTGTTTGTCATGCTGAAATGCTGCAGACGTCAGAGCAGCTCCCTAGCTTTACTTCTTTGAAAATGCATCAATACTTCATTTTTAAAAAATGGCTTTCTTCCACCATTGCTCATCTGTGTCTTAGACTGCCACAAATTCAATTATATTATGCACATATATGTATAAAAAGTCCTGTGTATTTGAGTATATGTACATAATAACATAAACACACAGATATTTGCATGTGTGTCAAGTCAAATATTCAGTTTAATTGCATTAAGTAAAACAAACTTTCTTCAGTCATAACTGGATATACAAAGTGACACCCAAATTATTCTAAGAATGCTGGCATGGGTAAAAATGCCTCATGTTTCTGGGTCTAGATCTGCTTTGCTTGCTACACAGATGTCAGGAAGGCTGGCACACTCAGTTCTGACTCAACTAAGGCACAGTTCAAAACACAAACAAACACATCCACTTCAGCACCCAGGATAAACCAGTCTCAATATAAAGGAAATGAACATCTCAGTTGGAAAAGAAAACAAAATCAATGTCTCAGGTACATGCCTCCCCCAGTCTTCTCACAAAACACAGGATATGAGGTTGAGACAAGATGAGTGACCAGGGCCTGTGATCTCTGCAGTCATACCATATCTAGCAGGGTCCCGGTTAGACTTAATGCTCTGCTGTTATTGTTTAGAAATACTAAATAATTTGTAATTACACAAAATATTTGTGACTTTTCACTGCATTCCACAAACCGTGAGCTGCTAGTGGTTGTAGAAGTGCCTACAGAACAATGGATCAGCTTGATCCTATATTTATTCTGTTAGTGTTTTTAAGATTGCAAAAGCTGACCCCCAGGCATGAAAAAAAAGGAGGGGCAGAATAAAGAGACTGGAGAGAAAGGAAAACAATTAGCAAGGAAAAACCAAGGACATTTAATTTGTATCTGTACAGTTTTAGGGTAAAATGACCCGTGGAAGGTAGCCATTTCTTAGTTCTGAGCACAGAGCTCCTGTTGGAGTTGAATGGTTGTCCCCCAACCAATTCAGGAGTTTTATTAAAGCTTGTAACTTGGTGTCACTGTGGGTGGATCCTAGGATCCAGACACACAAAGTGGCAGGTGTGTCTGGAATTCAGTTGCAGTGCCAGGAAGCCCTGGTATACCCATTCTCTCTCTCCTTGCAAATAAGTAATCAATAAAAGTGTTTTTTTAAAGAAAGCATTAATAATAAGCAGTGGATCAAGGCAGTGAGCTCTCCGCTGAGTGGCTGCCACGGAGGCTGGCCCCTTTTGTGGAAGGCAGTGAGGCAGGTCTGCACTCTGATTTCTGCCTCCCTGTGCCTTGCCTAGAAGGACCATAGCTCCATTTATATAGTACCAATCAGCCTCATGATTCCCTAAGAACAGGCAGGGTTATAACTGGTGGAGTCACAGGCAAATCAGGGCTTCTGTTAAGAGTATGTTGAATCAATATGGCATTCCATTCAACCAGAGCTGAGAAAAACACCTCATAAAGTAACAGCATTTGTAAAGGTTAATCAATTCAGCTAATTGTAAATGCTCTCAATTGTCAGTCCCTAAGCAGTCCCTTCTTTTTGTAGCAAGTAATTCACAGTGGGATGCAAGCCTCAAAATCAGGAAGCAGAGAAAGAGGAGAAAGCAGTCAAATCTCTCATTACTGTCCTGTGTTGTGTTCTGTCAGTGTCTATAAATGTCAATATATTTCCCACAGGGAGATAGCCTTTTTTCCCTGCTAGCACTATGTTTCCTCCTTCATTATATACAAAACAAAGTAAAGAACTTAATTATCTGGGGGCTGGGCAGAGGGAAAGGAAATAAGGGTATTGATCTTTGGAGCACTATCTTAAGGCAACGCATGTGACGGATATGCTGGGTAGGCAAAGGGATGATCCTTCACTGAAAACAGCAAGAGTGCAACACCTTAGTCACCACCCAGAATTGACCTTGGTAAGGAGATTCTACCCTTTCCTCTCCCCTGCCAGGAAAAAAGCATAAAAGCATTCTGGTGGTGGTGTGATTTTTTAAGTCCTGTGGAGATCAGAGAGGTAGAAACAAATCATGTCAGACATGATTGGAAAAATTCTAGCCTGAAAATGACTCTGGTGGAGGAACAGCAAACACATTAATGGAAGTAAGCAGAACTACTGTCTTTTTAAAGGGTTTTATGACAGTTTCTGGGGATTTTACGACAGAGTAGTCTGTTTCCTGGCTGTGAGTAGGGGTACCAAGGACACAGAATGCAATTCATTTAAAAAATACCAGAAGAATTGTAAAAAGCAGTAATACAGAAATGATGAATAGTCTTTAAAAAATCATTTTCTTTTAAAGATCTCATATGTCGTTTCTGTGGCATTTTGTCTCAGAAAGTTTTGCTTTCCTATGATTACATAAGTTAATCTTTCATATTTAGAAACTATGGGAAAGTAGGGTATAGTCAAAGAATATTTATATAAGCCAAAAGTATAACTAGGAACTACTTCAAATGTTTTGGTACAAGGTTAATATTTATAGCAAAGTATGTAATAACAATGTACACCCACTCATTATGGCTTAGAATCCAAAACTATATATAATTTTCCATATGGACCATGAACTGCTAAAACAGTCAATTTCTTTTTATATCATTTGCATCTTGGGAAAATGTAAATGTCGTTTCTATAGCTGTAAAGCTGTGACCAGTTAAAATTTGAAAATGCATGAGGAATCACAAAATATTGCAAATCCTTAGCATTCCATAACTTGACAAAAAAAAAATCACCCTGATATTTCATGTATCTTTACTTAATGTCATTAATCAAAGACACAGTAAAATGCTAACTGAATCTAAGGCCTTTATTCTTATAAAAAATTGGGGATTGTAGTGACTTTGTCAAAACAAAAGGTCTTGATAGCCTTTCTATGGTATCAAAGAAGTAAACCCTGGAAAAGAGATGGAAAATAAGAAGCTTACAACTGGGACGTCACAAGATCTTTGATTCCACGAAGACTATGGGATTGTGGGATATGGTAGAACTCTGTAGGACGGTAGCATGTTTAAAATCAACTTGAGGGGTAAAGGTAACAATGTACAGTTGAGAAAATGAAATCAGTATTTCTCTAGAATGAACAGAAACTTTTGTTTACAGAGGAATGCGGCTCTTAGTAAAACCAATTTCATTTATCCATGAGTGCACTGAAAAGTTTACAATTCTCATCTTTAAAAAGAGAAACTCGAACTGGGGTTAAAGGCAGTTAGAGGCACTTGCTTGCAAAGTCTTCCAACCTAGGTCCAATTCCCCAGCACCCATGTAAAGTCTGACATGAAGCAGAACATGCTTCTGTGATAGCCAACACATCTATTACAATGGGGGGTAGACTGGCATTCACTTGTATCAGCAAGAGACTCTGTCGCCAAGAACACGGAAGAAGAGCTCAGGAACCTTGACATAGCTCTCTGACCTCCACACATATACCATGTCATGCCCATACCTATAAGTACATATGCATACACATACACACATACATACTTACATACATACATACAAATAAATAAATAAGAAGGAGAGAAAGTAAGAAGACAGGAATGTCCAGAAGTTTCCTCACCCACTGACAAGAGGCACAGAAAAGACTTCCTTGATAGAAGCCCTCCCTCCTGCCTCCCTTCATCTCTGCTCCTTTCTCTATCACACAGTCCACTCACTAGACAATACCATTCCCCTATAATTTTGAGACAAATGTCTTGCAATACATAATGCCAATAATAAGGAAAGTTAACCAAACTAACATCCCTAGGAACCAATCATTTCATTTCATTTGCAGTTCATGCCTGAGAACTTGGCACCTTTGTCACCATACACATTCGCTCAGAACTCATACTCTTTTATGCATAATGTAATTTTCTTTCCAGAGGATAAATTTTATAGCAGTTTAATAATTTCTTGAAGTTATCCTAGAATATTGCTCAACTTGCTTCTAAATTAAAGCACTTATTAAAAACTTTGAAGTACTCTCACAATTTTAAATCACTGTGCACATAGCAATTTAAAATTATGGGAGCAGTTTTATAAGCACTTGAATTTGGAGGTGATCAGAGACCTGAAAATGTGCAATATAGAATAATTTAAAAGTATTAGAGCACTTCACATTTTTTATAAGCTCTTGAGCTGGGAAGTGATCGGGTTCTAACATCTGAGCTTATGCAGTGCAAACTCAAGTACTTCTCAGCCTTAGATTATTCACTCTATTAAATCAAGCCACTTTAATAATTTTAAAGTGATGTACACTGAGCGTGCCTAGATCTCCAAATTCACTTTTAAATTAAAAAAATTTCACTTCCAATCTACAAAAGACATTTATATGATAAAATGGCAATTTTCCCTTTCAATTTTAGACATCAAATGCCTTTCTGCATTTAGAGTACTTCACACTTGGTTAAAAAAAACAAAGTATTAAAAATATTTCTTCTTTTCTATTAAAAATTATGTTAAGAAATTTAAACAAGCTATTTGTATCTGAAAATATTTTCCCGCTAGGCAAACTTTTGTATAATGGGTTTTAGGATACAATACTTTTATACCTAAAATAACGATAAACCAATGTTTCAGTCTTGAGTAGTTTTATTTGTTAACTTGTGGTTCTTCACTAAATGCAGCTTCTTGCTGAGAAAAATAAGATGAACTCTATTGTGCTGTCTGAAGACACTCCCTCCCACTGACCTGAGCAAGAGCGCATGGTCCTCGTAAGATGTTCCTAGCCTCCTATGAGTTCAAAGAAAGGACAGCAGAGCAAAAGCAGAACAAGAGCATTCTAACGAGGCCTTCACTGAATGAACATTTGACACATGTGGCCCTCTGGTTGTTCAGTCTGGGGATGGTTTTGATCTTGTGAAATCCTATCCTTTCCAAAGTAAAATGTTAGGGTAGAATTCTGTTCTGGATTATTTCTATCATAGACAAGATTTTTTACCTATTAAAAAGAATTATAATCAGGCTGGGGAAATGGCTTAGTGGTTAAGGCATTTGCCTGCGAAGCCTAAGGACCCTGGTTTGATTTCCCAGGACCCACGTAAGCCACCTGCATAAGTGGGCACATGTGCCTGGAGTTCATTTGCAGTGGCTGGAGGCTCTGTGACAACCATTCTCTCTCTCTCTCTCTCTCTCTCTCTCTCTCTTTCTGCCTCTTCCTGTCTCTCTCAAATAAATAAATAATAAAATATTTTTTTTAAAAAAAAGAATTATAATCACCTAAAATACCTCAGTTTTCAGTGTGCTTTTAATGTGGTTACTGATTTGATATTTGCATCAGAAAATGATTTAAAATCTTATTTGAATAGTTCTCTTACTTCATGTAAACATAGGTCAAATAATTGGGGAACTAACTACAAAAATCTCTTGAAAATTAGTTTAAAAAATATTTTCCTTTAACACTCAAGTGTTGAGTTACATTTCCCAAGCCAGTGACTGATGTCCTAGTTGGTGAATTCTAAATGAAGTCAACTAAACCTGCTAGAAAGTACCCTTCCTTCTTTGAAAATGCATTGAACTTTATGCTATTGGAGAAATGGTTTTAACTAACATGTTTGTAACAGATGAACTAGAGAGGTTTCCAACAGCAATATGTCAAGGTAAAAAAGTATTCTAAAGGTACTGTAGCTGTGCTGCTCACGGGGAACAGGACTACAAAGTATGCATACACTGCTGTTCACATGCCAAAGTCATGTAGCCTTGGGCTGACACTGCCATAACACCAGATCATTCACAACTAATGCTGCGGAAGATTAACAATGGTGGGAGAGAAGCAGAGTTGTTACCACTTTGAAGTGCTTGCTCTTGCAGCAAGGTCTTTCCATGAAAGATACACAAGGATATTAGACATCAACGGATGCCCATTTTGAAGACTGTTGCAATGACATTTTTTACATTTATTAAACATTTATTGGGCTGGAGAGATGGCTTAGCGGTTAAACGCTTGCCTATGAAGTCTAAGGACCCCGGTTCGAGGCTCGATTCTCCAGGACCCACGTAAGCCAGATACACAAGGGGATGCATGCATCTGGAGTTCATTTGCAGTGGCTGGAGGCCCTGACGCACCCATTCTCTCCCCCTCTCTCTCTCTCTCTCTACCTAGCTATTTCTGTATCTCTCTCTCTCTCAAATAAATAAATAAAATAAAATATTTAAAAAAAAAACATTTATTGACAACCTCTGTTCATGTACACATTGTACCCTGATCACAATCCCCTCCTCCTCCCTCCTTTGTCCCCCATTTCTACCCCCTCCACTGAACCCCTTATTCTTTCCAACTACTCCCTCTTCTATTTTTTTGAATGATTTATTTATTTATTTGATTGTTTGTTTGTTTATGTTTGCAAGGACACTCAGAGAGAGAAAGAGACTGGGCACTCCAGGACCTGTAGCCACCTCAAACAAACTCTGCATCTGGATTTCCGTGGATACGAGGGAATCAAACCTGGGTCATTGTGCATTGTAGACAAGAACCTTAAGTGACTGAGTCATCTCTCCAGACCCATCTTCTATTCTGATAGCATTTTTTCTTTCATATTACACAAAGTTTTGTGTAAGTGGCATCAACCACTGTGAGGCCATGAACACCACAGTCACTTTGTGACTGGAAGGCACACTCCAAAGCACTTCTCCTCCATTTGGATCTTACATTTTTTGCTGCCACTTCTTTCGCAATGGTCCCTGAGCCTTGGAGGGTGCGGTAGAGATGTGTCACTTAGTACTAAACACTCAACTGTCACTGCTTCTCAGCCCCTTGATGGGCTTTGAGTCTCCACAGTCATGATTACTACCTGTCAGAGAAGCTTCTCTATGCAAAAATGTGAGCAGCATTAATATGTGGGCAAAAATATAAATACTTAGGGGGTAATTTGATGGGCACACTATGCCCATTTAGCCAAAAAACTGTAGTAGGTGCCCACCTAGAGCTTGTGACCTCCCTAGCCATAGAATTTTGCTTAGGTTTTCAGTACCAGTCATAGATTCCCTCCCATGAAGTGAGCCTCAAATCCAATCAGAGGAATTGGTTCCCCCCATAGCAGATATATTACACAATAACATTTTTAAAAATATTTTATTTGTATTTATTTATTAGAGACAGAGAAAGGGAGAGGAGGGGTAGAAATTGGGCACACCAGGGCCTCTAGCCACCACAAACGAACTCCAGACACATGCATCACCATGTGCATCTGTCTTGTGTGGGACCTGGGGACTCGAACCAGGTCCTTAGGCTTCACAGGCATGTGCCTTAACCACTAAGCCATCTCTCCAGCCCCACAATAACATTTTTAAAATTCATTTTAAAGGTTAACCACTGAACAATAATCATAAAACAGCTTCAGGTTCACTGAGATGAACTTCCAGACCAGGCACAGTTATGGAGGAAGGGATTTATTGAAGCTTATAGATCCAGGGGAAGTTCCATAATGGCAGAAGAAGTTTGGTCTGCTTTCACAGGACCAAACACAGAGAGAGAGAAGCCACAAGCCCAAATCCACACAGCACAGCACACCTCAGGAACTCCAGCTAGGCACACTTTGCATATCTTTAGACTCAAACCCACCACCACACCTTAAGATCCTCCCAGTGACACTGCCTCCAGCCAGGTGGCTGCAGATGCAAACAACAAACTAATAAAACACTGAATATATTGGGAACCATCTATTTAAATTACCACAGCCACCATGTGCATCTGGCTTATGTAGGACCTGGAGACTCGAACCAGCGTCCTTAGGCTTTGCAGGCATGTACCTTAACCACTAAGCCATTTATCTAGCCCCACAATAACATTTTTAAATTCATTTCAAAGGCTAACCACTGAGCAATAATCATAAAATATAAGATGCTGGAGTCTGGATCATAAAATCACTGAGAGGGCTGGAGAAATGGCTTAGTGGTTTAGGCGCCTGCCTGCTAAGCCTAAGAACGTGGGTTCCAATCTCCAGGTCCCACGTTTAGCCAGATGCAAAGTGACGCAAGGGCGCAATGCCACACTTGACCACAAGGGGGCACACGCATCTGGAGTTCATTCACAGCAGCTGAAAGACTGCTGATGCACCCATTCTCTGTCTCCCTCTCCCTTGCTCTCTTGCCCTCTCTCTCTCTCTCTCTCTCTCTGTCTCCAAAAAAAAATCACTGAGAGGGGGTATATACATGTTATTCAAACTTTGCAAAAACATACAATGTTTCCATGAAGTAACAATAATAAATAAGTATTTTCATTTTAAATGGTCTATGCAAAACTGAAGTCAGGGTTATTGTTTCTATCAAAATGTTTCTGAACTTTACCTGAGAAACAGAGGTTTGAGTTCTTTTCTAACTGCTATTTCAAAAATTTCAGTTGTACAATAACTGTTTCTGAATGAAAGCATTTTTAATTCAATGAGATTTGCATTTCTGTACCTTATACCCAAATATCCTTAGTTTTAATGTTTTTCCAACAAAAAAATTCATTATAGAAACAAGGCTTTAAAAATCCTTATAATATTTAGATAGCTTATATTCAGTCAATCCTTTTAGCTACAATGCCATAAGATTGCATAATTATCTAAGGTTTTTAAGTTATTTGTTGACAATAATGCAAACTACTTTATACATTCATGTCTGGAAAGAGTAGTCTTTCAAAATATTTCCCATTGCTTATTTGTTTTTCATATATATATGCACATATTATATATACCTTATATAACATATATATATATACATACATATATATATTCATAAGTTATAAGCTTATACCCCTTCACTGTGGTCCCCATTTTCCTGAGGGCCTTCCTCAATAGGATCCCATATTTTTATGTCTCTAAATAAGTGACCGTCACCCAGAAGATATAAGGGGTGGATGAATTAGTATGTACCTGTATTGATTCAGGAACATTAGAGATTGAAAAATACATAAGGGAAATACCAATTGTTTTTTCTACAGTATGTGAGTTGACAGTAAGCTTCCAAAGAAAAAAATTTTTTTGCAGTGAATTGGTAGAAAGTAAGAAGAGCAATTATGATACAATGGATTTGAAAATCAATGTGGAGACTTCAAACTAAGTGGCCATTATGTAGAAAACAAAAATGTACTTGCACAACTAATATCAAGGCAGAGAGTTAGATGAAAATATAAATTGCAAGTGTGCTTAGATTACAAAACATGATGAAACATGACAGGCTGAGGACATTTTTCAATGGTTGTCTCTAGATTGTTATTGTATTTTACTGTGGTAACTGCTGCTTCCGGGACCTTGTATAAAGAGGTGAGAGAAGCAACATTGGATGATGCCAATCTACGAGCCTCCTGTGGATAGCATGACTTTAATACTGAAGCCAGGAAGATAATACTAGAATAAAGTCTCTGCACCAGCACTAGAACAATGTGCAATTTTCAGATAAAAATGGTTTTATTTCCTTTTCGTTTTCATGCAGCAGTAACTATGCCCAGTCATGAGTGTATTTGACATTATTTTCTCTGAGAGCATTGCTAAATAAACAAAAATTTCATTAACCACTACTTTAAGAAAATCTTTGATTAATAATATTAATTGCCTTTTAATTCTTAGTGTCTGCTGATGAGTTAATCCACATAAGTAAAAGAACATGTTTTGTCAGATTTTGTGAGTCTGACAATTTTTTGAACTAAACTAATTCTTTTGAGATTTGATTCCATTTGCTTTAGGAAAGAAAAATGACTTTCTTGTTCAAAGGAAAAATGCTTAGAAGCCACTTTTGAAAGGTTCATAAGGGGTCTCAAACATCAAATAGCTCTTACAGAACAACATTGTGATGAGCTAAGTGTAAATTAATTAGAAACATACACGTTTTCCCTGCCTATCCACATGGGTTTCAAAGTTGAAGAATGATCGCTTGACAAAATATGTTGAAGTTTTCATGACCCAAAAGCATAATAAATAGTTCAAGATGTTTTGTGGAACAAAGCTATTTGTTTTCTTCCAGCAATTTATTTTTTGTTAACAAATGCTTAATGAGCTGCTGTTAAAAAAATATCACTGGGACTCATACAGGTACATCATTCTAAATTTGTCAAGTATATCTAAAGGAGATATTTCCCTGAAAAGAAGCTTATTAAATCATTATAAACTAATTCAAGTCTTGTAGTGCTTCTGAAAATGGAAATATAAGTGAAATAAACTTTTTGGTTAACTCCAATCTACCCTATAGCAAGAATGGCATAATTCCCATGTATGTCTGGAGCACTGCGGGGTTGTGCCTGCAGACCCTTGCCTGGCACACTGTTTCTATGAAGCTTCATGCATAATACTGGGCTATAAGAACTCACTCTGTCTTGTTGCATGCCCATCAAGTGCACACATCCAATTTATGAAGAACTTCAACTGCTCATAGAAATAGAAGCTAA
The DNA here is from genome assembly GCA_036365145.1 of Orientallactaga sibirica. Lineage (NCBI taxonomy): Eukaryota > Metazoa > Chordata > Mammalia > Rodentia > Dipodidae > Orientallactaga > Orientallactaga sibirica. Next base: position 19,336,620 of record JAEOAD010000037.1, read on the forward strand.
CTAATCATTGTGGAGATGTGCATAGTATCCAGCTTCCTATAGTACCATCACTAGGGAAATACTGCAGGAGGTTAAATGTTAGTGCATTGACATTTCTAAGTAAATGTCTTCAAACTTAGCACCATGGTTGATGGAAAGAAGGAAGAAAGGGAAGGAGGGAAAGAATCTTAAGAAGAAATTTTCTGAGCACCTTAATTGTTCTGATTCTTAGCAAAAGCAAAATTAGAATATACCTTCTCCTGGTCGACCAGCTGACAGAAAGCTGAAAAAAGCTGCATTGCATGCAGCCTTATGGAAGACAGAAGCCATCAGTGATGAAAACAGTGGACACTACAAGCCCCAAGTTTGGCCAGACAGGTCAAATGAGCCAATAGGTGCAATAGCGGCATGTCTATTATGGGGGGAAAACAACTGTTCTCAATTGGACTGGAGACCCACTCCATGGAAGGGAATACATGCCTGGTACTGAAAACCTAATCAAAAGCTATGGTGGGGGCGGTCATGAGCACTAGGAGTGAAATGCCTGCTCTTGTCTGGCTAAATACACATATTATGCTCACCAAACTGCCCTTTAAGCACTTCACTTAATGTTCATACCCATATATTAATGCTACTCTCACTTTTGGTTAGAGAAGCTTCTCTTTTCAGATGGCAGTGACCACTGGGATGACCCAAAAGGCACCACAGTGCTGAGCAGAAGGGACAGAAGAGTGTCCAGCACTGAAACATCTCTATCACACTTTCCAAGGCTCAGGGTCCATTGCAAAAGAGGTGGCAGAACAAATGTAAGAGGCAAAGGAAAGATAGCACTGCTTACAATACAATCAATCAGACAAAAACTGGCCTTGATATCCACAATGTTGCAGTGCCTAGCACTATCTTCACAAGACCCTCATAATAGGAGGAAAAGATGATCACATCAAAATAAAGATACTAATGGAGAGATGGAGAGGATATGATGGAGTGCAGATTTTTGAACGGGAAAGTGGGGGAAGAGAGGGAATTATCATGGTTTATTGTCTGTAAGTATGTAAGCTGTCAATATAAAGGGAGAAAAAAGAAAAAACAATAAAATAGATCTGAGGGCTAGAGAGATGGCTCAGTGGCTAAGGCATTTGCCTGCAAAGTCTAATGACCAGAGTTTGATTCCCCAGTACTCATGGAAAGCCAGATACATAGTAGCACACACATATGGTGTTCATTTGCACTGGTTGAAGGCCCTGGCATGCCCTATCTTCCCCCCACCCCACCGCTTGCAAATAAATAAATAAAAATATATTTAAAAATAATAGATCTGGGCTGGAGAGATGGCTTAGCGGTTAAGGCACCTGCCTGCTAAGACTAAGAACCCGGTTCCAATCTCCAGGTCCCACATTTAGCCAGATGCAAAGTGATGCAAGGGCACAATGCCACACTTGCCCACAAGGGGGCGCACACATCTGGATTTCATTCACAGCAGCTAAGAGACTGCTGGCGTGCCCATTCTCTGTCTCCCTCTCCCTCTCTGTCTGTCTGTTTCTGTGTCTCTCTCCAAAAATAAAAGAATAAAAAATAAAAAATATATTTAAAAAATAATAATAATAGATCTGAGGGCTGGAGAGATGATTTATTGGTTAAGGAACTTGCCTGAAAAGCCCAAGGACCCAGGTTCAATTTTCCAGGTCCCATGTAACCAGATGGACAAGGTGACGGATGTATCTGGAGTTCATTTGCAGTGGCTAGAGACCCTGGTGTGCCCATTTTCTCCCACTCTCTCTCCCTTTCTCTCTCTCTCTCACTCCCTTTCTCTGTCTCTAATAAATAAATTTTTACATGTTAAAAAAATAGATCTGAAAGAAACTAATTTGGGGGATGGAGAGATGGCTCGGGTTAAAAGGGCTTACTTGGAAAGCCTGACAGCCTGGGTTTGATTCCCCAGCATCCACACAAAGCCTGACACACAAACTGGTACATGCATCTGGAGGTTGTTTGTTTGTTTGTTTGTTTGTTTGTTTGTTTGTTTGTTTGTTTTGCAGTGGCAAGTGGTCCTGGCATGTCTATTTTCTCTCCCTCTCCCCCTTTCTTTCTGTCTCACATAAATAAAAATATTTTTTTAAAAAGAAATTTATTTTAATGTTGTCCTTAAAGAAAGCTCCAAATTCAACCAGAAAGAGAAGTAACCAAGTCCAGTTACTTCAAGCTGTTCAATTCTTACCATCATATATGAGTTGATATATGGCACAATGCAGGTCGGGCCCTAGCCAGACCGTATGCTAAAAGAAACCAGGCCACACCCCTCGGGTTTTCTCACCAGGATGGCAGGTAGTCAATGATGGGTAAGACCCCATGAGATGGGGAAACCTAAGACAGGCACCATCACATGCGATGATCCCTGGAGACCTGGAGTCAACAATGGCTTGGCAAAGAACCATGCCTCCCAGGGTCGCCAATAATAAAAACAAAAAGGAGGATATGTATGGCACAATGCAGGTCAGGCACTAGCCAGACTACATGCCAGAAGAAACCAGGTGGCTTCTTTGGACATGGCATCCTGCACAGGCCTGGTGTGACAACAGCTACAGTCCCATGCTTGCAAGCAACCTGCTGTGAAATGATCTGCCTGGAGACAGGCTGTCATTGGTCACAAGAAGGGAACCACCCCATACAACGATTGGCCAGCCAAAACCTTAAAAACCCCTACACTTCTTGAGTTTGCAGCAGCTCGCCCTCTGCCTGCTTCCACCCAACTCCCAGAGTCTGTGTCATGACTCCACGCCTCTCACCCCCTACTCAGCAGAGACCCTGGGCTGGCCCTAGGAGGGACCCTAACAAGTTGAGTCATATTTTAAATTTTCTATAAGGAGGATTTTTTCCCTCAAGGACCTGAGCAACTATGGATACTGATCATGCACTGTGTCAGTAATTGAAAGTAAGTTTTGGGGTGGAATTATCCACACAAAGTTAGCTAGAATTGTGATATTCCTTTAAAGTTTACAATTCACAGTATTTGCTAGAAGACAACAGGTTCATTACATCTGCTTCTGTGTTTAGTCTCCTGAAAAGCCACATCATGTGGCCCCTGGAAAACGTTCCAGTGGAATCAGAAAAAGAAGTGAAAATGGTAAACAAAGCCTTGGCATTGTTAGAGGAAAACTTTGCCCTTGCATGTATCTTGGAAAGTCTCAGAAATCCATAGGAGTGCCCGGGATGCACTTTAAGATGCACTGAACTAAAAATATTGTGTACCCAATCATACAGAAAATTTCCCACACTCACCTATATTGATATACCACAAGCAGACATGGTCTACTGAAAAGGACAGATAACAAGACTAGAGGTACCTTCAAATGCTCTAAACTGTTCATTTCTGCCAAGACCAGAAAGTCCATAGTACATAGCTGCACTCCAGAGAGTCAGATGAGATAAACATATCATACAAAATAGAACCTAGCTTTCTTCACCATCAGGTCTCAAGTGACACTCTCACATGTGGTGTTCTTGCATCCTTAGAATGAGGTAGATGGAGTGTGCATTATCCTGTTTCATACACAGAAGGGCACACACAGAGAGAGAGGAGATAACTTATCCAAGTGCCATACCCAATCCGCGGTAGAGCTGGGACTGGCTCCAGCACAGAGCTGCTTGTGGCTTTTCACTAAGGCAATTCACCAAGCCAAACCACATGGCTGAAGAATGAAGATTACTGCTGAGGTGGTGTGTTGCCCAATCTGTTCCACTGTAATGCTTCAGTCTGCCACGTAGCTGTTGGGATAAGTATGTGGTCAGAGCTTGGTATTATTTTGCTACATGTTCTGTTTTAATATTTTTAAAATGTTTAATTATGCCCTCTGGACTTAATTTTACTTGAATGTAAAGGGTACATCAAAATATCATGAAGGATGTGGTGATATCTAATGCAACAAGGCATTGTAGATGCTATGATTTTTTCCACCGAATAATGCCAATACATGATGGTAATTTCTGTGAAATCAATATTTTAGAAGGCGCACTAATCCGTTTTCTCAATGCTGTGACAAAAGCAAAGTAAGAAAGGGTTTATTTTCAACCACAGCACGAGAAGATGAGGATAGTGTGGGGGGCAGGAGCCTGGGGCGGCTGGTTCTACTGTAGCTGCAGCCAGGAAACAGATAAAGAAGAATGCTCTGGGGTTAGTTTGAGACTTCCCTCCTCAACAGATCCCCACCACACACCCAGACATGCCCCCAGGCTTGGTTCCTTCAAGATTCTAGATCCTATCAAGTTACTGTATTAATCACATATAACCATAGAAGGCAAAACGAGTGGCGCTCAGTTTCCTTTGATATGGCAGAGAATGACGCATCATGTGACCCTCTTCTGTGTCCCCACACAAACTTGAGAAGTCTTATTAGACAGCCACATAGGTAAACAGTCTGCTTTATAATCTACTGACCTAATACTAGCTGTAATCCACATATAAATACAAAGTACTTTTTTCAGAGTTTCAGTATGCTGTTTGACTTTTCCAAGATTTCAACTGTCAGGTAAGTACTAATTTTTGCTCAAAGTTTATGGAGAATGGCCTTCTGAGTCAGAAAATGATATGTGACATTAGAGATGTCATAACGGTATGGTCATAGCTATGACTACACACTGAAGTACTTATAGCTACTTTATTCATCTTCTAGGATAGAGACACATAAGCATTTATGTACATACTGGTATATTTGATAATAAATACCTCACCATCTCACCTCTTTAATCTTATAATTAAGGTGTTCTAGTCACTGGAAAAGAGCAGGGAGTTGATATAACTTCTGTTTTACATTGTAGGAGAATGAAGGGACATACCCAAATATGTATATATTCTAAATAGAGTATTGTGTCTGGTAAAATCAAGAAATATTGAGCTATAGCTAGAGAGATGTCTTGTTGGTTAAGGCATTTGCCTGCAAAACCAAAGGATCCCAGTTCGAATCTCCAGGACCCACGTAAGCCAGACACAGGAGGGGGTGCATGCATCTGGAGTTCATTTGCAGTGGCTGCATGCCCTGGTGTGTACATTTTCTCTCTCTCTCTCTCTTTCTCTCTCTCAATCAATCAATCAAGTAAATGAATAAATAAAAATATATTTTTTAAAAAAGAAATATTTAGCTAATGTACCCCAGAGACCTAGTTTTTCTTCCCTCATATGTTTAGAGTCCATATTAGTAGACATTGCTGAAATTTTAATCCTTTTTGAAAAATCATGGTACTACCATTTGTGGTAATAAAACTGTGGGAATGCTTCACAATATAAGCACACTGCAAGGATTGACCTGATGACTTTTTACTTTTTTTAATTTTTTCAAATTCTTTAAATACTTTACTTTTTATGTATTGATGAGAGAAAAAGGGGGAAAGACAGAGAGAAAGGGAGAGAACGGGCACACCAGGGCCTCTAAACACTGCAAACAAACTCCAGATACATCTGGCATATGTTTATTCTGGGGAATTGAACCTGGGTCCTTTGGTTTTGCAGGCAAGTGCCTTAAGTGCTAAGCCATCTCTCCAGCCCAGATATATTGACTTTTAATTTGTAGGTTGGTGATATTTTGGATTTATTTCAAAAAGTCTCATCAAAGCCTTATTGGGTTACCAAAAATATGCAATCTTGTGTTTTGCTACAGTTAAAAGCTCAGTATACCTCAGCCCCCAACACACACACACTGGAACCACCACCTGCAGATGTGTAGTTCTCTGCACTCTTCCTTCTACCTACACAAGGAAAGATGTGTTCAAAGTATATTAGTTAGATCAGAGAAGCCATAGCTTCAGCTTTTACCCCAAACACTTCTCAAATACATTTTTATTGCAATGTCTGTTGCAGATTCAAAAATCAAACTTTTCAAACATGACTAATCTTCATTAAATATTAAATACTGAAAATTTAGTTGTGATGATAAATGTGTATATTTAACAAAATAGGATAAAAATAATTGGAAGTTAGAAAATCCAAAATCCAAAATGGTTAAGGGAGTCTACGTAGTAAATAACTATAGCATGCATGCTGTGACTTCGCACAGAAGTTTCCTTGGACTGCTCTCTTGTGCTACACAATTACCCTCTGATGGATTTCTCATGCTGTCCATAGTCATGCCTGTATTTTTGAAAATTGAAAATAAAAGTGACATTTTATACTCATGCTATTTCTCTGAAAGACACTGGCTTTTAAAAAATATACTGTGTGAAAACACTGTCCAAATCAATACAACTTTCATGGCTGGGTTCTGGTTTACTCAATTATGTTAAAGAAAAATATACAGTGCTTGAAATAGCATTTACGTCTCTAGCTCCATTAGTTTTGCAGTGATGGCTTGTTATGGCATGCACCATTAATTTAGAGTAAATCCTGCACCAATAATGACAATTGATTTCTTTGTTTAATTTTTTGGTGGTACACTATACAACAAATTCCAGCAAAAAATTCATTTGGAACACTGGATTATATCACATCTTTGAAAAAGATTATATTTGATGACCTAACACACTTGATTTTTTTCTCTTTGTGACATTTAAAATATTAAAATACAACTAAAGCCACAATAATTTTAGTTATGTTTTAGCAAATAATTAATGGGCATTTCTAAAAGAAAGAATGTTATATATCCATTTTCCTTTCAACTTGGGTTACCATCATCTTGAAATGAACTAGTGCATTGTAGGTTTGAAAACACTATCCCTACTGTGTCCTAATAATCAATCTCCTTTACAATGGCTGATGTGGCATTCTTAACTCACATCAAATTCACCCTCCACTGAGAGGAAGCTTATTGAGAGAAAGTTGTGTAGTGGTGGAGCACATTAGCAAAGGTCAAAGGAGCACGACAAGGAGAGATGTAATTAACATGAGAGATTATTTCTATTCCCTTCTAAGGGTATCAAGAGAGTAGTTTAGTAGTATTGTGTATAATCATGTGACTGAATGAGATTTTGTATATAAAAATAATTACTTGAAACCTAACCCTTAACAAGGATAGCACCTGAGAAAAATTGTAGCAGGTTCCTAACAAACGGCAAAATGAACAGAGCAGCACCTGAGCCAGCAGGGGACATGGAGAGGGCTGAGGAGAAGACAGTCAGTCTCCCACACTGCTCAGCCTTTAAGCATGGCAGGGGAGAACCTCTTGTTATTTTTCTGACATAACTGCAGAGATATTAAATGTAAGATGCTTAAATTAGCATATAAATTTAAAAGAAGAAAATTAGCAAACATGTTAACTTTCTATATCTTCAAAGAAAAAGTGAAATAAGTTTTTGAGATATTACTTGAATAAATGAGGCACTATTACTCGAAATAGTAAATCTTTAGAAGTTAATTTTGAAAATTCCTGTCAATTTTAGACTATGATATGGGTAGCTTAATCCAAAATTTAAAAAAAATTAAAAATACATAAACAGGAGCTGGAGAGATGGCTTAGCAGTTAAGGCACTTGCCTGCAAAGCCAAAGGACCCAGGTTTGATTCCCCAGTACCTACGTAAGCCAGATGCACAAGGGGGCACATGCATCTGGAGTTCATTTGCAGTGGCTAGAGGCACTGGTGCACCCCTAATTCCCTGTCTGTCTCTCTCTCTATCTCTCTCTCTCCCTCTGCTTTCAAATAAAATAAAATAGAATTAGAATAATTTTTAAAAATAATACATAAACATTGCAATATAAGGGTCATAAGCAATATTGTGTTTCTTGGCTTGGATATAGGCTGATATTTTATAATTACATTGCTATGTGTTATATTTTACCAACTTCATCTATAGAGAGTATTTCATAATTTTAATTATTTTACATTACAAAGTAAGACACCAAAAATGTAAGGCATCATAACTCTGTAGTTCTGTTTGTGTTATCCTAAAGTATGCTTAGACCAGTCAGTCAAGATATAAACACATATGTCAAAAGTCCTTTAGGAGCTGCAGAGATGACTCAGTGGGGAAAGTGCTTGCCACATCAGTATGAAGACCTGAGCTTTGGTTCCTAGCAGCCATTGAAAATTACTGGCACAGCAATACGTGTCTGTAATCCTAGAGTTAGGGAGGTGGAAACAAGGAATCTCTGTGGCTCACTGGCTACTCATCTAGCTAAACTGGTGAGTTCTAGGTCCAGTGAGAGACTCTGTCCCAAACAGGAAGGTGGAAAGTGACTGAGGAAGGCCATCTGACATTGGCCTCTGGGCTCCCACATCCATGTGCATATGCAGCCATACACACGTGCACTCACACACATACAAATATGCATACACACACCAAAGATATTTTGGGATCAAGTATACAAGATAATCATGTAGACATCATAACAAAGTTCTATTTTTCCCTAATTCTTGCACAATGCTCTGAGAATTAGTATGAAAATGAACACATGCTAAAACTTTTCCTAATTCTTTTGGAAAAGCAAGCATTGACAGTGTCATGAAATTATAGGTGAAATATAAACACTGCTCTCCCACAAACACCAACCCTTTCTTTGAACTAGAAAATACAATGTCATCTAACTTGCTAGTGACACTATCATTGCTTCATCAAATTAACTCAACCTTCACCTCAGAAGTCCACTAATTCCTTCCTGTTGGTCATCCTGTTTGCAATCTGTGTGTATGGTGCAAAAGAGTTAACAACCATATGGGCTTGTACACAAATGAGAAAGAGGATGGGCTTAATAAAAGAGCAGGCATATAAAAATGTTCTGTGACCAGTGTCTAAATATAGAAATGAAAATATAGTAGTTAGAGTTATGTCTAATAATGGGAAACAATAAGTTATATATAACAGTTGGCAATGCAGGTCTTAAAATCCCAATCAATAATTATTCTTCTCTAAAATGTTTGAATAAACACAAATGTGTTAATAAATGCACACAGAGAGAAAAACATATACACATTCATTTCAAAATTTAGGGAGTAATCTGATTTCTTTTCCAAAATCTGATCTTACATTAATTTGATTGCCTGACATTCATAGGCATCAAAGGGAAAAGGCATTATACAAAGAGTGACAGACTAGCTGTTTGTAGATCATGCAATGATATTCATTTTGAACATTTTAGACATTCTTGTCTCATGAATTCTCATTAGCTTTTTAAATTTCTTTGTTATATATCTTTAATCACAGATTCATAGAGAGTTCCAGGCCACTGGATGAATCAGTAAAGTACATATTTACTTATTTTGAACTCTCCCCATGTTCACTAACAGTTCTCATGCAAAGAAAGTATAAAAACTAAATATTAAAAGTTTGGATCCCGGAAACCTGTTATAGGAAGTTGGAGAAAGATTTTAAAAGAAACTGCGAGGAGCTCAGGGTCTTTCCTTGTTCTAATAGTAATTAGCTGGGGTAACTAAAAACAAACAGCTCTGACCTTGCAACAAAGAAAGCCATTCTGTTTTATAAATTTTATCTTTTAGCTGGAATTGAAGTACTTTGATTATAAGACATAAGAAATATACTAGTGAAATTAAAATAGATACACCCGAATCACAACAGCTTCACACAGGTCATGGTGCCTTCACCCAAGGCTAGTTTTTGCTCCTGTAAATTCCAAACAGTTTTCGTGTTGGTTTTGTGTCCTTACCAGAGGTGACTAGAGACTCAGCAAACCTACAGCAGGGAAGAAGGATCGCAACTCTGGCAAATCCAGAGAGGTTGTGAGTCAGAGTTTCTACGTCTCAGGAAGTCTCGAGCTTTGGACACTTGTATACCTGACTTCAGAAGACTGTCACAAACTGGTATCATGAGATCATGGTAATGTGGAGATTTCACACATAACAAACTACAGAAAAGTCACAATAATATAGTCTGTGACAAACCAGAAAGCATGGCAAAACTAATTACAGTACATGTGAAAAACCAAGTAATAGACATTGTTTTTATAGACCTGGAGCATGTTGTATATAATCTAAGGAACTCTAGCATATGACTAATTTGTGGAGGGGACAAACAGGAGGCCAAAATGGCACCACCATCGTAAGTGATGTGGAGCTAAGCCATGGTACTTTAATGTTGAAAGAGCAAGCGTTTGTCCTACTCTTGTTTTCCTCTTAAATCTGTTTCCAACTTTCAATAACATGCTTTCAGAGCCAAAGATACTACAGATCTCTTAAGATGAACATTCCTAATTAGAAACAAAGATGAAAGTGAAATGCTGACCCTTTCCCAACAGTGTCCTGGTGACAGATGATGCCGCTGCCAGGAAATAACTCTGAAATCGCATCCAAAAGCACTTTTCAGAGCAGGAAGCATCATTCTACACAGAACCCATGACACTGAAAACATCAAAAAGTCCTTAGATTCTAGCACCAGCTCAATCTCTGTGCCACCCTACATTGCCCAGATTCGAAGTAATTTCATATTTTTCATAAGGAATGCCAACATATCTTAAAGCAGCAATTCTTTTCTGGGCCCTACTAGAGAAAATAAATAGTTAGATTCTATCCCCACTTCTGGTATTTAACTCAAGGCAATTGCTCACTGCTTCATTTATTTAAAAAGCATCCATCTGGTGCCAACTCTGAGCCAATCATTCCTTGATCCTACAGAGATAAGTTTTAAAAGCAAACAAAAACTTCAAAATATCTCTCCCTTCATTTTACATCAGGAGACAGATGAACAAATATTCCCATAAATATAAAAGGCAAATCTATATTCTAGTAAACACACAGAACTATGTGAATATATACTATGTTTGGAGTTGGGAAAGAAATGTACTTGAGATAGATGATTTCACTATAACACTAAAAGGAAAGGAGAGTGTTGGGAAGGGAGTAGGGTCATGGAACATACATACATACATACATACATACATACATACATACATACATACATAATTTTAAAAAACTAAATGAAATGTCAGAGTGACCTATGCATTGTGAAGTAGAAGCAAAAAAGCTGTGGCAGGAATATAGAAAATAAGGCACAAGGTGATTTTAAACTAAATGGAATTATATGAACTGGCAGAAGGTTGATCATGCAAAGCCTTACAAGCTACTTTAGGTGTTTCTATTTTCATATAGAAAGCAATGAGAGAAGATACTTCATCAGATTTGAATTTCAGCAAAAACATGTCAATCTTAGGAAATGCCTGGGTTGGAGCAGACAAAATTTAAATGGTTATAGTTCTGTGTTCCCCTAGTCACCTCCAAGATGACATATTAATAAAAATTAATATGTGCTAATAGTGTATGATTTCTTTCTCTACCTTTAAAAACCTCCAGGAAGTAAGTATCATGGCACACCACGTGTCACATATGAGAATGAACTCTTCTTTGAAGAAGAACTTGTTCCTCCAGTGACAAACTCCCTCATTTAATGAGTCCTCTGTTTCCAAAATGAAATAATAAAGAAAATATTGGTGAGCACTAACTCTTGTTCAAATTTCTGTGGTATTACCTAAATGCAAGATTTTAAAAAGATGCACAAACTTTCTGTAATTGTGAGGTTTGATGCTATCATAGACATTACTGCAATGTCAGATCCCATTTTAATACTAAACAGATTTGTTTCTCCCTGCTATGATACAAAACCAGTCTCCACATAGTATGAAATGAGATATCTAGAGAGCTGCTAGTAACAGACATTAAGTGGTAATCCTTCTGAATCCTTTCCTATAATAGCTGAGTATTTGCTGTACAAAACCAATGAAATTCACACAGGCTGCTGTGAAGAAGCAGAGCGATTATTACAGCATTTTCCCCCAAAGCACTCTAGGCTGAGATGATTAGAGAATGGTCTTATGTTTGAAACTTCCTGCCAACAATGTGGCTTTCACTTGCACTGGATTGAGGACAAATTGTATTATAATGTATGTTGACAGTTTAATAACATGGGTTACTATCCTTGGTGTACTTTATGATGTAATACATCCTGATAGGTGTCTCTGGAGAGCTGGGCTCTGATTTTCAAGGCACAGAAAAGTCAATAAACTAAAATAGTCTGAGTAAGATTTTTGCCTTCTGTATCCTTTGGACGTTTTCCTAAAAAATAAATAGGTGTTACCCTTCTAAAATATTTTCCTGACATGACTTTTCTGTTTTTCTTCCCAAGCTATAGATTGTAAGAGTCAACTGATACAATTCTTATTAAATTATACATTTAAAATGTCCTTTTCTTTGCACAATAAACAATTATTTTTTCAGGTCTCAGAGGTAAAGTTCCTTTTCTATATGAAGCTGCAATTGTGGCTTTCAAAAATCTCATTAAGTATTTAGATATTTTAGAGTCCAAGTGTTTTCTGTGATGTTTAAACACATTTAGACTAATTGTTTCTCATATTTTGACCATGGTATCAATGCACATAGTATTAAGTAGTAACCACATAAACAAAACAGCAGGTCTCACTGCAAAATTCATATAACTGCTTTTAGATTTTTGTTTCATCAAGTTATTCTAGGCAAAACAAAACAGCAATGCAATACTATTTGACAGCAATGTGAAACATTATTACTAAATGAATGTTATTATAGATGAAGATGTTACTTTATAGAATCTTGTTTCCTATTTGTTTGCATGTAAGTTATCAGAAACAAACAAAAAACAACCATTCCAGTTCTCAAGCAACCCACCAGAACTCAGGACAAATTACTGCCTCTATTGCTTTAGTGACTTATAGAAAGAAAATACTTCATACTATCCCAGAAGAATCTCCCAATACCAGTTTTTAAAAAACAAGAGTCAGAGCCGGGCGTGGTGGCACACGCCTTTAATCCCAGCACTCAGGAGGCAGAGGTAGGAGGATCACAGTGAGTTAAAGTCCACCCTGAGACTACATAGTTAATTCCAGGTCAGCCTGAGCCAGAGTGAGACCCTACATTGAAAAACGAAAAACAAAAACAAACAAAAAACAAGACTCAGTAATTTTACTATCAGTTACCTATAAAGTGAAATAGAGGAAATGTATATAGATCAGATGTCATACATTGTTTATTCTTCTTTTTTAAAAACATCTATATAATATGAGGATACAGAAAATCATAAAGTAATTTTCCTGTTCTAAAAGTAGCAGCAGTTTTAGTAAGCGCTCCCATGTTGCAAGTACTTTGTAAAACACTTTACATAGACTCTTATTTCCTTTATTAGTTGATATCATTTTATTACTCTAAAACTTTAAGCAATACCCTGGTCCACAATCCTTATTATATCCATTTTATAGATGAGAAGAGACAGGAAAAAAGGTTGTTCACATAAAATTATAATTAAAAAAAGAAAAGCTGGTGGAGCCAGGACTCTAGCCCAGACCTCCAGACTTCAGAGCCCAGCACAAACTACATTTCTTATTTGCCAGGCAATTGATTCTGCCTTAAAAACCCATCAATTAGTGTTTTGTTAAAGCGACTACAGATCAATGTAGGAATTACTACATGAATTAAAATGTGTTTACTGTTTGCCTAAGGACTGTAAAACTCACTCATTTGGGAAATTCATTTTGAAATTCTTTGAAGAGTAATCTCTTGGGATAGAGTGATGTCCTCTGTCCCATCAACTCATCATTACGCTAACACCCTATGCTGTCACATAACCCTTTCCATTAGTGCTACACTGTCACACTGTCACATGGTCAAAGATAATATATGGAAAATGATTGTTCCTAGGTTTGGTGAAACCCCTGAAAGCTGAGCGAACGTGATCTAAAACTGAATCAGAGTATTGAATGTGAGGCATAAATCAAGAAAAAAAAAGTCACTGCTCTTGAGTTCTGGCCCACACTGAAGTTTCTGGTTCCAAGGCCTTTGTTGCCTTCCCTAATTGTTTGGCCCAGAGTTCATGCACGTTCCTCCTCCCAGGGGCTCTGCCAACCAGCCCTGGTTGGAAGAGATCCCAGCCGAGAGCAGAGGTCTGAGGATTATTGAAGTGGTTTTCTTTTTAATCACTTATAAAAACAGAGGCACAGCCAATCACCAGCTATGCGATTTGCTCCAAGTCACTGGGCCTCTAAATTCCCTGAAGAAAGCCAGAGACAGCTCTTTCCCAACAATGTGGTATTTTTGAGCTTCTCTCAGGCTTTGAGAGCCTTGGAGAGAAGAGGAAGGCAGATAAAAAAATTGATTTGAGCAAACAAAATAGAAAACACAGTGACACTATTATGCCTGCGCACAGAGTACATGCCTATGTGCCTACTCCCTTCCAACACTGAAAATTCATCCTCACTTTCTTTCCTGGTTAATGAAGCTTAGACAATCTCCATTCCTTTTTCCCATCACCCTCTGATTTTTCTTTTATGGGGTCTGCAATCAGAAGGTCTTCTGTGAAAACTAAATTAGGAACAGAAGATGAAGAGACCCAGATAAATCTGATGACACTGATTCTTACCAAAATTTAATTAGCTAGCATTTAAATAAATAGCTTCCAAGTAATCGCAGGGAAAAAAAAAAAAAAAAAAAGGAAAGTCTCTGAAAGAGATATGTCATTCTTTTGTATCAAAAATGGTTTCATATTATTTTGTCCTCATCCAAAAAAAGAAAAAAGAGCAAAACTCTCATATAATTAACACAAAGGAGTTATTTTATTTTATTGCATATGACTTTTAAGACATCCATTGAGTTGAAAATATACACCTCACAGCCATCTCAGAGCCAGCCGTAGTGAGATTACTCTAACTCCAGTATAAGGAAGCTGTTTATTTTCTTCAGAGGCATGCACTGAATGGTATTAAAGTAATGAATGTTCGGAGAAGCCTGACAGGGCACATCATGTCTGTCTTTAAGCCTCATTGAGACACTGTGGGGATCAGCAGTTCCTCTAAATCCACGTCTGCATGGTCTTTTCTGAGCTTGCGCATGCACTGACCCACTTCTCAGCATAGCTGAGCTTTTTCCCCTTTCATTTGTCCAGCCCTGTGTTCTAAATCTGCCTTCTTCCACAGCCTTCCCCAAAGTGGTCTTATAGCCAATTTCATAGACCTTTTTGTTTCTGTTCCTTTCTAAATGAGGTCTTTGACTTCTTAAAGCAAATATGATGCTTCCAATTATGCCCTGAGGTTAGGTAGACAATTTAAGAAATTTAAAATTCTACCACATATTTAAATTATAGTTAATATTCACAATATATTCTACATGCTTATCAATATACAAACTTCAGCTAAATACTACAAATAAGAACCACCTAAAACTTTGGCTGCACTTCTAACAGTTCTTAAGAGCACTGAACAAACGGTGTACATACAATTTTATGTTCAAAACTATACACCAACTTGATATAAGAGAAAATGCAATTAAAGAGAATCAATATTTCTAATTTCTTGTTTGTTGAGTCATGCTTTCTTTTCAGTAAGGAAGGTGACATGACTGTTAACTCTGCTTACAGGAGAAAACAAACAAAACAGTACATCAGTAACATCAGTACATCAGGTCCATTTCAGCAGTGATGTTTAATTAATATTTCTATTCTACAAGAGACCCAGGACCACATTGTTTGTACAGCATGTATGCAAACAAGGCAACAGCAATACGACTTCAGAAAGCAAGAGTGTCTGCTGCACATAACTTTCCCTCTCAGGTAACCCAAATGAATTGAGTAGATCTTCTCAATGGAAGTTAAATGTGCATTCATCTACTGAAGTTTCAGGTAATAGTTAGGTGATTTCCAAGTGAAATAAAATCTTTAGTGGGAGAAAAGCTCACTAGAACAGTCCAGTCATTATATGGTTAACATTAGTCAATTAAATAGTGAGGTTATCTCCTAGCTGGGTCAGACTGGGAGGCTACGACGATTTCTGTGCATATAGTGATGTGTACCAAAGAAGAGCCTGACTAGACTACAATGATAAGAAAGAGCCATTGCAAATTCCTGAATATATAATTGGCAGGGTTCTTGCAAGTTTCAAGTGCTAATCTCCAGTACACATCAGCCCTGGGTTGGCTTGTCTTGTTAGGTAAACAAAATGTGTCTTGCCTGTCATTGCCATAAAATATTAATGCACTGGAAGTCTCTAAACCTTGCTAAGCATAAGGCCTATTATCACACTTAAGAGCAAAGCAATCTAATAAATCGCTGGCTGTATAAAAACGAAGTCAGCTGGCAGAGACCAGAATCTCCCTAAGGGATAGTAAGAGCTTCATCTTCCACCACAGCAGCTGCAGTTCCAGAGAAATGATGTTTCTTCTGCTCAGTAAAAATACATTTGTGCTGAATTCTGTTATTTAAACTCTAATAGAATCATTAGGAACACCCATACATTATGAGTAATAGAAAATTAACTAAGAAAATCATCCACAATGCTGTCATGGAGTTGGCAGAGTATTTTTATTAGGCATGCATTTTAAAGGGCTAAATCCGATATGAAATCAAGCTGCTTATTTCTAATACCTACTTTGAAAGCGCACCCACCCCCTGCATAAACCATCATCCATAAATGTTGAGCACTGAACTGATAACCCTAATTGAAAGGAATTTACTTGTTCAGCCTGGCATGAGGTCCTTCAGGCAGTATGTAAACAAAAATGCAAAATTGCTGCTATACGTTTTCAAAACAGTTACAAAATTATTGTTGGGGTTGCTTTTTTATGCTCTACCTCAGCAAGCTCTGAAAACCATATGGAAAGATATTCCTTTACTGACCTTGCCTTCCCATACTCATTGAGCTAATTAAATTGGTGTATTTCCAATCATACAGAAAATATGAGCAGACACATTTTAATACAGTATTAATGAGTGATTTCAAATATATTATTCAAATTTAATAGTAATTCAGTAAAGCAAGTCTATGTCAAAAATGAAGACATAGCTAACTTGCTCATAGTAAGGCAGTTTTCAACATGCACCACCAGGGCTTGAATTTGCATCAGTTGACATTGAATACTACACCTTTCTTCCACGTGAGAGCTGAAAATCACTCAAAGTATGAACTGTGATTGTTACCAAGGTATCGTGATTTGAGGCTACATGATTAATGAGTGATGTGCAGTATTCATATGACATTCAATAACAAAGAGCTGCTAATCTACATACATAAAAATGTAAAATAAAAGAATTCTGTCTCAATTAGGAGTAGTATTAGGAGATGGAAATATATTCAAATCAAAAGGGGGAAATGCCCTTTTTTGATGGCTCGTGGAACACAGGCTTGGACCTTACGCAGATATGCCTGCCATGGTAAACAGCAGGAGCTTCAGTGTAAAAGCAGAAGCCTCAAGTGAGGATTGTTTGTGAGCAGGACATTCTCTAAGGTCACATCAGTTTCTCTCTGCTGATGGCAACTTTAGTGTCACAGAACCTAAAGAATGTTGTCACTACAGTTCAACGTGAATCAGGTCATGCTTTAGGAAGAGCTAAGTCGTGGTGAATCTGCAGGACAAAGATCTTCGGTCCTGTGAAGGTGGATCTAAAAGCTGTACATCTACACAGTAGCAGTGAGCGACCTACAGCAGACAGCCACACCAGACTCTCTGAATTCCCCTCGTTTCCTTTGTTGACTCAGCAAATGCCTGTTGCTGCTCTGGCTGCAGCATAATGTGATTGGCTGAATTTATAAAGGAAACTATCCTTGAAGTGTCAACACTTTTGTGAGAAAAAAATAAGACAAAATAATATATTCATGTTGACAATAGAGATGAAGTAAACAGTGACACATATGATGCAAAAATACCTACTTCTTAAATTTCCAAAATCTAATCTAATCTGGACCTGAAAATTGTGTCTGCCTGGAATTAGAAAGGGCACCATCAGTCACTCTGCTTCCTTAACTCTCGTCTGTTGTGGACAATGGTGGATTACCTTGCCCTGTAAGGCAGGGTTCTCTCTCCTGATGGTGCTGCACTCTGCCAGGCAAGCATTGCCAATAAAATCTCTCCTTTCGTCCATCCCCTGGGAACTTGGTTGAGACTTCCAGGGATGAACCACACACTCAGAGATGTTTCTACTTCTCCTAAATGTCAACTGAAGGCACTTCATCCAAATGAGTTTGCATTCTCTACCTCACTCCCCCGCCAATTAATGCCATTTGCTTATCGCCTGCCCTCTTCTGTGTTGAGAATTACTATCATTAACTCTAACTGCTCTCTTCCTCCCCATGTACAAGATGTGGCACTTTTCTCTGGGTTACTTCCTTTAATAGTTGAGTATAATGACACACAGAAATGACTCATGGACTCTAAACCTTCAAAGCAGAAAGAATGTGCTCATTGATTCTGAAGGGAGGAAATAACAGCCAATCCAATAAGACTAACCCAGGGCTTTCTTCCCCCAAGGATGAAACCAACATAATACAGGCAAAACACAGATATCATAACTTGTGCATTCTATGCGTATAAATACTCGATACCTTACCTTATTTTAACCAACATGTTAAAAGAAGGTTCAATACAACTTCCAGTTACAACATAATGTAAAAACATATTACCTGCTCACACGTGGCTAAACCATAAGGATTTTGTATGTTTCAGGCTTTCATCAGGCTTTATTCCCACTTGGCTTTTAAAAAACTTTTTATTGACAACAGTGATATATATGTACAATATACAATGATCTGCTACCCCTCCCTCTCTCATATGGCCCCTCCACTGAGTACCTTCTTTCCAGCTAGTTCCTCTTCTATTTTTTATTGAAATTTTTATGTTTGTATTTTTATCAGTTGCATCATCTCCCTTTGTTTTTCCCTACTTTTCCTATCTCCCTACCTATTCCTTTCTCTGCCCCCTTCCTCCCTTCAACTAGTCCCTATTTAAAAAAAAAAATGATTATGAATTTTATTGCATAACCCTGTTGGGTACTGGTCATATTCCCATCAGGTTATACTCTTCTATCCTCTTTCTCCCCGATTCCAATGTACTGAGGGGCCTCCTCAGTGCGGTTATTGGTGTTCCCTGCGGGGTCATGAATACATCAGTCTCTGGGGGTAGGGACAATGGTTCAGCATACCCCTTCCCATCATGCGGCTCTTAAAATCTTTCTACTCCCTCTTCCACAATGTTCCCTGAGCCTTGTTGGGTATATTATAGGATGACATTAATGGTAAGCTCTCTGCAATCTGAATTTCTGCTTTGAGGTGTTTTGAGTGTCCTCAGTGTCTGTCACCCATCTCCCTGCAGCTGGTTGTCAGGCTAGCAAAGAGAACAGCACTTGTGTTTAGATTACCACTTCCTCTGTAATGCCTTGTGGGCCCTGGCAGGTATGATGGAGGTGAGTCATCCAGTATTTGGCAATCAGCTATCTTGTCATATTGATGAATCTTGGTTCTTCCTGTTTTTATTTTTGTTTTTGATTTTTGTTTGTTTGTTTGCTTGCTTTCTGTAAAACAAAGCAGATTCTCCAGTAGTGGAGAACTGTGGTAGTTTTATCTACCATGATGAAGCTGCCCCTTGAAACTATAAGCCTGAAATAAATCCTGTCCTACTGTAAGCTGGTTCTGGTCAGGATTTTGTCCCAGCAACAAAAACTGCAACATCATCTCTACCTTTGCAATAACAATTGGTTAATAATTAATAATTAATAGAATTTATTATTTTTATTTTTAAAGGTTGAGTGTCTATCGTCTCAAAATCTAAAATCCAAAATATTCCAAACTTTGAAATTTCTAAGTATTCACATCACAACCCAAATGGAAAATTCCATATCTGACCTCAAATGACAGGTCATAAAGTTATCTTCAGGATATGTGAATTAGGTAATTATGAAACAAATTTCATGTCTTGATTTGTGTCCCATTCCCAAAATACATCATTATATATATGAAAATACTCCAAAATGAAAGTCAAAATCTAAGGCATTATTTTCCCAAGAATTTTATATATGAGATACTTACCTGCATCATCAAGAAAACTACAAAAGGAAAGTGTATTCAAAGAGTATAGCAAGCATTCTTTAGAGGGTTAAATACACAATGAGAAACTAGATAAATCCAGACAATTACACACTGAGATGTTATAGTGAGAAGTTAAGAACACTGAGTAAAAATTATCATTCCTCTAAAGCTCCAGGGAAGAAAATCCAATCACTTATAAAAGAGTTTGAATCAGATTGACAGTAAAATTTTCAAGGATAATATTATATTAAGGAAGACTGTGGAATTGAATTTTTACTGTTGAAAGAAAAACACATTAAGCCAGAATTCTATTTCAAACTATATGTTTTATTTAACTCTAAGTATAAAATAAAATCCCTGTCAGGCATATAAGATTTCAAAAAGCTTATCATGCAAAATCCCCTTTGATATGTTCTCCAGCAAGTAAAGAAAAATATCAGAGAGATACTGAAAACATATGAGAACTAAGAATGAATAAATATCTTGGGAAAATAATGAGTACAAGAAAAATCTAGAATGGAAAATAATGTCCATAACAACTCAAAATTAACACTCAATATCCCAAAGATAGCTTGTCTAACTTACTGAACTAAAAGTCTTAGATATTGGTAAGATTAAAGTCATTAGGAAAACTGATCTTTAGCATAAATGTGAATAAAGGACCACTTTTTGAACCAGCAAAAGAAACTGCACTAGATTCAGTAGATATTAAGAAAATAAAATTAAATGGTAGGGCTTGAGAGATGGATAAGCAACTAAAGTGCTTGCCTACAAAGCCTAAGGACCAAAGCTTGATTCCCCAGTACCCATATGACCAATGTGCAAGGTGGCACATTCTCCTAGAGTTCGTTTGCAGTGGCTAGAGGCCCTGGCATACCCATTCTCTCTTTTTCTTTGCCTCTCTCTCTCAAATGAATAAGTGATAAAAATTAAATGCTAAACCAAGTCCTCTAGTTAATTTTTTAAAATACAGTCAGTAGTAAATGTCAATCTAATAATTATTAAGGAAAATTTAAATAGTTGTGATCACTGAACAAAAGATAGATTGTTTTAAAAAATACCTGTTTTTAAAGATTCAGAAACATTAAAATTCAAAACACATACAGTTGGAAAAGAGAGTGGGTGTGGGAAAGACTACACAAACCAAAAATTTAGAATGTGACAAAATAATTAAAGGTAAAAATGATTATGAGAGAAAAAGTTATGTCTAATCATCATGAATCTATGTGTAGAATGACACCATAGAAGCCATCATACAATCACTGGAAGAACTACAAGAAAAGGCACAACTCAACAAGGAGAGATGGGATTATTAATATTTCTCACAGACCAGGAAAAACATCTAATAAACTTTGTGTCAACAGCAAATACACATTTGCTTACAGTAGATTAGAAAATTTTAGAAAAATAAGCATTGTAAGCCGGGCGTGGTGGCGCACGCCTTTAATCCCAGCACTCAGGAGGCAGAGGTAGGAGGATTGCCATGAGTTCGAGGCCACCCTGAGACTACATAGCTAACTCCAGGTCAGCCAGGGCCAGATTGAGACCCTACCTTGAAAAAAAAAAAAAAAAAAAAAAAGAAAGAAAGAAAGAAAGAAAGAAAGAAAGAAAGAAAGAAAGAAAGAAAGAAAAATAAGCATTGTAAAAAGCCACAAACAATTTATTAATAAATGGCTAAGAATCAGCTGGACACGGTGTCTGAAATACCAGGACTCAGAAGTCTGAAATTGTCAGATCATGAGTTCAAGCCCAGGCGAGGCTATATAGTAAGACCTGCTTCAGAAAAAATCTTTTAAGAGCCAATATCACAGAGTACTTTTATAAAGCAATAAAAGTTTAAATCAATAACAAAGAGATAGTTGTTTGATGTCTACAAGGAAACATTTCTCATAACGTTTGGCAAGAAACAAAATTTAAAAGAGAAACTAGGAAAGAAAGCAGTAGTGTTGTTGATCATTCATGTGCTATAGACTTGAAGCCATCTTGTGGCTATGGTGGGCCATAACTTCAATATGGACAAAGATGGTTTAAAAATAAACATTAGGGCTGGAGAGATGATTTAGCAGTTAAGGGCCTGCCTGCCAAGCTTAAGAACACCCATTCGATCTCCAGGTCCTACTTTTAGCCAGATGCAAAAGTGATGCAAGAGTGCAATGCTGGGCTTGCCCACAAAGGGTGCACATGTCTGGAGTTCATTCACAAAGGCCTCTCAGCTGCTGGCGTGCCCATTCTCTCTCTCAATCTGGCTCTCTCAAATAATAAAAAATAAAAATAAATAAATAAACATTAAACAAACGACAAATGAGATTTAACCCCTTTCTTAGTGCAAGTACATTATCTAAAGCAAGTCAGACCATAGAGTAAAATTGCATTATGTGCTATATGCTACAGAATAAGAGCTTTGAACAAAAATTGAAATGAAGCAGTAGGACACAGAAAGATGTCTAGGACCTGGACAGAAGAGCAAGCACACTGAGTGTCAAGCATAACAGGAACTGCCTTGTACACAATGCTAGAGCAGGCACACAGTCCATGTTGGTCAAAAGGGTGAAAGAGAGGCCATGATCAGAGAATAGGTAGAAAAATTGGAAGAAGATTTAATTTTCAAAAATCCCTAACAGTAAAAGTTAACTCAAAATAAATGCTAAATAATAGTTGGTAACTTCAGGTCAGAGCATTCAAACCCACCAGGGCTACAGCTGAGAGAACTCTACAGAGAGTGAGCAGTTGTAGCACAGACCACCTCTGCTCCTCCGTTCTCAGAGTGTCCAAAGTCCTGTTTTCACTGTTTTAAAAGACCAGCTCATGGAGGCTGGAGTAGAGTACCTTCATTGCGTATTTCTGGCCAAGTATGGAGAACAGTGATTTCTACCGAATTTAAGATTCTCCTATTTATTGTCCAGTTTCTATAAGTAGACAGCCTTGTTAATCTGAAATATATGTTTGTTCAAGTTCTGATTTACCTTGATGCTACAAAGAGAATGATAAGAACTTTAGATAGATTACCTTTGCTTTGAATTAATTAAAATGTTAGAAATATTTGTCACATTAAAAACCATAAATTGCTATTTCTATTATTCTATTATTATCAGTTGTCAATAAAACTAATTACAAAATCATGCAGTAGATGAGGTCTTTCAAAGTCAGGTATCTTTTAGTAAAAGGCTATTTTGTGGATGTTTCAATGTATTTTAATTGAATATTTCAGGCTCTTCAAGAATGTATTGTGCTCATTAATGTGTTAATTTACCTTTTCAAGCCATCTATTGAGCTCTTGGAACATAGCATGGGCCCTGCCTGTTTGGGTAGACGCTGACTGACAGCATTGTGCGGAGAATTGATGTCCAGGTTCCGGATACACTGAGAGTGCCATGCTTGCTGTTTATTTGTTTGTTTTCACACAGTCTGTGTCTTTTTATTGAAGCTCCAGTTTGTACCCTGGGATGGATGACAGAAAAATCAGATCACATCACAGTTTTCAGGTTTATTTCACAGCCAACCAAGGGCTCTGACCAACACTCATGGAAACAAAGTAGGGAGAAGTACAGAAGAGAATATGTGTGTATACACACCTGTGGATATGCATAGAGCGTGTATGTGTAGACTATGTGTTTATAATGAACATAGACAAGCAAGAGTTTGACAGTTCTATAATGTCCTAACTGGTAGTGAAAGTCTTTAATGGTGTAACTCTGAGCCGCAAAGGGCAAGGCATCCCTCCCTGGAGCAGCCTGAGGCGGTGAACTGACCACAAAGAAGATGACGACCATTCGCTTGCTCCTTACTTAACTCATTCACTTATACTCTCTTTCACAGAACTGCCACATGTCACAATGAAGAGAATGGGCACAGATCCTATCTGCCACAACACAGGCATGAAACTTTAGAGAACCAGCTCCATAGTTACACACCTTGGGTTTTAATGGCAAAGTGACAGTGATAATGAAATCATATTGATGATTAAATGACCATTAAAAAAGAGAGAAATATACTACTAGTAATAATAATAGGTTACAGATATGGCAGCTGCAGATATATAGTGCCTCCTAAATGTAAATACCACTACTGTGTTCCAGGCACTGGGCTAGATGCTTGGAATGCAATAATGAATGGCAGTCTGAGGCCAAATCATACAGAGTATTACAAGCCAGAGAATGCAGTTCTTGGCAAGTCTAAAACTACAGAGAATTTGTTAAAGGATTTGAAATGAGTTAAGTTATCTCAAAAACTTTATTTTAAAGATCACTTTGGCTACAGTGAGGAAATAAAGTGATCTGAGAAAAGGGGAGAGTTTTAGAAGAACCAACAGACAAGAGAAACATTGGTAAGTGCCAAAAGCAGTTTAAAACAGGACTAAATTTTTAGTTTGTTTTTCAGAAAATGGGATGTTTGCATGGGTGTGTGTGTGTGTGTGTGTGCGCACGCGTGCATGTGTATGTGTGCACACACATGCGAGTACGTTGGGGGAGGAGAAGCTGTGGTGTGTGCATGTGTGTACTGAATAAATCATTTGTGGAATTAATTCTGCCACTGGTGTTAGATTCAATAACCCTCTGCCCTTCTCGGGGTTTCTCAACAGCCTCTAAGACTTCATTTCCCCTTTTCTAAAATGTGAGTGCACGTTATTGTATGGACTCAGTGACGGCATGTACATGGAAGGGCTTCTTAAGTACCAAGTGCATTACGCAGGTTTGGGTATCATGACTCTGGAGAAAATACAGGAGAAAACAAATGCTAGGAACTCTTCTAGGATGTTTATTTAAGTAAGGAAGAGACTTAAAGATAGAACTGCCATATGTTAAGGCAAGAAAAACAGTGAAATGATTAGTGTACATTGTTACAAATCAAGTTTTTTGCCTAAGAATGTCTATAGTAGTTTGAACGTGAAATATCCACTCCAGCCTCACATGTTTGTGATTAAGCCTCGTACTCAATTCCCAGCTGGTAGCAATTTGGGAAGTGAAGTATTGCTAAAGACGATGTGTCACTGGGGTGGACCCTGCGAGTGATTAGCCCAGTTCTAAGCCCAGTACTTAGACTACATCCACCCAGATATGTGACATTCTGGCCTGCTCTTCCTGTCATGATGAAACTGCCCCTTGAAACTGTAAGCCAAAAATAAACCCTCTCCTCTCATAAGCTGGTTCCCGTCAGGTGTTCTGTCCCAGCAACAAGAAGGTACTTACAACACAATCCTTCCCACAGCTGCTGACCACACACACATGGCTCCCTCTAAAAGTCCTAATCTCAGCCAGGTGTGGTGGCACATGCCTTTAATCCCAGCACTTGGGAGGCAGAGGTGAGGAGTGCCATGAGTTTGAGGCCACCCTGAGAATACAGAGTGATTTCCAGGTCAGCCTGGGCTAGAGTGAGACCCTACCTTGAAAAAAAAAATCTGAGTCACAACCATATTTGTACCACACAGAGACATCCTAACATATTTGTAGTTTCTGCTCACCTCCTTTTCTGTGCTCATGTCCTTCCTTATTAAGCGTAAATCTCACATTTAATCAAGGCCACTTCCTTCACATTTGTGTCTAATCCAACCCCCTTTCATCATACTTTCCTGGTAATGCCCAAAGTGTAAATAAACTAATCACAATCGTTGATCTTCCTTCTCAAGCTAAACATATGTATAAAAGCAAAAATCACACTGCCTAGACACACTTGAATCGTGATCACTATAATTCTGTCTTTCTACTCTTCCTGTCCTTCCCAGACTCCTGGATTAATGCCTCCTAGTCGACCATCTATTCTTCAGATTTCAATACTTGCCCTCTCATCCTTATCCTCAATTCCCTTCAAATTTCATGGTGCAAAGGAAAATTCCCACAAGATAACATGCACAGCTTCTACAACTCCACGTCCCAGCCACACACGTACACCCAGACCTCTATCTTCTGTTTTGTTACTGTGAATAAACAGTCCAAACTGAAGCCAATATCTCCATGCATGCACCAGATCCCAATCTCACTGCTGCTGCTGCTTTGAGACAGGCAACTTCCTCTTTGTTTCTCTCTCTCCCTCTTTCTCTCTCTGTCATGATTTCTACACTCTGCATTGTTACTCTCAGCACATGGTTATTCCAAAGGATCAGCTGCACCTTATTCTCTAGATTCCATCTCCTTTCTTCTCTCCCATACAAAGAATATCATCTGAGAATCTAACATACACACACACAATGTATTTTATCCATTAGTTTTACAAAGATGCTATGACTTTTTTCACTGGTAAAAACAAAAATCTCCGTAGTCCCACAATATTTTCAGCTGCTACTCTATTTCATTCTTTCAGCTTATAACAAAACACCTAGGAAATGTATGCAATAGACTATCTCTATTTTCCACTTTTCTTAAATTCTTCAGTCTTGTGCCCTATCACTTCAACTTAACTATTCCTATCCAGTTCATCAATACTCTCCAATTGGTTAAATCTACCATTGTTGATCAAACAGTATCCCACACTTTAATAGTTGTCCATCTTGACATCCTGTAAAGTTTA
Source organism: Orientallactaga sibirica (assembly GCA_036365145.1). Lineage (NCBI taxonomy): Eukaryota > Metazoa > Chordata > Mammalia > Rodentia > Dipodidae > Orientallactaga > Orientallactaga sibirica. The sequence goes on from JAEOAD010000037.1 coordinate 19,362,839, forward strand.
GGCTCAATCATTTTGATCTCCTTGTCATGCTGATTCTGCATAAAACAACCATGTCTTTCTAACATAAACGTACACATACAGACACATGAATGTACACACAGATTCACATAAAGGGTTCTGTTTTCCTTAGTCCACTTCATTCCTTGCTCAAAGCACACCCACCATTTGATAGACAACTTGCTTGATTGTTTTAAAATATAAGTCTTTTGTAGTTTCAAAAAAAAAAATGCCACAAATTATTCTTGTGATCTAGTATCTTGTTCTGTAGCCAAATAACTTAGACTTCATTTATTAGCCTGCTGTATTGTTCCTTTTTCGGAAACAGAGATACCATGAAAAATTTTTTCTGCTATCTTTGTTTTTAACTACTGTGGCTTGCTGAATCAAAGCCTTTGATTTTGAAATAAGTTCAATGTCATCTTCTTCAAGGAAAATTCATCTTTCTGGGCTTGAAAAACAGAACAAGCAACACTAGTCTTGATCTGGATGCTATGGATTTATTGTTCAGCCTTCATGCACAGCCCTCATCTGGTAATCGAAGCCCAGTATAAAATGTCCCTTCCACCACCGATCATGTTCTGCACACGACTACAAATAATATGAGCTATACCCAGCTCCTTTCTGTTTCATCACCACTTGCCAAACTTTCCTTTTCTTTTCTTTTCTTTTCTTTTTCTTTTCTTTTCTTTCTTTCTTTTCTTTTTTTTTTTTTTTTTTTTTTTTTTTTGAGATAGGGTCTCACTCTAGCCCAGGCTGACCTGGAATTCACTATGTAGTCTCAGGGTGGCCTTGAACTCATGGTGATCCCCCCACCTCTGCCTCCTGAGTGCTGGGATTAAAGGCGTGCGCCACCACGCCCGGCTCCTTTTTCCAAGGAGAATGAGCTCTATATTGATGTGATTGGAGTCTCCCAAGAGGGAGCCTCTGGGGCCCTTCACAATGATTGTGCATCCCTTCAGAGTGATTTCTGGAATGTTGACAGTCTGATGCCTGAGAACAGTCTTCATTCTTGCTATACCTGTTGCAAAGAGCTCTTTTTAAATTTTTATTCTGTGTCCTACCATTCAAATATAAGTTCTACAAGGGCAAGAAATTCTTTTCATTCACTCGAAACCTCAGCACCTAAGACAGTGATGAATACATACTGAGTACATACAAGTCTTGAGCAAGTAAATAAGTAGAATCAAGATTTGAAATTAGCAAATTCCCCAAATATAAAAATGGTTGTTTATTTAGCAAATCAAACATGTTAACAGGCTATAATTTGACTATCCCATACATGTATTTATTCATTTGTAGTATTTATAACTTACTTGTTCCAAAAAATGAGTGAAAGCAGCTGATATATATATTTGCTATTTATAACCTGACACAGAAACATTCTCTCTGTCATTCATGAAGGAAAGAAATACTGCCTACTTTCTTTCATGAAATGAGGGAGAACAGACTATAAAGCAAAGCCTTTAAATAACAATGAACTAGTAATTTGCTTCATTTTTACATAATTGAAAAATCCACGGGCTTGGCATGTAGCTCAGTTGGTAGACAGCTTACGTAGTCTGCACACAGCTCTGGTTTGGATTCCCAGCACCACATACCCTGGCCGCAGTGGTGCACACCTGTAACATCAGCACTTAGAAGGGAAAGGCAGGAATATCAGAAGTTTAAGGTCATTCTCAGCTACATATTGAATTTGAAGCCAACAAGGGGTACATGAGACCCTGTCTCAAAACATAGCATAACAAAACAAAATCCTAGCAAGCAATAGCAAATGAGGTGATATTTGAGTTAACAGAGCTAAAAGCATCCTTGACTTCAAGAGCGAAGACATCAAACAAGCCCCAGCTCTCTTTGATACAGAGATGCTTCTTCCCAGTTAGCTCAGATCAAAAGACAATTCCAACACCATAATGTGCATGTTTTACAACAAAAGCCACTTAAAACATTTGCTACTGCAAGTTTGGCATACAAAGGAAGGATGTGAGTGGGACTGGGTGATACACACCTACAATCCCAGCACTGAGGCTGAGGTATCAAATTTGAGGCAGCAAATTCAAGGCCATCCTAGGCTATAGAGTAATACTGTGTCTCCAAAGAAGAAAAAAGAAAACAGAAGTTTTCTCCAATTCTAAGACACACTTAAATTAGTTAAAACATGCTAAACCTCTCTACCCACATTTATTTGTCTAACATACAATAAAATACAGATATCTTTTAATTTCTGGCTTAATAAAAATAGTATTTTTTATGATGAGATTGGCTGCAGTCTTTTACAAGTTTTCCAAGGAAATGGAGAAAGTGTTGAGGCCATTAAAATAAAACCATACAAAACAGTGGAAAATGTACCATAGTGTGAGGAAAAATGCTGCCCATATCCCCGGAGGCTACTGCTGGAAACTGAATAGGCCTTTTCAATCTGCAGCTATTATGGTGCTACTAAACTATTCTGAGACCAGATGAAAGGAATGGGTTTTCTATCCATGTTGAACTTCTATCAGCCCCTTGAGGAAATTGGGGTTTTGTAGAAAGTGTGAGTTCTCTAAGTGGTACTGAAATGACCTTGTTTAATTTCCTCATAAAAAGGCGATCCAATAATAGCTACATCTTCACATATTAACAAAACTGCAAGTTACACAAGTTAGAATCATTTTCTTTGCCAAATCCTTCAATGTCATTGTCTTTCTTTTCCCCATATGCCACCCTTTATAGTCTATATTTGCTCTTTACTATTTGATTTCACATGTTCCACTCGCCCTGATACAAAGCTGCAGTGTGAAGTTAAGAAATTCAAAGAGGAGAGAGGACATGGCTGCCACCCCACCATGAGCAAGTCTACTGAACTGTAAATCTACCCTGCATTTAATTACTCAACTCTACCGCACACACAGTGATAAGCTCTCCAGAGCGTTGTACTATCATGAGTGATTGAGTCTGCCACAGTAATAAGCTTTTATACAGCTAAGCCAAAAGGTTAAAAGTATGCACTGAACTTCGAGTCAAGCATTGTTTATAAATAGCTGCAAAACCAAAAAGGATAGCAGAGCCACCTTCTGAATGGAGACTTGTTTCATACCCTTCCATTGAGGAAGTAGAGCTTGAGGAAAGAAGTGTGTTCCCTCCAGCAAACTGACAAGGAGTTGAGTCAGGAAAGGAGGGGGGAAGTCTGCCTCCCCCATGCTAACTTCTACCACAGCCACAGTACAATTAGTTTATATTTATACAATGAAAACTGAAGGTGGCTGAGCTTTTAAGATGAATCAGCAATCCCCAATTAAAGCAGCATAATAAAATATCTTCTTTCTGAGCCATCATGGCAAGCAAACGGGCAAACGACAAATGGACTTTGTTCTCCGTCAGTTATGGGAGGGGATTATGTTGGGAGCCAAATTTCTAAAGTAAGGCATAATGTGCATGCTGTTCACACCCCCAGAGAGACCACAAAACCCTGCAGCTGTAATTTCAGAAACACACATGTGTATAAATCAAGTAACTGCACACCTAACTATGCACTTGAGGCTGTGTGCCTGGGCTTTTTGCAGGTGCCGGAGGCACTTGTAATATTTGCCTTTGGAAACAAGGTTTACTTTAATTGACAGGATATTATCAAATTCAAGCTGACTTGCATGGACAAACCTCAAAACATGAGGATGGCATACAACACTGAGTGCCACATGTGAATGGTCCATATGTGTGTTAATACAAGGTCCTTGCAGCTGACTGGACTCTAAAGAACAGGAAGGGACAAAATTAAAATGCTAATTGAGTTCTAATTCATGAATGTATTTTTCCAGAGCATCAATAAAACAACATCATTTCCACACATTATTGCTATTTAATGATGACGGATAGGGTGAGAAGCAGAAAAAGAGAGGATGAATGAGAATTGAGGATTATTTCATTTTCTAGAGAAGGAATGGGAGGTTTCTCCAGGAGAGCACACTGAGCTGTGTTTTTGTGTCCCAGCTGGCAAGAAGCCCCAGCAGACATGCACAGAGCATCCAGCTGGCTGCCCAGGAAAGCAGTGCTTGTGGCAGAAGAGAATCAGCCCACAGGCTGACTTGGGCTCTGGTGGAGGAGAGTTTCACATTGGTGGAACTTCAGAACTGATGCACTTTCTCTCCTCCTCTGCAAATACTGTGCAGATGACAGGAAAGATGACATGCATTTTTACTGAAACTATGAACATCTAATCTATCATCAACTCTACAGGTCATAATTTGGGGTTTTGTTTTTAAACACACACACACACACACACACACACACACACACACACACACAGGCCAGCAAAGGAATGATTGCAAAACTCCCTCCCAAACATTAAGCTTCCACAGAGCCCATTTCCCTTATTACACCCCTAAAGCTCATATGGATAATACTACCACACAGCAAGGGATTGATGGAGGCTCCGAATGGACCATGAAATATTCTATCCAGCATTTGATGCATCTGGTTCAAATTTTACTACTGAATATAAATATGGTCAAAGGTCTTTTGAATTTTAAAAAGAGCCTGGCATGGCAACTATTAGTGAAATCAATCTTTTAATAAAATGTCTTATAAGAATGATTTTTATGCAAAAGTCACTGGTCAACCAGACCAAGAAAAGGAGTACTTTATGTAAGAATTTCATCCAAACAGTGTATATAAAGCCTCTTTAGTCTATTCAGGTCAAATTTCCTATATGTCTTCTTTTCATAAAGTGATTATCAAAGAAATTAATTATATTTACATGTAACCTTAGCCAAAAACATTTCAAAATAACCACAACAAGATTTAAGTCTTCTAATGTTTTACAGATCTTTATTATTCTCATTAAGAACTTTAATCAAAGGCCGGGTTTTAAGATTTTAGGACCGTCCTCCTCCTTTTGCTTTGTTATCAAGAAGTCTAAAATGTATAAGGTGTTTATAGCCTATTAAAGAGCTATTAGGCCATAAAAAGTAATCTACCTCTAAAACTAGTGAGGGATGGTGAAATGTACCATGTCTAAACTACAGTCTGATGACTGGGTAAGGCCTAGTAAGAAAAGCTATTGATTTCTTTTCTATTGAATAGATAGAATGAAAAGTAGGTGAATTAACAGATCAGAAAAGAATGTAAATATAATATGAAAGATAAGAGAAAGTACTACAAGAAAGAAAATGTCAACTACCAACCAGGCGTGTAAAATCCTGCCTGTGTATATTGGAAGGGGGCATATAGAATTAGAATTACCAAACATTTTCTTCTTAGGATTCTGCTTCTTCCATTTTTTTCTGGTTTAGTTTTAAGGCTGGCCTTAAATTCATAATCCTCCTGCCTCAGACCTCCACATGCTAGAATTGCAGGTGTGTATGACCATGCCCTTCTTCTGTCCCCTTTGAAAGACATGTTCTAGAAACCATCAGTCTGATGTTTTAAAAACTGAAAAATAAATTAGACATCACAAAAGAGAATGAGTTATATCATTATGTAGCTTTTCATCTGTCCATGGGACCAGTGTAGGGACAAGATGGTAGCAGACTAGGAGAAGAAAGAATGAAAAGGGCTCAGGCCTGAGCATTGACTACTTCCAACTCTCGGCTCCTATTAGGTAAGATTCTTCTCTGGGTCTCAATTTCTATGTTACACTGGAGCATGTTCCTTTTAATTGGCAAAATGAAAGTATTAACTGAAACAATATTCCTACAGAACTCCCTCTCTCTCCCTATACTGTGTCATCACATGATTGCCTGGGTCCTTAAGCAACTCTGATCCTGGGCAGTTCCTTTAACCTTTCTCCCTGGATGTCTCCTTAGTAAAAAAGGATAGCCCATGTTCTTCCCAGTCCTAGCCAGCCCTAACTCTGTGAGGGAGGACCCAACCTTGAAGTTATTTATGACCAAGTACTCCCAATTTCCTGTGCCCCCTGCAGGTGGAATGAAGAAACCAATGGATTCCTAGGGATGCTTGCCCATGAAACAAATTTCCCAAGGCAATACTCCTCAATTTTGGGATACAGACATTGCTATATTGTAAAGAAAGGAATATCATGGTTTTTTGGTAATATCGGTCAAATGAAAGAAATAATTATAGTTAAATCATTCAGAATAGTAATACTTATGTAATATATCTATAATAGTACTATAAATTAGTTTAAATGTTATTATTTGTTACAGATTTATTAAACTTGAGACTTATTTATGTTAAATAGAAATATTAGTACAAAATCCAGGTTGCTTCTATTCTAGTCACTCTATTTAAATTACATATCCTAAAACCTTCCTCAAAAATATCTTAGAATAAAAAAGAAAACATAAGGGCTGGAGAGATGGCTTAGCGGTTAAGGTGTTTGCCTGCAAAGTCAAAGGACCCTGGTTTGATTCTCTGGGACCCATGCATCTGGAGTTCATTTGCAGTGATTGGAGGCCATAGCATGCCCATTCTCTCCCCCCCCTCTCTCTCTCTCTCTCTCTCTCTCTGCCTCCTTCTCTCTCTCACATAAATAAATAAAAAGTTTAAAAAAATTAAAGGGCTGGAGAGATGATTTAATTGTTTAGGCACTTGCCTATGAAGCCTAAGGACCAAGGTTTGATTCCCCAGTACCCACGTAAGCCAGATTTACAAGGTGGCACATGTATCTGGAGTTCATTTGCAGTGGCTAGAGGCCTTGGCATGCCCATTCTCTCTCTCCCTCTTCTCTCTCTCATTGTCTCTCTCAAATATATAAAATATTTTAAACATGGGTAGTGCACTCATATTAATAAATGTATTAAATGTTTTGTGATGGGAGAATGGGTAAAAAACAATTTCCTAAGGGAAACATGACATTAATTGGATTCTTTTAAAGGGAAAGTGGGTCTATGAGAAGACCTAATAAAATATTGATATAGGCAACTGGGGATGGCTGAGTGAGTAAAGTGCTTGCACACCCCTGAGTTTGCATCTCTGCACCCACATGAACTACCAGGATGTAGTGGTGCAAACCTGTAAACCTAGCTGGGGAGGAGGAGACAGAGCGATCCCCCTGGGACTTGCTGGCTAGCTTGTCTAGCTGAATCAGTGATATGCCTTATCAGTGAGAGACTGTGTCCTAAACTTAAAAAGAAAGATTGAGGAGTAACTGAGGAAGACATCCAATGTTGACCTCTTGCCTCCACATGCATGCACACACATGTGCATCCACACACATATGAACACCTTCACCATCCACACATACACATTCAAAACAATTGACACGGTCTGTATATTGTAACTTAAAGGTTACTGAAAATGCTAAACTGAGAACAGAGAGAAAATAACAGAAACATTCTTAATTCTTCCTAATGTCTGACTTCTATATCCATGAAAATATTATAGTAGTACATTCAATCAAATGTATACTCCAAGGCACTGCTTCCCAAACCTAGTTTCTTTTTTGAAAGCAGGATTCATACTTTAATATTTTAAGTTGTTTTCCTTACAAATGATTTGAAGGAGTTTCATGACCTTTAAAGATCATGCAAAATTATTATCTATCAGCAAATGACACCTGGGAAGAAAAGAACTAACTCACAAGTGTCCTATTCAGGGAGATTAATTTAGAGACGAGGTCCCTAAACCCGTCACTTTACTTAGCATCAATCATATTCTTTTCATTGTCTAGGCCATTTCTCCAAGTAAGCCCAGAAAACAGCTCCTGCCTAAAATTGGGGCTTCATAGTAATCGGTATTGTTGGGATACCCAGAAGGTTGTATTTTAACAAGTCCTCTGAGATATTTGGATATATGCTACAGTTAAGAAACTTCTGATCTAGACTACATTAAACTGTGGAACAGGAGAGGCAAAAAGTGTAATTTGAACCTAACAATTTGGTCTAATTGAAAAGAATTGTCCCATGTAGGTGTTCCCCTTCCCCATGGTAATAGCACTATATTGAAAAATCTCTTATAGTTGACCATCTCTGTTGGGCACTGTATTTAAGATGTAATACGCATAGCCAATGGTCCCATTCACTCTGATTTTCAGCCAACATCAGAAAATCCCCCTGAAACTATACTATACTACACTCTAGATCAAACCCACCTGTGTCAGTTATTTCACATTTCAGTGAGCAACTACATGACCAGACCAGAAACAACTTGAGGAAAAGAAAAGTTTCTGGGGGTGGGGGGAGGGAGGAGCTGGAGAGATGGCTTAGTGGTTAAGGTGTTTTTCTGCCTGCAAAGACAAAGGATCCCAGTTTGATTCTCCAGGACCCAGGTAAGGTAAGCCAGATGCACAAGGGAGGCACATGCATCTGGAGTTCATCTGCAGTGGCTGGAGGCCCTGGCATGCCCATTTTCTCCTTCTCTCTCTCAAACAAATATATAAATAAAGTATATTACAGAAAAGTTTCTAGGGAAAGTTTCATGGCAGGGAAGGAAGGCATGGTGGCAGGAGAGAAACCAGCTCATCACATCATCAGGCAGGAAGCAAAGATCAAACAGGAAGTAGGGCTAGGTCACAAAACATTAATGCCCACCTCCAGTGACCCACTTCCTCCAGCAAGACTCTGCCTCTTAAAGGTTCCACAACCTTCCCAAACAGCACTACTGTCTGGGGACTAAGTGTTCAAACACCTGAGCCTGTGTGAGACATTTTACATTCAAATCACACCACCACCCATGTTCCCCCTTCCTCATTTTCTTCTGGTTTTCTCTACTATTCAGATGTTTTAAACTATGTCTGAAAGACGCTGAGAAATAAAGTGGTCAGTGTCATTATGGGGTTTGGGAATGTATCTGGTGTGAAGAGGAAATTCGGTGAGTGATTTCTCAATCACCACCATGGCCACTCAGCACTGCTGCTGCAGATCATCCATTCAGCATTCATCAGCACCGTCAACCACTCTGAAACACAACTGAAGTTCTGGCAATGGAAGCATTGCCATTGGGTTCTTTAATGGATCCAAGAGACACGGGGTCAAGTAGCCACTAGAATGTATTCTGAGCAAGCAAGGAGTAGGGTAGTGTTATAGAGACAAAAATGGCAACTGTGTCATTGCTCTTCAACAGTGGCAGACACAGCGAGGACAAGCATGTTCCAGAATGTGGTGGTTCCTGCAGTTTGATCCAGTCAAAAAGTGTTCAGTTGAGGATGGCCTGAACTCTGCTCTTTCAGTGGCTCTCCAGATCCACTTTAAACCAAAGTGTAACAACTACATTTTGACCTCAGTTCACATAGTGCTAAGAATTGTGGAAATGAGGAGAAGAAAGACAGGAACACTAGTAATATTTGATGTCTTCATGGAGCCTAAGCCCTAGTTTAATGAAAACATCCATGTGGAATGTAAAGGGAGTGGGAATCCCTTCACGTACCCATGACAGTCTAAAGGGATCTCAAGCACAAGAGTCCAAAAAGAGGCCAGAAACAAGAGTATATATGTACAATTCTGTTTGCAAAATTATTTTGTGTTTTATGGGTCAAGGTATTATTTAAAGGCCAGACTTACAGGGCTCGAGAGATGGCTCAGCAATTAGGGTGCTTGCCTACAAAATCTGACAAGCTGGACGTAGTACCACATGCCTGTAATCCAAGCACTCAGGATCAAAGACGGGAGCAATGGGAATTTTAGGCCAGTTTGAGTTACATAGCAAGACTGTGCTTCTAAAAACAAAATCAAAGGATATTTTCTACACTCAGGATGGAGATGACAGCTGTGGGGTGTGTAGTTGCTAGAAAGGAACACAAAAGGGCTTTTGTTGCTCTGGTTATACTCTGTTGCTCTGGTCTCATGATCATGTCACATGTGAATGTTTACTTTCCAAGGGATACATGTGTAATTTGTGTACTCATACATATACAGTTTTTACAGCAATTGCAAGTTTATATATAAAAATACTCTAACAAAGTCAAAAACACATATACTTTGAGTCATAGATAAGGGTTAGCACCCCAATATGAAAACAATTGCACAATGTTAGAGACATGTTAGGGACCACCCAAATAGGAAGAAGATTTATCCAAAGTTTACGAGGAAGTAGCAAACATTGTTTTTATTTGCAAACTCAAAGGCATGCAGAGAAGTGGAACCACTTTCGGAGGCTGTAGTCTGCTCTGATGGAAGGCTTTGGCATTAAGGCTGTAGGCAGGCTGTCTAGAAACAGGGCATCCTATAGACTGGGTAGAGAACCAGCCCTGGTTTTATTCTCTTGGTTTTAGGCTGAAAGCTGCCATTATTCATCAAGTCTTGTACATCTGGGAGCATTTGCTAAGGAGTCATTGATTGGATTCTTTACTGTTCACTCCAGGGAGTAGGTTGACAGCTGGTGCTAGCTCCTGTAGATCCCGGGCTGACCTCCTGGGTAGGTAGCTGCTGCTGCTGTTGCTTTCTATGACACATATTTTGGCCATTTTCATTTGTTGTAAAAAAAAATGAGCATTTCAATTTTAAAAGTGAACAGGAAATGCACATTTAGAATAAAAGATCTGTAGGACCACTTTCATTTCTCAACTTTGAAGTACAGAATTTAATAGTGAACTTTGGAAAGAAGATTTAAGAAACAGGTGCCCTCATATATTGCCAGTAGAGCTACAATCGCTTCTTTAGAAGCCAATCGAGTGATGCCCATCAAAATTACAAATGCATACATCCTTTAAGCCTACTTTCAGAAACTGACGCCACAGATACACTTAGACATGCATGAAATGACCCAAGGTTGTCACAAGTAGCTCTTTCTATCAAATAAAAGATTAGGAGATATTTATATTAATTATTTTTTCATCACTGAAGCCAAATAACTTTCAAGCAACTCAGGGGAAGAGGATTTATTTTAGCATACAGTTTTATGGCAGGGGAAAGATGATGGTTTTGGCTCTGGGCTTGGTGCTACAGATTGGAGCTGTCATGTCACAGAAGCAGACAGGAGACAGAGAAAGTGACTTGGGCAGGAACTGGTGCCAACCTATAGCCCAAAAGCCCACCCAAGTAACCAACTTTCCCTAGCTAGGCCTCACCTCTTAAAGGTTACAGAACCTCTCAAACACTGCTGCTCCTATAGACCAAGATACAAACACATGAGTCTGTGGGAAAATATTTCATTCAACACTAGCTCAATGTTTAAATGCCCATTAATAGAAATACTGATTAAATGTAAAAGGTTACACTGTAGTCAAACAGTAGAACACTATGAAACTTTAACAAAAAGTGAAAAGACATTTTATATTCTGATATGGACTAACTTCCAAGATAAACTGATAAGTGATGATTTTAATATGAACTGTATAAAATTTTGAGGAGCGTATAAGCCAGGCATGGTGGCACATGCCTTTAATCCCAGCACTTGGGAGACAGAGGTAGAAAGATCGCCATGAGGTCAAGACCACCCTGAGACCACATAGTTAATTCCAGGTCAGCCTGGACCAGAGTGAAACCCTACCTTGAAAAAAAAAACAAAAAAAAAATGAGGAGAGTATAAAATAAAAAAACATATACACAGTAATATATATGATATTTATATGACTGTGAAATCTTCAACATTTATGCAAATTAATAACATTAACTATGTGTATCCAACACTGTTAAGAGAGAGTAAACTATTTCTGATGTTTTTGTGAAAGGATTAAAAAATATAACATAATCTGGAAATTTCTACTTCAACACATATAAACCCATTCATCCATGTATCATACTTTGGGAAAACTGCCCTACAAAAATGAAAGTGCCTATTTGAGTTGCTGTCACATTGCTGGGACAAAACATATAACCATAAGTAGCTGATGGGAGGAAATTTTTATTTTGGCTTACAGACTCAAGAGGAATCTTTATTATGAAATACAGCTGATTCAAACTGTCAGTTAGAATGTAAAAGCGTTGTGGCAATATGACATGTAGAGGTAACAATCAGACCAAAGCAGAAGCGAATCTGAAAATCTAAAAGAAGGGAAATGGTGACAGAAGATAAGGGGTAGTCCTAGTATACAACATTATTCAAATTCAGGAAGAACAGGTAAATCATAGGATTCATAGCATTCAGTGGAGTAAAAATTAAGATTTCAGAATAACATGCCTTGTGTGTTATCTCCAAATTAAACATGTGTATAACACAAGCTAATAGAAAGACCCTGAACGTGCAGCATATTCACACTGTAAAAGCCTATCTTTCCTACAGAGTCGATGACAGCTAGGGGGTCATTCTACCTTGCGTTGATGCCACTGGGAGCCTAGATGCTCTCTAGGACCGCCACAGCAGATCCTCAGCTCCAAAGTGCCACCGTCATTTCCACTCGCATGCACTGCCTAGTGCTCCTCACAGGAGCTCAGTCTAAAGTTGTAAAGTTTGAGCTTTTCGGGACAAAAGTAGAGACAAATCTATCACCTTTGTCATCAATTCCTGTCTCCAGGTGTTTGGGTAAAGTGGCAGATAGTCAACCTCAAATTCTGACCATGACGCTTAAATTCCTGTTTCTTCTTTAGAAAGAGATGAAGAGAAACGTCTAAAACCAGGCCATAGCCACCACTTTGCCAGGTGGACTCTGCATTGGAGCACTGAGCCTATATGGCTCATTACCAAACCAAGCTCACACTATACAATCTCTCATTACCAAACCAAGCCTGCTCACACTATACAATCTTTCATCATTACCAAACCAAGCCTGCTCACACTATACAATCTTTCATTACCAAACCAAGCCTGCTCACACTGTACAATCTCTCATTATCAAACCAAGCCTGCTCACACTATACAATCTTTCATCATTACCAAACCAAGCCTGCTCACACTATACAATCTTTCATTACCAAACCAAGCCTGCTCACACTATACAATCTCTCATTACCAAACCAAGCCTGCTCACACTATACAATCTTTCGTCATTACCAAACCAAGCCTGCTCACACTATACAATCTCTCATTACCAAACCAAGCCTGCTCACACTATACAATCTTTTCACCTTTGCTCTTGGGTGAAATATCCTACCAGTGGACCTCATAAACATCCACCAAAAATGCATGTGAAGTGGGAAACACACAGGGAGTTCGACAGGTTGTTTCCCTTCCACAGACTATACAAGACAAAAGTCTTGATCAGTGCCCAACCATCAACATCCTCCCAAGTGCACTGCCGTTTCACTCACATAACAACCTGTCATGAGGTGGTTACACATCGTGGTAGCTATGACTCCAAGCCTCTTCACACCTGTGCCCTGTCTCCCATTGCCCATATCCTTACCCTTTCAACTTACATATCATCATTAATAGTAAAAATCATTATTCTTTTCCTCAAGTTCTGTGCTTTACAGAACTTAAATAAAACCATCAGGTGATGTGTAGCTCCATTTGAGGCCATAAGTGATGAATTTGAAGTGGGAAAATATCCATGTCATTGTGATTTCTAAATCGTTCCTTCTCTATCAACTATAAACAGAGAAGGGGCGTAACAGACAGCTTCAGGTTTGCTGAGATGAACTTCCAGACCAGGCAAAGTTACAGAGGAAGGGATTTATTGAAGCTTACAGATCCAGGGGAAGTTCCATAATGGCAGAAGAAGCTGGCCTGCCTTCACAGGACCAAACACAGAGAGAAAATCCACAAGCCAAAAGCCTCACAGCACAGCACACCTCAGGAACTCCAGCTAGGCACACTTTGCATATCTTTACCATGGCATCCTAAAACCACCACCACACCTTAAGATCCGCCTAGTGACACTGCCTCTAGCCAGGTGGCTGAAGATGCAAACAACAAACTAATAAAACACTTAATATATTGGGGGGTCATCTATTCAAACTACCACAAGGGGAAAAGATGGCTAATTCAGGATTAGGATTTTGTCAAAAGCATCAATGAAAAGTTTTCACATCTCTCCATGTATTCTTTTGTTAAAAACAAGTATGAAGAAGGTCAATATGAAAATATGATTCATAGCTAGGCCTTACCTGTACAATATATTATTTCACCCAAAGCAAGAAAATTACACACAGAACAAAGCAACGTGATGTGCCACTGCATTGACCACCACTTCACAGTCACCGTTGAAGACATCCGTCAAAGAGTGAGTGCTATGGATACAGGGCCCATAGTAAAAGAGAAAAATACCACAGGTGAAAATTCCAATGCTGCAAGGAAAGAATGTTTCCAAAATTTCCTGTCCCTTTGTTTGTCTGCCTAGGATGAGTTTGGACATTAACACATGCTAATGTGAGTTGTACCATTTTCCTAGCATTTAAGTTGAAGAAGAACAGTTCTGCAAGACATATGAAGATTTGCAAATTCTAAAATGCTCTTGCAATACATAATTGCTTCTAGGTGACAATGAGGACCTAGGTGCAGACAGCAGGAGAAATGGAGAAAAGGTCTTCCTCTTCATTTTAATTAAACCAACATTCATTGAGCATCCCTGATAGATGACATAAAATTGATGGCATTTAATATATAAAGATGAACCAGGGTCTAATTTCAGCATGAGGCAAAGAGGAGCCGCACAAAAGAGGAAGCAGGAAACAACGCAACAGGCAAAGCATCAGTTTCTGAGCCTGGGAAGAACTGGCAAATACCTAAGCTTTGGAGGATAATTAAGGGTCAGATAGGCAAAGGAGGAGATGGCATTATTTCAAAATTATCTGAGATACGTGTTCATCATGCCACTTACTAAAGAGTTAAATACTGTCTTAAAAAAATAAAGTCTTACACATCATTCTTAAAACATCTTGTATCTGCTCTGCTCTTCAAAATAAAACGGCCACAGAGAACAATGCCTTCAAGTCATACAATACAAAACTGTTCAGCATGGAGCAAAGAGCAATGACATGTGATATTTTTAACCTTAGAATAGGACTCCAATTTAAATAAACACACTAAGAGTCTGATGGGGGCTGCTTCGCACAGATGTGCTGGATTTTGTTTCAAAGTACATTTATTTGTAGCTCACATTATTTCAGTAGTTAAATGCATGCCTGGAACCTCATGGGGTGATATGAAGGATGGAGAGAAACAGGAGTGACAAGGAGCAAATGATTTTCATTTATTTACATATTATAAAAGGGTTGGCTTCAGGATTCTTAGTGCAATATCAGCACTAAGCTCTTTTTTTCTCTTAAAAAATTGAGGTCTCCTTCTGAGTCAAACAATAACATGAGACAACCTGCTGGTTAAGGCAGCAAGGCATTTCCCACAATGCACCTGGACGCTTCACCTGCCTCAGTACTTTGGTGTAGTTAATGACAGATGAGATAAAGAAAGCCAGCTATAGCATCTTTTTGTTTCCAAAAGGTGATTATTATAATATGTTCTATAAATTCAATTGTGTGAGATGCCTTTTGTCTGCTATTTTTGCCCATTTTCCTTTTCATGTCTTCATTTGAGTCTTTACATACAAATCATTAGCAAACTACATTTTCATCCAATTCCTCATATATTTTCTAATTCCTGTCTGAATATTCCTATGGGAAATTAAATGAAGGCTTTTTTAACCTTCTTGAAATAAGTATAAACTATGCAGAAGTAAAAAAATCTCAAAACAATAGGCCAAACCATTTAGGGCAAATCTTTGGCGCACCAACCCCCAACTACTCTCTTCTCAAGTCTGCCTGGCAGGTCATTGTCCTTCCCGCTTCTTTCCCTTCTGTTTCACATGCACAGAAAGCCTTGAAGCACTTAACCTGGGGAGGGTGACAGCAGTGAGTTTATCAGAGCAGGGGAACGGTGCGCCCTGCATCTTCCCATGTTCCATACTTTCATGACCAAACGTCAGCGGGGAACCTCCCATTTCAGCAGCTTCCCTCCAAACTCCTTCAAAGCTCAGTACCAAATCCTTTTCACTACTATATCACCAAATACTTTATCACTGGTCACATCACTCATCAAACAGACAAACATCCACTTTATTCTTCTTCCTCCAGTACTCAAAACCCTTATGGTTTCTCTGCCCTCTTCCCATCATGCCCACTTCCAAGAATATTCCATCAAAACCGTGGGATAAAACTGTTTGTCAAGCTGGGCGTAGTGGCACACGCCTTTAATCCCAGCACTTGGGAGGCAGAGGTAGGAGGATTGCCGTGAGTTCAAGGCCACCCTGAGACTACATTACATAGTTAATTCCAGATCAGCCTGGGCCAGAGTGAGACCCTAACTCGAAAAACCAAAAAAAAAAAAAAAAAAAAGTTTGTCAATCATAAGCCACTGTTTCTCTAAACATTCACAGCAAAATCTAACTCTTCTCTAAGAACAGCCTTCACTTTGCTGTTACAAACGCTAGTTATTAGTCTTAGAACTTCATGTGTTACTGAGCTTGGAAGTAGAGTGGTCATTCACCTTGCTTCTGTTTCTAATCAAAAACCACTCTCCTTTCTTCTCATATTGAAACCCACTCTATCAGATTATCTATTGTCTTCTTCTGATAACCATAGGGTTACTCTTGTCATTACTCAAAGGTTCTATCTATGTACCAACACTCCTTCCATTACTACTTCATACATGACTATGGTCCCAATTTCACTTGCCTTGTGGTAAAGTTTTTCTTTTTGGCGTGAATTTCACTGTCAAAATTATTTAACCTTAGCCAATAAATTGTATAATAACTTTGGTCCTAATTACTGGTGTTTACAAAAGGAAAAAGATATTTCTTCCCATTTCAAACATTCTAATTCCTTATTTCTTCTCAGCCAATTATATTGTCCTTCAGCCTAATGTGGTCATTCATTTCAACAATCATATATTTGATGTTTGTCATTAAAAGGCATTAATCGCTCCTTCAAAATCTTCGTTTCAATCACCCATTCTCTAATCTTTCCTATCTCTTCAAGTTACATCCATTGCTCCAACCACACCATTCCTTCCTGCCTACAATTCACTGTTTGCATCACATCCATCCACCTTCTGTGTTTAAACACTACCTTCATCTTTCGAACTGTGCAAGCTCCTACAAAAGGCCTCTCATGTATCCATTAGATCTCATCCCTCTCCTGGGAGGAAAGAAAATGGAACAAATTAAGTGTTTTAAGAAAGAAGAGGTGGGCCAACAGAGTGTGATGCAACAAAGGTACTGCTGCGATGTGATTCCAACTCTATATCCAGACGCTAAAGAAACAGACAAGATCCAAGGTCCAGCAGAGTCTACCAGACATCGGCTCTGTACAGAAATCTGTTCTGCATAATCTAACTTTCTCAACGGTAAAACAGTGGTTATTATATCATTTAATCCATAGTTCTTATTTTTAACCAGGTATAGCTAGAGATTCAGATTGTACAACTCATCAGATTGGTTTCGCTATCCATTATGGTAAGTAGCACTTTTGCTTCTAATAGCTAAGCTGTTAACTTAGCTATTCACTAGAGGGCCTTTTGGACTTGGCCATGCCCTTAATATTCCCTTTCCATCAAAATCAACGGGCCACTTACATCATAGTGCACACCAACATCCCTTTGGCAGGTAGAACAGCCCCCATGGCACTTTGGAGAGATGTCTGGGATCTCATTCTCTTACACACTGATCAAGGTCTTCATAGAGGAAATGTTGCTCAGAGGAGAGCAGTTTATGCATGAGCACACAAGCAAGCAATTCTTTGTTCCTTAATGTACTGAAGTGGAAGAAAAAACTTTTGGATGATATTTCTAAAACTAAACTACTAAAACCATGCATCAATTTCATTTTCAAAAATAAAGGAATGTGCTATTAGTATATGTACCTACCAATTCAATGAATTATACCAGATCAGATAGCTCAATTTTCACAGAGTGGGTGATGAAATCTAACCTACTTTAATAAAGAAAAAATGTAATTCTTAATAGATATTTTAGTAAGTGTAGTTTTATATGCCAAACATAATTTATAAATTAACAAATCAGAAGGCCATAGAAAGTAACTAATAAAACAAACCTCTAAATGTTATAAAAAATAATTTTGATCCTTTCGGTAAATGAGTATAAAAATTCAACTTTATAATTATTAAAGAATTAGTGTTGCTTAAACTTAAATTTTATAATGAAGGGATTATAAAAAAAAAACTCTCAAGTTTTCCGTCATCAACAGTAATGGATCTTACATTTTCAAAATACTTCTGTTAATAACTTCAATAAATGGTTTTCATCAGTTATCAACATAATCTGAAGTCAAGGTTTTTAAATAGAATTTTAACCATTATACAAAATATTACCTGAGATTTTAAATATTTTGCTTTAGAAAAATATGCATCTAATAATGTCCTTGAAAACTGGTACAATTGAGTCTAATTCTAACACCCAGCTGAGCTATTGAATTACAACAGTAGCATGTTTGTTTATATATATTGTTAAACTCAGCAATATCTAAAGTGTTGTTTCTTTGTGCTTGATATTGCATTTCAGAACTCATTCTCACACATATTTCTTAGATTTCTGCTCATGTGTATTAAAATGTTACACAATTCTTTTGCTTTCTTAGTCCTTCACGTCCCTCTAGAGTTGACTTTACAACTGGCCCTTGAGTGTTGCTGTAATCTAACTCTCCCTATGTGTCTGGTCATTTGAAAAGAAATAGAAATAATGGAATTAGACTCATTTTAAAAGATAACTCCCATAGGCAAAGGAGGTATGTTATAGTTAAGCAAAGAAGACACCCCTCAACCCACTAGGGGTGGAAGTGGGTTTCAGTGGTCAATAAAAAACTCAATGAGGGATGATTGTCCTTCAGTTATTTAACTGATCCCCAACTACATTGTTGAGGACTACTCTCATCTAATTTATATCCTAACAACCACAAAAGGGACAAGTATGAAATAATAATGCATTTCATTAATATCATGAGTCCAAGTTTTAGTTAGGCTTGGTTTGGTCACTTTAGTTATGCAATTACAAATTAAGAAGTTCTTGTGGATGGAATGATGGGAAAGATCTTATTTTCATTGTATCCCTTGGTGACAAGAATTTATGAAATTGATTTTGATTATCCCCAGGTGGTGTGGAACCATCACAATTCATTTGTCTTTATAGTGCTGCATGGCAACAGCAACATGGTTCCCCCATACTTGACCTGAAGAGCTTGACGAAGGCTAAGTGCTGAAAGTAATTTAACTTTTTGGCCACGAATGTCACAAAACTTCCAGAATATCATGACCAAATATTAATGTGATTTCTACAAATAATTTTCCAGATACAGAACAGATAGCCAGTGTTATGTTCTCCATGTCTTCATTTTCTTGAAGGATTTTTTCCCTGTGTACCCCTGTAACAAAATCTATTCCATCAATACCCTAGACTACAAAAAAAAAAAAAAAAAAACTACAGTTAAATAGAAAGACATCTTTGTAAGGATGACAGTCATCTGTGGAGAGAGAAATGCCCAGAAAACAAAGATTAGCAGCAAGTGTCCAAGCAAAACAAGACCATGAAACACATGCAAGGTAACATACAGAATCATCACAGTAAGACCACCAGAGTCACTCGACACATGCCACCATAGATGTTATAACAGCCCCTCGGTAGTCTTTGAATGTTTGACTCCTTTCAGACACAATCCTGAGTGAAGTCATCCAATTAAAAGACATATATAACCCCCTGTATCTTTCCCTCTAAAACACAAACTGATATTTTTTCAATACAAAGGTATGAATGAAAACTGACTTTCTACAAAAAGCCAAAAACAGACTGGGCAGATGGCTTAGCAGTTAAGGCGATTGCCTTCAAAACCTGAGGACCCATGTTCGACTCTCCAGGTCCCATGTAAGCCAGACACACAAAGATGACACAAGCACACAAGGTCACACATGTGCATAAGGTGGCACACATGTCTTGAGTTTGATTACACTGGCTGGAGGCCCTGGCATGCCAAGTCTCTCTCTCTCTCTCTCTCTCTCTCTCTCTCTGCCTCCCTCCCTCCCAAAAAAAAAAAAAAAAAAAGACCAGTCTTTTGGGCTTGCCTCAAAAAAAAAAATTTTTAAGCCAAAAACATGTGCTAATGGTAGCAATAAGCAGAAGTGAGTAATAAAAGGAATTGCTAAAAATAAAATAGCAAAAAGTAAAATAGTTTGAAATAAAATGTTACAACATATATCAATTTTTATAAGCAAACCCACAAAATTTTACTAAATGGCATAAAATAAAATTTGAATAAGTAAAAAGATATACCTATGTTCTTAAAAGAGAAGTTAATTGTATAATAAGATATGTAAACTCATTACACTACATGTTTAAGTTCAAATAAATGATTAGGAATTCTTTCCATTGAGTTTAGTAATCAAATTCTATAGGCATAGAAGGAAATGTGCAAAAACTAGGCAGGATAAATTTGAGAATTAAAATAATACTGAGGGATTCACATTCCTTAATATTGAAAGTAATCATAAGGTTATGTAAATTAAAATATAGTAAGCCAACAGCAAACAGATAAGTGGAACAAAATGTAAGTATGAAAACACTTATGTACATGTGAGTGACCAGTACAGGGCTCCAGCCACGGCTCCCAGAAGAAGGAAGAGGCAAAGAAGACTCATCCCAAAGGTGGACCAGGTGGCCCTGGGGTGAGAGAAACGGGCAATTCAACCCATAAGGCCAATGCACAGTCTCACAAGACTCGATCAAGTTGGGAGCTTGGCTCCTCCTGTCTGACAGCTCAGCAGTCACTACCCAGATCCTAGAGGGCTGTGTTCAGACACCATTCTGAAAGAGAACCTGAGCTGGCTTGGGTGCTTGGTAATGAAGAACACAAAGCAGGAAGCCTCGAGTCAACCTGCCACAAGCCCAGCGTGACCCACCCACCAACGGCAGTCACAGAGAGGGGTAGCACTGGAAGCATGCTTGCTAAGCAGCTACTGAAGGGAAAATAGCCAGAGGACACGGATATATTTCAGTCCAGCTTTAGCACCAAAAATAAATAAATAAATAAAAATAAGAAGGTAAAAACGGAAAAGGGTCTGTACCACCAAACTGACTCACCAACCTCCAGCTCGTCGTGGCATGCCTGTGGAAGTCAGAGGACAACCATGAGGTGCCGGTGCTGTTCTTCCGCCTTCACGTTAGCGTCTCTTTCCAATCCATATACAAGCGAGTTGAGCTTCCCCAAGGGCCCCAGGGATTCTCCTGGCTCCACCTTCCTTTGTGGCAGGAGCATTGCATTGGAATCACAGACAACACCACCACTTTGAATCCTGCTTTACATGGGCACTGGGGAGGATCAAGTTTGCATCAGCAGGCATTGCAAACAAGTGCCTTAATTTCTGAGCCATCTCCCCAGAACCTAAATTACTTTTTTTAAGAAAAGATTTTTATGTGTTTACTTTTTACTCCTTTCCTTACAGCTATTTTAATTTGTTTACACATTTTCATTTCACTGTACTATCCTATTTTCGACTTCTTCTCTCCCTCTTTTTACTTCATTCTTCATCTTCATTTTCTTTTCCTTTACTTAAACTTGCATCTCCTTTCTCTCCTCTTTAAGTCCACACTGAGGACCTTTAACTTCACAGTGTATTTTACATGAATTTTGTAATTTGCTGTTCTACAGTCATTGGTGGCATATTAATTAGTTAATTGACTTCAAATGGATTTCTTTATCTTTTGGCTTGATGTTATTATTGATATTACCATAAATTCTTTCTCCCTCCTAGATGGTATTGGGGATTGAGCCCTCAAATATAGGGTTGCTCACTAAGAAGATCGCCAAATAGAACCAAGAGGAGATGCTCAGAGCAACGGAATAAATCACAACACAGAAGTACAAGGAACATGCAAAAGGAAAGCCACGCTGTGCTTGCAAGAGATCAAACCTCAATACCTTAATCCAAAGACACTTACAGGCTTGAATCACCAGACAGGAATTCAAAATTGTACTTGTAAAAATGATCAGTTACTTCAAAGAAGATGTAAACAAACCCACGAGTGAAGGAGGAAACAAATTCAGAGCTTAGATAAGAAAGGCCAGCAACAGAAAAGACAAAATCAGCAACACGAATGAAAATCAGAAGAGAAATCAAAATTTGAAAAAGAAACTTAACAGAAATGTAAGAAATTAAAATCAAATCAAAAGACAATGGAACAATCCCTAGTAGACTAGATCAAGCAGAAGAAAGTAGTTTAGGAATGGAAGACAAATTCAAAGAATTCTGTATTCTGGGCATAAAGTTCTAAAAGCAATCATGATGACAACATCTAAGAACTGGGCACATGATCAAGAAAACAAACCTCAAGAATTCATGGGGTCAAAGATGGAGCTGAGATTAAAAACTAAAAGCACAGAATTACAGGATAAAATTTACCAATCTAGGGAAAGAAATGGGCATTGCCACAGTTAGTCTCAATTGTCAACTTGATTGGACCTAGAATCACCTAGGAGACAAATCTCTGGGTATGCATGTGAGGGCTTTCTAGATTATGCTAATTAAGAGTATGAAGACTCACCCTAATTGTGGAAAGTAACCTTCTATGGGCTGAGTCCCATGAAATGCAAAGGAGAGAGCTGAGCGAGGCACTCATCTCTCTGCTTCCTGGCTTTGGATGAAGGATGACCAGCCCTGTCCTGCTGCTACACCCTGCCTTTGCCATCATGGTGGGCTGTTCCTCGGGAACAAATCTTTCCTCTGTTAACCTGCTTTTTACCAGGTATTTGATCAAAACAATGAGAAAAGTAACTAATGAAGATATCAAAGCACAGGAGGCCTTTGGAACTAAAGCTTATTATGACCAAATAGACAGATCAGTAAATGCCAAGTCTACAAGGCAAAGAAACAATATTAAAAGCTAGAAGAGAAAAATGCAAATTCATATACCAAAGTGAATAACAAACATCAGATCTCTCAGCAGAAACCCTAAAAGCTACAAACTTATTATATATTTCAATTCTGGAAACTAAATAACAAGTAACCAATATTATTATATCCAACAATGTTATATTTTAAAATTGATAGAAAAATAAAGACTTTCTAAGATAGGCACAAATTAAAGTCATTTATGACCACTATACCAGTACTGGAAAAGTGACTTAAAGAAATTCTATATACAGACAAAAAAGGAAAACAATCACAAACACAATAGACCAGAAAAGAATAAATTTCATGACAGGAATGGATGAATACAGGAGAGCTAGGAAAGAATCAATTATGTTCACCTGAGTAAACCTGTGAGCCTCTAGTATGAATACAAACTATTTTAACCAACCAGAAAATAACTAACAAAATGATAGGAGCCAGCAAATGCCTCTCCATAACAACCCTAAATATAAACACTCTTAATTCTCTAATTAAAAGAAACAGACAAGGTGACTAGATTTTTTTTTTTAATTTTTATGTGTTTGAGAGAGAGAGAGAGGCAGATAGAGAGAGGTATAGAGAGAGAGAGAGAATGGGCATGTCAGATCCTGAAGCCACTGCGAACAATTTCCAGATGCATGCACCACCTTTTGCAGCTGGCTTACATGGGTACTGAGGAATTGAACCTGGTTCCTTAGGCTTCAACAGCCTTAACTCCTAAACCATCTCTCCAGCCCTAGATGACTAGATTTTTTTAAAGACCTATATCCAATTATTTGTTGTCAACAGTTAATAAACCTTAGTGGCAAAAAATAAACCACACAGATTAAAATTATGGATGTCAGAATAGCAAACAAATGTTAGCAGAAAACAGGCAGGAGCAGCTAACCCATCTCTGATACGTTAAGGCAGAATTAGAAGATGGAAAAGGGGCAGTGTATATCAATAATGGGGAAAACCTACCAAGAAGCTATGATCATTATAAATATAGATGCACCAAATGTTGGGGTGCCCAATGAATAAAATGAAAACTACTGGACATAAAAGGCAGATGGGTCCACATAGAATATTAGGGTTACTTCAATACCCTACTCTCATCAACAAATCAAGACAAGAAAATCAACAAACTTGAGAGTTACACTGCAGCGTATATCAAATGTACTTAACATTTGATAACAGAATATTCTGTACACCACTACACATTCTTAATAGTCCATGGAACTGTATCTAGAACAGATTACATTTTAGGGCATAAACCAAGACTGAAATATGAAAAAAAAAATCATAAAATTGTGACTTACAGAAAAAAAGAGAAGGATAGCATGAACAAAGGGAGAATGTGACAGGATATGAGAATGAAGTTACAGAAAGAGGTGACATAATTTTTTAAATCACTAACTTTTTATGGGGGGGGGAGGTTTCAGGGTAGGGTCTCACTCTAGCCCAGGCTGACCTGGAATTCACTATGTAGTCTCAGGGTGGCCTTGAACTCATGGCGATCCTCCTACCTCTGTCTCCCAAGTGCTGGGATTTAGCATATTTTTAATTTTGTTAAAGACTCTTAATGTGATATCTACCATCATAACAAAAATGTAAGTTACCATAGTGCTTGAGATGAATAAAAACTAGCAAATTCCTAAAAATAAAAACCAATAATTTCTTATATTCAATTAGATCATAGTGGAATGAAACTTGAAATCAATAGGAAGAGAAAATTCAGAACCTATACAAACACATGGATCTTGCATGATACACTGAAGGCTACATAGAACACATCTATAGACAATATTATACTGAAGTGTGGAAAACTGTTAACATTTCTTGTTCACAAGGATGTTCACTCTTATTCACATAATTCTTAAAGTCTTAGAACAATAAAAGTAGAGAAAGAAATAAAAGGGATATAAACATAAAGGGAAAAATCAAACTATCCCTATGTGTAGATTATATGATTCTATTGTTAAAAGACTCTACCCGAAAACTTCTAGATCTAATAAACACTTTCAGCTAAGTAGGAGAATTTTACTGTTAAATATGGCTACAATTGGATTTACCCCCAACTTGAGCTTTCCACTTCTTCAATGTTCTACAGAAATGTAACTATGATAAACAAACATGGAACATACAGAACATCACCATAGAGTCAATATAGCCAAAGCTAAGAGGAACCCACCTCCATAGAGAAATATAGCCTGTACAATGGTTCCCTCTCTCCTTGTTGAAACATTAAAGCACTCTAAGCATAGTTTTCTGTATGAACCTACTGTCAGTTCTAAGTCTATGATTCATAACCATCTTCCAGAACTATTAACACTGTGACCAGTTATTTATTTAAATATTTTAATTTATTAATTTGCAAACAGAGAGAGAGAGAAGTGAGAGACACCAAGAGAATGGACATGCCAGGGCCTCCAGCTGCTGTAAACAAACTCCAGATGCACACACCATTTTGCGCATCTGACTTTACCAGGGTATTGGGGAATAGAAACTGGGTCATTAGGCTTTGCAGGTAAGTGCCTTAACCACTGATCATCTCCCAGCCCTCACTGTGTCCATTTCAATAGTCTCCTATGGTGTGTTCTAATTTTGAACAATAAATAAACTATCCTAAATGTGCAATATGACATTTCTCTAATGTCAATCCAAACAGACATATGTGGATAAATGCTTAGAAAATGTTATCCCTCTAAATCAATGATCAATATTTTCTGTAAAGGACCCAGATACTAAAGAAGTTTATGTTTTACATATAATATGATTTATGTCACATGTACTTAATTCTGCCACTGTAGCACACACACACACAAAAAAACACTAATGAATACATAAATGAGCATGGCTGGACTTCAATAAAAACAATTAATTGGTATTGAAATTTAAATTTTTATTGTCTGCATTTATCTTTTTGCAATCACATAAAAACATAAAGCCATTCTTAGGTCACAATCACATAAAAACATAAAGCCATTCTTAGTTCACAAGTCCTATAAAAAACAGGTGAGGGGCTGGAGAGATGGTTTAGTGGTTAAGGCGCCTGTCTCCTAAGCCTAAGAATGCTGGTTCCAATCTCCAGGTCCCACGTTTAGCCAGATGCAAAGTGACACAAGGGCGCAATGCCATACTTGACCACAAGGGGGTGCACGCAACTGGATTTCATTCACAGCAGCTGAGAGGCTGCTGGCACACCCATCTCTATCTGTCTTCCTCTCCCTCTCTCTCCCTTTCTCTCTCTGTCTCCCTCTCAAAAAAAAAAAAAAACAGGTGACAAGTAGAGTCTTGATTTTTTTTTGTTTGTTTTTCAAGGTATGGTTTCACTGTATCCCAGGTTGACCTGGAATTCACGATGTAGTCTCAGGCTGGCCTTGAACTCATGGCGATCCTCCTACCTCTGCCTCTGAGTGCTGGGATTAAAGGCATGT
The DNA here is from genome assembly GCA_036365145.1 of Orientallactaga sibirica. Lineage (NCBI taxonomy): Eukaryota > Metazoa > Chordata > Mammalia > Rodentia > Dipodidae > Orientallactaga > Orientallactaga sibirica. The sequence continues at coordinate 19,388,889 of JAEOAD010000037.1, forward strand.
GCCACCACGCCCCGCTTGATTCTTAATTTTTGTAAAAGATAATTACTAATACTTAAGATAGACTTATTTCCATTAATATATTATAATAAGAATTTTTTAAGTTGTCTAAAATTATTTGTCCTTTTGTGGACCAATTCACAAGTGGTTGCTAAAAATGAAAACAAATGTTGCTTCACTTTGTGACCTTCTTGAATTTGTTTGCAAAATTCGGATATAGTATTTTCTTCAACAGATCCTTGAGATGAATACCTAAGGTCCAGAGCCTGAGGCTTGGGCACAGGCCTGGCACTGGCTTAGGAGGCATGGAAGATACTTAAAGGATAAGGCTTTGGGACAAATTCCTGATATGGAGGAGTTCAATAATGATAGAATATCAACAGCCTGTGTAGCAGTCACCTTCTCCTTGCTTAAACAAAACACCTGACCAGAAGCAGCTCATGGAGGAAAGGGGTTTCTTTTGGCTTGCAGTTTCAAGAAAAGCATGGCAGAGCAGTCAGGTGAGAGTCATGTCAGCTGGGAGGAAGCAGAAGAAGAAGCAAGCTCTGAACACCCAGAGGGCTGGGCCAATAAACCTCAAGCCCCACCCCAGTGACTCACTTCCTCTAGCAAGGCTCCACCCCCCCAGAGGCTCCACCGGCTGGAGACTAAGTAGTAGACTTAACCATAGACATCTGAGGCTCTGAGGGATATTTTACACTCAATCTACCACAACCTGAAATTCTCTTGTTCTACTGGCAAACATCCTTAATGTGCCTTTAACAACAGCCAGCAGATTGGCACTATTTCCAGGCCATTGGTTGGAGCATCCCAATAGTAAAAAGGTGCAAATGAATGTTTAATTCATATAATTTCTATGACTCTTGTTCTATACTCATCAGGATCTATCTTCCAACAATGACTGCTCACGTTGTCTATTTTCATATACTCAGGGCTATAGTATGGATGTACTTCTAGAAAGGTTTCATTCTGGCAATTATCATGAGAGTGTGGAACGGCATCCCAAAAATTTAAGCCATTTGGGGTTTTCTTAAAGAGTATGAGACCAAAGGCTTAGGGACATCCCCTGAAGGCTGGTAAATTCACCAGGGGGGTGGGAGGTGCCCCCCCATAGAGCTTATGGCAATACCATAGATTCAAGGCCATGTTGTCGCCCCATGTGTGCACTAAGCAGACCGTTCTAGTTTCATGATGTCCCTTTTGGGCTTCAGTTCTTTGCCTGAGTGACATTTCCATTGAAGGGTCAGAAAGGGGTTAGGGGTCAGATTATCAGATCACAGTGCAAAGTGGCTAAAGTGATATTATAAGGAAAGAGAATGGCTTTAATTAGAAAAATAAGAGGAGGGCAGGCATTTTCTTCCCAGTAACATTATTAATCCTGCTTTTGTCTGAAATAGTTATTAAAACACCAAAACTTTCCCTATTTAAGATTCTTAAAAATATACATTGTGTTCATGATCATCTATGAAGACACAGGAAAGCTAATCTGATGTGTTATTGGCTAGTTGTTGTCATGAGTACCTGAGCTGTCTTCAGGGGATCATTTTAGACTGTGGGAAATTGCACTGCACTGACTAATGAGCAATTTGTGGTAGAAGGGAGCCTCTGCCAGACTCCGAGATGCTCATGAATGTTTTAATAGGTCTCCTTCTACCTGACTGCATCTGGTAGCCTTCTTTCCTACTGTCCTTCCGAATGAGAGATGCAGACTTTTTGGTCAGGTTTTCATTAGTAATGTGCTTCTGATATTTTTCTTTGATCACGTGTATGCTGTTCCTTGTATAAACAAGACAAATGTTTTAGCCCACAGGGGGAGCTGGGCACTCTCGGAGTAACTGACTCATTAGTGGTGCTTGGCTTCCTGCGCTTGTCAGTGGCAGGTGACATTTAGCAAGGCTTTATCTCAGTCGTGGTAATTACTAGGCTGACACGAGCTCTCATACACAGTGCAGACTGTTTGCAGCAGATGCTACCAAGAAACTCTGCCTTCTCTCAAGCAGTGTATCTGCTTTCAAATGGTGGTATTTCAAACACACATGCACATGCACACACACACGCACATGTACACGCACACGATTTTATTGTCACTTTTATGGAAATAGTCCCTTTTTGTTGCTCTGACTGTATTGATTTATGCCATGAGGTGATGAGATGGGATATCTTCATTGTATGCAACTTCTGGTACAAGCTATTATTACACCCTGATAAACAGAAAGGCTATTGTTATTGTTATATAACTCAGCAGTACACCAAATGCCACTTTAAATATGGAACAAATATGCTTCAATTTACCATTTCATTTTCTTTGGTACCAATTGTGTTACTGATGGGGTAGTGATAATTATTTTTTATAAAATTTGTTAGTAGTATTTTTTCTCTTAAAAGAAGATATAAAGACAATGCCACATCTCCCAGAACTTGGGAGGCAGAGGTAGAGGATCACTGAGAGCTCAAGATCACCTTGAGACTGCATAGTGAATTTCAGGTTACTCTCGGCTAGAGAGAGACACAACCTCAAAGAAAAAAAAGAATTCATAGCCACTAACATTTAGATATTTGTTTCAAATGTATCAGTGTTGCAGTAACTTTCAAGATTATTCTTAAGTTTAGATGATTTAATAGTTTTTACATTATTCATCCTGAATAGTTAGGTATTTTCAAGAAGATTAATATACTAGCCCTTCGATATTTTCAGTTTTTGTTGGCACCCTCATATTTCCAGATTCCAAGAGTATCCTGGTCAGTTACCAACCACATTACAAAAGTATACAGTTGGCCAGAACTGTAGTTCAAAACATGTCAATCATATTATTGTTGCTGTAAGCAGTACTTATTTAATGTTCAAATTTTCATTTGGCTAAATAAGAGACAGACATCATAAAGTTTCCTGTAGAAAGACAGGATACAGAATTACAAAGAATCAATTGCTTCATTGTAGATCCTGAAATCCATGCAGGCTTCAGGCCAAGGGTTCTGAGAAGTGATGGGATGATGACAATAGGTTTGAAAGGAGCTGAGGTCAGGTCAGGGATAAAGTAAATGCATGAGAAGAACTTAGCTGATTCAAATAGAATTGGCCAGTTCTGCTGTGATGGGGGACAGAGAAGGAAGAGAGAGAGACAGAGAGAGGGAGGGAGGACACTTGTGCATACAATTGAAAAACATTCTTTTTCAAAATTGTTAAAGAAAAGAGAATTTTTAAGAAACATACAAGTATTTCTAAGACCTTTAAATGTGATAATAAATGTTGAATGAATTGAGGTTGGGCCAGATTGCAATTATGCAAAATAAAGCTTTCTTAAAAGTAGAATTTGCATAAGAAAATTTGACCTCTAACATTTAAGTACAAAGGCAAGTGAGGAGGTGCCATTGTGAATAAATGTTAAATCTGAACAAGATATGGACTTATCAAAATGTGAAAAAGAACTTTCTGGCCTACCCTCAAATTGCTTCATAGGAATAAATGTGAGAAAGTATCTGCCACTTAATTGCTGTGCAGGGATGTGAAATAAAAAGACTAATGATAGTTACCCTCTTACTTCACTATGAAGGAAACTGTCACTTGATGGAAGTCACCTACGTTACATAAGGCACTTTAAGTGGCAGCTCTTTTAAGTATGCATTTATTCATATTGCTATTTGTAAATAACTGAATGTTGATTGGAATTAATATTCCACTTACTGGATAGCCTCTGCCTGTATCTACTGAAATCCTCCAGTGCAAGGTTATTTTAAATTCCTGTGGCAAATGACAATGGACCTCTTATTTACTAGTGTTCCTGCAGAGAGAAATACATTTGTATTGCTTCTTCCAGTGATTGCTTTGCCCTGAAGAAAGCCAAATGGGTCAGACTAGCAAAGTAGAAAATTTTGTACTAGTAGAAAAATCAAAGTTCAAATGGTGGCTATCATTGCACCCCTCTTTAGTCTTCAATTTCATTATGAAAAGTCACTGATATTTGCCTCTGACCCCGCCCCAGATTTGCTTACTCGTGCTGATGTTATGAGATCTTTACAGGGAAATTGTACTATCACTTTAAAGAGCTTTTCAATGAAGTGAAACCTCAGATTACCTCCTAACAACCATTTGTCACATAAAACATACACTATTTTTGAAAAGTGAATTCCAGGTTTGGTAAAAACCACCCTAATAACAGGACTGAGAAAGAAATCTTTCCACTTGTTCTTTATGGACCACAAGAGAAACGCCAAGCGTGCTGTAGGTAATCTAGTGAGATGAGAGTAAACGGATTATCAGGAGCCGGTTCATAGCCTGCACATATGATCAGTGTGCAACTGTGAGCTGGGTTTGGAGAATCCCTTCTCATAGCCCAGTACTCATCATGTTTCTGTGGCTTTTCTTTCTGAACAGAGTAAAGCCTGCAGATAGTTAAAGAGAATGAAAGTTCTGTTTAAACCAATGGGGTGGAAATAGGGTAAAAGGGGAGTTGATGAGAACCAAATGTCTCCCATATGGTTCTGCATAGAGCGGATGGAAGGCCACATAAAAAATTAATCTGACTCATATAATTCCGCCCAAATCCAAATATATGCACATAATAAAATGCAGCTCAAATGTGACATATCTGGGTTTTATGACAACACTGTGGGATTCAGCATTAATTTGCTGTTATCACTGGTTCTTAAGCTTGCAATTTATTATATTGTTTTCCTTACGTTTTAGGACCTGACATTTTGTTAAGAATGGAAATGATATCTCTTCCTGTGTTAGAAAATAAAAGGTCTCTGAACATTTACCAGCCCTCCAAGTGAAATTATTTTCTTATGTATATATGCTTAGTGATAATTACTTTTCATGATAAAGAATAGCTAGGTTCTTCTAAGAGGTAAGAGAAAACCATAATCCAGCAACAGGATACTCCATGAAGTTCAAGTTCTCTTTTCTGGCCTGGATTTTCACCTAAATAGGTAGGTTGGCAAAATTTTCAAAAGATGTTTTTACAGATAATTTTATTGAATACAGTGGCAAGCCTTACACAAGTGGGGCTTGAACAAGATAAAATGAGGAAGCAAGACAATTTGTAAATACACACTGGGCCCTGTAGCATTTGTCTTTCTCTGGAAAGCACACAGAGAAAGAAATGAATCCAGCTGATGTAAATAATTCAAGGCCTGTAAGCCAAACTGCACACTGCATATGAGCCACATAAAACTGACTGATTTATCAAACTGTGAAGTTTATGCTTATCAGTAGGTGGTTCAACAGGTAACCACAGAATAATACTTTCTTTCAAGTAGGGATTCAGAGTTTTGCAGAGGTACAACTTGCAGGCAAGAGGCAAAAATGTCAAGTTAAATACCATATATTCAGGATTATAAGCATTTAAAAATATGACTGGCCTCCTTAGGCAGAATTAATTGCTCCCTAATATTTGCTCCCTCAGCAATTTTATATGCATCGATTAAGCACTTTCCAGCCTGATTATTACTGTTAACTTGTCTTTTTCCCTTTGGAACTATAAACATTTTGAGGTTAGCTACTGTCTGTCTATTCATATTTACCTTCCCAAATGCCACCCTGTGCTTGAGCCATAGGAGTTCTCATGTATCTACTGTCCACTGACTCAAACATTACTCGGGAGATTCAGACCTGAAAGGGTTCACACCCTATCCTCAGCGAGCACGCAGTACAAAGGTAGCATGCCTAGACTTTTGAGCACTGCAAGCCACAGCACTGTCGACATCCATTGGCTACAACCAAGGTTCACATTGAGTGCAGTGGGCTCTCAGAAAATAGAGGGTTCCATTCTTTAGATGGATATATTAAACAGGAAGAGGCCAAAGAAGAAAGTCTTTCATTTGGCTCTGTATTATAATAGTATTAGCTCAAAAGAGATAAACAGGACTATCAGAATTCGTGGAATATTTGAATACCTTTACATAAGAAGCGAAATTAATAAATAAAAAGAATGTTAAGAATTGGGAAGTAAAAACAACAGAAAATCAGGAATTAGCATTGCGCATCACTAGGCTGAGGACCACCTCCAGGGAGCCTGTGGAGAAAGCCAGGAGGTCACACAGCATTCATAAGTAGGGATCATCATACACTAGGGAAGTCATGACACAGTTTCCTACTGTGGCCAGGGATCATTATTACTAGAAAAATGCAGATTTAAAATGAGAAGGTCTACCAAAACAACTGGGCGCAGTCCAACTTGTAGAAATGAGGATTAAATCGCCTCATCCAGCAACTTTTGGGTTCTAATTTTGTTGCTGCAGTGGTAAGAGGCATGCCTAGGATCCAGACATGTTGGTCAAGTTCAGCTAAGCTCCATGAACTCTGAGAAAATCTATTTGCAGTGCTGCCATGAATAAGTACCTAAAAATTATTTATTTTGTTTTATCCTTGGCGTCTGATGGTGGGATGGGTTGGTCGAAAGCATGTAGAGACAGGCACTGGAGCCGGGGGTTAGCTATAAGGCCACACTTTGCTGGGTTGCAGTTACTGGACAGATGAGGCTGCGGTGTAGAAAACCGTAAGTGCTTGTCACACTGTGTAGATACTGGGTGAGTTTGGATGAGGCAATTGTGGCATCACAGAAACAGCTGCAGGCATTGTAAAGGACTGCTAAGGTGACATTAACACGAAATGATGGGGGGGGTACTGAAGTCAGTGTGATTTGAGCTGCATCAAGACTGGTGAGAAACAGGGACATGTGGGTGTGCTGAGATGATTCCCATCAACACTGAACCACATTTTCTCTCTTCTGCTTCCTCATCCCCTAAACTGACTTCCTGGCCTCCTCTCTGTTTTTCCTTTTTGAGGCTCTTGAGTCTTTATTTTGAGCAGGTGGGTATGTTTCACTCTGATGGAAATATGTACCACATGATTTGTGTTTAGGTCAAATCTCAACTTGTGTTTTCCTTAAGGAATTACAAAGACTGTGGGGTGGGGTACTCTCCTGCCTGGATGTCAGCTAGACCCCCATGACTCAAGGAAGGACAAAGTGACAGCACAGAACTAGCTTTCCATGGCCATGGCTTCTTCGCTATAAGGAAGAGCAGTGGGAACAACTGTGCTGCACATCAGCCTCCAACAGGAAGGCCAGAATCAAAGAAATGAGGATCTAGAAAGAATTTGCTGAAGCAATTCTGTTGCTCCAAGAAATGATCAAAAGGCCAAAGAGAATCTGGACTTAGTGTGGAGCAAAAGGCAAACTCAAGGAAGGAAAATTGGAACAAGAAAGTGAGAAAAGAGAAGACAGCTGATTCAGTACAGGGTATAAGAGCTCAGAGACTGAGATGGAATGAAGTCTAAATTTATGTGGCCACTCCTTTGACTTGCTCTTTCGCTTCCCAACTCTACCACTGAAGTTTTCAAGTTCTATCCCATGCACTGCTGAGTGCAATTGATCTTCATTATTACAATTTCCATATATGAAAATTTACATACTTGCTAAAATATATTTGTAACACCAAAATCATCAAAAGGTATTTTAGTCATTTGAAGATGTATATACAATTGGCTGAATCCCTTCATTCCCCGCTGAGATGCAGCAGGATGCTTCTTGCTTCAGCTCTCACACAGCCAAGAAGCATCCTCTTCCTAAGCCATTTACTGATATGGTTTTGACCACTTAAGATTTTTGCTGCTGGTCCCTCTGTTTATGAACTCCCTGCATCGTTTCTAAGTGCTGCCTCCTATTCCTAATCACAGGAAGACCAAGGCGTGCCATAGAAAATGTGTGTGTTAGATAAGCCTCAGTCAAGCATGAGTTAGAATGTTGTTGACCATGAATTCAAACTTAATGAAGTAACAAAATACACACAGTAAGGTGTCATTAAACAGAAATATGAAACAAGATTATGAATTGGTCAGCTGGCTAAACTGTTAGCATTTCATGGGAACCTAATTCTATACTTCCCCTAGATTCATTCTATATTTGCTAATTGTATGTTTAAAGGGACTTGATAGGGCCTAACTACCTGGGATAATGAAAGAATAAACTGCATTGAATAAAATCTGCTGCCTACAATGGTCTTGTAAAAGGAAATACACATCTTTGAATGGAGACAATGGTATAAACTAGGGAAAAGTGTGGTTTTTCCTGTCTAAATAATACAGGTGTCACCAAGGACCCACTCCTCTGTGGTGGTGGAAGGTGGAAGGACATCAGTTCCCTATAATGTGAAGATGCCTGGCTCAGCCTGATAGCGATAAACCGGCACAGTGAAAGCAAGGTTCTGTGTGCTGGAATGCTCACTCTAGGATAATAACAACTTTACAGGAAGATGAACAGTGGGCCACCTATCAATCTTGAGGAAATGCTGGCAACAGAAAAGTGACAATACCTAAAAAGTGTTAAGCATGCTTCAAAAAAAAATTGTGTTAGGATGGACTTCTTAATTTTGTGAATAGCATAAAGTGATGTTTAATTAAAATTAGTGCATAACATGTTACACAAATTCTATCATTGAAACCAATTACATGATTTATATTCTAATGACCAGTATATAATTAGGAAAAAATAGGCTTATCTTTTTTATTCATAAACTACAGAATTGGAATACAAATTGCTAAGCACAGTGGAATATGAAGTTCTGCAGAAGCACATAATCTAGTGATCATGCCACTAGTTTTACTGTCTCTCCAAACATAAAATGAAAGTGAAAATGGAATGAAAAGAATACAATGTATAAGTGAAACTTCAACATATGACCAGTCCTGCCTCAGAGTATTCATTTCATTAGAATCTTACTTTTGAATTAAAATCCAATAATATGCTACGATATTATTAAGAGAGGACATTTGCCATTGAATACTATTTAACTGAAATTGGTGGTACTATTAATTTCTCCCTTTTTAATCCACACTTTAGCTAACACATGACCCAGACCACGGAACATCAGTCACACCCCAGGGACAGACATTAACAGCATGTGCTACGAGTGGTTTATTTTACAATTGCTGTGAAACAAAAGCTGATGGAAATGAGCCACTGGTGAATTACTTGCCAGCAAAAACAACATTTTTATCACTACTGAAAAAGCACCCTCCCAAAAGGGGGATGCAAGCAGAGGGTTACTTGTATTGTTCTTGCAGAAACAGCGATAAGAGGAGGTTGGAGAAGATAATAGTTCAAAGTCTGCAGTTATTTATTACAGTAAAATAGAATGCATTTTAGAAGCAGAGATCCTATTCCACAGCTAATTAAAAGAGTCTGGACACACACATACACACACAATCATACAAACAAAATAATAAAATAAAAATTATTTCCAAACACACTATGTCTTTCCTCTCATAAAAAAGACATTAATATGCTTTAATCTTCTGATGTGAGGGGATTTTTCCAGAACTATAGAGGAAGGAAATTAAAATCTCACAGCAGGCTTTTCACAGAAACAATTTATTATTTGATTAACTTAAGGATATCACTTCTACTTACATATAACATTTGTATGAAACTTGGTCCTGTATAAAATTTGGTCAATATCAGAATTATTTATGTCCTCATATAATATGTGCAAATAAAATCAGATATTTTACTATATTTGTAAAGATATATAATACCAACTCAGTAGAATCCATAGACAAAGACCTTGCCCACATTGAAGAGATGCACTGATTTATTTAAATACAATGTCCAAATATCACCTGAATTACTTTGTGCACCTTGTTCTAAACTGGATTTAGTCTGTCAACCTCTCACTTTCCTTTAAAGAGAGGAAAAGTGAGCAATAGACATAAAAGAAAATAGGGTTTCAAGACTAGAACAACACAGTGGCGTACACAGATAGCAAATATCCCCTTTACTATAATGCTCACAGGTTTACACACTTCTGTGTATGATTAACTGAATTGTACAGCTGTTGTTCCTTTTACTGAAAGGTTTGACCTTTTGCGTAAGTCCAATCCAACATGAGGAAATCATTATTCATTTCTCTCCCATTCAAAGTCTAGATGCAGATTTGGAAATGTTATTTATTGTCTGGCTGTTAGTCTTCAACGCACAGCAGTTATTACTAAAGGAGACAGCTGGCTGCATCGACCTATCTTTTACTGCCCCCAAGGCCACGCATACCTAATTCAAGGATATCAGATAATGGTGTGTGGCATGATTTACATGTAGAGAATTCAGAATTCATTGTGAGCCTATTTATAACTGCAGCCTCGTCGATAGAGAAAATGATTTAATGGAGGTTGTAAGGGCTTTCTGACAAGAGGCATTAATATTAGAACCTTTCCCAAGTGCTGCAAAAAATGGTGTGGAGATGTAGCTCACCTGGGTTATTTTTCACTGGCGACCCTCTTTCTGTTCATTAGCACTTACATTCCTAGGGTTGAGAAGCCACTGTTTTAACTCTAATTTGTATGTAATGAGCATATGCAATGCAAGGAGACGCTCCTTCATTAATGGAACTGAATAAAAGGCTGGCAACTTTGATGAAAAAGGACATGTAATCTCATGGAAATATAACAGGTCCAGTTGTGCAGATGGTATTTGAAATTCAAGGGTCTGATCTCTAGATGGTCAAGGAGGATAGTAAAGATTCTAAAATGTCTTCCCAAGTTAGCATAGACTGATCTTTGCCAACAAAACCTTTCAATAAAACCAATTCTAATGGATGGGGCTCCTGAGAATGTACCAGCAGGTCTTGGTTTACACAGACACTACACTGTCAATTTCCACAGAAAGCATTTGGGAAGGCTTCTAGTACTAAAGAGAAAAGTCATCTAACAGTTTATTAATAGTCATGAGAATTAACCACACATTTGAAGATGCAATTTAATGAAGCATGTCATCAAAGAAGACTCTTGTTAATAGGACATCTGCTTTATTAGAAGAAACAAATTGGGACCTTCAGTAGCACATTATATATTTTATTTGAAATATAAAATCAGAGATCACTGGTGGTTCTATTTCAAACAGCAATTGTTACATGAAGTGCATCTCTCAAGAATGAACCTGGTTGACATTTAAGAAGTATATGCATTATAGTCTTAGGTGGTAGTTTCACCTGAGGGCTGTGGTGGTTTGATTCAGGTATCTCCCACAAACTTATGTGTTCTGAATGCTAGGTCTCCAGCTGATGGCAGTTGGTGAACTGGATCCTCCTGGAGGCTGTGTATTATTGGAGGATGGGTGTTATAGCCAGTTTCCATTTGCCAATGTTTGGCACACTTGCTTGCTGCTGTTGCCCATCTGATGTTGGCCAAGAGTTTATGCCCACCCTCTGCTCATGCCATTGTTTTCCCTTACCATCATGGAGCTTCCCTTCAGGTCCATAAAATAAAATAATAATAATAAACCCTTTCCTCCTACAAACTGTTTATGGTTGGGTTCTTTGTGCATCAACTCAAATCTGACCACGACAGTAAAATTGGTACCAAGAAGCAGGGTCTTTCATGCTAGAAACTGGACCGTGGTTTTGGTCTTTTGCAACTGCTTTACAGGAGGAAGGTGAATGAATTTGAAATTTTGGCCTAAAAGATGCTTTGCAGTGCTATAAATACAGCTTTATGGACTATTCTAGTCAGAGTTGAAAGACCTGAATGCAGTAAGATGTATGGACTGTGAGGTTTGGCTTCTGGAGGTAAGTAAAAGCTTTGCCTGGACTGGGCTAGAAGCAGTTTGTGTGAGAGGCTTGCTGTTATGCCCAGGTCCTGAGAACTTGTGCAGGGTTGCACTGCATAGAAATAAGCCACTGTGAGTAGAGGGATATAGTGCAGAAAAAAAAAAAAAAATGAAATCTTGGGGCCAAAACTGCTGCCTGTTCAGCTGTAATTGTTTGCAAGATTACAGCTGTTGAGATTGCGTCAGCTGACTGCATTGTGATAGAAGGAAAAATGTAGACTCTTTTGAAGAGGCCTGGAAGGAATTTGCTGTTCTTCAAAGGGGACTATATTCCCCCCTGAATTAACAAATTGGTAGCCCACCTGGTACTATGGAGTATAGCAAAAGCAGGAAAGAGAGGGTCATTGAATTTGCAACCTGTTTTTTGTTTTTGGAAATGGCCAAGGGCAATGTGAAGCAGTCTTATTACCTGTGTGGAAGCCCAATGGAGCCATGAGGATGAACTGTGAGTTATAGTAGAGACCCAACAGAGAAGCCAGGACTATGGGATATCTTCCAAGGAGAGATGCCAAAACTAGATGAAGTTTTCTGGGACTGTAAGTAGTCTAGCTAAAGTGATGGATCTGGAACTCCAGAGACTTGTCACTGGACTGGGAGACTTGTCACTGGTTAGTTATTGGACTTGAGCTACAGAATTTGATGTTTGCCTTGTTTGTTTTAAATCTTGTATTTGTTCATTTTTTTTTCTTGTTATACCCAATGCTGTATTTTGCAGTGTGAATATTTATTCTGTGTCATTATGGGTTTTTCTGTATTATGTCTCAGTTAAAAGACCTTGGACTATGGGGATGTTTGAACATCACTTGAATTGATAAAAACTATGAGGACTTTTAAAGTTGCACTGAATGCATTGCATTTTACATTATGGATGGTTATCAGATTGTGGAGGCCAAAGGTGGAATATGGTGGTTTGATTCAGGTACCCCCCATGAACTTATGTGTTCTGAATGCTAGGTCCCCAGTTGGAGGCAACTTGGAAACTGGAGCCTCCTGGAGGCTGTGCATTGTTGGGGGCAAGCTTATGGGTGTTATAGTCAGTTTCTCCTTGCCAGTGTTTGGCTCACTTTTCTATTGCTCTTGTCCAACTGGCCATGAGGTGATGTCCACCCTCTGCTCATGCCATCACTGTCCCCTGCAATCATGGAGCTTCCCCTCAAGTTTATAAGCCAAAATAAACCCTTTCCTCTTACAAACTGCTTTTGGTCAGGTTCTTTATACAGCAACTTGAAAGTGACTAAAACAGGGGGGGAAATGTTGCCTCTAGATTGCCTTCAATTCAAGTTGAAGTTTTAGAAACCTCTAGGTGTCAGAGTAAACATCTAATATATAACAAGTTGGACCACATGACTACCAAAAATGCTGAAATCTGGATTCAAATGAACAATTATTTTTTGATTTCTCGGGTTTCCTAACCTATTCCAGGTTAATTTTCTCTTAAAATTTAATTCATTATTTATATCAAAAAATAGTATGCCCCCCACACTTAAAAAAAATAACCACAGCTCACACTTCACAAGTTCTACTCTGAATGAACCCAAAAGAAACAAGGCACTCCCATTTCATTTGGCTCATAAAAACTGGTAATAATGCAACTTCTTGAAAAATGAGATGTGTCTATTTCATATAATTCATACATTGTTATTTCAGATGTTTTGTTCAAAGGATTTTAAAAGTCAAACATACAACAAAGACCCTTAAGACTAATGCATATGGGCAGCCTTACATTTTTGGACTTCTATCAAACCAAACAAAATCAGAATAAAGTTGTTTGGAAGAATATACAGCTTAGGGTTCAAATGACCACATGGTTTCCCATTTCCTTTAATTAACTTGCCATTAATCAATTTAAACTCAATATGCATGACAGAACTGTCTCTCTTCACATTTTTTGCATTGGAGGGGAAGAGGCACTTGAGATCAAAAGCTGATAGTGTTCTCAAAGATATTAAGACTGAAGTATTCAAAAGCTGATAAATTTATGATGACTATGTCACAAAATTTAAAATTACCATCACTGATAAAAATTTAAAGACAATACTGCAATTGAATGCTTTTTAATATAAAATAAAGAAACTTAGGGTATTTTCTTTGATGGTTTAAAAATGTAACCTAGATAATTAATGCTTATTAAGTGCTACATCCTATGTGCTTCTCCAGATCATTTCAAATGAAACATGTATACACAAAGCCACTTAGAAAGCCACATACTGCTTTACAAATATAAGATATAGCCAGACATGGCAGTGTGCTTCTGGAATTCCAGCACTTGTAATTAAGGCAGGAGGATTAAGAGTCTGATGCCAGCTTAGTACAAAGCAAGACTATATCAAAATAAAAGCTCAATTCATATGAATTTTTTCCAGAGTTATAATGATACATCTTTAAAAAGGAAATAAGTCCACTTCTTAAAAACTAACTAAAGAAATGCATTCTTCAAAATTAAAAGCCAAACCCAGAATTGTGATTCTAGGACCTGTGAGGGTGAGTAAAGAGAATCATGAGTTCAAGACTAGCCAGAGCTATAAAACTATGTCTCAGGACAACAAGAAAAAAAAAAAAAGCTACACTTGTAGATCTGAAATGCAAATATTCATTCTAGGCTTTATCTTATAGTTCAGGGAACAATCATGTCAGAGACTACAATGGTACATTTCCAAAATACAATAAGTATAATTTTTTTTGCAAAGAAAGGAAAATAAATTACTATGATGTTCAGAAAATTTTGTGCTTCACATTATAAAACCCATGTGTTCAATGATCCAACAAGACAATAACTGAATCTATTATTTTCAAAGCCTGACAAAATAGTTTTATATACATTGTTAAATCACTATTTTTGTTTAATTTTTCATGTGTTTCTTTTTGATAGGTTCTATGTTTCATATAATTTATGTGATATAATAATCACATTTTAAATTACAATGCCAATCTCCAAGTATATTTACAAAGTTATACATAATAGTCACAATCTAACTTTGGGATACTTTCTTTAATCCAGAAGGAAATTTATCTTATTTTCACTCACTCCTCAATTTATTAATTTATTAATCCATTTTACTTAACTGATTCATAAGAATATAAAAACTATACATATTAATGGAAAGGAATATAATATGTGTGATATATGTGTTTATTGAATAGTGTATAAAGTATACTAAATAGATTCATCTTCTCCAACATTTAACAAAAATATTTCAAAATCCTTTCTGTTAGCTTTTGACATGCACAGTACAGTATTGTTAAATATAGTCACCCTATTGTGCAATAACACACCAGAGCCTTTACTTCTTAGCAAACTATGACTCAGTGCCCAGTGAGCAACCTTTCCTTGCCCTTCTCCTATTTCCAGAAGCCACAATTCTGCTCCCATATCCTATAAGATCAACACTTTGAGATTCTGCCAGTGAGTGAGATCAGCAGTAATTATCTTCCTGTGTCTGGCTTAACATAGTGATCACCAGTTTAAAATCATTGTTTTTAACAGCTTTAACAATATCGAGTGATTTTTATATAGAAAATTTACATTTCATTTAAAATACCAAATAGTCACTCAATTGAATTCAAACATCTGAAAAAGTGGCAATTTCTACCAAAGGATAAAACAAAATTTAGTTCAGAGTGAAGCTAATTTACATTATTTTTCAAGCATTTTAAAAGTACTATATACATAAAGAAGAAAGATTTCACATAAAGTAGCTCATAGTCTTGCAATGTACATGGACTAGATAAATGCTTATGGGCTTTAGCAATTCTTAATGATGGGGATGGGAGGTATGCCACTTACAAAGGTCTGAAGATGCTTTGGGTTATAAAACTCAAGGTGGAGGGCTCTATGGCTGTCACAGTTGTGGTTGGTAGATTTATACTGGTATTATGTGTTCATATATGTGTGCATACGGAAGTCAGAGACTGATGTTGAACATTTTCTTCAGTCACTCTCAACCATCTTGTTTGGTTTTTTGTTTGTTTGTTTGTTTCTAGGTAGGGTCCCACTCTAGCCCAGGCTGACCTGGAACTCACTCTGTAGTCCCAGGCTGGCCTCAAACTCTTACAATCCTCCTACCCAAGTCCTTGAGTTTTTATAACCCAAAGCATCTTCAGACCTTCATATATAAGGGGAAAAAACTGCTTGAGTATGAGACTCTACTATTGAGCAGCCTGTAGGATGTGCAGTGTGCTCCAGAGAGGAAGCTTTCCAGAGTTGTCACTTATGCTGGGGAGGGCTTTTTGGTACCGCAGCTGCCTTTGAGTCATCTATTGCTCCTGTAGGCAAGCCCTCACCTTGCTCTGTAAGTAACCCCAATAAACTCATTGGTTCACTAAAAAAGACTTTGGCTCAATCATACTTTAGTCTGTCATCTGTGCCCTAGCTGGGATAATTAAGCAAGTGTTCACATCTCCCCAGGGGAAAAGTTTCCCACCACAAATAGTACTTAAGTGGAAAAGATGTAATTGATAATGTTAAGTCCCTCCATGGCTGTAGCAAGACTGCACAACTGGGGCTACTGACAAGCATAACCAGGAGGCAACAAATACTCAACAAGACTAATGTGTAAAGTGTGACCCTTGGTGCTAAAGGCCCCATGGCCTTATGTTTATAGAATTTCATTAGCAAATATATTCAGACTCTAAAAATGTGGTCAAGGAATATGTGGTTCACACTCTCACTAGTACTAGGGTCAAATCAGGGCCTCACACATGCTAGGCAAGTGCTGTAAAACTGAGCTAATCAAACCCAGATTGGTTCTTAAAAAACAAACAAACAAACAAAAAGAGCAGTAGACACTGTGGTGAAGCATCTCCCCTGGCCCCAAACACAGACACCACCCTTTCACAGCCAGAATAACCTGAAGGAGAGGATGGGAGGCCAGCTGAGCCATGCAAGAAACCACCAAGCAACATCCCACCTCCTCCTCCTCTCATGCACCAGCACGAGAAACACAAGATTACATGACTCCAAAGGCTCCCTCTCACTTATCCCCTAAACACTCCTGATCTCTGTCCAACCAAGTCAGCTGAGACAAGCAAAGAATGCACAAAGAGAGAACCATCTACACAAATACCTGCCTCCTACACAGAATATAACATCTGAATGATAGCCTGAAAGAAACAGAAAATCCACGCAATAAATTACATGGCATACAAAAATCGTATACAGTAATATAAGAAACATAAAAATTAAAACAACACAACTCCTCCAAAACTTATGAGTTGCACAGTAATGCCCTCCAGTAAAACTGGATGAGATGAAATGCCAGACTGATAATTCAAAAGAATATATTTTCAAAGGAGTCAAAGAAGAAAACAAACTCCTGAAGGTATCCCAAGACAACAGAGAAAATCAGCTGAATGAAATAAGGAGGTTAATACAAGACATGAATAAGGAGATAGAAATACTGAAAATGAAAAATACAACAAGTCAAATTAAAAACTCTATAGAAAGACTCAACAATAAAGAGATCAAAGAGAGGATAGAATATGTAAACTAGAAGATAAGATGAAAATTTGAATATTTCAACGAGGAGAAAGATAAATTAATCAAAAGGTATGAGTGGGGCTTTCAAGAAATTTGGAAACTTATGAAGATGTCAAATCTAAGAAATCTGGGCATATAAGAAGAATTTCAGTCAAAATGCAAGGCATATTTTTCAACAAAATCATAGAATAAAAATTCCCCAAATTAAGGAAAGAGATGCCAATATAGACTCAGAAGGTATGTAGAACACCAAACAGACAAGAACAGCAAATAATCAAGTCACTTATAAAGGCTGGCTCATCAGAATAATAACAGATTCCCCACAAAATGTTTAAGTTAGAAGACCTTGGAAGGATGTATTAGTACTAAAACTTCTGAAATAAAACAACTGCCAACCCAGACTAATAAACTCAGCAAAGCTATCTGTCATAATTGAAAGAACTTTCCAAGACAAAAATAGGCTAAAAAACTCATGACCAGTAAGCAAACACTATAGAAAAATATTGGAAGGAATCCTTTGTACCGAAGAGAAGGAAAAAGACATACATAAGTCCACAGTCTAAGAAAGAAGAAGAAGAATAGAGAAGAACAGAAAAACACCAACCACTACCAACTTAATAAAAATGACAGGAATTAATACATACCTATCAATAGTTACTCTGAATATCAATGGTCTCAATTCCCTATTGAAAAGACACAGATTAGCAGAATGGTCTCAAAGACAGGATCCTTATGTTTGTTGACTCCATAAAACATGTCTCTCTATAAAAGACAGATATGACTTTAGAGTGAAAGAAAATGACATTTCAAGCAAATGGGGTAGGGTTAAGGTTCAACTGATTAATATCATATTTTATAAAATAAGAAAATCCCAGACTTAATCAAATCCAAAACTGGTTATTAGAATTATACTATACTCTAAGAGACATAGCTCCAATCTATGAGTCTGGTAAAAATAAATTCTCTACTAACTAGGATGACACAGGCTTGTTGAACTTGTGCTGATTTCTTACCATACAAGAAAGTAGTGCTATAAATAATTTTACTTTTTTCTCTGTGCTTCATTATTATGAAATGTTTAAATACTTACATATATAAGAATTTTAAAGTATAATAATTTTATATGAAAATCACATTAAAAGTAATAAGCTTCTTATTATAGTTTTCAAAGGAAGGAAATAATTGTTTAAAGGTGTATATTTATCATTAAAGCTTGTACAATAATGAAGTGCTGATAAACTGCACTTATGTGTGAAGTCAAGCTTGTTGACACTCATCTTGACTGAGACATAATTGCCCATCTACATTTCTGACATGCAACATGGACCTAACATTGGTGTGACCTCTAAGGAATAGAAACTGTCTTTGGTTGAAGCACTTAAAAAACATCCAAGTACTGGAAAACAGCTAACAATATTTTTGTTAAAAGGAGAAGGACAAGAACTATCAATAATTGGAAATGGAGTATCTTTTCTTATTTTAATTTGTTTACCATGAACTGTATTTTCTGCAAGAATTCATCATGTCTAGCACCAAATATATCAGGGCCAAGTGAAATATGAAAGAAATTTCATTTGTGCTCTATATACAACTGTGTCATTTTGGCTTTTTCTCTAACAAGTATGCACTTGTGCTTAATTTGTACAATTAAAGTTTGTTTTAAAAAATTGATGTCTTAAAGAAAGTATTCAATATATTCACAGATCCTGTCTTGGCTGCCATAGTTTAAATACAGGTCACCCTCCACATGTCATCACTCTTGGTCCTCCAGGGTGTTGATGGGGCCTTTAAGAGATGGGATCTAGCAGGAGGTGTCAAATCATTGAAAAGATGTCCTCTGAAGGGATCAAGTGAGACCTTGAGTTAGTTCCAAAGTGTACAAGAAAGACCACACTTTCAGGAAGTATTTCTACAGCCCATTACTAGAGCAGTGTCTCTGACTGTTTAAAGTACTGGAAACCACAAGGAGGAGGCGCAGCCTTCTCTCCTGAGCTTGAAGCCAGCTCTTGGAGTTGCTTTGCTGCAACTGCCACTTGCCGTTGGTAATCGTTCCTGCTCTTCTTCCAGGGAAGCTGGAGGGAGAGGACATAGTCTCAGTGGATAAAATTGAAAAAAAAAAAAGAAAAAGAAAAAAAGTCCACAAGATATTGTAAGAGTGAGACCAACCTCTAGTTGTCTGTCGTCAGATGTGACTTCCTACCGCACACACTACTGCCATTGTGACACCATCCATGGTGAGCTTCTCATCAGACCCAGCCTGATGTCAGGGTCATGCCTTTTGAGTCCCTAGGTCTCTGAGCTAAGTAAACTCTTTTCTTTGTAAAATAGGCCACCTTGGCTACTTTGTTCCAATAATGAAAACAAGGCTTGTGCAATGACTAAATGAGATAACACAAGGAATTCTCAATGGAAAAGTCACCATCATCACTATGCTATTTTGCCAAAAGACTATAAACAGTCCTCTAAATGGTGTACAGGGGATTAAAGATGATGGCCAGTTGATATTCTTCCTATGGAGAGATGGACTCCTTTCCTCTCGGGCTGGATCTGTCTACCCATGGACAGATGAAAGCAATGCCATCGGGCTCTGAGGCCAGCCTTTAAAATGACTGCTCACTCACCTCTCTTTGTCCCCTGATGAAGCCCTGAGTCACTCTGCAAGAAGGCAGCCTCACTTAGGCTGCCGCACTCTCAGAAGTCTGGCCACTTAAAGAGCTCTGAAAGGTGAGGCAGCACATAGTGAGGAAAAGAAAACAAGTCTCCTGGAGAACTAGACAGGAGAATACGGACATCTAGGACATGAATTTGCTTTAGAATTACAACAGTTTGAGACAAACTACCCAACCAAACATCTCATACCCACAAAATTATGGGAAGAAAAACAATGGGTTTTAAGCCTGTGAAATTTGAAGAAGTTTCACATGCCATTATAGATTACCAAGACAGTGTGTTTTCAGAGAGACTGTACTTTTGTTGTTGCTGTTGGTGGTGGTGTTTTTTGTTTTTTGTTTTGTTTTGTTTTTTGCTTTTTCTTATCCACATTTTTTGGTTTTCATAATAATTGTGTCATTCTTTGGAATGAAATTAATTAGAAACTGGAAGAATTATTTTCCTTTAAGTGAAAATCCTGAGAGAACACACAGTAATTTCTAGTAACAAAAAGAACTAATAAAGTTGTTATTATATCCATATGTGTACTAAATGGCTCCTCAGCTACAGAAGTGATGAGGACTCAAGGAATAAAGCTTTGTGACAGTAGAAACTTCCGGATCTGCAGCTCTCTCTTCTGTGAGGACACGCTGAACGTCAACATGGGCTACATGTGGGGAACCTGCGTCTCTTCTTCAGCGGAGCAAAGCTGCTGAGTGTTTAGGGGTGACGTCAAAGTGAAATGAAAACGCTGGCAGTTTTGAAGGGCTTCAACATAAAGGCAGTCTTCTCTTCCAGCTACTTCCCAAATGCTGAAGTAAAGTGAGCTTGAGGCTTTAGAATTATGCTACAAAATTTTGGAAAACAGAACAAAAGATAAAGGTCCAACAAAGCAATGTGGTTCTTGGTCACTTGATTGAACAAACTATCTGAGCTTCATTTTCTTGGAGGACTTTGCCAATTCTTAGCATAAGTCAGAATTTTTAAAAATGTATGCACATAAATATTTTACATAGGTTATAGTCTTGTATTCCCTCACCTTTGTCCCCCTTTCCCTGAAGGCCCCCTCAGCAGGGTCCTCCATGTTCACTGTGAGGTAATTAGGGTCTCTGTAAGTTTTGGGGGGGACAGAGTTGTACCTCAGGATATTCCTGTCCACCCTGTGGCTCTTACAATGTTCCCACCTCCTCTTCTGAGCCTTGCTCGGTGTGTCAGCAGTTTTGGTGTTGTGTTCACTGCACCCTCTGGATGTTGGTCATGACGTGCTTCAGTTCACCACCATGTTTGTTGCTATTTCCCTGGACGTGGGTGCCTGGCCAGCTCTGGAGGAACACTCATCACTGAATCCTCTCCAGGGTCTTCTGGAGCGTGGTCAACGTGGTGGAGGTGGCACATCTCATGGTGGGCAGTCAGTTGTCTTTACTTGTCAAATTGGTGGATCTTGGGTCTCCCCAGTATTCTCTGCCATCTGTAAAATGTTTAGATTCTCCAAAAAAGAGGGAGAACAGCTTCGATTAAGGGAGTTATTCATATAATTTTGAGAGACTTTTAATTTTTATTGTTTGGTTTTTCAAGCTAGTCTCACTCTAATCCAGGCTGACCTGGAATTCACTATGTAGTCTCAGGGTGGCCTTGAACTCACAGTGATCCTCCTACCTCTGCCTCCCCTGCAGAGTGCTGGGATTAAAGATGTGCGCCACCACATCCAGCTTGAGAGATATTTTAATGAGGATACTCACTCGAGCAGTGGGGGCTTCTCTCTGGGGGGTTGTGAATTTCCCATCTATGGGGCATGGACTTGGTTCCCAGCACCAGTTATGAGTTCTCTCCCACTGAGGTGGCCTCATGTCCAACTGGAGGGCAGTTGGTTCCCCACAAAGGCTGTGTGCCACTATTGCTCAAGTGTGGGCTTCTTGATCTTCTTGTGGGCTGTATAGCTTGCAGGTCTCCTTCTTGCTCATGCTATTGGGGACCATTATCACATGGTAGCTCACATAGCTCTTCCAGTGGCACAAGGCTTTGCCAGGAGAAAGAGGACTGGCTTTCCTCTTGGTTCCTGTGTGGTCTCTCAGTGTGCTGAGATGGCAGCCTGTGGTGTCTTCAACATAGGGTCTTTCCTTTTAGCTCTGTTGGGTAACCAAGTGCTTGGCAATGACCTACATTGTTTTGGAGACCTCATGGATCTGTCTGACAAACTGTTAACTGTGGGAGGGTAACCCAGTTCTGGTCTTTGGATTCACAAGCCAGAGTCCATGGTTTTAGAAGTAAACTTTCTTTGCCTTCTACTGGGCATTCACGTCTAATCCATCTAGTTCCCTTAATTTGCGGTTATATCTCCTATACTGATATCCAGGAGTAAGGCTCCTAACGCACTCACTACTTTAGTCTTGTGTAATTCCCCTCCCCAATCCCACCCCCACCCTTACACCCCCAATATTCTTTCCATTTATTAATGCATCTGGTATCCCCTCCTCTCCTCCCTTCCTGTTTTTATTTTTTCCTGGTCTCATTCTAGCTATACAACCACAGTCCTAGTGCTTACTAAAATATTAAGGTATTAAAAATAGAAAATTATTAAGAATACCAGTGATCTGAATAGAGTTGAAGTTCTTGTATAGCTATTTCCTTGTAATTAAAATTCCCTCCAGGAAGGAGGAAGGAGGCCCACTCATAAAACTCATAAAGCTAAAGAAGACTCAGAAAGGCAACAAAAATGAGAAGAGTTAGTGGGGCGCAGGCAGATAAGAAATGGGTCAGGAATGTAAAAGCCACAGGATATAAAATCAGAGGCATTCCCTCCCCCCAACACACACACACATACACAAAACCCTGCTGCTCCCATAATGCATACCCCACAACCCCTTGAGCAATACCTGTAACCCCACTGAGGAGGGTTCCCAGGGGAATGGGGGCAGGGATGAGGGAAAAAGGGAATCAACACATGATGTGCCCATATAAAATACATTATTAATAAAAGGAAAAAAAAGAAATGAGTCAAGGAAAACGAGTCAAAGCCTGTTTATACAATTAACCACAGGAGCAGAACAGAAAACCATAAAGGCAAAAGCAGGGAGAAAAAATTAAAAGCCAGCAGTTCTGTATGTCTTAAGGGAGCTAATGGGGCAAACTGAAACCCAGTCTCTCATTGCCATGACAGGAGGAGGAAAGAGCAGGCACTATAAGACCCCAGTCCTGAGCCCACGCAGATAAACTCCCAGCTTGGGGCCCCTCCCATACCGAAGGGACGTTTTGCTTGTGATAAAGTTTGTAACTTGGCTTTCACTGTACTTCTGAGTCTGTATTCATTTTTTGGAGCTTCCAAATCTTTATTTGTTTCAAGAGACAGACCCATAGCCCCCACACATCAGGAATATTCCTGTTTCAAAAAGGTGGCAGATCCAAAAAGCCCCTCCACAAAGTTATACAGGCAGTAAACAATTGCTACACCCACCACTTTCTGTCCTAAGTACCAGCTGATCTTGGGTGACTCCAGGGATACTAAAGGTCCCAGACACTAGGAAAAAATATTATCACTTATATCTGTTGCTCTGTAACAAAAGTAATGTTGGATCCTGTGGTATGGAGTGGGGACCCTGTCCCAAGTAGCCTCCTAAAACCCACAATTACTTTGCATCAGACATCTGGTCACCTCATGCTGAGGTGCTACTATAAGGCATGGCCTTCTGAGCAGCTTCCCACTCCTGAAGGCCTCTGCTGAGTCTGTCCTTCTTCACTTTCCTGTGAACATGGTATTTTCCCCAGTAAACTGAGCTTCACACACAGCCTTTCTCCTGTACAGTGCTCAGTAATTCTCGTCCTTCCTCTATTTTCTTCCTATTACTAAAATTCACGGGAATTTCAGCCAGCAATAACCAAATGTCCCTAATGGCTTATATGAGCCAGCCAATCAAGGACTGATTTCCCTCATATTGCCTGTTGTATTTATCTTCTCACTGCTGTGATAAAGTACCAGACCAAGGCAGCTGATGGAGGAGGGTTTCTATTTGGTGTGCAATCTCACATGGAAGCAAAATGATGGCAGGGAAAGCATGGCACAAGCAAAAGCTTGTGAGATGAATTTTGGCAAAGGGGAGCTGGTTATAACACCCCTAATCCTGCCCCCAACAACACATCTCTTCCTTCAAGACTCCACCTCCCAAATTGCCGTCAACTGGGAACGAAGCATTGAAGACGCATGAATTTATGGGATGGGAATACCTAATTCAAATCACCAGGTTGCTTCAGGTTATGTAGCCTTTGTCTCATGGAGGGATGAGTATGATATATTACTTATTTTCTCCACTTCCAAGGAGCTCACTACTTTTGCAAGCTTGGAGTTTGGAGAGGGCCTTTTGAATCTTATAACCTTCTGAACTTCCAGAACCTTGTAATTAACTCCCTGCACCTCTCCAGGAAGGAATGTTTCAATTTAGGAAATATGTACACGGCAGGCAGGAAGTGGACTTCAGTAGAGCTACCTGCAGGTTGGACAGAGGGCTTCAGGGATGCATCTCTCATGAGCTGTCTCCATACCGGGGGAGGTGTTTGGGGAATGTGGCTGCCTTTGAGATACCCAGGCTCTTACAAGTAACCTCCTCAACTGTGCTCCTCTACAGACCCCCAATAAACTCACGGGCTCACCGATAAGGAGATGGAGTTGGAAGTGTTTCTTTGGTCTGTCACCAGTGCCCTTTCTGAGGTAAACAAAAATTTGTTCATGCCTTCCCAAGAACAATGCAATTAAAGGCTAGATACTCCAAGTAAAATGCTAATTGCATTAGAGTTGATAAAAAATTTAAATTATATACTATACATAAGAAATGTGATTTAACTATGAAGGATAAAAATATAACAAACCTAAAGAAGAAAGCTATCCTGAACACACTATCCAAAAGCTGAATCAGACAGTACACTGAATTAACAGGGAAACAGACCTTTGAGCATGGGAACAAGGTCAACACAGTAGGAAGCAGTAACAATTCTAAATCCTTATGTTCTCAATAAGACATCCTCAAATATATGAAGCAAAAACTGGCCCAACATTCAAAGCAGAAATAGACTATTTACAAGCCCAACCCTTTAAGCACATCTTTTAATAGCTTATAGAATAAACAAAAAATATTTTATTAAACATGTAAATTAATATTCACTATAACAAAACTTACCTATTTTTGATATCAGTAGCAGCTAAGAGTGACAGACTTTACAATACTCTCAGAGTTATACTATAATGAAACACTAAATACAGCTGACACTATACTCTCAGCTACAAAGCAAGCATTATCAAATTAAATAAAATTGAAATTATTCTGCTTTTATGAATAAAGTAAAATTAATTTATGCTTAAGTAGTAACTAAACACTTTTTACATATAGAAAATAAGGTGCTGGGGAGATTTCTCAGAGGTTAAAAGCATTTGCTTGCAAAGCCTGCTGACCCAGGTTCAAGTTCCAAGCTATTCATGTAAAGCTGAATACAAAATTTGATGAAAGAATCTGTCATTCAGCATTCATATGTAGCCCCTGGTGCACACATGCATGCACATGTGCATAAACATATACACGCAAAATAAATAAATGAATCAATCAATCAATCAATATTGTTTCTGAAAAAGAAAATGAATTAGGGTCTAGGGAAAAGGCTCATCATTAAAAGTACTTGCTTACAAGCCTGCCGACCTGAGTTAGATCCTCCACAGGACCCAAGTGGAGCACACGTCTGTAATCCCAACACCCCTAAGGCAATGGGAGGTGGACCAGAAACTCAAAAGCACAGTGGCTTGTCTTGGAGAAAAAAAAATAGTTCAAAGGAAAGGAGAAACATCCAACATCATCCTCTTATCGCCACACACTCGTCATGGCACATATATGCCCATACACACACACACACACACACACACACTTAAGATACAAATAAAAATAGAAAATATATTGGAAATAAGATAGCTAACATCTTGGAAATAAAACAAACTTCTAATTAATCCATGGGTCAAAACATAAATCACAACAGAAAAATTAAAATAACATGAAAAAATAATAATGGAGATATTTTACGTGTAATAAGTAAAATGTGACTAGTGCTTAGGGGGCATTGTAGTCTTTTGCTTATACAATCCTCTTATCTCAAGAAACTGAAAAAAGTACAATAAATCAAATTCACAATTGTATAAAGAGATAAGGACAGAACAAAGCAATGGACTACAGAACATTTGATAGAGAAAAATAGATAGTCAAAAGGTAGTTTTTGAACCGTTTAGTAAAGTTAAGAAATTTCTAAGCTGGGCGTGGTGATGCACACCTTTAATCGCAGCATTCGGGAGGCAGAGATAGGAGGATTGTTGTGAGTTCAAGGCCACCCTGAGAATACAGAGTGAATTCCAGGTCAGTCTGGGCTACAGTGAGACCCTACCTCAAAAAAACGAAAAAAGAAAAAGAAATTTCTAGCAAAATGTATCAATCAAACATAAAAATTACAAAAAAAGATAACAAAGAGAAAACATTAAAAATGGGACCTCACTGGAGAAACCTAGAATATAATAGCCACGTTATGAAATATTTTAACACTAAAAACTTTGAAAGTTTAGATAAAATGGATAAGTAACTATTCTTAATACTGCTTAACAAACATAAAAGTATAAATCATCCTTATATGTACTTAATAAATTCACAACAAAAAAATGTACCAGCAAGAAATACCAATCTGGATAGTTTTCAAGTTTCTGAAATATTTGCTTATTTATTCAATTTCTTTGAAATAGAAATAGAAAGAAAGAGAGGGTCAATGGGAATGCCAGAGCTTCCTGATTCTGCAAATGAACTTCAAATACATGTACCATTTTAGGTACTGGGAAATTGAACTTTGGCCAACAGGATTTGCAAACAAGCACCTTTCACTGCTGAGCAATCTTTCAGTCCCCCAGATAGTTTACCAACAAATTTTTTCAAGTATTTTTAGTAGAAACAACATTAGTCATGTAAAAACTCTCTTTTAGGAGTGTGAGGCAGAATTTTTTTGACTTATCCTAAAAACTCACTGCATCCCAATTCCACACCTTGCAAAGACAAGAGTAGTAACTTGCAGATAAAACTCATGACATATTAAATGCAAACACATTTACAAGTTGATTATCTTTTTACATTAACTTTATGTTATAAACTTTATTAGAAAAAGTTTAGCAAATTGAAAAATATCAAATTGAGTACAGCAGTGTGTGTAAAGATGATATATGAAGATCAATAATTAAAAGAGGATTTCACATTTAAAAATCAATGATTGTAGTAAAAAGAAAAAAATCAGTAAATCCTATAATGATAAAATTCAGTGCAATTTCATGACAACTCAATAGTAGGTCAATATAGAAGAAACTTTCTCAATCTGATAGGAAGTGTCTGACCAATCTGACAGTTAATGCCATACTTGGCAGTGAAATTGTGCAGAACTACACATTTTAAGGGGAGATAATATATGAATGCTGCTTCAGTTTCACACTGTACTTGATGACCTGGTCAGTGCAATAAAATAATTCAAAGAAAACACATGCAAAAAGATAGGACATGAAAGTAGTGGACTGAGGCCATGGCTTAACAGTTAAAGGCACTTGCTTGCCATGCCTGCTGGCCCTGGTTCAATCCCCAAGCACCCATATAAGTGGAGCATGTTTCTGGTATCCATTTGCCACAGTAAGAGGTCCTGACATGCTCATACATATGAACACAGACACATGTACAAATAAAGGAATTTTTAAAAAGAAAGCCAACTATATTAAAATTAAGAATCTGTTTATAAAGACATCATTAAGAAAATGTAATAACAGGGCTGGAGAGATGGCTTAGCAGTTAAGGCACTTGACTGCAAGCCAAAGGACCCAAATTTGTTTCTCTAGGACCCATATAAGGCAGATGCACAAGGTGGCACATGCTTCTGGAGTTGATTTGCAGTGGCTGGAGGCCTGCACATGCCCATTTTGTCTCTATCTGCCTCTTTATCTCTTTCTCTCCCTCTCAAATAAATAAACAAATAAAATATTTAAAAAGAAAATGTAATGGCAATATTCAAAGAGGATATTTATAGTGCATATATCCAATAAAATTGACATTTTTAGCCTATAACAAATTCTCCAAACCAGTAGCAAAAAGAAAGGCATTTGTCTTACCTTACCCAAAGTTCCTCAGCTGACTGATTTCGAAATGTTGCAAGTATAGTTGATTGCTTCATTTAATGTTTACTTATATCAAGTGAAACATTATCAAATTTTTAAATTTCAAAATAAAAACAATTATGCATTTTGATCTGTAATATAAGTAAGTAGATAAAATGTATCCTTGAGAGCAGGAAACAGTAAAGCACAGGAAAGACACATGGGTAAAACACTAAATATTGCACAGTATCACAAATAGAAGTGTGAGGTACGGAATACCCAGAGTCATTTCAACAGAAGAAGTCAGTGTAGGGGACAACGCATCTCAAATGGTGAGCACAACTTTCTCTATGATCCCAAGTGCCCTGCTGCAGACCCAACAGCTCTGTTCTCTGGCTGGCTGCTGTGGGTCATGATGTCCCTGAAGAGTCTCGTAGGTTTCAAATAAGACTGAAAGAGCTGCTTCAGGAATGCATTTGCTGGGCCAGTAAACCAAACCCAAAAGAAAGGAAACACGGTTATGTATATGTCCTTCAGTGTCCTGAAAATAACAGAACAAATGTCTATTTCTCCCAATTTGTTGTAGTTTTAATATAAAATGCATATGTATTTGAACACTTGGTCCCCAGCTGGTGGCATTGGTTGGGAGGGTTATGAAACCTTTAGGAGGTAAGACCCTTGCTGAAAACAGTGGGTCACTGGGAAAGGCTTTGAGTGTTTAGACTTGAATCACACTTGCGGTTCACCCTCTGCTTCCTGACTGAGAACACAATGCGACCCTCTCTGCTCAGGTTCCTACCACCATGCCTTCCCCACCATGAAGCTTCTTCCCAAAAATGGGAATGGAAAACAAATCCTTTCCATTCTTAGGTTGCTTCTGGGCTTGCATTTATTCACAGCAACAAGGAAGTAGTAGAGAAAACTGGTGTCAAGTGTGGGATCATTGCTGTGATAAACCTGACCATGTGGTTTATAGACTTTTAGAACTTATTTGAGAGAAAAATGTCAAAAAATTTGCAACTTTGGGATAGAGAAGCTTTCCAATGCTACAAGCAAAAGGTAGTGGGCCATTCTGGTGAGAGTGTGGAAAGCTAGAGTGCCAAAAGAAAGACAGATAATGGAGGTTCAGTTCGTGGGGTTTCAGTGTAAAACAAGGGCTCTTTTAGGAACTAGGATAGAGGCAGATCATGTTTTATTCTGGCAAAGAAACTGGCTGTCTTCTGCCCACATCCTGAAAACTTGAGCAAAGTTGAATTCAAAGATAACATACGAATTTGTTTGCTGGAGAAAATTTTAAAGCATTGCATCTGTGGCATGATTTCTGCTAACTGTTCTGATTCAGACCTATAATGAAAAAGAGCAAAAAATGCAGAGCGGAAAGATAAGAAAAATATATTTTGGCGAGCAAAGAAATGTTAGCAAGTTTCAACTTCCAGACACTCCAGCAGACGAAGCAGTTGTAATTGTTAAGGAAACCAACACTGTTAGACGCCTACTGCTCTGTACTGGGTCAAAAGAAAAGATGCTCTGAAGGCAAGACTTAACCATCGAAGTCTCTAACTACTAAAAATGTAAATTATTTTGAAAGGATAAAGCCTGAATAGAGAATTCTGAAGAGTTCCCTGCTCCTGTAGTCAGCATGCAGAGGCTGCTAGGCTCCATCCCAAGCCAGCAGCGAAATTGACAATGCCGTACCTTTCAATCTGGACAAATGAATTTTACATTATTAGATATCCATGGAACCTTTGGGAACTGGAGGCATAATGTGGTTTGAATGTTAAATGTCTTCCATAGGTTCATGTATTTTAACACTTGGTCCCAAGCTGATAGCACTGTTTGGGGAGGTTTTGTGTATCCTATAATAGTTAAAGACTTTCAGGAGGAAGTGGGTCGCTAGGGGCAGGCTTTGAGTTTTAACAGCCTAGCCTCATTTGCTGTTCATCCTCTGCTTCCTCTTTGCAAGCACATGACCAGTTCTCCTCCCACTCCTGCTACCATGCCTTCCCCACTATGAAGCTTCCCTCAAAACTGTGAGCTGAAAATAAACCCTTCCAACTCTAAGTTGCTTCTGGTCAGGTATTTGTTGACAACAGCAAAAACGCAACTAATGAAATAAATCAATTGTGGGCATACATATAAAGCCCACAAAATACAAGTTTAAAATTCCTCTTTCAAAATCTCAACATTAACATTGTCTTAAATTTTTCAAAACAATATAGTAGAGAAATAAGATATAGACAACATTACCAGTGGAGTCTGGTGGGTATATTTATTATCAAATAATATTATTTCTATGCTGCAATATAGAAATGTTTACACAAAATTTGATTTATAAGTGGAAAAATGATGACAAATACCCTTACAAATGTTCAGGTCAGATTTTCCCACCAAATAACTTTGTACCAGCTCTAGGCCTTATTTTGATTCAAAAGCAAAGGATTATATATTTTCCCATAAATGTTTCACTCATTAATCTCAGACTGGGATGACTGATAGTTGCTTCTGAAGCATTTTTAGCATAAGTCTCTGGTTTATAACACCTGTGTCAAAAGTATTCATTTAGAGAGGAAATAGCATGAACAGATGATGTTTAAGTAAACACTGTTTGACTTTAGACCCCAAGATATGCCACCCCTAAATATATGTTTATTTGTCGTATTTCAGTATGACTTATTCAGAGAGTGCAGACAGAACTAATTCTGAAAGGCTGCCCTTTGGAACTGATATTTACAATGACAAGAAATCTACATTTGTGAAGTAATTGGCTAGCAGCTGTAAATTGACTCCTCTTTTCTGCCTAGGAAAGATCTTTTTAAAGGAAGATGAGATTGGAGGTCTAATAATTATCCCAATCAGAGATTATCACAGGTGGCTTCTACCTGGGACATTTCATTGCATACTAAGCCCTTGTACCTGTGCTCCTGCACTCCTCAACCTCCCATAGCCTGCAGCCATCTCTCTTTAGGCCAGAATCCCAAGCACTACTCTTTCTTGTACCTACTATATAAGCTTCAACCCTCTATTTTGAGTAAGTCACCCATGTTTCTATATATTAAAACAGTATTGTGTTTTCCCCTATTAATGTGTCTTTTTAATTTATTTCATAAACTAAAATTATCCTACTTTCAGAGGGAAAGTTTGTGTGTGTGTATATATCTCATTCAGAGTCTTGGAGCCAGACACTTATCAAAGCTGGAGTGAAGGGCTGGGAGAACAGCATGTCCTGGTACTTCTGTGTGATCAATAAGTAGGTGAGCACTGCCCCGGCCCCAAGTTAAGAACCCACCATCGTTCAAGGGTGGTGAGGAACAAGAGTTCAAGATGGCACCAGCTTGCTCCCTTCTGCCTCCACAGTAATTGCCTTCAAGATCCTGCCTCTTACATCTAGATGCAATTTTCCTCTTCCCAGCTGTGTATACACATCATCACCTTTTAAGTATCTGTTCCTGGGCACAGGAGCCTATGAAGAGAATTGGAGGGTTCTCCTTACTCCTTCTAGTCCAAGCTTTTACTCAGAATAACTATGCCACTTCATCTGATTAATGATGGGTTATGCTATTCAAGTATTCTGCACATCTCCAGCTTGATATCTTTAATCTCCTCCTTGACGCTTCTCCTCAGATGGTGCTCTCATTACAGACTGAGTCAGAACTGCTAAACATTTGCTCCCCTCCAGTCTCTTTTCTCCATAGCCAACTACCCTCAAAACCCTGGAGATATCTACAAAGCTGATAGTTAATTTGCCACTATAACAGGGCCAATGAATAAGGTCCACCAATTCTTCAGTCAGAATACATCTCCTTACTTCCCCAGCCTATTCTACAATTCAGATCCTTCTCAGTTCACACCTTTTCTGCTGTGACATTCTTGTTAAAAAATACAACAAAATAAAAAAATCAAAACATCTTATCTTGTCTCCACCTAGCCAGACACACTAGATCCAAAAGACTGGCGGGAGCACTTTTTTCAGATTCTCCTTGTTTCAGATAAAAAACAGCTTTAGGTCGGGCATGGTGATGCATGCCTTTAATCCCAGCATTCGCGAGGTAGAGGTAGGAGGATCACCGTGAGTTTTGAGGCCACTCTGAGACTACATAGTAAATTCCAAGTCAGCCTGGACTAGAGTGAGACCCTACCTCAAAAAACAAAAAATAACAACAAAAAAAAAAAAAAAAAACAGCTTTGCATTTGGCTGGTGTTCCAGGAAATTTTGTTCCCTGGAGAGACATAATCACACATCTATTCACTCCAGCTAAGGCTCAGACAACAGACCAGAGTGTTTTTGTAAATCATTGATTTTATTGGGGTTACTTACAGTAACGGGGTGTGGGATTGCTTACAGGAGCAGTGGATAGGTGATGAGTCACAGAACCCGCATCTCTGGAGCATACTGCAGTTTCCAGGCAGTTCAGCTGGTCAGAAAGTCTTGAGCACACTATAGGACTCACAGGCAGCTTTGCAGGGCAGAGGGGAGAGTCTCTTTCCAAGCTGTGACTTATCCTTTATATCTCTTCATGGTGGGATCTTTATCTCAGACTTGTTGACCGGCTGAGTCTCCTGAGCTTCCTTCTACCCCCAAGGAGGGAATGTTTCAATTGCTACACAGCACTTGTCAAAGTCTGCCACTCACAACCTTGGGGAGTGTTCCTATGATTTTTTTTAAGTCTCAACTCGTCCAGACTTAACCACCTGATATCCAGAGCTTCCCTCCCTCTTCAGAATGGAATATTTCAATTTGGAGGATGTTTCTATACAACAGCTAGGGAGAAGGCTCAGTAAGTAAGTGTGCCGCATATGCATGAGCTCCTGAGTTCAGATCCCCAGAACCCACATAAAAGCCAGCATGGTAGCACCCGTGTAATTCCAGCACTGAGGAGATAAGAGACAGCAGGATCCCAAGGGTTCACTGGTGAAAGAATCTTGATGAATCAGTGAGCTTGAGGTTAAATGGAGATCCTGTCTCAAAAAATAAAGTCAGGCTGGAGAGATGGCCCAGGGGTTAAGTCTCCTAAGCCTAAGAATGCCCATTTGTTTCTCCAGGTCCCATGTCTAGCCAGATGCAAGGGCGCAATGCCACACTTTCCCAGAGGGAAGCACACACGTCTGGAGTGCATTCGCAGCAGCTGAGAGGCTGCTGGTGAACTCATTCTGTATCTGTCCCTCCCTCTCCCTTTCTCTCTCTCTCTCTTAGTCTCAAAAAACAAGTTAAGGGCTGGAGAGATGGCTTAGTGGTTAAACGCTTGCCTGTGAAGCCTAAGGACCCAGGTTCAAGGCTCGATTCTCCAGGACCCATGTAAGCCAGATGTAAGGGAGCACATGCATCTGGAGTTCGTTCTCAGTGGCTGGAGGCCCTGGCTCGCCCATTCTCTCTCTCTCTACCTGCCTATTTCTGTATCTCTCTCTCTCTCTGCCACTCTCTCTCTCTCAAAATAAATAAATAAAAATAAAATATTTAAAAAAACAAGTCAAGAACAATAGAGGAAGAAATTCAACATTAACCTCTAACCTCCACATGTCATGCACAGCCACACACACATGTGCCCACATGCACACAAATACACATGTATGTATGCTCACCACATGCATATACAAACATAGTACTACCAAGAACTAGGGAAGAATGTATCTTTCAGTCTGTTTTTAGAGACTATAACTATACATTTCCCATTTGTTTTTCCACTTCTGTCTTTCAAATTTCTACTACAACCTTCTATAAATGTTATTTTGTGCATTGCTTCAATCCATTACACTAATTTTTTGGTATCACCTTCCACCTCTTGCATATTTTCATCCAGTTTCATCTGATCCAAATACTTCTTCATTCATTCACCATTCTCATCGTCCAGGAAGAGTTATTAGCTAGGGTCATAATAATCCTGAAATGATTTTCTGGTCATCCTCTTTTTTCCTCCCATAACAACTGTTGAATTAGATGAGCAAGAGATGAGTCACTGGCTGGAAGATGTCCCTGTGCTTGGAGTTCCTACATGAGAAACCACAACTAGAATTTTGTGATTGGTTAAATGTAATAATTAAATGTGTTGTTTACACTCAGAAAACTTGGCTTCTTTCCTTATGTTCCGTATATAGAGAAAAAGAACATACACTGGTCAATTGTAATGACTGATGAGTTGGTTACCTAGGTTACAGACGATCTCTTTGAGGCTCAGGATTGGCCTGTTGTCATAGGGATGTGTGATATCCAAGTCAAGCTTAATGGGAGAAAGTCCAAGTGTCTAAACCATTCCCAACCCTGTGGGGGAAAGTCTGGGAAGTGATAATGCATTATTGTGCAAACCTAGTTTGCTACAAATCAAGAATGCAACTGTTTAAGTGCTCACGTACTCTGGAATGTCACTGGTCTAGGGGCAAACAATCTAGTGGGACGATACCATGTTGTCCTGCTCTCCTGCCCATTCTCAGCCACCCTCCCAGAATTCCCGTTGTCTCAAAGGATGTCATACTCTTCCAGTACACTTACAGCATCATATTAATAGGACTCTGAGAGCAGGAAGCAGCAGGTACTCTATATATCTTGATTTGATGTTTACATGGCGGAATTCAGGGGATAATTTCAAGGGAAAGTCAAGATTTGCTATGCTAATGAAGTCTATATGTGTTCAGAAGTGATACATTGTACTGAACATTTGATTGTCTGCTTTGAAATAGTCTAGAAATGTGTGGACATGTTTGGCTTTTAGAATTGGCATATGTCATATTCAAATATGCTGCACAAAACTTTTCTGAGTGCCCCCAAAGGCTCTTCACATGGGGAGTAATCTAAAGCAAGAGAAAGCTGCCTAACGCAGGTAGGGCTGCTAGCTGATCCTTATGACCATGAAGTTTCACTTCTGCCTGACGTCCTTGATTTAGAGTGCCATTCTGTAGAACCAGTGGCAAAGCTAGATAGAGGAATCACAGCAGTGACACCTGGGGGGGTTGTTGTATTTTTTTTTTTTTGGCTTGATTTTGAAGACAGAGTGTCATGTGTTCAGCACACAATTTCACACATGCACACAAGGGGGCACATGCACCTGGAGTTCATTCACAGCAGCTGAGAGGCCTCTTCCTCTCTCTCTCTCTCTCTGTCTCTGCATCTCTCTCTTTCTCTGTCTCTCTCAAATAAAAAAATAAAATAAAATAAATAATTCCTGACTGCTAACAGCCCCACTAGATGGAGATCAAGCACATGACCAGAGGCCATTAACAAGGAGTGATTTCTTATCTATATGTTCACCAGGACCATGGTGCTGTCTGTCATATGCACTCACTAATGCCCATCTGTCTCTTATATGAAACAGAAGTCATATGTCTAAGTCTGGACATGAGAAGGTCAGGAAGGCACAAGTACATTACATGGTCAGATGGATCTTTTTCCCAGGGTACCTGTCACAAATTATCTTTCCCTAAATCCACTTACAGGATCTTGAGGGAAAATCTCTACAATAGGAAGAAAATCATTCAAGACTTGTTTGTGACTTGTTTATTAAATGTTGACGTTGTTGGGAACTGTATTTGTTTCCCATATCAAAAATAATTTTAAAAGTTTAGATAGTTTAGATATCTTTCTGACCTCCTGTAATGCCTCTAAATCCTGTAGAAACTTTGCCCCTGAATTTTATTTTTTATTTTTATTTATTTATTTATTTGACAGAGAGAAAGAGGGAGAGAGAAAAAGAGAGAGAATGGGCACACCAGGGCCTCCAGCCATTGCAAATGAACTCCAGATACATGTGCCACCTTGTGCATCTGGCTAATGTGGGTCCTCAGGAATCAAACCTGGGTCCTTTGGCTTTGCAGGCAAATGCCTTAACCACTAAGCCATCCCTCCAGCCCTGGCCCTGAATTTTATTTGGATAGCACAGAGCCAACCTCTTTGATCTGCAGCACAAACCCTTATGTCTACGCAGTGTTTACATATTTGTGTGTTGTTTTATAAAGAGATTTTTTAAATTAAATAAGTTATGATTTGGGCTAAGTAGGCTCTGAAGCACCAAAGCCATGTGGAGAATTCATACTCACTACACTGTAACTCTCTAGGAGCCCATAAATATTACATCTCAGCAGAAACTCTCTTTTTTGAAAGCAGGTCAATATGAACATTGCTAGACTCAGTTATACAGATAATTTTTTTTAATTTAACCATGCAACAAATAATTTTAAATATAGTCAGCATGGATCGAGAGGCCTGCTTCAACATTAAAAGTCCCAGTTAACCATTATGGAGAATATCACATTGTACACTGCACAGATAAAAATGTTAAGTTCCTAAGTCCTATTCTTGCTAAAGCAGAAGAAAAAAAAATCAACCTGCCCATCCTGAGAAGCAATCTAGGCAAGATCTGAGTACTCAGAGACGTCTACTCAAACAGAAGGTTGGGATTTAGAATGAAGAAAAGGGCTGGCCTTCACAAACCCAAGGATCATCCTGAGTCACAGAGGAATGAAGTGGGTCCTGAAACAGTGAACCAAGATAAGGAGCATTGGTGCAGAAGCACATCAGCTTGGCCTCCACCAACTGTCAGACCCCAGAGACTATCCACTTTCTACCACACATTATTTCTAACTTCCCTGTATGCCAAGACCTAAGGAAGGAAACTTTAACAAATTACCCCAGATAAGGATGTGTTTTTACAGTTCAGAAGGTTATCTCCGGCCATCTTTGAGGTAAAATCCAATATTCTCCCCATAAAGAGTCTGAACAGAAATTCTAGTGAATTGACCTTATTATTCTTCATATATATCCCTTTTCCAGAATAAGGCAAGTGAGTCATAAGAACATGGAATAATTCTGCAATTTAAAAATTTACAGTTTCTTTAATCATTTTCAAAACATTGTTTTACTTAGATTCTTAGCTATCTTGTTACTCATCATATAAACTTTTAAATACAAGTGCTTAAGTTTTCCGATTGAAAAAAATAGACCAGTAGGGTGCAAAATCTGAAAAAGTATAGTTGAAGCCATTGTAACTGATGGCCAGATATCAGGCTTGCTAGGTTAATCAACACTCTCATCTTCTCTGAACAAAACAACTTGTGCTCGGGAGATACTGAATTTCTTGCTGCTGGCAAGATATTTGTAGCATTTCCTCCCATGGGCTGCTTTGTATGCTAGAGTGGTTACCAGAATAAGGTTATTTATTCATAAACTCATTTATGCCAGTTGTACCTATTAATGTGTTTATGAGGTGTAATTAAATGCCACATAAACCAAGAAAATATGAGTATGAAAATAAAGAGAGCTATTGAGTCTATGAAAATAATTTGGATTGTTTGAAAAGACTTGACTAAAGTAATTAAAATTTGTTTTAGAATTGGGTATGGGTATAATAATTTTTAATGATAATAATCTGCACTCAGATCATTTCCAAACTTACTTAAAACCTTACTAAAGAAGTCAAAATTGGGGAAGGAAGTTATTAGAGGAAAGTAATATGCAATTCTAATGAGAAGAGCTTAAAAACAAACAAAAAATAAAAGCCGCTGTCCTTCTAGAATATCCACTTATTTGTTGTAAGTCTAAATAAAATACTGAAGGTAAGTATGTATCTTCTTTACTTTGGAGTCAATACTTTGACAGTGTCTAAATTTAGTAATCAACGACCTGTCATAACCATGCTTACCAATTACCTATAATCCCTCAAGCAACAATGTTAATCCTGATCGTAACATATTTCTTCTAGTCATTTTCCTTCCATCCATTGTAAATAGCTTCAAATTAGTTAATTCTATGCATACAAATTTGCAGTGCTCATATCTGTTAACAATAGAAAAGAAGCATTTTACTTTATGTAAGTCTTTTTGTTCCCAAAAAGTTTTAGTTTCATAGAATCTTATTTTTGGAATATTTTGTATACATAAAAAGGACCCAGTTCTGTGTGGTTTTTGCCATGCTTACACCCATAGACCAAAAAGTTAAATTCAAATATAAAGAAAACTCCCTCGAGCCTCCTTACAGTCTTTTCCACCATGACTACCTTGTGGAAAACAATTTGCTGATTTTGTGACCACAAGATGCCATTATTCACACTTAGATGTCAGATGAATGGAATTATGCAAAATGTATATATTTTTCCTGGCTTCTTTAGTTCAATCTGATATGTTAATGATGTTTTGATCATTAGTACTTTATTCCTTTTTATTGAGTAGCATTTCATTGTATTAATATGCTACATCTTACTTCTTTCTTCTATGGATAGATATTTGGAATATTTTTGGTTTTTTAAAGCAGCTCTGAATGTCTTTGTAAAAGTCTTTTGTGAATGTAGATTTTCATTTCTAGGTCATTAGACAGATGGATCTTTTACTTACAAGAATTCACCCATTTTTCAAAGTGGCCGGCCATATCATTTCACACCTCTAAGTTATTTCAGGACCATGTCAACATTGAGTGTTCTCGTGATCTGGTATTTCATCCATTTGGGGAACTGTGAAGTAATCTCATGGTTTTGTGTAGATACCATTGATGAGGACTGTTGTGGAACTTTCCTGATGTTCTAGAAACATTCTTTCCATAGCTGAGAGTGCTCTCTGATGTGGATATATCATAATCACCTTCTCTGTGGTCTTTCCTGCCTGCCCTGACTAATTGTTCTTCACTCTCTTGCTCCAGAGAAGTAATTCTGCATTATCTTCAGTGAAACATCTGATATTTATTTCCCATGCTCTTGCCTGTTTCTTCCTTATATCCTTATTATTATTCTGAATCCTTTCCAATTCAGATTGGGCAAACAAGTATCTTGAATTAACCTCCTCAGCAAAAATGCAGAACAGGGAACTGGGGAGATGGTTTTGTGTGTAAAGAGTTTGCCACATATTCAAGAAGACCAGATTTACATTCTGCACCCACATAAAACAATGGGTATGGTGGCATGTTCTTGTAATCCCAGCACTGAGGAAGTGAAGACAGGAGAATCGCTAAGCCTTGCTGACTTAGCCGGTCCAGCTAAACCAGTGAGTTCTAGGTTCAGCAAGGCACCCCATTTCAAAGAATAAGGTGAAAACTACTGAGGAACAAACACACTCCACATTGACTTCTGGCTTCCACATGCAAATTCACACAACACACATGCACACATACCCATACACACAGGTCTGCACACATATACGAACATGCACAAACACACATGCATACTACATACACACACAAGAAAAACACAAGAGAACCTAGAGTCTAGGTTTGAAGGTATATTGCTATTAACTCGTGGTAGGAAGCACAGGTTTGGAAGTTTATGTCTCTATTAGTGTTTTCTTACTGGTACTTGTCAAGGCTATTTCAAACCACAGGCTTGAATTTTTGGTTTCATGGAAAAGAAGTTAGTGCAGCTGGAGAGAAGGCGTATCCATTAAGGCTCTTGCCTGTTCAGCCTAAGGACCCAGGTTTGATTCCCCAGCACCCATGTAAGACAGATGTGCAAGTTGGCTCTTGCATCTGGAGTTTGTTTGCAGTGGCTAGAGGCCCTGGTGTACCCATTCTATCTCCCTTCCTCTCTCTCTCTCTCTTTCTTTTTCTCTCTCTCCAATAAATAAATTTTAAAAAGACTCTAGTGAACATTTTCTGTTTTTTAATCCTAAGTCAAAACTCTATTCCAGGATTGGGGAAATAGCTACACAATTAAAGGTGCTTACTTGCAAAGCCTACTAGCCCTGGTTCAATTTTCCAGTACCTATGTAAAGTCAGATGCTTAAAGTGCCACATGCATCTGGAATGTGTTTACAGTGGTTCCAAAGGCCCTGGTATGCCCATTCTCTTTCACCATCTGTCTCCCCGCCATCCCAAATAATTAAATAAAAATAATTTTTAAAGGGCTGGAGAGATGGCTTAGCAGTTAAGTGCTTGCCTGTGAAGCCTAAGTACCTAGGTTCACTCCCCAGAAGCCATCCATATGCACATGGTGGCAAAAGCATCTGGAGTTAGTTTGCAGTGGCTCAAGGCCCTGCTATGCCCATTCTCACACACTCTCTCTCTCTCAATAAATAAGTTAATTAATTATTTAATTAAGTATTTTAAAAGACTGTTCCATGAAGATCTCTAGATTCTGGATGCTTCCAGGTTAAGAACACAACTAAGGAAAAGGTTAAAAACACTGCTGAGCAGATATCCACAACAAAGAGCACAAAGAGACGGGAGACACTCAGTGAGACCCAGAAATCTGAAGACCCTCTTTTGCCATTCATGAGCTCTTTCAAGGACTGTCTCCCCCATACTTTCTAGTTGTAACTAGCTGAACTAGAAATCTGAAGACATCATCATATTTACTTTCTTTTGCCAAATTCTACTGCCATCATCTATCTGTGACACATTTTCACTCCTCTGAACGACTACTATTAATCGAGATAGGACTAGCTCTCCCCAGGAAGAGATACTTTCCTAGACATTGTAAGGCTGCTCTAGTCTAGGGCTATTCAGTTAGAATTCTAAGGGACCTCCTTCTCACCAAGATGGCACCCTGCTGTCTCATCCTCCCTTTGCCCATTGTAGTCCCTCCATCAGTTTATGATTTACCTATTCTGATTAGACCCCAAATACGATCAATATCCCAGAATCAGTTCAGAGACACCTGGAAGATTTCTACTTGCCATCATCTGAGATCAGACTCCTATCACAGACACCTGGAAGATGTGTTGATGTTTTTATCCAT
This sequence comes from Orientallactaga sibirica, assembly GCA_036365145.1. NCBI lineage: Eukaryota > Metazoa > Chordata > Mammalia > Rodentia > Dipodidae > Orientallactaga > Orientallactaga sibirica. The sequence goes on from JAEOAD010000037.1 coordinate 19,429,389, forward strand.
ATGAGACTCACTCAGACTCCTATCACAGACACCTGATCAATGCCTATCCATATTAATCAGAGAGATAGGAGTCAGGTAGCTCACATGATTGGTGGTTAGTCAGGACCACAGGCGCTCAGGAAGAGATAAAGGTCAGTCTTTCCCTGACATCTATCCAATGAGAGGCTGACCAATCAGAGTCTGGGGCTGATTCAGCACAATCTTTACCTGAATTCCATATGAGGACAGACTCCAATCAGAGACACCTGGAAGATGTGTTGATGGCACAACCCTGATCTGTCTCCATCCTCACTCAGACTTTGACACCATTGTCTAGACCCCCCACAATCTTTACCTGATCAGTGCCTAATATCCATATGAGACTCACCAGACTCCAATCAGAGACACCTGGAAGATGTGTTGATGTGCACAATCTTTTCACCTGATCAAGATCCATATGAGACTCACTCAGACACCTGGACAGATCTTTACCTGATCAATGCCTAATATCCATTGATGTCAGACTCCAATCAGAGACACCTGGAAGATGTGTTGATGTAGACCCAGCACAATCTTTACCTGATCAATGATCAACTCAGACTCCAATCAGAGACACCTGGAAGATAGACCCAGCACAATCTTTACCTGATCAATGCCTAATATCCATATGAGACTCACTCAGACTATCAGAGACACCTGGAAGATGTGTTGATGTAGACCCAGCACAATCAGACTCCATATGAGAATCAGACTCCAATCAGAGACACCTGGAAGATGTGTTGATGTAGACCCAGCACAATCTTTACCTGATCAATGCCTAATATCCATATGAGACCTGGAAGACTAGACCCAGACAATCTTTACCTCAATCAGACTCAGACTCCTATCAGACACCTGGAAGATGTGTTGATGTAGACCCAGCACAATCTTTACCTGATCAATGCCTAATATCCATATGAGACTCACTCAGACTCCTATCAGAGACACCTGGAAGATGTGTTGATGTAGACACACCTTTGCCTGACAATGCCTCCTAATATCCATTGAGACCAGACTCCTATCAGAGACACCTGGAAGATGTGTTGATGTAGACCCAGCACTTTTTTGCCTGATCAATGAATATCCATATGAGACTCACTTTGCCAGACTCCTATCAGAGACACCTGGAAGATGTGTTGATGTAGACCCAGCACAATCTTTTGCCTGATCAGTGCCTAATATCCATATGAGACTCACTCAGACTTTCAGAGACACCTGGAAGATGTGTTGATGTAGACCCAGCACAATCTTTGCCTGATCAATGCCTAATATCCATATGAGACTCACTCAGACTCCTATCAGAGACACCTGGAAGATGTGTTGATGAGACACCTTTACCTGATGTGTTATCCATATGAGACTCACTCAGACCTATCAGAGACACCTGGAAGATGTGTTGATAGACCCAGCACAATCTTTACCTGATCAATATCCCTAGATATCCATTGATGAGACTCCTATCAGAGACACCTGGAAGATGTGTTGATGTAGACCCAGCACAAGCCTGACTCAGACTATCAGAGACACCTGGAAGAGATGTGACCCAGCACAATCTTTGCCTGATCCCAGCATCCAACTCAGACTTTATCAGAGACACCTGGAAGATGTTGATGTAGACCCAGCACAATCTTTGCCTGATCAGTGCCTAATATCCATATGAGACTCACTCAGACTCCTATCAGAGACACCTGGAAGATGTTGATGTAGACCCATGCCTGATCAATGCCTAATATCCATATGAGACTCACTCAGACTCTATCAGAGACACCTGGAAGATGTGTTGATGTGCACAATCTTTGCCTGATGTGAGACTCAGCACAATCAGAGACACCTGGAAGATGTGTTGATGTAGACCCAGCACAATCTTTGCCTGATCAATGCCTAATATCCATATGAGACTCACTCAGACTCCTATCAGAGACACCTGGAAGATGTGTTGATGTAGACCCAGCACAATCTTTGCCTGATCAATGCCTAATATCCATATGAGACTCACTCAGACTCCTATCAGAGACACCTGGAAGATGTGTTGATGTAGACCCAGCACAATCTTTGCCTGATCAATGCCTAATATCCATATGAGACTCACTCAGACTCCTATCAGAGACACCTGGAAGATGTGTTGATGTAGACCCAGCACAATCTTTGCCTGATCAATGCCTAATATCCATATGAGACTCACTCAGACTCCAATCAGAGACACCTGGAAGATGTGACACCTTGATGTAGATGTAGACAGCACAATCTTTGCCTGATCAATGCCTAATAGCACAATCTTTGCCTGACCCAGCACAATCTTTGCCTGATCAATGCCTAATATCCATATGAGACTCACTCAGACTCCTATCAGAGACACCTGGAAGATGTGTTGATGTAGACCCAGCACAATCTTTGCCTGATCAATGCCTAATATCCATATGAGACTCACTCAGACTCCAATCAGAGACACCTGGAAGATGTGTTGATGTAGACCTAGCACAATCTTTGCCTGATCAATGCCTAATATCCATATGAGACTCACTCAGACTCCTATCAGAGACACCTGGAAGATGTGTTGATGTAGACCCAGCACAATCTTTACCTGATCAATGCCTAATATCCATATGAGACTCACTCAGACTCCAATCAGAGACACCTGGAAGATGTGTTGATGTAGACCCAGCACAATCTTTGCCTGATCAATGCCTAATATCCATATGAGACTCACTCAGACTTCTTCCAGACCACTAATAGCCACCTCAGCCTCAAGTGCTAGTTAGCAACAAAGAGTTGGCTTGCAAGTTTCCTCCCCAACTTCTCCATGGAAAACTTTGTTCAGTCTCCTTCCAATAAATCTTATTTGCATACCCTGCTTTGCATGCCCTCCTTCTGTCCACATCCACTATTCTATGCAACCAGGAGACAATGAACTCAAGAGCCACTGACTTGGGAAGTGTTAGTTGCTTTTGAGTGTTCGTAGCTCCAATCCCCCAAAAAAACTCACTTGAGCCAAGAAAAGCTCCTTTTACTCTCAAACCTATGACAACCTAACTGTCTCTCCAGTTCTTCCATTGCCCCGGTCCAATCTGTTTTGAGCATATCTACACAAATGATAATAAGATGTTCAGATCAAGACACTTCCCAGCTTTAATACTTTCCAGGACTTATGATACTTAACAACACACTGCAAACTCCTTGCTGTCACTCCTAATGTGTAAAAAACACAACCAAACAAGACAAGCAAGGAGTATTTATTCAGAGCTGCTATGACAAGGGCACAACCACAGTCCCTTGAACTTAGCACACCCTCAAAACAGAGAAAATAGGGCTGGAGAGATGGCTTAGCAGTAAGGCACATGCCTGCAAAGCCTAAGTGCCCCGGTTCAATTCTCCAGGTCCCATGTAAGCCAGATGAACATGGTGACTCATGCATCTGGAGGTCGTTTGCAGTGGCTAGAGGACCTGGCACTCCCATTCTCTCTCTCTCTCTCTCTCTCTCTTTCTCTCTCTCTCTCATAAATAAATAAATTAAATCTTTTTAAAAACAGAGAAAATAAAACTATAGTGGAAGAAGAGAGACGGCTTCAGGTGTACGCTGGTTAGTAACTGTTGGCCTGGGGAAGTTGAAGGCAGGCTAGCTAAAAGTGAATATCCTCTGTTCATCAACTGTTGCCATTAGACCACACTCGCTTCCTGCAGGGCTGGCTCCATGAGTGCTCTCTATAGAGAAGAAGCTGATGTCCTGGCTGGCTGCTATAGATTGTGGATCCAAGTTACATTTTTAAACATGGCTGACCACTGTCCTTGTATATTCAGTGGCCCGAAAGCCTGTCTCAACCCCCACCCTGTCCTCTGCCACAGTCATAACCCCCGTTCTTTCCTTGTGCTCAAAGACAGCTTCCAGTAAGTCCTCTACAAGTTCCAGCTCAATCCTGCTTCCCACATTTGTGCATGCATCTGGCATGGCTAGTGCCTTGTCAGTCTTTATCTCAGTCAGTCATCATGTTTGGACAGCTTTTCTTTGATTACAGCACTGAGCTATACCACTGCTTTAGTAAATATGAATACTTGATTACTTTGCCATTGTGTTAATAAAATCTATAGGCATGTTTGTTTATTTGCCTACTCTATTTCATCTCCACTCTATGGATATAGGTTTCAGGAGATGGTTTACTATATTGTCATCATATTTCTGAGGCTGAACATGGTGTCTAGCATAAAGCAGGCCTTCAGTGGAAACCTGCTGAATGGATATTTAGTCTGTCATTCACATTCTTTTCTTATTTTGAAGATCATTAATTTATAAGGTTTTATATATGCTGTTTTGCACAAAGTAAAAATAGCTTTTTCAATAAACCTTATCCTAAATTCTCCTTAAGATTAATGTAAATCACTGTTAATACTTACTACTATTTAATAAACTCATTTCTATATCAAAAAGAATTGAAAATATTACAATGAATATGGTTATTACATAATACCAAACTGATAAGGCTGATATTTTAAATTGGAGGTATTTCAATCTCTTGTGTGTGTGTGTGTGTGTGTGTGTCTGTTTGTGTATACCCATGCATGTGTTATATTTGAGCATATATGAGTGTTCATATGTGGTAGGTACATGTGTGTTCAGGAACACATGCACATGTGTGTTGTGTGTGTGTTATATGAGTGTGTATGAGTTCAAGTCTATGAGGCAATCTGAATTTATTCTCCACAATTTATTTTGCTCAGTAAGTAATCCAATAGAAAGCAAACTAGCAGACTAGCAAGAACAAAAAGAAAATACTACAAAGAACAAAAAAGGCAATAAATTTAGTTCTGAATGATTACATCACGGTAAACAAACAAATGCCAAGAAACCACAAATTGATCATATATTCCAAATAATGTTAAGTTATACAATAAGCATGTTGTGGTTAGATTATATAGATCATTATTTAGCAGAGGGTTTTTTGACAATTCAGAAGATATATTCTAGAAACTCATATGCACTTTTAATGACAGCAGAGAGCCTTCTATTCTGTTTTTTATATATAAGTGGAAAAGGTTATTTTAATTGTTTGTACATAAACCAAATAGGAGTATATCTCATCATTTTCCTTAATAATTAGAAATTCAAAGCTTATCTTTTAAAGATTGTTAGAAAACATAGATTTTTCCCCTTATATGTGAATATCAATTAAGATACAGTCTTTTTTAAGTTCAGAAACCCTAATGCTGATTGACAGACAACAAACAGAAGCATTGAAAATGAGGATGCTAGCTGTACTAATGTGGTCCCATCATTTCTTTACCCATCCAGGAGCAACTGTGGACACAGTTAGGGTCCTATTATCCTTGCTATTATCCAATTGACACAGGTGTCAAGAAATCAAAATGTCTTTTGTAGTCTTTGGAATGGGGATTAGAGTTGGGAAGGGTGAATGCTTACTGCCTTTTTCTTAACACCTTTTAAAACTAAGCAATCCATTTAATGCTGCATGCATTATTCTAAAATGGTAATTACTCTGAAAATATATGATAAACACATGCAAATGAGATAAGCCAACAAGGGCAAAAAATTCACTTTTATAATGCAATCATAAGAGAAAGAGTTTTAAGTAGATATGGGGAAATTATCATAAATGTCAAGCCTCACAAAATATAATAAAAAGGATTGATGTGTTTTATATGGGCTAAATCACTGATGGGAAATTATTATCTACACAAGACTCTCAACTGACAGAAAAGCGGGCCCGCCACATAACAACTTTTTATAACATTACATTTAATTTTACACTTTCCTCTCCTTTTACACTGAGTTTATAAATCAAAATGTTTCTGAAGAACAAAAAGGATATCAAATCTTTTGAGTAAAGGTGAAAAGCATTTTTATTACAATTTGTATGAAAAAAGAAACAATTAGAAAAAATAATAGTTGATTAGAAAATTGATTATTTTGCCAAGTGTCACATTTATTTTTCTCAGGATTGAATATTGATAGTCCTATGATGAAACCCTTCTATGAAATCAGTTTTCCAAGTTAAAAAGTAAATGCGATAAAATGAGAGCCTTAGGCTTCCGTTACGATATCTAAACAAAACTGTAATTCAGTAGTACGTAAGCTTCCCAAGGAGATGCCATAAAAATAATCTCTAGAAGCGGGAACTAGAGCAAGCAAGTGGAGAGAACTAACTCAGGGGAGGACCGTGGGCATGCTGGATAGTTAAATTTCTGGAAGACAGAAGCTTGGGAAAAGCAGGTTGACCATTAAAAAGAGAATGAGGAGGTAAGGAACATGTTCAGTGGAGGCTCCAAAAGGGGTCAGACTCACCCTTCTTGGCTGAGCTCTAGACACCTTGGAACAGCAGCAGGAGTAGAAAGGGCCAAGGATTTAAACTAGACGCTGTTTTCCTCCTTTCCCCAGATGTGGGAAACATGTTGGCAATTTTTAGTCCAAGTGAATATAGCAGAGAATCTTCTCTAACCACATTAAATAAACCAACTAGGGAACTATTAAGGCTGATTGTACAAATGCTGTCTCTACTATACCATATTTTTTATTTTTTACAAAATGGAAAAAATGTCCCCAAACCACTGAGAGTCATAAGTCTTCAGAGTGAATGAGCTGACCGAGTGCCTAGGTTCACTGGACAGATTTATGTGCATTGCTTATATCATGAAAAGTAAAGCTTACTTCAAGTTTGAAAAGAATAAATAAAATTTAGGTAACTATGAGTCTGGCTATGCAGGTGAAAGTAGAGACCTGGCTCCTGCGGGTCTTGCAGCTGGGTGGAGTCAGAGCTTTGCTCTGCTCAGTAGGTCGACACCATGATGCCGCAGCTTGCCTCCTCTGGTGAGCTGCACAGTAGAATACAGAGACTGGGTGAAAGGTCCCAAAGAACTAGTCTCAGGGAAAAGTACTGAATCTTCAGTTGGCAGAACCATTTCAGCAGTACACACCTCGTACCCTAACAAGGGCTGATGAGTTAGTTCACAACACCAAGTCCAAAAATTCCCTAGGGCTGCAATCACCTGCAAGAGGGTATTAGAGCAGTTTGAACCTAACCATGGAAGATTCTACTGGTGTCCAAGAAAGCAAAGATCAAAAAAATACATCTCATGAGCAGTATCCTTTGATAAAAAGCAGCTCTTTGGGGCTGGAGAGATGGCTTAGCGGTTAAGGCACATGCCTGCAAAGCCTGAGGACCCCAGTTTGATTCTCCAGGTCCCACATAAGCCAGATGCACAAGGGGGTGCATGTGTCTGGAGTTTGCAGTGGCTAAAGGTCCTGTAGCACCCATTCTCACTGTCCCTCTCTTTTTCCCTCTCTCTGTCTCAAATAAATAAATAAACTTTTTTTTTAATTTTAAAAAGCAGCTCTTAGGCAATGAATACAAGTGGAAACCAAACAGAATGTAGGAACAATGAGTCTCAACCCTGTAAGAATGAAGTTACAGTTGACACCTGCTACGGGTAGATAAGGAATAAGAGAGACAAAAGCAAAGGAAAGGAAAAATTACCAACTTCCTACAAAATCAAATACGAATTTTTTTTTTGGGGGGGGGGTTTCGAGGTAGGGTCTCACTCTGGTTCAGGCTGACCTGGAATTAACTATGTAGTCTCAGGGTGGCCTCGAACTCTCGGCAGTCCTCCTACCTCTGCCTCCTGAGTGCTGGGATTAAAGGCGTGAACCACCACACCCGGCTTAAATACTGAAATTTAATAAAATCAGAAATTATGTGTTGGGGTATATTATTTAAAACTACAGCATTACCAATAAGATAACTAGAAATTATAGCAACTTGGGGGAATGAGTAGATATATTTTAAAGTGGATAAATTAAGAAATATCTGCATTATGTAAAGTTACATGCTGTATGTACACAAGACCAAAGACAAAAGTAGCCAAAGGAGGGACTGCTGGTTTGACCTTCCAGCTGTTTTATCTAACATATCTTTTGCACAGCCTTAACAGAGTACTGGCCACGCCCATGGTCTCAGCCATGCCAAAGTTGATCACTTGGTCCAGGCTTTCCTACCCCAAATGCATGCTGCTGCCATGGCTCTCCTCTACGTCCCACGTCAGCACTGATCATACCGTATGTAATGTGCCTTCCCAGGGTGAGGTGATCCTGTGTGTCTGGACACAGACTAGGGGAAACAGAAGCCAATGAACAAACGTGTTTCCAAGCCAAACTTTGAAGAGATCATTCTGAGAGAATTCTATACATAACTCAGATCTTTCCACTATCACATCATAATTGCCCACAGTGGGACCAATTCAACATGCCCCTTTTTAACTCGTCTTCTTCTCCCCTCTTTTCATTCTCTCCAGCCCTGCCCTTCTCCCCTGTCTGAACACCTTCCAAATAAATTATGGGACTACAAGTCTTCCTCTCAGAACCCACTTACAAAGAGACCCAAAGGAAGATATTTCTTCTTAATTCTTGTTTTCTATCTCTATATGCATTAATTTCATTTTTAAATTCTTAAGAATAGTCACATTATTTATTAAAGATCATGTGTTCCTTTCATGACTATTACATTTCTTAATCTCTTCCCTGATTCATTGACAGTAGTTGCTATGCAGTAGCCATTCCACTCTATGCTGAAAATGATTTCTTAGTCAAGGAAGATTCAACATTCAGAACTACAGCAGAGAATAACAATGGTCCTATAAAATTCTAGTCAGTACAGTATCAAACTGGGAAATTCAAAGACAAGAAATACAATTTAGAACTGACAGCATTCCCCTGATGGTTGAGCCTGAATATTCTTTCTTCTTTTTTTTTATAAAATAGCACAATAATGTTTGCTTCTCAGAAAACTGAAATGAGTTTTTAATGATTCTCAAGTACTTCTTGAGGGCTTGAGGGCTGACATTTCACAATATATTATAGATTTAAACTATTCACAGATCGCAAGACTGAAACAAACAGGAAGTGCCCTGGGCAAGGTGTCAGAAGATATGAATCCTTGTTCCTTCCCTGCCTATTGGTTTTGAGTTAAACTTTTAGACAAAGGTGGCAAACCTTCCATGCCTGTTTTCTTGTGTATGAAGGCAACATAGCTCCTGCCAACCTTCAAGAGCTAGTATGAAGTTTAGTAAGCCAAAATGTGTAAAAGCTCTTCGGGAACGATCAAGCCCACTATCAAATCAGAGCATTGTTTCACATGTGGGAAGCATGCAGTAGCAGTCTGGTCAGCTTTGAAGCTGAGTTCAACACTCAGTAATTCTAGGGCAAGATTGGTGAAATACTTGCATGGAAAGGCCAGCAAGAGTACACTGCATTCTATCATACTTTAAATTTTTTTTTCACTGATAACTGCCATAAATACAAAACAATATATCATGATCATGATCCCCTCCCATCATTCTCCATTTTCCCTTTCCCAAATCCCCCCTCCACTGAATCCCTTCTTTCCAGCTAGTCTCTCTGCTATTTCATCCTTTTTTTCCTCCCATCATTCAGATCTTGTGTACATAGCAACAACCACTGTGGGGTCATGAGTATCAAGGCCACTTACTGTACTGTGTTTTAAAAAGACAAATCACTTGCTAGCACTTAAAGATAAATGAAATAAACTTACGTAACCAAGCACTCAGCTCCCATGTAAAAGTTAGGTGTAGACGCATGGCCTGGTGTCAAATAGCCACTGCTCTCCCCAGTGACAAAGCATGTACCATGAACTAAACCACAGCCCTACGGTACCCCCGTCCTACTGTACTTATTTAAAATGTCTCATGAGGCTCCGTAACATCTGGGTTTCAAGTCATTTTTCTCATATGGAATAAAGATAAGTAAATAGGAAGTTTGAAAATGAAGACATAGAGCTAAGAGAGGAAAAGGGAATATTAGAGGTTATTCAAACATGGTTGTCAGCTAAAGTTGGAAGCGATGAGAACAAAGTAAATTTCATAATGGATGTAATGCTAGGACCACCATCACTACTGTTAACTGGCATTATGCGTTCTCTGGTATACCATGAAGCAATGAGACCCTATGCCATCTGAGGGGCCACCGTTCCCACCTTTTCTTCTGATATTGAAGTGAAGTGATAGTGAAGTTGGTATTTTACTGACTACGTAGTCATGAAGAACTATTTCCCAGTTTTTCCTTGCAGCAAGGAGTGTTAGTAGTCTAAGTTCTAGTCAATGGGATGTGAGTATGTATTTGTCAGCTTTGCGTTGCTATAATAAAATACCTCACACAGGCTACTTATGAATTTAAAATATATTTATTTTCACTCACGATC